>OY987329.1:123056284-124402268 GCA_963920685.1 Polydrusus tereticollis
CAGCAAGCTGAGCTACACTTTTAATTTTTGGTTCGTATTACTCATTTTACACATTTCGGAGAAAGAATAAAATATGACCATGTTTTTTTTATTAAAAGAACGCCTGATAATTACTTTAAAATGAACAAATTTTTCGGCTTAACAAAGTTTGTTAAACGTGCTGAGTAATTAAACATTTTATACAGCAATATTATTTGCCAAAAACGATAAATCCTCCTCGTCATGTACCAATTTATAATTTAAACACTTTTGTAGAACATTCGGATGTTACTAAAAAGTTTGCTATTGGCGTGTTTTGCAAATGGATCGAAAAATGTTATGCATACAAATATTTGCATACTGTGAGCCCGTGATCGACAACATCCAGTCGTTTATCATCTTAGTTCGTTAAACGCGGGTCATCAATTGAAACTTCAGTGTAGGGGTTAGGCCTAGAACATCATATAGAACATTGTTTATTATATTAGGTACTATTCTTATTATACACAAAGATGCATTTTTGTCCTATATCAAGTCATGGAATTTCAAACTAAAAACCTTCTTTTTAAAAATTATCTGATTTAAATATAATTAATTTGTATAAAGTAGTGATTGGCCTGTCAGATTCTAGTACAAACCAATTCGTTTTGCTGGCAGGGTATTATTGACCCGGCTATGATTTATTGACTTTTTTGTACTCCATTAGTCCTAATCTAATCAGATATATACTTTACAATACCAGGGACTTTAATGTATTTAAACAATAAAAGTGTATAACTGTATATTAGCATGTTAGTTTTAAATATCTGGTAAGTTGTTTTAGAATTCGAATGTTGTGTGACTATTTTGTTTCATTATTAATATTGATATACAAATTCATTAAGTATATTAGACCGCAATAAACACTTTTCTGTCGGCAGCGCAACGGTTTTAAAAGTTTATCATTAAAACGTTTATAGTAGAATTATAAAATATCCTAGGCATATAAAAACCAGAAAATAATTGCTAAAAAGTTTTTATGATTGGCAGGCTATCCGCATAACCTATAATATGATAACCTTCTCTGCTGAGTGAGCGTAGCAGCCCGTCCATGATAAGGTTTCAGAACGGAGGAGAGAGAACCCCCCCCCCCCCCCTTTGCGGGCTCCACCTGTCACCCGCGCTGCCAAAGTCTCACCAAGCAGATCCGTATATACAATTCCGCCTTAAAGCATACCTTGTATCCACCTGCAGCAAGTTTCCTCCAGTTCGATGCCCTGGCTGCCCTATAGTGATTGATGCGAAGGATATGTTCGATTGACAAACAATACTTATTTCTAAATTTTCTGGGCCTCAAGTTCTCTTCGCATTTCATACATTGTATTTTTTTTTTGGAGGAGTTTGTGACAATTTGCTTCCAAGAGATAGGTATACTTTAAACTGATTCAGTTCAATTTTCTCTCAATTTCACCAAAATCATTATCGTTCATCAGATAACTGTGGCCAGGAATAAGAAATTTTAACTATATAGTTTTTAGTGAATTATGGAATTACAGTAGGGAGCTTTAAGCATTATGACCATTTTTATGTTTCTATTTTGTCCTCCATACGGTTCCGACCATAGTATCAATTCAGAGAGGCAAAGAATGTTTTAATATATACTTTTATAAGAAAATGGACGGTACATTTGTAAAAACGGTCCCCTCATTATACAGCGACATCTATCCTTTATAGTATACGTTGTCTTGGTATCCTCAACAAGCCTAACACTTTCTCTACATCGTAGATTATAGCTTCAAATTTCAACACGGGGTTCTGTAAACATTTTGACCCTTGAGTCTATTTCAAATATCTAATTTAGGGTATCAAGACTCGCTTAGTACCAGTAGCTTAAATAATTAGCATTTGTCGCTTGATTCCTTCTCGAATAACGCTATCCAACTATTTTATATAAAATAAAGCAACAGCAAATTTGTTATAAAATAAATTGTCAATTGGAACATTCATAATATTATTATGCTGTAGCGAACTACCTTTTAAAGAAATATTAAGGTAACCAACTTGTACCTACGTAGTCCCTAGTCAGCTAATGTTCTTTTAACAATTTTATTAGTATAGCAAAATACCTACCTATATATAAACAAGATAATATAGACCTGAGCAAAGAGTTTGAAAATAGTGAATAGTCACATATTGGGAACCATCCATAAAATAAATACTAATTAAGAGCAATTCACCCTCTCGGCATATCCTCAGCTTTAAACAAAACTATATTTTTAATATTTTACTGGACTCATTATTAACGCAAAATTATTTTATTATAATATGCCATATTAAAGTAGCAGCTTTCTGAAACAAAAAAATGGTAAGAGTTAAAAATTCGGATCATCGCAATATCTTCATCTGGAAATATACTTGATAGCTAGAACAACGTGGCCCAAGTTAAAATTCACACAGCTAGTTTAATACAGTTTAAATAAAAATTATCTTAAAATATCAAAAAATACAGGGCTCTCTTACAATTCCCTAGAAATATTATAGTACATATTTTACACTAAAATTTATAATGCGCAATGAAAATTTGGGGCATTGTGACATAACCGACGTCTTTAAACATCTATCAGGATCTGAAAAGCAAAATTACTGAAATGGTTTCTGGTAAATAGTTAGCAACATGTCAATTTTTTCTGTGCCATCATTATGAACTCAGGATTGCTCCTTGCAACTTTTCGTTCATATTAAAAATATCTTACTTTACGCCGTTTCTCAGAAGCTGTTATAAAACTATATTATAATATTTTTTAAGGACATTTTTGGACTTATTACTAAATTAACAACTGGATTGATTTGCCATTTTCAGGCAATGGAATAAATTTATGGGCTGCTGAACTAACCCAAAACATGATTAAATTTCATATCAAAGTAAAAGCCAATACGTTTCATAAATTGGTTTGAAAAATAACACTGCATATTGATTAAATTAATGGACCCGTAATTACAGTTTCTTATTTGAAATTGATTAAATTAATATTTTTATGTTTTTAATCAACAATAATTCAATTATTTACTTTAATGTACGATTTCGTTATGTTTTATTGTACAATTTTGGCTCATTCTTGTACTATAGTACCAATAGATCTTATATTATGTAAACTCTTTGCAAAACAATATCCGTTGCACGTCATACCCTTTGAGTGACGTCAGCTATCGGCAGTGTTGCCAGCTTGTAACCAAAATAACCGAGTAAGGAAATTACACTGGTTTTGTTTTTTCATAATAACAAGATAAATTTACGAAAATAAACACAAATCTATTTACTTCATTTGTAGAGTCTTCCAGGATGACAATATATAGGTACCTAAATTATATTGGAATAGTCATGTTATTTTATTGTTACTTTTTTATATAATAATATTAATAATATGCTTTGGCTATTTGAATAATAAAAATAATAATACAAAGATGGATCTTCAGTCATCCTCCAAATCACTTGAATCAATCAATCGTTTCATTTACTTCAATAATAATGGGTTAAATGTTCAGTATGTCTAAAACATGTTCTCTTTCATACCATTCTAATATCTCGCTTTCTGTGTGCCGAATTGAATTTTTCCAAACATCAGGAGTAGCAGTATGCAATGATTCTTTTCAGATATTTATACAGTCAGTTTCTGTACTGCCATCTCGACCAATATGTCTGTTATAATAATTTTTGGTAATCCCTCAAATATGTTCAATCGGATTGAACATACAGTGGTATGGAGGAAGCCGTAAAACTTTATGTCCAGATTGCTCAGCCAGGTCATCAACTAAATATTTTTTTAGTGGCTTATATCTGAAAAGAATTTAAGCTTAATATTTAAGAAAATGTTAGAAAAAAGGGATGCAAAATGTCTTGTACCAACCTATTAATGATTTGCAAAAATTCGACTTTGAATATTGTATAATCAAATCTAATTTTATTAGTAGTTAACCATTCTTGAATTGCAGCTATATTCCATGATGTGTTAGGTATTTTTGTTAACAAGTATAGGGCGTTGTCTATTACAGTCACAGAGGGCTTTGCTAAATTCTTCAATAATTGGTTTTCGAACCATTGTAAAAACTTTGCTGATTCATTTCTCCATGGTAGTTACTCAGCTCAGTTTTAAAAGAAAAAATTTCCTCTGCGGCCTCAACAAAACCATCTTTACTACCAGCATCAAGTAATTTGTACCTAGAAAATATGTTTTACCTAGGTAAATTTTCCATACTTTATATATTTGTTTACCTTTTACCATCAACTTTAGTAGATCTAACACTTCTTTTATTTTCATCTTGCCAAGATCGACCAATGGTGCCATTCTGAAAAATCCATGTTTCATCCATGAAATTGAATTGGTCCAAGGATGCTTCTTTTTCTTTTAAATATGTTTTAAAAAATACCAGTCGTTTAAAAGCTACATGGGAAAGTTCGATAAGCCCTCGCCTCGGTTCATGCCTTTCCATTCGAAGCCTATTTCCTTTAAGAAGCTTCTTAAAGAGTTAAGACAACCATAAAACAGTTGTCTGTCTTTTAATTTCTTACTTAAAGTCGTCAAAGTTACATGATGTTCTAGAAAGAGTTACAGCTTAAGCGTAAGCAATGTAAAATATTATAGTTTTTGAATAATAAAACTTACTTGTTTCGCATAATCCATAAATAGTGTCACGGATAGAACTTATATCCAATTTTGAGACCTTAACAACCCTCTTTGAATGAAGAACGCTTCTTTTTAGGTGGTTCTAATAATTTATTTTCCTTAACTGTTGTTGAAACTGCACTTACAGTGAAGATATTCAAATTTAGGGAGTTGCTGCACGCTAAAAATTAGTAAAGTAGAAATAAAATATATAGACCTTAACATACTCCTTAAAGTTACTTCTCTAACTACTGTCAAGGGTAATAAGGTGCCATTGTTGTTAAGTTTTTCCTGAGAATAGCTTATTAGAAACGCTATAAGCTCTTTGCACCGGCTATTTAAATGCTTCGGCATTTTTCATAAATAATAAACAACATAATCGACAGAGATATGTATGTGCACTTTGGTTGTTCTTGAAAGAACAGTTTTTTATTGCTATTTATGAAAATATCTGGACTGTTTTGTTGAAAAATAGAGGCACAACAACACGAAACCACAGAACAATTAAGGTTACTTTTTCACGAAACGTAAACAAAACGTCAAAACAGGCCAACGAATGAGCTGGCGCCACAGTTCTGTTGCCAACTGTCGGCCTATAAAATTCAAATAATATTAATTTTTGCAAGCTTAAATAAACAAAATATTTGCTTCAAGTGGGTTCGTATCAAAGAAGAATACTTTAAGTTTTTAGTACATTCAATAT
This sequence comes from Polydrusus tereticollis, assembly GCA_963920685.1. NCBI lineage: Eukaryota > Metazoa > Arthropoda > Insecta > Coleoptera > Curculionidae > Polydrusus > Polydrusus tereticollis. The sequence continues at coordinate 123,061,607 of OY987329.1, forward strand.
CGCAGGAAATTTTAATATTTTTTACCCAAATTTAATTTCCTCATGTTTTCTTACGGATTTACAATAATTATCAGCTGATTGATGACGGGCATCGGAAATTGTTTTGCATGAACCATACTTATAATAGCTATAATAAAAAATGTATAATAATAAATTTTCTCTAATTACTTTACAAGCTAGAATTAACCATAGGTTCAACGAAAAAAAGATCCTTGGTTCTATTCCGAATGATCTGAAATTTTAATAAAGCTTAATCAGCTTCGTAGTATGTTTGGCAACTCTTGCAACTAATTAAAAATTATGTCAAACTATTTAACTTCTAAGTTTTTTTTTAATAATTATTGTAAAATAAGATTTGAATACCCATTCGTAGGGCGATCTTGCAATGGCATTAACATAATTTTAAATTTTAATCAAAGGCTTAAATGCAGGTAGAATAGCTGAGCTTTGGGTCCAGCACAAAAGTATCTTTGAATTAACGATATCTTCTTGATTCAACAATATTTTTTGCCACTTAATAAACATTCTGTGTGGGAGCATTTATTAAATTGTGATCTAATCACTGTTGATCAATGTGCAACCTTAAATTACTTACGGCTGTATGCCTATTTTTAAATCTTATAGGAGCACAATAGTTTTTAGTTTAACAATACAGGATTTTAATATAGATATACTATATTCAAAAAGAGTCCCATTTTGTCCCTCCTTTAAAATTCGACGCCATTGTTACCGCTTATTATGGCATTCCGTTGCCCCAAACTAGTAAGCGGGTCTTACTTTCACATAACTCTGCAAAATCAGCTAGCGCATATCTCGTAATCGCATTTCAAAATACTTTGAAATTCGGCTCTCATGACCATTTTCATTAAAACTAACTAAAGTGCTAATAGGACTAATGCCTTTGCGGATTTAAACCATTCAGCCGTAGTGCCGATAAATCCATTCGCGATTAATTAAAAGCTATTTTCAAATTCTGACAAATTATCGATAAACACCGCATATTTATTCAAATCATCTATATTGCTAAATAAATTCTAGTGTGTTTGAGGAACTATGTTAAACTTTACATTTAGATCAATGTCACTTTCAGGCGTTTGCGGGATTAATTTTTTTAAGCTAGGTAAGTATTAAATAAGAGTTGTATAAGCCAAACTGTCAAAGCTCTTAAAGGATAAATAAAAACATACAATACAAAAACTCCTTTGCAATCCAAATACTAATCTATTAAACAAATCAATATACTGGTAACCAAAACTAGTCAACTACCTGTCGCCCTCCATAGTATACCTAGGTATATCATATTTTCTTAAATCAGTCATTAAATATGATCCAGTTTTTTTCTCTACAGGTAAGTTGGCATTAGGTAATAAACGAGCTAAATCGATTTAATTGGACTGCTTTTGTTTTCACTCGGGGAACCAACTTTCGATTATACACGACGTGTGTAATAAAATAATCATTCTTATAGAACCGGTATATTTATTTTGCAATTACAGAGTGTCCGGAAAAATGTGCGAAATCGCTCGTATTCAGATAGAACATGAAGAAATATGATGATAAGTTCCTATAAAATTTTTTTACAGGCTCTCTCTACGGAGATATGTGCCTCTGAAGGACGCCGCTGGAAATCGGTTTTTCTTGAATAACTCTCAAAGTACTTAATAATTATACATATATACATAATAAACTAAAGACGGGCAGTTCGGTAAATCACAAGTCTTAAACAATAATTATGGATTGGCTCAGGGTAGCATCTTGGGACCACTGTTGTTCGTTATTTTTATTAATGACTTACACTCTGAAGCAGATCACTCCTTTTAGACGATAATTAATTATGTGGATGATACAAACTTAATAACTGGTGCCTCAGTTGCTGGAAAAAAGTAATAGCTAAGGTAAAAAAAAATGGCTGACAGGTAATAACTTAATTCTTAACTCAGATATAACAAATATAACATTGTTTAAAACAAAAAGATGCAATTTAGAAAATATTTTACATTTTGAAACCGCAAACAATAAACTGAGAATAATTAAACCATTAGAAAGTTTGTAAATCCCTAGTTTGCACTGAGAGCAAAATTTTCGCTTAGCACTATTGGAGTAATCATAACAATTATAAAAATATTCTCTATCTGTAACAATCTCGCTTTTTTAAACATTTCTTATTGTCTGTATGAGAAAGGCTTAGACGTTTAGCAAATCAGTTTCCCGCACTTATAATATAGACATTTATAAAAGTCAGCATAATTGTCGCAGCGATTTGTCGACGTTATATTATTTATTAAAAACCTAATGTGATGGACACTGGAAAGGACCTCTTAAAATAGTGTCCTTGAAAGATATTTAGCTTCTTTAGTTTACCAGGGGCGGAATAAGCATTACAACTTAATGCTTAAATTTTAAACATCCTGTATGACAAAGGCTTCAAAAAAATATGTGTAGCTTGCATCTTAGACTAAAAAAAAGGTGCCCTTGTGTATTGTCGATAAAATTAACCGTTTTCGAAAAAGAATAATACACGAATAGTTGTAGAAGGCTTATGTTAGCAAAAAATGTGCGTTTTGTTTATTTATCGGCACCAAGAAAACTTATTGTTGTTGCAAACGTTACTATGGCACGCTTTTCAGGATTTAATAGAGCACTAACCACTTGAAACCCGCCGAAACATGTACTTCATTCACGATGGGACATCACCTCATTCCAACGTTGGTGTGCGGGAGCACCTGAATAACGTCTATTCAAACCGTTGGATAGGTAAAGGAGGACCTACTGCCAGGCCTCCTCGATTTCCCGACCTAACGCCGTTGGATTTTTACCTGTGGGGACACCTGAAAGACTAGGTGTAGTCCACTCTTGTCGGCAAGAGGGAAGAACTTCTACAGCAGGGATGCACATACCGCGGCTCGCTGTCGATATTTATGCGGCCCGCCAACGAATTTTAAAAGCGATATTTATGCGGCCTGCCAACGGATTTTAAAAGTATTCTACTCGCCGCGCTCCGATCTAAGCATATTGTTACGAGACTAGAAATCTGTCGCATCAACTAGATTACTTTAAGATTCGCGAAACACGTCGGTAGTATCCCCGAACAAAGTGGAAGGTTCTCGATGTTTGGTAACTCGTATAAATACGACGCATCGCCAGCTACCGGGGCAGTTAAGTTTTAACTACGGACAAGCGAACGTTATACTGATTGAGAACCGTCATTTGTGACGAGTAAATATTTCGTCGTTCGAACTTGGCTTCTACCTACGTAACAATATAATATCAATTTTGATATGGATAAACCAGGCCCCAGTAAGAAACGTAGTCGTAAGGTTGAAGATGAATATCGACAGTTTCAAGATATTTGGACCTAAAAATACTTTTTTATTTCATCGCATAACAAAATTGTCTGTTTAATATGCAAGAGCAGTGTTTCTATTCCGAATAATAGCGAAAACTTGTCGGCATTTTAAACATGGTAATTTTGTTAAGCAATGTTTAGATATCGCCGCAAAAAAAAATTGTTTGGAAAATGTAAAGAAGTTTGAAAAAATTCAGTTAAATCGGATGGACTGTTCAAAGAAGAATTACCGCATTAGCAGCTAGAGCAATTAGCTACGAAATCGAGAAGTTTTGAGTATTTTTCTATAGCACTCGACGAATCTACAGATATAAGTTCCACTACTCAACTCTTAAAATTTTTACGAGGTGTAACGCAAAATTTTGAAGTGAGTGAAGAACTGATTGGTATGAGTTCTTTGACAAGTCAAACCAAGGGGAGTGACATGCTCAAAGCTCTTCTGGAAAAATGTTCTATAATGGATTTGGATTTAACGAAAATATCTGGAATTACGACTGACGGAGCACCTTCAATGGTTGGAAGTACATCTGGGATAGTAACTATGTTAAAGAAATATTTACAAACTAAAAACATAAATACCAAGGAATTAATGCAGTTTCATTGCATTATACATCAAGAGGCCCTCTGTTCAAATGGAATTTGAAAATGTGATGAAAGTTGTAGTACCTACTGTAAACTTTATAAAATCAGGAGGTCTCAATCACCGACAATTTAAACAATTTCTCGAGGATATTGAAAGCGAATATAATGATCTCCTGTTTTACACTGAAGTAAGGTGGCTAAGTCGTGGGTTGACACTACAGCGGTTTCTTAACTTGATTGAAGAAATCCAATTATTTCTGGCGGAAAAGAAAAGGACGTCCTCGAACTCGACAACCCTGATTGGCTGTGTGACTTAACGTTTCTTGTAGACATCACAAATCACTTGAATGTCTTAAATACGCGACTCCAAGGCAAAGATCAATTGATTTCGCAGATATACTCTCATGTTTCGTCCTTTCAATGGAAATTGAGTCTTTTCAGGACACAAATCAATTCAGCCAATTACAGCCATTCTCCGAACTACAAAAAAATTATGGAGAAAGTCAATAAAACTGACGTCAATGTCGCTCATGTTGAAAAAATTGATATTTTGATACAAGCTTTTTAAACTCGTTTTGTAGACTTCAAAAAAATTAAACCTCTATTGGACATTTTCAGCAATCCTTTCAACATTTCACCCGAAAATGCGCCGGAATCAATGCAGCTGGAATTAATAGAGATTCAAAATGATGATAGTTTACGAAACAAATTTAATGAAGGTAATTTACTCAACTTCTACCGTTGCGTTGATAAAAATGCTTATAAAGAGTTGCGAATAAATGCATTGAAATGCGCAAGCTTATTTGGATCGACGTATATTTGTGAACAAACGTTTTCAGTGATGAAACTAAACAAAACGAAAAACCGAAACCATCTGGCAAATAAATATTTGGAAGCAATTTTACGTGTGGCGACAAGTAATGTGGAGCCAAATATAAAAAAACTTGTTAGTTCAATGCAATGTCGCGGGTACAGCAGTCCTCAATTCGTCGTACCCGCGAGTGTATCAGACTTCACGGAGCTGAACCCTTTATGAAGTTTTTCAATAGTTTCGTTAAATTGTTGCATTTTTTCGGATTAAATGAACTTTTCTGTTGTTTGAATTGCTTTCGTATGGTCCTTTTTATTCAAAATAAACCATGCATTGGTTTATTATTCTTTTTCTCGAAAACGGTTCATTTTATCGACAATAAACAAGAGTACCTCTTTTTAGTCTAAGATTCAAGCTATCCAGATTTATTTTTTCTAAGCCTTTATCATACAGGGTGTTAAAAATTTAAGCAATAAGTTGTAAAGCTTAGTCCGCCCCTGGTAAACTAAAGAAGCTAAAAATGTTTCAAGAACACTATTTACCTTGTCCTTACTAGGGTCCATCGCATTAAATTTTTATAAAATTATGTTAGTAAGTACTTTAAAAGTTATTCAAGAAAAACCGATCTCCCGCGGCGTCTTTCAGGGGCACATATCCCCGTAGAGAGAGCCTGTAAGAGAAATTTTTATAGGATCTTGTCATCATATTTTTTCATGTTCTATCTGAATTGGAGAGATTTCCCACATTTTCCCGGACACCCTGTATATGCACGTCAGGGGAAGCTAAAATAGTATTATGTTTGAATTTTTATTTTGAATGTGATTTTGGTACAGTACAATAAATATTAAATTCCCACCTCTCTTTGTGATATGTCCGTAATGAAATAATGTTAATAATGTCGCCAACCAGACATATCCGGAGGGCGGTAAAATGTTTTAAAATTTGTCGCCCAACCTCCTCTTGGCGTCCTAAAATTGGAAAAAAATATTTTCAGCCGTTTTTCGATTTTTGCATTGTAACACTGTAGAATTCTCACTCTGTATAAATTTTATGTGCACCTGGGCACCTTATCTAAACCTGTTATTCGACTAAAATCTTGCTCAGTAACTTTAATTACTTTATTGACTTACATTGTAAAGCGTAAGTATTTTATTGAAGGTATTATTTATTTTAATATAAAAGTATACTGGCGATACAAAAATAAATACAAACTTATATTAATATCTACTGTCAAACCCAAACAGCTTGTTAGTTCCCCTAAGGGCACGAGAGATACAAATTATATTACGTCACACAAAATGACTGGATCATCAAAGAATGGAACAAATTCCAGTTCATCCCGTATTCTGACCGCGAATAGCGACATCACAGGCCCTTTTGTATCTGGACGTTTTTTTCCTTTTTCTTTGCAAACTTTCCTTAAATTTATTTGTCTATTGACATAGGACACCGACATTGGATACTTTTCTTTCTTTTTTAATACGGGGACATTTGATATTGTTTTATTTACTTAAGGTCTTTTCCTTCTTCTTTTGGGCTTTCGTTTTATATTTTTTCCTTTATAAGTGACTTCACCAAACATCCGAAAACTACGTACATTAAATGAGTCAAAATATCATATTGAGGATTTTGTTTGTACTGAAGGCATGGCACCCCTATTCTTGTTTTCCGCGCCGGTTTCTTAGCAAGATTGGTTGACAACGCCGATGACAAAATATTATGCTTCACACAAGATTTGTTAAACACATTCAGACAAAATTTGTCAGCAAATTTGCCGATTATCAACATTAAAATGAATGGCAAATAAAATAGAGCACAAACCTCACTAAAAGGTTTTATTCCTGTTTTGAAATACAATTAACTATACTGTTTATCTTAATGCCTGACAGCAACTATCCTTCATTATAAATACAAAATATAAATTTTGGGTTACAGTGTGAACATATTATCCTTAGACTGGAAGTATCTCTTTTCAATTACAATACAGGTAGTTTTACCATTTTATACATCGACGCACCCCTAATTTGATCTTTCAAAATAGGGTCGGAAAATTCTAATAGAGCAAGCCGATAATTTAGGATAAATCTAACGTATGCAATTTTTGCGGTGTACAAAGAAAAAGCTATATAATATTTGACTGTATTAATTTTAATTTCTTAGTATAAAAACTGTAGAGATCACATTTACAAAAATTTACAAATTTAAGGTCTAAAAGGGTGTCCTCACCATAACCAAATTCGAACGATATAATAAGTTGTAACGTTGTTACTTTCAGGTATGTCCTAATTATTTTATTGCGTGTCGTAGAACCACAAGTTCATGATTCTACGTCCTTCCGCGAAACCCCTCTTTATTTTAGGTTGTGTTGGCTCAAATTTTGATTATTCTCTGTGACCTTTGCTGTGGGATTTTGAGATGGACGTAAGACTGTCATCTCATTCATTCGGTAAAATTGCACTCACTGTACACTGGTCAGACTTTGTGGAGAAATTAGGGAAATCTCTTCCTATCTTCGGATTCTTCACTCCTAATCCTAATCCTGATTAAAGCACATATTTGATACGTTTACAACGTATATTTTTGCGACATAACCTAAAACTTCGTACCTTTTTTTAGAGCAGTCTTCCTATCACATTGTAGTCTTCTTTCTGGCTTACCGTTTATCCATTTAGCCGTTTTCCAACTTGCCGCCTTATTGAACTCTTGGGTTTTTGATCCTGATTCTCCGGACAATTTGTGAGGCCGATTTGAGGGCCTACATTATTATGCAAGGTCAGCAAGGGGTCACCTCCTAGGGAAATAAGACACCTCCAGGAGGAACCTGAGACTCTGTAATTTTCTTTTTAATCTAATCCAAGCCATAAGCTATTATGTTCAACTATTTTAACAGTATATTTCAACATTTTCAACGATATAAGTGATTTGCCATGTTAATCTTTCTAGTTTGACGGTGGCATCTAACAATTATTTTCACATCCATATCAGTTGCAAACCCCCCCCCCCCCTTTTTTACTACTCCTGAAATAATCTTCCTGATTAACTTTAATATTCATACTTTGCTTTTTTTTTTCCGACTGACCAATATTCTTTGCACACTTCATTTCCACACAATAATTACATTAATCCAACTAACTCTCCACCACATCATGTTTATTCCTTAATTACTCATTAGGGAAAGCTACTGATATGACCGAAGCTATCGCAGAGCAGAATAACAAAATTTTTTAAAGTTTAATTGTTTTGTTATGCCCCCACCATTCTGTCGTCTATTTTGACTTCTATCTCTCTCTGTAACTGTATTACTAACACAAAACCTTTTGTTTTGTCTTAGAACCTTATCCTTATATAACATTTGCGAGTTCTTTGAATTATCTATCTTTGTCTCTTTTCCTTAACATCTGACGTTTTTGATTAATTCAACCTCACATACAAAAAAGATTTTCATACATATTATCAAAATTAAAATTTAACGCCTGTAAGTTATACCACCATCTTTGCATCACTTGTAACGATGATGCCTATATTGTTTTCTTCAATATATCATACAAAATGTTCAAATTTAAATTTCAAATTTTACCGCCAGGAAATAATACCAACAATACGTCAATGGTACTCCCTGCACACAATAGCATGCGTGGTACATGTTTTTTGCATCATCAAGGTTAGTTCCCTTTAGTAAAATGGACGCTTTTAAAAGTTTTAAAATCATCATGTAATTTACATCGGCCTTTAGGCCCCAAATTTTTAATGTTTTAAGTTTTATACATATACTTGTATGTTGTGTTTTGTGGTTGGTTATATTTTGACAAAGTAAGTAACGAAAAATTGGTGAGAATTTTACATTGACTTTTATCTAAGATTTTCAATTAACTTTAACTATCAAAGATTCGTAAAATTTCACAATTGTTGATTTCTTTTTTCCTTTCTTGCTTTGTAGGTAGTACTGATGATGGCGTAACTGCCGAAAGCGCTCTACGGATTTTATTCAATAAACTTGCACTAAGTACAAAATTAAAGAAATTCTTTCTTAATATTAATCTTAATTAATCAGACATATAAAGGGGAATGTAAAAGAGTTGCAACTTTTGCGCTGTAATAATGAGTATTTAACCTAACCAAACTCATATTTTTACTGTTTTGTCTGATTTGGTAAGTCAACTGTAATTATTAGAAGTTGAATTCAGTGTTGTTAGTTTGTAATTTAAAATCACCTCCTTAACTTAAGCCTTTGCTTAAATAAATAACTTTCAACTATTTTTTTGTTTATTTTGACACTGTGTGTGGGCCCCATTGTTTCACTCACGGGAATTTGATCTTGTTGCGTTTGAGCTAAAAGCAACTGTGAGTGACGCTTAAAACTCAACCCTATGTTGTTTTACTGGCAAGGAGCCTTCACAAAAAAAACACCCTGGATACAATTGCCACAAGCTTGAGCTAGCTGAGGAGGTGGTGACCTTAAACTATATTTATTAACCGTTAAAAATCCCAACAGTTATATCTAGTTACCAGTTTATAAGGTTATAAAGTAGTTCTAAGGTTTCTTCCATTATTTTTTTTTCTCTTTAATACAAGTTTTATAGCTTTTTGCCAATTCTCGCTCCTGAAAAATGTTATTAATAGTTATTTATGGTTAGTGTGTTATGTGGAAAATAAGTCACGCGAGAAAGATTTATACCACGAGGCCGTCAGGCCGAGTGGTATAAATTCTCAAGTGACTTAGGAAACATAACACACGAGTGGCATACAATGTTTTATCCAACAAGTGAAAGAAATCTTTTTTTTATGAGATAATAATTAATTAGTTTCGTGATCAAATCAAAGCAACTTGCGTCTCAGTACCCTATAAATGTCAGAATGACTTGACAGTGACTTTTTTACATTTTGGTCAAAGTTGGTTGATTGTTTGGTTGCCACGGGCATGATACGTTGTTAGCAAATATTTAAATAAATTTTGGCACTTGTCAGTTTTCCCTGCAGAAAAGGGAAGTTTTTTTGAAGAAAAAACCTATAGAAAATGGAGGAAACCGATGAAAATGACGTGCCTGAGGATATCCTTACGGAAGCGGAAGAAGCAGCGATGCAGATTTTGCCAGAAAAGTCCCGAGATGCTTACGACAAGGAGTTCAAAATATTTGAGTCTTGGATGAATTCACGGAAGATAAAAGGTATCGATGAAAATGTTCTATTGGCTTATTTTTTACATTTGCAAAAAAAATTAGCCCCATCGTCGCTATGGACCAAATACTCGATGCTTCGCTCGACTATTCACCTGTATAAAAAAAAAGACATTTCAAAATATGGCAAACTAACAAGCTTTTTAGAAAGCAAATCACAGGGATACAAACCAAAGAAGTTTAAGACATTAGAACGACCTGAAATAGAGAAGTTTTTGAACGAAGCTCCCGACGACGAGTACTTGTTGATGAAAGTGGCTTTGATAAATTGGTCAATTTGAAAATAGAAAATATTCAAGACAAAGGGAAATATTTTCACGTAGTTTTGCCAGACACTAAAACCAAGCAATCGAGAAGTTTCACCATACTTGAAGAAGGATTTCCAGTCAACCCGATCAATTTGTGTAAAAAATACATGTCTTTGGACCAAAGAATACTAGTTCTAGCCACTTTTTTGCTTTTTACAAAAATGGTAGGTGTACCAGCCAGTGTGTGGGAATAAATACGTTGTCGAAGATACCTTCAAGAATTGCAATGTTTTTGAAATTGGAGAAACCAGCGCTCTACACCGGTCACTGCCTGAGAAGGTCTTTGGCGACTCTTTTGGCCAATGCAGGGGCTAACATGACTACTTTAAAGCGTCATGGAGGATGGAAGTCCTCGACGGTAGCAGAAGGATACTTAGAAGAATCGGTGCATAACAAAATACAAATTGCACAAAAAATACAAGGTTCTAATGTGTCTGCGTCTTCTAGCACTATCAGCAGCTGTACCGATATTGGAGCGTCTGGTTCCAATGAACCAACGAATTTTACAATGACTTCAAATTCGAATAAACCGTTAGCGTTTTCCTTTAATTTCAATATCAATGTGAATTCTGCTTGTAATAGTAATAAATAAATAGAATACTACTTTAAATATGAACGTGAGTTATTTGATACTTTACTTGTCTAAAATGACATTGATAATGACAGTCATAACTGTCATGTGTTGGATAAATATTTTAATAACTCTCATACAACTTTTACTTTAAATTTAGTATTAGTTCTTGCTATATAGCCTTTCTTTTGTGCCCAAATCAACTCAATTGGATTTAGTTTACAATGGATAGGGCGGCAGTTGAAGTAAAACAATGCCAAGCTTTTTAACCATTTCATCAATTATACATTTTTAAAATTTGACTTATTTTATCGCATTACTTTTAAAAGCTCTTTTTTTACCTCACAGGGCATATTTTTTTCAGTCGATTTATAATATCTCTTTTTTTCCAAGAAGTCGTAGGTAGTTTCTCTATGAGCGTTGAATGATATCTGACGTTATCTAAGGCTATGGCAGAATTTTCCGGAATGAATTATATCAGTTGCTCAAGATACTATTCGAAGACTTTGTGCTTATATTTAGTTGATTTTAACTGCAATTCAAGCAAATCGCCGTTTGCAGGTCCATTTTTACTACTTATGTGCGTTATTATTAACCTGCAGGTATTTTCAAACTAGTAGACAAACCTTCTATAAATGCTTGACGAGAGCTTCGAATAATTTCATCCTGCCATATCTTTTGCACTGAATATCCTTCGTTGAGCCAGGTTGCGTCTAAATAAAAAATGTTCTGTTTTTACTTCTATACCTGCCAATATCTCTCAGTTACTGCTGTCTCCAAAAAATAATATCTTGTCTATCCATTGACTTTTGGGAAAAATTTATTTTGTGTAAAACTTGCCACAATTTTTTTCTCCCTAGGTTGCGAATCTCATCCTCTTTTATAACATTAAACATTTTATCCAATGTTGGGATCTCAATATTGAAATAAAAATTATGACCTTTTCTTCTCGTTACACTTTTCACATTCTCATCAATTTGTACAGGAGTCCTTCCTCGCAACAGTATAGGAATGGCTACTGTTCCAGATTTTCTTTTCGTAAGCAGCCTGTAGTTTGTTAATTTACTAAATCCCATCATATTGGCATATGTTGATACTAGGTTACAAACAGTACTAGAGGTTGTATAAGTGCGTCGTGTACATTTAAATCTACTTTCTTTGCTTTTACCTCAAGCACATCCTTACAATACACTGGGAAATAAGTATTCGTCATTTTTATAATAGACCACCAACAAGCTTTGGATAAAAAGTTGAAATCTAAACTAAGTAAGGTGGAAATATTCTACTATGAAATAAGGTACCTGTGTAATTTAAGATCAGGCCAAGATTAGACCAAAATTTTAAACCTAACCTGTTATTGTGAAGCCTATGGTTTATTGCTGTTTTACGACTAACGCCCCTTCGCTGTGCTGTCAACCATTAAAAAATAGAGTATATACCCTCTCGACATTAATAAAACACCTCCCTCGGTGTGTAACGTACTGTTACAAATGATGACCAGAAATAAATTATTTTCCAATTAACACTACTTTTTCTTGGTTCCACTTCAATCAATTAGGTCCAGAAGATTTATTGCTATGGACATTCCATCATATCTCTAGTAACCGTTTTCAATACGATGGTGATCATAGCACCAGTTACCATGGCAACTGATTTGCTAAGTACAAAGTTGTGGTTTGTCTTAAAAACTTTCGTTTTCTTGATAGGTTTAGGCTTAGATTGTCAGATGTACTTACAACAGTTTTTATTAAATTAAGAAACTGTTAAATGCAATACCATGTAATGGATGTAAGAGTATCATGTCGACATCTCGATACACAAACGGTTCACTTTTGTTTTCGTTCGCAACAAAGAGAGCACAATTGCAGGTTAATGGATATTTAATGATTGAAAATTAGGTCGACAATAAATAAAGTTGCACCGTATGGATAAGGCTGTAATAACATGCATGTATGGGTAATTATTGTAAGTGTTATATAAGTTAACATTGCAATTACCTGGCTATTACGCTGTTAGTGCTGTTTCAAAAAGCAAACTTTGCGATAAGCATGCTAAAATATGTTTTAAATATAGTAAGTGTGTGTGTAAAAAATTATCGATATTTGTTTAGCTTAGGTTAAGGTTTTAGTTTGAACTATTTTGTTTTATTTATATATTTTAGTATACTTTTTCTGCCCTCTTCTATTAGCACGGCAAACTATTACGATTCTTTATAAAGGTACAAGTAATATTAAATAATTCTGCCCCCTCGTCTTACAATTCATTGTGAGTTATTTCGTTCCAATTAAAGCAAGTTATAAGTAAAACGAATAGAGTCTGTAGAGTGGCGGCAGAACGGGCAACAATAATTATGCCACTTGAAAGTAATATGCTCAGCAGTAATCTTAAATCATCAAAATGAAAACAACCTGCCTGGTACATATGACGAGGGTCTGCCGCATTAATAACAAACGATAGCATCTTACTTCCTACCGCACACACAAGTCGGTTATGAAACAATAAACAACTTGAAGGGACCAGGCCATGGCGTTTTGTGATCGCCTACTTGGTTAACCGGTAACGAGTTCGTTTGTTCTAATCAGCAGAGGCGGAGAAAGGAAATGTGTAAAAATCATATTGGCATAACCAACCAGGGCTATGCTGGTATTGGGGTGTTATCACATCCTCTTTGGTTATCACAAACCAACTAAACTATGTAATGACCGAAAGCCGGAGTTGTCAAGCATTGAAGGCAATTAACTTATTCAAAAATCAATTAACTGATTCAAGCTCCAAGTTTTTGTCATTTACCCTACTTCCATTACTTTATTCGTTTCCAAGTAATGCAAAGTAAAAAAAACTGTACAGCCTTATTTCTATTAATTTTAATAAGTTCTACTTATTTGCCGATGACACTGCAATTACTGCGAAATCAAAACAACCATGGTGGATAATCTCAAGGTTGCAGCGCCACATTAAACTTATAGACAATCAGCTTTCTGTCTTAAAAGATTCGTCTTAATTATCTCAAGACAAAGACCATATTTTTCTCAAGAAGGAACGCTAGACGACCTGAGACTACGCTTAGAGTGAATTGATGCCAGGAAGTTAAATACCTGGGGCTTATTTTTGACCAAAGGCTGAATTGGAGGCTAAATTCAAATAATAGAGTAAAGGTTGCATTGTGGCAATTAAGATCTATCTACCCCCTGCTTCGCAGGAGGAGTGGCATTGACAACGGAACAAGGTCTTGTCAGGCTGATTTTGACTTATGGTGCGCCCTCGTGGTGTATTATAAGCAAAACGTAGCTAAACAAGTTCGAGGTAGTTTAGAGTAAGGCACTGCAACTAATACCGAATGTACCGAGTTATGCTATGAACCGAGTTTTACACAATAGCTTCAAAGTACAAGCAAGAAACGAGTTATTTTTAAAAATCATAACCGACTACTACAGACGCTCGAACATTTCGACCAACGTACTCTAAACATAGTCACATACAAAACAAGACGTGACTCAGCTATTCCGTCGTGTCTTCGCCTCCATTCCACATTATTCTGGGTCCATCGTTTCATTTCAGACTAGCTTTATACTGCATCTACAAACATAGTTCCTTAGCATATTTTGATGTATGGTACCCTATCCCTCAAGGATAACCCTAATATTGACATTCCATCATCCTATAATGATTTAACTTATTTTTAAAATGAATATTAAGTACATCGGTAGATATTGGAATACCATTTGATATGGTTGCGGTAAGTAAAATCAATTGACTTTAAATAAAAGTGTCCAGTCATGCTATACTAGCATTTTTGCGACGAAATTAATATTCGCTATGCTCCTTGTCCAATGGGTCGTGAAGCTGAGGTAGAACAAGCCAAAAAGTTGGCATTCAATTTAACGGAGACAGAAATGCAATTTTCAGGAAAATATCCTGTTCCTGCCCCAGCACTGAATATTTTAATCTAGAGCAGAACTATTATAACGAAGAACTATTTTGCTTGAAGGGTTTTCCGCGAGTCCATGCGGACTTTCAAGTAATTTTGACGGATTTATTAAGTTTACGCCCTTATGGTCACGTTTTAGAGGAGACCATCCATGAAACTGGCGTTCTAATTTAAATTTATTGTATGTCTTGTACTAGATTTGACGCCGTTTTGCCCTGCGAGATTGGGGGTTTTATAGGGAGCAAACTGTTAAATTTATAAATTAAGTGAATCGGTTGACGACGTGGCATATTATTATGCCCAGTACAATGTAGCAAGAAAACTATATTGTATATTAAACCTCATTATCACCGTTGAATATATCTTTTAATGCCATATTTTTTTATGTATAGTGTCTAATGGTACATAGAACATCATTCTGTATTTAACTTTATGTCTTAACTTGCATTAAAAATTTATCAATGCATAGTATAATGAGCACACTTATACAAAATGAAATACTTTAATGAAAAAGCAGCTTTCTTAGATGCACACTAAAAGCTTTGTACGAAAATATAAGTATACTTACAACGAGAAGGTCTTCAAAACTTAATAAGGGGAAATTCCTCTGAAAATTTTAGTTTTAATTATTATTATAATATCGAATATTTGAGGTGACAAGGTCAGAGAACTAGATATGAAAGTGTAAAAGTATCAGAGAACGGAGAAACGAAATTTACATTTCACTCGCTTCAACAAAGGGCATGGCATGGAAGTTGTCTATCTTTGTTTAATATTAAGAGAGAGATAGAGACCATCAATTATTCTAGAGGGATCTCAACTCTTTTTTCATTTAGTGACTTCAAATACGAACTCTAGGCAATTAACTTGACAAATTTAGTCGTCCGTCTACAACTTGAGAAAATTGCCCATTTTAAAAAAATCATATTTTAAATTTTGTTTGAATTTTAAATTAAGCTTTTTATACAGGGTAATCAACATCATAAACAACATTAATTTTACTAATTTTTTTAGAGTACACTACCTTTATCTTTCGTTTTGAGAAAAATGCTAGGAGAAAATATTGGTGATTTAGTTATATATATATAGGATTATTTTTATAGGAAGAAGAGTCTTTGTGAGTCGCTTTTTTCCTTGCCTTAGTTTTTCCGAATGTTAGAAATACAACCAAAATACTTCTTTGTCGTTGTTCGCTAATTTTGAAATTGCAATAGTGGTTCCTGTACAACAATAAATTTTTTTAGTTAAAAGCTATGATATAGGAAATATTTCGTACCTAAGAATCATTAAAATGAAACTGATGGAGCCACCATGTTAATTTTGGACTGAATAGAGGAAAATCCATCGTTGGAGAACAGACTTGCAAACTTACATCATCAGTGAATCTAAAATCCAAAGAGTTTTACAATAAAATAAGTTTAAAACCTTCTATGAAAAATTCATACTTTAGAAGAAAGAGGTGATGAGCCTAGTTTATTTCGATATCGCGGAAATAATTGTGGACAGAGAGATACCTTTACAAATAATAATTTCACACAAATCCCAAAATTGTCGGTTTTGGGCTCAAAACATTTCGAAAACAAAAAAAAGTCCAGTAGTGTCAAATCAGGAGATCTTGCAGACCATTCAATAGGACCTCTTCTTCCAATCCATTTTTCTGGAAAATTTTCATCCAGAGACTGTCTAACAGGGAACGCATAATCCGGGGGTGCTCCGTCTTGCAGAAAGTAAATATTTTTTGGCCGATAACGGTCACTTTCTTCTATGGCATTCGTTAAACCAGGGTTAATAGTGGTTTCCAACAGGTTCAGGTACATTTCACCTGTTAAATTTTCAGGTATAAAATACGACCCAAGAATACGTTCCCCAAAAATTCCAGCCCTGTTAGACAGTTTTTGGATGAAGATTTTCCAGGAAATGGATTGGAAGAAGAGGTCTTATTGAATGGCCTGCAAGATCTCCTAATTTGACGCCACTGGACCTTTTTTTGAGGGGACTTTTAAAGTATAAAATTTATGCAACCCACCCCAATTCTTTGGAAGACTTGCGACAACGAATAGTGTACGAGTGCCGACAAATAACTCCCGCAATGCTCCATAATGTTCGCGAACATTTTGAACAGTGCCTTTACAATTGCATGGAGGTTGGAGGTGGACATTTTCAACATTTACTTGATTGATACAAGCGGTAATAAATTTTATTACTTTTAAATTTTCTTTTCTTTTTAGCCCTATTTCTCAGGAACTATTTACTCGATTTAAACAAGCAAGGTCGCGGTGGGAAGGCAATTGAATTCCCTTTAAAATAAGGTATCACTCGACTCCCCCTATCCATTTAAGATTTTAAGGGTGAAAGCTACCCCGTCGTAAAGGTTCAAGCAGGGGGGGGGGTGAAAATAGCAAAAAAATATGTCCCCCTGAAGACTAAGGTTTCCGTGTTCGAGCGAATTTTGATTTATTTATTAACAAGAAAATAGACCTAGGTGGAAAGTTTTCGGTGCGCCACCCTGTATAATTATTTAGCCATACTTCTTTCAGGAAAATCTTTAATCAAAATTTTTACCCTCAGATAATATTAAATCCTTACTTTTGACAAAGAGGAAACTTTAGAATACATAAGCATAGCCTATTTTTAATAAGTCGTCTAAGTCATATACGAGACTGCAAGTTTTAAATTTGCATAATAGATATTTTCCTTAAAACTAGCTAGTTAGATATAAACCCATACACCAGCTGGCAACGGAAAGGTTTATCAACATAATTTCGATCATAATCACAAATTAGCCCTTAATTATATAAAAAATTTTTAATTCAGAATAGATAAAGGGATATCTGAAATAAATCAACAAATTCATTCATTATGTTTATAATTAGCTTAATATTCAATTACAAAAGTATGTAGAGGTAGGCGGACTTCATGTTCAGTATAATTTTGTAAAAAAAAAGTACCTGCATATATTTATAAGGAATGACTTTTTGAGGAAAAATTAGATCCATTCGTGGAACATCTGTACAGGTAGTGGATGTTTGCTAGTACGTCATTATTTGCACGTGACTAAAACCATATTAATCTAATCAAAACTACGAGATTGAAAAAGTCAAAACGAAGTATAAGTTCATAACCGTCAAAATTTTCATAGCTAGCGTTTAATATGAATAAATAATACGAAATATCCATAAATGCTTACCGCCAACACGAAAGTACGATAAATAACACTCTGAAAAGAACAGTTTTTAGGATTAAATTAAATTCCAAAGTACAGAAACGTTTAAAAACAAATTAAAGTTAACAGATCAATGACTTTCAAATCAATTGACAAATCTGCTAATAACTTCTATCTCTGTCTAGCGCATTACTTTTTACAGGATGGAGATACCGCACAAATGGGCCTAATTTTCAATTTTTCATTCACATTAAATCCGGCAACTTCTACATACTTTGTTTGTTGTATTTTAAGCTTTGTGATGTACCCCTACTATAAAAGTAATTCTGAAATAAGTTTACAAAATTTTCGAAAGAATGACCCCTTATACGATATCAACGCAAATGATGAGTGCACATTCTTGCATCTTATATGTTTGCTCTAATACCCTTTGTTTAATGCCTGAAGCGCAAATTTTATTGTAATTAAACTTGGAAACTCGAAGCCTTTGGATTATAATTACCGCAAGAATATGGGTTCCCCTTCGGAATATGTTGCGAAGAAAAGTTTTTGGAGAACTGATACTGTGTGGAGTGCGCCTTTTGAAATTAGGTTTAATGATAATAAATATTTTATAGATGCATATAAGCTTATAGTATAGTAAGTTTCTAGGCACGAAAGAATTTCAATAACCACTCCTGTGAGGTATTTTTGATTTTCTTCTCAGCTTCACTGAATCCTTGCCTTTAAATTAGCATCAATATGTCCTTATTTTATTTATACCTATCGTAAATACAATCTATAGCTATAAATAAGAACATTTATAATAGGTACCTCAGATCTACTTTTATAATAAATCCAATAAACCGCCAATATACAACTCTAAGCTTTGAATTAAAGCAAAACTTGCTCAATAACATCCATAGTTTGAAATAAAGCACAACTTTGGCAATAAAACAAAACTATACATCTACCTATCATAATAATAATCCCTCGCACACATTTTGTATTAGATAAATATCTGAAAATCGAACTCCAATGTAGAACGGTTGCAGTAATGAACAACCCAAGGCAGAATCCGGCGAGCATAATTCTATAACTCCAAATTTATCACGTCCCAGTATCTCTTTCGATTTCAAATGCAAGCAAATCGAGCCGTATTGAACTACATACGATTATTTTTTTAAGCACTTATTTAAGGCTTGAAGGTTTTAAAACTGGTCTGTTATTAATATTTGCGTTTTTATGTTTCCAAGGTTTACACACAGAATACTGTGATTTATTTAAATTAGTCGCAAATTTTCTGCATATGTTATATCCCATGTTTCGACAATAAAATACCAGCTTTCCATTGTTGTGTTTCGCCACCATGCATGTTAAAATTTCAAGACAATTTTGTACTAGCGCAATTATCGGTAATGACCGAACTGAATATTATCAGCAATTTAGAAAGTAAGGGGTACAGGAAGTTTCAAAATATTTATTTTTGTTCATGCAGAGATATTAATAATTGGCAAACTTTTGATGGTACCATAGTTATACTTATATCCTACCCACAGGCAGAGTTGGTATAAAACTTATTTGAATCATAAATTATTGTTTTCATTCTTATTAAAGTCAATATAAAATCTGGAAACCTAAAAATGTGTTAGTTTCCAGAGTGGTGCAAGACAAAAAATAAAATTGTTGTTTTTAACTAACACGTGTAAACAAAAGTTTTAAAAGATTTAGTGTGATTTTAATAACATGTTAAATTTTTCACACTGGGTTGTTAAAAAGTCCTGCTTAAAATTAACATTTTTTTCTACAAGTTAGTTTTAAGAAAACCGGTGAAACGGAAATTGCGTTAAATTATTATTCATCTTTATGTAATATTTTCAGCCCCCTCCCTGCAACCCCATAACCTGTAGCAACCCCATTTATTTTTTTTGGCAACAGAGAAGTAGTTGCTCATTTTGCACCTGTAAAACAAGCCCAAGTAAATTTTTTTTAGGAGCAATTGAATTTATGAGCTTGTCGAAATTTACACTAACCTGATTCGGCTTATTTTATTAAATGCTAAAGGTGGCCTCCACCTTGCACTTAACATGCACCAAGTCTATGGTAAATACTATCTACGACAAACACTTTCGGCAGGTAAATTATTTATCTCCATCCTAATTCTTAATCTTTTAGATCCTCAATGTTGTTTGGTCTATTCTGATATACTCTTTCCTTAAAATACCCCAATAGAAGAAAAATCCAATGGCTTAAGGTCCGGAGTCCTCGGTGGCCATTCAGTTGGACCCTTCGACTTATCCAGCGATTTGCATAAATCTTGTCTAAGTCCGGTGGTGCGCCATCTTGTTGAAACCATATTCTTTCATGGGGAATATTTGGATCATCCTCGTTAGGAAAAATAACTGCTAATACAGGGATTAAATCAAATGAGAGGAAATCTAAGTAGTAGTAGTAGTAGTAGTGTAGTAAGTGTAGTAGTAGCGAACGAGGAGGCTTTGACGCCAAGCAACTAGGCCAATTTTGACCCTTTTTACCGACCCCGTTTAACGTCTGGGTTATGTCAGCCAGACGGGACCTACAGTTTAACGTGGGTTCCGGACCACAACATAACCGACATATGTTATTCTCGACACAGTAATTTTACGGTCTTGTTATTATTAACGTCTCTTTGCTCACCACAACCTCGACGAGCCAACCCTTAAACGTCCTTGTGTGCAGCTAAGAGAGTTATGTATATCGCGGGGAGCCTCGAACCATCCGGAACAGCATCAGACCCGTACACTTGAGAGTCCGTCGCCAATTCTCTGGTAAAGGTTTTTATCTCCACCATACGAATATCGGGCAGTGTCCGAGATACACCATCCGCACCACTGATCATTCTTCATTTGGCTTAAGGGTCCCTCAGTCGACAACATGCCGTTTCTACAGTACCTACTAGTTTAGAGTGCCATTGAGAATTTGACGCAACACTAAGTAGTATGGTGACCTAGGCCCTCCAAACTGAATAAGTCAGCTGGGCTAGCCCGAGCTTGAACCAGGTTCCTGTAGCATGGGAAACGAGAATGCTGCCACGCGACCAGACCGTCACCCGAAAATCAATGAAACGCTGAGCAATAAGATTCTCGTCAAGGAAATATAGTCCTATAATTCTGTTATTAATTATTCCAGACCAAGTATTGACTTTTTGAGGATGTTGTGTATGTCCTTTCAATGTAGATTTTGAGCAGACCAGAATCGAAAATTATGTCTATTGATCATTCCACTTAAGTCAAATGTAGCCTCATCAGAGAATATTATATTTTGGAAAATAATTTTGTTTTCTTCGCATCTTTCCATAATTTCCTCATAGAATGGTAATTTTCTATCGTAATCATCCTCGAGAAGTTTCTGTACAACATCCACTTTATATGGGTGATACTGCTGGCTTTTTAAAACTCTCTATAAGGAAGCTCTAGTAAATCGTTCTTAAGCGCTAAGTATTAGTTAAAGAATGTGGATTTTTACTTACTGATAGGAGTATATCAAGTTTCTAATCTTGGGTTAAGGCGTATGGTTTGCCACTTTTAGCTAAACCACGTACTATCCCATAGTCTTCAAACTTGTGAAATACCCTACTTACAGTTGACTACATAATTGGACTCTTAGGATCCGTACCTTGTCTCCATGACCCAACAATATTAAAATTTCACGCTGCTTCTCTGAACTCGAAAACACAGAATGATAGGGAACTAATTTACCCAAATACTAACATTTGCTTACAATAAAAGGCGATAAGGAACAAAACGCATAAATAACACATTTAATAATTTAAATGAGGCATGATGTTTTAATTGCAATGGTCAAATATAAATTAGTACACTGGCAATGTCTGTTCAGAGATACAAGAAAGTGACCAACTGATCCCTATTAGGAAAGACCGGGGCCAGCTGTAAAATTGAAATATGGCCGGACAGGTCCGTATTTTGTTTAGAATTTAATCATGGTTTGTAATAAAAATAAGTAAGACATTAAATAATATTTTATTTATG
The DNA here is from genome assembly GCA_963920685.1 of Polydrusus tereticollis. Taxonomy (NCBI): domain Eukaryota; kingdom Metazoa; phylum Arthropoda; class Insecta; order Coleoptera; family Curculionidae; genus Polydrusus; species Polydrusus tereticollis. Next base: position 123,083,497 of record OY987329.1, read on the forward strand.
TTTAAATGTGAAATTACAAGTTATTTTATTATTAAAAATTATATTTATGATTACAAAAATATACAAATTATTCGGTACTTATAATAACTATTCACTTAATATCTTCTTCTTCTTATAGGTCATCTCCTATCGGAGGTTTGCTATCATCACAGCTATCCGGACCTTATTGACTGCAGCTCGGAAGATCTCAACATTGCTACAGTTAAACCAGTCCCTTAGGTTTTTAAGCCAAGACACACGGCGGCTTCCAATATTCCTCCTTCCATCAATCTTCCCCTGAACTGTCAGCTGGAGAAGTGTGTATTTGGGTCCTCTCAGTATATGACCTAGATATTGAAGCTTTCTCTCTTTTATAGTGTTAATGACTTCACATTCTTTATTCATCCGATTTAGAACTTCCACATTAGAGATCTTATATGTCCGTATCCCCGCCACATTCGACGGTAGCACCACATTTCGAAGGCTTGTAGTTTGTCCATGTGATTTTTCTTAAGAGTCCATGCCTCCGCTCCATACAAAAGCACAGAAAACACATAACATCGCAGCATTCTTACCCTAAGTCCAATATTGAGATATCGACTGGTGAACAACCTTTTTATTATCGTAAATGTTGATCTGGCTGTCCCTATTCTCGCTCTTATCTCTCTTGTTTGGTCACCTGATTGTTCTATCCAGGCGCCCAGATATTTATATGACTGCACAGTCTCTATTGAGGTGTTTGCTACTGACACGTTTATATGGTTGTGATTTTGGGGGAACTTTGTAACTAACATTAACTTGGTTTTCTTAAAATTTATCTTTAGACCGTATTCGTTACATTGATCATTTAATTTCTCTAGAAGATGTTGTGTGTCCCTTTGATTGCTCGTTAACAAGACGGTGTCATCAGCATATCTCATATTATTTATCACTTCTCCATTAATAACTATCCCTACCGATTCTTCTTCCAAGGTTTCTTTAAAAATGTCAATTTTGTTTAGCTTCAGTGGCTTCAGGTCAAGGATATGGGGTTTATCTGGAATATGGCTACAGCATTCGAAAGGGATGGTTTTGATACGTCACTGTTTTATATTTGTCGATGGGATGCTTGGCATGTAGCCTGATACTTCCTATAAAGGCAGTACATCCTGGTTGTAGCTTTAAAAGGATGTTGGTGGTTATTAGTTTAGTAATGACGTCTTTCTTTTCACGTTGTTACTGGCAAAGGATAGAGATAGCGACTAACCTGTGATTTTGGCTTCCTGGACGTTGTACTCCTTGACAAAGATAGTGAAGTCTGGCATGTTTTGGGCAGCTTACTGAGATGCTTGAGGAGTTGGGCTTCGCAAATATTATTACTGCCTATGGAATGCGGAAGGGTGTCGGAGCAGATTATGGTTTTGGTTCCTAGTTGTTTACAGTTGTCCAAATTTCGAAGTAATAGGTACAGGAATGAATCATTGTCACGCGCAATACATTTTTTGGTAGTTGACAAGATATGATGAAGACCTGTTCGATTATCCAATATCGGAATTGGGTGTTAGTGGTAAAGGGTGTAGGTTTCTGAATCTGTTAGTGGGATCTTTAGAACAAAAGTTATTTTTGGGTCAGATTGAGATGCTTCTAATTCGATAATATCGAGGTATTCCGCAATATTTGATCCATAAATAAGTAAAGGGAATTTATTTTTGACTGAAGAACGGGAAATATGTCGTTAAGATAATCTGCTAAAAAGGCATAGTTTTCCATTAGTGATTAACTGAGGTTTATATATTTGATTTGGCCTTCGTAAAAGACCATAATGTCCGAAATATAAGGATAGCTTTTTTAATTATATATAAATTTCATAAATGTTTTAGAATATTTAATGAATATTTTAAATCTTTCGAAGAAACTAATATGAAATAATTCTGAAATATGATGTATTTATTAACCATTTCATATTTTAAAAAGAGGACACAAACTTTTTAATCGGTAGCTATAATATTTAATAACATTATTATATAACCTGAATAATCCAGTCTTTGATACGTATTATTTTTTACATTCCTTAATTATGTTAATTCATTGCATTGAATTAAACTATTATTATTGTTATAATATCCGAAAAACACCTACAAAAGCCTTAACGTTGTTGCTTTAATAGAAGGTTTCAAAAGTTATAAAAACAATATTTCAGGTACGTTCATACAAAAGGAACAAGTTTATTTCTTTTGCCTTGACTGTAATCTTTAACTGGCTTCAATTTTATATTATCTCTTAAGATCTCCATACCCAACAGAGATTTAATAAAATTCTCCGACCGAAAACATATCATTATTTTATATAATTGTTATTCTGGGTTTATTTTTATTTATAGCGTTGGCTTTCAAGGCAAGCGCAAGAAAATAATGGGCAAATACAAATAGCTTAAGTGCATTGAGCTTAGTACCGGTTTTTTGCAGGTACCTATTATTTAAAATTTCACGTATGTCGTATTTGCGGAACAAAGTCCTAATTAAAATGACAATTCGCTGGGAATTTTATGGCAACAGTAGGTTTAAATCCTCATAATTATTATGCTGTGGTAATGATAACACCTTATTTATTTTCTCTTACTTATTGTTATTCATTAACAACCCCCTCCAGTTCTCAATCCAAACATAAACTTTGCATATTTTTATATGTTTGGATTTTACGCAAACAAAGTCCCTAGCTTTTACCAATAAAATGAATTCTACGGTTTACTACAAAACAAAACAACAGCTTCACACATTTCTATTGTTTGCGCCGCATAATAAAAATGCAACAGTTAATTATTGTAAAAAATGTGCCGCCTCTTCTCTACAACAAAACAGAACAAAGTGTGACAAGTTAATTGCACACTATAATTTTGATAAACTGTGACAGCTCTAGGTACCTGAAACTATAAATTTTTCTAGTCTGGAGTTGCTGGTTGTATTTTTAGCACGTACATTGGAATAATTAAAATACGAATTAGCAAGGTAAGTAATGATTAATAATAAGTAATTGAAATGAGCTAAGTAAGCATTTTATGCGAAGATAGTTTCGTTTCATGCCTGCATTGCCTAATTATTTAGTTTAGGTCCAAGTATACGTGGGAATTAATATCATTTTTTATATATTAAAGCTACCTGTATATCAATCATATTATATGAAAAGTAAAACAGTGATGTCCTTTATTCCCTTTTTTGATCTTCGGGCTAACTTACATCGGTAATTACAATTTATAGTCAATCGATTGTAAAAATATGGCTCCAAGGACCGACGCGACGGTTGATTTAGTATGTTGGGTTTAGTTGCGGTATAAAACCGGATGCGCTACTACAGATAGCAAACACACTACTGGTTGTTCGAATAAGTTTTATGGTATTTTATTATTTACACCTCTAGGCAGTGTCATAATTTATTAAAATTGTCATAGCCCTTAAGACTCACATTTTAGATTTGAATTTAAAAAAATAAAAATGTTATAGTTCAGGTAAGTTCAAATCTGGGCGGTCTCACGGAATGGGCAATGCAAAGGAACTGTATACTGATCATTAATTAAAGGGCGGAAAAAATGAGCCTTTTGATGCACCCTCTTTAAAAAAAAATACAAGGATATGCTTAAAATATGCAAATATAGGCGTCAAATATGCAAACTTAAATTTAGGTTCGGTATATAGATTAATTTTATAGTAATTATTGCATTAAAACTAGGCCAAAAATATACTTAAAACTATAATTTTAGTATTATCTAAAATCCAAAATAATCATACCTAAGTATGAAGGCCATAAAATTGTACTACTAGAAAAAAGGATTAAATATTATTAAGCAAAAAAGTATTGTCTACTTACTCTTAACATTTTCTACAAGAAATTATTACCTTCTATCTGTTAACATATATTGGAACAAAAAAAAAGCTTCTTTCCACGTCAACCGACGTGATTGGGCCGAATTTTAATTTTGGCAATAAATTTTCTTTAATTTTACTCGAGGTAGAAAAATCATCAAAAAAAATCTTTCATACAATTTTTTGAACCCCAGAAGAATATCTTGCAAAAAATCGTCTTCTGACCCATACCGACAGCGAGTAACCTCGAATTTCAATAAGCAGCTCTGTTTCATAGACGTAGATACCTGTACTCTTTTGTGTTTTTTTGTTAAAAAAATGTAAAAATGTGTTTAAGCTATCAAGAAAAATCGATATTTTGTATATAACAAAAAGAGTAAAGTATCATAGTAGGCCTTATTTGAGCAATTTTTATAACTGCAATATGTCTTGCTTTTCTTTTCTTTTCTCCCATGGCAATACTGTCACAAAATCACAACAAATTCAAATGAAATAAAAACGGCTAGTTGTAGAAAATTTAGTATTCCTACAGAAAGAAAAGGATTTTTAAAACCCATATATCACATTCTGTAAGCACATCACCGTTAAGTATTGACAGAAAAATTAAATTAAAACACTAATTTTCTGACACCTTGACGTCTATCAAAAATGTATGCTATACCAAAAACATGTTTATATCATATGCCTCTCTTTTTATCTTATATTGTTAAGAACCCGAATATTTTTGGCAGATTTCGCGACACAAAAACTTAAATATCTCTAATATTAGTGGAAAACTTTAAATTTTCTTTTCGTGTAAGTTGTTAAAAAATTACAGGGGAATCGAATAAACTCAATATCAATGTAAAAAAAAATTCTTTTAAAATATTTCAGTTTAAGAAAAAAAGAGAAATTTCAATGTTTTGCATTCTGTATAATTTTTTTTTAAATTTAAAATAGGTATACATTTTACGTATTTTGATAAAGTATTCAAAATTTTGATCAACATTTTTTTTTAACCCAAAATAAAAATTAATACAGTCTTAAAATATTGTAATTTTTAGTTTTTCTCGAATATCTGCAATTTATTAATTTAGGTATACAGAGATGTATTGTAAAATTAAAATAATTGAGATGCTCTATCTAATGGTCTGAACCGCATTTGTATCAGACTTTTCGTTTCGAAGCTATTAATTACCGAAAGGAGCCTGTTTTGATTTTCAATCGATCAAAAAAAAAAACGTGACGCGTGTACATTTTTTTTGTTTGCTTTGAAGTTGTACAACTTTTTTTTTAAACACCCTGAATATTTGAATTTTATGACAAAACATACCCTAAATAGTTGTTGATTTGTTGGGAAAGTTTAAATAAACTTAAACTACTAACCGTTTATGACAAAACAATAAAATTGCAAAATTGTCGATTTGACACGACATGCATACAATTATTTTAGGTGCGAGGACCACGACATACTTACTGATAGTAGAGAGTGAGAGTATGAAATGTGTTGGTAGGACGACTTATGAAATATGGTGAAACCCCGATTGTAACTAGCTAGATGCAATTGGGTTCCCTCTGCGACCAAACTGTTATATATACAATCAATGAAACCGCACAGCGAAAACTAAAGAAGCAACATAAAACGTAACCTCGCAAAGTATTATAAAGCAGGTACCATCAGAGAAATCCTTCGGGTTAATATATTTTTTCCTGTGATTTCGTTAAATTTTTTACAAACAATATAAGTTACAAACTAAGTCATGTTACTCATTCTTCTTATTTTAATTCTAGCTGCATCGGGGCAAACATACAAATTTAAATATAAAATCAACAAGACCCCAACAAAAAACCACGCACACGTAATATATAAAAATGTCTTTTAGGTGTGTCTCGCGGTTTAATACTGCATTGTATCAAATTGGTTAATCATCAACCCACAATTCTACCGGGTGATTCTATTACTTCTATCTATACGAACATCGGGTGCCAACATGCAACGAAATTCTTGCACATAGCACCACAGCGGTATGTTAAATTTTTGTCAAAATTGGATTACTGCTATATTTGAGTATCTTAATTTTTAGCTTGAAACCACCGGAAGTTTGTCAAGTTGTTTTTTCTAATGTCTAATGGACAACCTGTAGTTTTTATTATACAAACATTTTCTCCTCAAAATTGCCTTTTTAAGATTTACTATACGTTAACATCTGCTTTCAAAATGGCGGGATAATAGTCATTTAGCCAAAGAACGAAATTGCATCGACATATATGGGTTTTGCTTTAGTTTTAAACATGTTTTCGTATTTATTAATTGCGTACGTATTTATTATTACAATTAACAACTGATTTATTTTCCGTATTTAAAACGACAGCAAAACGAATAATAATCACTGCATTGGTTTTGATATTAAGTAATGAAAAGTAGATCATACCATTTAAAACAAATCTCCAAACTGTTTTGTTACAAAATAAAAATAATCGATTTTAACAGATTCGATTAACATATTTCCCATGTCAATAGCATACGTTCTTTATATGAGTGGCAAAAAGGTCGCGCATAATGCCGGTAACTTTTAAATTACCTCGTATACGAAAAAGTGACCTTTATGAAAGTTGTTCAGTAAATTATTCCCCATATTTCTACCTGCATGAATTTCTTCTGTCATTTCTGGTTTGGTTGCCATAGATACCAACTTACTATCTTAAATGGATATAATTGCAAATTTGTATTCTACTGGGAAAACTCTGAATTTTTTGTATTTCAAATTTGTATTTAGTCAAAATTGTAGCAAACTTTATAATAACAAAATAAATCGCCTAGAAAATTGAACAACTTAACATTGGAATAATAAACAAATGAAACCTCTTCAGTGGATTAGGTGTTCAAAATTACCACCATTTTCTGCTAAGCAAAGCGCAGTCCGATCCCTGAACCCGTCTACAAAGTTTAAAAGGAAGGTCAAAACTAGGTCCCCCTAAAACATGGCAGTAACCCAAATCTGAATAAAATATCTATTAATGTACCTAACGCTGTGGTGCAATATACAATGATTTGGTTGACACCTGGCATAAACAAATTCCAGTGTACTCATATAGGTCTAGGGACGTACGCACGCCTTTGTTTTTTTATGGTATCGCTTTCGCTGATGATTTTTCTTTCTTCGTCGAGGTTTGATTGCCGCGTTTTCCCATGTTTCTTTCAGTTTTCCTTTTCTTCTACTTGCATGTGTTAAAGGATGGACACAAGAGGACAGGTCCAGCAGGTATGAGAAGCAATAATATATACCAGGAGGAAAAAAGAAAAACTGAAAGAAACATGGGGTAACGCGGGAACAAAAACCTATGTCTATTTTTAGATTCTATTTCCAATACACTTCTAATATCTTCATTTTCGATTATGTCCCTTCTTGTTATGATTCTTACTCTTAAAAAAATTGCCATTATTCTATTACTTATTGCATTAAATTCGCTGTATTTTTACAAAACCCACCAATACCGTGCACTTGCCAACCTAAAAATGTTAGGTCACCCTGTAATAAAGTCAATACCGATATTATGCTTCGTTGAAAAGCGAATTTGACTCCACCCATATAATTGATGATACGGAAAAGTTATTCATATCTTTAGTTAATTATTGGTATCACTGATAAATTATTCAAAACCACGATGAGGGTAGAAACCATTGTATGGTAATGGTTGTGGCGATCGATTTACACATCCACATTAAAATGCAAAAACAACAAACAACACATCATGTAAGACGCATCAGAATGAAGTTCTTTGAGGTTGGGTGAAACGTTTATAAAACAAACAAACGTATACAGGCTTAGTTTTTTATTATGATATTAATCTTGATTTTGTGACTTTGGACGGAGACTGTATATGTATATGGTAAATATTTAACCCCATTTTAGGCACTATGCATTGGACATTTAAAGCTTAAATTTTTAACACGGATAGTTTATGGTGCTATTCTATAACTTCGTCCTATAGCGCTGTTATGGTATATCGCTATAAAGTTATAGCTGGATGTACGGGCCAAACTTACAATGAACTCCAAATTTCCAATTCTGTAACGCTAGACGCAACTTGGCGAAATGCATTGTATTACCTGCCTTAACGCAAACTTCGCATGATGACTGATTAACTTTGAAAGAAGAAAAACTGTACTTACAATTTATTATTTCTTTAATTATTCATTTAAATTAACAAAAATTCGAAAAGTGTTAAACTCCTGCTCAATTACTTTTAAAATCCCTCTTTATTTTCATTTCTCCTTTAAACTGTTCTTGGAATTTTACACAAGTATTCAGTAAATGCTGACTTATCAGTGCACAACATTTCGATATGGATCTGCTGATCATAAGTTTGCTCAAACATGTCTCAAATATTATCCTACAACAGCTCCTTGAATTTACCCTTGAACTAAAAGATGTATGGGTGCCAAGCCATTTACATGGAAAAGAGTAGCTTTTTCCTTCCTAACTTATGGAGAATCAACTCAGTTTTTCAATGACGCCCTCAAAGTTATAACTCATTTTGGTAATTTGAGCCAGAATTTATAGCTTTTACTATTTAATATTGCGTTGCGCCTCTTTGCGACCACTTTAGAAGCTTCAAGATATTTTCAGTCAATGTCTCTTCGCTACTTTTATTATTATAATGTTTTTCCTGTAAAGCTACGACCAAAGGTTACAAAACATCCCCTTTCCCCCCCCCCCCCATACTCAGAACTTGACACACAACTACCATCTACAGACGACAACTAAAATTCTTGATTGTTTACAAAATTATGACTTATAGTACTAGTAATATTTACCTCAATTTGTCTTATGAGAAGTAGTTCATTATTAACCTAGGTAAATAATGATGAATATATATTTACCTAGGTTAATAATAAAGATTTGATGACTGAAACTTTTTTATTCAACGAAGTGAACATGAAAAATAAACTCTAGAAAATGTCCGAAGATAATTTATATTATCAAAACTATGAAAATCATTTAAAATAATAGATGTGCACTGCTGCATTTCCACTATTAATAGAATTGCCATTATTTATTATAGGTAAATTTACTTCAGTTTTATAAATATTTTCGATAATTTGTGAACGTTCATTAACACTTGGTACTAAGTCATCAGTCTGTAAGTTTTCTGCCAGATCATCTTGACGTGCGAAAGAAGTGGAGGGTATACCTAAATTTTCATTGGATAAGATGGGTTTTTGTACTAGTTTGGCTATTCTCTTCTTGCCCGCTATCGATTCCTCAATTTATTCTTCAGCTACGACTGCTAGAAGTGTTACCGAGCTGCGCCGTGGAGAATGAGCAGTGTAACCCTCAGGATGTTGTATTTCAGAAATTGAGTTATAACATATTATGGTACTTTACTAATAGTATTGCGCCCAATATCTTGTCTATGATGTCTACCTTTGCGGTATAAAATAAATAGTTTTCTAATGTCAGTAGGCCGGTTAGCCAAGTATTTTTTTTACGACGTTAATCCATTGCGGTTCCACAATGACAAATTTCCTGGATGATCCATTTTTAGGAGTTAGGAATACTTATCGGGTATAATACCACTAGTGCATCAAAATTACCGATAATTCTGATTGAAAGCGTGTTGTATTGTAACTGAATGAGTTTATTTTCATTTTTGATTAAATCCGAAAGAGCCCGACTTCGAAGAAGGAGGGCTTTTTCGAGATTTAATCAAAAATGAAAATACCCGAATGCAGTTACAATACTACAACACGCTTGAAAGCAGAATTATCTGGTTATTTTTGATGCACGAGTGGTATTCGGTGGAATATTTCCCGAAAAATTGTATTGTGCTGTTGGTAATGCTTGTATAAATTTCTTTTATAGAGTGACTACCAAAACGTTCCATATCTTTAAAGAAATCTTGATTTGTAATCAATTCACTTTTTAAATGTCGCAGATTGACATAAGTAAGTTCAATAATAAAAGTTTTTGCGGTAACCGTGGTTACACTTAAATACCCATATACCAGGATATGCAAAAGACGCCTCCAATGTTGGTAAAGAAAATATAATATTATTATTATTATTTTTTAAATATATTTATAAATATAATGTAAAGTATTAAGTTAGTATTAAAATTAAAAAAAGTACATAATAAATAATATATTTATAAACAGTCAAAAATTATGGATTTGCATGATTGTTAGTACACAGTAGTAGTAAAAACTTGATTATGATTGATAGCTACCTACTGGGGGATTATCGCGCTTCTACTGTGGAATTATCGCTTCTACTGTGGAATTATCTGTAGTAATATATTAAGGGATAGGGAAATTATCGAAAATCATTCCGAAGATTTTTTGCCGTGGAAATCGCTCGAGGGCTTGCCCGAGAGCGATTTCCTAATGGCAAAAAATCTGAGAATGATTTTCTGATTATTTCCCAATCCCGAAATGTATTTTGAAGATTATTTACCAAATAAAAAACTAACGATTTCTGACGGGTGAGATTTTCACTTTTGACAAGGGTGATTTTCACTGGAGAGCGGGAGATTATCGCTGAATAATCAGGTGAAAATCAACCCGCTTTTATAATGGATGAGGTAAATAATCGCTGTAATTCTTGCGAAAGACCACACTTCTTATGAGATTTTTTATATATGAGGGAAATATTCACAATAATTCCATCTCGGATGCCCACATCATCAAGAACCATATTGCAAAGTTCGTCTGTTCTGCAAGCACCGGCTACGCCAATTATCACAATAGCCTAGAATTTAGAGGTTATAAAAGCAGGACAAAAAATGAGTATAATAAAATCCATACCTTTTTTGATAAAAATTCATCTTCAGGGGCTTCATTTAAAAATGTATCAATTTCTTCTTTCGAGAATACACGTAATTTTTTAGGTTTATAGGCGACATTTTTCTTTTTCAAAAATGCTACTACTTTAAAATACTTCGAAACTACTACGCGCCTCAGGTTATAAAAGTGCTCGGTCAATAATGGCCTTCTTAACCGAGGTATATATACAATTTTTTCTACTACTAACAGCCGAACTAATGCATTTTTAAAGTGTATCTTTTTATTGTACCCTTAATGTGTCAATTAATTTAAGTTTCTTCTATATAGGATTTAATTATCGAAGATGTCGGCTTCACAGAAACATGAAATATTAGAAGAAAAGTTTAATTTATTTGAAAAGTTTAACAAAACACTTCATTTCAAGGCTTTTCTTCTCCGGCACTTAAAATGCGAACATAAAAACTAATTTAAAGGATTTATTATATGGTTTACATGCACATAAACCAAACTCGAATTTTAAAAGCTCAGCTTTTGCTATGGGCTCAGAGTAATAATTAAAAGTACGTAATTAGGATATTTTTCTTGCGTTTGGCATGCACTTTTCAACTAATTATTATGAAAATGGTTCGAGCGTAAAATAAATGCATTAAAAAGAAGAGAAAATAGTTAAGGGTTAGTTCAGGGATAAACGCATCTAAAGGTAATAACATTTTTTGCTTACTCTCGCCAACTTGGAGGTTATTATCGTTCGCGAAAGAGCTGAATTTATTTTTAGTGATAAGTTTAAGACACCCCTTGGTAAAAAAATCTAGAGTTAAAAAGTTTTACTTGAAATATATGTATCTTCTACACCACAAATTTATAATTTTCTTGTTATAAAAACAGGTACACAGAAGATTTAATATCTTTACTCTTCTACTATTAAGGCCATTTGGAAAATTTTATTTTTAAATTATCGTATATAAAATATTCCTACCCTTTTTAATTGATTTGTTTGGTATAAGATAATATTAAATTTTTATAATAATTATCTAGCGTTACTAATAAGGTAAGTTTGCTCTAATTGAATTTTTTTTTCTTTAATTACCTTTTGTTTGTCAATAATACTGGAACAAATATCTTGTATTTCTTGCCTCTTTTGCAAAGTGATTGGCTAGTTCCTAGGTCACTCTTGTATTTAGCTTCTCCGCACTTTTGAATCCTTTGCCCAAAATGTTTTGTAATTATAATCCTATAGATTGAGCAGAAGGAAAATTCCAAGCACTAGTTGGTTTAATAACTTTAGATACCGCTTCTCTCCAGCTCAAATCCTGAACTTCTCCAAGCTTCAAGTCTGTAGCAAATTTTGAAAAAATCTCAAGATATTCTTCAGGTTTCTTTATTACTTCCATTTCTTTTATTTCTTTGTCAATGTTTCCAAACAGCCGATTCGGTGATATAAATGAGTGTCCCCGAACTGGCGAAATAGTTTCGATGCGAGCTACATTAGCAGCATTTTGGTTTTTGTATTTTAGGAACCAATCACAACACATTCCCGGTCGTCACACATTAATCTTATTATTCGCATGTTTGGAAAGTGAGTTGTTTCTAAAACATGATAAATTCAAGACGAAATTTCACTTGACCTCTTAGTATATTCGTTTTTTGTCCAGTAAAAGCTCGTGACTGTTGAAGGATTAAGTTTCTCATGAGAATGTCTACGCACAACAGAGAAGTTGTATAAATAAAATTTGTAGAATAGTACGCCTCCTGATCAGGCAGCTTAGGTAAAAGTTGGCTTTTCTGACAATTAAACGAAAATGAATTCATATTTTCTTCTTTTTCGCGCAGCAATTCAAAATGTGCTTTAGGACGTAATTTATGTGCTTGCTTCTCTGTAATTAAATCATTTCATTCCGAAGTTTGAACATAATTTTATTTTTTCAGATAATTGTAAACAAGTTGAGCACACAGTACGGGGCGTGCCAAATCCTAAATTGTAACAGGTACTAAAGATATTTCTGAAACAGCTATGTTTAACGGGAATGGCTTCAGGATTATTGGAATACATTTTCCACAAGTTCGTGGTGTTCAGGCTTGAGGACAAATAAAGGCGCTCGTTATTATTTTGCGATCGGCAACAATGTGACTCAATAGCCTGCAAAATATTAATAAATTCCATTACAGATTGCTTTTTTGGCTATTTTCTGTAGACGGCCAAGAAGTAAAACGAAAATTTTTCGTTTCATAAATGTATCTATTCGCCTCCTAGTGATTCCTAAAATACCCATAAATACTTGCTTACAAACTGCCACCAATTTTTTATCGGAATCTTGAACGTAGCATTTTGTAGAATGTTCCTGGTCCCTGTGTCTGTTGTTTTAGATTGAGATACCTATCTCGTTTTACTGGATTTATTGAGCAAAATTGCATGATAAAATTATCTTGGAACAGCTTCCTATTGGCTGTTTGGAGATTGTACGTTTTGATCCCAAGTTGTCGAAATATACTTCTGTTTGCCTTAAATTATACACAGTAAACATATTTAATTGAACTTTTTTAAAAAAGTAGAAGTTGTCCGTTGTGATACTAAACCCCTCAAAAATTTCACTTCATTCCTATATCTTTACATTTTAAAAGGCGTTGAACAAATTAAAAATGGTTTACTTTTTTAGCACCAGTGTATTTTCTGTAAAACTAGAATTACTGGGCCCTTGTCTATTTCTTCTTTTTTCAATGTTCCAATTATATACAATCTACTCTTCAAAGGCAAACACAATCCCTTTTTATATTGTCTTAAACTTCATAAACGTGAACACACTACACCTTGTCATCACCATTCCACATAATATGTCTCTTCCCGAAATTGTAATCCAGTTTTCAGTTTGGAAAAACAACTTTTCAATTTATTTTTCGCGGTAATACTAAAATTTTTCTGTTCCCGAGATTTTCCTTAGATATGCTGTTCCTCTAGGATTTACACTCGGTTCTCCTGCATGTATGAGCACAACCGGGAATAGACGGGCTTTAAAGTCAAACGTATTAGAAGGAAAATTCAATTGACAATGAAAAATCCCCCATAAAAGGAAAATGGCTTGCGAAATACTTTCAGAAGTTTTCAACGGTAATGTCGTTTTCATTTATTTAAAGCCAATTTTTCAGAACAAAGCCAATACATACTTCTTATTAAATTAAGGTAAATCCCATAACGAAATAAGAAAGTTAACTAGAATTTACGGTGAAAACGCAGTAAAGGGGTAAATAATTATCTTCAACATCAATCAATGGATTTATTAGAGAATAATTAAGGATGGATAGGTTTTATTAGCAGATGTTTCATTAAAAAGAAAAGAAAGCAAACCGAATGAATATGATGACACATTTACCGTTAATACCGAAGTGTCTCAAGCTAGACTCCATATTTTCTCCCATTACGTAGAAAAAACTAATAATCTTATATACAGGGTATCCCAAAAATAATTCCCTAGCCGCTGTGTGTAGATTCTACAACCAAAATCAAGTATGCAAAAAGTCAAGACAAAAAAATGTCATCGAAATCATTGATATCAAGGTATTTTCGCAAGCCAAGTTTTCAAATATCAAATATTCAAATATACAGGGTGTTTATTAAACATACGGCAAAAAGAAGAGGTTGTTCCCTGTACTATTTTAAGAATATTTTGTTCTTTGATGATTTTTGAAAAGCCGCTTCGTTCCGAGGATATAGGGCGAGATAAATTTTCGATAAAACTAATCTTGATATTTTTCGACTCCTTATTAATTTAGTGGAGATAAAAGTATAGCGTATGACACTGCGCTTACCGAATATAATTTTTTTTTAATGCATTATTATCTTTAAGCAAATCAGTTTAAACGTGGGCTTCATTTAAATGCGTCTCGTAATTGATCATTTTGTATGTATCTAATTTGTTGAGACTGATTGGCACTTTATTGTTTGATGTGTATTTTCTGTCCTTAGTAATAGGTAAGCTTTTGATAGTCAAGTCCTCTATCATGAACAGCTATACGAACACCGAGATGACTGACATTCAAGTGGTGGAGAAGGAAGGCCAATAACAGTAAGAATGCTAGAAGTGGAAGAGAATGTGGTTGACATGATACAGGAAGATCCAGGTATTTTTACTCGAAAAATTGCAAATGGAAATGGAAATATTTGCACTGAGGGATGCACACGATGTATCGATGTTTTGAAAACATCGATTTTTGTCTTTCGATTTTCGATGTTCGACTTTAAACTCGAAATTTCGACATTACAACATTCGTTGACAGATGTCTGTTTCTGCCAATTCTCAAGTACTTTATATGTCCAGTGATGACAACAACTGAGATTGATCGATTCTGTATTGATTTTGTAAACCTAATATCGAGCTGGTTCAAATTTTCTCTTCTAATTAGAACAATCAGTTTTAATCTTGATATTTCTAATGGTGGTACCTGGTTGTATGTCTTGCTTGGCATTTTTCTCTCATATTTAATTTCAGTTCTATTTCCACGTTGCGGAGAGTACCGCGGTTGTGTCTGCACACAGGTTGTACTGAATTTTTCTTTATAACCAATTAAAATAATTTTTCAACAAAAATTTTCTTTCTTTCCCCTCTCATAAAATAAAATGATAATTGTCTACAACTTTTCTAAAATATGGGGCTCATATGAGCTAATGATGATATAACAAGGTAATCTTAATTTCCTAATTGTTTTTTTTATCCTTTTTTATAAATAGAAATTAAGCTTTAACAGCTCAACATAAAATAAAAGAAAACTTCTCTCCTCCAGATGTTATAATCCGTTTATTATCTTCTCTAAAAGGGTTTTTCACTCATCTAAATTTCAAAACTTAATCTAAACTTCACTCATATTCAATACAATTAACCATTTCATACACCAAGTCTTCAACTTTCAAACTCGATGTTGGGTAAGTCCTTCTTAATCTTTGATTTGAATTCATTTTTCATTCTCAAATTTGTACTGTTTTTAATACCCCCTGAAGATGAGTACTTAAGTACTCGAAACATGTCGGGAACTTAGAATTTTATATCAATCATTAAGCATGATTTAAATTAATTAACAATTTTTTTACGCGGCTATTTGAAATAATGACTTGTGAAAATGCCTTAATTTCAATGTTTCAAATTTTTCGCATATTCTATTTTCGTCTTATTTTGGGTCAGAGGTACCCCGGCGGTTGGAGAATATTGGAGCACTCGATGCTGCAAACATACTTGTGTTATTTTAACATTGAATGCTTAAAATCGGCTGCCAATGCATCCCTATACAGACACTGACAGGCAGCAAGAAATCTCGCATCTCAAAAAAGACCTGGAAGAAATTCTGTCTTGCGATAACCGTAATCAATTAGAATTTAGGCAGTTTTTCTTTAGCTAATGTTAAAGAACTACATATATAGTCATGGCGAGGCACACTATTTTCTTGGCTTTATTAATTAAATTAACTGGCATAGTCACGTTGCGGTGATATCTAAAGTAGCCTCACAGACAGGCCCGGATTATCCATAAGGCACATTAGGCACTTGCCTAGGGCCTACGAAACGCGAAGGGCCTACGATCATAAAATATAATAAAAATAGACACAAAAAAAGGATCAATACTGTATTCTACAATAAGAAAAAGAGTTCACAGACACAGAGGCAAACTACAATATGATACAAAAAACCTTATGACAGTTTTAACAACCTTTTTACACATATTTTTACAATAAGTTTTTTTTTCGTGATTTTGATTCGACGAATTCATGCAGTATGTCGTCGAAGTCCATCTCGCGAGTCAAATCACTTTCAATACAGTAGGCTTAGTGAAGAAACTCTCTCTTGGCCCATAGTTGAACGCATACAATTTTTGATAAGGTTCAGTTTAGAAAACGACGTCTCACCTTCTGCATTTGACCCCAGCATTGAAAGGTATATGCGAAAAGCTTACATTTGGGAAACTTGAGACTAGCAATTATTTTCGATGGCAAAAAGTTAGTTTTGTTCAATACAAAGCTAAAATTTCTAAATTATTTTGTAAGTTTTTTTTAATTAACAACTTTTGGCCATATATTAAATATAATGTTTTTAACTTTATCTGTAAAAACAGCGACGTCAGCGACTTCATCAGGGCATGGGCATCCATTGGGCTCTTCAAACGCATAGAAATGTTCAGGAAACCACTTAATTTGTAAATTTTGTTATTTCTTGGTAAAATTAGGGCGTGGCACCCCCAAAATTTTCGCCTGCGGCGCATTTTCCCCCGCGCCCCGTTGACAAACCTCCCCGAATTAAAATCTAAAACTCACCACTGGTGCCTAGGGCCTACGAAACCTTTAATCCGGCGCTGCTCACAGAAGCTTGGCGTACTCTTCAAGGATCCATTCAAGACCAAAGTGAATGGGTTCTTTCGCTAACGCACCGCTCGCACACCGCCATAATGAATTTTTCCTTAAGTTTTCTGCCTGATTACAAAAAAAAATATATTACATAGACACTTGCTTACTGAGCTCCTGTATACCTTATAAATATTTATTAATTTTTTTAAATTCTAAAGAACATGATATATTTCTTGCATGTATGAATAATGAGTCAGTTATTCGCATGTTACCAAAGATATGTTTTGTATGATAACAAACTATTTCGTATCGCTCTTTCTAGCCATATTACAATTATTAATTTCGAAATCGTACACCACGTAAATTCTGTTACAATTAACACTGTTTACGTGGGTGACATTATCACCTTCGAAAATCTTTCCTAAACAAAGGGACGGTTTTCCATAATATTTTTTACGTTATCTAATACTACGTCCAGCTAAATGTGCATGGCATATGCGGTTGTAAGGTGGTGTATCCAGATATTTGTCGATGGTAATTGGAAATGTAACGAGGATAGTTCAAATTGATACCCCGACTAACATATTATCATAAATGAAAAGTATGGGGAAACTGGGCATATTTTCGGATTTTGAACTGATTTTAATCAAGGGGTAAACCGCTGATGGAAATTTGTACAGCAGACATCCCCTTTTCTAAGGACCTCCCGAACATCCTCGGATATCTCTGGACATCCTCAGACATTAGTCATACATCCCACATACATCCTTAAAAATCCTATAAATAGTATTATAATATTATCTCCAATTCAAGTAATAAATTTAGTAAAGTGTGTTCAGAGATATAAGAAAGTGACTAACTGATCCCTACCAGGAAAGGCCCGGGCCAGCTATAAAATTGAAATATGGCCGAGCAGGTTCGTATTTTGCTTAGAATTTAATCAGGGTTTGTAATAAAAATAAGACATTAAATAATATTTTATTTATGTTGAAATGTGAAATTACAAGTTATTTTATTATTATAAATTATATTTATGATTACAAAAATATACAAATTATTCGGTACTTATAATAATTATTCACTTAATATATCAATATCACTATCGCTATCATCATCTGTTCTAATTATTATTTGTGCTATATTGCTTATATGGATATAGGATTTTTCCACTTTTTCAACACGTGTAACAGAATTTGCCCAACTTTGTGAAGGGATGTTAAAGACTTCAGTTTCTATAAGCCCAAGTACACTGGAGTTAATAGTAAGGCAAATATTGTTACGACGAATGGCAGATTTCAGTTGGTGCCAAACATGTCCGATGAGATTAGATATACAATGGTATGGTGGAAGCCTTAAAACTGTATGCCCCAGATTTTTTGCATAATTATCACAGAAGTATACCTATTCGGTTCGTTTTTTTCTCGCTAAAGTGGGATTATTCACAATTTTCCATACAGTTCATGTTGGAATTTTTGTTAATGTGGCCGTCTCTTCTAACGCTGCTTGCTTGCTGACCGCACGTTCAATGAGAGTTGAATAAACATTGTTTATAACTTCCTTACTTTTCACAGAAAAGTGTTTTCTGCTTTTCGACGGGGTTATCTCCTGAGATACATTGGGCTCGCACATATTTTTCATGACTCACGCACGATTAAGCAAACGCTGTATTACACACGAAGTAAGAATAATTACTAAGCTTTAAACTAACTAGAGTGGCTATACATACAGTCTTTAGAACATAATTTGTTTTATGGGATTAACCCTCTCATTTTGAATCAGGTAAAAATCGGTTTAAAATCACTAAACTATTACTTTAATAATGAAACTACGTCTTCCGGATCTGCAGTTTACATTAAGACATTTTTAAGTACGGACCATAATTTACCCTCATTTATTTATTCATTCATTGTTTGTTTATGGCCACCCTTGGATAATCCCATTCAAAGGCAAAATGTAACTTTCTTATATCTCTGGACAGGCTTTACCTACCTGCCCAGATACCTGTTGAGTAACTTATCTAAGATTCTATGTATCGGTACAATAAAACGAAAAATGGATCTTTTCAGAAAAATGTTTATTGAAAAAAACAAAAGTAAGCAAAGATGGAAAGAAAACGAGCACGATAACTCTTCCAATTACAACAGTAACTCTAAACCCAAACAAAACTGAAATTTCTTCCTTGATTTCCAAGAAGTGTTTAATTTTTTTTTGTTTTAGTCCAGATTCTAGTTGAATATATATTTCCTTTATATCGCTATAAATGGAGTCTTCTAATGTGTATATTATTGAACCAGAACCAGAAGTCTTATCTAAAAACCTTGCGTTCAATACATTGGCATTTACGTTTCTTTCAATACCTCCAACATAGGGTAAATCCGGAAGAGATGACCCACTTTTTTAAAATATATCATTGTATGATAATTTATTTTATAAGACACTCGCAGAAAGAATTATATATAACTTACACATAAATAATTATTACATAACAAAATAAAAACGGTAACGAAATCATAATATGACGTAAAAAAATAAAATGTTTTTTGCTTGCATGAGCGGTCTCACCCACACTACATGGCTTAGATAGGGCCTATACTCTGTCGGTATTCATCCAGTAGAAGAATCTCTCTTCGTATGAGTGGCAAGGAGGGTCCGCATCTTTGATTGATTTTTGCATTTTTGATGGTCTTTTTAATTATCCTGGTTTCTGGAAGCTTGCCAACTGCACAGGTACTGACTGATTGCACTGGAAAGATTGGGCAGTATATATTGCGGTGTATCTCGGGTTGCCTCCCCAGCTTGTTTAACTTGTTTCATACATTTGGCTACTTCGATTCCTGTTGCGTCTCCACCATGGTTGTGGTCATTGGGCTCTTTTTGAAATTCGTAATAACTCTAGATTTACATTTTATCTTTAGAAATTGGTCACATAACTTCGAAAATTATTGTATTTATACCCCAAAATCATTTAAAATTAAGGATTAAATTACATAAAAAGATAATTTTATTACTTAGAGCGTTGTTTTCTTTGCCTGTTCAGGGACCTATTATAAATTACACTAATTATAAAACATGATACTTCGAAAATTATTAAAAAATGGAATAAATTAATTTAGCATTAGTATATTTTGTATTGTATATATTTATTTTCCTTCTTTTGTGGAAAAAATTCTGGTGTGTTTTGAAGAATTTGATTTCGAAGAATTGTGCTTTCGAAAAATTGTCTTCCGAAAAACTGTGTTCGAATAATAATCCTGCTTGTTTTATCTTTTACTTTGGATGCTAGAACAGCGACTGCCAATGCACTTCTCCATAGGCAGCAAGGGGTCTTACATCTTAACAAAGACCTGGAAAAAATTCTGTGTTGGTGTGACAGTAACCAAGTAGAATTTAACGCTAAAAAACCCAGGCGGCAGTTTTTTCTAAAAAAATTAATGTTAAAGAACCGAATATCGAAAAGTCAGCCTCACAGAAACTTGGAATATTTCTCCGAACTAAGAACCTCTATATACCCCAACAACTTTTGATGCTTTATAAAGCCCAAATATAACCATCGCTGGAGTACTGTTCGCATATTTGGGGCTGCTCCTAAACGTACCCTGAGATTGCTGGACTCCATTCAAAGAAGAGCCATTCGCTTGATCGGTGACCATGATCTGCCAAACAACCTGGGAAACCTTAAACATCGAAGGAAGGTCGGCGACTTGAGTCGTTTTTACAAATACATATTTTTATGGCAAGTGCTCAACAGAGGTTGCCTGCTTGATTCCACCCATAGCGGTGCATGGTAGATATAGACGACAAGTCAATGCAGCTCACCCGTACGTGGTTCAGCTTGGTGTTCCTCGAGCGACACGGTTTAAAAATTATCTCATCTGGAGAACGTCATCACTCTGGAACGACCTCACTGAGGCCGTGTTCCCCGACGAGTATAATCTCCAAAGAGTCAAGATCAATGTGAATCATTTCCTGTGCACACCATCAAGGATTAATCCTGCAGTGCTGTGCCTGGGTACAGAGCTGAAAAACACCTTTTATAAAATAAATGATTTAATGTTGCTTATAAGAAATATGGCAAAATATATGCACATATGCCACAAAATTCAACAAACTATTTCATTGCGTGTAAAATTGTGGAAACACGCGAAAATATGAACCGTAGATCACAGAACCGTTTACACCTTGGGTGAATGCCTGTCAAATAGATAAAGTATTTTGATGAATAACCCATTTTAGTCGTGCCGTCGTGCCGTTTCGAATCTAAACTATGCTGACCACTTACTTGAAATATTTTGCAAGATGTTAAGTAGTTTAGTAATCGAAACAATCGATCATTATAAATTGTTCTTGAATGATTTGATTATGTACGCTATTGGGTCAATAATTGTTTCTAAAATAGAATCTGTAGGTGTCGAAATTAAATCATTGATACCGTTATTTCTACACTTGTTCAAGGCTTCCAACCTACGAGTTTTTTTCAACAGGTGCAGGTTGCTTAAAAATAATATAAAAGGAATTTAATGGCAAAAAAAACTGCGTTTATCTTAATAAAAACGCTGTTGGCAGCTAATTCAAACGAATTCATTTTTCATAATATTAATAATCGCGACGTCTACCGAAATGAAATAGTTCCCTACAATTTGTCACTCGTACAAATCGGACCATTTGCCACCGTAGTATTTAAAAACAACAAACATACAGTTGAAGATTTAATTGCAAATGAAAAATGATTTATTATTGAGAACTGAGCAGCTGGTAATATATATTTGGTAACAACGAAACGATTTTTAAGGGAAGTAGTCGTACCTACATATATTATACAGGGTGTTCCTAAATGTCATGTACATACGAAAGGGGTTGATTATTTTATGACTAAAAATCCATATAAACATAGGTCCGCAAACGCTTCGTTACCGATCTACAGGGTGTTCAAATTTCAAGATTTTTTAAGTTTTTCCTTAATAGCTCCTGCAGTTTTTGAGTTATTTTGCTCAAATATGGAACACAGGTTACGCTGTAGGATTTACATCATTGGGCATGCCAAATGGTTCTGAGAATCTACAGGGAGATATTTTTTCCGGGGTCATGCCCCTTTTTTTCCTCCTGAACTTATTTGTGGTGCGCCGTTGGTAGAGTCTAAAATATGAAGTTTATTTTCTTTTTTATTTATAAGCTTTTTAGTCTCTTGTTGGTTTTTCGTATCTGCGACCGATATCGAGAAAAAAAATAAAAAACGATTTTCAGTTCAGTGAAAACACAATATGACAGTAATGTTATTTTAAAAAAAGAATGGACTTGTTAGATTTTGCATCGTCACTTATTAGGACTTGTTCAATATTGCAAAATTTTGAGAACAAAATGAGCAAAAAATAATAATTCCGATAGAATAGATCTGAGAAGTCCTGGGGAATTTCAAGTGCAACTTTTTAGGCAGAATTTTAAATGGTTAACTCCGACATTGGAGTTATTATCGAAGATAGATTCTTGCGGTTTTCACTTTAGAGTCCTACTCTATAATAGAACGAAATAAGTAAAAAATTATTAACTTTATTTTAAAACAAATACGAAACATTCAAACTTGTGTTGCTAGTTCATCTTCCAGACAATCTTATCTGTTTTGAGGTTCCTGTTTAAGAAGTTATTCGTATCATTTTAATTCCCTGTTGTGTTCCCTGCAAGTTTCTCCAAAATGAGTTTGAAGCAAGGTTTTGATGTTTGCCAGCTTTTTGGGGTTGACCGGTTAATGGCACCTCCCCTAAGCGATCTTTTTGCACTTTTTACTCTCTTAACCAGGTTTTGTTTAGTACTTAGAACATTTGATTTCAGGTTGGGAAACATTACAGCTCCTCGACAGTATTTCCACTCTTTGCCGTCTTTGAAAGGTATACTCTTTTATACTCACTAATTTTCTCGAACTTTTTGTAAACGTTTTAAAGTTCTTTAACATTGTAAACTTTCCTATCTTCGTCTAATATATTGACACTACATCCTCCTTTCTTAGCTTCCATTCTACCAGCCTAAAAACCCTATCCGCAGGCAAAAAATTATGTCCACGGACTGGAAAATGTAGATTAATTCAATAGAAATACAAACGAATATAATAATTTTAACCTTCCAACCGTGCATACCTTGCTTTTTTGGCCAATTCTGTTTTAGTAGTAGATTTTTACGTTTTCGAGTTTCCACGCATTTATCTCTAATTAAGATCAAGCTTTCCTCCTCCATAATATGTATTGTTTTTACAAAAACAATTCAATAGATAATTTTAGAAAAACCTCAACTTATACTACAATTATAGCGGTACAAGTTCATTGAAATTTAAACGAGGCCACACCCGCTACTCTTTGTTATAAAGACATTTTCAATAAACTATTATTTTGAGGGACTGCTCTCTGTGCGACAAAAACATTAAAAAGAAAGCTACAAAAAACGTAGGAATTGGTGCACAAATTGATTACTGAAAAGACATATAATACAGTCTTCTTTATCAGCCACTATTCATTCACTCCTGGACATAGGCCTCTCCTAAAGTTTTCCACTTCTTTCTGTCTTGTGTAGTTTGCATCCAGTGCCCACCCGCTACTTTCTTGATGTCGTCGAGACAGCGTTTCTGAGGTCTTCCTATCTTTCTTTTAGTCTCTTTTGGTCTCCATTCTATGATCTTTACTGTCCATCTTTCCTTATCTTATCTGCCCACGTGGCCCACCCACTGCCATTTTGACTTAGCGATGCGTTCTATGATGTCCGTGATTTTTGTGCGTTTCCTGATTTCCTCGTTTCGGATCCTATCTCTAAGCGAGATTCCTTAGTACAGTAAAGTCTTTCAATAGCGACCACCCTCGGGGAATCAAATATTGGTCAGTTAATAGAGAAAAACAACTGGTCTGAATTTTACAGTGTTTGGTAAATAATTTATATATTTTTGTTTAAATTTATCAGAACTAAAATTAAATGAGATTAATAAATAAATAAATAAATAATGCCCTTATATTACAGGAAAAAAAAATAAATTACAATTTTATGTTACGTACAATAGAACTTAAATCTATATATCTATTGAGGTAGCATGGCGCAGTCTAGCTTTAGTAGCTACTCTACTGAACCATGCCACAACAACAAACTTAATAAAATAAGATATTTAAATAATATGAAATATAAAATTAATAAAGAAGTAAAACGATGATCATTTGCAAAATTTAAATTAGTTTTATTTTAATAAAAATAACTATTTTAATGGGCAGCCTGCCGACAAACATTGGACAAATTAAACCAGAAAATTCAACATATCTGATCGTACCAAGGTAAAATGGAGTGAACCAAAAAAAATGTATTAAGCATGTAAAGCTAAAAGATGTTTTTTATACTTTATTTTAAATAGTTGAACACTTAAACCAATCAAGTTATTAGGTAAGGAGTTATAAGCTTTTACAGCATTGTAAGTAAACGACCTCTGAAATAGGGCACTCTGATGTTGAGGTTGAGTTAATCTACCCCTATAGCGTATGTTGACGGAATGAACGTTACAGCGGGGGACTAGGCGTTCGCGGACAGAAACAGGAGAATTCGGCTCATTCAAAATTTTATAAATAAAAGTGCAAAGATGTAGAAGCCTACGGGAATCCACCCTTAACCAATTTAGTTCCAAAAATGTATGCGAGATGTGATCATATTTTCTAAGACCAAAGATGAATCGAGCACAAGCATTATGTACCTTTTGAATACGAGACTTACTTACGTTATCTAAACAGTAACCGTAAACGAAATCGCAATAATTAAATTTTGAGGGCACTAATGATTCGCAAAGTGTCTTTTTTAATTTAAAATTTAAAATTTGTCCACTGTTATAGAGTATTTTTAGGGCCATGTAAGACTTTTGGTTTACTTTTTTTCGATGATCACGAAATCTTAATTCGCTATCCAAAACTATTCCTAAGTTTTTTGCAGATTTTATTACCGACAGCTTTATACCATTCAATACTATATTTATTTATATTATTCTTAAGATATTCAACTTTACCTTTATTACCAAACAACATAAGGTAGGATTTCGAGGGATTTAATTTTAAATTGTGAGCAGAAGCAAGCCCAGTTAAAGTCTCTAAGTCTTCATTAATAAGTGCTTCAGCATTAACATTGTCCTCAAAATTAAATCAGTAATAGATCTGTGTGTCATCAGCATACGCCTGAACTTTACAATATTTCAATGATCTAAGAATATCGAAAGTGTGTATAAGAAAAAGTAAAGGGCCCAATATAGAGCCTTGCGGAACGCCGGATAATATCCTAACCTGTTCCGAATACTTATTATCAGAAAATATTTTTTGGTAACGATCAGAAAGATATGATTCAATAATTGTTAAACAAGATTCTTTTTGGAAGTCGTAAAATTTTAATTTTGATACTAGGAGTTGATGATTGATGGTATCGAATGCTTTCGAAAAGTCTAATAATATTAGGGCACTGTTTAGTTTTTTATCACTAGAACGGACTACGTCATCAATTACATTAATTAGAGCTGCAGAAGTACTGAAATTTTTTCTAAATCCACATTGGGTATCAGGGATTATTTTATTTCTTGTGAAATACTCATACATTTGATGAAATAATAATTTTTCATAAATCTTAGAGAGGGCAGGTAAAATACTAATAATTCTAAGGTCATTAAAGCTTGCAGAATTAGAAATCTTTGGCAGCGACTTACCAATCGATAAATAATTTGATGAAGATGAAGCCAGTTTACCAATATGTATATACTGCACGTGCATACTAACATATATATTATACAATGTACTGTATGTTTGCTTTGAAATTCTTATTTTTTAAAATAATCAGAAATTAACGATTTCTTCATATTTTTTATTTTCAGATTCACATTTTAATAGTAATTGAGAAATATTTGTAGACTTGCCAAAATTGTTAACATTATTATAAAAGTCTCATAAACTTGCGCAGGCTTCAGTTAGGCTTGATATCTTCGACACTGGAGCAAGTTCAGGGTCCTCTTCCTCTGTCTCAGAGTTTCATCCGTTTCTTGGATCTCTTCAATACACTCGATGGTAGTCAATTCTGCACTTTGTGTATTTTCTTGAAGGTTATTTGATGCCTTGAAGTTATCTAGTCAGTGCTTGTCTCGCGCCTTACAAAACCAGTTAAAAACAACTTGGTCCATTGCCAGTCCTTCGGTTTTGGGAAATTTTCTTTTTTGTTCACCGTTGCCACCTTCTTGAAACAAATTTCTAACTTTATTTTGAAGCAACATAGTCACTTGGGTCTTACTCACTTTACATTTTTCAGCCAATTTCCTGATACTTAAATCACTTTCCTCGATTATTTCAATTTTGTCGCTTAAAGTGTAGTTACCTATATTTCTTAAAATTGTCGAGTCGGGTCTAACTGCTCGTAATGGAGAGTGTTTTTAGAATTAATGTTTACTAAAAATTTCGATGATAAGTGCTCGCGGTCGTTTAACGCAGGTGGTCGCTTTATAGAGGCGATCGCAAACAGAGGTTTTACTGTATATTATACACACAGTCATGTTTATTTATTAGAAGTTTTACAGCCAAAATCCTACCACAGAAAATCACCAGCCACCATACACGGTGAAGTAAACGGTCCAACCAATATCGTTATATTGCTGCAGATTGGCTGGCTTGTCTGCAATCAATTGGCATCGACTTGGTCGGATTGCTTCCATACACGATCAAATTATGTTGAATTTTGCCGCATTCAACCAAATCGTTGGACTACGAGTGGCCTGCTTTAGAAATTAAAAAAGGTATAACACAGTGGCGGTGTTACTTTAGGTATGCAGGTTTGAGTAACCCCCAAGGAATATAACACAAAGGAAAAAGAAATTAAATATAAAAACACAAAATAGTATTTCTTAAATTTCTTCGTTCTGCAATAATTTTTCTACTATACAGGCAAATTTTGACTACAGTTATTTACTCTGTGCGATCCCAATGCATACTACGCATGCGCGCTGGTTTCTTCGGATGTTACGTTTAGGTTAGGTCTCATAAGCTCTAGTGAGGTTTCATGGCATCCTGCAAACCACAAATTAAATGAGATAATTGATGAGTTTAATTTTTAATACCGAACATAGAAATAAATATTTTTCACCTAAATTTAATCTACATATATTTAATTAGCTAATTATTTTGGTATGTTACCTAAAATTTCAAATAATCCGCTGTTATAGACCTCAAGGGAGTCACGGATCCCAGCTCCTGCTAGCCAGACGATTGGCCTGTACTGTCTGGTTAGACAATATTTTAAGTACCCCCACAAAGACAACGATATTGATAAGTGAAGCAAGGGAACAGATTAATCATCGGCTCGTCCATCTAATCATATATTCTGCAAGAAACTCCTCCACAACACTGCTAGTGGAAATACACATTGCAGAAGTGTTTTTCTTAACATTTCTAAAACAATTTTAACCAGAGACAAATTTAACTTAATTTTCATGTCGCTAAAAAGTCACACCAGCTTATTTTCAGTTTGTATAATCACACCCATGACTAATTGAGACATCCTGCTAACAACAAAAAGAATAAGGGGTTTTTGGTTTTAATATCAAAGACGTTTATGTTGAGCCCGACGTTTGTTACAGAAGTGA
The DNA here is from genome assembly GCA_963920685.1 of Polydrusus tereticollis. Taxonomy (NCBI): domain Eukaryota; kingdom Metazoa; phylum Arthropoda; class Insecta; order Coleoptera; family Curculionidae; genus Polydrusus; species Polydrusus tereticollis. The sequence goes on from OY987329.1 coordinate 123,111,016, forward strand.
GCGTGTGTAAGTTTTATTGTAGGATTTTTTAAATTTTGATTGACGGGACCACGTGTGTAAGTGTGTTAACCCAAAATTAACTTATTAAAATTTGTCGGAGATCTGAGAAGTTCTTGGGAATTTCAAGTGCAACTTTTCAGGCAGATGTTTAAATGGTTAACACCGCTCTATATTCTCTTGTACAGGGTGTCTTATTTTCGGGGGTAATGGAGTTAGTATCCAAGATATACGCAAAGTCCACAAATTATGCCAGTGACTTATTTACCACCAATTATCAAATCAGGAAGAGACAGAATAAAAATATTACATATACAATTAAATGTTTTTTATGCATTATAATAAACTTTGCCGCTACAATTACAATGAACTTAATAGGCGACGTTGTCATACAAACCGCAATCAGCTAAGACAGTCATGTCAAATTTAACACCAGAACATTCTATCTTGTTAAAAAGTAGTATAGGTACTTAGTGCCGGTACTTTTGGCATTTAAAGTAAAAACCGCAACATTCTTTGATAATTAAGTGAATGCTGTTGTGAGTTGTACCTATTATAGCACATGTGGCACCAATTATAATCAACTATATGACTTTAAAGAAAACAAGGTCTGTCTATACCACCAAACTAAAATTTTTTTTATTTGTCCCTTTAAGGTGAAAAAAGGATTACAGAGTGTGCATAATTTAATGTCATTTTAGGTTGTTTAGGTTGTACTAGTTTCAACTTTAGTCAAAGTCATCATCAGCAACCATACAATTAAGAATTATGTTTAGGATGTACCTAAATAAACGAACTAAAACAAATTAAAAAGGGGGGGGAACGAAGTGGTTCAACAATACATGGCCATAACGTGCACCTTATGCAGCCAATGGACTCGACAGAAGACAATCACCTATACGATGCTACTTTCAGCAATAAAGGAAATTAGATGCGAAAATTGTAGTAGAGGGAAATTCAAATGGAATCATTTATAGTCATGATATGATATATAGCTGTCTATAATGAAAAGTCAATAAAGTAAACGTTTCATAAGTCAACTCCAAGAAAGAACATGATTTATTTTTGGTGGGTCAGAATTTTAATAAGAATAGTACTAATAAAGTAAAGGGGGGGGGGGAGGGAAATTAAAATGTATTAAAATAATTTACGTCATTAAGTCAGTTGTGGTCATCAAATTCTCCATTTTTAGGGATTATTATTTAAACTTATGTCGACTTAATCAGGTTTAGTTGCAAAATTTCTTTTTTCTTTTCTTTTTAGTAAAAGAGGCACAAATTAGGAACATGACTTAAGACTTAATGCTTTTCAAAGCGAACGTTCGCACATAAATAATGCTGACGACACCTCTGTGGTGATATCAGGGCGGACTCCGGTGGAGCTCGAGCACGTGATAGAATGCGTGATGGAAACTTCAAAGTCTGGTGTGACTGAAATAATCTGATTCTAAATGTCCAAAAAACAGTGTGTATTAACTTCAACATTGACCTGAGCACATCACCCAACCTACGTTTGTAAACAAAATAATTTAGCACACTTTGCTATCTAACAGTTAAAAAATATAATCGAGAAGGAAAATTTTATAAATGTTTATTATTCACTAGTATATTGCCCCTTAAATTATAGCATCATATTATGGAGACATGCAGTTAAGTCCAACAGAAAATTTGTAGCCCAGAAGCGAATCATTAGACTTATATTTAACCTAAAGTCTACCGATAGCTGCAGACCGATTTTCAATAGTCAAAAAATTATGACATTTTCTTGTATTTATGTATTTAAGTTGATAATGTATATAAAGAGCAACGAGAACAAATGTCAACGTACTCTTCTTTTCATTCATACCCAACCAAGAACGCAAACCACATATCAATAGTAAAGCACAAGCTAACGAAACTTGAGAAATCCCCCGAGTATGCTGGGAAACTACTATTTTACAATATACCTTACAGAGTTAGAGTACTGGGTCTCAACATTTTGAAAACTAAACTTAAAAGCTTCGATATCCAAAAAAGTTACTACTTAGTACCAGAATTCGTAAATGATAATATAGGTTAATATTTTAACGTGTACATCCATCCTGGATGACTGCATTTTGCAAGTACCAAATAAATCTTTGATACCTCCTAAAATTGTCGAAAATGGGACACCCTGTACATTACGAATATAAATCGAAAATGACACCTATCATGATCATTGGATGTATTCAAAATCTTAATCGTTTTAAAAAAGAACTGAAGCTTGAAGAGCACCACTGAATTTCTCTGCAATGAACAATGATCATAAAAAAAACCTGAATCTTGGCGAAACGGAGACACCACGTTATATGAAATAAAAAAGCAATTATATTTCTTCAGAACAACATTAATTGATTTTGGGGATTGTACGGAATCCTATTTATTTGTCTACCTTGAAAATATAAAGATCACATTACTGATATGATTGTGTTACAAAGAAATATTTCCATCGATATTGAAGCGACCTTCAAGAATGTAATAAGTAGAGACTTAACAAAAGTAACCTTATGACTCTTTTTTATTTATTTAAATATTACAGATCATGATATGTCATTTTTGCAATCAATATTATTAAGGTTGACTGAAAGTAAAAATCTTATTGTCTTTCGTAAGATAAAAATAAATCCTGATAAATTTATTAAGACAAAGTCGTAATCGATTTAACGATGAATCCACAGTGGAGCTAAAGGAATTGGTTACACCAATCATACACTCGGTGTTTTAAAAGAGCATTGTCTTTATCACTGAAGTTTTGCAAAAATTTCAGCAGGTAATATCGTACGAGCACGAATTATTTTCATCCACGAAGGCTTGGACCGAAAAACGTTGGGCTTGGTTTAGATCACAATAAAGGGGGCGATATACCCATATATGTATTAGTACTATATGGCTATTACCCTGAATATCTTGAAGCAACAACAGAGATAGAAGATCCAGGGTCATTTCGACTTGTGCGCATGCGCCGTAAGGGTATTGCCAAATGCACTTTTATTTCTTTAGAACAGGGCAGAAGAGTGAGCCTTATAAAATTAGGGCAATGATAAAATTACCAAAAATCTTGCTAAAAAATTGTAAAATAAGCATCGAGTCTGTACTTCCAAGTGCTTTCAAATTATTTGTTTCCATTTCTAAACTAAAACGCGTTAAATAACAATCTCATATAACTGGAAAGTGACAACGTGACAACGTCTCAATTTTACTCGACATAACCTCGAAATCTTTAGCGAATGTTATTTTTGTTTGACAGTTCGCTTCACCTAGTTGATTTGGTAATTAATGGCTTTTGTGTACTGTTTATCTTTACTTTTCTGCAAGTTTTGATTGTGTGTGTGAAGTGTGATAATTTTGTGACGATGCCGAGGCAAAACCGAATATTTTACATTATTTTAAACAGGCGTAAAAACTTAAACAAAGATTTATCGTTCTACAGGTATGTACCTAGACCGGATGTTTCTTCCTTTTAACTTACCTACGTTAATTTCGTCAGGGAACAATAACTAGGTAGTCCATTTCCTAAAGATTATTTTCCTTTGCTGCTGTTGATATACTTGGGTACCTACCTATTTTACCGAAAATTGCATGTACTTTAAAGAATCCTACAAAAACCTATTATTTTACTTGTTAAACTCTAAGAATAATTGTAAAATATCTAATAAAAGTTTTATTAATATGTTTACCTGCGTTCTTTTTCTTTTCTCAATCAAAATAATATACAAAATCTTAAACAAATCAAGAACTTTAATGTTCGTTTACAAATTTCGGTCCAGTTGTCAAAGTCAAATTTGATAACCTCATTTTTTTTCCGCTAGAATAAACGTCAATTTTCTTTTTCTCGCGCATGCGCACTGCGCGAAATGACCCTGGCGGAACAAGGAACCTCGGCTTCACTATGTTTACATTGGTTAAATGGGCAAGGCGCCATATAGTACTAATACATATATGGATATACCCAATGCAATCTAGGTTAAAATTGTGTCAAATTCATATTATGGCATGATATGCCTAACTGATGAATATTAAAATAAGTAAATAAATACAAATTTATTCTTGTTGTTTACAAAATTAACAAAGTAAGAATATAGAGAAAGGAGAATAAAAATGACAGAAATTGCTGAAATCCAAGCATAAACTCACACGTTTTTTCTTATTTTCGAAAGCGTTGACCAGCATCTCTGGAGAAATGTTACCACATTCTTGGATAATCTTTTCTTATTGCGGTTTTACAGTTTCAAATGGTGTTTTAAAAATATTGTTCTTCAAATGAGGAAAAATGAAGTAATCCATAACCGTGAAACAAGGTGATCTGGGTAGGAATTTAATGTGTGTTCGAAAACTGATCAATCTGTCGTCGAAAAAATTGCGTAAGTGGTTAATAGTTTCGGCGGATGTAGATGCAATTGCACCGTCTTGTTAAAAATAACCAAAACGTAGTTCATCGTCAAGTTATTGCTCCCAAATGGATCCAAAATATTGTTCCTATATCGCTGCGCTGTAACTTTTAGCAATTTTAAAATAGCCACTATGGACTTTGTGGGGAATGTTAGTACTTACCTTTGATTTTTACGGTCATATTTCCACAAAGTGCATCTTTTATAGCTATCAGGTTCGAAAATTGGTTATTTAGTTGTCAAAATATGTGCAGTTAGAAGTAGTGCGTTCGCTTTTCTGTTGGTTGATGGCACTAGGCGCCGCATATAGGTTGGCCATGTATTTTCGTTTTTGTTTTCCGTCAAGTCGCAGAACGCCTATTTTTACTTTTGACAATTTTATGTATAAAGAAAGTTGTTTGGAATTATTTTCTTTATTTTATTATTATTATTATTATTATTAAGTTATGTTTTGGTAGAAGCCCAGACTCTTTTATCGTTCTGATCGTTCGTAGTATGGTATGTTCTCTTCTTTTTTTTGTTGGAGTTAGGTTAAGTTGGCAAAACTTTGTGTCAGCTGATTGTTGAAGAAAAAGGGGTTTCTTCGCAATTCTCGTGGCCCTTGAGCTCGCTTCTTAAAAAAATCCTTCAGACAAGAAGGTCGAGCCTGTCGCCGTTAGGTTGTTTTCTATTGCCAAAAGACCACGAGGTATCATCCCCCCCTTTTAGAGGTAAGCTTTCTTATTCCTTTTTTTTTGGGTTGTCGTTTCTTGGGATTCAGTGGGTAATTTTCTTTTCGATTATTTTTAGGGGTTTTGTTGCTTTCGGCAATTTAGCCGTTTTCCCCGCCGTTCGGCACTTATGTAGGTTAAACCACATAATTAATATACCACATGGGATTTTAGGGCCCACATAATCTCAGGTTCTCCAACTAAACCTGTTAAAATCTAATTCCACCTGACGTTCCATCAGAAAGCACATGAGGTCATACTGGGTTATGGAAGTAGCCGCCTAACAGGATCCATACTAGCTGCCTAAATGGATGGTTTTGGTATTTAGTATCTATAATTTGTTTATTTCGCTTAAATTTAATACAATTAGCTATCTCAATTTTATTATCTTTTCTCTAACATATAACTTCTAAATGTAAGGCTATCTTGGCAAGGGGTAACACTTTTTTAACCACACACTTAAAAGATTTACAAGGTTCTAGAATCATTCCTGAGATTATACCCAATTTTTAGTTTAACTCCTTGCGCCCGGAAAGGCTGTTTCTCTTATTTTATCATACTTATATATTTCAATAATAGAGGTCAATACCAAATTTCAATTTTTATTTGACATATAAAACTAACAAACCCTTTTGTTATCGAGTAACCTTTTCCTTCTTTTTATTTAATAAAAACTTGATTGTTTGTGTGGGAAAACTTTGGTTTTATTTATTGCATAGACTGTCAATAGTACTAACATTCGGTATATTTATTTTTCCTGGTTTGGACTTCTGTCAAACCAGGTGGCACCCAAGGCAAGCCAATGACGAGGGGAAGGTGTAAGTATAACGGACCACGACCTAGTGTCTCCACATTAAGAGCTACCGTCAGTAGATAGTGATAACCTGTTGTCCATGACAAAAGGTTGCCACTGTGACTAACTCTGTCATGGAAAAAAATAGGACCAACAAGTCTTCTCGGGAAACAGTCAACCAGACACTAATTTTTTGAGGGTGCAATATAAAACGTTGGGTAAACTACTGACAGTAATTTCTTCGTCTTTCAAAATCTACAGCTCGTATTGCTTGGAATACTTGCACTTTATAAGGAAACAAATTTAACTGTTTTTTAAGAATAGTCCAGCATGTTCCATAAGATCTTCCCATTTCTTGAGACGGGCGTCTTACACATTTTGTTGGTTTATTTTACATTATTTCACGAACGTTTGCAACAAATTCTTCTGTTCTCGCAGATGGTCTTCAAACTCCTTTTTTGATGTTGTATAGGACATGTTTCCCTAAACAGGGCCACGGTTCTTCTCAGGCAATGATAAAAATTTCCAGCAGTAAAGGCGACGACGTTAGGAAATTTTTCCCTAAAATCGTCCATGCACAAACGCTGATTCTATTGTCACTCACCATTTACTCTAACCCCGTTTCGAAAATACGCTTCAACCATGGATTTTTTTTGCTCTTCCGTAAAACCAATTTAAGAAATTGAATAAACTAGCGATGAATCAAATTGCTTGTAGCGACTGTTAACAATGACGGAATAACTGATTTATTGATAATGCTGGTATTTACTGATACCCAACGGGTATTAAGCTCTACCGCTAAGCAGTACGGCCTGGATGCAAACCACACTTTAATGATAATAATTTTTGCTCGGACGGTATTTTCATATTAAGTAAATGTATTTTTAAATAGTCAAGGTAAAACTACAAAGCCTTAGTTAAGCATTGTAGATAGACTGTGTGCATTAAAAAAAATTGCATCATTGCATTAGATGTAGCATTAAGAAACAGAGTTGAATTTACACGTGCCTGGTAGTTTATTTATAATTAGAAGTTTAGTACCAGGATACTCAAAAAATAAGTAATTATAACAGAAAGCCAATATACGTACTGAGTATACTTTTTAAGTGGAATAATGATTGAATTCGCTTCAAGCTAGCAATAGCAATTAATTAAAGTTATTATTAATGATAACGTTCCCTACATACTTAGTATATTTAAATGTAATATTGAAGGCTCATTAACCTAAGGCTTATTCCACAATAAACTTTAACTATTTATAGTCAACGAAGGTGACTCTAATCAAAACCAACTAATCTCAATTTAAATATTAAAAAAGTATTTTGCAATTTACAATTTATTTGTGTGCTTGCGTATAGTGGATAGCCTTCGTGTTATCTATGTACTAGTTTCTCTCCAACGACCTATGGTATCGCACAATCTTAGGTGTACATTAAAATTGAATAATATTTATATCCCTTAAGTCAACTTTCCTATCAGAATTCTCAGAGTTGCACTTTTCGTATGCTCGATCTGACATTAAAAATTAATTTAACCGTAAATAAATGGTCTACAAACCACTTATTGTTAATCAAAAAAAAACGCACAGCTCAGAAAGAACCTGAACATGACGATCGACCGTTCTGATACACTTTTGGCAAACAAAAGGACCATTTAAGACCGTTTTCTTTTTAAACAACGCCAGTGTGGCCCTGATTGAAAGCCAAATTAAAAACGTAATACTCTTTTAATATGCAATTTTGTCCTGTGGCAGGAAAACAATGATTATCGGAGGGAAACATGAGCGCTTTTAGACGCTGTCATTACCATGTAAATGATTTGTCATTAACATGTATATGATATTAGCAATTAATTTTAATAGAAAATTTTTAATTTAATCACTTTTTTAGTAGTAAAAATAAATATAGCTGCGCCCTATGAGTTTTTGAAAATAAATTAACATTTCGACGTTTATAAGATGCATTTTTTCAATATGAGGGCCTAAAGATTAGCCCAGAGTGAAAACACTGAAAACAAGGTGTTTTTTTACTTTTGAATGTATCGATAAATATAGCAAATGTAACGGTTAAAATTTTAAAGAGTGACCAAAAGTGAGTTGCATTCTAGGTATTGTGAATAGGGGGCTATCGCCCCTTGTGAAGTTTGCTAAAACGAGGCAAAGTTTGGGTTAAAGCACAATTTTTTTTTAAATATTTAATTAGATATCCAGTTGTTGACCGACCAATACACATGATTAAACGCTATTAGACTTTTAACTTTTTATAATCGATTCCAATGAAAGAAAAATTCAGGTATCAATGCTTCTGAACTGTAAAGTGGCTGTGCCTTAAGAAAAGTTAGCGTTTTTCAAAAAATATACTGCTTAGCAAGTGCTTTGGTCTTGAATGTATTAACATCAATTATTGAATCCTCGTTTAGTATTTGCACCTTATCATTTACGAAATATGTAAAATTGGCATTTCTTGCCTTGATGAGTGTGTGTCTTGTTATCTGGCTGGAAGTATAAGTATCTAGTAATACAGTAGCATGGCGCCTCAGATACGCTAAATCATAACGTAGATACAGTGCCTCTCTACTATTGAATTTGACCGATAATTTGTAAGTCGGGTCTGGTCTTGGTAATTTCAGGGTTTGTCGATACGTCTGTGCGTCTGTAATAGTTTTGAAAAAAAAATTCGTTCAGAGTCGGAATTCGGAAATCTTGATATAGTGTCCGATCTCATTGTATAACGGGGAACATCTGCGATCAGATTCAGAGCCCTGTTTTGAATGACTTGAAACTTATTCAGCTCAGCCCTGCTTACAAGGTCAAGGTAATTCAGAAGCGGCCTGACCAGTATCTTATAGAGGTTAGCTTTCGTTCGATTACTATGTCTACTCCGTCTGTGAAGCAAGGGGTAGATGGAGCCCAATTGGCGCAATGCAAGCTTCACTCTATTGACTGAGTTCAATCTCCAATTTAGTTTCTGGTCAAAGATAAGTCCCAGGTAGTTGATCTCCTGGCACTAGTTCAATTCGATTTGATTGACCCTGAGCCTTGTTTCAGGCCTTCGTACTCGACTTTTTGATAAAAAAAAATTACCTTCGTTTTAGCGGCATTCAGACGAATTTTCCAATTCGAAAGTTATTTTTCCAACTGATTAATATGGCGCTGCATCTGGTAGACGACAAGCTACGGTTGCTTAGAGGTAGTCTTAATTGTAGTATCGTCGGCGAACAGATAGAGCTGCTTCTGCCTATCGCGCGGAATGTCATGTGTATATATATTATACAGAATCGGGGAGAGAGGTGAGCATTGCGACACTCCCGCCCTGATCTTTTTCGTCAAGAAGGGTGGTGCGTTCCCTGGCAAGACTGCAAAACTTCTATTCTCAAGAAATGAAGCTACTACCACTACGTTAAAGAGGTGGTTCGGTGCTCCGATTTTTATCATCTCCAGTATATTGATGTAGGGTAGACCGGGGTCGGTTCTAACAGGATACGGTTGAAACAGCTCTATAATTTAAAGAGTATTTGCGGCAAAAGAGGACGTGCAATGAAAGATAGATGCGGCATTCATGTCAAGGCGTCCGCACAGGGTTTAGTGTCACTGTGAGCGTGCTACACCCATGTGAGAAACATCATAGTAATTTTGCAAGCAGAAGTAAATAGTTTTGCTGCTATTCTTTCACATTTTTATCCAGAACTAAATTAGCTATGTTTATTTTGTTATCTAATGTAGAAACTTTAGCTATCGGACTTTCAAAATTTGTAATTCATTTATACCTGCTATGTATATTTTTGTAGATTATAATAAAGAATAAGAGGTGCTGGGGTCGGTTAGTTTCCGATTTTAAAATGTTTAAAGTACCGTTTTGTGCCTTTAGATGTTAAGAAAACGCGAAAGAAAAGCATCCAAAGGGCAGTGTGTTTTATCACAATATAAAGAAGCATATTTAATATAAGGCTTGTGAGGATGAAAGTGGGACTATGGACTACATGGCACAACACAATATACAGAGATACGCCAGAAAAGAAGCTATACGAAAAGAGAATTAAGAAAGAAAATGAGAGAAGAATGCAAAGGGAATTAAAGTAAATTTGAATAAGACAGCTAATTCTAAATTTAAAGAGAAGAACACGAGAAGGGACAAAAAGGCAAAAGTGTCCTTAGACAATGATGATTAAGAGGACGAGTATTTTTGCTTGGTCTGCGTTGAAAATTTTGACTCTAGCAGACTGAACGAAGATTGGATACAATGCACAGGCTGTCGACTGTGGGACACTTATACAGTTGGCGATCGAACCTATTTGTGTCACAATTATTGTGAATCTAACTGGATTTTTCTTATTATTGTTTAATTTATGCTTGACTGATTTTTTATTTCTGTAGTAGAGAAGATATTGTTGTTATTTCCTAGGGGTTTTATTAGTTTTTGATTTAAGTACTTATAGAGGGGTTAATTAAAAGTCATAATTATGTCTTCGAATAACAAGGATTTAAGATTGTGCCTTAACTGTAGTTATTAGTTATGTCATACAATTAAATAAGTTCTGTGAACATGATTTAATAAATAGGTATGTAACAACATAACTCTCTTTAATTTGACAGCGTTCTAACTGACCCCAAGCACTGTAACAACTGCCCCTCCATATGAACAAACCCTTGAATTGCTAATCTAAATAGAAAATATCGTTTCACAGCTAACATAGTATAAATTGTAAAAAAAATTATTGTCCTCGCCTTCACAAATAAACTCAATTGCATTACGTATCCAACTCAATTCCGAAATAATTTTACAGAACAACTAATTTGCCTTTCAGTTCATATCCACCTAATTTCTTTTGACTCATCCAACCCCCATAATACGCTGAAAGAGTTAGCCAGCCCTTCTACCGACACCCCAATATACAATTTTGTTATTATTACATTTGCCTAAATTTCATTTTGCAGCCCTCAAATTATTCGTTTACCGGATACGGAATGTTCAAAGAGGGATTCTTACGATTGTCTGGAATATTTGAAACATTTTGGTTAGTGATGAAACGCGACTGTATTCACAGAAGAGCATTGAGGGATCCTTAATACTTATGGAGGTCTGCTTATGTCAAAGTTTTATAATAATATTATGTTATTAATTCGTCACCTAGTCGTCTTACCAACTTTCCTCGCACACCACCGCTCGCAGGGTCCTGCAGTGCTTATGGCTGACCACAAAAAAAGAATTTTAGGTATTCTGTTATGATTCCTTTTAAGGATTTGCACTTCTTTTGCACGAAGTAGTTTTAATACTTCTGACATGAAATTCATTATTTAAAAAGAAATCGGCTCACATAATACTTCGGCAAGACTCGAGGGAAATTCGAAACGCTTTTTGTAATTCTAACGAGTCAGATGAAAAAGTGGCTGACAGATTATTAGGAAAATGGAGGAATTAAATATTTACATCTTGGATCCAACTAGAAATGAAAAAAAGTATAAATAAATATTTGGTTGGTGAATAATACAGTATAATATGTTCGACAAGTAAATATACCCTTATTAAATTACTAAAGACAAGCAAAAAATCGAAATAAACATCTGCAAATAAGATATCCACTGCTGCGAATACTTGCCTGATATTTTGACTATTTTCCTCTACTTTTAAATAGTAAAGGAAGAACCTAACAATTGAAAATAAGTAATTAAATTAACAATCAAATATATATGGCAAACGACCTTATGGAATTGGCTCCCAGATAATTTGGATGAAATATTGAGAAATTATGGCTTATGATAAAAAGAGGAAAATTAGGCATTATTGAAAACCAATTTACCACAACGCATTTCACTGAATGCAAAATCGCCTAAATGTAATTTTACTCAAAATATACATGGGATCTTCTCTGGGTTTTTAAATCAGGTATGTTCCTTTGACTTCTGCTATTGGTTTATCGAGAACTGTTTAGGTCTTGTCACTAGTAGAATCTTGAAATCTGCTCTTGCCTTGACTATTGTGGTTCGTGTGTATTTAATTTAAAAATTTTGGGCTGCATAATTTTGGAGCTGTTTCTATTCATTTTGTTATTGATATAGAATTTTCATTGAGTAAACCTGCAAGATGGGCGAAACGTTATCTGACAAAAGTCATATTCTAGCTATTTAATTTTAGTAGGAATAATATTAGCAGCAATACAATGGGAAACAGCCGTTTAGGGACAGAGCCGGACTTACAAAATGTAGCAAAATGTGTTATTTGAATACATACAAATGAATAAATATTATCTAATGTCCCAAAATACTTACTGGCAACACAATAGTACGATGGAAATAGCTCTGAAAATAACTATTTTTTTAGAATTAAATAAAGTTTCAGCGTACTAATACGAATTGAAGTTGATATAGGTATCAAAATACCAAAACATTTAAAACAATGTGAAGCAAAGCCTGCCCTGTAATCCTATAATGGTTGCGTTTTAGTTAAATAAATATACAGGATGAGTCAAAAAGCCGTAGAGAAACAAAGTTACTTTTTTTTTAATGGAATACCCTATATCTTAGAATATTTTTGGATTCTACATAAAATTACAATTATTTTTTAATAAGCGTATTATAAGTCTAAACCTAATAGTTTCCGAGATATCAACCTATGAAAAATTACATTTTTAAACTTTGACAGATTCTAGCTTTCTAATGTCATGTCATAGATCAAAATGGCTTCCATGTCCCTATCTTACTTTTTTATTATCTTCCCAAAAATAGCAACTTCCGGTTAAACCGGAAGTACTATATTTCCTGCTTTTAAGTTACATCCGGTTTAACCGGAAGTTGACACCAGTAGGAAGATAATAAAAAACTAAGATAGGGATATGTAAGCCGTTTTACTCTAAGACGTACCGTTAGAAATCTTGAGGCTGTCAAAGTTCAAAAATGTAATTTTTCAATAGTCGATATCTCGGAAACTATTAGATTTAGACTTATAATGTATTTATTAAAAAATAATTGCAATTTAATGTTAAATCCAAAAATATTATAACACAGGGGGTGTTTCATTAAAAAAAGGTAACTTTGTTTTCCTACGGCTTTCTGACTCATCCTGTATACTTGTTCTTTTAAAATTTTTATAGACTTTAAAAACCCCTAAAATTTTTGTCTTAATTATTTTTTGCTAGCTGTTTTACTTTAGGAAATAATCGACCATTTTCGTACATACCAACGACCCTGTATGTGTGAGTCTGTAATAGGTGGGTTTGTCGATACGTCCGTCTGTCCGTAATAGTCTGTTATAAATTTTTGAAAAATGTATTTATCGCTTGCATATGAAAGATCTATAATGAAAGGCGGCAAACTCTATTTTTAAGAATTTTGAGGAATTACCAAAAACGTCTGTGCGTTTCTCAGAATTTGAACAAATTTACAGATTGCACAATCTCAACCATTATTTTGCCCTGGGTCAGTAATTACTGTTCTTATATCATTTATTTTAAGGTGACGATTATCACGACGATTAATTTCAAATGGACGAATATTTTTAGGTATTTTTACTTTTTTTAAAACATTCTTTGTTGTATAAGATTGTTGTCACTATGTAGTTCTCCCCCTACTAAAACGTTACCACTTTGAGAACGTGTTAGATAAAATTACTCTGTTTGCTCAAATGCAAAATTCCAGGAAGTTATAATTTTTAAGTAATCTGAAACCATTGCTTTTCAGTCATAAACATCACAATCTTCGCCTAAATGAAAAACTGATTCAGATTCTTGCAACAGTTCAACAACTGTGGCTTTAATTATTGCTTCTATTTTTCTATCTTTTTTTTTCTATTTAAGTGAACACATGATCCCGTGGCAGAAAAGAGTGTCCAGTTATGGAAAAATCCAATTCTGTGTAATTCTAAGTAAGGCTTTTTTCTATTAAGTTTAAACAATCTAAACAACCTGCAACCTGCCAAAAGTGGAAATAGTTGCGCTTTGGGATTTTGCCGGTTTTGAAACCAAGTGATGCATGGAGATTGCCGGGTTAGAAACTGTTACTAGATTTCAATATCATAATTTAATAGAATTTTGCAGGATTTGGTTCTGATTTTTCATTTAAATCGTTATGAAAGTCCTGATGAAGTACGCGGTTCATCATGTATCTAGGTACGTCTGCAATGATTTAGTCATTTACAACGCCCTGTTTTGAAGTACGTTCTGCTGATGTTGCCCCACGAAGGTAAGGGAGAACCGGCCTGACACATACCTTGTAGACGTTGACCTTAGTCATTTTGTCAAGTCTACTCCGTCTGTAAAGCAGAGGGTAGATAGAGCCTAATTGACGCAATGCAATCTTTACTCTATTAATTGAATTCAACCTCCAGTTTAGCCTTTGTTCAAATATAACTCCCACGTATTTCACCTTCTGGCACCAGTTCACTTGGACTACATTGACACGAAGCCTTGTTTCAGGCACATCGCTTTTTGAAAAAAAAATTACCTTAGTCTTGGCGGGATTTAGGTTACTTCTTAATGATTACTGATTCAGAAGTCAAAGTAATCGGTGCATCATCAGCGTAAATCTATCTCGCGGAATATCATAAATGGTATACAACATCGGAGAGAGAGGGAGCCTCGCGGCACTCCCGCCCTGATGCGTTTACTCAAAGTAAGTGCGTTCTCTGACAAGACCGCAAAACTTGTATTCTTCAAAAAAGAAGCTACCACCTTGATTAAGTAGTTCGAAGTTCCTAGCCTTATCAATTATAACAATAGACCATTGTAGAACATAATTCCAAATTACCAACTAGACTTAATTACAAACGGTGTTCAAACATATGGGCATTATTTTCTAAGCGCAGGTAACATTGTCTAACTGTGGAATCCAAATTGTTGTTTAGTACATCTGGTGTAATCGTTTGAAATGCTTCTAAAATCGTTGACGTAATTCTTCCTCCGTTTTAAAATAACATTGGTGTAAGTATATAGTTTTTGATATACCCCCAAAGATAAAGATAAAAGTCCAAAGAAGTAAGATCAGACAATAGTGCAAGCCAAGAAACAGCTGGATGCGTATCTATCCATCTGTCAGGAAATCTATTTGATAAATATTCTTGGACAATTCTCAAATTATGAGCGGGGTTAAAACGAGAAGTTATTGACTTCTGCTAGTGGTAAGTTATTATCGAACCATTCTTCCAAATTATGCTGCAGTAAGCTTCAATACCGCTCCAAATTTAGTGTTCCATGGTAAAAAAATTGGCCCAATTATCTTTGTTCCCAAAATTCTTACCAACATATTGGAACCAAAACGATATTGATGCCTAGACATTTGGTACAATCGTGGATTATCTATGGACCAATAATGCGTATTCCTTCTGTTACAGATTTCGTTGTTAGTTATCATACTTTCATCAGAAAATAAAATTTCATTGACAAAATTTTCATCATTTTAACATTGCCTAGTGCACTATTCACAAACTGCTCTTCGCCTTACGTCGTCTCCCGGTCTTAGTCCTTGGAAGATTCGAAATTTGTACGGGTAATACCTATTTGTTCTTACCCCAAATAAAATGTGCTGGAGATTTTGATGTTCCACTTACTTTTACAATGTTTCTAACTGATGTTCTAGGGCCTTCCGTTACAGTTAATGCCACCTTATTTTGAATTTCCTCCTTACATGGTTTGTTTCTAGTAACAACAGCTTTATTAAATGACCCATACTGCAGTAAATTGGCAACCATTCTTCCAAACATCTTTTAATTCGTCTGTAATCTTTCCGGGTAATTTATTTAAATACTTAGCTTCTCCAGTATTTCTATGGCATAGAATGAAACACTGTAACATATTAAATTTTTCCACAAAAGAGAAATGTACAACCATTTTTAAACGAACTGAGAGACAGTGGACCTAATTAGATTATGTATTGTGTGTGTAAATTGTCAATAAATATTAATGTTTCTTTCAAAGCCCACTATTTTTATTGTATGGGTGTATGATAGTATGATTTTATTTGTTACATAATATTAATGACAATCTATAATAGCTTGAAAGCTGAAAACATGTTTAAAACATTGCAAGTGATACATCAACTATATTAGAGTTCAAAATGGCTTTCAATAAAAAAAAAGAGGACCATATTTAAAAAAAAGTTGATGATGTTTTTTCGAAGAAAACGAAACCTCGTATTAAAAATCTGTATACGCTGTCTTGTTTAGCTTAAAAAGTGACAATGATGAAGTATTTTTCATTTTTTTATATCTGTTAAAATAATACAGCAAAAAATCATTTTTTTAAAAAGTATCGAAATCGGTTGAAAATATTTTTCTTTTGCAAACGCCACGTAAAATGTTTTATTACTTTAACTTGTGCAACTTTATCCCAATATGAAATATGCCTTTTGATAGGTGGTTCATGCACACAGCATATTGGTGCATGTTCGAAGCGATATAATAAGGCTGTATGCAAGGTACAATTCATTATTTCCTATAAAATTTAATTGCCAAAATTGAAAATAGTTAAGCAGATAAATTAGTATACGCAGAACAGTTCACTTAAAAAATTCTCCTAATAGAAAACCACAAAAAGTGCTACACAATAAGCTAATTGCTAGCTCCGTTTATATTTATTAATGTCTCATGATTGTCACACCCATTAATAAAAACTAATGAAAAATGTAATTAAAAGTAGCAAACCTTGAGCCCCATGAACGAGCAATTTACACACAATAATGCAATAAAAATAACTTGAGAATAGTTGACGTGAGATCTTTTAGTCAAAATGAGACTCTTATGATAATCAGATTGATATCTTAATTTTTAGGTTTAATGACATATAAACTATGTGCTTATACTCGTATAAAAAAATTGTTCACTCTTATTCTTAGGTTAGTTGAAAGCTGCAAATCCCATAAACATCATTATAAATCAATTCACCAAGGAAACCCACACTTGTTGCCAATACCTATTTTATCGTTGTCATGTTAAAATATATTTATTTTTGTATTTCTAAAGAGCGACTTTTTTGACGTTATCCTCTACATTTTTGAACCACGAATGATATTTCCCATCTTGATCCTACATCCCTCTGGAATCACTAATGACCCATGAAAACTCGAGGCATGCCGATGAAGCACATTTCCGGTAATCCATTTATCCATTTTTTTATTATTTTCATCCCCAAACGCATAGAGATAGACGCAATAATATACTCGTTAGAGCCCCTGATATCCCTCTTTTTGTGTGAGATTGTCTCGCTAATCAGCCCCACAGCAGAGATGTGTGTATGTGCACTGGGGTTGATAATATCATTTTATAATTTAGTTGGAGAGCTGTCTGGAGCAAAAAAATTTAGGTACAGGATGCATCTAAAATAATTTAGTAATTGATGACCTTATTATAGCAAAATACACTGATAAATGGCAAGTTTAGGATAGAATTGTTTGGTCTATATTGTTCGTACTTATATTACTTCCGCAATATTAAGCTATAAATAAGATACCTTCCATCTACAGCTAAATACCCTAGGGTCTAACTCATTTAAGACGATTAACCAGTTATAACAGCATCAAACTTGGACCGGACTAAATATTTTACAAACTATTTGGTGGCTTCTATTACAACCGCAAGCCCGAAGTTAATCTAATAGGGAGTTAAGACCGACAAACGATGTTTGGAAGTTTCGCATATCGAATATGAAACCGCTATCTATATCTACCGGGTGTTTCTCAAAAGACGCTCACCCCTATAACTTTTTTGTATTTATATATATTAAAATGAAATTTTGGAATTGTACATGAGAGATGAGTCTGCATTTATTGGCATAATTTTTGATTTGTTAGCACTTCCGGTTTAACCGGAAGTGACCTTGACTTTGATATTTTAAATGGGACACCCTGTATATTTTTACTTATTTGGATTCAGCATGATATTCTGAGTAAAATGACATCCCACTTGTCATTTTTTGACGTGTTATAACATTTTTATTCTATTTTTTTGTATTGAATCTAGAGGGATATGAATCAATTAAATAGGTTAATTTATAGTCAAGTAGTTTACGAAAAATAAAATTATGTCATATTAATTGAATTTCTAGGTTTTACAAGCGTTTAAAAAATGAAATAACGTTTACTCCATTTTTCCAGATGGAACGATAGTGGTTCACTAGGATATTTGAAACGAGAATTTTTTTCCCAACAATTTGATACCATACACTCCTATGCTATTTTAAAATTAACACGAAAAAATTTGCCTTAAATCCCAATCACATATTTAAAAGCGTTATGTATTATTATTGCCGCCCTGTCCTTTCTAAAGAGAATAAATATAAAAGCGGCTTTGAAAAACAATTAAATTGAATATCAAAACCAATATGGCTCTAATTAAAAGTTGTTCAAATGTCATTCGTTTATAAAACATAGATTGCAAATCAGATAAAATGGTTAGTTTTACTACAAATGAACAAATTGACATGCTCTTAATTTTTGGAGAGACCAGAAAAAATTCTTCTGAGGCCGCAAGACTGTATACAGAGAGATTTCCAGGTCGTCGACTTCCAATCCGGCATTATTTTTCAAAGCTGAAAAAAAAAATGGGTATAGAACCCAATGAGGATGCGGTCAATAACTATGTTGTAAGTGAAGAGAAAGAAATTGACGTACTATCATTAGTTAACATAAATATCACTGCCTCAGTCAGAGAAATTGATGTTGAATGTGATATTAGTAGCTCGTCAGTATGGAGGATCTTACATAAATAAAAATATCATGAATACAAATACCAGATTCATCAACATCTTTATGAAAATGACCATGCCAGAAGGCTTGAATACTGTAACTGGTTCTTACAAAGACATCAACAAGATCCAACATTTCCGTCGAAAATTCTTTATTCGGATGAGAGTCGATTCACAAATTTGGGCATGTTTAATAGAAACAACAAGCGTTATTGGTCGCAAGATAACCTGCATTTAATGGAAGAAGGCAATTTTCAAGAGCGATTTGGATTCAATTGCTGGTTAGGTATCATTGGAGATAGAATTGTGGGACGAATTATTTTTGATGGTCACCTTACCGGCGAAAGATATTTAGGTTTCTTGCAAGTAGAAATAGAACAATTTCTTGAAAATTTGCCTGTAGTCGAACAAATGGCTATTATTTTTTAACAAGACGGGGCTCGAACACATAATTCTCGTGCTGTTAGGGAATACCTTCATAACATATATGGGGAAAATTGGATTGGCCCTAACGGACCGATAAGATGGCCAGCAAGGTATTAAGCTTTTTGGTAAATATGTCTTTTCACCCTTTAACATTTTTATTTTCTAAATTAGATCCCCCGACCTAACTCCGTTGGACTTTTTTTGCGTGGGGAACCCTCAAAAACAAAGTCTACAACGTTCCACCAGTCACCCGTTTAGAACTTAAAAATAAAGTGAGAGCAGCAATCCAAGAAATTATTGTAAAACTGTCGAAAAAGTGGAAAATTGTTTTCATCAACAGGGAGGACATTTCGAACATTTACAGCGATGATAATTGCTATTATAAAGTCCTAGATTGATTTATTAATAACGATAAACAATTACTATCTACTATTAGTTGTTTGTTGAGAATGAATTAGTTAACTGTTTAGTTCTTTTAGTTTAGTTTTAATTAAGCCTAGTTGCCTAGATCAATTTATTAACTCCTGCATGCTTAAGTTTTAAAATAGCATAGGAGTGTATGGTATCAAATTGTTGGGAAAAAAATGCTCGTTTCAAATATTCTAGTGAACCACTATCGTTCTATTTGGAAAAATGGAGTAAACGTCATTTCATTTTTTAAACCCTTGTGAAACTTAGAAAGTCAATTAATATGACATAATTTTATTTTTCGTAAACTACTTGACTATAAATTAACCTATTTAATTGATTCATGGCTCTCTAGATTTAATACAAAAAATGAGAATAAAAATGTTATAACACGTCAAAAAATGACAACTGGGATGTCATTTTACTCAGAATATCATGCTGAATCCAAATGAGTAAAAATATACAGAGTGTCCTATTTAAAATACCAAAGTCAAGGTCACTTCCGGTTAAACCGGAAGTGCTAACAAATCAAAAATTATGCCAATAAATGCAGACTCATCTCTAATGCACAATTCCAAAATTTCATTTTAATATCTATAAATACAAAAAAGTTATAGGGGTGAGCGTCTTTTGAGAAACACCCGGTATAAAGAGCATAACACTAGTAGGTGGTAGAAATATACATAATTAAAACAAGAGGTATAATATGGGGTTTAGTTGTTCTTACTTTAACTGCCATCTGCGAAGGCCTATAGAAGGTGCTGAAAATTCGATGGAAGAGACTTCCAAAATAACCCCTATTGTAAATTATTTTTGGTTGGTAAAATGTAATAATCACACAAAACTAAAAAAATTGCACTGTTATGAAATTATCAATAGATCTGCCACCCTATCACCCTTGGATCGGCATACTCTAAAACTCCCTTCTATAGCCGCTGGCATTTAACAGACTTACATCCTACATGAAATTATGTTTGATTAACTCTAACCCAAACAAAATTTCCAGTAATATCCTCCTACATGTACGATTGTTAACCTAAACTAGTTCGAATTTGAAGAAGGCTCCATGCGATTAAAATAATTTTGTTATTATCCCCGGATTAACTGAAGAATATCTGACAATAAAGGGTATAAAATTTGTATGTATTGTTGTTATTTTCGCGAAATTTTAAGGTTCATTTATTATAGGTCACACTATCAAATTTGTGCGTGATCATTTAAATTTGCAACGCGTCACGCTTTCCTCGCATATCGAGTTGGGCCACTGTCTTCGATCTGCATTATACCAAAAGTAATAACAGATTCATTAAAAAGTTTTACGAGGATTTTTATAAATTATTATACATTTTATGGTTATAAATTACAGGGACCTCGCATCCATGCAGTTACAATTTAATAATATGGATCAACACAACGTTTTATGGAGTCTCAAACAATGATCTCTAACCTGTATAGAAACCATTGGGTGATGGAAAATTTGAAATGATTGATAATTATTCGAAAAACATGACTAAAGACAATTTACTTTCGAAATATGCTAGCAGATACATGTCAAGGATTTTTAACAGGATCGAAATCAGTTTTTGCTGCTGTTTATATTGTATTTTTAGCTTTGTTTTTTATTTTACTTGTTTTTTTCAAAAACATTTAGTTTCTATTCCTCCTTCAGAACTTTTTTTGCGGTGCGCCGCTGGTAGAGTCTAAAATACGAAATACTTTTTTTTATTCCAAAGCTTCTCCAGTCTCTTTTAGTTTTTTCGCAACTGCGACGAGGAAAAAAATTTAAAAGGATTTTTCGTATTTTGCTAGTTGAAATTAAAATTTTTAAAATGGTCTAGTAGGCTTTGGCTAAATTTGGATAGTCTCTTGTTTTTATTAATTTTGACACTTTATTCGCCACTACCTGTTGAAAATTAATGCTGGGATAACCCGGTTTTAATAGCGATGATTTATTACAATACGCAATACAAAGAAACCTAAATATTAACAATAACAAGGAAAGTATGTTCCAACAATTATTAAAAGTGACCTCCACCACCCCTTATACATGCGCCCGCTTTCCTTTCATTGATGCCCGTACATTTTTGGAAACCGTCGAAGTATTTCTTACGGCTTCAATGTAATTGTTGTTGCAATAAATGCCTGTATGAGTGACCCTTAACTCGACCAGGCAAAAAGAAAGGATCAATTAAGTGATCCTTAATTATACAACCCCATACATTTAATGAGAACTGGTTTACCAAAAATTGCGATCGAGCTGTTAAATCAAAAAATTATTTCTACAGAAAATGGCGTTAAAAGCCTACTGTCGAAAATCGTACCATCTTTGCTAACGCTCGAACCCAATGCAAGCAAACGATAAACCAAGGCAAAGAAGCACACAACCAGAGGATCAAAGACTAACTTCGTGAATGTCCTAACGGCTCAATATCATTTTGGTCGGTAGCTAAGGCCATCAGTCAGAACTTCACAAGTGACCCATTCCACCTCTAATACGTTCTTATGGCACCATTTCGACCAAGGCACAGGAAAAAGCAAACTTACTGGCGGAACTATTCTCTTCGCATTCAATGGTTAATTTCCAGGGAAAAACTTTACAGAACAATCCCCCTGTAGAATCAAGATGCCCAAGATTATTTTCCGGCACCGCCATGTTGGAACAATGCAACTGAATATCATGGGGAGTCCCGGGTGGTAACACTGGACATTTCCAAGGCCTTTGACCGAGTATGGCATGAGGGGCTCCTAACTAAAGTGAAAGCATATGGAATGCCGGTTCAGTTTTATTCATGGCTGTCAAGCTTTCCAAAAAACCGTTCTCTGCGAGTGACGATGGACCGATTTCTTTCAGACACATTTAACATCAACGCCGGAGTCCCTCAAGGTTCTATATTGTCTCCCACCCTCTTTTTACTATACATTAACGATAAAAGAAAAAAAACTAACAATCTTATATATAGCTTCGCTGATGACAGCACACTTGTTTCATCTTTTACTGTGGATGCTCAGACATCGGCTGCCAATGCACA
The DNA here is from genome assembly GCA_963920685.1 of Polydrusus tereticollis. NCBI lineage: Eukaryota > Metazoa > Arthropoda > Insecta > Coleoptera > Curculionidae > Polydrusus > Polydrusus tereticollis. The sequence goes on from OY987329.1 coordinate 123,133,450, forward strand.
TTTCTATAGGCAGCAAGAGGTCTCACATCTCAACAAAGACCTGGAAGAAATTCTGTCTTGGGGTGACAGTAACCAAGTAGAATTTAACGCTAGAGAAACCCAGGCGGTAGTTTTTTCTAAAGAAAATAATGTTGAAGAATCGGATATAGTCATGGCGGGACACTCGATTCCCCTGACTTCATCAATTCATTTATTGGATGTTAATTTCGATAGTCATATACCTTGGCATATAGTCACGTTGCGGCCATTGCTAAGGCAGCCTCGCTTGGAATACTTTTCCGAATTTCGAACCTCTGAACCTCTATACACCCCAACAAGTTTTGATGCTCTGTAAAGCCCAAATTCGACCATCGCTGGAGTACTGTTCGCATATTTGGGGCTCTGCTCCTAAACATACCCTGAAATAGAATTCCTTGATATTAGGTATAACTTTAATTTAACAATTACTGCAAAAATTAAATTTTGATAATTCTAAGTGCGGCTCTGTTCGATTTGTACGCCTAAGACATTGACATGTTTTGGTCGTGTCTATCTTGAAAATAAATCGACTATAAATATAAAGAAAGTATCTGCATTTTAATCGTTTTTTACTTCTGTATAGTCACTTCAAATTATTGCCAGCTTATGCCGGTTCCAAAACTATAAAACGACTCTAAATGGATAAAGATTTGCAGAATAAGCTGTATGTTTAGCTTGCAGCTATTCAGTCCTTTAACCCTTGTTTATTCTGTTTTAATTCTTGTTAGGGGGAGGTTCAAATCCCATTTTAAGCACGTGTATGGGTCGCAGGCCAAAACGTAAATTTAAAAATTACATTATTTCCTATTATACATACCTTTAATAAACATGTTAATTCAACTTTTTTAAATATAGCAGGAACCTCTGCAGGTAACTTTTTCTTAATTACAATAAATTCTTGACCATTCTCAACCAGTTTGTCTAATGGCTATATCGGCAAAACATTGATGACCTTAGGTATATAAACAATAATTTTTAATAGTTTTACTTTCGTTCGGGTTTTCTGTTATTGTCAAACGAAGGTTCAAAAATGACCAAATCTGTACAGAATCTGTTTAAAATCTTTGTGATTGTGGTGTGTTTGTCAGAAATAAGTAAGTGAGTCCTATTTTAGTTTTTAAAATATTATTCTATTTGTTTTTGGATCTTTTGCCGATATTTTATATTATCTAAGGATAATTTTTATTATTTATTTTAGCACTTGCTTTGGATTGCCTTTTTTGCAAATCACCTGACCTCTACAGTGAATGTCGTCTAGGCCAGAGAAAAAATAAACCTAAGCTAAGCAAATGCAATGCTCCAAATGCAAAGTGCTATGCGATGGCTCAAAGTAAGTTGTTTTAGTACATCAGCCTGCGAAAGATTTGAAATATGTACAGGGACATTTTTTAAGTGTTTCACCCGATTGGCGATTTTTCTGCTAACTATAATAAGAAACAAACTACAGATTCCTAAATGATTTTCCGCAAGAAAGCGTAATTTAATGTCAATATAGGTACACAAATTTGACTGATACAACGCTATTTTGGATTCTTTTTTAATGGCAACCCTCAATGCAATTCACTGGTGTGGTTGTGGGTGAGGGTTGCCATTTAGGAAAATATTTATAGCGTAAAAAGCTCGGCCACTGGAAATTATGTTACTGTGAAAAAATTTCTGGCTTTCAGCTTGATAAATAGACCTTATTTAATAAAGGGGTGGGAGACTTAAAAGACAAATTCGATGAAGGTAATTTAGGGACCCCCGTATCTCTGGAACGGTTGAAAATAAAAATCAACAAATTTATGTTTTTGAAATTGGATCGCGAAATGCAATTCACTCGTGTGGTTATGGATGAGGGTTGCCATTAAAAACAATCCAATATGGCGTCATATCTGTCAACTTTGTGAACCTATATATTTTTTGACATTAAATTTTGCTTCTTTGCGGAAAATCATTGAGAAATGTCTGATTTGTTTTTTAATATAGTCAGCAAGAAAATTGCCAATCGGACGAGACATTTATAAAAAGGTCGTTGTGCTTAGGTGCATTATACAGTGAGAACGTAAAACTTGAAACAAATTCATTCAAAATGCATGTGTTTTTTTCCGAAAGAGCGCTCGGAACCGTCAATTTCTCATTTTGATTGTGCATTTTCTGAAGCTTATTTCATGAATACAGGTTATCCCAAAAACAAGTTATGACGGTTTACTTTACTTTTATAGATATTTTTATAATACTTTTTCGAATTCTGCATTAAACTCCAAACATATTTCATGAAATATGTCATATACTTAAATTCAGCTGTTTGCGAGAAAACTGCGTCTTAACTTAAAAGAACCACACATTATTTATTAGCGAAAGGAAAAGAAAATTCAAAACAAACTAAAGGTCACTTTATCGAATGTTAGAAATGACCTCCACCAACAGTCTGGCAGTACCCGAGACGATCTTTAAATTCTTGCAGTTATTAACGACGTAATGTTCTGTCAATCTTATTTCGCCTCTTATTCTGTTCTTTAAATCTCCAATATTGTCTGGTCGGTTAACATATACCTTAGACTTAAGATAACCCCGCAACAAAAATCTAAAGGGGTTAAATCTGGAGATCTGCCTGACCATTCAGTTGGACCTTGTCGGCCAATCCATCGTTCGGGAAAAATTGTATTAAGGTACTCACGCACACGGAGGGTATTATGAGCCGGAGCTCCGTCTTGCTGATTCCACAAAAAATGTTCGGTGCATCAGGATCTTCTGGATTAGAGTATATGTGGCAAGGCACGGTAATAGATCATTTTCTAAAAATTCTAAATATGTTTCACCTGTAAAATTTCCATTAATAGAAAAGGGTCACAAAATTCTATTTTCAACAATGCCGGCCCAAAAATTAACTTTTTGAGGATATTGGGTATTGGGTGTGACATTCCATAATCCAGCGTGGATCTTCTGTAGCCCAATACTAACAGTTTTGTTCGTTTAAGCTTCCATTCCAACAATCATCCGAAATGCAATTTGTTTCGAAAACTGTGGATGATTATTGCACATATTCATCATTATCTCGCAGAATTTGAGTCTTCTGTCTGGATCGTCTTCATTGAGTTCATGAACCAATTGGACTTTGTAAGAATTATGTTTTGCAGATATGATTTTCTAAAGCAACAGTACTACTCGCCTTATGGTGGTCTTCTTGAACCGACAATAACACATTTAATTGTGTATCTTCTAATACCGCAGGTCGACCTTTCGTATAATTGTCCCTACACGTGACCTAAATCTCTTCTTTTTTTTATTTTCTTTCTGTTTTACTGACAGCAGGTCGAGATATCGGTTCTCTGCGGGGATCCCTGTTTTTGAAGAATTCGCTAACTTCCACTTGTGTGCGCATTCTATCTCCATAACCAATCATTATTAATATTTCTATTGTCACCATTTTTTAAAATTACAAGATTATCAAAATACCTTTTGCCAGCCACTTCGACTTGAGGCAAAACTACTCAAATCAGGGGACAACCGTCACTCCGTCACTGTACCTGTGTGACAACCTAACAACCAAAGGCTTTATTTACAACAGTGTTCATGATTTAAGTAATAATAAAAAAATCATCTATTAAAATCCGAATATCGATTTTCTCGCAAACGGCTGAATTTAGGTAATATGACATATTTCATAAAATATGTTTAGCATTTTATGCAGAATTCAAAAAAATATTATAATATGGGGGTATCTTTTAAAAAACAAATTAAGTAAACCGTCATAGCTTGTTTTTGGGACAACCTGTATACATTAAGTAAGCTTCAAAAAATGCACAATAAAAATGAAAAATTAACGGGTTCGAGCGTTCTTTCGAAAAAAAAACATATGCATTTTAAATGAATTTGTTCCAACTTTGACGTTCTCATTGTCTAGGAAATGTTATTGATTTGGTGTTGGTGATCTCTGATCTTGCTATATAATGTAAAGGAAAACTGTATCTAACTTTAAACCTATAAAAGATTAACTCATAGAACTTTTTGCTTTTGAATTGACGCAATTAATAAACAACAAATTAAGTGCTAATACCACATAGAATGTCTTGAACTTTTATTAATTAAATAAACAGTTATGAGTAACATTCTCTTGATTCAACACATAATATGCGATTGAGCTCGCAGATACTATAGCAACTAACCAAAACTAATAATACTATTAATTTGTTATAGTTCATTCAAATAACACAGCTACGTTCAGAAGAGGTTGCACAATTTACCCAGATTTTTGTGACAGACAAACAGACTTGGAATTCTGTGACACATGCGGTTCTATGTATTGTAACTACTGGCACATGGACGTGTCGCAGGATGTGAAAGATTATTTAGGTCAAGAGGAACCTGAAGTGCCCAAGGTAACTCCGAAGCCAGTTTTAACAAGGAGGCAACCAACCTCACCAGGGGTAGCAATTACGCCAGTTACATAGATATAAAATAAAGACAATATCTGGGGTGCTGCAAAAAAATATTATTTTGTAGTGCAGTGTACTAAATACGCTAGTATACAGGGTGATTCTCAGATAATGCGCGAAAGCTTGTTTTCTAAAAGTCTCCTTCTATGCATCTGACATTCTGTTAGGATTTTACTTCTTTAAAAGAAACGTACCTATATTATGAGAATTAATTTTATTGTACATACGACAAATCAACGAAATTACTTTGTACTGAGCTTAGTAGTGTGTTGTTTAAATATTTAAATTTTTGATACTACAATGTTTGAGTGGGGTCTCAATTTTTACTAATTACTAATATGGTCGCAACCGGCCTGACAGGCCAGCTTACGCTGTTATCATTAATTTTTTCTATTACAGACCACACAAGCGGTTACCCTTCTTAGTATGCCTTTATCAATATACGATCTTTCGAAATCTGATGTCAGGTTTTCAAAATTCAAAATGGCGGATCCAATATAGCGACCATTGGAACGCAAAATCTCAGAATTGACCATTATACTTTCAATTTGTCTGAAACTTGAGGTACGAGGTATTTTCGAAGTCGTTGAAATTTGAAGTACGGGGGTTTTTAGGGTCGCTGATTACGAGTTTGATATCACTTTTTGGAAAAACAAAATGGCGGACTAATTTTATAAAAACTACTCCGTTATACACAAGAATCAGTGTAAGGGGGTTTCCGGGGTCGCTGATTAAGAATTTGACACATATTTTTGAAAAACAAAATGGCGGATTCAAAATGGCTGACGAGTTTCAAAGGAACGACTCCGTTCTTCACAAAAATAGGCGTAAGAGGGTTTTCGGGGTTGCTGATTAGGAACCCGCCATTTTTTTTTTTCCAAAAACTGATATCAAATTTATAATCAGCGACCCTAAGAACCCCCTTCAAATTTCAACGACCTCGGAAACCTTCGTACGTCAAGTTTCAGACAAGTTACAAATATAATGGTCTGTTCTGAGATTTTGCCTTCGATAAGCCGCCATATTGGATCCGCCCGTTTGAATTTTGAAAATTTGACGTCAGAATCTTAATCAGCGACCTCAAAAATTTTAAGCCAAGGTTTAGTAAGAATTATTTCTTATCTACTTCTCGAGTAAATACCAATGTCAGGCACATTGCGACCGAACTCGATAGTTTTAGGGTTGCGACTGACGACGGAGGGTTAAGCAGCTAAAAATACAACTTATTTGTCTCTTGATATTTTTTTGTATCAACGATCAAAGTTAACTTGTTTTTACTTTATCAATTTTTCGACATGCAATGAGTGAGCTCTTGAAATTACGGCATATCATTAAGTACCACTCTGCACATATTGCTAATACCGTGTTACAGAAATATCTCCATTATTCGGCGTTTTACGGAAGCTTTGCTTCTGCGCAGTTCGCGAGTAGTACGTCAGGTCCGCCTTTAAACTTATTTCTCATAATTTGTTTGAATAGGTATTGATTCATAAGAAAAAGCAATTATGGTAAATCTTGATATAATATGAAATATAAAAAGAGGTAAGGCATTAATTTTCTCGAACAAGCAATACACCGCAAAAAGTATGAAAATTTCAGCGCATTATAAAAATTGTAAAACAACCAGTTATTTTATTAATATGTTTATTTATATTATAAAACTACATCCAGGGTGTACTAGTCAGAAAAAATGTTAATGTTTAGCACAGGAGTGATAAAAAATGTACTATTTGGATGTACCTATAATATAGCATCTGTAAAGAAAAAGAAAGCTTTTTTTACGTCGAAATATGGAGGCATCAGTAAAATATCAGCCGTATTGACGAAACACATAATATACAGTGTCACCATTAAAGTCCGCACCATATGGAACTTTTTTTTATTAATGAGGTTAGTTAAAATTAAATTTCGGCAATCGTTTTTGCTTCAAATTAGACTAAAAATTATATAATAAAATGTCACCATCTGTCATTCGGTGTCTGTCAAAAATTACATTTTAATCAAAAAATGCTGAAAAATGGCATTGTTTTACCGAATTTCAAAAAATTTTATTAGAAAAAGTTGTTTCTAGTACAATTCTTGGCCTAAATACAAAGTTTCAGTTTTCTAGCTCAAAGTTGATTTTTTTGCCATTTTTTCTAATTAACTTTTTTTTTATTTAATGTAAGTTCGCTTAATGGATATTAAACTATTTGCTTATACCATACTCAATATTTTATTTAGTTTGTATGAGCTTTTTTTTTACTAGAATGCCATTTTTTTTTCGAAATTTAAAATTAGAGGCAAAAAAATTTGACACAGGTGGTGCAAAGTTATCCTAATTTAAAAATTTTAACAGATAGACGTCAGATATTCCATTTTTTTGATAGTACATACACCTAAGAAGTTTAAAAAACTTATAATAAAATTCCCAGATATCAGATTAGTTCAAAATTTAGACACATTTTCTTTTTATCCACAATAAAATATCAAGGCAATTTTGAATTTTATAAGTAGGCTATGGAAAAAAAAACGAATTAGAGTGCCGAATAAATAAAAGAAATGTCATAAATTTGAATATTTTCGCAAGTTATAGTTTTCAAGTATCTGCCATTTTTAATGAGAGGCATCCAGAAAAAAATTTGCAGCATAGCACTGTTTCAAGAATAATGTCAAAATTTAGAGAAACTGGATCTGTTCAAAATAATTTTAAGAAACCTCACGCGGCAAGTAAATACGATGAAGCAGCACAACTTGATGTTTGTTTAACTGTTATTGACCACGGTCAAACTAGTGTAACCAAGATAAGTGATTCAACAGGGTGCAAGAGGGAAAGCGTTAGAAAAATTCTTCAGAAAAATCGATTTCGGGCATATAAACCCAAGTTTATAAACACATTAAAAGAACGCGATTTTGATATCCGACTTGATTTTTCGTTTTGGTATCAGGGACAATATGAGGAGAATATTCTTTTTCCATACAAGATATTATGGACAGATGAAGCCACTTTCTCTTCGAATGGTACCGTGAGCTCACAAAATTGCCGATGGTGGTCCCAAGAAAATCCTAACTTCACAATTGAATGTCGCGACCAGTATCATTTTAAAACCAATGTTTGGTGTGGAATTTTGAAAGATGAGCTTATTGGACCATACTTCTTTAGAGTAAACTTAACTGGTGAAAGGTACCTGAATTTTCTTGATAACGAGATTACCGAAGTTTTGGATAACATGCCCTTACACCATAGACATAACTTATGGTATCAGCTTGATGGTGCACCCATACATCAAACTGTAGCAGTGAAAGAACGCATAAACCAATTATTTCAAAACAGAGTTATAGGGCGTGATAGAGAATGTCACTGGCCACCCAGGTCGCCTGACATAACCCCACTAGACTTTTTTCTGTGGGGTTATCTTAAGCAGAAAGTTTATAAGAATCGACCGTTTAGAAATATCGAGCATTTGGAACAAACGATAAGACAGTGTTGTGCCGATATAAGACCAAGCTTTTTACAAAATGCTGTCAAAGACGTTTATAGACGGACGGGTGTTTGTATAGAGCGAGAAGGACGTCACACTGAAATGTGAAATTTATATTGCTTTTGTGTTACCTATTTGAAATGATTAAAGTTCCTTTTTGTTCCTTTTAATAATAATGATAGTTTTAAGTATAAAATAAAATTTTTATCAAATATTTAGATGTATTTGTCATTTGAAAAACGAAACATCTGACGTCTATCTGTTAAAATTTTTAAATTAGGATAACTTTGCACCACCTGTGTCAAATTTTTTTGCCTCTAATTTTAAATTTCGAAAAAAAATGGCATTCTAGTAAAAAAAAGCTCATACAAACTAAATAAAATATTGATTATGGTATAAGCAAATAGTTTAATATCCATTAAGCGAACTTACATTAAATAAAAAAAAAGTTAATTAGAAAAAATGGCAAAAAAATCAACTTTGAGCTAAAAAACTGAAACTTTGTATTTAGGCCAAGAATTGTACTAGAAACAACTTTTTCTAATAAAATTTTTTGAAATTCGGTAAAACAATGCCATTTTTCAGCATTTTTTGATTAAAATGTAATTTTTGACAGATACCGAATGACAGATGGTGACATTTGATTATATAATTTTTAGTCTAATTTGAAGCAAAAACGATTGCCCAAATTTAATTTTAACTAACCTCATTAATAAAAAAAAGTTCCATATGGTGCGGACTTTAATGGTGACACTGTAGATGCATAATTGGATATACTGTCAGTTATTTTGTCAAGGTGAGGTCAAGAAGAGAAAAGCATTTTTAAAATATTTCACTATTTTGTCAAAAATCAGTAAACAAGTTAGATGCAAATAACGTAATGTTGCCCCGGGCAATAGTACATTTGCCTCTAGTTTAACCTCTCTCTTGAGTTTTATATTGGGTAAATTATTATAAAGTACTTGAGCGTTACAGTAGGTATAAATAAATAAGTACATGATTGTGTTTAAAGCTCGGTTGAAAGGGATAACAGAAAAACCATTCGGTTAGAAAAGCAAGGTAAATGCTATACGGAGATACAATTTTAAAATTATGTTTTGTACAGGGTGTCCAGTTTTTTTGTGTTTTCATATATCAGCTCCCTTATTATAAAAGATGAAAATATGAGGTTTGCGGCTTACTTTCCTATTATTTTATGAAACTTTCATTGTCGCAAACGAAATTTTCATAGCTCTCTCAGTTTCTGACATACAGGGCGATTTGGAAAATTTGTCATTTTTGTCATCTCGATTATTTGATAACTTATCAATAAGGTAGAAATGGGTTATTATACAGGGTGGCGCACCGAAAGCTTTCCACCCAGGTTTATTTTCTTGCTAATAAATAAATCAAAATTCGCTCGAACACGGGAACCCTAGTTCTCAGGGGGACATATTCTTTTGCTATTTTCACCCCCCCCCCTGCTTGAACCCCTACGACGGGGTGGCTTTTACCCTTACAATCTTAAAAGGAAAGGGGGGTCGAGTGATACCTTATTTTAAAGGAAATTCAATTGCCTTCTCAACGCGATCTTGCTCGTTTAAATCGATTGAACAGTTCCTGAGAAATAGGGCTAAAAGGAAAAGAAAATTTAAAAGTAATAAAATTTATAACCGCCTCTATCAATCAAGTAAATGTTGAAAATGTCCACCTCCAACCTCCATCCAATTATAAACGCACTGTTCAAAATGTTCGCGAACATTATGGAGCATTGCGGGAGTTATTTGTCGGCACTCGTACACTATTCGTTGTCGCAAGTTCTCCAAATAATTGGGTTGGGTTGCATAAATTTAAGACTTTAAATCAGGAGATCTTGCAGGCCATTCAATAAAACCTCTTCTTCCAATCCATTTTCATTGAAAATTTTTATCCCGAAACTGTCTAACAGGGAACGCATAATGCGAGAGTGCTCCGGCTTGTTGAAAGTAAATATTTTCTGGTCGATAACGGTCATTTCCTTCTATGGCATTCGTTAAAGCAGAGTTAATAGTGGTTTTCAACAGGTTCAGGTTAGGTTAGGTTTGGAAGAAAATGACCGATATCGGCCAGAAAATAATTACTTTCAGCAAGACGGAGCACCCCCGCATTATGCGTTCCCTGTTAGACAGTTTCTGGATTACAATTTTCCAGGAAAATGGATTGGAAGAGGGGATCCTATTGAATGGCCTACAAGATCTCCTGATTTGAGGTCACTGGACTTTTTTTTATGGGGACATTTAAAGTCTAAAATTTATGCAACCCAACCCAATTATTTGGAAGACTTGCGACAACGAATAGTATACAAGTGCCCACAAATAACTCCCGCAATGCTCCATAGTGTTCGCGAACATTTTGAACAGTGCCTTTATAATTGCATGGAGGTTGGAGGTGGACATTTTCAACATTTACTTGATTGATACAAGCTGTAATAAATTTTATTACTTTTAAATTTTCTTTTCTTTTTAGCCATATTTCTCAGGAACTATTTACTCGACTTAAACGAGCAAGGTCGCGTTGGGAAGGCAATTAAATTCCCTTTAAAATAAGGTATTTGTTGATCCCCCTTTCCATTTAAGATTTTAAGGGTAACAGCCACCCCGTCGTAGGGGTTCAAGCAGGGGGGGGGGGGTGAAAATAGCAAAAATAATTTGTCCCCCTGAGAACTGTTCGAGCGAATTTTGATTTATTTATTAACAAGAAAATAAACCTTGGTGAAAATTTTTCGGTGCGCCACCCTGTACAATTTTTTATGTAGAATTTAGTGGCGTAGTTCGTTTTTTCTCTGAAAAGTTTTGTTTTTGAGTTATAAACCATACTTGTGTTTTTTTTTTTTTAAATGGGACATACCTGAAGAACTAAATTTTGGTCGTTGGTCAACAATTGCTGCAAAGCAACATCATGCACTTTTTCTCTTTACGAACTTACACTAAAGGCCACTGAAGTATAACCTAAATAAACCAAATCTAGTAACCAGTTTTTAACGAAAGTTCCACACAATACAATAAAAAATCGCAGAAATCCGACGCACTGCGCATGAGTAAAGCTTCCGCGAAAGGAATTTTCTAGTTATATACTGGGGACATTTTTAGATTGCTCGGCCATTAACTTTGTTTTTCTACTGGTGGAAGTTCTGTGGATCCCACTCAACATTGCATCACATACAGCTATGGTGCTATGTGTAATGTTTTTATTGACGCCCGATTGTAGATTATGATTTTCATTTGTGAAAGTTAGTTGATAGGCTGATAAACAAAATAAATTTTCTTTCGTATTATTTATTTATATGATCAATTCATTTGAAATGAAAGTTCGGTTTGTTTTAAGGTAAGCATCGTCAGAACTACAGAGTATATATTTTTATAAACATACTTTTTTATTTTTGACATGAAACAGAGTTAAAAACATCGTTGTTTGTATCCCTTGTAGTCGTGATGACGGTTTAGCTTCGAATAAACCGAAGCGTCAAAGTAGACAAAACTTTTATTTCGATTTGTCCGAAAATCCTCAATAAATAAAAAAACAAAAATTTTTAATCAAACTCGGCCATGAAGAAAACTTTACTGTTTATTTTACAGGTCAACAAAATGTACTCTCGTGTCAAACTCATAACTCAAACTACACAAAATTCAAAGTAAATGATAAGTACATAAATAATTTTGGGAGTTTTTTTTTTGCTACCTTTACTATAGCTTACTATCAAATGTTGTTAACTAGATAAAGTAAAACTAACTGGGTTTTCAACTTGTCCGTTATTAGTTTTTAAATAGTTAATATTATGTTGTGTCCCTACCATTATTTCTATATTCTCCTTTCTACTTTTCGAATAAACTTAAGTTTTATTTAGACGCCTTTCCACAGACCAATTTTATTTATGTTATATTATCGATTACTTCCAGCGTTCTATGTACCTAAATGCCATTTTATGACTGTCTTTTGAAGGTATCATATATTAGTTCATTTTTTAACTTAAATTTAAAACAAAGATAAACTACCCAATGCTATTTTTCATTAATTAAAGATTTTACTGGCGGCTTTTCAGGGGAGACAGGGTCGGTAGTCGGTAGTGATGGCCCAGTGTCAAACAGACAACAGACAATACAATATATTATGGCAAGCTGCCATCGAATACCCATTTCACTTTTTAAATCACCCTTGTAACCCTGGACGTCATAGCAACTCTTTGGTCATAGTGGATGCGAGTACCTTTACGCCGCCATCAAAGTAAGTGTTTTAAAGTTTAAATCAAATATCTTACTTGGACGTACGTACCCGCGCAATGACGTGAAAAAAACCAAATCATTAGATTTTAAGTTTAAGTTGGATTTTCGTCTTCTCTTTCATTCGATGATTAAAGTAAAATAAAAAAACAATGGTCGTGGCCGACGACCCCTAAAATGTTAAAGTTAATTAACACTGGAGACAAGGGGAGTAATAGGTAATTTTAAGAAAATTGGTATCAAGAATATTCATGGCTTACGCGAAGTAAAACCAAAAAACCAAACTGTCTTGTTGCTCATAATATGCGTTTTATTTTCAAATCAGAAAGGAAAAAACTTAAATCCGTATTGCGATAGAACAATCACTGTGTTTTGTGCCAATATCGTAATTTTTAGGATTTTTACCAAAGAATTTATTATGAAATTCTTGACACAATTACGATGCAAATTAAAACATGCTTTGGTAATTTTGAAAAACGATTATTTTCGACGTTTTCAATAAAAGCAATTTTGAAGGGTTTCCCAAAGAGTTTCCTAAGTAGGTATTTATTGGAAAATGTATTGTCAATGCTTCAATCATTTTTCAACATAGAGAAGCAGTTAAAAGTGCAATGCTGACCCCGCTAATTTTTATAAATTGGGAAAAACTTGTGGTAATGTATTAGTTCATTTAGGTATAACGTTTAATTACGCGTATCCCCGGTGATGGAAGTCTTGGCCCCCAGCGCAAAAAAAAATGTTGTACTAGATAATTTGCATAGAAGTAAAAAAAAATGGATGTGAAATTAAACAATGTATCATTCAACTGTTCAATACAAGTATTAGAATTGTAGGGCATGCAAATTTGGCCGTGGTCTCCAAAAATGTTCGCCTGCGGTGCTACTTTTCAGCCTTCAATACTCCGTTTAAGAATTTTTCTTAGATCCGCGCCTGTACTAAACTGCCGACTCTGGCTGCCAACCCACGAGCCGCCCCTGAAAGATTTTAAAATAAATATTACCTTATTTGTCGACAATAATGGTCGATAATTTGTTACCATTTATGGGGCGTCATCGAAATTGGCTACCCTATTGCTACGCCCGGTACCTTGGGGATACCCATTCCGGCCAATTACCGAACATTAAACACACCGTGTTCGCCGTGATGTCATATTTACCTCTCTGGCCTGCTAATTATAAACCAATAGTGCCTCTTTTGTTCTGTGTCCATTGAAGCGCACAACTCCGGACGCAATAATCATATCCTACATTTAACAATTAGTCCTCGGCACTGGCTGACATACTACTATTTGACAGAAGGGATTAGAAATCCCCAATTTTCCAACTTACGGGGGTCTCTTTTGATACAGGGGGATCCCTTGTAATTTGACAGTCCAGTAAATGTTCGTTTATTTTTAGCGATAAACAGCGGGACAGAATTGTGTCGCCGATACGGCCCTGTGGATGTCTTTGCTTCGGCGGTCTGTGGAAAGATACGCTACCTTCAGAGCCCGAGTCAGAGTCGAGGTCTTTTTGACCGAGTAGCGTTCTCCTAAGTAAAGCCGGATTCCAGAGAGGGTCGACTCCTACTTCTCGCATTGGGGCCAACTCGGCTGGGCGAGTTGGCCTAACGTTGCCCAATATGTCCCTATTGGAGTGCGTTTCTATCCCTGGGAGTGGTTCTCGGTCCCACCGAGGATTGGTTTGGGAAGCAAGTAAGGCGTCCTGGTCGGCATTTTTGGTTATATTTAAATAAGTTTGGATTGATTCTACCATTGTTGAAAAATCCTGGGCTTCAGGATTCTCAGGGCTTACTTGGGACTCTATACTACCCGAGCATTCAATGGTTTTTTCGGTCATTTTGATAATTTAGGGATGCCAGATTTTTTTATTGGTTTTAAAAAAAATCAAAAACTAAATTTATAAGAAAAATCAATCATAAAAATATTAATTAATTTTTTCTTTGTTAAGGGTGGTCCCACCTCCTTTAACCCCGATGGCGGAAAGGCCACCGGTCCACCAAAATTAAGATAAAAATATTTGAAGAGAAATCAAAAATTTAATCAAAAGGGGTCAACCAATAACCTCATGGTGGTTAATGGTAAGAGAGAAGGTAACGTATTACCAATTCTTAAATACTTTTTCTCTATTTTCTTTTTTAACTAATTTATGGGGGGGGGCAAGGGGAGGACTTTTAATTAATGTTAATTTGTAATATGTAATTCCACGGAGGGCAAAAGAGAATAAAGTGTTTTGGTTTATTTCAATATTTTTTCAAAACCTTTTACATTACAATAATGACAATCGACAAACTTAATATTAACCCAACATTTATAACATATAACATCCAATCTCGATAAACTTTACCTCAAGAAGAAAATGATTTAAAACTAAAACTTCAATTATAAAAACTAAAAGGTTTATCGAAATTAGTTTCAGTAAACTATTATTATAAACAATTAACAACAAATAAATAATAATCAAGCTTATTTTCACTTGGGGGGCTGCGCCCCACTTAATAAATTCGCAATGGCTCTTTTTGGCAGACGGCCAAGTCTGGGGGACTGCGTCTCTCTTATTTTTATAAAGAAATCTAGGGGTTGTTACCTCGTAAACTAGCCTGCAGTGCCAGGACTAGTCCGGTAACAGCCAACGAACTATTCAACTCTGGAATTCCTTACTTGCCTGTATGCGAAGCGACGACGTGAAAACCAGAGCTGAAACATTTAAATTTCGCGCCCGAAAATATTTTCCCCCCTACTTCCGATTCCCCAATACCTCGCGTAACACGACCCAGGTCCGCATGGGTATGAGCATACTAATCCACAGAAGTATCCAAAAAATAAATCACTGATAATCCAAATCAAGGGAATAACACTTGATTGACATACAGGAATCCACCAACTAATCAAGGGAATAACATTTGAATAGTATTCCAATCAAATCACTGTAAATCCCGGAAAGATAACTATATCAAAAAGGACGGGAATCACCTCCTCGATAGACGCGAAAACTTTATTGCCCCCCTATTGAAAGGTACGGCACAACACTTGATGACAAGTGGAAAATTTTGAAAAAAAAAATTTTAAGTTTAACTTCAAAAATTAAACTGACGTGAAGTACTTTAGCAAGCAAAATTCAGGTCCCGAATGAACCAAAAACGCCGCGTTTTATATTCTTATCCATTTAATTACAACGCAATAAACGGTTTCAGCCAATGACAACCCAGCGAAAAACTACAACTCGATATTTTCTATAATCAATAATTTTTTTTTTGAAAAAATATCGCATTTCGATGGGTTACATTATATTAAAGTAAAATATCAACTTTTATTTGTTTAGTGATACAAATTTTAGCAACAATTGTCAAAAATATGTATGAAACAGGGAGGAGCCTCCTGACTTACTCAGGGCTAATTACGCATTAATTTTACCAGCCGAAAATGTTTTGGGGTATATCAAAAAACGCGACCAATCAATGAACAAAACATCGCTAAATGACCAAAAGGCGGGGCTTGTTAAGGGAGTTGAATGGCTTATAAATAGAAACGCGAAATCGTTGTACCCATTCTTCACTTGACTGTCATAAAAGCCGCTCACGAAAACCAAATTTAAAAACATCCCAGAGACCAAAAAATACAAATCCCATTTGTCCGCCTGAAGTCATTTAACGACTTTTCTCGTAAAACTAAACACAAATGACCCACAATACAGAAGGCAAATACACTTCATACCGTGAATTAACATTTTACACTTCAAAACTTTTATCGAAAACAACTTTTTGCCAAAATTACTTTTTGTTTCTGACAAATAATTTTTTCATTATTTGTGCCTTTAAAAAAAAAAATAATAATAATACTAACAAATTATTATTCCTAAAAAATTGAAAACTAAATTAAACTTAAAAACTACTACAGGGGTTATGCACTAGATAAAATAGCATTAAATGACTAGTTATACGACACCCCCCCCACAAGACGGAAAAATAACTTAAAGTACTTAATTTTAAGTTTATTTCTACGAACCCTCAAAAACAATTAAGAACCCCCTCCCAAAATTCTTCCTTTAACTTAAAGAAATCACCCCACCTATTACAATAAGCTCCGGGTAGTACTGAGTCTTTGTTTAGCCTGGAGTTATAGAAGTACTTCGTACTTGCTTTTGAGATTAGATCGTCCTTTTCTTTTTTTAGGGCTGCAGGAACTGTAAGATTTGTCTTCTGGGTTTCTGGTTGAATACAATCGCGTAGATTTGTCTTCATGGGGATATGATCACGTAGATACATATCGTCGATTACAACCTCAATTTTGTCTACAATGTTTTTTCGTTGTTTTCTCAAACATTCATGCCCCAACGTTTCGATCTTCTCTACATTTTGAATTTCCTGGGTGAGCAATTCCTCTAGGATTAATAAATCTTGAAAGTGTTGAATATTGGAAACTTTGGTTTTTAAAACATTGACGTTTCGTTCAACATCTTTTAGGAGTCGTTGCTGGTGCAAGAATTCGGTGGGCAATTTGTTCCCCAGTATTTCGGAACTCGAACATTGATCAATTTGCATTGCATGTAATTGAGGCGTCGTCTCGTCCATTTGTTTATTTTCTTGAGGTTGTTCAGGTTCTTCCTCAGAGTCTTCGACATTTTGGGGGGGAACCTCCTCAGCGGAAAATTCGAATTCCGCGTCGCTGTCATCGCTTTCTTCATATATGGGGTATTCGTCGAGGTCAACTTGATTTCCGTTCTTCGCTTTTCGCAGATCGTCGATATGGAAGTTAACGGGGTTGTCGTTCACTATAACCTCATAAGCTGAATTCCCCAAGACTTTTGTGACCTGATGAGGCCCGGTCCAGGCAGGTTGAAAAGCTCCTGTACGGTGAAACTTTGCATTTACCATATCTCCAACATTTAACTTAAGTATGGCAGATCCGGCTTCAGAAAATTCTTTCCGTTGAAAATCCAACTGTTTTGCATAAACTTGTCTTCTTGTTAATACCCTTTGTTCTTTCGTCTGGGTTTTTTGGTACTGGGTCCATTTAGTTTGCCATTCGCCTGGGCATTTGAGTTCATACCCCAATATAATCGACGCCGGCGTTTCCCCGGTGGCTCTATTTCGCCTGCTTCTTAATACTTGGAGGGCTTGAGGCAAAACTCGCTCCCACTGGTTTTCTTGTTTATTTAATAAAAGAACTCGCAATACCTTTTTTAATTCTTGTACTCTTCTCTCCACGGGGTTTGCCCGTTGATGGTATACACTGGAGTTATGTTGTCTAATCTTTTTTACTTCGCAAAATTTCGTTAGTACGTTCGCCTTAAATATCTTGGCGTTATCGCTTACTATATGCTTAGGATATCCGTATCGTGCAATTATTTCCGTCTTTAGAAATTCTAATACATCCTTGGCACTTACATCCGAATAAGTTCGTGCCTCTATCCATTTAGAGAAAACATCTTCGGCAAAAAGAATATATTGATTGTGCGTTCCGGCGGCTTCGCGATACGGTCCTAACAAGTCGATACTTATCATCTCGAAGGGATTGGTAGGAGTGCGTGGCGTTTGGGGAGCATGCTTTTGCTTTTGCTGGGTTTTGCAAATTGAGCAAATTATACACTTAGATACATATTCTGTGATCTCTTTGTGCATACATCCCCAAAAATACTTGTTTGCGATTTTTCGGACAGTTTCCTCAGTTCCAGGATGGCTTTGTTCCGGGTCATCGTGGTGCATATAAATAACTTGTTGTGTATATTGTCGGGGCACAACAAGTCTATCTCCCTGTGGATGTCTACGCCATAATAAATTATCAATAAGTACGAACTCTTCCAATACACGTCTTTGTTTGTTATCCGTTGGTTGTTGGCCTGCAAGCAGGTCCAAAGTGACTTTTAAACGCCGAATTGCCTTATCATGCTCCTGGTTTTCGGCAATTTTAGTGTATAAATCACCCAGGTCGGCTATAACTACAGCACATTGAGCTACCGTTGATTTAGTCGTCTCCACAGAGGGGGGCAACAATCGATCATTGTCTGGTTCCGCTTCATAGGGAGTCTCCTCGGGATTGCGGCTTAATAAATCAGGTAAATGATTTTTTGATCCGGGAACATGTTGAATTTCAAATTTAAATTCCTGAAGAAGGAGCGCCCACCTGGTCAGCTTGGCTCGTGAGTCCTTAAATTTTTGGAGCCAGGTCAATGACTTGCTGTCCGTACGGACCATAAAAGGCCGATCTTCCAGATAGGCTCGGAAGTATTGAATAGCCCAGACGAGCGCAAGACACTCCTGTTCGTTAATGTGGTAACGCTGTTGAGAAGAATGAAATTTTGCGCTAGCGTATGAAATAATGTTTCGTACTTCCGAGCCATCTTCAGGTTCTTGATACAGTACAGCGGACATGCCTATAGCTGAGGCGTCCGTCTGTAATATGAATTTTTTTTCAAAATTAGGGCGACTCAATTGCTTTGCTTGGGCTACAGTAGTTTTAGTTTTCATAAATGCGTCAGTTTGCAGGCTAGTCCATGTAAATTTTGAACCCTTTAACGCTTCGGTCATCGGGGCAGTAAGTTCGGCCATATTCGGAATGTACTCCCGTACCCAGTTGCATAATCCCAGGAAAGACTGCAGTTGCTTCTTGGTCCTTGGTTCGGGACATGCTTTGATTTGTTCCAAATGTTTGGTTTGTGGTTCAGTGTAATCGCCACAAATCCTATATCCTAAATAGTCTATGCTAGTTTGGCAAATCTGGCATTTTTCGGCGCTTACTTTCAAATTATGTATCCGAAGTCGCTCGAAAACGATTCGTAAATGTCTAGCATGAGTGTCCTTGTCGGTTGAATATATTATAATGTCATCAAGGTAGACCTGTACAAACTCCTGTATCAGGCCTACCAATACTTCTGTCGACATAAGTTTCTGGAAGGTACTGGGTGCGTTTTTTAGCCCAAATGGCATCACATTGAAATGATAACTTGCCCCGTCTGGTGTAGTGAAAGCGGTATACTGTTTACTGGAGTCTTCCATGGGAATTTGCCAGTATCCGCTCTTAAGGTCCAAAACTGTAAAATATTTGGCTTGGGCTAAAGCTTTCACGGAGTCCGGTATACGTGGCAAGGTCGAGGATTCTGCGACACTAATATCGTTCAGGCGCCTAAAATCGATACAGAATCTTGGGTTTTTTCCTGGCCTCGTAACAAGCAAAGGTGGCGAAGAGAACGGTGACTGTGTAGGTTCTATTACGCCTGCGCATAACATTTCTTGGATCTGATCATTCAAGATTTTTTTCTTGTCTGGATTTAAATTATAACAGCGTTGATTGATGACTTTATTATCCTTTAAGACGATCCTATGTTGGGTGGTACGAGTTGTTGGCTGTGCTAATCCGATTAGAAAAATGTCTTTGAATTCCTGAATAAGATCCCTGATATTTCCCGGGACGTCCGGTCCCATTTCCGGCAATTCGCATGGCATATCTACCGAATGGAATTGTTTCCAATATATGGTTTGACGTAGAGTCTGTCCAATATATATACAGCTTCTATTGAAGTCCATTAGGGCTTGTTCTGTCCTTAAAAACTCGCTACCTAATATAATTTTAGCAGTTAATCCTGCAACAATATTGAAAACTACTTTATAACTATAATTCCCTAAAACTAAATTGACTTCAATTAATCCTAGAACTCTCGCTTTAGCACCTTCTATTGCTAATATGAGAACCCGATCATCTTCTATATATATTTCAGATTCGATTAGATCCTCTGAAATCAGATTTAAATCAGAACCCGTGTCAATGAGGGCTTCATAATCTTTATCAAACATTTGCACTCGGACTAAGGGCCGCGAGCCTATCGAATTAATTGATTCTTTAATTACATTAATTGGGGTCTTTAATGGTCTTGGATCGTCCTGCCCCAAGGCGGATCGATCAGCGCTTAGTTTTTTTGGGAATTATTTTTGGCCTGTTCCTTTTTGGAATTTTGATTTTCCAAAATTTGGTCACGGGCAGGGGGAGTCTTCTTTTCTTCATAAGTTCTTTGGCGGCATTCATGATCAAAATGTTCCCCCTGACAATGTCGGCAGGGGCGTGACCTTACAGGAGGTCTTGGCCTATTCGAGACATTATTCGTCCTTGGTCGTTCATTATTATTTACTATATTAGTTGGATTGGGGGGGTTAGTATTAATTGTCTGTTGTCGTTCTTCAGTCTGGTCCTGCTCGATCGCCATCGTGAGACACGTAAGGCGATCGGTATCCAATATGTCCACGCATCTTATCCTAGAACGGAGGGCTGGTATTAATAAGGGCACAATGACATTAACACATTCTTGTTCTGTCCCAAAGGGCACCAACCTCCTAAATAATGCTCTCTTTTTTAGTATGAACTCTTCAACTTTTTCGTTATTCTTTTGTTTAAGTCCGTATAAATTTGATTTTAGGTCGCTTACTAGCTCGGGGCTATTAAAACGTCTGCTTAAGCGCTTAGCGAATTCTTCAAAATTCAAAATTAGTCCTTTTAGCGGCTCTATCCAACTTCGGGCCCCCCTTTGAAGCTGCTCCACTGCAATATTAATTTTTTCATTTTCATCTAAAATATTGCATTGTAAAAAATATCTTTGCAGTGTTATCAAGAATAAATCGGGGCTTTCGTGTTGAAACCCGCTGAAAGTTTCTCGTAATTTATTTGAGGGGGCGGGGGGATTACTTCGTTGATCACCGATTATATGTACTAAGCTTCCAATCGCCTGCACAAGGTCCTGTACATCTGTCATTTTTTTGGTTTCACAAGAAGTGGAGTTGGCAAACTTCGTATAGGGTCCTCCAGATCCATCGGTCTGTACAAACTGGTTACGTGGGGCAACTATTTCATCAATTTGTTTCCCCACCAGGGATGCCATGTCGCCGATACGGCCCTGTGGATGTCTTTGCTTCGGCGGTCTGTGGAAAGATACGCTACCTTCAGAGCCCGAGTCAGAGTCGAGGTCTTTTTGACCGAGTAGCGTTCTCCTAAGTAAAGCCGGATTCCAGAGAGGGTCGACTCCTACTTCTCGCATTGGGGCCAACTCGGCTGGGCGAGTTGGCCTAACGTTGCCCAATATGTCCCTATTGGAGTGCGTTTCTATCCCTGGGAGTGGTTCTCGGTCCCACCGAGGATTGGTTTGGGAAGCAAGTAAGGCGTCCTGGTCGGCATTTTTGGTTATATTTAAATAAGTTTGGATTGATTCTACCATTGTTGAAAAATCCTGGGCTTCAGGATTCTCAGGGCTTACTTGGGACTCTATACTACCCGAGCATTCAATGGTTTTTTCGGTCATTTTGATAATTTAGGGATGCCAGATTTTTTTATTGGTTTTAAAAAAAATCAAAAACTAAATTTATAAGAAAAATCAATCATAAAAATATTAATTAATTTTTTCTTTGTTAAGGGTGGTCCCACCTCCTTTAACCCCGATGGCGGAAAGGCCACCGGTCCACCAAAATTAAGATAAAAATATTTGAAGAGAAATCAAAAATTTAATCAAAAGGGGTCAACCAATAACCTCATGGTGGTTAATGGTAAGAGAGAAGGTAACGTATTACCAATTCTTAAATACTTTTTCTCTATTTTCTTTTTTAACTAATTTATGGGGGGGGGCAAGGGGAGGACTTTTAATTAATGTTAATTTGTAATATGTAATTCCACGGAGGGCAAAAGAGAATAAAGTGTTTTGGTTTATTTCAATATTTTTTCAAAACCTTTTACATTACAATAATGACAATCGACAAACTTAATATTAACCCAACATTTATAACATATAACATCCAATCTCGATAAACTTTACCTCAAGAAGAAAATGATTTAAAACTAAAACTTCAATTATAAAAACTAAAAGGTTTATCGAAATTAGTTTCAGTAAACTATTATTATAAACAATTAACAACAAATAAATAATAATCAAGCTTATTTTCACTTGGGGGGCTGCGCCCCACTTAATAAATTCGCAATGGCTCTTTTTGGCAGACGGCCAAGTCTGGGGGACTGCGTCTCTCTTATTTTTATAAAGAAATCTAGGGGTTGTTACCTCGTAAACTAGCCTGCAGTGCCAGGACTAGTCCGGTAACAGCCAACGAACTATTCAACTCTGGAATTCCTTACTTGCCTGTATGCGAAGCGACGACGTGAAAACCAGAGCTGAAACATTTAAATTTCGCGCCCGAAAATATTTTCCCCCCTACTTCCGATTCCCCAATACCTCGCGTAACACGACCCAGGTCCGCATGGGTATGAGCATACTAATCCACAGAAGTATCCAAAAAATAAATCACTGATAATCCAAATCAAGGGAATAACACTTGATTGACATACAGGAATCCACCAACTAATCAAGGGAATAACATTTGAATAGTATTCCAATCAAATCACTGTAAATCCCGGAAAGATAACTATATCAAAAAGGACGGGAATCACCTCCTCGATAGACGCGAAAACTTTATTGCCCCCCTATTGAAAGGTACGGCACAACACTTGATGACAAGTGGAAAATTTTGAAAAAAAAAAATTTTAAGTTTAACTTCAAAAATTAAACTGACGTGAAGTACTTTAGCAAGCAAAATTCAGGTCCCGAATGAACCAAAAACGCCGCGTTTTATATTCTTATCCATTTAATTACAACGCAATAAACGGTTTCAGCCAATGACAACCCAGCGAAAAACTACAACTCGATATTTTCTATAATCAATAATTTTTTTTTTGAAAAAATATCGCATTTCGATGGGTTACATTATATTAAAGTAAAATATCAACTTTTATTTGTTTAGTGATACAAATTTTAGCAACAATTGTCAAAAATATGTATGAAACAGGGAGGAGCCTCCTGACTTACTCAGGGCTAATTACGCATTAATTTTACCAGCCGAAAATGTTTTGGGGTATATCAAAAAACGCGACCAATCAATGAACAAAACATCGCTAAATGACCAAAAGGCGGGGCTTGTTAAGGGAGTTGAATGGCTTATAAATAGAAACGCGAAATCGTTGTACCCATTCATCATAGTTCGTGCGTTGTTCGAGAGAACAACATCGTGCTCCAGAGTTCCTGAGTTTTAAAAGAAATTCGTGCTGTGTATAGTCTTTCTCAAGGCTATACATAGCGAAAAATCGGCAGTTTCAGGACTGCTCCGGGCGTTATTGTGCTAAATGCACAAAGTCGGTCGTGTGCAAGTGAGTGGAAGTGACAGTGCAGTGACTAGTACTTTGGAAAAACACAGTGAAGTAAAAGTGTTAGTGAGTGACTTCTAGAGAGTAAGATCTAGGCTAAGATTTTGTGTATTTTTGATATTTTTTTTTTTTTTTTTTTTATTTTTTATATTTTGAGTGTTTTGCATATATATACCCTGATTGTTTCGCAACGTAAATTCACAGTGCACATAATTAATTGCGCAGTTCAAAAGAGAACTGCCTATTAATTATGGGCAAAACTACTAAAGAACGTGAGCGCGAAGACGGGTTTTACAAATCGGACTCGGACAGCAAGGTCACCAAAATGTCACGCAAGGATATGAGAAAAGAGAGACAGTCTGAATTAGTAAATCTAATTCAGACTGAGGACGCAGTCCAGCGCGAGGATAAGTACGCGGCTCTTAAAGAAGCTCTCGCAGAGAGCAAAGAGCGCGAAAGACTTCAGAAAAAAGAGTTCGAGGACACTCTTAAGGCCCTTCAGGCCAGTTTTGAGTCCAGAGAGAGAGAACTAAAGGAGGAAAACAAGAAGCTGCAGGCTTCTATAAACTCTTTAATTTCAAAGGTTGATAAACTAGTTGACAGGCAGCGTGCTGAGGCTACAGCTAAAGCTGAGGCTCCAGCAAGCAGCCTTGCTAAGAAAGCTAAAGTCATTAAAGAAGTTAAAAAAGTTGAAAATTCAAACAGTAAAAACCCCGAAAGGGTGCTTATAGAAGCCTTCCCCCTGCTACCTCCTCCGCGCAAGGAAACGCAGACCGAGTCCGCTTTGAAAATTACCAAAGGCCATAAACGCCAGAAAATCGACAGTTCTGACGATATGGAAATTGTCGATTTTGAGCAATCAGGCGCCTCGACGTCTGACAAACAAACGTCAGGCGTCGCGACGTCTGCTGATAAGCAGTCTATAATCCCACCGCTGATCTTGCACGGTTCACAAGGCTGGACCGAGATCAATAAAAAAGCAGTCGCTAAAGGCATAAAGATCAACTATGCACAAAAAACCAGAGACGGGATTAAAATATTCACAAAAGACAGCGGAGACTATAGGCAGCTTACTCGGCTGCTCACCGATGAGAAACGGAACTACTTTTCCCGTATGCTCCCCGAGGACAAGAAAGCCCATGTCGTTGTTAAAGGGCTTTCCGATGATTTCGATTTAGAGTTATTAAGAGAAGAGCTCGAAATACAGGGAATCTTAGACTCCGAGATCATTAGGATGATTTCGAGAAAGACTAAGCAGCCTTTATCACACATATTGGTGAAAACCAATAATGATAATATTTATAAGTTGCAATACGTAGACAAACTAAGGGTGCAGGTTGAGGCTGCACGTAGACCTAGTATGCCTGGACAATGCTTCCGTTGCCAGAGATATGGCCATGGCCAATCTCGGTGCAACATGCCGGAGCGTTGTGTTAGGTGTGCTGGGCCTCACCAGGCCAAAAACTGCACACTTAGTGTGCCTGCGGCGGGCGCAGCCCGAAACGCTGTGTGTGCCCTCTGCAAGGGGGACCACCCAGCAAATTACAAAGGGTGCTCAGAAGCACCCAAAAACGTCACTAAAACTAAAAACACAAACAAAGGGCCCCTTAAAGGCCGCAATGTCCAAGAGGGGCTCTCATATTCTAACGTAACTGCTGCTTCGTCTTCATCGAAATCCAAACCTGCACAGGAAAACAGTGACAGCCAAAATTTCATGACTCAGTTCATGAAAATGCATCAACAGCAGATGGAGCTGATGCAAAAAAGTTTCGATCAAAAATTTCTTTTGCTCCAAAGGTCATTAAATGGCGGTAGATAATCATATTTTAAATTATAATAATATTCAAAATTTAAATATAGGGCTGTCACTGATTTCTTGGAATGTAAATGGCATTCGCGCTCGACGTTCTGAAATAGACGAATTATTGCTGGATAGGAAACCTGATATCCTGGCTTTGCAGGAAACCAGGATTGATGGTGAAGAAAGAATTTCATTTATGGGCTATGAGGTGTATAGATACGATAGACCTAACAATAACGGGGGGGGTGTTGCTTTATTAGTCAAAAGGGGACTCAGCCATCATTTCATAGGAAGAGATGATGTAGAAATTGAGTCAGTGTCAATACAAGTCACGACCAATAGAGGTCCAGTTAAAATCAGTTCAGTCTATCTATCTCCGCAGGAGACCCTCATAGTCGAAGACATAAATGATTTACTTGCAGGAGGAAATCCAAAAATTTTGATAGGTGATCTAAATTGTAAATCTCGTCTATGGAATAGTCGTAAAGAAAATATAAATGGTAGGAGACTTACTCAATTTACTGAACCTCATGATGCCATTATCTTGGGTCCGGATGTACCTACGTACATTCCAACAATACGTGGCCTTCCTGAGGTCCTGGATGTCGTGATACTGCAACACGTAGTACACGATTTCCAGCTGGAGACACTCGAATTGGGCACCTCGGACCATAACCCCATAGAGTTGATACTGGATTCTAGAGCCAGGCCAAGAGATGTGATTTCTAAGAAATCCACCAATTGGCCTGGATTCTCCACGCGCGTGGAGAATAAAATCTTGAGAATTCCACCTATCCGCTCTGTGGCCGATTTGGAAACCGAGGTGGCCAATTTAGAAGGCTACATATTGGAGTCATTCCAGGAGAGCACTAGAGTTAGTATTTTGCCCGCGCCAAGGCACCCTCATGGGGAAACACCTTGGAGAGTCAAAGAGCTCATCAGAGCTAATAGAAGACTGAGGAGGTTCTATAGGATTGCGCCTACAGAACAAAACAAACAAAATTTAAATAGACATAGTCAGGTCTTAAGAAGTGCTCTCCAGGAACTCAGGACCCAAAGGTGGGATCAAAGGCTTTCCAATCTAAACATTAATGGTGACCATTCTGCATGGAAAATGCAAAAGAAGCTCAGGCAAGAGAAAACTATTATACCACCGCTTCACGGGGTTAATGGCCTAGCTTATTCTGATTTAGAAAAGGCAGAAGCCTTGGCTGAAACAATTGCCAATGAAAGTAATTTAAATGTGCATCCTGCAGAAGACGACGATCACATAGACGGGGTAGAAAACTCTGCTGAAGATCTAAGAAATCGTCCAACGTTGCAGGAGATTCCTAACCCCACCACACCCGGAGAGGTTAGGGATATCCTGAAACGATTGAAAAAGCGCAAAGCACCAGGTGCGGATGGTATTAATAATCAGATGCTTAAAAACTTAGGTACTAAAGCTGTAGCGATGTTAACAAACATCTGTAATGGGGTGATGAGGGTTGAACATTTTCCTGCTGCGTGGAAACACGCAGAAGTTATAGTGTTCAAAAAAACTGGCAAAAGCGGTACATTCCCTCAGAATTACCGACCCATCAGCCTGCTTCCAGCCCTAGGCAAAATTGCCGAAAGAGTGCTGAAAAGCAGGCTGCTGCAGGAAACAGAGCAGTTGAATATAATTCCTGCTGAACAGTTTGGTTTTAGAAGAGCCCACTCTGGTGAAGATCAGCTATTGCGATTGATTGAATATGTCACTAAAGGTTTTCAGGAGAACAGGGTGACAGGAACCGTCCTGCTGGACGTCACTAGGGCGTTCGACAGAGTATGGCATGATGGGCTTTTGCATAAAATGCTCTTCCTGGGAATTTCAGAGAAAACTTGCAAGATAATTGCAAGTTATCTGAGCAACAGGACATTTTGTGTAAAGGTCGGTGATGTCAAATCGGAACCTAGAGCCTTGTTAGCCGGAGTCCCTCAGGGATCTGTCTTGGGTCCTCAGCTGTATTCCATTTATTCCAGCGATATACCTAGAGCGGGTCGTGTGATGTTGGCGCTCTATGCTGACGACATGGCACTAGCCATGAGTCATCATAGCGCGGCACATCTGCATGGCTTTCTGCAAGCAGAGTTAGATAGGCTAATGCGATGGTGTATTGACTGGAAAGTTGGAATAAATAGCCAGAAGACACAAGCCATTCTTTTTCAGAAACGCAGATTACCACCTTTGGATAATCTGGTAATAGATGATGATGAAATAGAGTGGGCTAGGGAAGCTAAGTACCTAGGTATAACTTTGGACAAAGGCTTAACCTTTAAGTCACACATCAAAAAAGCAATTATTAAGACCAAAGCAGGCATGAGCAGACTATATCCTCTCATCGGGCCACGTAGCACCATGAGCCTCCGCACTAAGCTGATCATGATTAAAGCTATTGCCAGACCGCAGCTCACTTATGGGTCTGCGGCCTGGGGGCATGCAGCCCAGTCATATATTAAATCACTTGAGCAGACTGAAAATGCTTATGTGCGGAAGGCAGCGGCTGCTCACTGGTTCGAGAGAAATGTAGATTTGCATAGAGATCTTCAGTGGGAAAAATTGTCTGATTTCCTCCACAGAAAAGCGACTAGGTTCTTCGCTCGGACAGCTAACCATCCGAACGAGGAACTTAGAATGCTCGTAGATTACGATCCAGCTGTTATTTTAGGACGTAGAAGGGCGCATAGGCGCCCTAAATACCAACTACTGCGCAATTAGGTGACATGTATCTCTACTAACAAAAAACAAAAAACGAGACTTGCTTCGCTTCGGATCAGCGCTACTTTGTTCTCACCCTGAAACAGTGGGATAAGTCTTAAGCTCCATGTCCCCATGGACCGGTTTAAGATAACAAAGATATCTCATCCATTAGCACTTAGTACTTGTACTATACACCGCACTGGGACACACCCCCAAAACACATATAACACATACATAACACTGACACTGCAAGTCTCACCAAAAATAACTAACCCTCTAAATTAATTAGGTATTGTGTTGTATGATTGATCAGTCAATTGAGTGATCAATTGGGTGATCAATTAGGGAATAAAATATCTTAAGGTGATGTAAACCTTATTCCTAGTAAGGTAGTACGAAGCAAAGCACACTTAATGTGTGGAGCGGAAATACACGAAGACTGATCAAAGGTTTATATGCTTAACGGCACGGAAACCGAACGAACAGTACACGCGGGGAGTTTAGTCGGTCGGGGACGTCACCTTCAGTGGCTCTCCAACCCGACATCACCATAGCATGAGGATGCTATGGTATCTGTAAACAGATTCTCCTCGGTTGTCCAAAAAAAAAAAAAAAAAAAAAAAAAAAAAAAAAAAAAAAAAAAAATGTACCCATTCTTCACTTGACTGTCATAAAAGCCGCTCACGAAAACCAAATTTAAAAACATCCCAGAGACCAAAAAATACAAATCCCATTTGTCCGCCTGAAGTCATTTAACGACTTTTCTCGTAAAACTAAACACAAATGACCCACAATACAGAAGGCAAATACACTTCATACCGTGAATTAACATTTTACACTTCAAAACTTTTATCGAAAACAACTTTTTGCCAAAATTACTTTTTGTTTCTGACAAATAATTTTTTCATTATTTGTGCCTTTAAAAAAAAAAATAATAATAATACTAACAAATTATTATTCCTAAAAAATTGAAAACTAAATTAAACTTAAAAACTACTACAGGGGTTATGCACTAGATAAAATAGCATTAAATGACTAGTTATACGACAATTGTATGGAAGCACTGTAATGGTTAATAGAAATTCAAAATGCACAGTTTTTTAGCAATAACACCAAAAAGGGGCAGTTTATATTTTTTGGTCATTCAACGGGTTTTTATTCGTTCCTACGTTAACCGAAGAGTGGGGCATGATGCTGAGCCTTTTTGAAAGGTCTTTTTAATCCGTATATATTCTAATCAATTTAAGTTAAGTTTCGTTAGTCAGTTATAAGGTTCCTAGGGTAGCTGCCGCGCGTGTGCGAGAATAATTTCGCCCCCCCCCCCCCGCACACCGTATGGATTAATTTGAACTATTGAATGAAACAACGAATTAGAGAAATAATTATAAATTCGGTTTATTTTTTAATTTTACAACCTAACATAGTAGATAGAGATGTCACGAATATTCGGCTACTATTAGGTACTCGGCCTATTCGGCCATTTTTTTTATATTCGGTATTCGGCCGAATACCGAAAACCTAATAATGAAAAAAAACTTACATATTACTCAAAAATGTATCTATTTAATAACAAGTTATAACGAATTTAATACTTAAAATCTATCAGTGGCAAGTTCTGATGAATCAAAACCATTTTTTCAGCATTTGTTGGTAGCAAACCATAGCGGTTTTCTTCATAGATGTAACCTGCTTCTGAAAATAGTCTCTCACTATATACACTACTACCAGGAGACGATAGATAAATCTTAGTGAATTTGGTCAGGTTTGGATACTGTTTTGCGTTTGCTGACCGCCACTTGTATGGGTCTGCCCTCCGATCTTGGCGAATAGTTTTCAAATAAATATCAATCTCATTTGCAATAGCTCTTTTCTCCATAACCTTATTTTGCCTATTATCTTCAGCGATTTCCTCAAAACAGTTTTAGAAACTGTCATGTAATAAAAGCTTCAAAATTGCACTGCTAAATTTGACTTTCTTGTTACATAGCAAACACACAGCCATCTTATTATCTTCATCATAAATCTCATAATATTCCCAAATAGGTGACTAATAGTAGTAGTTAATAATTATAATAACACAACGTGCGATCAGAAGAATGTAACTAATGAATGATGCGTATTGTGACACAATCTATTCGCAAATGAACCTAATTCTCCCGCTCCGTCACCGCACGTGACGCAATAAAACAGCTCCTAAGTTGTTACGCGCGAAAATAACATATCTGGTTAAATAATACAACAATGTGTATAAATCCTCACTAAATAATTTATTGTACCATGACAATTGTTTCGACAACACAGTGTCTTCTTCGGATGGAGAAATCAAAATATTTTGATTGACACACAATCACTATTAAAATTTACATAAGAAACAAGCACCCCTACGATAATTTAAATAAAGTTGCACATTAACTATTTTTAGTTTAGGAGTTACAGATTCCGTTATGAAGGCAAGTGTCAACTGGCATATTGGCTAAGCATTAGAGGAGAGTCTCCTGACACAACGACGGAGTTTTACAGTTGATAATTTTTAAACGCTGGAAGTTCATTTCATCCTTCATTTTGCCCGGACTTCCCCTATTCTTCATGAGTTTCCATAAAATAAACCGCTTACTATTGGTGTGAAAACTGCTATTATTGTATTAAGTACTTATTATTACATCGAAAATAATTTGATGGTAACATATTCCTCTACATACACAAACAAAATAGAGACAACGAGCAGCATACCAAAATACCTATACAGCATATACCCCCGTATCGCACAATTAACAATTAGTCCTTCAGACTAGCTGACATACAACTGTTTGGCAATAGGGATTAGTGATCCCAGTAATATATTCCTGTGTCCCGAGGGAACTGGATATCCCTAGTCTTTGGATAAGCCGTTGATTCTCTCCCAATTTGCCGGACTTTCCCTTGTATTAACAGTCAGGTTCTTAGTTCTCTCTGTAATCTAGTCTGGTCGTTATTGTAATTCTAGTAATGAATTAGGCGGAGACCTTGGACTTAAGTTTGTTTAACTCTAATCTGAATTTCGTTTGAAGGATTAAGTATAGATTTCATGGGTCAAAAATGCAAAGGGTTTGGGTACAATGTATATATATACAATAGGTTTAATGTTTAAAATGTATTTACAGAGACAACAAAATTGGTTAATGTCGTAACCATTAAAGGAGAAATATTCTAGTAATTATTATTGCTACTTATAATATAGGATCTCGTATACCTATAGGTAAAATATATGATCAATAATAATTATTAAGCATTAAGTATACAGTGTGTGTATAAAATCTGAAAACGGTTTAATAACCTCACAATTTATTGATCGATTTAAACCAAATTTGGTACAGTTGTCTATGAATGACGATATTGGCACGTTGCCAGCTGTTTAGTTTGTTTGGAGATCAAACGAATTTTATGTTTTTATATGTAAGACCCTGTATATTTTTTCATCTATAGAGCCTACATTAAATTTAACTTTTGATATAACATAGGTACTCTGTTCCTAATACTTTTCGAAATATCGACGTGTTGTAGAGATAGACGACGATCAGGACGACCAGCAATAGTAGATGAAGAGAAGAGTTTGCAAATCTTATAGCATTTTGTTGATTCCCTGGTTCCGCATTAAGGAAAATTTCTGAAATAAGTGACGTTTGTTTCAAATCCATCCACCATGTTTTAATAAAAAATAAATATCACTCTTTCAAAATACATGTAGTTCAAGAGTTATGAGAAGATGATTATGAGCGAAGAATGGAATTTTGTGATGTTATGATGTCTGGGAGTTGGGACCAAAATAATCAGTTTTTCAACATTATACAGTATTTTCGGATGAAGCAACACTTATATTAAATGGTAAAGTCGGTTCTTATGCCTTATAGATCAGCTCAAAATTCCTAACTTTTTTAAAAAGCTTACCTCACATAGAACCCATTAAAACAAATTAAAACGTTGGATGAATCACTATTTTCCAAAAAAAAAAAAAAATTTTATTAAGGTTAGTTCAGGTTATTTTTGGTAATTATTTGAAGAGCTGGGCATCTACAACGAATTTTTTGCCACATTTGTATCAAAAGCCTAATTAGAGGTCGCTGATCACGAATCCGAAGTTGTTTTTGTTTTTCGGAATTTAGTAGTTTTTGAGAAAAATAATATTAAAGTTTGTTCACTTACGGGTACGATATTTGGCATGTAGCCTTCAAATTTTGTCATTTCCACTAAAATATCACTTGGAGAAGTCTAATATCCACTTATTTGTTAGAAGAAATGAAAACTAATACAAAAGAAACGGAAACAATGCCGAAACATGTAAAAACTTGAAGAAAACAGAAATATTTAGATTTTCCGGTTGATCACAGGTGGCAGCCGATAAGATTACCGCTTATAACAGCTGGTCGTTGCGGTGTTGCCAAATTTACATGGTTTATATGATTGCTTGTACAGTCGTTCTTTGCCGGTGCGTCATGGATATAACGATCAAGAGAACGTGATTTACACCACTCCATCTCTATTTATTATAGGGTTAAAAGTGAACAAACACATAATATAGCGTCTCCAGAATTATGCAATAAGTCTCGAATTCAAAGTAACGTGCTAGACAGGGACAAAAGATTTTAGAGAGTTGCTCATTGATGTCAAAGTCATCGTTTTGTTCTGTAATTTTTAATTTGTTTTTAAACGTTTTTGTGCCTTGAAATTCAACCTAATCGTATAAAATGTTCTTTTCATAGCCAACATTATCGTACTTTCGTGTTGGCGCTAGCCACGAAAATTTTGACTTTTATGAACTTAGACTTTCTTTTGACTTTTTGAACCCCGTAATTTTGATTAGATTCATATGGTTTTAGTCACGTGGAATTGATGACGCACCAGAGTCTCGAAAGATATTATTACCCAACTTTTAGAACCTTTCCCATTTCCCATCCTGGCAGAGAATGTCCCACCTTCACGTGGTCTCTAAAAAACATCGACATTTTTTTTTACATCGCGAGTTTAAAACAAGATGACGAATTAGAAACTAATTAGCGCCCTTTTAACCCATGTAAGTCTAGTATGGCACAATTATGTTTTAGAAATATTTCATGTTAGTTTCGCCGAAAGATTTTAAATATTCCATAAATATTTTAAAACATTTGTGATATATTTCTGAAATATTTCAAAAAAATTTTTTGTAATATTTCTGAAATTATATAAAATGAAATAATATATCATTCAGTATCAAGATCATATTTATTAAAAAACCATATAAACTATATTAAGTAATAGGTAAATATGAATATACAAAATAGGATACTTATTTATCTCTGAAATTCTTCTGTCTGTGGGGCCCTATAAGTAGATATTTAAAAATTAATAACTTTTAGTATGAATCTTAATAAAATTATATGGATATGAAGGTGCATTTATAAAACCTTTGCTGTTCCTCGTTCATGCTTTAACCAATGGGAAGAAGGAAATTTGACATATTTGATAAAAAACATCTAGAAATATTTTCCATATTCCTACAATTTCAGCATTTATTAACTTATTTCATAGTTTGATAATATTAAATACTGGTCACATTATCAACTTTTGCAAAGAAAATTAATATTCTAACCTCAAATCCACCTTTATATTATAGGTCCCTGGTAGAAAAATACCAATCTCTAATACTTATATCAAGGACGCTGCGTATATCAATGTTTGATACATAAACGCTAATAAAACTACATACTTCACTATAAAAACAGGAAAGTTTAGCCAAAAGTTGTTATTAACTTATATAGGTATTCAAAGTTCTTACAATTCACAGGACAAACGAAGTTTGCACTGGGACAGCCACAGTTAAACAATTTCTTGTACCTACCTCTAGTTCTGTCCCGGAGGGAGATGATGCCGTACTGCATCTTTCATTATTCTATTAATACTTTTGTTTTCAGAAATATTGATATGAAAGGTTATGTTTTTGAGACATTCGTCAGAGATATTTCTGCAAGGAAGTGTGCTGTGTGGTTATGCCAACATCTTCTGGGTTCCCCTTTTAGAAGGTTGTGGCTCGGTAGGTAATATGGGGACATGAAAGGGCTTCGGGCCAATTTTGATTTAATCTGTTTTTTTTTTATTACCTATCTATTATATTATTGGGGCATGCTGAATAATCTATACAGGGTATTGCAAATTCGAGGCTAAGTACAGAGATCTCTGAAACTATAAGAGATACAAAGTCAGTTAGATGGGGGCAAAGTTCCGAAATATGGTGCTCAACAAAACGCCGCCGAAAAAATTTGAAAGTTTTGAATACCTTCGGAAATATAACGTCTCTGTCTATGATATAGTATCAAATAATGCCTACTTCTACCTAACCCGAACATAAATTGGATTTCTTTTTTTTCGATTTCTTTTACACCTTAGTATATAGTTCTTTTATGCCTTTACCATGCCACTCGACTGCGTAGATTCAGATTCATTGTTTCTACTAACGTAAAAACAGGAAATATTTACTTTATACTTTTATTTACTTAGCTGAGTAACTTCTATCATTATAAAATACACCAAATAGTACAACTGCTGCCACCCATCTGGTATTCTACTTGAAGCTTTATAAATATTAAAAGTAAACTTTTATTGTCTTATTTCTCCCGTGCTACAGATGTCGCCTCTGCACAAATAATAGTTTTCTTATCCTTTTAGTATTGTTATGAAGATGTAGATGGCGGCACTTGCTGGTATTGCTCATTAATAATGCTTTAATTTACCTATAGATGGTGCTGCAAAGACTTTAGATATCTATTATAGATAATCTTTATATAATAAATACTATAGCTTGCATTTTGTACAAATTTCTTTAGTAGAAGCAAGCTGTTGAAAGTATTACTATAAAATATCTCTATAAACTCATGTGCTCCTAATAAAAGAAAGAAACGAAGTTTTACCAACAAAGAAATTTCAATATCTAAAAAATAAGTTTAGCACTTTTAACTTAAATAAACAAGGATGCAGCCAAACATTTTTGTAAAGCATTTAAGAATTGCATTCATTTCTTCTTTGTATTTTGATTTATTTCTATGTTAAAAGAATAATTAAATTTATTAATTTTCAATGCCTTGATTCAAATTCAAATTGCAAAAGAACAAAATAAAATGGACAAAAAGTGTGACGCAAAAACCGAGCTAAAAAAGAAATTAAAAAACGATGACGATCACGAATTCCATAGAAATATTTTACCTCCTCCTTTGTCTGCTCTCCTAACGCAAAGACTGCCAAAAACTCTTACCAACCGCGTATTTCTCATAGCTCGAATAGTCCACCACATTCCAAACGTTTTCGATTTCAAGGATTTCTAGGTGGAAAGGCCATTTCTGATATTCTTATTACATAATTTGTTTTCGTGTCTTGTAATATTCTGTTTTTAAAAATGAGTTTTGAGGCAATACAAACTTTAAAGTTCTTTATAGAAAATTTTAAAAGAATTTTTTCATCTACGCGAATTTTAAAGTAGTTTTAGCAAAAATTTTGAACAAAACAGAACATGCGAAGACGATGTTCGTTGTATCGCTTGAGAATTTTATTGATGCATTACGTAAAGATGGCGGCATTCTCAGTTAAATGATCTCCAGCACAACCCTTCTGTATTCCTGGTAGTTTGGTGGCGCATGTTGAAAGCTATATTTATTTTAAATTTATTTTATTTCAAAAAATAGGGCAGTGTTGTGGTATGTGTGTTTTGTGTTCGTTCCTATCCGTATTTGCTTCCGCCATCCATCGCATGATGCGATTTGTGTTTACTTTTTATTACCAGAGAAATATGTGGAACATCTTTTTCCACCTAATTTTTGCCTTAAAATCTATGAATAAACCTAATCAGATTTTAAAAATACTTTCTAAAAAAGAGGCAATCTGGCATATGGCTATTTTTATAATTTTTGTGGCAAAAACAATTTTGAAAGGGCGCTCAACAGAGGGAACAATGATTATGGCAAACCAAGGAATCTTTGGAAAAAATTAGATTTTTGGAAAAAACAATAACTAGCTCATTCACAGCTAAATTGCTAAAGAAACTTCCTTTTCATTAACATGTTCGCCTGATAGAATAAACTCTACATAAATCAGTTTATTCTATGCTACTTATTACTTCAGAAAATATAATGAATGAATTATTACAAGAAGAATTATTATGAATTAAAATGATTTTAAATGATTTTTATTTAAATTATTTGTTTACATCAAAACCGTTTATTGTAGTATAATCTGGGCAGAACCCAATGAGTTCGAACGAAGTTAAACCAACTACGTCTCCTGTTATCCTGGTGGAAACGTGTCACAATTGAAACCACATAGTCCTATGTGAAACAGTTAAAATTATTCGATATTATTTTATGACTCCTGGAAGGCTATTTATTTAATTTTAGTGAATAGTTAAAAATAGTGAATACTTCAACTTTACTTGTACTTCTCAAGGAATAACTAATAAACACATGAATAGAGATCATCTAAATTTTATTTAAAGTAATTGACATTTAACTTAACCTGAGGTAACTTGATCATTAAAGGGCGGAATATAGGTATGCACTTAAATTCAGCCGAAATATGCGCATATATATGCCTCGCTTGCCTTTAAAATATGCATGCATTTTTTTGCATACTGGTATGCAATACTTTTTGTTTTATTGTGGTAAGATAGGGTAAAGAAACACACTGGGTTCTAAAAAAATTTGATGTAACATGAAATTGTATGAAACTCATTCATTACTAAATATTTTTCAAAATTTTTAACTGAAACGGATTATCTTCTATCAGTAAAAATATCTTTATACAAAGAGAAGTTTCCTTCAACATCTACTGATGTAATCGAACAATACTGGAAGTTAGGTAGTAAAGCATAAGGTCAAGAGGTCAACTTCGTTGGATGGTTTACCTTCATAAATGCGTTTTACTGCAGTTACGTATTTAAGTCCTTCATTCTTTTTTACAGTTACATCTAATTTGTTTCTTACTTGACCTCCTACTTTACCGGGAATGTTGTTATATTGAGCGGGAAAGTTTCAACAATACTAATTGAGTCTCTTAAACCTAAATTTCTACTCTCTAACGAAGATATTATGTCCGCTATAAAACTGAAATTAACCATAATAAAAACAAGATCTTTAACTACACTTGCACTTTTTAACAACTCTTTACTTTGCACAACACACTGCGTATCGTCATCTAAATCCAAAATTAGTTCTTTAATGACTTCGAAATGTTCTGCGTAGAATATTGCGGCCTTAATCAATGTTTTTTTTTTCAATTACAGGTTCTAGAGGTAAACTAACTCTTGGTTATCTCTCCTTATACATCTGCAGTCTGCACTCTTAGAGGTGTTTTTAGAAACACTTTTTTTACATTTGAAATTATTTTATTTACTAAAGAATATTCAGTTCTGAAGGTTTCTGCGACTCGGTTTATTCCATGTAAATGACAGGTCACAATATGTACCATATTGGGGTAAAAGATTCTTAAGTTGTGGCCTACTTTTACCATATGAGGGGTCTAGTTCCAAAGTGTATAATCTCCAATTTTCAACAAAAATGAGATAGATGGCGTTTCAGATAGATTTTTTAGCGCTGGATTTAAATAATCCATCAATTTGTACCAAAACGGTTAATCTTCAGTCTATTTTTGCTTTAGAAAATAAGGCTTAGTTCCATACCGTACAATCTCCAATAATAATTTAGTTTCGAACTGTACAATCTCCTAAATCGGCGGTTAAAGCAAAACGTACAATCTCCAATGCATGGAGCAACTTTCAAAGTGAGCAATATTTCTTTCGCGCTAAAATCAACTATTTATGTATCGTTTTGACAAGCTCTAACTCGAAATAATTTTATTCTCCTCGGTCTTCTGATTTACATTCAAGAGAAAGGTTATTTTTATTGATTGTACAGGGTGTCCCAAATCCGAGGGTGACTATTGGGATCTCGGAAATTATAAGAGATACGAAGAAGTTTAAATTGTGGCAAAGTTGCATAATTTGGTGTTCAATAAAATGCCTTTTTAAAATTGAGAAAATTCCCAGTACTTCTGAAGATATCTGGAAAAAAGCAAAATTTAGAAAATTTGTTTTTATTTTTTTCTAACTTTGTTTAAAGAAAAATTATGAAATGAACTGCACTTTTTCATTGCCACTTCTTTACCTCTACAAAATAGCCCTTTCAGTTTTTGAATCCGACGTTTCGATGTCATGGGTCCATCATCAACTTCATTTTTTTAAATACGGACCTGGATGTTTTAATTCGGATTTCGAAAGACTGCGTTATTCTAAAAACAGGTATGTATCGCACTTGTTATGTTATTGAACGTTTCATCTGCCTTGTCGCTGCCTTCATACAAAAAAAAATTATGAAACGAAAATATATATAATCAATCAATATAACTTAACAAAACTTTATTACCCTAGATCAATTGTAAAAACTACTGATACAAGTTTATTATTATTATGTTATAATAAGCAACACATAAACAATCTCATAAAAAATTTTCAAATTGTAAGCCCGCAGCTTCAATGCATTTTGCACTAAGCCGTCGCAATTTTAATATCGAACGGTGAATGAACCTAGCAGGAATGGCTGTAATTTCTCGGATTAAATTTTGCTGCAGTCCATTTATGTCATTTGGTATCTCACGATACAAACGATTTTTTAAATGTCCCTATAAAAAATAATCCAGCGGATTTAGATCTGGACTTCTAGCAGGCCATCGCACAGGTCCCTGGTTTCCAATCCATTTATTTGCGTACCATTTAATATTAATTCTCTATACCGCCCGGATGGTAAGCTTCCCTTGTATATTATAGGGCTAAGAATTTTATTTCTGCTCGTGCCGACCTACACACTAAAAGAAGTTGGCCCCTGTGGTCTGACTTCTTGATGTTGCCGGAGATTTTCTATTGACCAATAATGGTCATTATGACGATTAAATAAACCTTTCGTTGAAAAATTACATTCGTCGGTCCAGATTACGTTCGACAAAAAACTGTTGTATTCTAAAAGTTTATTTCGATATATATATTATAGTCGATATTTGTTTGAATTTAGTGTTCGCCATATTCGCATTCTAGGTTTTTCTAGCTCACTTTCAAAAAGCCTAGTAGAGCTGCGAGGAGCATTATTAACCTCAAAATAGAAATATGTCAATAGCTAAATTTAGAAAACATTACAGATGAAAAGTCATCCCGTATTTAAAATATTTTCCTCTTCAACCGGATCAATCAATCAATTCGACGACCGTATTTATCTCTTCGCTTGCTTAAGTTTCCGAATTCCAACAAATTTTTATCCAGTTTAGCAAAAATATTTTCAGGCGGTTGCACTCGTTTGGGATATTGAATTAGATACCGTTCACAAGAAATTCTAGAGTTTCTATTTGAACTGTAATGAATGTGTAACATATCACGCTTTTCCATATTTGAAAACATATTTTTACTATACAATTACAAAGGAGAAAATAGCTATACCCTCAACAAGCATGTCAACATAAAATATGCCATAATGGTTGAGCGTATAATGTTTTGTCTCATAGCCACCCTTAATTTGTTATTTCAATTTTGTCTGATTTTTCCATAATATAGAAAATGAAGGCAGATATAGTTAACATAACATTAGTGTGATACATATCTGTTTTTAGAATGACTAGTTCTCTCAAAATCCGAAATAAAACATCCAGGTTCGTATTTAAAAAAACGAAGTTGATGATGGGCCCAAGACATCGAAACGTCGGATTTAAAAACTGATAGCGCTATTTTGTAGAGGCGAAAAAGTGGCAACGAGAAAATGCAGTTTATTTCATAATATTTCTTTAAATAAAGTTAGAAAAAAATAAAAACAATTTTTTTTAATTTTGACATATAAAGTGACACTTTTTAAAACTGATTGACATTATGAAATGTCTTACTTTTTGTAACTAGTTGCATAAAGTAAAATTTTATGCAATTGGTGACGAAAAATGTATTTCAAAATTAGTGACAAAAAGAATTGTTCTATTTATTAAACTGTTATAATACAAGTTAAAAACATAAATTATAAATTAATTAATTATTATAAATATTGATAACACAATTATTGCAATTATTCAAATTAATTCCCGACGACATATTTTTTTCATTGCTCGAACTTGCTGTTATTTGGGAAGCGACGCACATTGCATTAGATGTTTCACCAAATATTTCTTGCGCTATAAGTTTTTTATTATTCATGGAATTTTCAACATATCCCTCCGCAACAGAGCTAGATTTCCAACCTCCGTGCCTCTTTAATTTTAAAAGATCAGCGCCACTGTCTGCTAGGAAAGTGGCAGAGCTTCTTCTGAAGCAGTGGCCAGTATATAGAACAGGATTTGAAAGACCAAGAAATTGTGCAATAACTTTTGGCAGACTGCTAAATGTGTTAATTCCCACAGGATTTCTGGTACATTTTCCATTCGCATATTTTACAAAAAATCTGTTGTGTTTAAGAATCTGGGGACGCAACTTAATATATTTTCTTAATATTTCAACAAGATTCGTATTTTCAATGTCTCCAGTGGTAATTGCACACTGCCGTATAACTTTTGTTTTTGAAGGTGGGATATCAACACGAAAATGGCTTCCTTCGTCTATAACATTTTCAACTGGAAGAAATGTTAATTCTGCTTTTCTGCATGCTCCTGCCATTCCAATTATCATTGCAACCTTAGCCATTAAGTATTCTTTGTCATCAGCTTCCAATAAAAATTTGGCAAAATCTTTTTTAATAAAAACTTTTGACTTTTAAGCACTGTACCCGTCCGCTTGCCTTTTAATATATGCTACCAAATTTGTATATTTTTTAATATCAATATTCCTTTTCAGATTTAGTTCAGACCTTAACATTGAGTAAAGTGTCCATAATGTGGAAACTTTTAGATCTTTCTTACCCTCAAAATATGCCAGTAAAACTTTCTCATTAAATGTTTAATTTTCTTCTCATCACACCACGTAACAAATTTTTCGTATGCCAAATCATAAACTGCCTTTGACTTTTTGGGAATTACTGATAATAGAGCATTACCTGCTGCCTCTTCAATATCGCTTGGTAGCTCTTCAGAACTTGAATGACTCATTTTTTAAAAATAAAACTAAAAATATATCAATCTCGATAAAAACCTTCCGTCTAGACTTTTTTACAAAATGTCAAACTGACAACTAACATGAAGTAACAGCAACAATAGCTATTTATGCCATCAGTTATATGTCAAAATTAGAAAAACTAAATTTATGTTTTCCAAATTTTTATCAATTATATTAAATTTTATTTTTTTATTACTTTCTTCAAAATTAGAAAAAATCTTGTATGCAATACGTTACGAAATGAAATTTTGTGTAACTTGTGAGTTTTTGCGAAACTCACTTCGTTCGTTCCGCAAAAATCTCACGCGTTACACAAAATTAGGCATTTCGTAACTGATGGCATAAATAGCTATTTTCAAATTTCGCTTTTTTCCAGATATCTACAGAAGTACTGAGAATTTCCTCAATTTTTAAAAGGCATTTTACTGAAAACCAAATTGTGCAACTTTGCCACAATTTAAACTTCTTCGTATCTCTTATAGTTTCCGAGATCCCAATGGTCACCCTCGAATTTGGGACACCCTGTACAGTGGTGCTTATACCTTATATTTCCAAAAAGTTGTTAATTAATATGAAATAATAGATTTGAAAATGAATGTTCAAGTAACACCTGTAAGTGCCGAGAAAAAGGCTCGAAAAAGAAGAAGAAATTTTACAAAATGGAAGAAAAATAAGGGAAAACAGATTAGGTATGTTTGATTATAGATTTACCGTATCATTTAAGTTTCTAAAATAAGTTTATTGTTATAGATATGGTCCACATTTTCTTCCGGTTTACCCAACATGTGGCCACAAAACTTCTGCACTTCAGTGCATTTCGCTCACAATGGCTGAAATTAAGAATTTTCACAGCAAGTTTTATAAAGTTAAAGAAAAAAGTTATCAAGATAACTTTATTTTAAAATATTGTAAAACTGTACCAATAAAGCGCAAGAGGCTCAAAAATTCAAGACACACCGGGAAAATATTTCACAGTTTTATGTTCTTAAAGCCGTATTACAGTCACGCAACTCGATGCAAGTCCATGCAAGACGCAATAAGAATTGCCCAAAGGCATGCGCAGTCGAAGTTCAGCTGATCCCTTGGTGCAACTAAGTTGCACGAAAATTTTATCGGTCTGGCGCGATATTTATTGCATTGCTCGTGCAAGCCTGGGGGAAAAGTAGTTACTTTTGTGTTACCAACAGTATTAATGGTGTATAATGATGCAGCGAGTACTTTTCTCCGCTTTAATTTATTTATTTTGTTTATTTATTTCATTTCAAACAAAAAATATTTCACAAACACCAGAAAATCACAAAATAAAACAATAACAATAACAAGTTTGAGGTTAGAAGGTTTGTTGCAATTAAGAAAAAGTTGCATGGACTTGCACGCTGTTTTACATTGTGCAACTTTCTTTCATGCAATACTTTGACCTTGCCATTTATTGCTGCAATTAGTTGCGTGACTGTAATACGGCTTTTAGTAAACAAAAAAGATTGATTTCAGTTTGTAAAAACTCTTTTATGGCCATTTTAGGCATAACGATAACGAGAAGGAGAATTGACACAGTGACAAAAAATTATTTTAAAACTTCGCTACCACCACAGGAGAATCGTGGTGGCGATACGAAGTTAAAAAAATATCAGGACAAAAACCAATCGGTCATGAATTTCATTAACAAATTTAAAGCCATTGAAGGTCATTATCGCAGAGGACAAAGTGAAAGGTTGTACCTAGATTCTTCTTTAAATATTACAAAAATGTGGATCATGTACCAAAATGCTAATAAGGAGCAACCCGTGAAAAATAGTTATTTTAATTATTTATTTATAACTCCACGCACTGATGTATGTTCTACGTGTCTACAATTAACAGAAAAGATTAAAAGCTGCAGTGTCGAAAGTGTTAAGACTAACTTAATGACAGGGAAGAGAGTATGTTATACAGGTAATAATAAGGCACTATTAAATGACAATAAATAACCCCTAACAATATACCTGCAAACCCCGGAAACCCCCAATAAATACCTTGTGTATAGCCAAAATGTAAATGTTAATTATTATATAATTATCTTCAGATTGTAAAATCCCTGAAACAAGTGCCGGACTGGACATTATACCTATGTATGAGTCTACGAGTTTTCATGACCGGGCGTTTTTAATTTTTTGATAATGCCGAAAACATAAAAATATGCTCATAAAATAATAATTTTTGAAGAATATGCGTTTTTTATAAAATTGACAAAATATGCAAAAAATGGATATATATGCACTTTGCATATATTCCGCCCTTTACTGCTCATAAATAACGCACAAAAAAAATAAATGTTTTTGAAGTATAACGATATGCCAATAATATTATATCTAAAATTACAGCCCTCCCGAATTGTAGGGCCCTTAAATTATATAACAAGAGTATTAAACCTATAGAGCTAGGTATATATTAACTAACGAAAAAATCTGATATCCTTAATTCGTTAGGATGCTTATTGGAAATTCAGCTCTGGATTGCTGTTTCTATATATTACTTTGTTTATTTGTTGTGTATCCCTACGGGGTCACGAGTAGGGGAGAGGGTCGATGAAACGGACACTTTCAAAAAATAATTGATATATGTTTTAATATTCTTTTAATTACTAAATAGGATATATAGTATAAAACGGTGATAAATTACTTAGCATTTTTAATTATTAGTAATTCATTTATGTTAAACCATTTAAAGTAACAGAATATTAAAAAAAAATGTAATTTTGGCCAGTTCATTACAACGCTGTATTGAACCGGACAAAGGGTGTTATAAAAAGGACGGGTCTACAAATATAATAATACACATAGTTAAAAACAGTTTTTTTTTAAAAGTAGTTAAAAATATGAAATTCTCTACTAACTTCCTTTTGTAACAAAACAAAATATAACATTTAGATGATTAAAGATATAAATTAATTGCAATTGTTGCAAAAAAAATGATGGCCGTCTTTTAGTCCACAGGTCTCATGAGCCCACATTTGG
Organism: Polydrusus tereticollis; assembly: GCA_963920685.1. NCBI lineage: Eukaryota > Metazoa > Arthropoda > Insecta > Coleoptera > Curculionidae > Polydrusus > Polydrusus tereticollis. The sequence continues at coordinate 123,177,367 of OY987329.1, forward strand.
AACACAAATCATTTAAGCCAGTCTGTCTTACTTAATTTATAAACGCCACTACAAACCACACATGCATCTTGTTCATTACTGCATTTTTTTTATCTTGTTTGTTTTGAATATAATGTAGGATTTTCTTTCCTTTCTCCTTTTCTATCAGGCCCCTTTCAAAACTAAGGCAACTGAGGGGAATGTCATCATCACTGGAATCAAGGAATGAAGTATTTTCAATGTGTATGTTTTTCTTTCCTTCCTCATTTTCCGTTACTTTTCTTTGAAAACTAAGGTCATTAAGGGATGTGCCATCATCATCACTGGAATCACGTAGCGAAATATCTAAGCTTGAATTTTCAGAACTAGATTCCTGACATAAACTTTTTATCCGTTTTTAGGTGGCACTTTTCGGGATTAAAAGAAGTAGCTCGAGATAAAGAAGTATTTTCAGGTTTCCTTACAGATAGTGTTGAATTTCTATGCAGAAAACCACGGAGCCACTCCTTTGTAGCTATTCCGTGATGATTCCATGCAACGGAAGAAATATTATTACCTGTGGCATAATGAAATACGAGTTCTCGCACTTATACTGTAGCTAGTCCATAACACATTTTTAAACAAGTTTTTAATTATTCAGCTAGCATTTCCTCTTGCTCAGCTGAAAATATGCGCCTATTGCCAATATTGGGTTGATGATGATACTCTTCATTTTTGTTCCTAGCTGCTGCGCAAATATCAGCTAGATAAGATTTTGAAATACCAAAAGCCTTAGCTGCTGATCTCACTGACTGTTTTTGCTCAATAACTTCCTTTACTGCCAAATTAACATTGTAACTGGTCGGACGAATTCGTTCCTTTTTAGCACTCATTGCCTAGAAACAAGATGAATCTGTTCAAGTAATTTACTTTAATAACGAAATAGCCTTTGTATATTACGAAACACATTGTGGTTTTGAAGCGGACACATGCACATGCATTGAACCGGACGTCCGTTTCAGTGCATTAATCCATGTCCACTTCATGGCAATCGCCATTTTATTTCTTTAATCGCTTTTAATGCCGAAAGAAAATACCTAACCAAAAAGCTTTCTAGCTAACATGCTTCTCAAAGGTGTTACAGAAGAGATTACCTAAGCCCAAAATAACAATTTAAAATAGCCTACCTTAAATGCAGTTCACAAATTTCTATAAATATTTACTTTTTATGCCAATAATATGGTTTCTTTCCTAACTCATCTGCTACGTACACCACCAGACCGATACAGCTGTGGTGTGATTCACTCGAGACAATCTTGCCAGAATGTCATTAAGGACCGCATTATACTAAAGAGTTTTTACACTAGAGCAACTGTCCGTTTTATAGCGTGTCCGTTTCATTGACACTCTCCCCTACTACGGGAACTCAGAGGCGAGTCGCGATATTAGAGCCAGTCAGTGATATGCATACAAATCCAGTCAAAAGTGAACGACATTTTTTTTAAGTTGTTATTGTAGAAAGCAACATTTTTATTATTTGCAAGTAGCTACCTACTCTCGCGCTAGATACAATAAAACGGTATTTACTTACCAAACTGCTTAAAACGCGACAAATTATATTTATAATATAATTAACGATCATTTTACATTTTTTAACAAGGTAAACTGAAAATGACTGTTCTTACATTTTGCACTTTACGTCGCATCTCATCCATACGACCTAGTAAAAGTATTTCTTGAAATTGAAAAAATTACTCCTGGATAAATTATTTATTTATGGTAAACCATCAAAAATAGTAGTCTCGGTTCAATAATATTTCAACCCGGCGCGAGCACGTGCAGCATGGATCTCAAGAAATTATGACACCCTGATTGGCCAGCTCAAGGCCAAATTTCCATACCGCCGCTGAGTTTTATTAAGCTGTGGTTCGAGTCCGGTGAGTTATGTACCAAACAGCGGTGAAAAAATATGGCAAGCGGTGTCGTCAGTTGTAAAGTCAGGACAGCGGCGAAAGTTGTAAAACGGTGCCTCTTGTTTAAACATAATAATATGGATGACATCGATCTTGCTCTTGTAATAATTTTAGAAGAAAAAAAACATGCAGGAGAAGGCGTAAATGAATTTACCTCAACCTAGATCAAAGAACGCTGAGCCAACTGTCATACTGACACCGCTTTGAATATGACGGCATTGTTATCTTACGTTACGGCGTTGAGTAACGCTCTGTTGGATACCACTTGTACTTAAATTGCATACCAGCTTTTGTTTTGACGTAATTAACGGGATTTGACGTTGCCGCTTGCTGGGAAACCCTAGCTTTAGGAATGACGTTGAAGTTTCGGCTAACAACGATTGTTGGGGAAGGTTAAGTCATCTGGTTGTATAATTTAATATACTTAGACAAGTATCAATTCAAAGCATGGAAAGTACGACAACGTTCCTGCCTATACTAATTTCCTAGAAGATTTGCCATCTACAAAACGAGCGGTCGCCCAGGCAACGACGTGTTGAGTCTACGTGACTGGGGAGACGAGGAGAGTTCTGTAACAGCTCGCGTGGGAAGCGGATGGTTTCCCTCGTTCAATTAGCGGGTTTTTAGTTTTTTGATGGCACTCAAGCCAAGTAGTTAAGTCGGTCAGTTTGCGGTGTTATCCCGAAGATATATGTGACTAATAGCGAGTTCTATTGGTAAAAAAGTGTGGCACGAGTGCAAAATTTGAAAACCATCGGACATTTCAGTGCAAGTATTTGTAAACCATTGGGAATCCGGTGTAACGGTGTAATCAGTTTCTCACGTGCTCTTGGAGACCGTGCTGCACCGAAACTGGATGAAAATGTCAAAAAATACAGTGTTTTGATTTTCTCGATCTTTAAAATACTATTTTGTCTCAAATTTTCTCCAGTGGTAAGTGAAATCATTGAGGATTGAGGAGTATTATCATTAACTTTGTTGGAAAAATGCACTCAAGGTCTAATCGGAAAACCATTGGTAAAATAGTGCAACACTTTTTGTGCACTGGTACAGTTTTACTGGCATACCGGTGCTGCACTTCTTTTACCAATGGAATTCGCTACAATATATCCAGACTTAAGAAGAGTTCCGCTTCACGCCTTGTAGAAAGCACACGGGCTTCTCGTGGCATTTTGCGCATTTTTAGTTGATTTTATGGTATTCAAGCCATGAAATAGGTTGAAAAATTCGCGATTTTTGTATCCCGAAGGTGTACCTAATGATATTATTACACCCAACTCAAGTTCTGCTCATCTGTTGCAAAAAGCAGTCTCAAGTTCGTAGATACGATAAATTCTTAAAGGTTTAAGAATACAGTAGTGTATCCCGATATTATTGTTTGTTTAGTGATGCAAAATAATATATAGCTGTTTTAATGCAGTAAGTAGTTACCATACTAAGTTGTAAAAGTAAAAAGCATTTGTTGCTACTCAGAACGGATGTGAAGATGAGTAAATGAAATACCAGGAGTAAATGGATATATTTTGTGTGAGAAAAAGCCTTTTATTTCAACTGACATATTTTGAACCACGCAACCTATGAGAAATACAGTAAACAATTTATGTTTGGCGCAAGCATATAACGGCGGCGACAACAACGATAGAGTGACGCATATAGAGGTCATCTCAGACTATAGCCGTTGCGATTACGATTGCTGGTTACGATTGAACCAGTTAACCGATGAGACCGCAGCACTTCTTGGTTACGATCACGATTTCGCGTTTTGGTTGAGTTCTCACACGTATCAGCTGTTGTGTTGTTTTCGTTCTTCGTGTCTTCATTTTTACGTAATGTTACTAAAATGCCACCAAAATCCAAAATATTGATTATGAAATATAATTAGTTAACGAAGTAGCAAATAAAAGTTTGCTGTGGGATATAACCACATCTTCAGCAACGACGCATGTCATTTAACCTGCTTCTCGCTAACATTTTCTCTCTACATTACACTGCGAAACTCAATCGCCAACCACAACGGCAATCGTAACCGCAACGCCTAGTCTAAGTTGGCCTTAACGGTGCCTTTTAGCAGCCACAACGGGGTGTGCGAATTAACATAGCCGACGAGTTCGTACGTACAGACGTATTAAAAATACATATTATTGGTAGAACGTTAACTTAAAAAATAGAAGAATAATAATTATTTTAGGCACTGCTGCAGCTCCTTCGCTCTCGCTGTCACTGTGAGTAGTGTACTTCACAAATTTTGCTCTATGAATATAAATAGATTTGCTGATAGACGTGGCTTAGAGCGACATTTTGTGGCGATTAAATGCATCACCTGCTCGGACCATCGACCATCTAACAAGAATGAGTTAGAGAAGCAGGAGGAAACTCCTGGAAAGACCAACCGCCAGCGGCGCAGCACTAAAAGCCAATTTCGGTTTACGGACGAAGTACCGACAATTTGGATCTTTAAATTTCTACTAGTAAAGTGGCTTCTTCGTTGCCTTTCACAAAATGGTCATCACCTCAATGATCAAGTAAACTTAAATATTTCAAGATTCTTAGAAAGCGCCAAAGTCTGAGTAGTAGTATTTAATATTAACAGTAAAAAAATACTTTTTCTACGCTCGTTATAGAAACTCAACTTTATTTCACCATCATAAATGCATTAAGCACACCTTTTCTCAAAATATTAAAAAAGCAGATCAGTGTGAAAAAAATTTCCATAACGGCTCATTTTTTCATTCTCACATAATGAGATAAAATCAAGTTACCTTTGAAAAATTGAACAAGGTCGGGTTTCTATGACAAATATGTCATTATTTCAATGGCGGATCCAGGGAGGGGGGCGAAGAGGCCCGGGCCCCCCCATGACCAAAATAAATGCCTCAAGATTTAAGATTTTAAAAAATACAAAAGACGCGGAAATGCGCCATTAAACTTAACAGTAACACAACTATAACAGTCAATAATCGCCGTAACTAGGTTAAATGGTCTTCCTTACTTCACATTCATAAAAATAAAATAGATGCGGCAAAGAAGTTTTAGACCAATTTTCCAAAAAACGCATTAGAAGACTTCAATTACGAAATATGTTGTCTTCTAATTAAGGGTAATGCTGTACTATCAACATTTTGTTAAATTTTAAATAATTTTGAATTTCAAATAAAGCCCGCGGCCAGCGCTATGTACGAATTTTGTGTTAATGTAAAATAGGATTATTCGATTATTTTAGTTTAAGGTTTAACTAAACCTAATGTGTTAGTTCGAGTTAGTTAGTTTATTTTTATTTATTATCAATATACCTTAATCTTATGTTAATTTTGTGTGTCATTGTGTCTCATATCATATCTTTATTTATACTTCTGAAGTTGACCTAGTTCATTTGATTTTCAAGGGGCGAATGTACGGGGGGGGGGGGGGGATAAATGGGATAATTCCCCCTCCCCAAAATTACCAAACATCAAATAATTTTTAAAACATATTAAAAATGTTCGACTGCGGCGCTGAGGAAATTGCTTTGCTGTTATTTTTGTTCGGTGAGCCCCCCCCCCCCCCAAAATTTATTTCTGGATCCGCCAGTGATTATTATAAATTTATAGTGGAATTTTTGGTTTCATTCGCAGTGGTAAGGAAGGAGTCTGAGCACAGATATTCCTCGTAATTTTGCCATTTCATTGACTACATATTTTTTGAATGCATTTTTATGTAAATTGGCTAGTACCACTAGTTCTTTTTTTAAGGAATCTAATGGAAATTATATTTGTCGTAAACTTAGCCATTCTGTTCAGTGACGTAAAAACCGCCCCCGCAGGCCCCGCATTGCGGGGGGGGGGGGGGGCGCAGCAAAGCCAGGGGCGCCCTCAAGTCCCTTGATGAAAATAATAAATCAAATGAAAATCGACGAAAATAATAGTTTCATTATCACAATATGAGAAATAATGTAATATGAGTTGATATAAAATAAGGGTAACGTACTAAATCATAATTTTAACAAATTTAATAATTTAATATGTGTAAGTGTGAAGGATGCAGACTGGTGCAAAATATATTAAAAATAACTTGCATTATCCAATACAATTATGGCATCTTTGTTATAAGATTCCAACATTTGCTGAAATCATTCTTCAAAGACATCGGCATTCATATCTTCGTAACAGTGTCCTGTATTTTCAGATTGGAACAATAGTAGACTTTAACGAAGCCTTCAGAACTTTCAAGATGGGTTATGATAAGTCGATGTCCTTTTCCAGATGGCGGTCCTAATCCTGTGGACAATCTTTTCAAAAAGCTTGCCTTGAACTTTTAATATTTTCATCCTGTCAAAATTTAGTCACAGTGTGGCCGGCCTTCATTTAGCCATGTTTCGTCTAGGTAAAATATTTTCTTTTTGTTTTCTTCTCTGGCTTTTCGGAGGCTTCTTAAGTAATTTCTGCTCCAACAGACGATATCGCTTCTGTCTATTAAAATCGATTACCTATTATGTTTTTTCCACCGAAAACCCATTTTTTCTAATAATTTCCAAAGCGTATTTCTACACATAAATGGGTAGTCCTGCATGGTCTTCTCGGATTGAGGACAAAATTTTGTCCAGCGTAGGAATTCCTTTTTAAAAAAAAATTTACAGTCCTTAACAAAGATGCAACCGGGGAAGACATTGAAAATGCCGAAGCAGAGTGCAACGCTTGTGACTATTGTGAGATTTGAGATCTGCGAATACTCATAGATTTGAATGTAATATTTAGGTAGTTGATATAAGTTTTATTGATTCATAATATAAAAAATAGTAAAATAAAGGTTATAAACTCTAACGCGCCTCTAAGGTATGGTTTCGCTGGAGCAGTCAGCGGCCGCGGCTGGCGTTCGCGATTGGTAGCTCGTTACTGGTTTAATGCGATTTGTATGTACACGGTTTCACTGCCGCAGCTCAGCGACACAGCGTTCGCCGTCAATTGCAGCGGCTGCGTTCAGACTGCTAGAGAGACCAGTCCAGCACCGATCGTTCAGCAGAATGCCACCGTTCTCGGCAATTGCTGACGAGTGTTTGATAGAGGAGGTGCAAAAGTAGTCCCCTTTATACATCTACGAGAACGATAATTACAAAAATGTTGTAATGAAAGAAAATGTATGAAAAAAAGTGACAGCAAGTGTAGGGAAGAACGGTAAAGTGTACAAAACCATTTTGTTTAATTTTTCAGCATTACATTACAAAGTTTATAATTAGGGTAGACTGGGGCAAGTGCGAAGCCCTTTTTAATAGTTCAAGTTTATTTCCTTCCTACTTTAAATATACAATATTTATAAAAATGTCTTTGTAAGAAAGTAATAGTTTAATATGTTTACTTTTCATACTGCATAGGGCACACATAAATTATTTTTGAGATCTTGAGATTTGAATGATTATTTTTTTTTTTTGATTATTTATTCTGAAAAATAATACCTAAGTAATCCAAAATAATACTCAAAAAAGTCCTAATGCCAAGAATAATATTTTTATAAACGTATTTATTCGTTCAAAACCCAATGTTTGGCTTTAATCTCTAAAACAGTAGGAATTATTCCCAAGGAGAAACTAAAACAGAAAAGAAACTTAAAGTTTAAAAATTCGAATAATTTTATGGAACTTGTTAAATATTGTATCCCGCAAATTTCACATTAAAATGAAAACCTCCTCGGCGTGTTACTACCGGTTCAGGTAAACGAGTCACTATATCGTCTAGCTGTACTACATTGACATCATTGGTGAGTGGCCATAAAAAATTGTCTTTTAATTTTCTAGTAAACTTGCTTTTAAAGCCGTTGTCAACAGTATTTACCTGGCCAATGAAATGTTTGTTTGCTTTTGGTAATGTGTATTTAACCAGTACCCAGTCTCCAATTGAAATATTGTCTTTGTTTATTTCAGGAATCTGATCTTCGCAATGCGATTCTAAAGTGAAACTTTGATCCGATTCCATAAAAGGTACACTTTCATTATCTGATTCACTGGAGCTGGATTCAAATTGATACGGACTTGGCCGACTTTATTTACTCTTTCGGTCAATTTTCATAGCTGGTTTAGATATAGTAGATGAACTTGTAGAGAGTTTTTACTGACTACTTGCGATAGTACCTGCAATGGTTTGGCCACCTTGAATTAAGCGCTTTCGTTTCCTTGGATTAGAAGAAGGACTCTGTCGGAGCGAATCAAGTAGTAGATCATCAGAACTTGTCTTTTTTCTTGCCGATTTTCGGTTGTAGCTGGTAATACAGCTTCAGTTATGGGATCCTGATGATTATTGAGTATATTTTGTTCATTTTGATCAGAGCTGACAATTACGTTGAGACTGGTGGCACTATTAGATGCTGATGAAGGAGCTGTAAGTAATTCTGCATTAGATGCTAGTTTCCTTTTAAGTGAGGCGCCAGATGTAGAAGGCTTTACTGTTTCTAACATTGACTGTCCGAAAGTAGCAGTTTTTTCTGTTACATTCGGTGCTACAGCATTCCTTTCAATATCAATGCGTCCTGGCCTCGGTTGTAAATCTGTTACAAATCCTTGATTTTTCAAGTGTTTCTCCCATCTTTTTAGGGCATCGATGTCATACTTCTCTTTAGGAATAACATGTCTATTAAATGGAACAATACCACCCTTTCTGAATCCTGTTTTTATGATTCCGGAATCTACTTCAGCCCAGGTTTTCACTAGCAATGTGGCGAATTCCCTTTTTGGTAGTCGTTGTCCCTGATGACGTCTTTGCCATGTTATTACTTCCCTCTCCCATATTGCCTTCCTTAAAGGATCTAAACACACTCAAATCGAGAGGTTGAAGTAAATGACGTATGGGCTGGCAGTTTAAGTATATGAATATTTTCTTCTCTTGCGGCTTGAATTAATAAGCAATCTACATGCGAGACATGCCCATCATATATAACAATAATTGGTGCCTGATCACGAACCAAAGGAATAAAAGTCTTTAGAAAGTAATATCTAAATATTTCGGAGGTCATCCATCCATTGGCGCTGGCTGCATATACGGTGTCTTTGAAGAGGTCTTCATTTCTTTCTGAATTCCAGGAACTCCATACATTATTGCCTTTAAATATTATCAATGGTGGCAATTTTCTACCACTAGCACTTGCTCCTGCCAGGATGGTTATATATTCTCTGCCCGATCCAGCAATAATTCTTGAAGAGGATTTGCCTTTCGCGCCAACAATTTTAAGACGAGAAGGATCTCTACACAGTGAAGTCTCATCTAAATTGTAAATCCATTCAGGACGATCCTGAAGACCCAACTCCAATATAAGCTTTTCCAATAAAACAAAATATTGGTCTATTATGAATGGGTCCGTAGATTTCTTTCTGCGGTACTCTAAGCTTTGTGGTTTTTTTCATACTCAAGAAGTGCCGTTGTTTAAACTTTATTAGCCAGTCTGTGCCTGGCATATTATTCTTAAAAGGATTGGAAATATTATTTAAAGTTACGAAGTCATCTTGCCAAGAAAGTATTGGAGGTCGGCCCTGTGTCTTGCTTTTTTCGCCACGGCGGCCAGTTACTCTACAGTATATGGTAATGTATGGGATTCTGAATTCGGTCATCGACATGGTTAATTGACCTTGATTGACGGCATTTACTGCAGCATTTAATTGCTCCTCCCCATTGGCAGCCCCATCGGACTTTCTTTTATAATTTCGTACCATGACGCCAACTCTATGTAAAGAATAAAAGCTTTAAGTGTCAGTGCCAACGAACTTTAGCATTCCCAGGAAAATGGGGCAAGTGTAAACTAACCTTTACACTTGCCATTACAATTTTCACACATGCCCCACATTATGTTTTTTATGGGGGAAGTGCAAACCTGTTCGTGAGTAAAAACCGCTTTTAGATTAATTTGGTCGGTATATAGGATTTTAAAGCTACAACAATTGACTAAACATAAGAAAATGCAATAAAACTAAAAGTATATTATAAGTTTTTACCTTTGACCAATTTTTTATGGAGATATCACACACTATTCAACGGACCGATTCGGAGATTATGTTACAAATGACTACTCAGAAAGAAAAAAACACCTGGTAACTCGCCGGGAGTGGATAATTCAACAGCGCTAATGTATAGTTAGTTGCCTCGGACCACACAGACAAGTAAACTTTCAATATTGCCTGATTGGCGCTCTGATTTTCCACTTACCCCAGTTTTACACTTGCCCCAGTCTACCCTATACCATATTCAAATCCAACATTATGCATACGAAGGACACATTGATCAGTACTTAATGACAACCGTAACTCTATTTCGATTGGTCAAGCGGCAATAAAACTAAAAGGCCCTGGGCGACAGGGTTGTAATTAGTTTACCGGTGATTTTCGCATTATTGCATTGTTTTGTTTGGTGTTATTGTTTGTTGTCAATATTTTGATATAAATATTTGTGTCTTTGACCGTTGTATTTGAATGTATACAGGGTGTTTCAGAAGTACTAACCTGAACTAACCTGAACATGTGTCCGGAGTTGCCCCGTTTTTGATGTACAGGGTGCGTAAGATTTTTAAAAAAATCGTTTTTTTTTATTATTTTTGTAAATATCCTTTCCCCGATTTTATTGCAATTTGGTACCGTCATTCATAATGATAAGAGGCTTAATTAGCCCTAACTAGATTAAATTTATTAAGTTCAGTGGCGTCCCGGGAAACACTTCAACAGATATTATTGACAAAAAATGTACGCCACTGACTTTTTTCTGATTTTGATATTTTTTCCGGATATACCAACTAATGATACAATTTTAAAATGTTTTGATACTTTGACGTTTTATCCAAATTTATTTGTTTACTTGGTATGCTGCAGCTCTTATTTAAATATGGTATAGTATAAATTCAAGTGTTAATATGACGCTTGTCGAAATGGAGGAATTTGGGCTAACATCTCCTCTTCATCTTCTTCCTCCAACAACAGCATGCAACTAATGTTATCGGCGTTTATTATAAATCATACATAAGCGCTTGCACTACGAAATACGAATATGATCTGAAGCGCGCTGCTCCAGCCGGGCCAGCCAAACCACCCTGCGACGACGGCCGATTGCTACGCTCTACACTCGATCGCGAACGCCAGCGAAACCATACGTTTACTCCCGACTTGGTCTGATCCCGATCATTTTAATGCGCTGTGACGTCAGGGACAAATGCAACACAAGAATTTCGAATTCGGTACCCATACTTACGTGCCCGTGCGATAATATAAACATTTTCAATGTTAAAACTATGAACTTTTCGCCTCATTTTCTGCATTAAGTCTTGTCCTCGGTCTCGTCATACGCCAATACTTTTTCTTCTTTTAAATGTTTATATATTGTTGTTTTCCCAACAGCATATCTGCTGTAAATTGTACTGCATTGTCATCACTCAAATCCGCATTCTTACTTTTAATATAATCGTAACAGTTAAGAATTCATTTTTTTTAATTAACTCTGTACATAGACCGACTCTAGGGCGTTTAGGCAATAGTTGAAAATTCTCCATACTTAATTAAAAAAACACTGACACTTCACACTTTGACTAGTTTCACTGAGAAACAAACACCCAAGGTATAGGTATGTATCTATAGATATAAGTAGGTGTATTATTCCAATAGAGGCACCCATAAAGGCATAATAACCACATAATTAGCAAACAGATAACCAGGATTAGGTACACAAAAAAGGAGTAAAATGATTAGAGTGAAAACGGAATAAGTACCTAGACTCTAATTAGTTTTGATAAAATTGCTTTCTAGAATTCCAGGTAAATGGTACCTACGGCTGTACATAATTTTAAGCTTAAAAAATTTAAAATTAAAATATACATTTGAAGACAAAACTTGAATTTAATGTCGATACTTGTATTAATTTTGCACAAATTTAAGAATTCAGACCTATATTTAAATCTATACATGCCGAAAAACCTTGCATGCCCATGGAGAAGACGATTTTGATTGATTTATTACTTTGCATCATATAAAGATAGGTACTTATATTAATTTTTTGGTTTTGGTGTCAATAATAAGTTGGTTTAGGTTCGTTTTTAATGTTTTCCCCATTTTATGTTTCTCCAAACTATTTCTATTGCAATTTTTCACTTCTAAATAGCTTATCGTCATTCTGTTCGGTGCTCCAATTATTCAGCCTTCCGCCCCTGGTTTTAAATTTTTTAAAAATATTCGTAGCATCCTAGAAATCTGAGTAGGTTCATGCTATCCTAATAAGAACTGATCCCTATGAAACCACTTGAGTCCGATATACGCCTTGAAATTGAAGGTAAAAACGGAACGAGATCGATTACAACTTGTTTACATTATTATCTTCCATTTTCTGCTCTCCTGTTTGTTATTGTAGTCAGATACTTACTTAAAATCACCGCACTAACTTTAAAACTTTAACGAACACTAAACTGGAAAGTAATGCAAAATGGGTTTAGTTTAAAAATAGGAAAGAGACAAGTTTACTTCACAATTTTTTCTCCACTAAATCTAATGATTATTATATTTCTTTATAGTTTAACAATAAAAATACTTTAAACGTAAGCTATTGGCGGTACTGGCGATTGTTAAGCCAGTAAGGAATAATTGTTAAATAATTATAGTAAACAAGACAACAATTGTATCTTTTTCTGCTTATGCGGGCCTGATAACCGGGTGGCACATATGTAACCACTTTGTATGTGTGTGCAATTTTTTAATTTAGTTACACATTCTGCGTCTACGCGCACCGCTACGACTATGCCCAAACAAAAGGTAAGCAAACAAAACATTTTTGTGATCTAGCAAAGCAAGTTCAAAATTTCTGTTAACAGCGACTTTTTCAATGTGTAGTTAATGTTTGATTGTTTGTGGTTTATTCCAGAAGTTAATCTTTGGTTCATTATTGTTTAGAAAAATATCCATTTTACATTAATTATTCTGTTACCCGCATAATACAGGGTGTTTCCCAACCTCTCTGAAAAAATAAAGGAGGTGAATCATCACCTTATTTTAAGACGAAAATGCGGTATAAAAGTTTTTCGCATGTCGCTTTGTTTTTGAAATACAGGGTGTTAAAAAAACTGTTTGTATTTTTTTTTCATTTTATTAATTAATTCCAAACGTTATTGTAATGATATTTGTTAAATAGATGGAATTAGAGCACTTTACACTTTACTTTGGGTTAATTTTAAATTTCACAATTAGTTCATTGGCGGGGCTCTAGGTAAAAGAGTACCCTAATTTTTTAGTTATTTTTCGTATTTTTATCATTATGTTGCGTCAAATGATACGAGTAGGCTTTGATTCGTTCCATGGCAACCACATTTGTTTTCTCCGTAACATTTGTCTCCTGTTTAACATCAATTAATATCCTTTTGAATTGTTTTCTAATTTATTTGTACTACATTACATACTTTCATAATGGCTAAGTTTACCAATCAAGAAATGGCTCAAATTCATTTTATGTACGGTTTGGCAAATGGAAATGCGCTAGAGGCGAGACGTTTGTTTATATGCAGAACGTTTTCCTAATAGACGAGTACCGTGTTCGGAAACATTTACATTGCACCTCAGGATAGAGGAAACAGGTAGCTTTGCAAAAAGCAAAATAGGCGGCCGGCCACTTACAGTTAGAACCGTACAACTTGAGGAAGAGGTCTTAAACATGGTGGAAGAATCTCCTGGCGCTAGTACGAGGAAAATCGGGAACGAGTTGAATGTGAGTTACAAAACAGTATGGAGTATCTTAAAGGATTATTTACTTTATCCTTATCACGTACAAAGAGTGCAAGCTTTGTTGCTTAGAGACTTTCCAGCTCGAGTTAATTTTTGTAACTGGTTTCAAGAAAATTCTTTTAGGGTCCCACATTTTTCGGCAAAAATACTATTTACAGATTAAGCGAATTTTTTCAGGCAATGCATCATAAATTTTCACCACAACCGTATATGGCCGGAAGATAATCCTCATGCTACGATCGAAGGACATCACCAGTATACATTTTCTTTTAATATTTGGACAGGAATTATTGAAGATAGCTTAGTTGGACCGTATTTTTTTCCAAATCGACTTAATGGTGATGTCTATTACAACTTTCTTACAGATGAATTGCCAAAATTGATGGAAGCAGTGCCATTAAGAACGGGAACTTTGATGTGGTTCATGCATGACGGCGCTCCCCCTCACATCGCAGTACGTGTTAGAAACTATTTAGATCAACAAAATCCTGCTCATTGGATAGGTAGAGGAGGATCTCACCCATGGCCAGGGTCACCTTAAACAACTCGTTTATACTACTCCTATTGAAACTGAAGAAGACCTTCGACTGCGTATTATTGATGGTTTTAACCCAACAAACATCCTACGTACTAAAGACGTACTTATTGTGTTCGTTTTATGTCCCGTACGTACAGTAAGTAAAATGTACATTTTAAGTACTTATTTTCTTTGACATATTGTGTATGTATAACGATCATTCTTGATTGTACGTACAAATGCATCATCCTTAAATGTACCAACGTCTTAAAAACGGTTGTGATGATACGTCGTTATGTAGGTATGTTTTATTACATAATGTAACAATGCTTTACCTTATGTAAAACTAAATTACTAATAAAAAATAATTTAATTAGACCTTTGCAAACTTGGACATATTTTTGTTCTGTGATTGTAAGGTTAATTATTAATATCCGCTACCGATTTAAATTTCGCACTTGCTTACGTCGTAAAAATCCGACACTATTCGGACGTCTTTCTGTGCAGTTAAATTAACTTAACCAAACTTTTGAGTTTGTAAGTGTGGCTTCTTTTTGTATTGCCGATTTTTCTCAACGAATTGGCGAATTCTACCAGGACGTTTTCCTCTAAATGTGTTAAGTTTTATTTCTTTGTCCGTTAATTTATCATTTGATATACAATTTACAGGTAAATAGTAACTTGAGTGGTAGAATTGCCCCTTAAACAGTTTCGAAGCTTAAAAAACCTTAAATGTACTTAGCTATGTCGATAACGATTCGTTTTGTTTTTAGCTGAATTCAATGCTGACATTTTAAGACAGCATTTTTTTTTGAGAGGCTTGGCATTCCAAGTAAAAAACTTTAAGGTATCAAATACTGAAACTGTTATAGTCCTGGGGCGCTTAGTCAAGTAAAAGTTACTTGTAATAGTGAAGCAGATCTACTGGCACTTGAAGATTTCTTAAATCTACCAGAACATTTCAGAAAGTTGGTAAGATTTGACCACCCATTATATTTAAAAAGTAGTATAGTAAAACCTGATATATAGGTACTTATATGTATTTTAAGGTAAAATTCAATAAACAATTGAATAAGACCTTAACAACCCTTTACGTTAGGTATTAATATAGTAAGAATGTTTATTTTTGATAATGTTCTAGTACATTTACCATTTTAGGAGTCCAAAATGTGCATATTGGCAGGAAATAATTTGCAAGCTTTATTAAACGAAGCATGGGAGCATTTATTTGGAATCACCAGGCTGAAAAGATACCAGAAAAAAAGATTTTCGCAGTTTTTAATTGCAAAAGTTATAATAAGTAAGTACTAATTTAAATGATAAAACGGAAATTGGACGTTTTCAACTAGAGGTGTAGTGTATAGTAGTCAAGTAGAGTAGGATATGAGTGTATTTTGTATCATGATATTATTTTTATTTTATCTCCCCTAATTTTTTATTTTAATCATCTTAAAGTTTCTTTAAAATATGGCTTATTTTATTTAGTTGACTTATATTTGTATATACTATAAAAGATTATTTTTTCTGGGTTGTAATTGGAGTTTTTTCATTTAAGATGCCTTTCTGAGAACAGAAAAAAGCTGAAATAAAAAAGAGGCAGAGCAGAAAATAGCCAGATTGCTAAGGAGGACCCTCGATCGACTAAAATATAAACAAAAAGCGAAAAATAATGATAACGATGGGGAAACAAATAATAATCTTGGGGTATCAGATAGATATTAATACATTCATATATATATAGAATGTTACTAAATATTAATCAACAAATTTATTGTAATACCTATATTGTAGATACTTTATCAGTAGTTATTATTTATCCATTGTAGGTACAAACAACGTACTTCCTACGTATGTAGTACGTACATAGCACGAAGTGTGCGTACATCTTTAACACGTACAGTAAATGTACGTACATAAAATATACGTTTATCGTACGTACATAAAATGTACTTGTCGTACGTCTTAATTACGTACAATTGTGTTGAAAATTTACGTACCAAGTTTGTAAAATGTACGTACTACGTCCAATAACGTACGTACGTAAGACGTACTTTATGTCCGACTAGTACGTACTTAAAACGTCTTATGTATGTATTTATGCTGGTTGTAATACGATTCGCGCCAGTCCCGACATTTTCCAGCACGTATAAGAGACAGTTTAGCACGTCGTGTACTTGGGTGTTTACTGGCTCATGGAGGACATTTTCAGCAATTTATTTGACTTTTGTTCATGTAAGTTCATTATTAAAAGTTTTTAAATCAATTTTTAAAATGATTTTTATTGCTGTACTAATTTTTTTAACACCCTGTATTTCGAAAAAGAAGCGAGATGCGAGAAACTTTTATACCACATTTTCGTCTTAAAATAAGGTGAGGATTCACCTCCTTCATTTTTTCAGAGAGGTTAGGAAACACCCTGTACCTATGTAGGTATTGTCAATTTTGTAATTGTCATTGCCACAGATTTGTTTCTAATCTATGGTATTTGCTTGTTTTATTGAACAAGCCTTCCTCTTACTTTTCTTCAACAACTATTTCCTCAAATATTTATCATGAATAAATGCCGTTCAAAAAAATCAATTTGTAACCAATAATTCGGCAACATTGTTATAAGTCATAGTTTAAACCAGTGGCGCAGCCACGGTGGGGAGGTTTGGGGTTAAACCCCCTAAGGCCAGATAAATGTTCCCAAACAACGTTTACAATATCGTTTTTTACTGCGTTTTTCTGTGATTGTGGTTTAGCTAGTACTTCATCCACATGTAGGTTCGGGTTAAATGTTAAACTTAGGATTTTGACAGATTGGTGGTGAAAACACAACCATCAGAGGTTGTAAAATGGATTTATTCTGGAATAATCTATAGTTTATAGGTAACTTTAGTACACATTGAAATGGGCGCAATTAAAAAGTTTGATCTCTGATTTAAACAACAAAATAATCTAGAAAAATAACTACACATTGAAAAATGTAACGTAAAACTTTTAAGGGCGTATTATTCAACATTATTAAAATAAGAAACGTCTTACAAACATATTAGTATTATGTTCGGAAATGCGTCTGTACTAGGGCATGCAATCCCGAACGTATATTGCAATCCCGGGATTTTCGGGACCAAAAGCTAAGCGGAAAATAAAAACACTAATAAATCCAAAGGATTTATACGTATTCAACTTTTATTAAAAACTTTAGACTAAAGTGGATAAAATAAATACAAAAAAATTCTAAAACAAAACAAATTGTACTATAGTTAATAGTAGAGTAATACTTGTGGTACTCGTAAAAACTAAAATATTTTAATAACAACAATTTAAATACTTTGATAAAAAGGACGCAGCGACATCAAAGCATCCAACGTCTTTTCGTTAGGACTGGAACGAAACTTATTTTAACTTATTACAAATATAACCGGCTAATGAAAAGCATCTTTCTGGTTCTACACTCGTAGGAGGAATATTCATTAAAAAATTAAATGCTCGTTGCAGATTAATGCAGATTCAAACCACGATTTCCACCATTTACAAATAAATTTATTTCTTGCATTATTTTATCAGGCAGAGAGTTGGGTTGTTTTCTGATTATTTCTTATTTTAATTCCTCGTTACACCTACTTAAAGCCTTCTGTAATTTAACTTTTAGAGGTAAATTTTCTTCCTCTCTTATAATTTCGGCAAGAGGCATATTTCGGCAAAAGGCATATCGTCGTCGTCACTGGTTTCAAGCTCTTGTAATAACTCATCATGCCCGTCATCTAATCTTATTAAAATATCTTCTAGTTCTGATTTAATTGTGTTAATGTCTAGAATTTGGAAGCATTCGTTAAACTCATAATAATTAGTCCCCATTGGATTAGAAAGAAATGCAAGAAGTCCTGAGAATTTGGTCCTACGTTGATTAATCCGATTTTTTAGAGAATTGAGAAGATCAGTGCTGAACTCTGATTTTACTTTTTGAATTTCACTTAACATAAACTTTAGTGCTATATCCGCTTTATATAAGTTCATATCGCGTTGACATAACGACTCAACAGTTATTTTTATAGGTTGAAGTAGTTTGATAATAGATTTTAGTATCTTGAATTCAGAATCAAGGATGCACAATTGTACACCAATCCTTAGGTCAATCATAGCTTTTTTAATAGAACCTTCCAGTAAACTAAAATGTCCAAGCATGTCTGTTCTAAGCATGGTTATGATAAATAAAAAAAAATTGTTTTTATTTTGTAGAGTGTTCAGTTTCATATAAAAGTTAGTGGTGTAAAAACTAAGCGAATAATTGCCTTTTTTTAATATTCGGAAAGGAACATTGGTACAGATGCCTTTCTGGAGCCCTGTTAATACTTAGATACCTAGAGAACCTAATATTTTCTTATTTTTACGAAATTATTATGCTCTTAAAGGGGTTCAGTTTATTTTTGAATCACTCTGTATACCTACATAAATTATGGATTCGAATAATTTTATTGTGAAAAATAACAATAATTTTTAACGAGGGTGTGATCTGAGTAGACACCACCTCTCCGGTTTTCACCAGGAGTCTACACTTATTGATACTTGACCTCCGGTCTTCGGTTTTCTCATTAGAATCTCTGGTTTTTAGCAATCTTTCTAATTTTCCTAGAAACGATCCAAACCGCTTGATATATTTATTTTTTTATCAGTTTTTAGTGTATTTATTTTTATTCTATTATTTATTTTGATGGTTGCAACTCATAGAATTTCCAGGTTTTATAGCCCAAATGAAGGGCGTGACACCCAAACATATTTTCTCCATTTTTTAAACTAAAAATCAGATTTTCGGTTTTGACAAAAGGCGGTCACCCTGAGTAGATACCTAGGTACAAGGTATCGATTTGTCATCCAGATAATCATGCCTACAATAAGTTAATTAGATATTTTTTTAAATTTTTTGCCTAGGTATTTCTTAGTTCTAATTTTGAATTTCTAATAAATAAAATCAAATAATTTTTAAAATTAAGGACCATCTTACGATTCGTTGAAGAAGTTCTACAATGTTGCGCTATATGTAGATAAAAAAGAGAATACTACTTTACGCTAAAGCATAATAAATTCTGATACAGAAATTTAAGAATACGCCTTAGCTGTTAGTTTCATGACAAATAATAGATGTTGCTCTAAGCATGGACTTATTTATTATTTTTGATTCAATATTTCCATTGGTATAACAGACATAAATTCTTCAGTTCTACTACCTTCTTACAGATGGCGTCAGGTACTCTTTGAAATAATTTCTCAAATACGTTGGCGTTTACCGTCTGAATATTTATGTTCTCCTGGTGTTTGAAACAAGAAATGAACCGCCATACCACGTGCTTTTGTGCTTTATACCAAAGAAAATTGTAATTTTCTTTGTTTATACTTAAATACTGGCATGAGTGGTATTTTGTGATTTGTTTTTTATAGAATATACTTAAATAATGTTTGGTTCATTTAAAAAAAAAATCACAAGGAAAGGGATTATGTTGTTGGGTCTTTTAAAACAAGTATTAGAATAACACATATTATCTATTATAAGTGTTCAATAGTATGTTGCTTAATGCGAGAGAGTAATAAATTATTATTGAACTATAAAACCCAGTGGTCTTCACCGTATTCCATGGGTGTAGTCCAATTATTATTTTTCTACCTATGATTACTGTCAGGGATCCCGAGATCGGGTAAGTAGAGGCACAGGTAGTTTACCTGTAGAAGTTTACCTACCTGTCCCTCACTGTTTCAAGAATTTGAAGTGTTTAGTTACTTTCCGGCAGTTGATGGAAAACTCATTATGTAGTACCTATATAATTAGTTTTAATTGAGTGTCAAAAAAAGAATACTGTCCTGTAGAGGTACTGTCAAAAAATGTGAGGTTATGTACCTATGATTTTTCTTCTGCTTTCCAAATCCTGCCTAAGGGTCGTTCCAAAATTTCGTAATAGAAACTAATACAAAAAATATACATTTTTACCTTGCATTTACAGTTTTCTCTTTTTTAAACGGTAACTCGGCTTGTAATTATGTGGTAAATTTACACAAATCATTTTGTTGCTCCATTCCAACACAAAATAATAAACAAAATCTCAGAAACAAACTCTCACAAAATTCACTAACACAAAAACAATAAACTCTTGTGGAAACCTTGTTTCATAATCCGAAAAATCACAGCAGACTCCCGAATCAATGGAAGGTAAACTAGATATTTCGTCGGTATAAATATAACTTAAAAGTCCTGTGATCGGGCCCGTTAGCCGAGCGCACACCCGAGACCCAGCGCTGTAGACCGATGACCATCTCGAAACTTGTAGATTACGCGTATACGGCTAAAAAGATGACTTCGTCCGGCAAATCAGAGAGCAGTATTTAATGTAAGGAGCTTTATATTGCGCTGGTCAAGGAGGCTTGCAGGGCCGGATTTGGTTTGAAAATTAGAAATAAATAGATATTATGAATTTCGTTTCGTTTTCTTATGAAACACCACAGACCGCACGCCCCTGCAGTACCTATGTTTCCAATAAGAAAGAAAAACTGAACTTTGACAGACTGTAACTAAGAGTACAGGGCGTTTCAGAAGTACAGTACGTAACTTAAAGGGGTGATTTCTTATCTTATTCTAAGAGAAAAGTCCATATGAACACGTACCCGGAGTTGCCCGTTTTGGATATACAGGGCTTAAAGTTTTTTTAAAAAAATCGGTTTTTTATAATTTTCTTAAATATCCTTTTCCCAATTGTATTGAAATTTTTTACCGTTATTTATAATGATAAGGGGCTTAATTAGCCCTAACTAGATTAAATTTATTATGTACAGTGGCGTCCCGGGGAGCACCTTAACGAATATTGTTGACAAAAAAATGTACGCCACGGACTTTTTTCTAATATTGATATTTCTTTTCGGATTTACCAACTAATAATACAACTTTTTTGTTTCTTGAATTGTTTTCGTATCTTGCTTCGTCGTCGGGAGAAAAAATAAAAACCACTTTATTGCATGTACAAAAAAAATATCTATGTATTTATAAGTTAATTAATACATAATAATATAGGTGAATTAAAAATAAAATTATTTTTTTAAATAATGATACAAAAAAAATGCAACAGTTAGTCAAACCAAATGTTGAAAATGGCCACTTTCTGATAAAACGCACGATTGCAACAGATTTTTTTTTAAAAACTTTTAACACCCTGTAAATCAAAAACGGGGCATCTTCAGACACATGTTCATATACTTAATGCAAAACAAAAACCGATGCACGTCATACCCTTCGAGTGACGTCAGTTATCGACAGTGTTGCCAGCTTGTAACCAAAATATCCTAGCGAGGGATTTACACAGTTTTTTTTTCATAAAAACGAGATAAATATACTTACAAAAATTTCCCACAGTTTATATACCGTTTATATATAATATATATATATATTATATATTTTCTTAAATATCCTTTTCCCAATTGTATTGATATTTTTTACCGTTATTTATAATGATAAGGGGCTTAATTAGCCCTAACTAGATTAAATTTATTATGTACAGTGGCGTCCCGGGGAGCACCTTAACGAATATTGTTGACAAAAAAATGTACGCCACGGACTTTTTTCTAATATTGATATTTCTTTTCGGATTTACCAACTAATAATACAACTTTTTTGTTTCTTGAATTGTTTTCGTATCTTGCTTCGTCGTCGGGAGAAAAAATAAAAACCACTTTATTGCATGTACAAAAAAAATATCTATGTATTTATAAGTTAATTAATACATAATAATATAGGTGAATTAAAAATAAAATTATTTTTTTAAATAATGATACAAAAAAAATGCAACAGTTAGTCAAACCAAATGTTGAAAATGGCCACTTTCTGATAAAACGCACGATTGCAACAGATTTTTTTTTAAAAACTTTTAACACCCTGTAAATCAAAAACGGGGCATCTTCAGACACATGTTCATATACTTAATGCAAAACAAAAACCGATGCACGTCATACCCTTCGAGTGACGTCAGTTATCGACAGTGTTGCCAGCTTGTAACCAAAATATCCTAGCGAGGGATTTACACAGTTTTTTTTTCATAAAAACGAGATAAATATACTTACAAAAATTTCCCACAGTTTATATACCGGGTGTTGCATCGTCGGGCGGGACATCCCATGTAATTTTAAATGGGGTCAATTATTGGCTTCCCTAATTATTTTACAGAAAAATTCTATTTAGGTTTATTAAAGAGCACTAAAACCCACATTCAAAAGAATAACTTTAGATATTTTTGATGAGCCCGGTTACGGGTTATCGCCGATTTCTTTTTAACTATTTCTCCTTTTTATGGCCCCGTATTTGCGGGCACCAGTCAAGGTAAAAGATGACTGTCAAATAAAGTTGTCATTTTGAAATGTGTGCTTTATTGTTATAAAAACTCGTACATCGAAAATATTAAAGGTGTATTTATGAGTACAAATTAATCTGAATAAAACTAAAATAAAGTATCCAATTACAAGGTTAATTATGACATTTTACATGTTTCAATATTTTACTTATTAATAGGTAGGTACTATTAAATTGTTAGAACTTTAGGATTTAAGAAGATGTTCAAATATTCCTCCATTGACTGCTAGACAATAACCGAGGCGATCATAAAATTCTCTTCTTACATTCGCTAGTTGGTAAACTGAAATTCTATTGCATTCGGCAGAAATAGCATTTTTTAACTCGTCTAGATTTGGGTATTTTTTATCTTTGTATATCCTGTTTTTTAAATGGCCCCAGAGAAAGAAATCATTTGGCGATAAATCAGGAGACCTGGCTGGCCAATTTACTGTATGATTTAAGCCAATAACATTTCCATTAAAAGCACGGTTTAAATATTCTTGGACAGCCAGGGTACTATGTGCCGGGCAGCCATCCATTTGGTGATGATGATGATGATGATGATGATTAATACAGGCAGCAAGCCAAGGTTATTACTACCTCTACACCGCAGCCTAAAAAGACTTATTGTGACGCTTGTTGCTCGATTTCTCATTTAAAAGAGGTTAGTCACCCTTATTAGGCTGAGCAGCCCCCTTATCAGAGTTTTTTCAGGGGATACCCCCTGGGGGATTTGACTCTCCAGGTGGGTTGTTCTCCAGCGTGTCAGTGCGTAGCACTCTTTGATAATGTGGTAGGCTGTTTCCTCCTCCTCATTGCAAAGCCTGCATATGGGTTCGTCGTTATATATGCCCATGGTGTGCATGTGTTTCCTTAGAGTACTATGACCGGTTAAGAGGCCTGTCACGATTCTAAGCTTGTTTCGATTTAGTTTTAGGATTTCAGAGGTCATTGCCTCTGAGGGGTTATCCAGCATTGATTTGCTGTGTCTTAGCCCCGAAATGTGGTTCCAATATGACCGATGTTGTCGCTTCACCCACCCAGTCACGCATCCTCTTGCCGAGGCTTTTGGAACCCCAAAAACTGGTTCCGGCCCCATGAAGGCAGTAATTGATCCCTGCCTGGCCGAAGCGTCTGCTTTTTCATTGCCCTCTATGCCTTTGTGCCCCGGCACCCAAGCAAGTGTTACGACATTGCTGCTAGCCAGGTCTTGAAGACATTGAAGACAGTTCCAGACCAACTTTGAATTGATCTGATTACATGCTAGAGCTTTTATTGCTGCCTGACTATCCGTGAAAATTGAGATGTTTCTACCTCTGTAGCCCCTTCTCAGGTTCTCACGCAGGCATACCTCAATAGCATGTACTTCTGCTTGGAAGTTAGTGGTTGGGGTCATTGAATCACTGCTCATCTCCAATAATGAGTTCGCGATTATGTTTGTAATCCTGGTATGTCCGATTACAGGACTGGATTGCCAGGTGCTATTACAGGTCAGTCTATACGCCCCCATTCTAGCTTCCGCCTTGATAAGTATGCCAAGGGGTGGAAGATTTAGTAGGGTTTCCATAGCCGCTGTTGGAGTGCTTCTCATAGCACTTGTAATACAAAGGCATGCAAGTCTCTGGATTTTTGTCAACTCCAGTTCTGCTTTTCTTTGGTCGGTTTTGGTCCACCAAACCACTGATCCGTATGTGATCATTGGTCTAACCACTGTCGTGTACAACCAGTGTACCATGCGTGGATTGAGTCCCCAATTTTTCCCTACAGCTCTTTTGGTGGCCATGAGTGCCATTTTACTTTTATTAATGATATTCTGCATATGGGAGTTCCAGGTTAGTTTTGCATCTAGGGTTATTCCTAGATATTTTACCTCCTGGGATATTTGCAGTTCCTTTCCGAAGAGTTTTGGTAGTTTTAGATCTTCCAATTTTCTTCGTTTTGTAAATGGGATCATCGTTGTCTTGCTTGGGTTTACCTTGAGGTTTTCCCTGTTGCACCAATCTTCGATGATGTTCAGAGCTTGTTGCATAAGTTCTGATATAACGTGGGCGTGTTTTCCCCGAATGAGTACAACTAAGTCATCAGCATACCCCTGGGTATAGAGCCCTCTGTTATTAAGTTCAGAAAGAAGGTTATCGACTACCAGGTCCCACAGTAGTGGGGACAGAACACCTCCCTGCGGGCAGCCTTTTGCTGCCAATACCTCCACTTTTTCACCAAACAGTGTTGCGCTGACCTGTCTACTGTGCAGCATGTTTTCTACCCACCTACAGATGGTCTCGCCCACGCCACGTTCAGCTAGTGCTGTTGTCATTGAACCGAAGGAGGTATGATCAAAGGCTCCTTCAATATCAAGGAATACCGCTAGGGCAATTTCCTTGTTTGCGAGTGCCGGTTCTATCTTCGATACTAATTGATGAAGTGCCGACTCACACGATTTTCCAGATTGATAAGCATGTTGGTTTGCGTGTAGTTTCCTCTCACTTAGAGAGGTTTCCCTTACATGCTTCTCAATAAGTCTTTCCGCCGTCTTCATTAAAAAAGACGACAGTGTGATCGGTCTAAATGCCTTGGGTTGAGAATAATCTCTTCCAGGTTTTGGAATGAAGACCATTCTGGCTTGTTTCCACGTATGTGGAATGTAGCCAGTTGCAAAGCTAGCCCTTATTATCCTACAAATTATAGGAATGATGATTTGTTTGCCCTGCTGTATTAGTGCTGGGATCAATTCATCAGGTCCGGGTGCTTTGTACGCTTCAAATGTGTCAATTGCCCAATCAAGTCGTTCATGGGTTACGACTTCCTTTGCAATTTTCCAATCCCTATCAGTGGCCCTTAGATTTGGGTTTAAGATATCAGGAAGTTGTTCATTTAACTCTATCACACTTGAATCTGGAAGATGTGTTTGGAGCAAAATTTCCAAAGTCCATTTGGTACCAAACTTCCTGATTTTCCCTGGCGGCATCATGTAAAGTAGGTAAAATATGATCTTCAAGTAGTTCCAAAAAATATTCTGCATTTAAATTTCGTGTAATAAAGCACACATTTCAAAATGACAACTTTATTTGACAGTCATCTTTTACCTTGACTGGTGCCCGCAAATACGGGGCCATAAAAAGGAGAAATAGTTAAAAAGAAATCGGCGATAACCCGTAAACGGGCTCATCAAAAATATCTAAAGTTATTCTTTTGAATGTGGGTTTTAGTGCTCTTTAATAAACCTAAATATAATTTTTCTCTAAAATAATTGGGGAAGCCAATAATTGACCCCATTTAAAATTACATGGGATTTCCTATGTCCCGCTCGACGATGCAACACCCGGTATTTGTGTACTGTATAATACCTTTTACCATCAACTTTAGTAGATTTAACACTTCTTTTATTTCTATCTTGCCAAGATCGACCAATGGTACCATTCTGAAAAATCCATGTTTCATCCAAGAAAACGAATTGGTACAAGAGTGCTTCTATTTCTTTCATATATTCTTTCAAAAATACCAGTCGTTTGAAAGCTACATGGCAAAGTTTCATACGCCCTTGCCTCGGTTCGTTTTTTTTCATCGAAAGCCTATTTCCTTTAAGAGGCTTCTCAAAGAGTTAAGACGAAGTCTGTCTTTTAATTTCTTACCTAAAGTTGTCAAAGCAACATGATGTTCTGAAAAATTTATAGCTTATGAATAACCGATGTAAAATATTATAATATTTAAATAATACAACTTACTTGTTTCGAGCATTCCATAAATAGTGTCACGGATAGAACTTATATCCAATATTCACACATTTACAACTCTCTTTGAATTAGAACGTTTGTTTCAAGGTGATTCTAATAATTTATTCTCCTTAACTGTTGTTGAAATTGCGCTTACAGTGGAGATATTCAAATTTGGGGCAGCTCTTTGCACCGACTATTTAAATGCTTCAGCATTTTTCACAAATAGTAAACAACGTAATCGACAGGGATATGTATGTGCACTTTGTTTCTCTTAATAGAACAGTTTTTTAATGCTATTTATGAAAAGATCTGGAGTTCTTGTTTTAAAATAGACGTTCAACACGAGACCACAGAACAATTAAGGTTAGTTTTGCGTGAAACGTCAAACGAAGGCAACGAACGAGCTGGCGCCACCGCACCGTTTAAAGTTGTGTTGCCAACTATCGGCCAATAAAATTCAAATTATATTAATTTTTACAAGCTTAAATAAACAAAATATTTGCTACAAGTGGGTTCGTATCAAAGAAGAATACTTTAAGTTTGTAGTAAATTCAATTTCGCATAAAGTTTTAATACTTTTTTGCCCGAATTTTATTTCCTCGTGTTTTCTTACGGATTTACAATTATCAGCTGATTGATGACGTGCATCGGTTTTTGTTTTGCATCAACTATATCAACTTTTTATCATAGAATATCATAAGTAATCAGTAATTAAGTTACGTACCGTACTTCTAAAAGACCCTCCACCCCCAAAAATATGACGGCCTTATTTATTTAATTTATCCTTGTCTCTACCAAGTCAACAATTGTAACAATTTAACCATAAATCAAATCAAAATTCAATGTAATTAACTAAGTTTACAGCACAGGGTTGTAATAAGTTGGTATCAGGACATTGACGGCTCTGCCAGCTTTTAGACAGTGAAGAAGGGGGGGGGGGTTAAATAAACCAAGTAGTTATGAGGGCGCCACGTGACCTAAATTACGTCAAGCCTGTTTGTTTTGATGTTATAGTGAGGTAACCAATAAGCCACGAATTGTGTCTACTCACGACTACAACCTGTTCCATAAACTATTAAATGAAAATGAAACTAAGAGAAAAATGTAATTCGATATTTTTCCTCCAAGATTGTAACATCTTTTCCGAACACTCTGTATAGATATACGTAAAATAAATTATAATAATGGATATGAAAACGAGCGGGGCAGCTTTAGTGTTATGGTTATGGGACTAGAGTTGATTTTTGGGGAAAAGTTATTTTTTTATTATATCTCCAAGTGGGGCGGGGTAAGCGCCCTCGCTGCGGGCGCCCATGTCTATGCATCTTTTCCTTTTCCTGGCTTTGTATCAAGTTTTTAGTAAATGAAATACCAAAGGTGTTGCTTATTTTACAATCCTCTTAACCGGCATATTCTCCTAATAGGAGAAGTCATAAAGGTGCTGTCATGCCACGTGATTAATGCGGCTGTTTTTTAAGTATGACCTTGTTTTGTTACGTTTAACTTGTAAGGCCATTAAATTACTTAATATGTTGTGAAGGTTCCTTATGTAACTAATTAGCCAATTTTGTGAAAGTTTTCTTCAAATTTAATAAAAATTTTTTAACTTTAGTTTGAGTGCATCATGCATGTACCTACCTATGTTCAGGTACCCACCAGTGGCGTAGAGTGCTACTTAATGGTATACACTTATTTTATAGGGTTATTCTGATGAAACCGGAAGTATGACGTTAATTTAGTTTTTAGGTAGAAATTATCCCAATGAAACATAGCAGTAACCAAAATTTGAATAAAATATCTTCTAACATAACGCTCTGGGGCTCTGTACAATGATTTCATTACACCCGGTATATCGCCCCCGAGATATTGATAATAACAATGATATTGATATGTATTTAATAAACTAGTAAAAAAACCCTGATGGTCAGACTTCGTTTAATACAAATTATTTCTATAATAAAACTATTTTATCGAGTATTTTATAGTCTGTTGCTTAATGCAAGAGAGTAATAAATCATTATTGAACTATAAACCCCAGTGGTCTTCGCCGTATTCCATAGGTGTAGTCCGATTATTATTATTTAATTATGTTTATTGTCAGGGGTCCCGAGATCGGGTAAGTAGAGGCACAGGTAGTTTATCTACCTGTGCCTTCACTGTTTTGTTAGTTTCGGTGTAGCCGAGTTGCTAGACGTATGCAGGTAAAATAAATTGAGATAGCCGAATTCCTAGACCGACATACACTAATTGCTAGACGGGGGGATGGTCGAGTTCCTAGACGCGACCTTCATTACAGAGAGGTAATAAAAATCATTAGAGCCTGGAAAATTATATTTATGCTATTATTATGAGTAGATCGACTCAAAAAGGGCTGGTAAATAATTGGCCGGTGAACTTGAAAAAGGCGAATTGGAACCAAAAAGGTGAATTAGATGCCGTCTTAGCGCCTGTTTAACCAATAAAGTCTATAATTATTAGTTACAGCATTATTTAGTTGAGTTAAGCAATATAATGTTCCAAGTGTATGTAATTTTTGCCGTCTAGGAACTCGACAATGTTTTTCTAGCAATTCGTACATCTTCGTCTAGCAACTCGACGATTCCAAATTCATAATTTTGTTACCTACTCTCCACCGTCTAGCAACTCGGATACACCCGTTAGTTTATGTTTAGTTTCCTTTTCAGCAGTTGTTGGAAAACCTCGCTCTTGAAAATGGCTAGTGTTTCTAAATTTGTTGCTGAGAAACGGATTAGTAAAACTACGCTTTCTAAAAATGAGAAAATTATTATTCTCAATGTGTTCAACGCTCTTCGCCATCAAAATTCAACATTCGGAGTTGCAAAAATAGTTGAAATGTGTTCGAATATGACTGAAGTCGGACAGTCAATAATATACCGTCTTGTGCACGAGGATGAACGCGGAGAACGCGGCCCCATCACGTCACCAAAGAGAAAGAAAGAAAAGAAGAAAATAAACTGTAATAAATAAAGATGAAAAGAATACCATCAGAAGAATCATACACTCGTTTTACTTAATAAAACCTTGGACAAATTAATGTCTGAAATGAGAAAGGATGATTTCATTCCGCCCATGGGTAAGAAGAAACCATGAAAAACTTTAAAGGAACTGAATTTTTGTTATAAAAAAATTAAGAACAGAAAATGACTTTTAATAGAGGAAGACGAAATCATCTGCTGGCAACGACGATATTTAAGGGCAGTAAGACAGTTTTGAAGGGAAAACAGGAATATCTAATAATATCTATTAATTAGAGTCTAAGTCTAATTAAGTGGAAGCCAAGTTCGAACGACGAAATATTTACTCGTCACAGATTACAGTTCTCAATCAGTATAACGTTCGCTTGTCCGTAGTTAAAACTTAACTGCCCCGGTCCTGGTAGCTGGCGATGCGTCGTATTTATATGAGTTACCAAACATCGAGAACCTTCCACTTTGTTCGGGGATACTACCGACGTGTTTCGCGAATCTTAAAGTAATCTACTTGATGCGACAGATTTCTAGTCTTGTAACAATATGCTTAGACCGGAGCGCGGCGAGTAGAATACTTTTAAAATTCGTTGGCAGGCCGCATAAATATCGCTTTTAAAATTCGTTGGCGGGCCGCATAAATATCGACAGCTGGCCGCGGTATGTGCATCCCTGAATTAGACCATAATATTGTCTAGCTAAGAAACAGAACCAGATCCATGATAAGGCCAGATCTTAGGTAGCAGTGTTGCCTTGTTGTGATTTTCAGTACTTTTCAGTTATGAAGGTGCAACATTATAATATTTGTCCCTCCTTATATAGTTGAAATTCCATTTTAGCAACGCAGTCAAATCGAAAAAACGATATTAGGACTTTTATGATAATGTTATAAGTAAAAGTAAGTATACCTAAAAGCTACAAGCTTCCTTGTTAAAATATAATGAAATAATTTGTTTGACATACAAAACGTAATATGATGGGAATCGAAACCAAAAAAAAAATGAAAAACAAAATTTATTGGTAAAAAACACATAAAGGAATATTGAAGATCGAACGCAATACTTAGTGATGATAACATAGGCTAGCTTATAGTCTTGAATAACTCTTTATACTAGTCATCGAAATACCCTTTTAATTACCCACATGCCATGTAGCTTCTACTATAAATTCCATCTTCTAATGTGATGTCACGATCTTAACATGACTTCATTCATGGAAACGACAGTGGTACAACGGTATCAGAGATGAACTCTTAAACAAGCACGGTGTTTAAAAATAAATTACCCGTGTTAAATTTTTCCGTAAAAATAAAGAATCAAACCCTAAAACTAAATTTGTATTCATCACCAGATTTCCTTAATCGCAAATAAAATAACAATAAACCGCAAATCCCTTTAGCTGCAGTTTACTATCTAAACAACTTTAAATTCGTAGAAAATTTAAACTTTCCGGAAATAATCCCATATATGCATTACCAGTCCCGACTACAACTTTTCCTCTATATTTTCCCGATACGACTGAATTTTCCAGATTTACATAAACCATATGAATGTCTGACTATAGCAGGGAAATATGCATGTTGGTGGTTTCTCATCTTAA
Source organism: Polydrusus tereticollis (assembly GCA_963920685.1). Lineage (NCBI taxonomy): Eukaryota > Metazoa > Arthropoda > Insecta > Coleoptera > Curculionidae > Polydrusus > Polydrusus tereticollis. Next base: position 123,208,165 of record OY987329.1, read on the forward strand.
CAGCACTTGTAAGTTGATGGATTGTTGAAATTTGTTTTAATGTTGAGCATATACACGTATAGTGTGGCGTAGATACGGATGGTCCGGACCCCGCTCAGTGGGATCTAGATCTAAATATTAAACAGTAAAATTTAATGACGAAACTGGTGGTCACTGTTACCGGCTTTTTTCTTTAAGCCTGTGTGTAACCCAAACTTACCTCATAAGAAGGCCAGGCAGTCTTGACGGGATCCTGGGTGGCTGAGTAGATAGGGCAAGACTCATGGACATTCGACAAAAAGGATCGCCTTTGGCCTACTTGTCAGGTTCATGGGCCTCCTCTACTACTACTGTACTACTCAGGCGTGGATCCAGAAATGTGAAATTATTTCTGGATCAACACCTGGTTCTACTATACTACTAAACCCTGCAATATGTCGTCGAACCATTTATGTCAGCATAATATATTACAATCGCCTATAAATGGAGACTAAAGGTTAGGATTTTACACCACAAATTATTAAAATCCGATTCAAAACATAAACAAAACCGACTTTTAATAGGCAGATCATACATTATAAACATTATATCTGTCATGTTTCTTCGTGTTAAGTTAAATATACTTTACCGAGACCGAGAGACACATAGGTATTGATGGTAACTAAAACGGAATCATCATAGGATTACAGGGCAGGCCATGCTTTGCTTGACATTGTTTTGCATGTATTGAAGGGTTTTGATTTGTAAACTTCAATGGGTTTTATTCTTTGTGCCTTAAAACTTGATTTAATTCTAAGAAACAGTTCTTTTCAGAGCTATTTCCATCGTACTACTGTGTTGGTATTTTTGGAAATTTTCTTGTATTTATTTATTTTAGGTATTCTAATTATTGAAAATAACATATTTTGTTACATTTTTCAAGTCCGAGTCTGTCCCTAAACACCTGTCTGTCATTGTATTGCTGCCAATATTATTCCTACCAAAAATAAAATAGCTAGAATATGACTTGTGTAGGATGACATGGGCGACATGTCACATCTTGCAAGCTTTTATTGTTTTTCATGTGAACTAATTTGTACGAACCGCTTACTAGCCTAAAGGACAAAATACTTAAACCCATTACCGTAGAAGGTGGGTTCGGCGGCCCACAGAATCCCTCTGGTCCACCCCAGAAATAAAATTAATAATCTCATTAATATTGTCCGTCATTAAAAAAATTGTAATGTTGGATAACGCAAAACGCAATAAATTTACGAAATTCTTTAGTAGAGGAAGACGTGAACTATAGGTCGAAATTAGTGAATTCCTAACGAAATTTCGGTGTGCTCTGCCAGAAATCATTGTTTCCTTTATGGTTGGAACCTCCAAAACTATATCCTATCTACGCCACTGTATGTGTACGTACATAAAAATTAATAAAAAATATAACTGACTAAAAGTAGGTAGGTATAGGGTATAGATACTATTAGAAATATATTATACTATGCATTCACATCATACTTACGTAGTATATACAATCTTGCAATTCATTCAATTTCATTTTCGATAGGCCATTAAGGCAAAAAGGGGGAACCATGGTCCTTGTGAAAAAGAATATTATTGCTCAGGACGTGCCAGGCCCGTGCAACCGTCCGCACATTAAGGGCATATTCATGCGCGCAAAATTCGCCTCAATGACGCCAAAACCCAAGCCATCATCTACTTTTCGAAGCAAATTACCCCAAACCAGGTTGCAAGTCAGAAACACCAGTCTAGACTGGCGTAAGGCGTAATAATGTTAAATGTCTAGGTCTGTCATCTGTCATTTGATAAGTGGCTGGCTTGGGCAGATAACGTAGACCAACGCTTAAAAAAGGCGAATGGTCAAATTTGCATCCTCGTCCGAGAATATGTTATATTTCCTATATAGTAGATACACAATACCTAATTTATAGAGAAATAGTTTTATAACTATCAAATCTAGAACACATTAGCAAGAATACGTATTATACATATTTAAGCGGAAAACTATAATATAATTAGAATGAATCGTTAATCGTTATCCTTTTGAACAAGGTTAAATAAATTAGTAGTAGTAGGTGCAACCAACATCGACAAGCACGTGGTGTGGCGGCACATTCATTCCTTTTAATATCAGGAGAACATGTTAGTGAAGAAAGCATGGACTAGACTGCCTAGAGTTACAGAGCCTAGAAAATATTGTTATTATTATTATTAAGTTAAAATACTGATTTAATATAATCCCCGTAATTTTAAATTATATGCAGGGTGGTCAAATGAAGTTGAGGCAGCAAACCATAATATTATGAAATCTAGAGAAGGTCTCCAAATTCCCGAATCCGGGTAGCTCAGACGCACGTTTTGAACATAGGACATGGTTTAAAAAGCCTCAGAGTAGATAAGTAGTAGGTACTCGCGTATTTTTGTTAATTTTAAAACCTTGTTTTTTTCTAGTGTTTTAAGAAACGCTTTTAAAGTTTTTCTCAGTTAATTTATTTTACTTTATGGATGTTGCTTCTTATAAGGTCCCTATAACAACCAATTTTTCAAGCAGAGAAATAGAACTTTTGATAAGGCTTGTTAAGCATTATCAGCAAGTAATTGAATAAAAAAAAAATGTAACTTATACCTGGAGGCAAAGAGAAGAGGCCTGGAACACACTTTTGGAGGATTTTAATAAAAACCCTATATGTAATGGAAAGAGAACTGCAAAGGCGCGCAATATTAATTACGTCTTCATCATCATTATCAGAAAATTCATCAAGAATTTCAGAAATGTCCATTTTCTTCAATTTACAACTAGGTACTACCACAACACCACAGAACTCAACACAAAACTTTACGAGAGTAGGTACTTAGCATAAAAATGGCAAAAACTAATAATAATTCTAAAAGGGCGAAAAATGTCAAAACATTTGACTTTCTCCGTCTGCGCATGTGTTTAAACGAAGCCTGAAGTTTAAACGAAACCTAGGCCCTGAGCCCAGTTCAAGAATTGTTACCAAACGACAATCCGCAGGGAATGCAATTTTTAGAGTGGTTTATGGGTTATTTGCATTATAATTTATGAAAACGTCTTAAAAACAACGAATGCGAAATCACGGTTTTATCTCCCTGGTTAAGTATTTGAATTTTCAACGAGTAAAATAATGGTGGAGCTCTAAAAATCCACCTTTCTTTATAAAGAAGCCTTTGCATTCGAAAAGAAGGTTAATTGCATGGCCTGATTTTTTTAAAGGGATACTCAATTTGGTGCGAAATCGTCACGAAATCTTCGAAAATTTTGTAAATGTATTAGATGATAAAGAGATGTTTCCTACTTCCAGTTGGACGGCGCCGGCGGAGTAATTTAAATACCAAACTATCCTGATCTAACAGTGCGGTTAAAAATCGTACTGCGCGGCGTCAAAGATATTTCTTGTTGTGTAGGTCATTGACAGTTTCAAACCGTCAAATACAATTAAGCAGTTGTAGGACTTAATAAGGCATCCTGGGCTCTTCATATAATATTCATCTGGTAGACTCTATTTCTGATTAAATACTAGTCCCGGACTGCCTATAATAACTAACCTATAGGTAGTAAACAAAAAACAGTAAGTGAGTAAGTAAACAGTGTCTTAGCTATAAACAATCTGAATTAAATTTCTTTAATTGCACCTGTATACACGCATTTGTCGAGAAGCTAATTAATCCACGAAGAGAATAATAAAATTTGGAGTGTAGAACAACAGCGCGAGCTGCAACACGGAAGCCGTGAAACAGCAGTGTCTTAACAGCCGCATCAATTAAGAGCTTAATCACGGCGCAAAATGAAGTCTTTATAGACCTAATTAATTTCTTATTAAATCCACGAGTTGGCGCTGATGCGACCTGCGGCGTCGGCAAACCGGATGCGATGCCGACGACAAGAACAGTGGCGCCGCAGTCAGTGTAATGAATTTTAGAAAAACAATTTACGATTAGTTTGGTACACAGCATTACGTCAGCGTCATATTATGAAAAGTGTCTTTAAGTCCAAAAACGTCAAATTTACATGAAACAAGGAAAACGGTTTGAAACGAAAATAATATTTTTGCTTTACGATTTACAGTTTTAATATTGCATAACTAAACTGTGATAAACAAAAAAAATATGGTGCACTATAACCAAAACATTTTTTCACACGTACAGGGTCTCTGGTAAGTACCCCTCCTAATCTCTGGGGAGCATACAGAGGAGGTCAAAATACCCCTAATTTCTCATAGAAAACAAATTCGTAAAGGGCCCCTTAACGGATATACAGAGCCCCAAGGGGGTACCCTACGGTTTACTTTCTAGCTCTAACCGACTTGTATAACTTAATAAATTTTTAATATTTTATATAAGGTATAAAGAGTCATTAAACCATACTACAGTAAATGTTTTACATCGTCAGGGAAGTCAGAAACGGACTTGCCACCACAATCGTTGGTCCAAAATTTTGACCGGTGTAATTTCGTAACGAAAAACGGTAAATATTTCAAATGTGACGAACTTGATAATTAATGTTCTTTAAATAATCTTCTATTTTTCTCGAATTTACTTTAGCCTATCTCGATTGCGTTTGGTTCTTGCTGCTTGTTTGAGTGCCATACCTGAAAATTACAATATCTTGTACCCGATTTACAGGTTCGTCATACGGTGATTAGCTGCGTCACCTAATTTTGTGACGCTGCTGACTGTGACGTACCTGATAATTGTACGAAATCTATTCTAATTCATATTTCAACCAACTCTAACTTTTTCTATTTTTGGAACATAACAAGCAATTTACGTGTTTGTACATTTCTGTGAAGTTATAAAAGTGATAAAAAAAAGAAAATACATAAATGCTTGGTTAACGTAACACACCTGAAGTTCCATAAACGTATTCACGTTTAGTGACTGCTTTTACTTATTTGTTTATTGTTAAACTTAAAATGGTGATGATACATGCTCTGATCAAATGCAACAAGCGAACTTACACGTCTTTCCTAGAGGTAAAGTTGAGTATGCATTTAACCCCATCTCGTTTTTTTGTAAGAACTACGGAATGTGACGAACCTGACGTTGGAAGCTAGGGATAATGCTCTATGTGTCGTCATTAAAATGGAAAGTAAATACAGATATTGTAATTTAAAAGCGCATTTATCAATAAATCTGCGAGAAACTCTTGTTCACATTTCTTCAATTAAATTAATCATTTTTGTTGTCATTTACGAATGTTATGACATTAAAGTGTATGGGACAATGACGCAACTTGACATTTTTATGCTTTTAAAAACGAAGTTACTTTGGCTTTATATAGTTTTAATTATCAATAATTAAAAGAAAACTAAAGGTACCTGAAAATTTTCTGAGGACAACAAATGGCCATCTTAGGAGAGAGACCCTAATAAAGTTTTAGATGCTTTAGAGGTCTGTGACAAGGATAATTAGTCAAATATATATTTAAGTAATCCGGCCCCGAAAATGAATATAGGTAATTTACCGGTATTTACGACAGTACTTGGCGTCCATTCTGTTGCAGTCATTAAATCAGAACCATTTCCGTGAAAAGAACTTTACGCTTCCTGTCTCTGTATAGCTTCTGCTGGTGAAGTTTCTGGATGTTTAGACTTTTAAAAACATATCTCCGGCCGCTTAAGTTAGGCTGAAATGAGTGAATGGTCTTGCACTTCTATATGTATATTATCAATAAATTTAAACTTACAAAATATAATACTGAGGCAAGTCAGGAACGAAAACTGGACTTATTTTATAATAAACCTATCCTTACAATTTTTTATTTGCGCTTATTTTTTGACCCCCCTGACGAAAATACTGGATGGGCTCCTGTAATACAACGGTTTCTACGTTCGTAAGAATATAGTGTAGACAATTATTTTTTTTTTTGTTTATCACAATTTATAACGCATTACATGAAAGTGTAAATCTTAAGAAAAAAATAACTTATTTTCTACACCGTTTCTGTTGTTTCCTATAAAATTCACCTTTCTTTACTTTTCGCATGACGCAGACCAAATGATAGTTGTCAAAAGAATTAGATGCACGCAGTATTTATATCGGGACCTATTATATATTATCATTCAAACCATTGGATTAACACGCGTTTCATTTGTGAGTATTGGTGGTATTGTGGCATCATCTTACAGCGTAAGGTCAAATTATCATCGCCAAGTCGAAGACTTTGAGGTGGTTACTTAGATGACGTTAGATGTTTCATATGACGCTGAGGATTACGCACAACGACTTACCACGGATAACGCCTAACATTTAACGTTTATGTTCTATATGAAATGAAATGAATGATTGGCAATAATGGGGGTCATTTGGTCAAACCTTAAATTCAGTCTTTACCTAATTTCTATCAAGCAATAATTATAAGGTATGGCTAGCCCTGAATAAAGTCAATCCGTCAAGTATAGTTTTCAAAGTATACGAAATCAGTATCAAATAAAACGTTTCGCGAGGTGATGACGTCATTACCTCTCACAGTTCGCCCGCTGTGAACTTGTGCAACGATATTTCTGTGCATATACAAGAGAGATGCGCTTACTGTCTCTTTGTTGAGTTAAAGCAGAAGCAAATTACTATATTTAATAATTTTAATAATAGATTATATATAACAAATGCCATTCCATACGAGTTTTAGACTATACTTTCTCTAACGCTGAAGGAGAATTTCACACTTTGTAAAGGAACTACCTAATAAATGACGAATTAAAATTTGATCAGTTTCTTCGGATGTCAAAACACAGGTTTTATTATTTACTGGACAAAATTAAAAACGACATTAAAAAAACAATACATCTTTCAAATAATCTATCACATGAACTGAGCAACTGGCAGTATGTTTGAGGTATGTACTGTACACGTTATATTATATAATGCAAATGATTTAACCTAAGTAACCCATTGAAAAAATTAACTTATAATATTTTATATTGCCATTATTCCTAAGTAATAAAAAAAACTAAATTTAGTTTCAGAAAAGAATTGTTACATCAGGTTATTGTTGTGTATCATCATTCTCTACTAAATTTGCTTCATAGTAGGAGGCACAAGAAGGGTGAGCAGATGATGACTGCGAACACTTTCATTGTATCTAACTAAAAAATATTTGCGCGGAACATGAGTTGAGCATGCTTTGACCGTGAGCGTCCCTATAATGGGAATAGGCCTTAACAGTAATATGTTAATATAAATCCCTCGCAAGCTTGCAGAACAAAACCCCATCACGAACCTCAAAATACGGGTTCTGGGATTGCAATTTACACCTGTAAATTCCTTGTTTATAGGAATACAAAACTTTTATTAAATTCCTTTTTTTCCTCTTTCATATTTTAAGAAAACCATGTCGAATTCTATTATATTTTAACCTCAATGCTAATTGGCATATCTGCCTTTTAAGCACAAACTATGGAATACTGCAGTATTTGGAGTACAACTTAGCTGGAACTATCCTAATTTGAACTAACCACAATTATCTTTCATTAGAGTTAATTATATTTCAGTTTTTCGATCCGATTAGGTATAGTTGCAATAGCATAGAAAATAATAATATACACTTTTTCCACGTCAAAATTCGGGGTTTCACAAAAAATTGTCATTTGAGGGATTGGATACGCTCCTGTCCAATGCCTCAAACCTGTCGCTGATGATGCCAGAAAGTAAAGGAAGACACGCAATTTGAAGTAAGGAAATTGTGCCATCAGCAGACCATGTGTTCTCCACAATGAAAAGCCTTTCATGTCCTTTATTTTGTTCGTTTTTTGGGAAAAGTTTCACTTTGAGTCAGAGCGCGTGGTCAAGCATAATATTATCTAATATTCCGAGTCTTTCGTCTTTCTCGTTAAGTTTAATAATAAACTTTTGTCATATTTTGTACTCGAATTACTTTTAAATGTCTTACTTTTTTTTAAGGTTCTGTCTCAAGGCGCAGCGGATATCCGAAAAATGTCATACCGTCCATCGGATCCTGTGTGTATATAGGGGCTTAGAACTATCCAATGGACAGTACACAGGTAAGTGTTATAAGACTTAAATAATTTTTTATATATTATGAATTTATTTAGAATATCATCACCATTCTATCAAGATAGAAATATAAATTTATAACTAAATGTGCTCTACGTGGAATCTAAATTAATAATTTTCTCACACTTTCCTATTTAAATAATATACAGAATTTTTCAAAGATAAAACACATCCAGTAATTTACGCGAAGAAAGAAAAACCAATAATTTCCGTTCCAATTACTTATACAAAATTGGTATTACAAAACCGTACTAAATCAATTTGCGAAGTAATATTTTTAAAAAGGAAAATTGCTTTTATCTCCTTCACGCTAACCCTATTCGCGGGGCCCTCTTTCATCTTTTATGCATATATTCAAATTGTAGTTATATCATTCTAATCTAAATAGACTGATAACATTTGGATTTTATCATATAGGATATGAATCCCCCTTTTATGAAAATGGAAGGTTATGGTTTTGGGGTGATTCTATATCGGAAAATAATATTGTTATAAAGAAATTAGTTAAGCATAGGAACAATTTGTTAGTGTGGGGTGAAATTCAACTTAATAACAAGGGATAAAGAAGGTAGAACTGACAAGGATCAATTGTATTGGACTTATACGTGTTTTTCCTAGCTTCTCTTACTGTGAGTTCTACATCTCGTGATCTCTTTTCCCATCAAAGCAAGAAGTAACATTCTTATATTCTCCACTTATTCTTCATTTATTTCCTAAGAAAAATAGTCGATTAGGATAACCTGAAACGAATTCATTAAATAAAAATATTTATACTTCAAGTCCAAATTTTCTGTCATTGACTCATCACTAGCATATAGGGAGTTCCGGGTTGTGCGACGTCAGGGGAATGAATTCCAGTGGCGTGGGCATTTCAAAAAATATTAAATGATGAAATTTTCATATAATTCTTTATTAATTAAAACTATTTTATTAATGCTTAAACCCTGATTCTATTAGACCTTCTCCGCTAGGATTTCTTAGTCCTTGCGAAATTCTATCCATAAATGCTTGCCTTGAACTTTTAATATTTAGATCTTGCCATACCTTCTCAGCTGTGTGCCCTTCATTGAGCCATGTTTTGTCCGTGTACAAATTTACCTCTTTTCCCGAAACTCCAGTATTTTTTCAAAATATTTTCGCCGCCATGCAATAATTTCATGTTTTTTAATTGGTAGGCTTTTTCGATTTCGTTTAATATACCTAAAATTAATTTAATTTAAAAAGCTCGTATGAAAACTCTTAATAATACTTTTAGTGAAGATGTGTCCTTAATTTCAGCCATCTGTTTTTTTCATTGTGAATAGTCCATTACGAAAAAAATTCCATGGAATTTGCGATAAGAATAAAATATAAAATACTAGTTCTGTTGTCGATATACTTGAGGTTTGTTGGATTAATACAATTTTATTTGCTAATTTAATAATTTACTATTAATGACTAATCTATTGCATTGCATTTTTTATTAATATCGAAAAATTGAATGAATAATAAATAATGCAAATATTCTGATAATATTTCTACTACAAGGCTGCAAGAGTCAGTCAAGCTTATGTGGTATGTTCTTCGACTATATGGAAATGTAAGCAGACTAGAAATAATAATACCAATGTTTTACATACCAACAGTTTAATGTAAGAAAGCATCTTGTAACAATCTTTTTGTGCTTGTTACAACGTTAGTAGATAGCCCGAGTTTTTATCAAATTTTGACCAATTTAAATAATTAAATTTTTTAAAATTTTTGAATACGCCCCTGTCTAAAAGGTTCTAGACCCAGGCCGATTCGTCTTAATATAATAACCTACGTATAGGCAACCCGTAATATGACGATATGCATGACTAGCTGTCGGAATATCACTTGCACACCCAGATGGTATTAAGCTATCTTTTACATGTTTGGGATGACTGCCGGGTTTTTTGACGTTGCCTAACCTAGTATTTTGGATGCATTTAGTTTCGGGTCAAACTTGCATCTATTTTCATGGCTTTTTTGGTTAAAATGAGTAGATTCCCGTTTTCAAGTTCAAAGTGCCCTCCAGCTTTACTTGTCATTTCCGGAAGTCACATGGGTTTTCGAAGCAGTACGAGTCACGAGTGGGAAGTTGTTTTTTTTTGGATAGGAAAGTCTATTTAAGGACTTTACGGCGTAGTGCGTCGGTCTGTTCGTTCTAAATACCGGTCCAGAAGACTTGAACAGCAGGTGACGAAAATATAAAAATTATGGTTTTGTGTTAATAATTCACATTTTATATGTGTCGGCAATGGCCGGATCGGAATTTAACACAGAAGCTGTCTTTTGAGCCTTAAATGGGATTGTTTCGTCACCTAGACCGTAGGAAGCCCGACCATCTGGTGAGTAGTATTTTTGGGTTTCACAAAATGGCGTCCTAATGTCCACGTTTTGTTTTAGGCTTCATTATTTATTATCTTTCATTATTTATTATCTTTCATTATTTATTATCTTTCATTATTTATTATCCTTCATGATCCTTCATGATCCTTCAGAATTCTTCATTTGTCGTTATTCATTATCCTTCATTATTTATTATCCTTTATTACCCTTCATTATTTATTATCCTTTATTAGCCTTTATTATCCTTCACTATTCATCATTTTTCTTTTATCAACTTCTTTTTCTACTTCCTTTATCTACTTCGATTACCGTCTATTTTTCTTTTATCTTCTGGTTCTTTTATCTCCTACATCTTTTATCCTCTACCTTTATTACCTTCTACTTCTATTTTCTACGTTCTACATGGATTAAGCCATGTGTTGGAAATGCTTAAGTCAGTATTCGTAATCTGGAGTCTTCCTCTAAATTCTTTACCCTGCTATGGATCCCATGTCTGGAATGGAGGATGTATGTCTTAGAGAGGCCAAGACGAGTGGGGGTGTCATTTTGGATGAAGTTCCTGTTTCGGTGCATGTGCCGGTCACCCCGACGTGCTGTATGGTCAACCGTCCACATTGATCTGATGCTGGAGGTTGATGCATAATCCGTCGTGCCTGTCTGCTAGAGTCCTGCCTTACATGAGCTAAGTAGCATATTTTTTCTCCTTGTTTACTGTACTAACACCACTTCCGACTAATTTTTATTAAATTTCATAAGATATAACACCAAAAAAACCCTTCCTTTGAGTTTGAATAAGTAAATTTCATGTGTCCAATAATTCAGGATAATTTCACCTCTGTACTTCAGTTAAATCACTCGTAATGTACTATTAATGGGCCTAGAGCCACCTTTTTATGTCATATTGCTAAAATACCTCTTTTATTCACTTGTAACGTTTTGACTGGCACAATGCCACACTTACCGGACTTAACCTTTTTTATTTGATGACTGATAGCCACTAAAAGTCAATTTGTTAACCCTTAACTTAATTTCCTAGGTTATAAATCTTTTATGTGGTGATTTGGTAGACTGTATTATAGTTGTATATTCTTCCCTCTGTATATTTTTATGTATAGTGTATAATTACCCTAGCTTCGCTTAAGACTGTTGTAAATTCTTGTAGATTTCGCTTAAAGTGGATGGGTCAATCCAGTAATGTACATATTACCTAAACTGCTTATCTTGTATCATACGAAACTTAGTTTTCAATTTAAAACCGAAACCTCCCTCGTCAAGGAATGCTTGAGTGGTTGGTCTATTTATTGTAAATTCATTTGTATATTAATCCCTAGTAGGTTTTATGATTATCTAGCTGGAACAGGCTAGTTTTGATTTATGATACTAACTTTCACTCGTTAAGGAGTCTAAGATGGTTTTTTAATTTATCTTAAATTGAGATTTACATTAAACAAAAAACGTAAGTCTTACTTTCTAACAGAAGTAGCGGTTAAATGTTTAATTTTTAAGTATAAATCTATTACTTCCTCAGGAAGTATGCGTTTTCGCACTAAAGTTATTGAGATATTATATCTGTAATTTCTTTATTTTTGCTTAATGTGATTAAGATATCCCTATAGAGTATTGAGTTATTTCTATAGCTGAAATTTTCTCTATTTTGACTTAATTTTATTAAGATACCCCTATGAATTTGTTGAGATATTCCTATATCGGTAACTTCTTCATTGGACTTAACATTGTAATGGATATATCTATATCTGTTTTGAGCGGGTTAATGAGAGACTGATAATCCCGGTTTTGAATACATTACTTACTGACCCAGATATTTTAGTTACCATCAGTATGTATTTTTTGTCATTCTAGGTTTTGGCTATATCTATTAGTTAGACTTAGCTAGATAATCTTTATCTTCACCCCTAAGCCTTTTTTTGCTGGGAACATAACTAAAGTTTTAAGTTTCCCAATTCTATTTTGGAATAGGGCATGGTAAATGTCTTTATTAATATAACCTGGAAGTGATATTACTATTTATGAATTTGATTCTAAATTCTAACTCACTTTAAATTCTGGCGTAGGGAATGATATATATATATGTATATGACTTTATATTAACTTTACCCTAAATGCTGCTTTACTTTAAAATTTGGCAAAAGGGTAAATGTCTTTAATTACATAACCTTGAAGTTATCATAAATTTCTCAAGGGATCTTAACCAAATTTTGGGGCATCGTAAGTGCTTCAATTGACCTTTCATTGTCTTTACTATAAAGAATATTTTATTTTCAATTTTAGCATAATGAATGCTATAATTTGATTTAGTTTACATTAAATTTAAATTCTGTTTTATTTTGGTCACTACCTTTAAAGTAATTACACTTTAATTATGTTCAAAGCTTTATTTAGTATTTGACTCCTATTATTGGGTGTTTAGAAAGAATCCTCACTTCTTATTCTGTTTGATTTCCTACGATCTAATATATCTTTTAGTGGAGCTGTCTAGCTCATGTCATCTTTTTCTATGTTATTTTTTATATCTTCTTTCTCTGATTTAGTTGCTTAGCCTTTTATTCAAATTATTTTTCTATGTTATGTTTATTTCTTCCTATATGAATAAAATGGGTGTTAGTTGGAAAATATTATTCTTTTAATTAATAAAATAGGAATTGATTAAAATAATTGTTTTATTCATACTGCTTTCTCTTTCAGGGCTAGGGAACTAAATATTCTATTTACTCTTTTCTTTATAATCTTTTTCAACCCCTTTGGTTGATGGCGCTCAAAAATCTTATCTGAATTAAATCTACGACCTTAGCTCTCAAGCGAATTAAAAAACTGAGTGGCCGTGGTGACCCAAGTAATTAATTAATGAACATATAACAAGAACAATCATAAATTGAATAAAGTAGATAAGAATCTTTTTTTTATTTTTTTTTTTATTATTTTTTTAATTTTTTATTTTTTATTAATTATTACAAATGACGCTCTAACGTGGGGCCAGGAATAACATTTTGTGGGTAGCTCAGTCGTATGTAACTAGTAAAATTTTAACAACATTTCAGATAAAAATCTTCATTTTTTCTTGCAGTGATATCTTTCTAAACACATAAATTTCTATATTTTTGGCTTGGCCAGAGATATTATTTTGACCATTTTTTAATTGTATTTGGAATTTTTAGGTACATTTTGGTATAGAGAAAAATGTCTAAAATGAACCCTACCTACCTGTGGAAAGATGAGTTGGTTTGGGAACTCTGCGTCAGAGGAATCCAGGCTGATCCAGGATCAAAAGTCAACATCCTCAAATCCTTATTGCGACAGCTACAGAAAGCTGAGAAAGATGATTCTATCGTGCCTCATCCGGCGATATCGATGGATTTTCAACAGGAAACACAAATATGCCAAAGAAAACTCGTGATATTACAAGGATTGGTAACCATTTTTAATTCCAATAAAGAACATGTTGATTATAAAAGAGCTATGTCACGTTTACTACATGTTAAACGTAGATTAGAGTATATCTCTTCTGGTAACCCAGAAGAAGATAATTTCAAATCCGAACTTATAACTGAAACAACCTCTCTTATTGCCAATTTAAAGGCAAAAGCTCAAAATAATGACGTCAATCTTTTGCATTTCAAGGACACAGATGAAAGTTCTTCAGAGACCTCGTATGAAAGCGATTCTGAAACTCCTGAAATTGTAAATTCTCGTAGAGTATCTTTTGCGACCGACGAACAAAAAGTAAATCCAGGAGAAAATCCTAAAATAATTATTCATTCTGACGTTCTTGTTCGTGGGCCAGCACAGGAGGCTTCGCAATTAAATTCCGTATCTCAACATATGAGTAACAATAATGATTTTGAAAGCTCTATTTAACCAACCTGTTCTTATACATTACAGCCTAAAACCTTGTTTAGTAGGGACATACAAGAAAACATCAACTCGTATAGACGACAATTTAATTTAAACTCAATATCTCAAAATAAAGTTGATAATGGCGAAAATTTAATTGATAATGACTTTGAAAGCTGGGTTCAACCAAATTGTTCCCGCACACCAAATCTTGCAACCTTATCTAGTAGAGACACCCAACAAAATACCAACTTAAACACATGACAGTTACAGAAAAAGAGCTTTTGGCCATAGTACACGCTGTACTAAAGTTTAGGTCTTATATAGAGGGTGGCCCAACTTTCACAATTTTAACTGACCATTATTCCTTGCAGTGGCTTTTCCGTTTAGAAAACCCCATGGGTAGATTAGCTAGAATGTCCATCTTGCTGTCACAATTTAATTTTGTTATTAAGCATAGGTCTGGCACCTCAAACGTCGTCGCAGACGCACTTAGTCGTAGTTTTCCAGAAATTTCATCAATAGATAACGTTCCACTAGATAAATGGTATTCACAGTTGAGGGATAAAATACAAAAACATCCTCAAAAATATCCAGCTTTTCGAATAGAGGGTAATAACTTATATAAACATTTCCCCAGTAGTCACAATGTTCAAATTAACCAAAAAGATTGGAAACTAATCATACCACGAATTAAAAGATCGGAAGTCTTAGAAAAATTTCATGATAATCCATTAGGTGCACATTTTGGTTTTAAAAAGTGTCTCGATAAAATTTTAGAACAATGCTGGTGGCCAGGGATTAGACAAGATATAAAGACGTATATTTCTCGTTGTCAGGTTTGTAATGAACAGAAAGTTTCTCAATTTGCTAGGGCCGGTCTCATGGGGGCACCTAAGAATATTTCCACACCATTTAAATTACTTTCTATAGACATTCAGGGACCTTTTCCAAAATCCAGGTCCGGCTTTTGTTATTTGCTCGTCGTAATAGACTGGTTCACCAAATTTACTTTTATTCATAAAATGAAACGAGCTTTGACTAAGGAAATTTGTAGCTTTCTGGAGGAAATAGTTTTTATATATTTTGGCGTTCCCCAAGTTCTAGTAGTAGACAATGGTACGCAGTTTAAATCAAAAGAATTCACCAGCCTGATGAATAGTTATAAAGTAGGTCACATCTGGTACAATGCCCGATACCATCCCCAAACAAATAACGTAGAGCGTGCAAATAGAGTGATAGGCACCGCGATTAGGTCCTATATTAAAGAAAATAACCACCGTGACTGGGACAAACACGTACACCACATATGTAACGCTATAAACACCACTACACACATATCAACTGCATTTTCACCAGCTTTCTTAACTTTTGGACGTAACTTACCTACCTCTGGAGATTATTTTGGTATCATAGAAAGTAAAAATCTTTGTCCCTATAAATTTGACGACAGACAAAACTTAGCTCAAGAACTTTCTAAATTACCAGACGTTTATGAACAAGTTATTAAAAACATCAATAAAGCTTATGAGCGAAATAAGAAATATTATGATTTGAGAAAGAGAAATATTGAGTTTGATGTAGGTGACGTAGTCTATAAAAGAAATTTCATCTTGTCTGACGCTGGGAATTATTTTTCTAAAAAACTGGCAAAGAAATTCATTAAATGTAAAATCATTAAGAAAATTTCTCCAATCATTTATGAACTTAAGGATGAGCACGATAAAAGCATCGGTCGGTATCACATTAAAGATCTTAAATCCCCTCTGGATAGCAGTCTTGATCTTGAAGACGCTGACCAGCCCTAAACCCAACCGTTTTCCATAGCTAGTAAGTTAGTAATTAAGACTAAAATATAAACCGAAATGTATATTGTATCTCAAATGTAAAGGCAACCTGTAGCCTAAAAATTTTTTGGTAATTAGACGTTAAGAGGTACTCAATTGTCCTGAATTATTTCTTATTTTTTTAATTTTTTGTTGAAAGGGGGTATTTGTAACAATCTTTTTGTGCTTGTTACAACGTTAGTAGATAGCCCGAGTTTTTATCAAATTTTGACCAATTTAAATAATTAAATTTTTTAAAATTTTTGAATACGCCCCTGTCTAAAAGGTTCTAGACCCAGGCCGATTCGTCTTAATATAATAACCTACGTATAGGCAACCCGTAATATGACGATATGCATGACTAGCTGTCGGAATATCACTTGCACACCCAGATGGTATTAAGCTATCTTTTACATGTTTGGGATGACTGCCGGGTTTTTTGACGTTGCCTAACCTAGTATTTTGGATGCATTTAGTTTCGGGTCAAACTTGCATCTATTTTCATGGCTTTTTTGGTTAAAATGAGTAGATTCCCGTTTTCAAGTTCAAAGTGCCCTCCAGCTTTACTTGTCATTTCCGGAAGTCACATGGGTTTTCGAAGCAGTACGAGTCACGAGTGGGAAGTTGTTTTTTTTTGGATAGGAAAGTCTATTTAAGGACTTTACGGCGTAGTGCGTCGGTCTGTTCGTTCTAAATACCGGTCCAGAAGACTTGAACAGCAGGTGACGAAAATATAAAAATTATGGTTTTGTGTTAATAATTCACATTTTATATGTGTCGGCAATGGCCGGATCGGAATTTAACACAGAAGCTGTCTTTTGAGCCTTAAATGGGATTGTTTCGTCACCTAGACCGTAGGAAGCCCGACCATCTGGTGAGTAGTATTTTTGGGTTTCACAAAATGGCGTCCTAATGTCCACGTTTTGTTTTAGGCTTCATTATTTATTATCTTTCATTATTTATTATCTTTCATTATTTATTATCTTTCATTATTTATTATCCTTCATGATCCTTCATGATCCTTCAGAATTCTTCATTTGTCGTTATTCATTATCCTTCATTATTTATTATCCTTTATTACCCTTCATTATTTATTATCCTTTATTAGCCTTTATTATCCTTCACTATTCATCATTTTTCTTTTATCAACTTCTTTTTCTACTTCCTTTATCTACTTCGATTACCGTCTATTTTTCTTTTATCTTCTGGTTCTTTTATCTCCTACATCTTTTATCCTCTACCTTTATTACCTTCTACTTCTATTTTCTACGTTCTACATGGATTAAGCCATGTGTTGGAAATGCTTAAGTCAGTATTCGTAATCTGGAGTCTTCCTCTAAATTCTTTACCCTGCTATGGATCCCATGTCTGGAATGGAGGATGTATGTCTTAGAGAGGCCAAGACGAGTGGGGGTGTCATTTTGGATGAAGTTCCTGTTTCGGTGCATGTGCCGGTCACCCCGACGTGCTGTATGGTCAACCGTCCACATTGATCTGATGCTGGAGGTTGATGCATAATCCGTCGTGCCTGTCTGCTAGAGTCCTGCCTTACATGAGCTAAGTAGCATATTTTTTCTCCTTGTTTACTGTACTAACACCACTTCCGACTAATTTTTATTAAATTTCATAAGATATAACACCAAAAAAACCCTTCCTTTGAGTTTGAATAAGTAAATTTCATGTGTCCAATAATTCAGGATAATTTCACCTCTGTACTTCAGTTAAATCACTCGTAATGTACTATTAATGGGCCTAGAGCCACCTTTTTATGTCATATTGCTAAAATACCTCTTTTATTCACTTGTAACGTTTTGACTGGCACAATGCCACACTTACCGGACTTAACCTTTTTTATTTGATGACTGATAGCCACTAAAAGTCAATTTGTTAACCCTTAACTTAATTTCCTAGGTTATAAATCTTTTATGTGGTGATTTGGTAGACTGTATTATAGTTGTATATTCTTCCCTCTGTATATTTTTATGTATAGTGTATAATTACCCTAGCTTCGCTTAAGACTGTTGTAAATTCTTGTAGATTTCGCTTAAAGTGGATGGGTCAATCCAGTAATGTACATATTACCTAAACTGCTTATCTTGTATCATACGAAACTTAGTTTTCAATTTAAAACCGAAACCTCCCTCGTCAAGGAATGCTTGAGTGGTTGGTCTATTTATTGTAAATTCATTTGTATATTAATCCCTAGTAGGTTTTATGATTATCTAGCTGGAACAGGCTAGTTTTGATTTATGATACTAACTTTCACTCGTTAAGGAGTCTAAGATGGTTTTTTAATTTATCTTAAATTGAGATTTACATTAAACAAAAAACGTAAGTCTTACTTTCTAACAGAAGTAGCGGTTAAATGTTTAATTTTTAAGTATAAATCTATTACTTCCTCAGGAAGTATGCGTTTTCGCACTAAAGTTATTGAGATATTATATCTGTAATTTCTTTATTTTTGCTTAATGTGATTAAGATATCCCTATAGAGTATTGAGTTATTTCTATAGCTGAAATTTTCTTTATTTTGACTTAATTTTATTAAGATACCCCTATGAATTTGTTGAGATATTCCTATATCGGTAACTTCTTCATTGGACTTAACATTGTAATGGATATATCTATATCTGTTTTGAGCGGGTTAATGAGAGACTGATAATCCCGGTTTTGAATACATTACTTACTGACCCAGATATTTTAGTTACCATCAGTATGTATTTTTTGTCATTCTAGGTTTTGGCTATATGTATTAGTTAGACTTAGCTAGATAATCTTTATCTTCACCCCTAAGCCTTTTTTTGCTGGGAACATAACTAAAGTTTTAAGTTTCCCAATTCTATTTTGGAATAGGGCATGGTAAATGTCTTTATTAATATAACCTGGAAGTGATATTACTATTTATGAATTTGATTCTAAATTCTAACTCACTTTAAATTCTGGCGTAGGGAATGATATATATATATGTATATGACTTTATATTAACTTTACCCTAAATGCTGCTTTACTTTAAAATTTGGCAAAAGGGTAAATGTCTTTAATTACATAACCTTGAAGTTATCATAAATTTCTCAAGGGATCTTAACCAAATTTTGGGGCATCGTAAGTGCTTCAATTGACCTTTCATTGACTTTACTATAAAGAATATTTTATTTTCAATTTTAGCATAATGAATGCTATAATTTGATTTAGTTTACATTAAATTTAAATTCTGTTTTATTTTGGTCACTACCTTTAAAGTAATTACACTTTAATTATGTTCAAAGCTTTATTTAGTATTTGACTCCTATTATTGGGTGTTTAGAAAGAATCCTCACTTCTTATTCTGTTTGATTTCCTACGATCTAATATATCTTTTAGTGGAGCTGTCTAGCTCATGTCATCTTTTTCTATGTTATTTTTTATATCTTCTTTCTCTGATTTAATTGCTTAGCCTTTTATTCAAATTATTTTTCTATGTTATGTTTATTTCTTCCTATATGAATAAAATGGGTGTTAGTTGGAAAATATTATTCTTTTAATTAATAAAATAGGAATTGATTAAAATAATTGTTTTATTCATACTGCTTTCTCTTTCAGGGCTAGGGAACTAAATATTCTATTTACTCTTTTCTTTATAATCTTTTTCAACCCCTTTGGTTGATGGCGCCCAAAAATCTTATCTGAATTAAATCTACGACCTTAGCTCTCAAGCGAATTAAAAAACTGAGTGGCCGTGGTGACCCAAGTAATTAATTAATGAACATATAACAAGAACAATCATAAATTGAATAAAGTAGATAAGAATCTTTTTTTTATTTTTTTTTTATTATTTTTTTAATTTTTTATTTTTTATTAATTATTACAATCTTTTTTTTATTATTTTTTTAATTTTTTATTTTTTATTAATTATTACAATCTTTAGAAAACCTATAAAAAATAAGTTTTCCAGGTGCTTTATAAGCTTCTTTAGATATTCTAAACTTAGTATAACTAAACCCAACCTTTACAAGAAAAACACGTAACATATTAAGGGTCGGGGTACAAGTTGTCTAAAGTTATTATTTCGTAATCAATTCTGCCTGAAATTTTGAAAAGTTATGAGTTGATAAACTCACCTACTGATCAATTAAAAAAAAATACAGCCCTGGGGGTGTTTCCCTATAATTACGTTCTGATCACGGATGATCAACGAGTAATTTTATTCTTACTTAAATTTGTATGTTTGAAAACTCTTTAAAATTAAGTTACTACAATAACATAAAAACGATCCTGCCAGTCCAGTGCGTTAATAGTACTACATTGTGATGGACGAATTTGAATTAATAACGCCAGAAATGATTTACAACACAATTGAAATATTTTATTTTCAGTTAGCACACTGTCAAGCTGTACAGGGAAAACAGTTTGAACATTTAACATAAAAAATATATTTTTTCTAAATTGTACTCGTTATTTCGAAAACTGCTGATATTAGGAACAAAGTATGTTATACCAAAAGTGTAACAGATTTAAAGTAAAAACTATAAATAAAAAAATATACAGGGTGTTATATTTAAAAATATAAAATTCGTTCGAATTCCAGACGAACTAAAAAGCTGGCAACAACGCCAATATCGTCATTCGGTGCCTCAGATCCTCTTACATAACTCTACCAAATTTGGTTTAAATCGGCTAATAAATTGTGATGTTATTAAGCCGTTTCCAGACTTTATACACACACTGTATATTAATTTCAACTCAATGCAAATACAGGGTAATGAACTGCTGTCTCAGCGTTTAGCCATTATTTGTAAAACTTGTCCATACTTAATAGAATATCCTTTAAAACGCTGTACTGGACAATTGAAAAGCATTTATTAATATTTTAAATAATCGTTAAGCGAATAACTCCTTTCCATTTATTCCAGTTCAGGCTCAAATAACACATTATAAGATTACCATGTAGAGCTACCACAGTTGACCCTGCTTTGCACTGACACTCTTTCACTAATTCAAGGGGTTTTACCTTTACCCCCTGGATTCCTCTTTTTAAATCCTTGTTATCCATAAGCAGGATACCCTCGACATTAACGTAGTAGAAGAGTCGTTTTTCGTTACTCTTATAGCAAACACTATGTTCCTTCGTACTTTATTCTGAAAGCATTGAATTATTCCAATGTTGCCCTTATGGCACGCCCTCACCAATCATGTAGTACCTAAACACCTTTCCCCAGTTCTCTAGCAAATCACTTAAACACACAATGCAGAAAATAAAAGTAATACGTCATACACTATGCATACTCTCTCTCCTATAATCATTTTCTTGAGCCAGACATCAGTCTTTTGCTCTTGTTTTTTGTTGTAGATATCTGATCGATAACAATTTTGAAAGGTCGTGATTTTGAATTTTGTATTTGATTTTTTTCTCATCTTCTTCTGTTTTGGTCTTACGTGCTTTTCTTTTTCTCTTTAATACATATCTGTATTATTTATCAGGGGGGGAGCCAATCTTTAGGGAATTTGTGTTTCGAGTTTGGTAATGAGTGTATGTGTGTGTCTAAAATGAGTCGATTCGTGGATGTACTTGCTCGCGTATGGTATTTTTTAATAATTTTATCATAACAAGTATTTAATTTGTCCATTCGTAAGTCCCTGTGCAGTGCAGTACGTCTGTCGGTACATGTCTTTGAGCGTCCGTTATTATGCGTAAAACTATATTTTGTAATATTTGTAATTTTTTCAGTCTCGTCTTGTTTACGGTGCACCACGTAGGTACACCGTATGTAAGTACAGGTCTTATTATTGTCTTGTAGATCAACGTTCTCGTCTTGATGCTTATTTTGCTTCTTTTGTTTAATAATGAATAGACTGCACTTAATTGGCCTTGTGCCTTTGCAAGTCTCTCTGTCACATTGTCGTTCCACAATAATTTTCTGTCTAAACGTGAGGCCAAGATATTTAATCTTGTTCCTCCAATTTTTTGTGCATCGCCCACTCTTACTCTTGTTTGGGGTAGTTTTGTAATAGCTTTTGAAAAGTAAATTGCTTGGGTCTTACCATCATTTAGACAAAGTTTCCAAGAGTCCAACCATCTCTGAAGGAGATTGATATGGCGTTGCAGACAAAGGACTACAACCCAGGGCAACTTCAAGGTTGCAGTAATCGCAGTATCATCAGCGAATTAATACAATGCATACTCTGTTGCTAGGAATCAAACTTATACATCACATACATTGCGCGCTCGCGACCACTTCATTATAAAACTTTTATTGGGGCAACCTCATTTAATTTTGGAATTGCATTAGAACTTTGGCAACTGTAAATATTGATTGAGGAATAAAATTCTTGCATCTCCTATTTGAGGAATTAATATTTCATTCTATTAAATAAAGCCTTAATAAAAGAAACTTCGAACAAACCTAAGTACTAAAATTTAATTGACCCAATAAAATTTCGTTTAATTTGAGAAAAAAATTATTTTATTGAATCAACTAAATTGTTTTCAGTAACTGTCTTTCTTGCAATATATTTCACTTGATGAAATATAGAATGTATTGCCACCATTAACAAAAAATCGATTAAGCGTTTTAATTCGCACAAGAACAAATTTTTCCTCAGTGTTCATTTGCCATGTTGGGTGATATACCATGCCCGTTGTTAAGGCGAATGAATATCATGTCCCTGGTTACCGTCATCGGAACAACTTCTATCATATCATAGAGCCACTATAGAATCGTGTTAATTTTTAGACTCATATAAGATTTTAGTATTATTCGTGGCAATATTTTCAAATGAAATTTCCTTACTTTAGGTATCCCCTTTATTCTATCAAATACCTACAAGGACAAATTAATCAACGTAAACTGTCCAACAACCCTCATCCCATAATTATTGTGGACCATAACGAGCAATATACGGGACTAAACCTGTACGCCTAAAGACCAGAGCCATGAACGCGATCGACTACAAAATTGACTACGGAAATTACTGAGTTGCTGATGGAATGTACACTAGTTGCAAAATTAATGATTGCAAAAACATTTTCTCAAATTTTAAACCTGAAATCAAAACGAGCCTCTCTTAATATCCGTTAATTTTAATGAGAAATAATACAGGGTGTTATTTAATGATAGGCAGTAATTCCGAAGGCGCACTCCAGAAGTTCAAGTAGAAAAGTTTATATAAACATGTGTCCTAAAAAGTCTGGTTTTCAAAAAGTTTAAAAAAAATCGTTTTTTTATTCATATCTCAAGGATTCTTTTTGCCAATTTTGGTGAAATTTGGCAGTGTTCTTCGTTGTTATAAGATGCTAAGTTAGCACTTACTAATAATAATACTAATGGACAGCCTAAGTCTGACGTCACAAGGGGCGTGACTTTCAAAAATCTTTCCAAACAAAAATAAATTGCATTGAAAATCCCATAAGAGATTTTTAAAACCAGTGCTGTGAGTTTAGAAACGATAAATAAGGAATTTCTTCAATTTATTCATATTTTTGGTGATATGATTGACCCATTTACAGCCACAGATAGAGATAAGTGTGTCCTGAAAATATTTAATCGCTATCTGAAAAAGTTTGAGGTTATGTTATTGTTGTTTACATTATTGTTTATTAAGTCATAATTGTTAGTTTTTTGTAAAATAAAGCTTGTGGTAGTGTTTATTTATTAATATAAAGTAGACCCAGTCTATAGCCTAAATAATTTATATTATAGATTCAATATTGGCTAAAGTGGTTACGTATTTTGTTACCCGAACAGAAAATTTTCAAGTTTGTGGTATTCCCTGCAAAGATAAAAGAAAGGAAAGCTCGGACATCACTTATAAGGTACCTAATAGAGCAAATATTATTATGTTAAAAAGGGGTAAATGCCTTGGAGTCAAACCATGTCCTATGGACGCAATTTGATTCAGGTCGGAGAAGTTCACACTATGATGAAAGACAACAGTTATAATATTGTGGTAATAAAATATCATCAACTGCATTATTTGTATACTACTACCTATCAGTCCCTGATAAGAAGTGCCTTCGAAATGCCCAAAAAACTAAATCCAGCGAAGTTAAAACAGCTGAGCTATATCCCAGTAAGCCTTATTCATGCAGCTATGGATCATCAGATTGATCAGCAATTTTAGTAATACTGTAGACCTTAACAACATTTGATGTACTGAAATTATAAAAATTTAAACAAATATTTATTGTTATTTTTATTACATTGTTTTATAATCTACATAATATATATTTCAAATTAATTGTATTAGGTATAGCATTGATATCCCTGTGCATACATAAGGATAGGTATGAGAATAGTTGTAACTAAAGCGTACTAAAAGTTTTTAAATGTTTTTTTTGAAATTTCTTCCAAATCTTGTATCAAAAAATAATTTTCTGCTTTTAACGATGCTCCTAAAGCATGAGTCAATATCTTCAGTAACATCTGTCTGCTCACTTCTTTTCTAAAAATAATTTAATATAATGTTGGCCTTGCTTTTCTATTAAAAGTTAAATTAAACTATTAAATGTTCACATTTTTTACTTTAGTTTTTAGGAACGTGAATACATTTTGTATAATAAAAGCTATAACATACCTTTTTTCTGGAGATGTAATGCTAAATTGCCTTTTAGCGCTGAACTCAAATATTGTAGCCCTATTCTTTCTGTCATTGTGCCCAAAATGGCAGGTACAAACCAAAGAATGTTGGGAAGGTTCTCTGCTCTATCTTGACTTCTACCATTGTAAAGCAAATAATGGTTCAACTCCAAGGCGTTTATCCCTTTTTAACATAATAATTATTCTATTATGTACCTTATAAGATGCTTATAGGTGATGACCAGGCATTCCTCTCTTCTATCTTTGCAGGGAATACAACAAACTTGAAAATTTTCTGTTCGGGTAACAAAATACGTAACCACTTTAGCCAATATTGAATCTATAATATAAATTATTTAGGCTATAGACTGGGTCTACTTCATATTAATAAATAAACACTACCACAAGCTTTATTTTACAAAAAACTAACAATTATGTCTAAATAAACAATAATGTAAACAACAATAACATAACCTCAAACTTTTTCAGATGGCGATTAAATATTTTCAGGAAACACTTACCTCTATCTGTGGCTGTAAATGGGTCAATCATATCACCAAAAATATGAATAAATTGAAGAAATTCCTTATTTATCGTTTCTAAACTCACAGCACTGGTTTTAAAAATCTCTTATGGGATTTTCAATGCAATTTATTTTTGTTTGGAAAGATTTTTTAAAACACGCCCCTTGTGACGTCATCACTTAGGCTGTCTATTACTCACGAATAATATTGACAAAATAAATGTACGCTACTGCCTGAAGAATGTGCTTCATCACAATAATAATAAAATAATTTTTGAGGAATCAGCTAATCTACTTGTATTTTCCTTAATATTTCTTTAGAGTTATATGGATTGAGACATCTTAGTCAGTCTTTTGCTACAATTATGCCTACAAAGACACTTCTTGGTCTTCTCCTTGGATCTTCCGTCGAGTTCTGCTCCAATAAGGCTCTAGTGCGATTAAAAATACATAATATACAGTGTGTCCAACATAAGAATGGGATAGCATTGGAATCTTGGAAACGGTTGGAATTACAATGTTGGTTAAATTAGGAAAAATTTGCACAATTTAAACTATCTTTAACCGATTTCGATATTTTTTAAAAAAGTTATTTTTTGCTGTATTATTTTTTATTTATTTGTTGCATTATTTTAACAGATATAAAAAAATGAAAAATACTTTTTCATTGTCACTTTTTAAGCTGAACAAGATAGCGCTTACAGATTTTCAGTACGACGTTTCGTTTTCGAAAAAACATCCTCAACTTTCTTTTTTTAAATACGGTCCTGTGTTTTTTTTTAATCGAAGGCTATTTTGAACTCTAAAATAACTGATGTACCACTTGCATTGGTTTAAACATATTTTCAGCTTTTTAGCTATCGTTTAAAAATATTCAAAAGAAATCTCCATAGTTCGGCACTGAATGCTCGAAAAACATTTATTAACATAATACCAAATTAGAACTTAATTACAAACAGTATTCAAACAAATGGCCATTATTTTCTAAGCATAGGTAACATCGTCTAACTGTAGAATTCAAAACATTGTTAAGTACCTCTGGGGTAATCGTTTGAAATGCTTCTAAAACCAGTTGACGCAATTCTTCCTCCGTTTGAAAATTACGTTGGTGCACATAGTTTTTGATGTACCCCCAGAGATAAAAGTCCAAAGGAGCTAGATCAGGTGATCGTGCAGGCCAAGAAACAGCTGAACGCGTACCTATCCATCTGTCAGGAAATCTATCTGTTAAATATTCTTGGAGAATTCTCGAATTATGAGCGGGGGCCCTATCTTGTTGAAACCAAAAGTTATTGATTTTTGCTAGTGGTAAGTTGTTATCGAACCATTCTTCCAAATTATGCTGCAGTAAATTTCGATACCTACCGCTCCGAATTTAGTGTTCCGTGGTAAAAAATTGGCCCAATCATCTTTGTTCCCAAAATTCCTACCCACATGTTAAAACCAAAACGATGTTGGTGTCTAGCCATTTTGTACAACCGTGGATTTTCTGTGGACCAATAATGCGTATTTCTTCTGTTACAGATTCCGTTGTTGGTTATCATACTTTTATCAGAAAATAAAATTTTATTGACGAAATTTTCGTCGTTTTGACATTGCCTAGTGTACCATTCGCAAAATACCCTTCGCCTTATGTCGTCTCCCGGTTTTAGTTCGAAATTTGTACGGTGATATTTGTTTTTACGCAAAATAAAATGTACCCTAGATTTTGGCGTTCCACTTACTTTCTCAATGTTTCTAACTGATGTTGTAGGGTCTTCCGTCACAGCTAATGCCACATTATTTTGAATTTCCTCATTACAAGGTTTGTTTCTAGTAACAACTGCTTTATTAAATGACCAATACTGCAATAAATTGGCAACAATTCTTCCAAACATCTTTTTATTTGGTTGTAATTTCTCTGGGTAATTATTTAAATACATTTGCTTAGCATCTCGAGTATTTCTATGGCATAAAATGTAACACTCTAACATATCAAACTTTTTCTCAAAAGAGAAATGTACAACCATTTTTAAACGAAGTGAAAGACCTCGTACCTAATTAAATTTTGTATTTATGACGGAAGTAAGTTGTCAAGAAAGACGAACGTTTGTTTCAAAGCCCCACTATGTTTATTATACGGTCTTATGATAATATGAGGATTTTATTCGTTACATAATAAAAATCTATGATAGAGAAAAAGCTGAAAATTTGTTCAAGTGATAGATCAGTTATTTTAGAGTTCAAAATAGCCTTCGATTAAAAAAAAAACACAGGACCGTATTTAAAAAAAGAAAGTTGAGGATGTTTTTTCGAAAACGAAACGTTGTACTGAAAATCTGTAGACGCTATCTTGTTCAGCTTAAAAAGTGACAACAAAAAGTATTTTGCATTTTTTTATATCTGTTAAAATAATGCAACAAATAAATAAAAAATAATACAGCAAAAAATAATTTTTTTTTTAAATATCGAAATCGGTTAAAGACAGTTTAATTTTGCAAACACCATGTAAAAGGTATTTAAATTGTGCAACTTTTTCCTAATTTAACCAACATTCTAATTCCTACCGTTTCCAAGATTCCAATGCTATACCATTCTTATCTTGGACACCCTTATTTTATTTTGCATCTCTAGTGAAAGGGAAGGCAATAAGTGTGTTTCATTTGATGTTTATTATCTGTTTGCATTTTCCATATTATTATTGTATCGTAAGCAGAATTATAATAGCGTACCACTTGATTTTTTCCCAGAAAACTCAAGTTTTTAAAACCCCGCCTAAAAGTATTGAGACCTCAAAAGTAGAATAACACTGGAATGCAGACGCAGTATCGTACTAACTTTCCTCAATGTTCAAGAATACTTTCAAAAGATACTTTATTATTAGCTTGTTAATGAGGGCGCACACTTTGAACATTTAATAAAATAATTTGTTCAAACTAAATAAATTAGTTACTATTTCCTAAAGATTTTATTACTATAATATAATCCTACTTCGTGCGTTTTTTTTAAACCGAGTGTAGATACATTTATACTTTTATTTCACTGGTACATTTCTTTTATTGCACTGCATTGCAATCTAACGGATGAAGAAATTAGGGTGATACAGTTCCAAATTGTCCCCCTTTCAATAGGCCATAAATTGGTTAAAACGAAAATGAAAGGAGGCAACGGCATACGTGAGTATATTAGGGATGAATGGTTTGATATGGAGCTTTAAATTATTGGATGTGGGGGACAATTTTTATGTGAACTTTATAATAAGTAAAATTTTGCGTTTTCAATAGCAAATTTAGTTTAGGTTTAAGTATACCTGAAGAGCAAGCATAGCAAAACTTTCTTGAACTAACTTTAAAATCCACTTTTAGCCCCTTAATAAATAATCATTATTAATTTGAAGTAGTTTGTAAGATTAAAACTAGACTCCTAATTATTTAATGTTTAAGGCAACTTAAGTGCCTTAAAAAGTTAATAATTATGGTAAATAAAATTAGTAATAGTTGGATATTATAGGACGAGGAAGAACGAAAAGCACATTAAAGTTGGGTTAAAGAGCATTAGAGTAATGCAAACGAGATTAAACTTCTCAAATATACGATATAATTTACGTTATAAAGCCAAGTTATTTCTTGGTTTCAAACAGTTATAACCTAATGCTTTTAATAAACAAGACAATTACATTTTTTTATTCTTGCAAAATGTTTTGGAATGCTCAGGTATTTAAAAATATTTTTTTTCATTATTCCATGTCCTAACACAGTGGCGGTTCCTGTATAGGAGATGCAGAGCTGCGGAATCACCAAACTTTTAAACCAAATAACCAAAACCATCAGTTACCGGTTAATACATTTTACACCGATACTAATTCTACACCAAATGTCCGAAGTATTCAACCGAGTATGGCGCAATATACCAATAACACCGAGAATATAAGGACTCGGTTCTCTCGCGTGACGGCATCACAGGCAGGTGGCGCGTTGAGTCGGCATCCAATGCTGTTCGCATACTTTATTATGCGTTTTTCGTTGTTTTAGGATTAATAAATGGGTATTTTTAAAACTTTTAAAGGGATTTTGATTGAAAGAGGGTGTCAGTCGTCAACTGAGCCCTTTTTCGCATTGGTCAAGTGTTTGAAAATATTGAAAAGCAGTTGCCTTTTCAACACCACTGTCAAAATCGGGATAATATATTGTTTTGTTTTGTTTTAAATTAAGCCAGTTATTTCTTATGCATTTAAGCAAATACAGAGTCGAGTGGATAAAATCTGTGGGGTGAGGATAAATAATACTTTATCTTTTGTTGTCAGCAACATGGCTCTTGGCTTAACTGTTTACAGCGGTATTGTCACTAATAACGCAAAATACCTTGTAGTCAATTTCCTCTGACTTAGTTATAGTTATACCTGTCTTAATTAATGAAAAACCTAGAAGGTGGTCAGTTTTGGAGGTAGGACTAATACACACAACTTCCTTTACACTTAACATAACGCTAGACGTCATAAATACAAAAGCAGAATTTACCAAACAAGCATTATTATAAGCAGTTCCAACAATATTTCCTGCTTTATAATCAAGAAATAGTTTAATGTGAATTTCGTCCATTATTAATATTACATATTTTTCACGGTCTTACAATAACTTATAAAGGAAAGAAGATCTTTCTCGTAGCCACAAGGTGAACAAAGAACTGCAAATAGATCGTACTGTATCTGGATAAGGTAATATAGGTACACCAAAATGTCTTAAGTATCCAGGATAATATTTTCACTAAAACAATGTTTGCAGATCATTCAGCAACAAAAAACTCTTTAAAATTGGTATACCAAAATGCTTTTTGATAAGTTTCAAACTCAGTTTTACTATTTTTAATCGCTTTTGCCAAATTTTGATTTTCCAATTTCCGGATTTTATCTTCACGGCTTGGGCGCAATTTTACAGTTTTAGATAAATAAGGACAGTTGAGGAATTGAGTAGGTACTGCATCGCGGTTTAGTCTAGAAATTTTTAAAGGTACAGTTATGGTTTCGCTGGTTTTGAATCCGTTTCTGTAGAACAATTTAATATGTATTCTTTAGCAAAATGTAACTCACAGACTCTACTGAACTAGGATGGAGTAAAATTTTCCCTGTAAATACCCTTACTCATCTATCAAACATCGTTGCATCCGTTGGAAAGGATATGCGCGTACCTGTGTACCTTCGGTTCATTATTATAATTTCCATGACATCCCGGCACACAACGGAAATACGGTATTTTATAAATACCGGTACCACCGGTAAAACACACCACAACACAAGAATATCACACAATTTGTTACTTTTTAATGAAAACTCGAGCGAGAACTAACCGCTTCCTTCACTCTCGCGCACGAGAAAATAATGGCGGGTTATTGGGTCACAAGACGATCAGGCGCAACACGTACACCTCGCTCTACCTACGTCATGCGGCTCTGACGTCATAGCACCGAGTCCTTATATTCTCGGTGTTATTGAATAAACACAATCAAGCCATCCGCCCATTCCTATTCTATGCATCGGCCGAATACAGACAGCGCCACAGAACTTAAAAGGTGTTGACAGCGCATTTTCTCCTTGAAGTAGTCAACGGCGACGTGAGCCGAATATATACGGCCGGGTTTGTTACAATAGGCGATTATTGGGTTCAGTGCTGCAAATTATTTCAGTTCCGGTTAGTATCAGTTCTGTTTTCTTATATCTGTGCAACACATCCAATATATTAGAGTTCACGAGCCGCCACTGAGTACTTACCGGACCAAATTCCTTATCCTGTGTGAACGAGAATGATGCGAGATGAAAGCACGTTTATTGTTAGAGCTTATTTTGTCAAATTTGTGAATGCTTTAGTAAATAGATATTCCTTTGAAATTGTGTTTTAATCCTGGTCGAATTTTTAATCACCCAATAAAGTTATGTAAAATTAGAAACTTACACAAACCAGAATCAGAAATGTGGATAGCGTACTTGCTTAGATTACAAGCAAGCAGTAACTTTTGTAAGTAAATTAGCGTGCTCTCTGTGATACTTGACCTATATAATATGCAACAAACTGGCTTACGAAACAACTTCTGGTTTATGTCTTAGTTCCCGTAAGAGTTTTGGCATACCGAATTATACAAACCTACATATTTGAGCCACAATATACACTATGTTCAAAAAGTTCCGGACCACACCGATATTTGAAAATTCATCAGTTTAAATGATATAACGTCATTTTTATTATTACAATAAATACTTATAGTGTATAAAATTAATATTACTTCCTAATTATTTTACCGTTTCTCTTTACAACATTTTTGTGACAGTATTGTTTGAGTTTGTGAAATTTAATTCTATTATTGGAATTAATATTTAACTTATTTCCCTTACTAAAAAAGAATTAGATTAGAGGTTCCGGAGCTCGCGAACTATCCTATATCGAAACGCAAAATCTTTTACTTTATTTAAAATATTTTTTTATCAGAGGTGACATTTTCGAAATATCGTTATGGTCCGGGAATTTTTTTGAACACAGTGACAGATAGCGTTATCGTTGCTGTGAAAATTAATATTTTGGTGTTAGTTTGATTATTGTTAGAATTTTAGCTCAATGTAGGTGGTTTCTAATCTGGAGAATTAGATGATTAATAACATAAATTTTTTTGATTTATTTTTCAGAAAGTAGTCCTGGATTGTTATATACGCTCTAAAATAAAATAAAGCTTAAAGCATGTAACGGAATATTTGTGTGAAAATATCAAAAAGAACGAGAACTAAAAAATCATAATAGTATATTAAAGTACATGTTTTATAAAGCATCATCTTATAGCACGCGGCCATGTTAAAAAACGAGCCGCTTGCGGCGAGTTTTTTAACGGGACAAGTGCTCTAACTGCTTTATAAAACACGTAAATTTATACTATTTTTTCTATTTTGTATTTTTTTCAATAAGAAAATACATATTTTAAAAGAAAATCAACCCTTCAAATTTTGTAAATTTGTATGTCTAAATTCTATGTTGTTAATACTATAAATTTACTTTTATCATAGTAGCATTGACAATAAATAATATTTTCTTTGTGTCATTGTCACGATATTTGTGTTTTAATATTTCATAGAGTTGTTCATAATTATAATTAAAAAAATATGGAGCATGATAATCTAAGTTCAACTCCCCCTGAGTTAAGGGATATTGCTAATAAAACGATAAATCAACTTTTACCAGAGAAATCCCGAAAACTTTCTTTTCTCATGGATCACAATAACAGGAAACGTCAGACGTCAACAGAATAAAACATTTAAATATTACCAATGCCAACTTTTAAAAAATAAAAAAACGGTATCGTAATAGATATCTGTTTCGATACTGAAAACGGTATCGTAATAGATTTCTTATGAAACAAAATTAGAAAAAATATATTTTACATTTCAATATTTTTAGTCATAGAGCCATTTTGTTCAATAACCTTTTGTAGTCGTCGAGGAATACTGAGAACTAAATTTCTTATGTAATCCTCAGATATCAGACCCTGTGATTCCCTTTTTTTTTGTTGTAGTTACTGTCGGTTCTGGGTCTAAAGTTATATTTATGTGGTCATTTCACCCAAACGTTTTCTATGGGCTTGAGATCGAGACTCTTAGATGGGCAAGGTAAAACATTTACTTCACTTATTGCAAATACTCTTGAACTTGTCATGCTGGAACATTAAAATTTCTCCATATACTGTCGTAACTGTTAGTAACATACTTTAGTTTAATATATTGCAGTATCGCAGACCCCTGGACCTTTGCTACTGATCCATGCCCAAATGATCACCGAGAAACGGCCACTCACATTGATTTTATGAGTATACTGCTCAGCATACCTCGCTCCTGTGGATCCGTATAACCGGATTTTTTAATTATTACAAGACTGAGAAAATTACTGTTTCCCATATATTATTTTGATTGGCATAGTTACGTCGTTACGTGCAAAATGTAAAAAGTTCTTCTGTATTTATTTAACTCTGTTATGGAAGCTTTATTGGCAGAGCAACGACTCCGGATATCTGAGCCTCGAATCCCTCGATGAGCAGTGTTGACTGAACCAGAGAAATTGGGTTCGTGATCATCTTTTATTGCTGTTTCAATGGGATTATCGCGCAAATAGTTAATAACTTCCCTATTGCACTTCTGTTGACATTTTTGAACCGCCGGAATCTTGCTTTCTCCCAATAGTTCCACTTTCGGCTATTTTACTTTTACACAAAAGCACCGTATTTTTACTTACATTCAGCAATATCTCTTGTATGCGTATCTGATTTTTATGATGTCATAATAGTTATATCATCGGCGAATTGAATGAATGGGCCCTGAGTGGAAGACTGAAATAAACATATTCATGCTTAGGTATATATAATCGCTTTTTGTTCTAAAACGCAGGCATTTTCACCACTTTATATTATTTATTGTTACCATTTCGACACTATATACAGATTTTTGACATATTGTTAAACTGACTAATTTGAATATCAAAGCTGAAAATTTTTTAATCGCCTGCGAGATCGAAGAAAAACTGCTTACCCCACGGTTTTTTTTTGGGCGCAATGGTACCTACTTATCTCATAGTAGGTATTTATAAATTCAACAGCTAACTTAATGAGATATACCCGGCCTTACAGAAACTTGAGGAACTTTTGCGAATAAAGGACGTATACCTACGTCAATAAAAATTATTAGCCTCTAAGTATGGGTATTATAAAAGAGTCAAAAGTTAACTTTGGTTTTAATTGTTTGGTTAACTTCGCTAGAGGAAATGAGAGTTTTTATCCTTCGAAGTTAAAAAAAAAACTGGAACCTGCCATCAATATCTGACATAACAATACAAGTATTGGTTATCTTCACATATCTGATTTATATCTCCTGCTAACATTAGTACCTGAATACCTAAATTAAAAACACAAACAACAAGGAATTCGATTTAAACACGAAAATAAGTTTATACGTTATGTCAAGAAAAGTCCTCAAAAGTTATCTTTAATTGATATCTGCTCTACTCCATAAAGTTAACATTAAGATTGTCAACTTAACTTCAACCTATGACGTCATTCCACAAGTTAACCTTCGTTCATCTGTTAACTAAGTTTTATAATACCTACCATTAAAGGTTTTATTGCCTGATCATAAAAATACATACATTAGGAAATAAATTATATTTAGGTACATAACAATAAGAAATTAGTTTCGCGGGTGTTTCAAACTCTTCTGTCATTTTAGTATTTTCTTGATTGGCAAATTGACTTTTATTTAAAATTAAAAAAAAACAAAATCCTACTGAAATCAGATCGCATGCCGAGAAATCTGGATACAATCCAAGGACTAGTTTAATGATTTGGCCAAACTTTCCGGGCATCTGTACAACCCCGGCGTACGTGTGCACTGCTAGTTTGACTTTCTTGTTGTCCAGGCATGTCACTCCCCAAGTTCGAGGGTAGTTGGGACAAATTAGTTTTCCATCGGTGGCCTTGTACGTGCCTGCACGTACGGGGGTTAAGGAGAGCGGAAATCTGATATCTTGACAATAAAATTGGCCCCCTGAAAGTTGATAGGCCGATGGGGGATATTTTTTGGGGACATTAGGACAGACCACTGCTTGTATTGTTTTAACGTGAATTCAGACACTAAGGGTTGTTGTTAGTTAGTTGGCAAATAATCATATATCCATAGGGTTTTTATTGGATAGGTATTGATATACAGCTAACAAACATGGTAGGAGGGCTTCTAACCTTGGTTTTCTCTCTCGGTTAAGCACACAGATAGCTGACCTTCGCCGAGTCAAAAATAAAGACAATTCTATCTGTCTATTATGACCAAATTATTCAAGATCAGTTTTCTATTTTTTATATTTCATTCATGGTTAAATGGGTTAAAGTCGGCTTCCACTTAACTAGGCGCGTTATGAATTTATCATGGAGAAACTTATATAGTATTGTCTTGCTCAAACCAAGGTTAAAACGGCATTATAAAGATATCCGTATTATAAACGCGATAAACTTATTGATGATTTATGAATCGGAGAGAGAAGCACATATAATTTTCAGTAATTATCAAAATGTATTGAAGAACGCTCCCGTATTACATAATGTAGTGAATAAGCTCCCTAGTTTTGACAAATGTGTCATTTATTAAAAATATTGTGACATCAAATTGCGAATATAAATTGGCCTGCAGGTTTTTTGCATCCCCAGGCGAAAGAAATGGTTCTCAATCTAATAGATTATTTTAAAAATGAACAGGAGAAGGCTACTGAAGAGGCGGGTTATTAAATCCCAAGTATATTAGAGAGAAAGTCTCAGAAGCACTAAAACTAAGTTTAAGATCAATACAGAGGATTGTTCATGAAAGTAGTAGAAGTATTCCAATGAAGAAAACGTAACGACTATCAAGGAAAACGAAGAGTGAGTCTTTAAACGAAGGTAAAAAAATGGATGTTGATATAACGCTTTCAGTTTTCAAAGATGCTTTGAAGAAACGAGGTATTTTAGAAATAGGTCTCAGGTCATTGTCAGCGCTAATAAAAAACTTGGGATTTCCTTATAGAAAGGACTGCAATAGAAGATATTTGTGCGAACTATCAAGAATTGCAAGCGAAGGAGTCAAATTTTTGAAAAAATATGTTGAAAATTATCAATCAAAGTTTAGAGAAATAGTTTTTTTAGATGAAACTCGGGTACTTTCGAATGGAAGTGGGTCTAAATCATGGCAAGACGACTCAGTGAAATCAGTAAAACGAAGAAGAGGTTGTGGTTCGGGAAAACGTTACATTATATTAAATGCTAGCTCATTTACTGGGTTTATAAAGGAAGCGAGTTTAATTTTTTTCTCTAAATCAAAGAGCGCCGACTACCACGATAACATGAATTGTGAGCTTTTTAAAAAGTGGGCTAGAGAAAAGCTGATACCAAATTTGGATGAACCATCCCTAATTGTACTAGATAATGCATCTTATCATTCTCTTTCTATGAAAAAAATGTTATTCATGCTCTAAGTTCAGATAAGGTAGAAGAACTTTGGAAAAACTCCCTAGCACACATTACGGGGGACTACGGGAGGAAAACTGTAAAACCTACAGAAAAAGTTATCCTGGACTGGTGGAAAAGAGAAAAAGTATTGGATATTCAAGTGAAACCACTTATTATTTCAAATGCAGAAAATAGTGAAAGTACTACTGAAGATGAATTTTTTGACGAATCAGAATTTGAAGAGTTTTGACGCTATGTATATTTCGTATTTTTTTTTTTATTTTTTAACCTCTATTTTAAATTCTGTAATAATAGTTCAATTAGAAAAATGCTCCAATTAAGTTACTGGTCCGTGGTGGCCTTAAAGTTAGTTTACGTACTTCTAATATTTTATCTTGACCAGACTTGGAATTTTATTTTGCCTTTTCTTCATTGGTATACTACTACTACTTTCATGGACAATCCTCTGTGTAGGTCTTAACCTTACTCTAAGAACTATCAAGACTTTCTGTGTAATAGATTGGGGATTTGATAACTCGCCGGTTTTAGTAGCTTTTTCTTGTTAATTTTTAAAGTAACCTATTAAATTGGGAAGATTTTTTAGCCTGATATTACACAACAAAAGTTTAGCCAATGTGTAATTTAATTCGATTTTTTTTTTATATTTAATATATTATCTGCTGAAATAAACTAAAATTCGTTTAATTTATTTAATATTCTATTTACTTTGTTTGTTTAAATTACAAATGATTAAAAAAATTATAATTTTTAAAAAGATATAATAATATTCAAAGTTTATATTACATGCAACTTTTTGCAACAATACGAATGCACCTTTTTGTTATCATTATCCAGGATGAGTTTGAATTTTGCCATAAAAACAATTGCAACTGAAAAGTTTTCTTGTGTTTTGGGACTAACTATTAGACTAATTTTTGAAATTGGCGGAAGAAAGGAAATATCTTTCTTTAGTTAAAATTGAAATAAATTTTTATTTGTTTACTACTACCTAGCTTACTGCGTCGTGTATATAGTATTTTATATATTTTTTGTTTTTGCGACTTGTCTAAACATATTGTATGTTTATGTACCAATAAATTATTTGCATTTGCAATAATATATACATTAGTTTAGTTGAAATAAATATACACAAAAACATTCAAAATTATTTACATTGTAAAATGCAGACCAGTTCTCGTGTTTTAATTAACCACCCCTATTTACCGACCAACATTTGATTTCCGAGGGTGGTCGCTAGTCAGAGGTTTTACTGTATATAGTTTATCTAATTTTCTACCATTATTTTAGTTATTAAATTTTATATATATAAAATTATTGTGTCGACCGTGTGCAACAATACGAACGCACCCCTGAGAAATTAATTTTGGAACGAGACCCGTCACCTGTCATTTTTATTATGACTGATAGCTTCAAATTAATTGTTAACCTATTAACAGTCAATTTTATGGAAAATCAGCTGTCCATATACCGCCATATTGGTTTTTATATTTTGAAACATTTTTGAAACCTCTGATTCTACTGATTTGATTCAGAGATCATATGCGCCTAATTAAGTGGAAGGCGACTTTATTTTCCATCAATATTTTAAATCGTAGAAATTTTGAATGAGGCACTAAAACCAGTGGGCTTTTTTGGCCAGAGCTTCAGGGCAGGAAACTTGAACCCCCTCCGGCTACCTCAGTTTGCTATTTGTGGCACTTAATTTAATATTTTGTTTCATTGGCATTGGCTACACAGAACCGTAAGAAATAAGAAAACAAAAAGAGAAAAAAAAACAAGCTAATTAAACATCTATAAATCCCTAAACCGAGCGGCCCACCTTTCTAATCATGTTTTGTCTACGACTCGCAGACAGGCATACATAAAAATTCATCCGGTGACTCTCCTTTAAGCCCGACAGCCGATTCGAGGCCCCACTTTGTGTAAACTTAGAACATCGAAGGGGTGGTGTCTCTGCTATGCCTTTTGGCTCTTCTTCTGATAGCCCAGACGGTCCTAATTTGGTTTCGAATTAATATTTTGCTGAGTTGGGCGGTCACCACGCCATTTTTGTGTTTGATTATTGTTTGAAAATGATTTTGCCAGTCTGATTCGTTTCAGGTATAGTTGAACATCCTTTAGGCCTAAATTATCATTGTCCTGGTAGTGATAATAGCTACATAACTTCAATGACAACAATTGTTCCAGGAATTTCCCCATTGTTACGCGTTGACTATTATTTTTTTATGAAATTTGCCAAGTAATGTATCAATCGACCCCATTTCTATTAGAAAAAAAAGAAACGGTTACATCATTTTTACATAATAAAAATCTTAAAATTAATGTGTTAACAATAATAACAAAAAATATTAATCAGATAGAATTTGTTGGCCATTTAAAATAATTCCTGAAGAGAACCGCAGACAATCTCAATAAAAACTTGCAGTATCCTATAATTATTTAAGAGAAAATAATCTATTTTATTTGAGATTTGATGGATTCACCCATGAAATCAACGTTTGGGCACTCATTGTCATATGTTGTCGTAAAGGGCGGAATATATGCACTTAAGTTCAGCCAAAATATGCTCATATACATGCGTTGAAATATTTAAAATAATAAAATATGCAGTTATATGCATTTTTTTTATCAAATATGCATACTGGTATGCAATATTTCTTAATTTATTATAGTAAAATAAGGTAAAGAAACACACTGGGTTCTAAAAAAGATGTTTATTTAAACAAAAATGCAAAAAAGAAACAAAGAAAAATAAAAGTAAACAATTTTTTAACCAGAAATTGTACTTAAAACTTAGGTAGTAAAGTATAAGGTCAAGATACAACTTTGTTGGATGGTTTACTTTCATAAATGCTTTTTACTGCAGTTATTGTTTAAATCCTTCATTCTTTTTTACAGTTACATTTAATTTGTTCCCTACTTGATCTCCTACTTTACCAGGAATGTTAAATGTAACATTTAGCGGAAAAAGTTTCAACAATACCAATTGAGTCTCTTAAACTTAAATTTTTACTTCCTAACGAGGATATTATGTCCGGTATAGAACTGAAATTAACCTTAATAAAAACAAGATCTTTAACTACACTGGCATTTTTTAACAACTCTTTACTTTGCACAACACACTGCGAATCGTCATCTAAATCCAAAATTAGTTCTTTAATGGTTTCGAAATGTTCTGCGTAGAATATTGCGGTTTTAGTCTATGTTCCCCACCGGGTAATTACAGGTTCTGGAGGTAAACTAACTCCTGGTAATCTCTCCTTATACATCTGCACTCTTAGACATGCTTGTAGAAACACTTTTTTTTTATATTTGAAATTAATTTATTTACTAAAGGATATTCAGTTCTGACGGTTTCTGCGACTTGGTTAATTCCATGTAAAAGACAAGTCACATGTTCTTTTGGGGTAAAAGATTCTTAAGTTTTGGCCTACTTTTACTATATACGGTGCTGAATCAGACAAACGTACTAAAAACTTTTCATCTGGGACTGGATTTGGTAAGAAACAGCTCGAGAGGGACTGCTGAATAAATCGGGTTATGGTCACAATATTAGTTTTGTGTAGCTGCTTAGAAGCTATTAAATATGGGTTTGTTGCTTTGTCTTCTTAAAGTGCTCCAATCATAGGATGTGCGATATATCTGCCACAAGCATCTGTGCTTTCATCAACAATAATGTAAAAATTTGTATCAGCCAGTGAAGCTTTAATTTCTTCTAAAACGGTTTCGTATACTGAATGGACATTCTTCTTCCTAAGCGTGGATTCGTCAAGAATGATTTGTTGACAATATTTTTGCAAAAATTCTCTAAATCGCGGATTTTGCAATTTGTTTGCTGCGACCAAAGCCTCGCATAAGTCTTCTTAAAAAATTTCCTTTTCAGATTTCGATTTTTCTCCAACATTTTGAAATGCGTTTTTTACACTTAACACATTAAACCTATGAGTTTACGAGTTTTCACGACCGAGCGTTTTTAATTTTTTGATAACGCCGAAAATATAAAAATATGCTCATAAAATAATAATTTGGACAAAATATACATTTTATTATAAAATTGACAAAATATGCAAAAAATGCATACTTACATATGCATTTTCTTTAGTTATCAGTGTATTTATAGGTATATTCTGTGCATGGCGCGTATTGCACACATTCCTGCGTTTCTCCAATATATGCAACCCAAAACGCCTACCCACCTAATCAGTATTCAATATCGTCCTCCCCCATTTGACTTTGACACGTTTAAGTGAAGGTTGTTTATATCGCACAGTTTCAATAAGTGGTTTAGATCTTCTTGCTGTTCCCCAAAATCATTGTGTGACTTCTGAGGTACACCCGACAACACCTCAAAACTAGATAAAAGCACAGCGCTCATTCTTACCTGCATCGTACGATCTCTTAAATAAGAACTCAGCCATGAGAAAACAACCCACCAATTCTAATAGTCTTTAGCTTTTCCAACAAGATATTCTGTTCCAAAAGGTAGTCGGTGTAACTAGAGTGTACCTCATATCCATTTCCCAATCTGATGCTGCTGAAATTTGTTCTTTACTTTTTATGTATACCTTAGTTATGTTTCTGACTTTATAAGCTATTATTTAAAAAAGTTCTTTAAAGAAGTTATTCCTATTCGGATTTTAATTGGTGCGTGTGCTATGTATGCAGTGTCATGAATGTGTCATGTCACTATTGTTATCGGAATTGATCTTAATCCAATCGATTTTTATGAATAAATAAAACGCAAAGTCTGCTCCACTAATTTAATAAAAGTCGCCATAGCTTTGTTGGTATTAAAATGAACATGTTTCGAGAGCAGCGACTCTTCTCTTAAACTACTTGATGATTTGGTAGAAGTTTTCTTTAAACCTGCCCTACAGGTAAAAATCTAATGGACTAAGATCATGCGATCGTGGAAACTAAGTCTGATAGCAACACTGACACGACACATTACACTGTCAAGCATA
This sequence comes from Polydrusus tereticollis, assembly GCA_963920685.1. Taxonomy (NCBI): domain Eukaryota; kingdom Metazoa; phylum Arthropoda; class Insecta; order Coleoptera; family Curculionidae; genus Polydrusus; species Polydrusus tereticollis. The sequence goes on from OY987329.1 coordinate 123,249,238, forward strand.
CTGACTACGCCCTGAATGCAGCTAAGTTTAACGTTATGTAGGCTCGATATTCGTAATATAAAGATTTTAATAGGAAATAAGTGTTTTTCTAGAATGACATTAAACATGAAATAATAAATTTAGTAAAGCATGTTGTTTTTTATTTTTTGATTAAAATGTCACATTTTCTGCAGTAAAACCTCGTTCGAAACACGTAAAAGACAAATTGAAATAAGAGGCTATTTTAGTTTGCAACGTGACGTTAGCGTAAAAAGAAAACTGTTTAAGGGTAAACTTTGTCAAATTAATATTTTATTTACCGGGTTGGGTAAATAATAAAACTTGTTACTTACCGCAGTGGCGATACATACAAAAGTTCTATTTGCCTGTCAAACCAAAACTTTGTAAAGATAAAGATTTACTTACATTAGTTACTAAAGACGACGCAGATAACGAAATGTAAGTAAATTTACATCTCGTTGTCAACAGCAACATTTTGTTTGGTAACACCTACTTCATCATCATCATCATTAGCCCAATCCTGTAAACTCCTCCACTAATTTCTATTCTGTGTGGTTAGAATCTAGTTAGTTCGCATGCATCATCGGTCCATCTACAGGCTTCCATTATTCCATATGCCTCTGGCCTTGGGTCTTCACTCAAGTTTATTTTTTGTCCATCGTTCTGGGAATGGATAATCTCCAGCTCCCATTTAAAGTAGCGATTCTTTCAACCAAGCCTGCAACACCAGTTCCTTGGCTTAGTACTTCATTCCGAATCTTACCTCCAAGTGAAATGTTTAACATTAATCTTGTTAAGTAATTTGTAACTTTTTAATAGACTTCTAGGTTAGTGTTATATCTTATAAAAACTTTCCGCTTTATGTTCACGTTAGATGCTAGATTTAAGTGTTCACTAAACTAACCTGAATTGAGCCCCCCAACTAGCAATGTAGCTGTATTAGATTTTTCTTACCAAACGGAAAAGTTTTATTAATCTTTTATAAGTGCTTAAAAAAAGTAAATTTGCTGTGTTATCGTCTCGGGTTTTACCGTTTTACTGTGTGCAATCAATTCATTCTGTAATATAGTTCTTCGAACGTTCTTTCAGCTAAATTATAAAATTGTTTTTTAGTTGTTCTATAAACGTTAATGGTACCACGTATACGACTGCTACACGTCTGTTTAGTGCATACAACTAAATGGTTCGGTTCGGTTACTTTTGCGTAATATATTGTTTATAACAACTTAATTAAGCACTCTAATAAAAGAGCTTTGTAAAACTTGGGCAAATCACAGTTCAGTTTCTTCCAAAATATATGTACTTCCAAAGATGCTTTTAAAAACTATTTTATAGAAGTACCTACTTATCAAGTTTTTAAATTAACAGCCTTATTATCACGCTCAATGTTAAACTAAATATCTAAAATACGTCTCTGTTACATTAAAATACTTGCTCATTTTATAAGCATCACAAGCCGAACGATCATATAAGTGCTGTGTGAGTGACTAAAATGTTTTATAAGAATTAACGCCATGTTTGGTGTGGTTAGCTTCCCTTTGATTAGGTCCTCATTTCCATTAAATGTAAATATTGCATTTTAAAACAAGAGAAAATAACATACTGCAGTAGTTGAGGATATTTGTTTTGTCTTTAAAATTACATCCGCAACAATAACAAATAAATATTTTTGACTAAAAAAGATTTTTAATAAAAAAGATCATCAAAATTCATGTTTAAAAGAGAAGCTTAAAAATTTCATCATGTAAATAGTAGACATTTCACAATAAATCTTAGATTGCACTAAAAATTTGCCACCCCAGTATGTAATAAGTAAAATTAAATTATACGTTGAACTTTGGTACATTTCATCAACTTTTATTTTGCCTTTATAAAATAGTTTTTATAATGTTTTGGTCCTATATTTTATAAACCTTTAGTAAACGTTTATAAAACAGTAGTATAACTGTCTATACATGCTTTATATAATTTTATTTCTGTTGTGTAAAGCTTTTGTAAATGTCTATAAAATGGTTATATAAATGTGTTCGCAGCTTTTATAGAACTGGTTATAGAGCAAAAACGTTGTATAAATATGTGCCCATTTTAGTTCTATATGTGCACTAAGAACGCTGTAATCATGTTTATCGGACTTCAGGTGTTTTATAAGGTTATGCTCTATAAACGTTCTTACAGCTTTTATAAAACAGAAAATTGTTAGTTGGGCCACTCTTCTAGAAATCTCGCATGCCTAGTTATTCCAATTACTTTTAAAAATTTCTAAATCTAATGACCTTTTAATTCAAAACAATATAAGACCGTACTTAATCTATCTTTAGGTAGTGAAAAAAAGGTTATGTTCTAGCTTGAAAATGCAAAAATTGGTGTTATTGAGTTAACAAAATGGCAGATTATTATAACAATAGAGTACCTACCATCTAATCCAATCTTGAAATAATATATATTTCCTACGACACTGCTTTTCAGCAGGTAAAAAGGCTGCCGTAGAAAGAGCACTAGATTCTTTATTTGCCTATGGGGACCGTATGCATTCTTATTATCTTCTTTCATTTAGTTTGCGAGTCAACGAGAGGACTTTCTTGGCTAAACGTTCTTCGCTGAACATGGCTCTATTTCAGCCTTTGTCTTGTGGAAACTTCAATTCCATATCATGCTAATCCTTTGCGAGATTTCATGCAATTTTCTTTTTAATAAGAAAGTCCTTTGCTGTATAATATTACATTTTTATTTATTTAAGTTTTACATACCGAAACAAATTTATTGACTATTATTATTTCAATATTTGCAACGCATTTTTGGAATACACAGTGTGTTTCTCACAACAAAAGCCTCACCCATTAGGCAGTTTTAAACATGGAGTTAACAAAGATCCTTGTTTTTTTCTTTTGAAAAGTCTGATTCGAATTCTCTTTGATATTTCCTCACATCATTTAATGGAATAAATGACGATGTATAGAAGCTGATTTAGAACCACTCTAATAATCCAGCAACTCACTCCAATCCAATATCCTGCGATTTGTCCTCGGTAAATTCCAAAGGTTTAAAGTTACCGATGCCATGTTGTTGTAGTTCATAGTTCCTAGTTTGCCTAAGTGAGTTGGCAAAATACGATATTCTGCACCGATATTCCAAATAGTAAACTTGTATTCAGTTCAATACAAATACAAAGCAGTATAATAATTATGGATTGGCTTCAGTTTGCTTACCTCACTTAATCAAAGTCAATAATTTCATCAAACTCCTATGTTTCAGAAAGGTATTATTTCAGTGAAATTGCAACCTAACCTGAAAAAGTATTTTTGATAGTTTTTATTTATTTAACAGGCTGTTCATTGACTATTACTCTATTTGTACTATTTGGCACTTTTTTAGTAAACGGCAAACAAAAAGTTTGGACGTTTAAAGTACTTGAGAATCGACAGAACATAGACATCTGTCAACGAATGACCAAATGTCATGGTTTTGTTAAAAAGGGGGGTTATAAATGTTATATTCACCAGTCGCGTCTTGTTTAAGAAAAAATCGAGAATAAAAGAGAAACCTTAAAAATTGAGGTACTTAACCCTTACTGCATTATTTTTCTTTTGAGACGAAAAAATACTCATTATTAAACAAAATATGCTGATATTCCTAAAAATATTAAAAAAATTATATTTTTTGGTTTAAACTTTTATTTTTCAAAAAAACTGGATTGTGCCTTATATGGAACATTATGAAACAAAAAAATAATTTCTAATTAAAAACGAAAAAGTTTGATAATCTAAGGTAAGTAGTATTTTGGATTCACTCAGTATAGAAGCGTAGAAAGCAATTCCTGTCTTTGTTTAGGCATAATGAAATGTCACATTTTGTGCACATTATGAAAGTCCTACCCACACAGCCAGGGTATTTGCAGCGCGACCTTGACGTTTCCTGCCAACAGGGAAAATGATCCATACCATCTGTTCTAACATCTTGCTGTTGGATTTCTTTAGTTGGACCCTTCTTTTTCTTCTTTTCATATTCTTGTTGACGCTTAGTATTAGACGGCCTACCCAACTTTGGAGCTGTAACAGTTTTGCCTGCCTTGCAAAATGCATCTGCTATGGCCAGTTTAGTATCCAATAGCGGCATGTCGTACTTGTTGGTTCGTCTGATTAGGAGCCAACTATTCACGCAACATAAATCAATACAGTGAAAAAAAATCCGCATGTAATATTTTTTTCATCTTATCTTTATTCGGTAAAATCCTAACATTGAATCTAGCAAGTCAACGCCTCCCATATAGTTATTGTATATAAAAATGCTATTCGGACAAGGAATCATTTTATGGGCATTATCTTTTTTGGAAAATCGTTTTTTCTCTCCAATTGGCTGGCTGCCAGCGTATGTTAATATCGTTGTAACGACTTTGTTATCGTACCAAGAAACAACACTAACTTCTGTGTTGTCAACGTGAGCAGTTTTTTCGACGATATGCCCTCTACCTTTTTGTTTTCATTTCTTTTTCAGTCGGCATTGTTATTCCAGGTACCCGATTTAGTCTTACAGTTCCAAGTGGTAATATACCTTGTAAAGCTAAATATGGAGGAACTACGTTACTCTGAGATCCGGCAAAAATATCAAAATCATAACTAAATCCGGAGATGCCACTGAGAACAACCTGAACTAACCCCATCAGCTTGCAAAGGAGGAAAAGTTATTATAAGGAACTGAAAACCGCAACGTGATATCTTTTGTTAAACTAGAGAAATTAGGGATAATATATTTTTCCATATTAATTATTATTATCCCTAATTTCTTTAGTTTAACAAAAGATATCACGTTGCGGTTTTCAGTTCCTTATAGTAACTTTTCCTCGTCTACAAGCTGATGGGGTTAGTTTTTTAATCCGAGGTTTCGGATTCGAGCGACCATCACCAACTTTTTTATTTTAAATACGGACCTGGATTTTTTATTCGACTATTTAATAGCCTATATAAGCCTCAAATAAAATATGATGAAAAAGTCATATCATACCATTTGATTTTTTTGAGAAAATCCTTATTCATTGAGGAATTACGGAAAAACGCCATCAAGTGGCCACTATCAGAATCAATATAGTATAGTTAATAGATCTGCGTGTAGAGGAAAAGAAGAGCTTTTTTTCAAGACCAAGCTGAATAAAATCGGTTTATCCAAAGCAGAGATATGAGGGTTTGAAAGAAAAAGAGTTTGACCTTCTCCCGCCACTTTATTATTGAAAATAGAAAAAAACGATTCCTAACATAAAGTTGCATAATTTTACGAGGAATACAATGCTTATATTTTTAACATATTTTTATTAAGAAAAATCAAGAGAAAATCGGCATTTCTATTTTGAAAGTTCTCTTACGCCCCCTAGCGGTCATTTTTCGAACTTGAAAATAATTTCCAGCAATTTTTCTTGGCCGCTTTTATTGATATATATTTTTTCCCAAAGCCCTAGTGTTATTACTTTCTGAGATACAGCCGATTACGTCCTTAGGTGGAACACCCGGTACATCATTGAATAACATAATTTTATTTGCCGTCTCCTATTAATAATTTTAACGCTAATTACCCTTAAACAGAAAGAAAGTTAAGGGGATGCAAAATCATGCTGTCAAAGGGGCCATCAACAAATTTTGCAAGCTCCCAACAATAATATAGATTCAATTGTTTTTAGATTACTATCAAAGTCTACCTCAATATTAAACAGACATTTGACCATCGCGCTACATTCTAGTATGCCCTTCAAATGTCTATCTGTCAAAAACAGTTGATTACATACCTTGGGACATAGTTGAGGTTAGTTCAGGTAGTATTGTTACACAAAAAGTATCTAGAATTTAACTAGGAACCCTGTTAATCGTTTTAAAACTAATTAAATTATTTAAAGGTTCGAACACATCATTCATCATAATCACAATTCATTCCCTTTTAGATGACTAATGCACCAGTCCTGCTATAAAGTCATTGCCCAAAATTAATAGACATCTTTCCACAAAAATAACGCCACATGTCGCCAACAAACCTAAATGCGACCAATCCCTGAAATTTTCCGGTAAGATAAGTTATAAAGAATATCGAATCCATTATTAGTTCGGTCACTGAAACGTTTTCTCTGATAACGTTTTAAGGGAACAGATGTCGTAACTGATATTCTGCGAAACTCGCATATGGTCGTCGGTGAGAGTGGAAAGCGAGATATAGGTAATTTTGGTAGAAAAAGAGATGTCTTGAAAATGGTGCTGATAAAATGAGAAAAAACTATAATACGTGACATGATACAAAGTTTTCTAGTAAACACAAAGAAAAAGGACGCTATAAGTTTGTATTCCATAAAAACAGAGTATTTCATAATTGACATTTCTAGTATTTCAAAAATATTTTATACCTATTATTATTTTTACTTAAATTTTGATGCCCACCTAACGGAATTGATGAAATTCGAAATTGCGCTTTTAATTAATAAATCAGTCTATCTAGAAAATTGTTATTTTAACGTCTACTTTAATCGGAACGGCTTGTTGCAATTTCTAGCGGGCAACGAATAATAATTTAATTTTTTTGTTATAAAACTGTTAAACCTACTGAGTTCATTAAACTAATTACTACACTAGTGTCAATAATCGACTAAAGACACGTTGATCAAATTGCATTGGAAATATTTCACATTCGTTCTCTACCTAGTCCTGATTAATCCCCATACCATTTCTATTCTTTGAATCTCTAAAAGAAGCTTTGGGCAACAAATATGTCACAAAGTCAAGAACTTTCTTCATCAGAAAGAAATGTCAGGTCTGCGTGTTTCAAAATCTGAAGCTCGTAACTCTTGGAATACTTGCACTTTATAAGGAAACAAATATAACTGTTATTTAAGAATAGTCCTGAATGTTCCATAAGATCTTCCGTACTTCCCACTTCTTGAGACAGGCGTCTTACACAGTAAAACCGAAAATAATAATAATAATAATAATTATAATATTAATAATGTCTTTATTTAATTAGATAGCAGAAATACAATAGAAAGTTATAAAGTGGGTGGCGGTATCCAACTATAGCTGCTCATATACAACCACCAATGCACATGCACAAACGTTTCGTATTGCCACTCACCATTTACTCTAACCCCGTTTCGAAAATACGCTTAAGCCATGAAAACTTTGTGCTGTTCCTTAAAACCCATTGCGTAAATTGTTCAAGAAATTGGATAAATTAGCGATAAATCAAATTACTTGTTAAAGATGACCGAATAACTGATTTATTGATAATATTGGTATTTACTGCCACCCAAGAGGTAGTAAACTCTACCGTTAAGCAGTGCGATCTTAGGGGGAACTAGAACCACCATACTTTAGTCAAGGGGTCAGTCACCACCTCACCTCTTTAACATTTCAAATGGCACCCCCCCCCCCCTTTGTTATACCTCAAATGAAAGGTCTCACTGAGTATTATTTAGCTGCACAAAAAAAATCGATAAAAAAGAAAATTTGTAGTTTGAATAAAATTGAAAATGAAAAAAATTAAATATTATTTTATTTGATTAAATGCTCAAAATGACAAGAGCTTGGAGCTCGACCGGCTACAAAATTTTTAACCTGCCGCGTTGCCAGTTTTAATGTTCGAAGTGAAGTTTTAAACATTTGTAAGTAAGTCTCTTTATAGACTTTATTGGTTAAACAGGCGCTAACACGGCATCTAGTCCACCTGTTTGGTTCCAATTCGCCTTTTTCAAGTATCTTTATAGAGTTTATTGGTTAAACAAGCGCTAACACGGCATCTAATCCACCTTTGATTGTTTTTGACACAAACAAAACAACAAATTAACCTAACCTCACAATCGCAAAAGTGTTTAAAATTTACCGCCGCTTAAAATGGCAACACTGGTAAGGTAAGAATAAACGCCAATGCGCAAGCGTCTGATTTTGTAGCCGGTCGAGCTCCAAGCTCTTTAAGATGTATTACATTTTGTTGTAAACAATAGTACAACCTATTTTCAAATCAAAATCAGCTTGACATTGCCGGAAATTGAATAAGATGAAAATTTGCTACCTTCTCAACTATTTCAATATTTTTATAAATTATAAATTTTCTTTTCTATCTGTGGGAATCAAGTTGTATTTTTAACTCCCAACATTAAACGGTGAGGCTTTGTATATTCCTCGGGTTTAGGTTATTTCACTGGTTCGTTTTATATATTGGCTAAGTGAATTGAACAGTTAGATCACATTTAATTTGGCGTTTATTCATCCAATTCGGCACTTGTTTACAAGATAACTCTTTAATACATGATTAATTACTAATCTTAAGTACTAACTTTAGGGCAGGACAACTTTTATAACATTACTACACTTATTACTTGGTGCTTTTTTGTTAAGTTTTGCAATTTGTCATGTCCGTTGGACGATGACCCACGTTAACTTTGAGGTATGTATTGACCTTTTAAGGGTTTAATTCGCAGTGTCTCGCGAGGAACTGACAGCTTGCTTTGTCGCTAGAAAATCACGCTCCGCTGTCAGACTGACCAACTTTTTTTGCTTAAATAACCGTAGCGACAGGCCGCTGTTTTAGGATAATATTTGCAAATTATGCTTTGTGTGTCTGGACGATAATATTATTCGTTCTGAAAACATTAAATGCATTTTGTTCCTCTGTTTCTCTGACCGTTGAGGAATTGTGTTGCTAATGAAATATTTAAAAAGCAGTTATTTTACCTAGACAAAAAGTAGTATTGCTTCTGAAAACATTGGTTGCATTTAATTTCACTATTTTTATTGCATTTGAGCAATCGTTTTCCCAACACTATCCATTTTTTTTGTACAGCTAAATACTACTCAGTGAGACCTTTCGTTTGAGGTATAACAAAGCGGGTGGTGCCATTTGAAATTTTTCAGTTTGTCCTATTTATTTTATGCGTGCTTAAAGATTATTTTTTCAAATTCTGTACTTTTGTTACATATTAAAGTATCTAAACAATTAACCTATTCTCATTTAAAAACTATCTACAGGAGGGTGTACCAGGTACGACCACTGCGACCCCCCATTTTTTTTTATACAACACTGACTATCCTTTCATATAAAAACAACTTTTTTGGTTTATCATTTACCTTTTTTATTTCTTCCACTATTTTGTTTGGTAGCTTATATGGTTCGGCTGATATATGGTAAAATATGATTTAAAGCAGGGCAACATTTTTAATCTGGTCAAATAAAAAGGAATTTGTACATTATAAATTATAACTCAGTCATCACAAAAATATTAACAATAAGCCCATTTTCATTTTGTAGATAGTTTTAATGACAATAGGTTAATTCTTTAGATACTTTAATATGTAACAGAGGTACAGAATTTGAATAAATAATTTTTAAGCAGGCATAAAATTAATAGGAAAAACCGAAAAAAAATTAAAAGTTTAACACCCTGTATCTTAGAAACGAGAGGTTTCTGGACCTTCATTAATGGGAACTTTTTTATTATTTTTTGTCAAGGAATCATCTGTTTCGATTTGTCGGTATAATATTGAAACATCCATATTCCGGTTTAAATGTAAGCGTTGCTCTAATCTCTATGCAAACAGAGACATAAATACATATTTTTTTAGAGGATGCTTATATTTCTTATTTTCTAGAAAACGAAGAAAATAATAAAATACCTACCTATACCTCAGCTTTCGTATTTTTATAATATTTTGATTATTGTATTTTATATTCCCTGTGTACAATTTCGTATTACTGTAAGTACTCGGAAATCCAACAAGGAAGCAACGAAAACATTCCAAACGGAATACCTAATTAGGGACACACTATACCCGTAAAAAGGAAAAACGTTTTAAAAATTCTCTCAGTCGAGCCGGTTTAAAATTAAAAAGATGAAATATCGGCACCGACTGTCCCGGTCGGATCTCCTAAAGGAGCCGGCGAACGCCTCCGACAAATGGGGTGAAATTTGAAACATCTGCTTTGTCAAAATACCACCCCTATATTGGCATTTATTCCCTTGCATTCCCGAAAAAGTAAATTTGTAACGAATTTTAAATTTTATTTGCTTTCACGTGTTTGTATCGGTTTTTATTCCTATTATGGAATAATGTGACAAAGGGTTGTTTTAAGGGAGCTTGGAAGTTATTTGCATACTGTTTATTAAATGAAAAACCAAAAACAATCAACGATTCTCATTTAGGCAGAAAAGTAGGCTAGGCATTTGCACTGAGAAAAAGATTTAATTGGCATAACCCTAAATGAATTCATTCAATAAAAATATTTAATTGAAAACGAGCAAAAAAATATTTCATTCACCGAATTAAATCATTATATTGCCTGACTTAGAATTTATTTCGGACAAACACGTAATATTATTTTGAACTTGTACAACACATAAAAGGCGCATCCACGTAACATCTCGCCGACTCGCTGAATGCAAACTGCAAACGAAAAAAATAAGTTGGTCACGTCATAAAACTTTTATTTGGGCAACCACATTTTTAATGTGGGCATAAAATTATAAATTTGGCAACAGTATATAGAGGAATTGCACTGGGAATAAAAGTCTAATAATATGATTATTGCATCTAATGTTTGAAGGAATTAATATTTTATTCTAATAATAAACCCTTAATAAAGGAAATTCCTGAGAAAACTAAATTAGCAAAATTTAATTGACCCAATAAAATTTCGTTTTAAGTTAAGAAAATATTCGGCAATTAAATAATTTTTTCTGCAAACGGGTTAAAAATGCAACTTTCTCCCCAGTACGCGGCTGAACTAGAGAATTATAGACCAATAAGCCTGCTAAGCCACTAATATAAACTATTTACAAGAATAATAACTACAAGACTCGAAAATAAACTGGATTTCTTCCAACCGATAGAACAGGCTGGATTTTGTGCTGGTTTTGGGACCAACGACCACCTATAGAGCATCAAAACTCTAATAGAAAAATCTATCGCATACAATAGACCACTTGTTCTTGCCTTCGTGGACTTCCAGAAAGCCTTTGACACGGTCGAATTGCATGCGTAAATTCATTACAAGAGTGCCGTGTAGACTACCGATACCCTAGACTCTAGACTAATATTTGACATATATAAGAACGCCACTATGATCACCCAAACTGTTCAATACCGTTCTGGAGTCTGCCTTCAAAGAACTAAACTAGGAAGAGAAGGGTATAAACATACACTACAAAAAATAACTTGGTAAAATTCAGTTATTTTACGTTGGTCACAAATTGACCCACGTAAAATACCGTAAATTTACACAAACATCCTGATCTTATTTTCCTATATATTTTTGGTAAAATTCACTGTTATATGAAGTAAATTTTTACACAATATATTTATTATTTTTGATTATTGTTAACGTATACCTGAAATTTCCCTTTTAAAATTACTTTATATATTACTGAAATACGTTTTTTTCAGTTATCGGTACCCGAATTCATTATATTTACCACTTAAAATGGCGTAATGTAATACTTAACATTTAGTGACGGTTACTTGAAGTACATTTCATTGAAGTAATATAATATTTAATTTTACTTGCTAATTTTGCTGTACATATTTAGAAAATTTACAACTGCTTATATGGGTGGAAAAAAGGATATATAGAAATAAATAAATAAATATGTTGTTTGCATTTTATTATAAACAAAATTATAAAATATGCTCTGGCACCTACAGAGACAAACAGTATTTTAGAAAATGTAGAACATTTTAAAAACATAAAAATAGCAATAAATTCTTATTTGTTATTATTTTTAACAAAAGAAATAATGTCCTAAAGAACTTAAGAAACAGTGCCTAATTGGTAACAACCACTCCTAAATTAAGAATTTAATTTATCTTAGGGGTACATATTATAGGTATCCTAATAGGTCCGGACTTTTAGTATATGCATTGCAAATTCAATTTTTTTACTCCAAAAATATAACTATATAAGTACTAAGTCACAAGTTTTAAGAAACAAATAATAATAAATAAGAAAAATACAAATAAGAAATTGAAAATGCGTATACTTTTCATGTTCACCATATTATACTTAAACATAATCATTTCACACACGACTTGTAACGTTTTTAAGGACAACAAACTCTGTATTGCACATAAACATAATTAAATAATATTCTTACTTTGTTTGTAATATGCAAAACTATCACACCAATAATGAGCTACACAAAATGATTGCTTATCGTTGCAAAACTCACAAAGAAATGACCACGCGGTTTGGGCTTTCGTCTTGTGGCGTCATTTTCCTTAACAAGTTATGCGATTCCTTCAAGAGCTAACTTGTAGCAGGGCGGCGTGACAGATTTACAGAACATATAATGTAAAAATTGACGTTAATTAGCGAAGTATTACATTTCGGAATATAAACTGTAATTTTAATTTGTAATTTTATTTTACTTGGTGAATTTAAATATTATATAAATTATTTTCTGTTACAAATGAAATTTGAATAATTAATTTTGTAATAATAAAATACCATAATATATTGAGGATAAATAGTGAATATGTTATGGAACCAAACTGTAATTTTACAGTCATTTTTTGCAGTGTAGATGGTCAAAACCTAACAAACCTACGTTTTGCAGACGACATGATCCTAATATTAGAAAATCTGAAAGATATTAAACATATGTTACAGGAACTTCGGGTAGCATGTTCTGAGGTCGGTCTGAACATTAACTCTTCTAAAACGAAATATATGACAAACCTGGTTCCCAGTGAAGGTTGGGTTGTAGATGGTCATGTGGTTGAACTCGTCGATGGTTTCGTATACTTAGGCCATGAAATAGGAACAAGAGACAACCAAACTTGTGAACTAAAGAGAAGAATAACACTTTCCTGGGCTGCCTACGGAAGACTGAAAGGTGTATTTTCAACCAAGATACCAATAGCACTAAAACGAAAAGTTTTTAATCAGTGCGTTTTGTCGGCTATGACATACGGTGCGGAAACTCTAACCATGACCACCGCATCTGCAAAGAAGTTAAGAACAGCCCAGAGAAAAATGGAGAGATCTATGCGGGGGGTGTCCTTGAGGGATCATATCCGAAACGGTCTGCGTTGGTCTCTATGGCAACCAAAGACAGAAAAAATTCATGCAGGTAGAAATGTGGGGAATAATTTACTGAACAACTTTCATAAAGGTCACTTTTTCGTATACGAGGTAATTCAAAAGTTACAGGCAATATGCGCGACATTTTAACTACTCTGTATACACATTAACAAGAGAAATCAATTGATCGTTTTAATTTGCATAACAAAAAGTTTTTCCTTATTCTGATCAGTTATTCCCCTTGCACCACGCCAAAATTGATGGCAGATTAATTTACTATAGAGGTATAATATACGTGAGGGTTAATTTACTTTTCCAGTATTAGTGGCATAACGCAAAAGTTTCTGAAATAAAATGCGCGCGCGAGAGAGTAACAATTAAAGAGGCATATACTTGTCTAAGGGCAAAAATTAGAGCATCATTAAGATTTTGTTTAAATTTAAACCTAGTTTGGTGGTATTGTGGTATAGACAGACCTTGTTTTCTTTAATAATCTCGCCACAGAAAATGGACTACTTCTTGAATCTTTAAACCTAAATGTTGTATTTTATGGATATCATAAACTATATTTTCTCTAACACTATTTTAAAAACAACATATTCTTAGCTAAAAAAGTGTTATAGGATGGCTTCATACTAACACACTAGTACAGAATGGAATCATTCTGTATCCACCAAATTATTTTGAAGATCATGATAGCCTTGGATTACATATTTTACGTTGTCAGATTATAAATTCCGCTTTGACAGCGCTTGATTATTCAAGGTAGGTTAGTTTTATTACAAAATATTGAGTGAACAATCTTAAGTTTTTTTCAGAAGAAAATAGGAAAAAAAAAATTAATGCTAAATGTTATGAAAAGCTGGTCTATTGTACTTGGAACTGGATTTCTTCGTCGTATGCGGCGTTTAAGATAGTCCCATGTATGTTCTATTGGATTTAAGTCGGGGCTATATGGTGGCCAATCTAATCTTTGAATTTGGACCGCATCAAGGTAATTAGTCACTATGTTAGCTGCATGCGGTCGAGCATTATCGTGCATTAATATGAATCCTTCATATCCAATATGGCCGACATACGTCGAAACATTATCTTGCAGGATGTTTTTAATATACAAGTCACTTGTCATTCGTCCAATCACTTCCATGAGTTCGGTGCGTCCCTCCCAAGAAATACCGCACCAGAGCATTATACCGCCACCGCCAAAACTAACGGTCTCTATGAGATTGCAGGCAGATACCGTTCTCCAACTCTTCTGTAGACGTGGTTTCGTCCATCTGGCTTCCATAACTGAATTCTAGTCTCATCCGTAAAGAGAACATTTTTCCAATTCTCGATATCCCACTGAATATGTCTTCTAGCAAATTCTAATCGTCGGGCTTTGTGATTTTGGAGAAGACGTGGAACTTTGACGGGCCGTCTTGGCTTTAAACCTGCTTCTTTTAATCTTCGCCTAACTGTTTTTGAACTTACATTAACTTGTCTTACATTCAGTAAGTCATTTTTGAGATGCGTCGATGTCAATGTGCGATTTCGTGTAGAATTAAGTATCAAAAATCGATCATCAATTGCTGTTGTACAGGGTTATCCAACCAAGACTAGACAAGGCGATTTTTTGACTTTTCCTGTACTTTTATAAAAAAACTGAAATAGCCATCTTAAGTCATTTTCTCCCGCGAATTCGAATATCTTCAGCAAAAAACAATTGAACATCAAACAAAAGTACTAGGGGTCACTTTGATATTTTTTTAAATGGGATGCCGTATTTTTAATGAGCTTATCCGATTTCTCATATAAATTTTGATCTAAAATGTTGGATTTAATTAATTTTTAATTTTTTTTTTTTAATTTTTTTAATTTTTTTAATTTTTCCGAATTTAAAACTGAAGAAAAAAGGCGTTTTTGAATTAAAAATCCAACATTTTAGATCAAAATTTATATGAGAAATCGGATAAGCTCACGGCATCCTATTTAAAAAAATATCAAAGTGACCCCTAGTACTTTTGTTTGATGTTCAATTGTTTTTTGCTGAAGATATTCGAATTCGCGGGAGAAAATGACTTAAGATGGCTATTTCAGTTTTTTTATAAAAGTACAGGAAAAGTCAAAAAATCGCCTTGTCTAGTCTTGGTTGGATAACCCTGTACACCTCTTGCGCCCTTGATTAGGTCTACGTACGAAATTTCCAGTCTCTTCATACCTTTTTAAAATATTCGATACTGTAGAATAGTTCTAATGTCTTTGTGTAGAATTGACCTTTCCTGAGACGTCGTGCGATATCCTTTTGTTTATATCCTTCGTTATATAGAGTTACAATTTGCACAGCTTCAACTTTCAAGCTTAGTTCACTATAATTCATAAAATAAGTAATTAATTGTTTTTGATAAAATGCACAAGAGACAGTAATATGCGCCATTAATTTTAATTAAACGTCAAAATATGTTAAAAGAAGTGCCTAATCAGCTTACTAGATAACTAATATCAGCACATGTAAGTTAACGGCGATTATTTAAATTTATTTTGAAATTATAATGATTACAAAAAATATTCGATAATTTTGTCCATGAGTATATAATAAATTATTTTTTCCCCAATAGTGTTAGAGAAAGTATAGTCTATAACTCGTATGGAATGGCAATTCCGCCCTCGCGAAACCGTAGACCTCGCCTACGGCTCGGCCAACCAACTTTTCGCTCGTGCGAAATTTACCCATTCCATACTTGTTATAGGATATACTATTTTACAGTTATTGGGCAATTCTCGTCTGAATTGAATATCCGCCATTTCGTAAAAAATCCGAATTTTGACTAACTTCGTCGAGCTTTAATGTTTTTTAGAATTTAGTGTTTCAGATAATTTTGTGGTTATTGCCGTACCTTGCATTAGGGGCAATGTTTGTTTTAAAAGGAAACATCTACTTTAATTAAATAAGCGTACCTCATATCTTATACCAGAACGTAAACGAAAATTGAGTGTTACACACGGTCGTAAAAAACACTATACCTATTTTTTAACGGCGATGACTTTTCCATTGCCCCTCGTATAATATCATAAATAACAAAGGACATAACGTAACCATAGCACCTTAATTTAAGATAAACAGTCAATCTGATTAACAGCATTAGAGGGTTTAAAGAAATTTAAATATAAATTGCCCAAACCCCAAAAATTCCCAACTATTATTTTGGTTTGATGATTCCCAAGTGTGAAATTTAAAAGGGGAGAAACTTCGTTTAAAGTATATCAAATTGTCAACGCAAATAAAAATACTGCACCCCGTGGGATTTCGAAAGTTTTCAGTTTACGTTGGTTTAACTGGAATAATAATGAGATAAATAAAAGCATCCCAGAAATTCGTTCTAGATAATTTTAGATTTAACAACAGGCGAATGATTGCCTGTCAAAAAACACGTTATGTTTTGTTGACATGATTGCTAAATGCACAGACGGCTCATCCGTTGACTGATTTTAAGTTTTTGTAAGTTTTTGGATATTTATGTTTGCTTATACAGTTGATGCAAAACAATTTCCAATGCACGTCAACAATCAGCTGATAGTTGTAAATCCGTAAGAGAACACAAGGAAATTAAATTTGGGCAAAACGTATTAAAACTTCATGCGATATTGAATTTACTACACACTTAAAGTATTCTTCTTTGATACGAACCCACTTATAGCAAATATTTTGTTTGCAGTACAGAGAAGTAAATTTAAAGAGTATGCTAAGGTTTAGGTATTTTATTTCCACTTTACTAATTTTTAGCGTGTAGCAGCTGCCCTAAATTTGAATATCTCCACTGTAAGACCAATTTCAACAACAGTTAAGGAAAATAAGTTATTAGAATCACCTTAAAACAAATGTTCTAATTCAAAGAGAGTTGTAAATGTGTGAAGATTGGATATAGTTCTATCCGTGACACTATTTATGAAATATACGAAACAATTAAGTAAGTTGTATTAATCTTATGGGATGAAGTAAAACAAAGTTGAACTTTAAAATTCCACTATATTAAAAACAAAAATGACATGTTTCGCTAACACTGTAGCTTCGTCAGATTACAATGAAATAATAGTTATTCAAATAGAAAGAAATATGCAATAAAATTCACATTATTGATAGTATAAATAAAACAGTGGAAGGGATACATAAATATATTAACAAGGGTTGTAGAAGATTAAGAACTTAATAATGATGGGTTTTTACAAATTCTAGGTACAAGGCAACGATGGTTAACAAAATAAATTTAACAAAGGAGAATTATTTAAATCTAATTGATCGTTTAGTAACAGGTCCGTATTTTTAAGTTTATTTATTTCCATCGACTCTAGTAAATTTAGTTTAAGGCCTTTATTTTCAGAATGTAGAATTTTAAAAGTTGGATCAAGATTATGTTGGGTTTCGAGTAAATGATTAGCATAATTAGAATCAGTTTTGTTATTAATAAAACTCCCATGATGTTCTTGTACACTCTTGCTGAAATATCTACCTGTTTGGCAAATGTATGTTTTCGGACAATCTTTGCATTTTAATTTATACACGCCAGATTTTTTGTTTCTATCTACTTTGGTTTTATTGTTTTTGATAAATTTTCCTAAAGAGTTATTAGTTTTGAATGCCACATCTATATCAAGATTATAAAGAAAGTTGCTAATTGTTTTACTAGGTTGTCCTATGAAAGTGATAAATTTAAAGTATTTTGGTTTTTTGATGTTAGGATAAACTAAGTCAATAGTCTCTTTGCAAGTTTTTTTCCTTAATATATTGTCAATTAGATTTGAACTATAACCATTATTTACTGCATTTTGTTTTATGATGTTTAATTCTTTATAAAAATTAATTTGATTTAAAGGCAGAGCTACTAGTCTATGGATCATACTATGAAAGGATGCTAATTTATGTTGTATAGGGTGGCAAGAAGAATTGTGTATAACAGTATCGGTATGAGAGGGTTTATGATAAACAGAGAAAACGTGTCTATCATTTTCTCTTTTAATGTTTAAATCAAGAAATAGAGTTGTTAGTTTCAAGTTCTATAGTAAAGTTAATGTTTTTGTGTAAGTTGTTGATATATTTTAAAAAGGATTTTAATTGTCTGTCAGTTCCGATGAAATATGCTAAGACGTCGTCAACATATCTATGCCAATAAAGGAAATTGTTGAAAAGAGGATGTTTGCTAATTTTATTTTCCTAAAAGTCCATAAATATTTCAGCCAATAAGGGACTAAGAGGGTTACCCATAATAAGACCGTTAGTACTAGTGTACATTTTATCGTTGAACTCAAAATAATTTTGTTTAAGACATTCAGTAAGTGAATTAATTATTTCATGTTTCTTAATAAGGTTAACATTTTTTGACGTAAGAAGTTGATTTACCAAATTAATAGTTTCGTCGATAGGTACACTAGGAAATAAATTAGTAATATCAAAGGAAATTAACTTCGCATTTTTGGGTAAATTAATATTAATGATTTGATTTACTAACTCAAGAGAGTTTTTTTTTATTGCAAATTTGGCAGAAAAGGATGAATTCGTTTTAATTATGTCTATTAATTTTTTAGAAAGTTTGTATGAAGGTGCGGAGAAGAAATAAACTACTGGTCTTATAGGGTATCCTGTTTTGTGAAGTTTAATTAATGAGTATAGTTTAGGAGATTTCATAAGAGTTAATCTAATAAAGTCCATGTCAGAAAATAAACTTTTACAATTCTGGATAACAGTTTTTATAGATTTTTGAAACTTAGTTGTAGGGTCGTGATTTAACAATTATTGGTAATTATTAGGATTAAGAAATTCAATAGTTTTTTATATATAATCAGTTCTGTTTAACGCCACTACCGTATTACCTTTATCCGCTTTAGTAAAGACAATATCACTTGATTTATTCTTAATGTCATTAGCCAATAAAATTTCATGTTCTGGGATAGTGTGTTTTAAAAATTCCTGTTTTATTTTAGATTTTTCTTGGATGAAACATGAATTTTTCAGAAATATGCCATTGGTCGATCTTGGCAAGATGAAAATAAAAGAAGTGTTAGATCTACTAAAGTTGATGGTAAAAGGTATTATGCAGTAAACAGATATACAAACTATGGGAAACTTTTGTATATTTATCTTGTTTTTATGAAAAAAAAAACTGTGTAATTCCCTCACTCGGATATTGTGGTTACAAGCTGGGAACCCGTCGATAACTGATGTCACTCGAAGGGCATGACGTCCATCGGTTTTTGTTTTGCAAAGAGCATAAGTTAGTTTATGATTTTAGAGTAAAAACTTGTCACAAAATAGCAAAGAAATTATTAAAAAGACAGGAAAATACAGTGGTTACATACTAATGTTAAATATAAACATCCAAAAAACAGACAATTTATTCAATAAGTATTCCGTACATTTCCTTAATCAAATTTATTAAAACCTTATTTGCCGAGATGTCTCTCACTTTGCATAATTTCATCTATTTTCCAGATTGTTCGTTCGACTTTTCGACGTTGGTCCCGATTTTTATTAAAAAGGGAACAAAGATCTTTGATTATAAATTTGAATAAAAAAGAATGAAAAATGGCATTCGTATTGATTTTTTGTCTTTCTCTGACATCCTTATTATGGACACTTTGCGTCAGGGTCAGAGTGCAAATTTCGTTATTTATTTCGCTTATACCTTCTCATTCTTTACCCCGATATAAGGAAATGGTTTTATCAGGATCTTTATTATACCGAGGGTCATCAATCTTCCGATTAGGGGTCTACTAACCCATATCGATCATTGCACTCCATTTATAATAAGTTTTTGGTTAAAGTTATTCCAGGCATTCCTAATTAAATAGTCACTTGGTAGGAGGAGGCAATTTCCGCCCCGCAAGGAAATTCTGGACAAGCAAAGTTTGATTTCGCAGCGAATGCAATTTCATGGGTAATTTGTATACTAAAACGTCTCGAAAATATCCTTTTTTATTGATTATTTAAATTCTCAATAAATAAGAATGTGGAGTTCTGGAATACCAATACTTCCTTATAGAGAAAGACGCCCCTGCATTCTTATAAAGTTGGCGTGTGAAAATGTCGAATAAAAATAATTTTTTTAAAATAACTAATAATAATTTTAAATCATATTTAGTGTAGAAATTTAACGAAAATGTCCCTAAAAACGGTCCAAAATTAGCAGATACACTTTTTAATGAGACTTCCATTCCAAATGGTCTCATTTTGTATTAGGTGCAAAAAATGTCATGCAAAGTATTGCTTCAGCAAAGAATTACATTACGTAACCATCAACATATCATGCAAGTAAAGGATGCAAACATTTTAACAACTAGTTGTTCCAATAGCATTAAATAACTTTGTATTTATTTATTTCTTCCGTGTTTACCCTCTACTGAAATTGTATTTTTAAACTGAAAAGCAACCACAACTGATTACTGAACACGTTTGCAATAAAATGTTTTAGTTTACCTCCGCTTGGCTTTGCTCTGCATGGATCAATGGATATTTTTGATTTTGGCACAGGGTGTTCCAATGAGGACTGAACAAAGCCTTACTTTGTACCCTGTAATTTTGGAAAAAACCCTAAGTCGTTTGTTTTTAATTCAATTTTTTTTTGGGTTTTTCAAAATTACAGAAAAAGTAAGAAATAAGCCCCTGTTTAGTCCTCGTTTGAACACCCTTGTTGGGAAAGCGTGTATCAACACGTCAAAATGAATAGGTTGATTTCTTAGTTTATCTTATTTTAAGACATTTTACCAAAATTGGTAAGTATTAATTAAATAATTAAACATTGTTGTTTAAAAGAATTTACATGTGCAATTCACGATTCCGAAATGACGCTCTGATTTTACCCCTCTGCGGACGCCCATGTATAGACTATCTTGGTACTAACCATACAAACAAAATATTAAAATAAAAAAGCGACTAAAAGTCCAACCTCACATTAGTAACTCCGTTTCACGGCAATTTGAACGTCATCTTAACATTCCTGCAGATGATTGGCTTTGCAGGAAAACAAGTGAAGAAGTTGACTAACGAGACCCCTGTGGACACACGTCGATTCTGTCAAGCGATATACACCGGATTAGCACCGTAGATGATTGCGTGGTTCCGTTCGTGGTTTAACCTTACCCAGGGCCGTATCTAAAAAAAATTCAGTCCGTTATTATCTGTTTAACTTATAGAATAGAAATATATACGTAAATGAAAATAACTAAAATTAAAAACAGTTACTTGTTTTATAAGAAGTTACAGGATATCCTTTACTGATTGCTAAGAGTGTATTCTCCTCTTATTTTTACTTTTACCACCATCATCATCATTATCCTATATAATCCTTGTTTCTTACCCGTAGATATCAAGATTCTTTTGGTTTCCGGCTTAGTATTCTTGCGTCATCCCAGGTTTCCTCTCCTTGTTTCAAAATTTTACAAATAGAATAGAATGGAAATCTTTATTTCAAATTACGTTAATTCATACAGAATATATAAACCAACATAAAATGAAATGACGTCAGACCAAGTTGTAACCAATGCACTTTTACAAAATATGTTGAATATAGATTAACAGAATATAAATACCAAAAACAATATATTATGTATTTTACCTAAATAAACTTTTAACATTTTTCAGATTGCATTTATTATTTCATCAATCTTTTCGCCGCCCGCCAATAGATTGGTACCATCAGCATAAGCTGTGATACTAGAGTAAGCATTGTTTATTTCAAAGTTTAAATCATTTACGAAAATTATAAACAAGATTGGCCCAAGTATACTCCCTGCGGAATACCCACTGTATTTTGCATTATTCTTGATTTTGAGCTGACATTACTTTTTGTTACAATAACTCCTCGAGTTTCTTGGCTTAAGTATGATTTCAACCATTTTAAGGTATTCCCTCTTATACCATACAAATCCTGCTTTTTCAGAAAAAGATTCCTATTAAACAGTCATAAGCCTTAGATAAGTCCGAAAAAATTCCGAATGCCATTTTGCCTTCCTCAAGGTGTCCCAAAATTGTCGATGTAAATTGGAAAGCAGCTGTTTGAGTGGATCTCCCTTCGAGATGTCCATGCTGGTTATCTAAAAGAAGCTCACCATTCTTCATAAATGTTATCACTTGATCACACATCACTAATGATTCGAACGATTGTGAGAAACCTGGAAGCAAGCTTATGGGCCTATAATTATTCAGTATTTCTGCATCACCTGTAATTTTACATAGGAGTTTAATTAAAGTAAATTATGTAAAAAATAACGTCAACAAGCACTGAAACACTCAGTTTGATTAAACTTGTAGGAATATCATCGTCTCCACTACTATGCTTATTTTTTATTTTTGGGTTAAATTTCAATATCTCGTTAGCCGGCACAGATTTTAAACGGAAGGTATTATTATTTTCTTGGATGTTAGATTTTCTGTCAATTTGTCTTACATGGTTATTCATGAGTTCTGGAACTCGGTTGAGGAAAAAGTCATTATAGTTACTAGATAAATAAGTCCTCAGCATTTTCAGAAACAATTGCGTTGTCTCTTTTTACTTTACCTGTGATTTCATTATAAATGGACCACATTCATTTGTTTTTGTTTTTAAGATTTTTTATTCTATTTGCGTAATGTTCGGATCTACTTCTTAACAACTGTATATATTTCTTTATATTCAGCAGTAATGTTTTTTAATGCTAACAATATATCTAGC
Organism: Polydrusus tereticollis; assembly: GCA_963920685.1. Lineage (NCBI taxonomy): Eukaryota > Metazoa > Arthropoda > Insecta > Coleoptera > Curculionidae > Polydrusus > Polydrusus tereticollis. Next base: position 123,271,956 of record OY987329.1, read on the forward strand.
CTAAATTTCACCCTCCTTTATTTCTTCTGTGTTTTTACATAAAGAATCTGTCTTATTTATTTACAACAGATCTCTCCGCTGTAAATTCGTCTGTCCAGTCTTGTTGCTTAAGAAAATTGACAAAATTATTTTTATCAATTAATTATGCTTGAAGATAACTTCCCCCGCGGCGTGATCAGATATACAGGTATATAAAATAGAGCTAGTTACATTATTAGTTGTAATCTTACAAAAAATATTGTCAATGCAACTTTTTGATGTTAACGTTATTCAAGTATTCTCAAGAATTAGGCAATCCAACGATGTGTGAAATTCCTATATGCCCCCCACGGCCATATTGAATTCGTTCCACAGAACTCAAAAACATTTAACGAACAATTCAATATGGCTGTGGAAGGCGAATATGTGTACACGAATTCAATGCTTATTTTACAGTCGAGACCTGTGCCCTTCAAAATCCTAAAAATAGTCCGAGTATTTGATTCTGAAACATGTGCCTACGACTTGTCTAGTTGTCGGCTGTAAAAGTCGCTCCAACAAGGCTATTCATAAGTTTTATCGTATACCATCTTTAACTATAACTTTTAACACGCCTGAATGATTTATCCAAAAAGACACCATATTGAAAAATCAGAGTTTGCATCAAGCATTTCATAACAGTTAAAAGCATTTATCACCAATAATTTTAATTTATGATAAAGCAATGTTTGTAACTTTTGAAATCCGTGCTAGTTTAGATGAAGTAAATTAACCCGATTACGTTCCTTCGCAAATTATGGGATTCAGGAGGAATTACTGCAGATCAAGATTGATGAAGGTGCCACGAGGCTAGTACTGTGAAAGTTGATTTCATTTTCATATAATTCTGTATTTTCTTTGAATACGACCTAAGTTTATAATAAAAAAAAATTCAGAAAATGAGTTGTATGCATGCCTTTAACACACTGCTTAAAACTCGATAGTATAGCTTTTACTGCGCTGATTGAGTAACTACAATTAAATTAATTTAAAAACAATAAAAACAAAGTTTACACTTATTTACTAAAGCCTCGTAATACCTTTCATTTGTTTTGTTCAATTTTTGTAACTGTTATGTTTGTCATGAGTTTTTTATAGTATGTAAATCTGCTTTGACATAAATAATGATAAATTAATAACATTTTTATACAAAATTATTACGTTTTCATTTCCTACGAGTGTCTTTTAACTCAACACATGTAGTATGAAACCATTCGATTTCACACTCATCCCGATCACATTTTAGCATAGGCCTTCCACCGTTGACACCTTTACAAATGCACCAATAATGTACTTTCGCAGTCCCAGCATTTCTAGTAAAGTATGTTCAGAACAGTTCTGGCATTATTACTTCAGAATGAAAGTTTAAGGCAATTTCACAATTCTTAAAAAACTCTTTATCAGGAAAAAGTTTGATAAATAACTCTCTTGATATATGTCTAACACCAAAGGTAAATTTTCAACAGCTTAGGCTGATATTTTCGAAGCAAAATGCTTCACAGTTTTCATTAGGGCAGAGCTGTAACTAAGCTCTTCAATTCTCTTTAACATACTGTCTATTTTTATACTAGACATCACTGAAATTTCTTTTACGTCTTGTACAGTCGTCTTTCCAAAGTCCATGTCACTAGCTGGAACAATAGAAACATTCACCGGGGTTGGTCTTGGCCAGGCAGACTTTATGTCTCTACAAGTTCTAACCTCCCTAATTATGTGGGCATAATCTGCAGTAAACAGTATAGCTCCAACATGACTACAAAGTTTACTGTTTCCTGCCATGCATGAACAGTGAACAGTACAAATACTTCCATCCCTTGAAATATTTTACTGTCCACATATCTGGGTTTTAAATAAGTTCTCTCAGCTAGAACAAGACCTTTATTAAATAGTCAGTCAAAAAGCCAGAAAATAAAATCTGAACTAAGCTTGTGCCCAGTTTAATAACAAATCCTGCCTCTTATTGGATTGTAGACTCTTAAAAGCTTTCATTAGGCATTGGTGGCACTCCCATAGAAATATCCAATTCACTGTCCTCAAGAGTAAATGGATCGCTATTCCCAATAATGCTCACCTTCTGTAGGTACCTTAAATCACGAAACACCTAATTAAAATCCAATATAAACACACAAAGCCACATTTCAGTCAGTTTATGCTTTGAGGACTTTAAAACGAATAGATACCATAAACACTTTCAAATAACCTTTCACCAACTTCACGGCTTTCCCTCAATAAATTGTGTAGATGCAGTCGACGGCCATATTGGAAGCACTTTGTGCCTCCAATATGACCGTGGTGGGCAAACATAACCTGGCTTGGATTGCCTAATTGTCGAGTATATTAGAAAAGAGGTCATAATTGATTGAAAGACAGCTTTATTATTGTTATCTTCAACTGATTCTATATTAAATGCACCTGCAACAAATACCGTTTTATTTTTGCAACGCTATTGTTCCTGTTCTTCCTCGTCTATTTTTCCAGTGTTTCTATATATTTTTGGTCTATCTGTCTGGTGTCTGGGTCTTGAATAAATGTCCCGCCCATTTTAATCTCATGTATTAAACAAATTCTGCTACAGGTTAAAAAAAAATAACATATTCATATTTTTATCCCCTATCTACCCCACAGCACAACATAATTTACAGGGTATTCTATTGTAAACCGGCTTCTTGAAGGCCTTGGATAATAATAAAGATTGAAAAATATTTTTATACAATAATGATGTACCTTAAGAAAATTTTTTTAATTTGGCTATATTAAGGTATAAAAGGTGTTTTCTTTTAAATTATTCTAGATATTTGAATCCTCCGTTTCTAGCGTGGCACCCTGTATTTTACTTGTATTATGACCTTAAGCAAGGCGTTCTGCAGTGGAGTTATGAAAATTGACTAAAGCTTTCACATTTTGTGTGAATGTGCGTGTCGAGACCCACGGAAAGCAAGGCAAGTCAATTATTTAACATTTCTCATAAATATTAGAGCCTGTTTTAGTTTGCGCTGTCAACGAGGGTATACATTAAAACCAGCTGAAAAATGACAATTTTATTATGGTGTGTTATAATGTCGTTAACGGCTACAGGTTAGCGGGGTAGTGTTTGCACGGTTTTGTTTATAGCAGGCGTTCAATAAGCGGGGCGCCAGTCAATTTGTTTTTGAAATAAAATGCATTTTGATTTTTTTGTTGTCGGGAATAAGCACTGCAGATAGAAATTGTTAGGGTGCCCCGTGAGCGGTGTGTATGCTAAGGAAGCAATTTACTTTGGTTTAGGGATGTTTTATTGGGAAAGAATAGAGTGCGGGCATAACTCATTATACAAGTGGAGACCCGGACAAAACATATAAAGTACATGGATAAAAAGGTTATCTTAATGTAACGCAAAACGAATTTAAAACAAGGCCGCCATATCTTTCGATTTGTCCAGATCTTGTCTGATAAAGGTCAGCTCTGTAGGGGCAGGAATCACTTTTCGTAATTAGCTTGGCGGAAGGAAACCTTTTCTTAAACTACCATAACAGATTTTAAATAATCCAAACACAGTCTTAAGTAAAACTCATTCATTCATTATCTTAAAATAAAACTATGGTCTATTTCAAAAGGTGTAGAGTAATAAAATGGGAATTCCGTCCAGTTCGGCTCAATTTCAGTGTCGGCCATAGGCGCAGGTAAACTTTGTGCATTAAATTATTTATGATAACACCAGAAATTTTAGAGAATTAGGTTAACGGGTATTAAGATAAAAATGTTTGTAATATTAAAATTTCAAGTGTAAGAGGATTAGGAAAGGTATGTTTTCTGGTCTGAAGTATCAAAATCGAAATATTGTATAGGGATTAGTTAGGTAGTAGATTATAAAGTTACGTTTTGTGTTTAACAGGTACCATTTAATAGGTACCGAGTTTGGCTCTGGCCTTTTTGGCTGGATCACATAAATAGGTGGTAATTTGGAACAAACTTCATATATCGTGTGTGTGTATGACCTTAATAAGTATATTTGTTTAGTTTAACGCATCAGCATTTGCTGTTAAGCCGTATATAGTGTTCACAGTATTGTAAGATTAGTAATAAAATGGCGACATTCACACCGATAGAAAGATGTTCCAATAATTCTCCACTATCAGTGAGTGAAAAAGTTATTATTTTAAATGTACATGATTGCATAAAATACGATTATCCGAATTTTACTGTACAACAAGCTGTTGACCGATGTTCCCGAATGACTGGAGTTGGAAAGTCCACCGTTTTTAAATTATTGCGGGAGAGAAAGGCGGCAGGTCAAGTGGAACTTCCCAAGAAAAGTCCAGGCAGACCAGTAAAAGTCCTTGATGAAGACACCAGAAGTGTAGTTTGAAGAAAAGTTCACTCTTTTTATTTTAAAAAAGAAATGCCCACCCTAGATAAGCTTCTAATGGAGCTTGGTTAGGATGACAGTATTCCGTTTATAACTAGAAAACTTTTATGAACCACTTTAAAAAATATGGATTTTGTCTGGGAAAAGCATAACCGTAAATCACTTTTACTGGAAAGCGATGAAATTGTTTGCTGGCGACGAAAATACTTGAGAAGTATAAAGCAGTACAGAAGAGAGCAGAAGAAAATATTTTATCTTGATGAGACGTGGATTAATGAAGGTTATATAGTACCAAAATTGTGGCAAGACCAAAATATAACCAGTGCTCGCCAAGCTTCCATGGAAGGCCTGTTAACGGGTATTAAGGTGCTTTCAGGTAAAGGGAAGAGACTAATAATCATCTATATTGGAAGCGAAGAGGGATTTTTAAAACAAGGTTTGCTAACCTAACTAACTAAAGTTATTTTTTAGTACTTATCTTAAAGGATCAATCTTTTATGTAAGATTTATATTATAATGGTCTAGAGATGACATCTTTGAATAGAAGCCTTTAAATCTTAATGTACTGTAAACAAGTATTTATATATTTATGTCAAGTATATGTGACTTTTGCTTCAAGGACACAGGTCCTTGATATTATTTAAAGACGGCATCCTTGAGTCAAAACATTATAAATTCTTAATTCCCTTTGTTGAAAGTTTTAATGAAATTGTTCTAAGTTCATATGCCTTGTTGCAAGAATCTATTTCTTTGCAGCGAACGTAAAAATACCTGGACTTTTTAGAGGTTTAGTATTTATTTATAAATACAATTTTCAGTGTTTGTACAAAGACGTATTATTTTTTTAAATACACATATTACCGTTAATTATAGAAAAAAATTGCTGTCTTTAGCGAAGCAAATATAGATAATGATCTTCAACAAAATATTCGTCATCTAATTCGTCATCCAATCTTCAGTCACTGGAGTACTTTGACTCCTAGAAATGACCAAAAATGCAGAAAATCATATATTAATATTAAAGAGGAGGAAAAAATACAAAATTCTTCACAAAAATTTAATATTTTGCTAAAAGTTCATTATATATATAATAATCTCAATTCAAAATCAAAATCATTAGGTATTATTTACATAATATAATCAGGAACTTTACATTAAGGACACAAACAAGTTCACCATGGCGAACACAGGTTAACTAACTATATAAAATTGATCAACGGTATAAATTCAAAAAACAAAAAAAAAATAAAACAAAATATACCGATCCAGAGCGGCATCTAGGTTGCACAAAAAGAGGTACGATTTTTTAAACAAACATTCACTACTTAAATTCATTTACAATTTTCGCTGCTTCTCTGTAGTGGGCGTTAACAGGATCGTCCAAACACTCAATCTGATTATTAATCTCTAATGTGGCTATTTCTATATTTTCTAAAAAATTCAGCTTATGTCCTTTATTCGCATTATGTAGCATTTTAAAGTTGTCTTTAGTATTAAATTATGTAAATTCTCTCTTAAATGTAGGCCGAAAGCTGATCTCTTGTCATGAGGCGATTTGTGAGAGTTTAAATGTTCTTTTATTCTAATATTAAAACTACGTCCTGTCTGTCCAGCATATTTAGCTGTGCATGAGTTACAGGACAACAAATATACTCCATTTTGTCAAGCACGTTAATTAAATCCTTTACTCTCGAGAATAAGATACGTAAATTGTTTACTGATTTGTAAGCTATTTTAAAATTGTTTTTTAAGGACTTCAATACATTACCCACCATCAGAGAAACGGCGCCCAAAAAAATTAGTCTTATATACCTAGGTGGTTGAAAAGATGTTATGGTGTTATCCAAGGGGTCAGTCAACACCTTCCTAAGCATGCCATTAAATTTTTTTCTTATTAAATTATTGATTAATGATATCTTGTATCCGTTGTTATAAGCAATTTGAAGGATAATGTTATTTTCCCTATCAAATTCCAAGGTAAGAGTGGGATGGATCAAAGAGTTAAACGCTGCCATTTTATGAGCTAAACAATGATTGGAGTCAGCTGGTATAACATTTTCTGTATGTGTGTTTTTCCAATAAATAGCATAATCAAAAAAGTTATTCGCCCTCTTTATTGTTAAGTCTAAAAAATTCAGGCAATATTCAGATTCTATTTCTTTTGTAAATTTGATGTGGGCGTTTCAAGAATTTAAAAAATTGGAAAAAATTTCCAATTCATTCCCTGTTCCTGTCCAGACAATAAAAGTATCATCAACATATCTGCGCCATAATAAAATTCTAACTAGAAGGTAAAAATTTGAACTAACCAACTTATTTTTAAAATCATCCATAAAAATTTCAGCTAAAAAGGGGGAAAGACATGAACCCATGGGTAAACCATCTGTCATTTTAAAAAACTTGTCATTAAATCTAAAAAAATCTAAACCTATACATTTAACCAAAAGAGACATTATACCCCTCCGTACATTATCAGACAGAGATGAGCTCTTTCCAAGCAAGCATTCCACGATATTTATCACCAGTTGTCGAGGGATACTTTTAAATACATATTTACCCTAAATAAGATTATTACCTTCAGATTAAGTAATTTAAAATCAAGATGACATAATATGCCCTTATGGCCACTGCTAGCTCTTATCAGCTTATGTAGCACAAAACACGAATCTATGGAATCAGTCAAGGAATGCCTAAATCCAGCAGTGGACTCAACAAGGTAGGTGATGATGATGACAATCATGCCGTCCGCATTTTTTAGTATTAAATTCTACTCAGTAACTGTACTATCAAATTAAAATTTCTTCCGGGAGTATCATAAGGTGCCTTCTTCTTCAGTGTAGAAAAGTGTGCCTAAAATGGCGTCGTAAAGGTGTTTCAACACGCACAACGATTTGGGAGTCATTGGAGTTAGACGCTGACAAGTCATAGCGCGCTAAGGCCCAATATTTTCAGATACAGATAGCCGTATTTATTCTTAAGAATAAATTTCATTCGATGTATAATTAAAAATAGTATCGTTATACGTAGGAATAGTGATATTTCCAAGAGTTAAAGCGCGTTATTCCCTGAATAACTTATTCGATGCCTAGACCTCCAAATACTGCCTTATCTTTCAGATAAAGCCAACCGTTGAATGTTTTCCTTTGGTTAACATCATATTCTAAATTTAAGGTATGATTCAAATAACCTCAATTTACACTCTTTACCTATTTTCTCTGAAGCATTTATAAAGTATGGTCAGCCCTGACAATTTGAAGTCAATCAGATAAGGAGTTTTTGAAATATACGAGATAAAAATTAAATAAAACCCTTGCGATGCGATGACGTCATTACCTCCTACAGTCCGCTTATGCGACGGTCTTTCTGTGCATATACAAGGGATATGCGCTTACTGTTTCTTTGTCCAGTTAAAGCAGACGCTCATTATTACTACTTTTTAGAGTATAGCCCATAACAAGTGGAAAATGCCATTCCATACGATTTTTAGACTATACTTTCTCTAACACTATTTTAGAAAAAAGAAAAAGGAATTATGAAAAATAATTTTTTTCTCTCCTGTCGATGTCTACTCAGTTACCCAGCAACAAAGACAGGGCGATAAAGATGACTACGTGTCTTCTTAATCGTAAACCGCTTAAAACCGCATCTTGACTTGCTATAGAAGATAGTGACGTCACACAGCTGACACAGCGGTTTCCGCGAGTCGATGTTCGTAAGTTATTTTAAAGGCTTTAGAGGCGTCAGAAAACTTAAATTTTTCGTAGTTCGCACAAAGATTACAAAATCTTTCAGAAAATGTTAGAAAAGCAAAAATGGTAAATTACCCCATTATTGGGACCTCTTATAAAGAACTTAATTATTATATCTATCCTTAGGATGAGTATCTTAAAAGATATTCAGCCTAATGATCGAGGAATTAACTGAATTATCTGATTGAACATATAAATCCGGATAGAGAGTATAATTTTAAGACCCAGAATTGATCACTTTAATTACTGGAATAATATAGATTTCCACAATAGATAATAGATTAACCGCTTGTTTGCTTATTTTGCAAGACATGATTTGTCTTAAGTGTTAATCTTTTGAGGAAGCGGATCTCTACAGGGTTGAAGTTAGCGGATCGAGACCGCTTATTTTTCTCAAAAGAACTTGCCATCATTATACAACACTAAACAAGAAACGCTGAAAGGCACAAACTTAAAGAACGGAGTCAACGGGGCTTTTTATAATTTAATTAATATGACTAATGAACCAAAGTCTAAAACCCATGCACGAATCAACCACTGACATAACAATATGTCAGTGGCATCAACGTAATATGGCAATCTAAACTAAAAACCTGAATTTACACGCGTCGCATCGGAAAGGTAAACATAAAAATTACTATCCCGTTTTATTGTATACACCTCTCCGATATGTTTCACAACTATTCATGTTGGCAACACTTATTTAAAATGGAAGCGTCTAAATGTACAACCGTTGAATTGTCCACTGTCAAATTGTCAACCCGTCGAATTATTTTTACTGAAGATAAGATTTGGATTGCGACCTCTCGTTTACTTATCGGATAAATTGATATTTGCCGGATAACATCAATTCATACGGATACGAAAGTTCCGGGCCTGAGGATAATAAATACCTTGCGGGAAAACTTTAAAAGCATTCTTCTCAATACATACATTTCTTAGCTTCTGGCATGGAAATGTCTGGCACTAATTATCAGATTGACTTGAAATATTTAGAACATCGTTGAGATCCGTGTGAACCAGGGTAATGCATGCATTTTTCTTGACGTAGCTCTTGATGTGTTTTGTCTGACCATATTATCTGCCTCCATTCCTCGCAAATCATCATTGTCTGAAAATCCATTTCATAGCCGATCGCTTCCAGGTCGCTTTTAATATTATGGCCATCTTAAACAAGGTGTTTGTACTTCTGGATTATTTTGCCACTAACTAAATGTTCATCAGTTTATCTTTGAAAACGCCCTTGCCCAACACAATCTACGAAACTTAATATCATCGGCATAATTTTTCTTTTTAGGTACTATTTTTTTTTTACTACGACTTTGTGAAAAAATGTTTCTTCATTTTCAACATGGCGCCATTTTATTTGTAATGGGTTCTTTTTAACATCACTACTTAATGCACTAAAGGACACCTTATACAGTATAAAACGTTTTGACAGCTTAATTTGCGACGTCAATTTCATCTTCAGCCATCTTTCAGCTGAGAATATCTTTCTGCCTATGCATTGAATAGGATACATTTTTAGTGGCCATTTCTTGTTTAATTAAAAAACAAATCTTAAAACTACTTGTTTTCAAGGCTATTCACTGAGAAGACTGATATATAATGATGCAAGACTTTGTGCTCATGTATCATCTCAACATCCAGATCCAGTCAAAAAAGTCTACTTAATTTTTTTTAAACTTCAAAGGGAAGAAGGTACAAAAATACTACCATACCTAACACACCATTATTCAATATTCTTTATTCCAAACCAACAGTTGTCACAACAACGGTTCAGCCATCATACCTAAAAATAAGAAGAATCGACCTTTAGCTGAATCGCAAAGTTGTTGTCTTCGAGTCAATATATCTTGGCATTCCTCACACATGGTTACGCAAGGCTAGAATAGACAATAACTTGTAGAAATTATAAGATAAAAGTTAAATTCTAAACGCCGGGTACAGATTTTTAGCGACGAGGTGAAATTTGTGACAAGCCATATATCAGCCACGACACAATGGTTTATTTGAGTATTTTGGCCGGTATTTAGGCTTTGTTAAGCCCCAGCAACAAAGAGAGGGAAGCGTAAAAGTCAATGGGATCAAGCATGTCATGCTATGGTGATCTGACACAATGCATGTGAGGCGGCTAGGCGGCATCGATAAGGAATTCCAATGGCGGAGATTTGATTTTTTTAGTTGCATTTTTAACCGACTAAAAACAAATTGTTTAGGTTAGATTAGGTTAGTCAGAGACATAAAAACAATCATTGTAGGGTACTAGAGTCTGTTTTAGCCAAACTTTTAATGGCGACTGACCAGTTTGTGAATAATTAGTATTTTTCATTTAGATAATACAATTGAAACATGAGGATAGGTCACCAATGATAGAGACGTGAAAGAAAATGCATAATATGTATTAAAGAAAAAAATACTTAAAATGGACAATAGAAGTTATAACTGTCTTGTTAATCAATAGGAAGAAATAAAGAACAAAAGGCTAAAAGAACAGGGAATTGAAAGTTAATGGAAGATAATATGATTTCTGTATAAATATCTTCAAAGCTGTTGAATTTTACTTAAAATATACTTGATTTAGGTTACTTTTGACAAATTTGCTACGCCACTGGTTAGTGTCATTAAATCGCATTATTGTGCAAATGGCGATTCTAAAAAGCGTCAATACATGGGACAGGTGGTGGTGGATCGTCAGAAAAAGCAACTGATTTATAGATATTTACCTACTAACCTAACCAAAATTTGGGTTCTCATTATTTTGCTTCATTTCGGTTTGTTGTTGTTGGAAACCCACACACAGACAAAAATTTATATAATGATATATAATAGCTATTGTCAGGATGTGGTAAAATATGTCTAATTTTATAAAAAAGAATTGTGTTAGCGACCACACCCATCGTGTCAAAAGAGAATTTATTCAGTATTTTACTGCTGTAGTAGTACAATATATTAATGATAAAAAATTCACTCCATTAAAGTTAAGTTGATATCGACTACATACTACAATATCTACATAACTAAAGTAAAAAATCGAGTTAGAGATCACTAGGTTGTTCTTGAATACAAATAACTTACCTAAATTGCCTGAGTTAACAAAGGCTTTACAAATAACCCTTTATAACAATTTCGACCTTTTTTTCGTTCTACTTTATTCTATGAATATTTCTTGGCACCGATATCACAATCTATACATCTTTCGTTGAACCTAATTTCACGTCATTTTTTTTTCGAAAATGAGGTCATCTACGATATAAATATTTAATGCAAACCGGTCAATCCCGGCGTTTTGATAAAACAATGCGAACCTATTCATCCCTGGGGAAATATATAAGACTGGGAATAAAACGAGATCGGGATGATAAATGACAATATAACTTATGAGACCAGCAATCTATTCATCGATGTCATTTTATTGAGGAATGAGTTTTTCTTACCTTGATTGGTTTTACTGGTAGCGAACAGCCAGATTTTTTATACAGGAACTGAGGTGTAAGAGGCTACAAAGGGGCTAATATTTGTTGTTAGTTATATTTTAAGGACCATGAGACATACAAAATGGGGTAACACTACCCGCTGAAATGTCTTAAAATAAAGCAATGTGTAGGCTACTTGCAAAATTAACACTCCTAAAGAAAAAATAGAATAGTATATGAGAGGACATTGTTAAAACTAAAACTCTAAAATAAATTCTATTTCACGATGCTAAGCTTCTCGTGCTTGTTGTTTTTCTTGTGTGGCTCAGTGCTTTGCTCGTGTTTTGTGAGAATAGGTTTTATTATGTTAAATACTGATAAACAGATAGATATTAAATAAAGTACCCGCAATCTCTGGATCATACTGTTTGCCAAAGCAATAGCATAATAATAATTATCTATTTGATCACGTTTTTGGATACAAAACAAATTATAGTAAGTCATATTGTTGCGATAGATGGCTGCAATTATAACAGAATGTGTGTATAAAAAGTTGTGCCGTTAGGTCTGGACCACCCCCTTGGGAGTATTGGAATCAGAAATGTTTGTATTAGTTTAGCGATAATTTACATACCCTCCTTGGCAGTTCCAAAAAGTAGTAGTTGTAGTAGTAGTAAGCAGTAAAATCGAAAAAAAATTGACATGGAAATAAAATGGTTTATCATATTATTTTATTATTCATCTTTTCAATGCAAATATATTAGAATTTTTTGCGTGGTCTCCTAAAAAGTTCGCCAGTGGCGCTATTTTTCTACCTTCGGGACACTTTACTTTTGCTTAGGATTTAATCATGGTTTGTAATAGAAATAAGTAAGACATTAAATAATATTCTATTAATGTTCAAATGTGAAACTACAAGTTATTTTATCATTAAAAATTATATTTATGATTACAAAAATATACAAATTATTCGTTACTTATAATAATTATTCACTTAATATATCAATATCACTATCGCTATCACCATCTGTTCTAATTATTATTTATGCTACCTATATTGTTTATATGGATATAGGATTTTTCCACTTTTTCAACATGTGTAACATAATTTGTCCAATTTTGTGAAGGGATGTTAAAAACTTCAGTTTCTATAAGCTCGAGTACACTGGAGTTAATAAAAGGGCAAATATTGTTACGACGAATGGCAGATTTCAGTTGGTACCAAACATGTTCGATGGGATTAAAAATACAATGGTATGGTGGAAGCCTTAAAACTGTATGCCCTAGATTTTTTGCATAATTATCACAGAAGTATTCCTTTTGTAGTTTTAAACTTTGTAAAACCTCAATTAATTGCCTTTTGGTGCAATCTCCTGAAAATAAATTTCATTATCATAAATGTAGTTTTGGATTGTTGCTTTTGTGTCATTTGAGGAGGAAGTCTTAGTCAACTGCCTACTATGGTAGCTTGCATTGTCCATTACAATTACGCTATTCGGAGCTTGTTTTTAAACCAATCTTCAAATAGATCAGCAGTGGTGTCCTCATGGTAATCCAAAGAAGAATCTTTAATGTTTTTTGCAAACAGAGAAAGTCCATTTGGAATCCATTCGTCTTTAAATCCAGCATGCAAAATCGTAATTCGTTTACCTCTTTTTGATGGCGCGCTTGCTTTACACTTGTCGCTTGAGTCAACCCAACCCTTTTCCGGGGTATCATATGTGTCGAACCAGGTTACATCCAAGTAAATAATCGGCCTTTGCTGATCTTTGTAAATCCTAATTTTTTGTAGATATTCGGATCGCCATTCCCGAATTCTACTGGATTCCATTTAAACTTGTCTTTTGTTAATTTTTTAAATCAAAAACCTATGTGTTGGATACACTTCCATAACGTTGTTCTGCCACATTGAACGCCGGTTTCATTTTTTTCAAGCCTCTTAATTAAATTATCTAATGTAGGCACGTTTTGTTCCTCGTATAACTTGTAAATTTTACGCCGTATTATATCTTGATCACTTCCATCTACCTTCGAGAAAATGCCAGTATCGGATCTTTTTTCCTCGCTAAAATGGGATTATTCACAATTTTCCATACAGTTGATGTTGGAATTTCTGTTAATGTGGCTGTTTCTTCTAACGCTGCTTGCTTGCTGACCGCACGTTCAATGAGAGTTGAATAAACATTGTTTATAACTTCCTTAGTTTCCACAGAAAAGTGTTTTCTGCTTTTCGATAGGATTATCTTCTGAGATACATTGGGCTCGCACATATTTTCCATGACTCACACACGATTAAACAAACGCTGTATTACACACGAAGTAAGAATAAATACTAAGCATAAAACTAACTAGAGTGGGTATATATAAAGTTTTTAGTATATAATTTCTTTTATGGGATTAACCCTCTCAGTTTGAATCAGGTAAAAATCGGTTTAAAATGAACAAACTATTACTTTAATAATGATATTACGTCTTACGGATTTGCACTTTACTTTAAGACATTTTTAGGTACGGACCATAATTTACCTGCATTTATTCATTCATTCATTGTTTGTTTATGGCCACCGTTGGATAATCATATTCAAAGGCAAAGTGTAACTTTCTTATATCTCTGGACTGGCTTTACCTATAAGAATATTTATACATATAGGTATCGACGGAATCCGTAAATTAATGAACATTTTTGCATGGGTAAATAATATTTATGGCATTTTTACTGAATTTTGTTCAAACCTCTTAATGCATGAAGAAAATAGTAATTTTCCATTTTAATAATAAATCTCTGAAACTGAAACGGTATTTTACACTTTGCGACACCACGCACGAATTTACCGTCTTCTTAAATAAATTTACAAAATCGCGAAAACGAATTTTAGTATTCACTTCGCTCATGTTTCGCTGACATAAAATGTTGAGTCCTATTTATTATTAAACGTCATAACTGGAGACATTTGGGGCTTACTTTTATGACCGAAAGTAAAAGGTACACACTTTACTTTATACGACTGAAAAATGTACTCGTATTATAGTGAGGAATGCTTTATTTTTCCGGGAGAGAAATATCGGTTTTAATTTTGTATGACCGACGGCTTTGTATCGTTTTAGTTTTAAATTATTTGTTTCCCTTTGAATTTGGAACGAAGCAACATTATTTCCTAGTGGGCGAGACAATAACTCTTTGCACGCAAGTAATGTTATTCTTATTCACAATTTCTGGTAATGCAAAATCTTAATTTATTAAGTTTCCCATAACTTCAAGCTATAAATTTGAATTAATATATTTTATATTACTAAAGATGACCCACCGGCGCCGGCGTCACGAATTATATTACGTCCTATAAAAAATTTTCGTATTTATGGAATATTTGTACCCTAATCAGGTTTGCAGCACCATCTGCGCGACTGGTTTTCAAGAAAAGGGGATGAAACCAAACTGATATAAAAATGTGAGGGGTGCAAATGCCACTGAACTTTTTATAGGTTTAAGACTCTTGTCTAGGAAACTGCTTTTCTTTAAAGTTTTACATATTTATTTTACTTGTATATTTAATAAGTCAATTCAAGTTAGATGATGATGAACCAGATGAAACGGATACTACAAATTTTTAGATACATTTTGAAGTGAAATATTTTTTATATTAATAGAGATAGACTTCTGCGTTTTTTAAGATGTTCTTTCGAATTTCATGGACAAGAGCTTGTGTGCATCGTGATATCTTAATAATATTGGAACTGTTGCCCACGGGGTGTTTAATAAACCCATTAAAATATTTTTGCAAAACTTCATTCCTTCCGAAAACTTGCAAACAATTTTTTAGGGATTCGTTCAATACACACAAATGAACACTAGACAAATTGCAAAAAACAATTTGGGTGGTTTTCTTGTATCTGTGATATTAGAAAAAATAAATTGATTTTTTTTAAAGGAGCACTTGTTTTTGAGTTTTCTCTGTATTATCTTGACAAGAAACTGTATAAAAGTTTTTTTTTATTGAATTAGCCGATACTTGCTGGAGATCCATAACAATAGTATGTTTTTAGGAAATAATGTAAAATATTATTTACCTACATACTTTTTTCCAGTATTCATTAATATGATTTTATATTAATGTGACATGTTTCGCTACGTTGTAGCTTTATCAAACAAATGTAAATCAATAGAGACTTCTGGTCCTTTTTATATGCAAAATCTTAACACTATCTTACATTAATGGGTTTTCCTAAATATATACAGTATACAGATTACGGTTTTAATTTGATAATGTGTTATTATAACAAATAATGATGAGGTTTATTGTGGGTATAAATATTTAAAACGTATTTACTAGGGGTGAGTTACTAAGGTCTATCTGATCATTAAGTAAATGTTGGGAATTTTTAAGGTTGCTTATTTCTAAAGTCTTAAGCAAATTTAATCTTAAACCTTTCTTTTCTGTAAGTAATACTTTGAAGTTTTCATTAAATTGGTGATTATATTCTATTAAATGGTTGGCATAATTTGAATCGGTTCTTCCCTTAAGAAAGCTGCACTGGTATTCTTTTATTCTTTTACCAAAATTTCCACCTGTTTGTCCAATGTACGAATTAGGGCAATCTTTGCAAATGAGTTTGTAGACTCCTGATTTTTGATTTTTTTCCGATTTTGTTTTATTATTTTTTATTAATTTACCCAAAGAATTGTTTGTTTTGTACGCTAAATTGAAATCTAAGGTATTTAAAAAAGTACGTATGACATGAACTTTATGAAGTTCATGCCATCTCTTACAACATAAACTAGCAGCATTTCATAGTATGTTACATAGATTAATAACACTACCATTAAATTAAAAAATTTTGAAACTGAATTAAATATCATAAAACAAATAGCAATAAACAATGGCTACACGTCTAATATAATAGATCAAATTATACGCAAGAAAACATATAAAAAAGCAATTGGAATGGTTTATCCAATTATTAAAGGTAAATCAAAAAATTACAAATTAATCTCGTATATTGGTGAGGCTAGTGATAAAATAGGTACTCTCCTAAATAACTTAGATTTCAATGTAGCGTACAAAACAAACAATTCTTTGGGTAAATTAATAAAAAATAATAAAACAAAATCGGAAAAAAATAAAAAATCAGGAGTCTACAAAAAATCATTTGCAAAGATTGCCCTAATTCATACATTGGACAAACAGAAATTTTGGTAAAAGAATAAAAGAACACCAGTGCAGCTTTCTTAAGGGAAAAACCGATTCAAATTATGCCAACCATTTAATAGAATATAATCACTAATTTAATAAAAATTTCAAAGAATTACATACAGAAAAGAAAGGTTTAAAATTAAATTTGCTTGAGGCTTTAGAAATAAACAAACTTAAAAATTTCCAACATTTACTTAATGATCAGATAGACCTTAATAACTCACCCTTATTAAATATGTTTTAAATATTTATACCCAAAATAAACCTCATCATTATTTGGTATAATAACACATTATCAAATTAAGACCGTAATCTGTATACTGTATATATTTAGGAAAACCCATTAATATAAGATAGTGTTAAGATTTTGCATATAAAAAGGTCCACAAGCCTCTATTGATTTACGTTTGTTTGATAAAGCTACAATGTAGCGAAACATGTCACATTAATATAAAATCATATTAAGAAATACTGGAGAAAAGTATGTAAATAGTATTTTACATTATTTCCTAAAAACATCCTACTGTATAAAAATTTTCATGCTCAGAATGGAGTAATTTGGTCAAACTTTACACTCTTTACGTAATTTTTATTAAGCATTTGTAAGGTATGGTCAGCCCTGAAAATCTGAAGTCAATCCGATAAGTAGTTTTCGAAATATACGAGATCAAAATCAAACAAAATGCTTCCGAGGCGGTGACATCATTTCCTCCCACAGTTCGTCCGTTTTGAATTTGTGCAACGGTTTTTCCTTGCATATGAAAGGGAGATGCGCTTACTGTTTCTTTATTCAGTTAAGGCCGAGGCTTATTATTACTACTTTCATTAGTATATTCTATAACAAGTAGGAAATGCCATTCCATACGAGTTCTAGATTATACTTTCTCTAATACTATATTAGAAAAAAGAAAAAGAGATTATTAAAAATTTCTTTTTTCTCTTCTGTCGATGTCAACTTCGTTGCCCAGCAACGGAGAAAGGGCGATGTAAATGGCACACTCTTCTTACAGCAACACATCCTCACTCCACGTCACAGCAACACGCAGGTAAAGTTGAATTATTGCAACTACACTGAGATGTCTGCTGACGACAGAGTAGTGAGGGTTAGGGGAACTAAAATACTACTTTTCAATGGTCACGTAGCTGTCGCTAGTAACAGAATGAAGCTCTAAGAAAGCGGCATAGTCGCAGCAATGCTCAGGTGAAGTTGAATTAATTCAACTTTTCTACACTTTCTCTCGTCGAGAAAATATTTCATTTATTTTTCCCAATTTCACAGATTCAACAAAACCACCAACCAAGCAATGAGTTTGGCAAAATTGTAATGGGTTTAATACACACAAATGCTTGTCGATGAAATTTGAAAGAACTTCTTAAAGAAAAAATTGTAGTAGCATTTTGATTCGGCCAGCAGTTTTCTAGGTTTGTTAAACAGTACGGAAGGAATCGGATGTGTAATATCGGCCCTTACCGCTAACTAGTGCAAGTAACAGCACCCCCCTCCGCGCCCATCTTGAAATTCACACTTATAACAATTTATACTCCTAAACATTTCCATTAAAAAAATATCTGTTATTGGATTTTTCTATATGTTAGACCCCTTAACTGATAAACCCTCACTTTTTGCACTGGATCGCTTAAATAACAACATATAGGTACATAAATCTATTAAAGTAAGTATCTTGTGAAAAGTCATGTGCACTGTCATTCAAAAATCAATGCGAGATGTAGATTGTCGTCGTAGTCGGGCGTATAATAAAATTACATTTGCTGGTTTGCATCTAAATAACGGCTATCGTTAGCAGTAATAATTGTAGTTGTTAGTGGGGCGTGGCGCGCCTCAAACTACATCTGCCAGAGCTCCATTCCGAACAACTTGCCCCGAGATGATTTTGAATTTTCGAACAACAGTAAATTGCTCTAATTTTAATTTTTTCTCAAAGTAATATAACTCAACAATAAACGGATGTCTGAATATAATAAAAATGTCATTAGACTTGTCATAGAACTGCATTCAAAGAGATAAATGTTTACGAACCTATTTTTCTCTCATTTTGGCAAACAAAGAGAGTATCCTCATCAGTATACAGCAAATAAAGTCCGATATAAAGCGCTTGAGTGACATTTTACCCAAAAACTAATAAAATTTCCAATCAGTAACGACTATAGAGTCAAACGGACATACAGTCAAAACACATAACTTTTTTATGCAGGATAATAAATATTAGATAGTCTATAAAAATGTAATGAAAACGTTAAAATTTTATGATACTCATCTTGGGTTATTTTGTTCAGGGATGGCGCTATTGCTTCCTCACAACATCTCATAGATATGGAAAGCATACTAATTATCATTGTGTACAATTACTTTTATATATATTTTCTACGATTATTTTTTATGACATTAGTGTGAAATCGTTTGATTTCAAACAATTTTGGTTTGGATCGATGATACGTACACTATTACATTTTTTTTTTTTTATTCTTTGTCATTTTTATTATTATATTTGACTTCCCAATAAATATTCCTGATTATATTATATTTAAAGCGGTATAAAGAGTTTTTTGTGCAAGTGCAATGGACGTGAGAGAATATTCCTCAAAAGATAGCATTTCTCCCCGTAAAATGCTGCTTCGTAACATGTTGTCAAAAGCTCGAATGGATGAAAAGCAAAAGGGCTGGGAGAAATTTTTTACTGTGTGGGAAACTCGCAGTGAAGACATTCCGATTTCAGACAATGATAAAACTATTGATGACTGTGTTAGTGAAATGGAAAAGCAAATCTCTCAGCTTCTTAAAGAGATTAAAAGGATTCTGTTTAAACGAAATGAAAGTAGGATACTGAGAGATGGAAAATTTGAGGAGTGGAGTAAAAGGCTTTTAATATATGTTTAAATATACGTGACCATGTTCCGCTTTATGACCTAAAAAAGCATAATAGAAAAATTTTCAAAAGAAACTTGACACAAATCAAAAAGGACATACAGAAATACGGGAGTGACTTGGGGGAGAAGCTTATATTACGCCAAGAAATGGGGAAAAGATGCGACAAAAACTTGACTTTGGATATTACAAAGGAATGGGAAAGATTATTAAAAGTAATGCTTTTGGAAGATTTGGTGGTGTATAGTCTGGATATTTTTAAAACCAGTAAATTGAAGAAGATTCAAAAAAGACAGACTGAACCAGTTGTTACTAAGGAGCTTTTCAATAAGAGCGTTGAAGGAAGAGCAACTTTTAGATGTAGTTCCCAAAAACTAGGAAATTAAAGGAAACATTAAAGGTTTAATGTAAGTTGACAATTTGTAATACGATTTTACAAAATTTAAATAAACATGTTGTTTGTCCAAAAATAAAGTGTAAAATGTTTTTTCTTCTTTAGAAACTGCAATTAAATTTGCTCGTTTCAATTTTTGTGTAATTTTAATTTTATCTTAGGTAGTGATGAGTTAACATTTCTTATTTAACAGATAGTTACAAGGCCGACCTACGCTTGCTCGAGGGGGGGGGGGGGGCTGCAGCCCTCCCCGGGGTGCGCCACTGCATCAAGATAACGTCTTAATGAATTTTTAACATTTCTGACTAAAACTCCGGGATACTTCATCGTATTGTCTGTTATTTACCAATTCGCCTTTAAAATGTATAATGTCTGAGGCTTTCAAAGATATTATACTTGTATAGTCCAACGCATGAATCTACAGCGACGATAGGAATTTAAGGAATGTTGTCCAAAACAAAACAATGTGGTCGTAATACTCTGTTTCAATTTCCATAAAATATTAATTTGTATGTAATTCAAATATATTACATAGAACAATTATTAGACATATGCATATCCCTGTATAGTGTATATACTCTGTAACATATATCCCGTTTATTCCCCCCCCCCCCCCCCCTTTATATTGCAAATTATAATCGCCTAAATAATAATTTATTTTGGTAAATTTGGCAAACTACGTCTAATAGAGCGCGGATTCCTGCACCACAATTTATCACCTATGCCTTAATACTGGTTTTGTCTTTTTCTGTCGTATATAATATTGAATTTGTGGGAAGGTGATTGCTATGATGACATCTTCAGAAATTTTAAAGGCATTGGCCGAGTTTAGAATTATATTATTTAATTTATAATTAATAATTATATTTAAACGTATGTGGCTGTTTGTAAAATGAATACGTATTATAAAAACAAAGTTATCCATATTCAAGCTGGGGAAGTATTTGCCAATGTTCACTAAAGTCGCTAAGTTTTCTTAATCCCTGTAGAGTTATTTACATGCAATGAAGTAAAGCTAAAATTAACTAAGAATAGGTCACGGCGTCATTAGCGTGCAAGCGTAAAACGTGTCCTATCTTACTCTGACTGTTAAATGTTCCTGTCTCGTATCACCCGAGATCGATAATCCGTGGCGTAAGCAGATTACGAGGTGGCTTCTTCTTACTTGACGCGGATTCTATCCCCTACTTTTAATCAGAAATGTCAAAAAATAATTATGACGCTATGTTGATGTTTGCGATGGAAAAATTTAAGAATTGAAACATATTTAATTGCAGTGTATAAAGAAAAAAAATAGTTTAAATATTGGATTATTATAGGCTTATTCCAACCAGCAACAGTCGGGAACTGGTTCTTAATCAGAAATAGAGTCTACCAGATGAATGTTGCATGTAGACCCCAGGATGCCTTCTTAAGTCCTACAACTGGTTGATTGTATTTGACAGTTTGAAACTCTTAAAGACTGATGGTTGGAACAGACCTTATATTACCCTGTGAAAATACTTTCCGATTAATGTACGGGGAATCCAGTGATGAAGAAGGAATTACTCTATCTGATAGTGAAAGTAAGATTAAAATTTTTAGTAGCCTCTTTTTTTAAGAACAAATGGTTCATGCGCAATATTTCTTTTCATTTATCTCTCCTATTTGGCGTCCTTCTTGAAATGAGCAAAAAAAAAGACGAAAATTCAAGTCTTAAATGACACCAGAACCTCATATTATGGCCCAACCTAAAATAAATTTAATTTAAAATGTAAATAAAAGTGCGGCTTGGTTCGATTTTGACTCCGATCACTAGGATTTGGTTTGGAACGTAAATCGACTATAATATGTAGAAACAGAAAATATTTGCAGAAAAATCTAAAAAAGAAGAGTGCTCGAGATATAAAAGGAGAAAAAAAAACATTAAACATTAACAAATAAAAACCTACCTTAACCTAAACATACTTTCGAAAATTTGGCTTGAATCGAAAAATAGTGCATTATACCGGATGTCAACGAGATCATTGTACAAAGCACCACAGAGTCATGTCAAAAGATATTTTAATCAAACTTTGGTTGCTGCCATGTTTGAGTGGGATCTTAATTTTTACCTAAAACCCAAATTAATGTCACTTCCGGTTTTACCGGCTTATGAGCCATTTTCAAAATTCAATATGGCATCTATAGGTAGGTTGAGAAGTGAACTATTTATAGCGAGTGCTTTTATATCTTAAGGCGCGAAACGCTGAAGGATATCATCTGCGAGGTATATAACAGCTTTCTCAACTAAGGTATATATAGATCATTTCCTACTACTAACACTAAACAATTACATTTTTTGTTTGCTTATATCTTTATATTAGCCAATTTTTAAAATATTTTCAAAATCATGTAACCTAGCTGGGAAAAATAAAATCATAGAAATGCGATTTATAATGTCAATTTGTAGAAAATTTGTAGCCGCGTTGACATTTTTAAATATCACAGTTTCCTATTGAAATTTTTGATTAAAATTCCTGTTTTATTACAAATTTGATATTATTTTGCGGAATTTCTTCATTTAAAAAAAGTCAAGACTCAAAACCAATAACACGTTAAAGAAATTTCGAGGAAGAATGATAAAATTGCGTGTAACTTAACTTTAATACACAGAAAATGTTTCATTATTTACCTAGGTGATTATTGACCTATCGTTATTTACTTGGGTAGAGAAATTTTACTTCTCATTAGAGAAATGGAGTAAATAATAGCGATTTCTGAAGTTAGTAGTAGAAAAATATATATTTATAAGCTGAAAGAGTGATTTTTAAATTCTTGGTTAAACAAAAAAAATATTTTATTTTACTCCCAAAAATATAAATATTATAAAAAGTTTAATAAAACTTTGACAATTAAATATTGCATTCTATACAAATTTTATCAGCACCATTTTTATGCAAGGGATCCTAACAACTTACAAACTTATACTACGATCCCAAAATAATTGGCAAAACTGTTCTTATCACCATTGACGGTGTGCGGAGAAAATAATTAACATCGATTCACACACTTTTAACTGAAATAAAAGCATTCAAAACCGCTTGGGAAGATTGTGCATTAATAAGTCGTTACATGTTGCCAGGTTCTAAAATATGTCATTTAAATTCTCACAAAATGTACCAAAATCAACATGTCATTAAGAGCCTTTACACCCTACGGTACTTGGTCTACGCAATTTGGCAACGCAGATAAGAAAAACCCATGTTTTAAGGCGCTCGCACGCTTTATTATCGCCCCTAACCAATGTTCATTGTCGTAGACAAGTTTCAATCAAGAGGATATTAGCAATTCAGTTTTTATTTTGGTGGTTATTCAAAACAGCAAATATTATAATGCAGGCGAGTTCTTCAAGTGATAGTAACCAACAAGTTACAAAACGAAGTCATTTAAAACCTGGGGAGCTTACAATTGTAAAAAATGTGTTTGAGGGAATTCTAGGAACACACAGTGGAATATCTTTCACTGATGCAGCAGAACTTTGTGCCACATTGACTAAAACATCTTACCGTACTGTTTATAGAACTATCAAGGACAATAGGAATACTAAAGTGTCCGATCAGAAGGGAACAAGAGGACGGAAAAAGATTTTTATTGATCAGCAAGCAAAGTTAGCCATTCGTCGGAAAGTGCACGTAACGCCTTTATCAATGAACTGTCCAGTGGATTAAAAGGTCCTTCAGAAAAGGATCGTCGGTTGATTATAACCCACATCGTGAGTGATTCTGGTTTTCTTAAAGGTGGGTTAAACGTGCTTGAATCTCGTAAAACCGGAAATTATCATGAGGATATGAATTCGGGAGAGTTTGAAGATTGGTTTAAATCCAGCTTACCGCGTATTGAACGTGGGTCGGTAATCGTGATGGATAATGCACCATATCACAGTCGTCGGGTGGAAGCTATGCCAACTTCTGCGTGGCGAATAGGAAATATTGTTGACTGGCTCGAAGAAAAAAATATTACATTTGGCGAAAAAATGCTAAAGGTGCAGTTGCTCGATCTTGCAAGACTTCACAAAAAAAATATACGAAATATGTAGTGGATGAAATGTTTCGTGAACGAGGTGTAACAATATTTTTTACAATCGAGCTTATATGGGCACCGATAAAAGGCGAAGTGGCGCATGAAAATAAAACTTTTAAATTAAAAGATGTTAAAGAACTGTTAAAAGCGGCAATAGCGAATGTCCAAGCAGCAGATTGGCATAAGTGCGTATTACATGTCAAGGGCGTAAAAAAAAAATGTGGGGCTTAGATGAATGCGTTGAAGTCATGTTAGAACCTATTACTTTAAATTCTGGAGATGACAGCAGTAGCGACAGCAATGAAATGTTTTCATCGTCAGGTAGTGAATAATCGCTGTAATGATAATAATGAATTTCAAATTGTAACGTATTGTCATTATAACACTTTTTAATGTCGGCGTGGAATATAATTTGTCAAATTATTATCAATTAGTATTCATTAGGTAACAGTAGTTAGGAAATTTATAAACATTTATAATTTAGGTTTAGGTTTTGCCCTTAATCCACTTATTATTGACTTAAATTTAGACATTGAGTTAGATCTTTATCTTTTACTCCTCTTCTTTATCGTACTTCTGTTCAGAACAACTTCTTGGGTGGGTTTGGGTGCTGACAATTTTATTGTTTTTGCTGCTTTGTTGATTCTATTCTAATATGGTAATGCTTTTCTTATTTTCCTAATGATATTTCTTATAATTTTCCAGTGCAGCTTGTTTTTCTTAAGGTGGGAGCCAGTCGCGTGGAAGTCTATATGTAGCTTGGTGTGGTGCGTGAGTGTGTGACTGAGTAATAAGTACATTGTTCGAAACGTCCGTCCGTGCGTAATATTTTGTAATTATTTTGTCAAGAAATTCGTCTAATGTCTCCATGTGCATGTCATTGTGTAGTACTCTTGTAGGTGTATGTCTAGGTGCATTTGTAATGATTCGTATTATTTTGTTTTGAAAGATTTGAAGTTTTTTGTACTTTGTCTTATTTATGGTACACCATATTGGTATACCATAAGTCAGTACTGGCCGTAATAATACTTTGTAAATATTCGTCTTTGTCCTATTGTCTAACGTACTTTGGCGGTTAATAAGTGGGTAAAGCGCGCAAAGTTGTCTTTGTGCGGACGCCAAACGGTAATCCGCATTTGCGTTCCAGACCATCTTTTTATCAAAGACAAGCCCCAAGTATTTAACCGTGTTTTTCCACGGTATCTGTTTGTTATTGACTTTGACTCTGCTTTCCGGTAGTCTTACTCTTGACGTTGAGAAAAAAATGGCCTGTGTCTTATCCTCATTGAGGCGAATTTGCCAGTCACTGAGCCATTTTTGAAGAAGATTTATATGGCGTTGCAAACGTGAGATCACTAACCACGGCTGTCTCGAGGTGGCAGTTATCGCGGTATCATCAGCAAACAAATTTAATTTCGTTTGAGGGTGTTTAGGTATATCACTCGTATAGACATTATATGGTACCGGCGCAAGGTGGGACCCCTGCGGTACTCCGGCCCTGATGTTCCTAACACTTGATGTGGCGTTTTCTGACGATACCGCGTATGTTCTGTCCTCGAGAAAAGATATGATGAGCTTGATCATGTAATTTGGCATACCTAATCTTATTAACTTTATTATAAGTCCGTTGTGCCAGACTTTGTCGAAAGCTTTTGAAACATCGAAAAAGATCGCCCCTGTTGAAAAGCGGCCATTAAAGTCTTTCAGGACATTAGATGCCAGTCTATTCGTCTGGCGCACCGTGCAATGAGCAGTTCCAAACCCGAACTGCTCTGGTGTTAAAACTTCGTTGTCGTATACAAAATCGTTTTCACTATTATATGTCTCTATTATTATGTAGTATGATTAAAACATTATGAAAATAACATGTACCGTTGCTTTATTATTCTTTTTGGATTTTATACCTGCGTAATTTAGTTTCTCTAATTACTTCATTAGATCAGCAAATTATTGTAAAAGCTTAATTTATTTTTCAGTTCAATTTATAATATTATATTTATTATAGTAAATGTAATAATATTATAAAAATAAGCAAAAAATTCATATATTTTTTGAATTATTATTGTTTAAAATGACACGCCTCTGAAATTGGCGCTCCCCTTACGTCTTGCACACCCCGGTAAAAGTGAGTCACTGCCAATTATTTTGGTACCGGAGTATAGGGTATAGTCGGGTGGATGTTTGCCGGTGCGTCATTACTTCCACGTGACTAAACCATATGAATCTAATCAAAATTATGAGATTCAAAATGTCAAAACAAAGTTCAAGTTCATAAATATGAAAATTTTCGCGGCTAGTATTCGTACTTAATAATAATAACAAATATCCATAATTATTTACCTCCAACACGAAGGTACGATAAAAATGGCTCTGAAAAGAACAGTTTATAGGATTAAATTGAATTCCAAGGCACATAATTGTCTAAAAACAAGTTTAAGTTGACAGATCAAAACGATGAGTTTGGAATCAATGAACTCTCCCAATATCTTTTGTCTCTGTCTAGCACGTTACTTTAAATTTGAGACGTATTGCGCAACCCAGGAGACGCTCTATTATATTTTATTCACTTTTTAGGCTATAATAAATAAAGATGGGGAGTTGTAAATCACGCTGTCTCTTGATCGTTGATCCATGACGCACCGTCAAAGATCCACTGTGCCGACTGTATAACATTGTATTGTGGTCCCATTAGGGAGTCTCAACCGTGATGGGTGCTCCAGATGCTCGGCCCCTTACGGTCCTGGTGACCCGACTTAACTAAAAGAGAAGCCCTAGAAGGCGTTTTAGGAGAAAAGTTGAAAAATTGACAAAGAAACGGCATGGTATATAAAAAAAAACTCACCTTCGACAGCGAACAACTGCGACAAAAAAATCCCACGATGTGGCTTTCTGCGGCCCCGCAAACCAAAAATGATCAAATCAAACAAAACGGGCACAGAAAATAACGCTTCTAGATCCAAAATCCTGGAAAGATGGCTTGAATAGCCCTGGATCTAGAAACGCTTGTCGCTTCATCCATCGCTGGAAGTTAAGTGAGGTCAAGTCCCAAACTATCTTTGCCATTCGAGAAACGTTCGTTGAAGTTTGGTTGCTGAGTATTATGGCCCAAACATATTTCAGAAGAAGAATATTAACCTAGAAAATTCTTTAGCCAATCTGACAGGTGGAGATGAAAATTGTAAACAAGGAAATAATTTTGAAATACATAATAAAATACTAGTATAAGTCTCGGATAGTGTATTCCAGGGAGATATGTAATTTAAAATAGGAGGATAATGTAGCCCTGCTTGGTCAAAGACAACGAAAACAGAGGCCGTTGACCTTAGGTACGTATTTACTTTTATACAGGGAACCAAACATTGTTCTAAAAAGGCAAAATACAATTTTTAAAAGACACAATACGAGTCAGACATGTGATATGAGGTATTAGATTATAATAATTCATTTGTGACAAAAACGGATTGTCACACAATGTATCTTGCCATATTATTTTTAGCTATTAAACTTGCAAAACACGCTGAATTCGTGCGAAAAGAGTTTTAAACAAGCATACGAAAAATTATCCTGCTAGGTAGTGTCTACCCGCAGACGCATAAGGAATTCTTTAGGGTATGATTCATTCAGTTTTTTACATTTTCCTCCCTGCAATGAATCCCGTAAACTTTACCATTTACAAGGGTCAAACAATTTTAATTTGTCCTTGGGTAAACCTTACCTAGAACGCGCCTCCTGAGGATTAAAATTGGGGACGATTGACAAGTGGCCGCGAATTGTTTACACAACAAATATTGTGTTACCAAGAAGTTTATTACCCTTATTTTCATTATAACGTGGAATTATGTTTTTGTTCTTGAATTTTCGGCAGAAAATATTTTTTTTACTGTAAGCTGATGGTATAATGCCAGTATAAATTAGAAAATGTAATTAGAAAATTAAACCTACAATTTATATTAAAAAATATAACTGGAAGGCTAAATGAGGTTTTAACTGTAAAAGAACATAATACAGGGTATACGACAATCTTAGTATTTCTCTTCGAAAATATTTCGAAGAACGTTTAGCTGTTTTTAGTATAAGTTTACATTATATCGTTGGTCTTTACTGCAATAAATCTACTACATGATTAAGCCCCATTGTGTTGGTCCCAATATCTTCAATCCGCAATAAATGGGTGCAGGGTCGGCTTGAAAATATAGCTATCTATATATTGATTTATTTTTATTTTGAATTAAAGAGGCATTTTAAACCAAATGAAAGTAAAGATCAATTATTATAATAATAACATTTTGACACATAATAGGTACAATAAAAATTAATGAAATACTGACCTACAGATCTATTAATTTCAATAAAAATTAAGTTTTCACAGTCGTGAATGACTTAGTTGAATACGGGAAATCCCATGTAAATTTTGTGGTGGCTAAGTATTGGCTCCCCTGTACATTTTAGAGAAAAATTGTATTATAGTTTGTTGAAGAGGCCGATATAGTAAATCCATGTGCCAAGTTCGAATACATTTTAATAAGCCAATCCTAACTTATTCAATTGAATGTGATGGCAAAATTATGAAATTTTCATAGTTTAGGTAATACAACAAACACCAGCAAATTATTATTTGGCATTGACAAAACGAAAAGTAGCGTCAGTGACAACATTGTCATTGAAAGCGCTTTAATTATAGCTAAATATGAGCTATTCCATTAAGGAAAAAAAAACTATGATTAAGTGGTATTATACAGGAAATATTTTAAGAGCAGTGTCTGAAATGTTTTCAGATCAATTCCCTAATAAGCATATCCCTTAAATTTCATGAATTAAACTTATCATTAGTAAATTTGTGTCCAAAGGCACTGTAATAAATAACTGTAAATGCTCAACTCAGTATGTCAATAGTGCTGAAGAAAGGGACAATAGAGATAATAGGGATATTTTACTTCACATGGAGGAAATAAAATGATTAGGATGAGGAAACATCAAACCATAGTGTTGCGCACTTTAAAAAACATAAATATTTCCTTGCAAGTATGAAAAATATCAAGAGCTACGGCAAGGTAATGAAGAACGAAGAAGCTGTACGCGAAAGCCATGAGATCTGGTATCAAACAGATGGTTGTCCTGCCCATACTCCTCTCATGGTTAGGGAATACCTGCAAAATATTTTTAACGGAAATATTATTGGCCCACGGCTTCTAATCCTTTGGCAAACCATGTCTCTTGCCCTTTCGCCAAACGATTTCTTTCTGTGAGGTCACTTAAAAATTTTTATTTATAAAGATGTAAAATTTAAAAATCTAGACCAGCTAAAAAACTGTATTTCGCTATAATGCGACAGAATTTCTCAATATCAAGTCAGTAATGTTAGAAATGAGTTTTATGATCGGTTAGGATATTGTTTAGGTGTTGATGGAGGGTTGTTTCAACATTTAATTAATTAATGTTTTTGTGAAAATCTGTAGTCTGTTAAATTAAAGGCTTAGTAAGAAAAACATAATGTTTTTTTTTTTTATTTTGGATGTGTGATTGTTGGATTGATGAAGCGAAAATGTGTTTTTAATATGAAATATACTTTATTCGTTATGTCCAGCTTTACGTCAATTTTTGACAATAGCGTAATAGAAATTATTTGCTGGTGTTTGCAGTATTACCTAAACTATAAAAATTTCGTAATTTTGCCATCACATTTAATTGAAGAAGTTAGGATTGGCTTATTAAAATTTATTCGAACTTGGCACATTGTAACACAATTTTTCTCTAAAATGTAGAGGGAAGTCAATATTTATTTAGCCACCTCAAAATGTACAAGAGGTTTCCTATATTCAGCTAAGCCATCATCACCCAGTATATAACGAGGTCACTTAATATCTTTTAACGTTTTTCAAAGTTTTTAGTGTACTGGGTATCTCTAATTATGATTGAATTAAGCTAAATTCATATTAATACTCGAGAAATAATATAAACAACGTTTTTTTGTTAATCTCTTTAAAATTAAAAACTAAAAAGTGTTGTCAATAGCTTTAACCTGAACAAACTTAAACTAACTTCAGGAAGTCTTTAATAATTTATGCTTTATTAAGGATTTAAGAAATTGTTCTAATTATTAACAAAAATTGTTTTTAAATAAAAGTAATGAAATATTTTTATCCAAAATATTTCGAAACATTTTTGGCCGTTTTCATTGTACCAGGTCCAAAAATGGAACTCAAGGCAGAGGCATACCTGGATTTACGGGATCCCTTATCAGTAAAGACTGGATTTTATGCATTTTGCATATGTATGCATTTTTTGCATATTTTGTGATTTTAAAGGAAAAAATGCATAGTTTAAGAACTATTACACTTTTTTGGGATTTCTGTGTTCTTTTCTTACGTTTTATGGTCGCACGGCGCCGTGTCGCCTGTGCTGTCGGGGTCTGAAAATAAGAGGGCAATAAATAGGCTAATTAATAAAGTAATAAACTAATAAAATAAACTATTATTCTTCTATTGAGAAATTCCATTAGTGGGTGGGTATTTCTGACCAGATGTTTTAACTAGAATTTCTTTATCTACACCTTCTATAATTATTTATTTGCTTACATTTGTTACAGTTTGTCAGAATTATTGAGGTTGTCGTTTGTCGTAGCCGCAGTTAGTATTGTAAACGCAAAGTCTTGTTCAAAAATTGTTTCCTGCTCAAAGAAATTCCAAATAGACCAACACATTAAGACGCCGTCTCACATTGCTAAGGTTAGCAAGATGAAGTTTGGTCCCATACAGTCAACGCTGAAGCAGTCATTTGAGATATTTAAAAACGGAAACCATGACCAGTCAGAATTTAACAAAGATCTATGTTAAACGATTTCGGCTGCTAATATTCCTTTAAACGAGTTAACCAACCCGCAAGTTAAGGCCTTTCTGCAAAAGTATACAAAATGAAATGCTCCAGATGAATTAACATTAAGAAAAAATGTCTTTGGAAAGGTATTTGGTACCGTGCTAGATGAAATAAAGAAAGAAATTGGAGGTAACTATATATATATTGTCATCGACGAAACAACTGATTCGTGTGGTCGTTATATAGTTAATTTAATGATCGGAATACTCACAGAAGAAGAACCTGGAAAAGCTTACCTTATAGCCATAAAAGAAGTGGAAAAAATAAACAACCTCACAGTTACACGTTTTATTCAAGATACCTTAACACATTTCTTTTTGCCGAGTTCAGATTCTACAGATAAAATTCTTGTCCTGTTGTCCGATGCTGCGCCGTATATGATAAAGGCAGGACAGAATTTAAAAATATTTTATGAAAATTTGATTCATGTTACTTGCCTAGCTCACGAATTAAATAGGGGTGCGGAAATTATTAGAGTTTCCTTTTTGTTGGTCAATGACCTAATAGCAAATTTAAAAATGATATTCATATAAAGGCCCCATTAAGAGTACAATTTTACAAGGAGAATCATCCCGGAGTACCATTACCACCTGAGCCTGTCGTGACCAGATGGGGCACCTGGATTCGTGGGGCAATATTTTGTGCAGATAATTTCCAAAAAATGAAAGACTTAATTTGACAAATGTCTGGTGATGATTCACAGTGCATCCTAAAGTCCAAAGAAATATTTTAAAGTGCTAAAGTGGAACAACAGTTAATGTATATTAAGTGTAACTATGCATTTATAGCAGACAGTATTTTGCAACTAGAGGAATCGTGTACAAGTCTACCAGAGTCGATGGATATAATAGAAACATGTGTACAAAATTGCAAACAAATACGAGGTGAGGTAGAAAAAACAGTAGTGGCAAAATTATAAAATTTAATAGCATAAAGGCAGGTCGTAAACATAATATCAGGGAAAACTGTAAATAATTTAGCTATTGAACCTGCCTTAGCTTCGAAATTAAAATTCAGCCCTATAACTTCAGTAGATGTAGAAAGATCGTTTTCTTTTTACAAACATGTCCTTAGTGATAGACGCCACAATTTTTTAGTTCAAAACCTTGCATATATCCTGCATAAATTTCAAAAATATATGTGCATATATTATATGCGCATATTCTTAAGGTTTTTGGTTGCATATAATCCAGTCTTTACTTATCAGATTCTTTTAAAGTTGTTCAAGATTACCTACATGACTTTCTTGGCAGCAATAATTTTTATTTTAGTGCTGAAGTAAAAGAAAATAAATAAAATCGCTATAGAGTTGCATTAAAAATTTTGGACCTAACCCTTCTAGCGTCACCCCTTAAGAGGACTGAGGATGGTAAATTATATGAGAAAAGAAATTAATGAAATATTTGCTCATAAACTAGTACTTTTCGGACACCATAATATATGTTTTATTCAATGGCCAATGGGTCGCTAGATAGTTTCCATCTGTCTGTTTTATGACCAGAGACATCGTAAAATTTAACTAATCTATTTCCAAAATAACAGTAATTTAACCCTAAAAAGCAGACAAGAAAATTACTATCTCTTATATCCACTAAATTAAGAAACGGTCGAAGCTGCCCAAAAACAAAGCGAACAATAGCATATGGCGGGCAGATAAAAACAAATATTTATATTATTAATTTTCAGACAAATGGGTGTGTCGAGGGCTGTAAAGGGTACAGGTAATAATTCCGAAAAACTACTCTCTTAAGTAGAGGTTGACAGGGTATCCAGTTAGATAGTTAACCCTTATCTTGCATCTGTTAGTCGGGGTAGTAGAAATTTAAGACATATTTTCCTTAGTTCGATACGACTTTAGGGCGAATTTTGATAAAAAAAAATACTAAAACCAGCTTAGTTACAACGCCATATGAATTCTTCAAGTATTTAAACAAATAATTAGGCATCCTTTAATCAATAAAATGCATTAGTGATTTATCAAAGATTGACTAAAAACTAAGTCTCAGCTTTGCGTACTGTTTATTTTACTTTTTTTGTTACGCACCGGATCCATTATCTGTAGTATCGCTAATCGTTTTCAAGTATAGGCTATTATTTTATACAGTGTTAGGAGAAATTACCAGAACGGTCGATTATTTCAAAAGATATACGAGTTACCAAAAAATATCTTTTATAAAAGTTGTAAGGCTTTTAAAAATCTACATATCTGTAATAAATTGGAATATACAGGTACGCCCAAAAAGTTGTGGAGAGTCAAAGTTATATTTTTTTTAAAATATAACACCCCGTATATTATTACTTATTTTGATCGTTCAGTCAATTTTAAACATTTTCTATTAACCATATTCTATGCCTAACTTTATTAGTTTCCGAGATATCGGCGTTTTAAATAATAACGAATAACAATGCTCTATTCGAACGTAGTCGTATTTACCTTAGCAACAAATTAGGTATGGTCTTTGACATTTGTCAGAATTGAGCAAAAAAAAATAGCATGGCGTTTTCACTTACTGGAACAGAGAGAATTGATATTTTAATTTTAAGGGGATATGGCGATAAGCAGAGATCATATGAGGAGGTATGTGATATTTTTAACGATTTGCACCCAGATAGGCAAATTTAAAAAAATGCAGTTTTTCGAACCGTGGAGCGTTACAGAATGACTGGAAGTGTAAAAAACCGACCAAGATCTGGAAGACCTAGGAGTGCTGCCGCCGATGATAAAAAATTAGGCATTCGGCTTTCGATACAAGAAAATCCCAGACAATCCACCAATCAGCTTGCTTTGGATCATGAAATTGATCAAAAATCTGTAAGAACCGTTCTTCATACTGAGAAAATGCATCCATACAAAGTTCATGTTGTACAAGAACTTTGTGATGTTGACTATGATCGAAGACTAAAATTTTGCGAAATAATTACGAGAAAGATTGAAGAGAATCCGCATTTTCCAAACAATATTGTTTTTTCGGATGAAGCGACCTTCACACTACACGGAATGGTCAGTAAACAAAATAACCGTTGCTGGGAGCGAAATAACCCAAACTGGTATGAAGAACTGCATACACAGTTCCCAGAAAAAGTAAATGTCTGGGCTGGATTGTTGTTAGCAGGACATGTAATTGGACCCTTTTTTATCGAGGGAAATTTGAACTGTAAACGATAGCTTTACAGCTTCTTCGGCAAGAAATAGCTCCAACTATAAACAATTTAACTCTCGATATTAACTTAACCTGGTATCAGCAAGATGGAGCTCCTCCGCATTTTTTTCGTGAAGTTAGAGAATTTTTGTCGCGTTCCCAAATAGATGGATAGGAAAAAGAGGGCCTATCGAGTGGCCTTCACGATCCCCCGATCTTTCGCCCTTAGATTTATTTTATTAGGTTCACCTGAAAAACAGTGTTTATCGGAACAGTACAGAAGATGATACCATTTTTTCATGCAAATGATCATTTTTTGTTCGCAAAATCGGCTCATCTGTACCTATACAAGGCATGCTTAATTTGAAAATAAAAGTTAAATCCCGACGAATATTCCGCCTTCGTTAAAAAAGGCTACTTCACAATTTGGCGCTCTAACAAGTTTTGGACAGGAATTTGGACGGATATAACAATTGAGCTAACGTTAATGCGATTTATGAAAAGCAGTAGAGGAGTCACTCATGGTCGAGGAATCAGCGGCTCGACGCTGTCAAAATGGATTGTCTCAATGCCTATTTTATCAAGTATTTTGGAATCAATTGAAAATTATTGTAATATTTCTTTATATACTACAGAACAGCACATAGATAGCAGAACTACGCGAGTATTAAGAGACAACGCGGACACGGAGAAGTTCACCAAGTGGCTCTCTGAGCATCCACCTTTTCCACTTACCGATGACATTAGGTCTATTAGTACTGGAGTTACTGGAGATGAGAAAGTTAATTGCCAAAATGAATACAAAATTGGCATATCTGCTGTGACAGATCTTCGTGACTCCAACTTCGGCAGTATCAAGTTTAAACGAAAGAATAGAGTATTGGCAATTAGAGTTATTAACTCAGTGTAACAATCTTTTTGTGCTTGTTACAACGTTAGTAGATAGCCCGAGTTTTTATCAAATTTTGACCAATTTAAATAATTAAATTTTTTAAAATTTTTGAATACGCCCCTGTCTAAAAGGTTCTAGACCCAGGCCGATTCGTCTTAATATAATAACCTACGTATAGGCAACCCGTAATATGACGATATGCATGACTAGCTGTCGGAATATCACTTGCACACCCAGATGGTATTAAGCTATCTTTTACATGTTTGGGATGACTGCCGGGTTTTTTGACGTTGCCTAACCTAGTATTTTGGATGCATTTAGTTTCGGGTCAAACTTGCAGCTATTTTCATGGCTTTTTTGGTTAAAATGAGTAGATTCCCGTTTTCAAGTTCAAAGTGCCCTCCAGCTTTACTTGTCATTTCCGGAAGTCACATGGGTTTTCGAAGCAGTACGAGTCACGAGTGGGAAGTTGTTTTTTTTGGATAGGAAAGTCTATTTAAGGACTTTACGGCGTAGTGCGTCGGTCTGTTCGTTCTAAATACCGGTCCAGAAGACTTGAACAGCAGGTGACGAAAATATAAAAATTATGGTTTTGTGTTAATAATTCACATTTTATATGTGTTGGCAATGGCCGGATCGGAATTTAACACAGAAGCTGTCTTTTGAGCCTTAAATGGGATTGTTTCGTCACCTAGACCGTAGGAAGCCCGACCATCTGGTGAGTAGTATTTTTGGGTTTCACAAAATGGCGTCCTAATGTCCACGTTTTGTTTTAGGTTTCATTATTTATTATTCTTTATTATTCTTTATTATCCTTCATTATTCTTCATTTTTCTTTTATCAACTTCTTTTTCTACTTCCTTTATCTACTTCGATTACCGTCTATTTTTCTTTTATCTTCTGGTTCTTTTATCTCCTACATCTTTTATCTTCTACCTTTACTACCTTCTACTTCTATTTTCTACGTTTTACATGGATTTAGCCATGTGTTGAAAGTGCTTTAGTCAGTATTCGTAACCTGGAGTCTTCCTCTAAATTCTTTACCCTGCTATGGATCCCATGCCTGGAATGGAGGATGTATGTCTTAGAGAGGCCAAGACGAGTGGGGGTGTCATTTTGGATGAAGTTCCTGTTTCGGTGCATGTGCCGGTCACCCCGACGTGCTGTATGGTCAACCGTCCACATTGATCTGATGCTGGAGTTTGATGCATAATCCGTCGTGCCTGTCTGCTAGAGTCCTGCCTTACATGAGCTAAGTAGCATATTTTTTCTCCTTGTTTACTGCACTAACACCACTTCCGACTAATTTTTATTAAATTTCATAAGATATAATACCAAAAAACCCTTCTTTTGAGTTTGAATAAGTAAATTTCATGTGTCCAATAATTCAGGATAATTTCACCTCTGTACTTCAGTTAAATCACTCGTAATGTACTATTAATGGGCCTAGAGCCACCTTTTTATGTTATATTGCTAAAATACCTCTTTTATTCACTTGTAACGTTTTGACTGGCACAATGCCACACTTACCGGACTTAACCTTTTTTATTTGATGACTGATAGCCACTAAAAGTCAATTTGTTAACCCTTAACTTAATTTCCTATGTTATAAATCTTTTATGTGGTGATTTGGTAGACTGTATTATATTTGTATATTCTTCCCTCTGTATATTTTTATGTATAGTGTATAATTACCCTAGCTTCGCTTAAGACTGTTGTAAATTCTTGTAGATTTCGCTTAAAGTGGATGGGTCAATCCAGTAATGTATCTACATATTACCTAAACTGCTTATCTTGTATCATACGAAACTTAGTTTTCAATTTAAAACCGAAACCTCCCTCGTCAAGGAATGCTTGAGTGGTTGGTCTATTTATTGTAAATTCGTTTGTATATTAATTCCTAGTAGGTTTTATGATTACCTAGCTGGAACAGGCTAGTTTTGATTTATGATACTAACTTTCACTCGTTAAGGAGTCTAAGATGGTTTTTTAATTCTCTTAAATTGAGATTTACATTAAACAAAAAACGTAAGTCTTACTTTCTAACAGAAGTAGCGGTTAAATGTTTAATTTTTAAGTATAAATCTATTACTTCCTCAGGAAGTATGCGTTTTCGCACTAAAGTTATTGAGATATTATATCTGTAATTTCTTTATTTTTGCTTAATGTGATTAAGATATCCCTATAGAGTATTGAGTTATTTCTATAGCTGTAATTTTCTCTATTTTGACTTAATTTTATTAAGATATCCCTATGAATTTGTTGAGATATTCCTATATCGGTAACCTCTTCATTGGACTTAACCTCGTAAGGGATATATCTATATCTGTTTTGAGCGGGTTAATAAGAGACTGATAATCTCGGTTTTGAATGCATTACTTACTGACCCAGATATTTTAGTTACCATCAGTATGTATTTTTTGGTCATTCCAGGTTTTGGTTATATCTATTAGTTAGACTTAGCTAGATAATCTTTATCTTCACCCCTAAGCCTTTTTTGCTGGGAACATAACTAAAGTTTTAAGTTTCCCAATTCTATTTTGGAATAGGGCATGGTAAATGTCTTTATTAATATAACCTGGAAGTGATATTACTATTTATGAATTTGATTCTAAATTCTAACTCACTTTAAATTCTGGCGTAGAGAATGCTATATATATAAGTATATGACTTTATATTGACGTTGCCCTAAATGCTGCTTTACTTTGAATTTTGGGCAAAAGGGTAAATGTCTTTAATTACATAACCTTGAAGTTATCATAAATTTCTCAAGGGATCATAACCAAATTTTGGGGCATCGTAAGTGCTTCAATTGACCTTTCATTGACTTTACTATAAAGAATATTTTATTTTCAATTTTGGCATAATGAATGCTATAATTTGATTTAGTTTACATTAAATTTAAATTCTGTTTTATTTTGGTCACTACCTTTAAAGTAATTACACTTTAATTATGTTCAAAGCTTTATTTAGTATTTGACTCCTATTATTGGGTGTTTAGAAAGAATCCTCACTTCTTATTCTGTTTGATTTCCTACGATCTAATATATCTTTTAGTGGAGCTGTCTAGCTCATGTCATATCTTTTTCTATGTTATTTTTTATATCTTCTTTCTCTGATTTAGTTGCTTAGCCTTTTATTCAAATTCTTTTTCTATGTTATGTTTATTTCTTCCTATATGAATAAAATGGGTGTTAGTTGGAAAATATTATTCTTTTAATTAATAAAATAGGAATTGATTAAAATAATTGTTTTATTCATACTGCTTTCTCTTTCAGGGCTAGGGAACTAAATACTCTATTTACTCTTTTCTTTATAATCTTTTTCAACCCCTCTGGTTGATGGCGCCCAAAAATCTTATCTGAATTAAATCTACGACCTTAGCTCTCAAGCGAATTAAAAAACTGAGTGGCCGTGGTGACCCAAGTAATTAATTAATAAACAAATGACAAGAACAATCATAAATTGAATAAAGTAGATAAGAATTTTTTTTTATCTTTTTTTTTAATTTTTTTAAATTTTTTATTTTTTATTAATTATTACAAATGACGCTCTAACGTGGGGCCAGGAATAACATTTTGTGGGTAGCTCAGTCGTATGTAACTAGTAAAATTTTAACAACATTTCAGATAAAAATCTTCATTTTTTCTTGCAGTGATATCTTTCTAAACACATAAATTTCTATATTTTTGGCATGGCCAGAGATATTATTTTGACCATTTTTTAATTGTATTTGGAATTTTTAGGTACATTTTGGTATAGAGAAAAATGTCTAAAATGAACCCTACCTACCTGTGGAAAGATGAGTTGGTTTGGGAACTCTGCGTCAGAGGAATCCAGGCTGATCCAGGATCAAAAGTCAACATCCTCAAATCCTTATTGCGACAGCTACAGAAAGCTGAGAAAGATGATTCTATCGTGCCTCATCCGGCGATATCGATGGATTTTCAACAGGAAACACAAATATGCCAAAGAAAACTCGTGATATTACAAGGATTGGTAACCATTTTTAATTCCAATAAAGAACATGTTGATTATAAAAGAGCTATGTCACGTTTACTACATGTTAAACGTAGATTAGAGTATATCTCTTCTGGTAACCCAGAAGAAGATAATTTCAAATCCGAACTTATAACGGAAACAACCTCTCTTATTGCCAATTTAAAGGCAAAAGCTCAAAATAATGACGTCAATCTTTTGCATTTCAAGGACACAGATGAAAGTTCTTCAGAGACCTCGTATGAGAGCGATTCTGAAACTCCTGAAATTGTAAATTCTCGTAGAGTATCTTTTGCGACCGACGAACAAAAAGTAAATCCAGGAGAAAATCCTAAAATAATTATTCATTCTGACGTTCTTGTTCGTGGGCCAGCACAGGAGGCTTCGCAATTAAATTCCGTATCTCAACATATGAGTAACAATAATGATTTTGAAAGCTCTATTCAACCAACCTGTTCTCATACATTACAGCCTAAAACTTTGTTTAGTAGGGACACACAAGAAAACGTCAACCTGTATAGACGACAATTTAGTTTAAACTCAATAGCTCAAAATAAGGTTGATAATGGCGAAAATTTAATTGATAATGACTTTGAAAGCTGTGTCCAACCAAATTGTTCCCGCACACCAAATCTTGCAACCTTATCTAGTAGAGACACCCAACAAAATACAAACTTAAACACACGACAATTCAATTTAAACTCAAGACCTCAAAGTTCGCGAATAATGCCAGACTTTTATAATGAACAGGGTAGATTAGATTCCTTGGATAGATTTTCACATATGGCCACCTTGGGAGACTCTCCACACGACATGGATAATAGCCTTATTAGGGAGGAAAGTGGGTTTATGTCAGGAAACCAAGTAAATCAGGCCGCAGGTCATATTTTTCAGAGACAACAAAGTTTAGAGCAGGGTCCTATTTTGCCACAGGCAAACTTGCATAGCAGATATCAATCTGAAGGAAATGTCACTATAAATCGATCATTCTTGCAGGGTCCTAACTTGCCACAGGCAGATACCTATAACATAGATAGCTCAAGACCAGATATAAATAGGAATAGTTTATTTGCACAAGGTCCTCCACCTAATATCACCACAAGCTTACCTAATCCGAGTCATAACTGTTTTCCAAACTCAGGAATTTTCGATAGCATAGCCTCCAATTTAAATTTAAACGAACCCCGGCCATTTAATCAACAATTAAATAACGATCCTTATCGGACCTCATTTTTAAATAGACAAGTGCCTTCAAATTCGTTAAGTAGTCAGGATAATTACAGACTACCTCCCTTAAATCGTATTGGTCTTAAATTCAATGGTAGAAACCAAAGTCTACACAGCTTTTTAGAGAGGGTAGAGGAATTTTGTCTAGCATATAGAATACCTAGAGAAGGGCTCTTAAATTTTTCACACGAACTTTTTGAAGGGGATGTTTTAATTTGGTACAGGTCAATAAGAAGTCTAGTTAACACTTGGGATGAGTTAGTTTATCAGTTGCGTTTAAACTTCTTGCCTATAGACTATGAATTAGCATTGTGGGATGAAATGAGATCTCGTACTCAAGGTATTACTGAAAGGGCGCTTATCTATATAGCGGTTATGGAAAATTTATTTAAAAGATTTTTAAACCCAGTTGACGAGAGCGTACAATTAAAAATAATAACTAGAAATCTGTTACCCTATTACCAGGGACAATTAGCTCTGAGGCAACCAGTATCTTTATTTGAGTTAAAAAATCTTTGTCGAATTTTAGAAGACACAAAAGTAAGAACTGATAAGTTTCAAGCTCCACCGTTTTGCAATTCTTCCACTCTGGAACCCGAGCTAGCTTATAGAAAGCCTTTCCAAAAATTTAATAATAATAATAGAAACGTTAGTGAAATTAATCAATCTCCTAGCAATGTCAATCTAGAACAAGAAAAACAAAATTCAAGTCAAAATGTCAATAGTACTGATAATTTAATAAATTTTCAAGACCTAAATTTAAGCGCTTTAGATCAAACAAATAAAACTACTGGTATAACTCAGCCTATTTTAAGAAAGAGAGTTAAATGTTTTAACTGCGATGAAGAGGGGCATATCTTCTCCGCCTGTAAAATGAAAAAGAAAATTTTCTGTTATAAGTGTGGACACAAAAATGTCACCAGACCTAATTGTAAAGCTTGTGGTCCAAAAAACGTAGTAACCTACTCTCATCAGTCGGCAGGGAGTGTTTAAAAGCAAATTTAAAGTCCGATATTTTTCATTTATCGAACAACTGGTCTAAGTGGCTAAATACAGTAAAACATTTCTTTAAATATAATGAAATTTCACCTTTATTCTCAAAACAATCAAATAACGACC
Source organism: Polydrusus tereticollis (assembly GCA_963920685.1). Classification (NCBI taxonomy): domain Eukaryota; kingdom Metazoa; phylum Arthropoda; class Insecta; order Coleoptera; family Curculionidae; genus Polydrusus; species Polydrusus tereticollis. Next base: position 123,313,242 of record OY987329.1, read on the forward strand.
AAAGACCTTATCTAGACGTTTTTATTAAAGATAAACTTGTGACTGCTTTATTGGATACAGGGGCTATGCAAAGTGTAGTAGGGAAGAGAGGATATCAAATCATATCAAACTTAGGTTTCACAATTAAAGAATTCAGTAGAGAATCCATTACCACTGCTGATGGCAATCCACAATCAATTTTAGGATCTGTTACTCTTCCACTTTACTTAAGTAATAAAAAGGTAGACCTAGAAGTATTAGTAGTTCCAAGCATTCATCAATCTTTTATTTTGGGCATAGATTTCTGTCAAAAAATGAACTTAAGACTAGATTTTAAGGACAATTCCTATGATTTAAACAGCACTCTGGGTTTAAATGAAATTATTGTTAAAGAAAAATTCGAAAAGATATCTATCCAGTCTGTAAACGATCTAACAGTGGTACAAAAGGGTAGATTAGAGAATATGATTAGGAAGTTTGATGAGTTAGTATCAGATACATTAGGGGTGACCAACTTAATAGAACATAAAATAGAACTTACATGTAAGGAACCTTTTCGTAAGAGACCTTTTCTTCTTTCTCCCTATATGCAAAAATACATGAACGACGAGATCGATAGATTATTAACTCTCGGTGTGCTAAGAGCTTCCACAAGCCCGTATTCCGCCAATGTCTTGCTTGTAAAGAAAGATTCAGGTGAATACCGGTTATGCTATGATGGGAGAGCCATAAATTCTTATACAGTTAAAGACCCTTATGCTTTACCATACCTATCAAGAACACTAGACAAAGTAAAAGATGCTAGATTTTTAAGCTCTATAGATTTAAAGCACGCTTTCTGGCAAATAAAACTAAGTGAAGACTCATGTGCCAAGACCGCGTTACTGTCATTAACAGGGGACATTTTGAATTCGTTCGTATGCCTTTCGGGCTATGTAATGCTGCTCAAACCCTCCAAAAATTAATGGACCGCCTTTTTGACCCCACTTTAGAAAAGAACATCTTTGTTTATCTTGATGATTTGGTAGTAGTAAATAGCGATTTTGACTCTCACTTGGAAACTCTAAATAAAGTCTTTGATACTCTTAAAAAGGCAGGCCTCACCATAAATGCAAAAAAGTGTAAATTTTGTCAACCTAGCCTTGCTTTTCTTGGTTATGTAGTAGACAAGAATGGATTACACGCGAATCCTGACAAAGTTTCAGCCATCTGTAATTATCAAAAACCTAAAGATGTCACAGGCATTAAACGTTTTGTGGGAATGGCTTCTTGGTATCGAAAATTTATTAAAAATTTTTCTGAACTTATAGTACCCTTAAATAATATAACAAAAAGTAAAAAGAAAAAACAAGTTGTAGAGTGGAACCCTGAAGCGGAACAAGCTTTTGAAAATATTAAAACAAGACTAGTTACAACACCGGTGTTGCGAAATCCAGATTTTAATAAACCCTTTACCATACAAACTGATGCATCAAACGCAGCAGTAGGCTCGGTCCTTACTCAATCAGATGGGGACGACGAATATGTAATAGCTTATGCTTCTAGAACCTTAACAAAATCAGAAATTAACATGACAGTTACAGAAAAAGAGCTTTTGGCCATAGTACACGCTGTACTAAAGTTTAGGTCTTATATAGAGGGTGGCCCAACTTTCACAATTTTAACTGACCATTATTCCTTGCAGTGGCTTTTCCGTTTAGAAAACCCCATGGGTAGATTAGCTAGAATGTCCATCTTGCTGTCACAATTTAATTTTGTTATTAAGCATAGGTCTGGCACCTCAAACGTCGTCGCAGACGCACTTAGTCGTAGTTTTCCAGAAATTTCATCAATAGATAACGTTCCACTAGATAAATGGTATTCACAGTTGAGGGATAAAATACAAAAACATCCTCAAAAATATCCAGCTTTTCGAATAGAGGGTAATAACTTATATAAACATTTCCCCAGTAGTCACAATGTTCAAATTAACCAAAAAGATTGGAAACTAATCATACCACGAATTAAAAGATCGGAAGTCTTAGAAAAATTTCATGATAATCCATTAGGTGCACATTTTGGTTTTAAAAAGTGTCTCGATAAAATTTTAGAACAATGCTGGTGGCCAGGGATTAGACAAGATATAAAGACGTATATTTCTCGTTGTCAGGTTTGTAATGAACAGAAAGTTTCTCAATTTGCTAGGGCTGGTCTCATGGGGGCACCTAAGAATATTTCCACACCATTTAAATTACTTTCTATAGACATTCAGGGACCTTTTCCAAAATCCAGGTCCGGCTTTTGTTATTTGCTCATCGTAATAGACTGGTTCACCAAATTTACTTTTATTCATAAAATGAAACGAGCTTTGACTAAGGAAATTTGTAGCTTTCTGGAGGAAATAGTTTTTATATATTTTGGCGTTCCCCAAGTTCTAGTAGTAGACAATGGTACGCAGTTTAAATCAAAAGAATTCACCAGCCTGATGAATAGTTATAAAGTAGGTCACATCTGGTACAATGCCCGATACCATCCCCAAACAAATAACGTAGAGCGTGCAAATAGAGTGATAGGCACCGCGATTAGGTCCTATATTAAAGAAAATAACCACCGTGACTGGGACAAACACGTACACCACATATGTAACGCTATAAACACCACTACACACATATCAACTGCATTTTCACCAGCTTTCTTAACTTTTGGACGTAACTTACCTACCTCTGGAGATTATTTTGGTATCATAGAAAGTAAAAATCTTTGTCCCTATAAATTTGACGACAGACAAAACTTAGCTCAAGAACTGTCTAAATTACCAGACATTTATGAACAAGTTATTAAAAACATCAATAAAGCTTATGAGCGAAATAAGAAATATTATGATTTGAGAAAAAGAAATATTGAGTTTAATGTGGGTGACGTAGTCTATAAAAGAAATTTCATCTTGTCTGACGCTGGGAATTATTTTTCTAAAAAACTGGCAAAGAAATTCATTAAATGTAAAATCATTAAGAAAATTTCTCCAATCATTTATGAACTTAAGGATAAGCACGATAAAAGCATCGGTCGGTATCACATTAAAGATCTTAAATCCCCTCTGGATAGCAGTCTTGATCTTGAAGACGCTGACCAGCCCTAAACCCAACCGTTTTCCATAGCTAGTAAGTTAGTAATTAAGACTAAAAAATAAACCGAAATGTATATTGTATCTCAAATGTAAAGGCAACCTGTTGCCTAAAAAAAAAAAAAAAAAAAAATTTTTTGGAAATTAGACGTTAAGAGGTACTCAATTGTCCTGAATTATTTCTTATTTTTTTAATTTTTTGTTGAAAGGGGGTATTTGTAACAATCTTTTTGTGCTTGTTACAACGTTAGTAGATAGCCCGAGTTTTTATCAAATTTTGACCAATTTAAATAATTAAATTTTTTAAAATTTTTGAATACGCCCCTGTCTAAAAGGTTCTAGACCCAGGCCGATTCGTCTTAATATAATAACCTACGTATAGGCAACCCGTAATATGACGATATGCATGACTAGCTGTCGGAATATCACTTGCACACCCAGATGGTATTAAGCTATCTTTTACATGTTTGGGATGACTGCCGGGTTTTTTGACGTTGCCTAACCTAGTATTTTGGATGCATTTAGTTTCGGGTCAAACTTGCAGCTATTTTCATGGCTTTTTTGGTTAAAATGAGTAGATTCCCGTTTTCAAGTTCAAAGTGCCCTCCAGCTTTACTTGTCATTTCCGGAAGTCACATGGGTTTTCGAAGCAGTACGAGTCACGAGTGGGAAGTTGTTTTTTTTGGATAGGAAAGTCTATTTAAGGACTTTACGGCGTAGTGCGTCGGTCTGTTCGTTCTAAATACCGGTCCAGAAGACTTGAACAGCAGGTGACGAAAATATAAAAATTATGGTTTTGTGTTAATAATTCACATTTTATATGTGTTGGCAATGGCCGGATCGGAATTTAACACAGAAGCTGTCTTTTGAGCCTTAAATGGGATTGTTTCGTCACCTAGACCGTAGGAAGCCCGACCATCTGGTGAGTAGTATTTTTGGGTTTCACAAAATGGCGTCCTAATGTCCACGTTTTGTTTTAGGTTTCATTATTTATTATTCTTTATTATTCTTTATTATCCTTCATTATTCTTCATTTTTCTTTTATCAACTTCTTTTTCTACTTCCTTTATCTACTTCGATTACCGTCTATTTTTCTTTTATCTTCTGGTTCTTTTATCTCCTACATCTTTTATCTTCTACCTTTACTACCTTCTACTTCTATTTTCTACGTTTTACATGGATTTAGCCATGTGTTGAAAGTGCTTTAGTCAGTATTCGTAACCTGGAGTCTTCCTCTAAATTCTTTACCCTGCTATGGATCCAATGCCTGGAATGGAGGATGTATGTCTTAGAGAGGCCAAGACGAGTGGGGGTGTCATTTTGGATGAAGTTCCTGTTTCGGTGCATGTGCCGGTCACCCCGACGTGCTGTATGGTCAACCGTCCACATTGATCTGATGCTGGAGTTTGATGCATAATCCGTCGTGCCTGTCTGCTAGAGTCCTGCCTTACATGAGCTAAGTAGCATATTTTTTCTCCTTGTTTACTGCACTAACACCACTTCCGACTAATTTTTATTAAATTTCATAAGATATAATACCAAAAAACCCTTCTTTTGAGTTTGAATAAGTAAATTTCATGTGTCCAATAATTCAGGATAATTTCACCTCTGTACTTCAGTTAAATCACTCGTAATGTACTATTAATGGGCCTAGAGCCACCTTTTTATGTTATATTGCTAAAATACCTCTTTTATTCACTTGTAACGTTTTGACTGGCTCAATGCCACACTTACCGGACTTAACCTTTTTTATTTGATGACTGATAGCCACTAAAAGTCAATTTGTTAACCCTTAACTTAATTTCCTATGTTATAAATCTTTTATGTGGTGATTTGGTAGACTGTATTATATTTGTATATTCTTCCCTCTGTATATTTTTATGTATAGTGTATAATTACCCTAGCTTCGCTTAAGACTGTTGTAAATTCTTGTAGATTTCGCTTAAAGTGGATGGGTCAATCCAGTAATGTATCTACATATTACCTAAACTGCTTATCTTGTATCATACGAAACTTAGTTTTCAATTTAAAACCGAAACCTCCCTCGTCAAGGAATGCTTGAGTGGTTGGTCTATTTATTGTAAATTCGTTTGTATATTAATTCCTAGTAGGTTTTATGATTACCTAGCTGGAACAGGCTAGTTTTGATTTATGATACTAACTTTCACTCGTTAAGGAGTCTAAGATGGTTTTTTAATTCTCTTAAATTGAGATTTACATTAAACAAAAAACGTAAGTCTTACTTTCTAACAGAAGTAGCGGTTAAATGTTTAATTTTTAAGTATAAATCTATTACTTCCTCAGGAAGTATGCGTTTTCGCACTAAAGTTATTGAGATATTATATCTGTAATTTCTTTATTTTTGCTTAATGTGATTAAGATATCCCTATAGAGTATTGAGTTATTTCTATAGCTGTAATTTTCTCTATTTTGACTTAATTTTATTAAGATATCCCTATGAATTTGTTGAGATATTCCTATATCGGTAACCTCTTCATTGGACTTAACCTCGTAAGGGATATATCTATATCTGTTTTGAGCGGGTTAATAAGAGACTGATAATCTCGGTTTTGAATGCATTACTTACTGACCCAGATATTTTAGTTACCATCAGTATGTATTTTTTGGTCATTCCAGGTTTTGGTTATATCTATTAGTTAGACTTAGCTAGATAATCTTTATCTTCACCCCTAAGCCTTTTTTGCTGGGAACATAACTAAAGTTTTAAGTTTCCCAATTCTATTTTGGAATAGGGCATGGTAAATGTCTTTATTAATATAACCTGGAAGTGATATTACTATTTATGAATTTGATTCTAAATTCTAACTCACTTTAAATTCTGGCGTAGAGAATGCTATATATATAAGTATATGACTTTATATTGACGTTGCCCTAAATGCTGCTTTACTTTGAATTTTGGGCAAAAGGGTAAATGTCTTTAATTACATAACCTTGAAGTTATCATAAATTTCTCAAGGGATCATAACCAAATTTTGGGGCATCGTAAGTGCTTCAATTGACCTTTCATTGACTTTACTATAAAGAATATTTTATTTTCAATTTTGGCATAATGAATGCTATAATTTGATTTAGTTTACATTAAATTTAAATTCTGTTTTATTTTGGTCACTACCTTTAAAGTAATTACACTTTAATTATGTTCAAAGCTTTATTTAGTATTTGACTCCTATTATTGGGTGTTTAGAAAGAATCCTCACTTCTTATTCTGTTTGATTTCCTACGATCTAATATATCTTTTAGTGGAGCTGTCTAGCTCATGTCATATCTTTTTCTATGTTATTTTTTATATCTTCTTTCTCTGATTTAGTTGCTTAGCCTTTTATTCAAATTCTTTTTCTATGTTATGTTTATTTCTTCCTATATGAATAAAATGGGTGTTAGTTGGAAAATATTATTCTTTTAATTAATAAAATAGGAATTGATTAAAATAATTGTTTTATTCATACTGCTTTCTCTTTCAGGGCTAGGGAACTAAATACTCTATTTACTCTTTTCTTTATAATCTTTTTCAACCCCTCTGGTTGATGGCGCCCAAAAATCTTATCTGAATTAAATCTACGACCTTAGCTCTCAAGCGAATTAAAAAACTGAGTGGCCGTGGTGACCCAAGTAATTAATTAATAAACATATAACAAGAACAATCATAAATTGAATAAAGTAGATAAGAATTTTTTTTTTATCTTTTTTTTTAATTTTTTTAAATTTTTTATTTTTTATTAATTATTACATCAGGAGTAAAAGTTGAAAACAGAACGATTCCAATAAACCCCAATTTGTTTTTCCAGAGAATTTCATTTCTCAAGAAATCTGAGGAACAGTTAGAAAGTTACTTCCAATACGAACTAGCTCCCTATCCACTTCATCAACTGAAATTTAACTAGATTCTGAAAATATTCTTCACGGAGGATTTCTACTCCACAAAATAGCCTGGCATCAAGGAGAATCATATTCTGCCATTTTGGATAAATACGTTGAGTATGTAAAAAGACATTACTTAGCAAATGCAGTAATAGTTTGATGGGTACCCCGAGGATGCTGCAGAAAAAAGTACTAAGACTGCTGAACGACTTCGCCGATTAAACATTGCTTCAACACCGGAAATTCATTTTGATGAAAGCATGATGGCAACAGTGTCTCAGGGAAAATTTTTGTCAAATGAAAGGAACAAAACTCGAATAATCTCAACGATGTGCAATCGTTTCCCGAACAAAGGTTTAGAGTCGAGCAGGCTCATGAAGATGCTGACACATTATTTGTGAACACTGCAATTGAAGAATCAAATCACTATAAAACTGTAATTATAATCGGCGAAGACACTGATTTTCTCGTCATTCTTACAGGCTTAAATGAGTCTCGCTCAAATTTTTATTTTCTAAAGCCAGGTAAGGGAAAATCTCAAAGTAGAATGTATGCACTCCATAATATGACTTTGGATTCTTCAATTATGAACAACATTTTATTTCTACACGCATTTAGTGGCTGCGATACTACATCCGCATTATACAGTCAAGGAAAAATGAGATTCGTTAAAGTTTTACAAAAAGAAAAATAATTACAGAAAGCTGTACAAATCTTTAAAGACCCAAACGCATCCCCAGAGGATATAGAAAAAGTCGGAGAACATTTTCTTCTTTAACTGTATGGATCCAAAAAATGCGACTCATTAAATAAATACAGATACCAGTGTTTCGTAAAATCTATTACCAAAAGCTTACCAAACCTAGCATCGTTTCCGCCCACTAAAGACGCAGCTCGCTTGCACTCCCTCCGTACTTACAATCAGCTATGGTATGGGGATGAAAAATCAGCTCTGGATTGGGGATGGAAAAATTTAAAGAATGGGTTGATGCTCATTGCTACTTCACAAGATGCAGCTCGTCAGGAATTACTAAAACTTATTTCTTGTAAATGCGCCAAAGGTTATAATGCTGCTTGTAGCTGTCTCAAAGCAGGTGCTCGGTAATGTGTGCTCTTTGCCAGGGCAAATATTGTTCAAATACTTTGAAGGTAGTAGAATTAGATGAGATCGATCGATAAAGATGAATCATCGAAATGTTCCGCATATTATAAAGCCGATCCGGAATTTGAGACAGATGTTGAAGACATTCAGGAAGATATTGAAGAGTATATTGAACAAGCAGTAACATCAAAAAAACGAAAAAACTATAATGAGCCTTCCACTTCAGAAGAGACTTAAACTTACGTTAGTGGCATAGTGGATTCTTTACCAAATTAAAATGTGAATCACCAAAAAGCAATTGAATATGTATAGTGCTCATGAAGCTATCCAGGTTTCGAGTTTTCGATGACCAATATCTTCGAAACGGTTAGTCGCATGAAAAACTAGATGGAACAATTTTTGTAGAGTTTTTACTCTTCTTTTATTTTGGTAAGTACATATTTTGCTCTAAAGTTTATAGAAATCGAGTTATTCACAAATAATGAAAAAAAGGCATTTTCTTTGCCACTTTTCCCAAGATGGCGGCCAAATCCGGGCTCGCTGGGGGGTGCAAAATTAACATGTGATTTTTCACATCATATCACAGAAGTGCTCCCGCCAGTAATGTACTTGCCGACTGTCCTATAAGCAAATATGGAATGCTTATAAAAATACGAATGTGGGAACCGCAATATTTTCATTACAGTCCAATTATTCATAGATATTTAATATTTCATGCGGTACAATAACAGAAAAAGTAATCATAATAAAATAAAAACTTGGAATATCTGTGTATCGCTGGTATTCTTTCGGGTACATGTTAACAGTCCCAATAAAACCCGTTTATAAATATTTATATATTTATTAAAATATGATTGATTTGTTGTGTTTTAATTTGGCTCGTATTTAAATTTAGAATTTAACAAAGCAAAATTCATTTTAATCGCTGGGAATATTGCTAAATAAATATGTGTATAAATATTAATAAAAATAATAAATCAAAACGTTCCATAATTATTTGTACATCATTAGAATAATTGAATTAAAATAATGTATATAATTTTTGAATGTGTTTTGTCGTTTTGTTGCTAAATAGAATATTTTACAAATAAAACATCTATAACTAATTTAATGCAGGTTTATTAATGAAAAGACAATTATTATATATACAAAAATTATTGCAGGCAATTTTTAAATTAAAAGTAATAAAATTAAAAACGGGTTTTACTACGAATACAGTAACAATACCCCTACTACATCTTTATGATATACAGGGTGCCCCACTAAGGTTGGCAAGGTCCGATATTATGGAAGCCATAAACCTAACGGCCTCGAAAAAAAAAACGATTGACTAAATCGAAGAAAAGAAATTGCTAGAAAATATTTTTAAGTTTCCAAAATGACCGCTAAGGGGCACAGTTACTAGGATATATATAAAAAGTCGAATTTAAGTCAGAAATAAACCATGAATTCGTTTATTATTATTTTTCTAGAAAACGGTTCATTTTATCGACAATAAACAAGAGAACCTTCTTGTAAGGTGCAAGCTACCCAAATTTGTTTTTCTTTAAGTCTTTATCCTACAGGGTGTTAAAAATTTAGGCATTAAGTTGTAAAGCTTAGTCCGCCCCCGGCAAACTAAAAAGCTAAATATGTTTCAAGGACACTATTTGAAGAGGTTCTTACCAGTGTCCATCACATTAAATTTGTATTAAATTATATTAAGTACTTGGAAAGTTATTCAAGAAAAACCGATTTCCGGCGGCGTCTTTCAGGGGCACATATCTCCGTAGGAAGGGCCTGAAAGAAAAAATATTGTAGGAACTTGTCATCTTATTTTTTCATGTTCTATCTGCGCCCGAGAGATTTCCCACTTTTTTCCGGACACGCTATACAGGGTGTCTGTAAAAGGTCTTTACAAAAACCTACCACATATTCTTCAGACCAAAATTAGCCGATTTAAGTAAACTTACCTTATTACAAAGTTGCTTAGTTTGGGCGCTAGACGGCGCTGAAGTGACAATTTTTAAATCGTTTTTCAGAATTAATTCAAAAACTGCTCATACTATTTTGCCGAAATTTAGTACGTTGGCATAGCTTTATGGGGCGAAAAAACCCATGCCACAATTCTGATTATTATCAGTCCATGGGCGTAGAGCCTGGGTTTTTTACTAATTGCTTGTTTCAGATTTCTAGGCCAATGGAACAAGAGGGGTTTGGGCACAAAATTCAGAAGAAACAACTCATTTGCTACAAAAAAGGCACTCTTGATAAGACTCGATTCCTCTGACAGTTTTCGAGAAATTTGCATTTTATTACTTGTTTTATTAAATTATAATCCATAAACAATGGACCAATTATCATTTGTCCTATAATGCCTGCCCAAACATTAACTTTTTGCGGAAATTGGGTGTGCTGTTCTCGAATCCAATGAGGATTTTCTTTGAACCAATAACGAATATTATGCCGGTTAATATTTCCATTAAGCCAGAACGTCGACTCATCGGAAAACATTATTTTATTAATAAAATTTGGATTAGCATTACACAAATCCATCATTTGCTCACTGAATTCTAAACGCCTGTGAAAGTCATCCTCAGAGAGTTCTTGAACCAGGTGAATTTTGTATGGGTGGAACTTCTCACACTTTAATACGCGATCTACCGACATGTGCGATGTGTTGTAATCGAGGCCAATAATTCGAGTAGAGAGGTGTGGATTTTCCTCTATGCTATGCAAAATATCTAAAGCTTTATAGCCGCTTGTCGCAGTTTTTGGACGCCCAGATTTTGAAATGTCTTTTACATGGCCAGTTTCGTTATATTTCTTTAAAATTTTGCTTACTGTGGACCGTGCTATTGGATTTCGGTTGGGCTACTTCTCATTAAAAATCTCAGCAATCTCCTGCTGTGTTCGCCTTCGATCACCATAACCCAATATCATTAATATTTCTATTCGCAGTGTTTCCGTTAGTAAATCCATTTTAGGAATTATTAAAACTGATAAATTATGAAGCACAAGTACCTTCTGAAAAGTTTGTCAATGTCGCTGTCAGAATTTAATTGTGTCACAAATTTCCAAGACCTACTTATATCTCTATCAGTTTTCTTGGATAATAAGTTCTTATGATATTTAAACCTTAATATCAAAAAAATGGCTAAATTTAGACATTAAGTAACCTATATAAAAGTTATTTAGAATTTGTTGCGGAATCATTTTTTTTAACAATGTATAGGGTGTTCCATTTAAAAAAAGAAATTATTTTAAATTGCTGAAAAACCTGTAAATTTGGCAACATTGAAAATGACACTAGCAGCTCCGCGATAACCTCTTATATACAAATACCGAATTTTAGCTAAATTGGACAAACGATACTAAAGATATTTAAAGCGTTCCATACTTCTGTTACACGCTGTATAGAAAGGGTGGCTTTTTTTATTGTAAATCTGTTGGATATGAATAAATAAGACCTTTATTATTATTATTATTGTTATTATTGGCATACATTTATTTAACTTTGTCCATCGTATAGCTGATAAAATATTCTAATAAACAAAACAACCAACCACCAAATCATTTTAGGTAGGCACCTACTATAATTCAATTGTTTTTATTCTAATTTTATCAAATTGCATCTAAGTGGAACCCCAAACGGCATTGTCCATTTCCACTTCTTGCCAGACCTTATCAGCTGTGATTTGACAGATGAATTTTGGTCGGTCCAATATGGTAAAACCAATATAAAAACGGTTACAAAAAACAACGTTCTGCTCTCCTGAAATCTTCTTCGTCATATCGCGTCAGCAAAAAATGCCTAAAAATTAATTATCGAATTTGTTAACGTCACGACTCGAGGCGTAAATCCAAAAGTGATTCTATCAAAACAATTAACGAGAAATTTGTTCTCATTAAAGTCATTATAGTTTTTTTTTTAATTTGCATATCTTAGTTATTTTATCAGCGGTTTGGATTTATATTGAGAAACTGACGTTCAAAAGTGTTTCTTTTGGTAATGGTTCTTGTGAAGATTAAGAAAATAAGTATAGGTTTTATGTTATGGCGTCCAAACCAAAATGCCATACGATAGACTGCATACTCGATAATGTTATACAGTAGTTGGTCCTAGAATCGCTTGTTATAAATTATTATATACAACTCTTATATAATGACTATGATTTGACACCCTTTGAAATGTCATAATAACCTTTTTTACCGCACTAGTGCTATTTGACATTTATTCCGCACTGGTGTGTTAATAACATCTTAATTGAAATTAAGCTCAAGGTAGACATCTTTAAATTAAAAAACATACCATATACATACATGTGAAAATTCGTTTATTGTAAATATTAACAATAAAATATTTACAGTTATATAAATTGATGCCAGATGCTGACATGTCTAGCAATGTGCTGGAAATATATTTAGTGCGAACGTAGTTTGTGGATGTTGATAGAGTATGTTAAGATATTGAGCCAATATTCTCCACTTCCGGGAAAATATTCTCGCTTGCGCCTGGAATTGTCATATTACTTTAGTTGAAGTTTCGATGTAGCCTCCAGCGACCAAATTAATTAGATTTCCAGCAACCATGTCTTTTTACGGTGAACAGATTTGCCCCAGAATCAGTCAAAAGAGAGGTTGAAGATCGCCGAAAACAATACCCGAGATACTCTTTTGGATTAGGCAATTGAAGAAACTGTGCAATAAGTTTTGGAACACCACCTATAGTATTAATATCAATAGGTTGTTTATTGCATTCCCTGCTCTATATCCAACGAAGAATCGTGCATGATCGCAGACTTTAGGTATTAATTATTTAATGTAGTTTCTGACGACTTCTAGATTCAATCCATCAATATTTCCAGATGTTACAAAAAATTCTCTAGACACTTTTGTTTTGGTATTTGGGATTATGACTTGAAAGCATACTCCTTCGTCTTTCACATTTTCTACAATCAGATTTGTAATTTCTTCCCGCCGACATGCGCCCGCTAAGCCAATAATCAAAGTAACCTGAAATAATTATTGCATTATAAGTACCTACATTACATACCTAGGTTAAGAAGTGAGCTATTATACAGCGAGCGCTCCATATGCGAGGCATGTAAGAGCTTTCTCAACTAAGGTATATATAGATTTTTTTTTTATAACCAACACTAAAATATTACATATTTAATTCGTTGAGATCTTTTTATATAAATAAATTGCGGTTAACTTATGCAACCCGGTATTACACCGATAAAGAGGAAAATTTGGCAACCTCGTAAGATATTGTTACCGATAGCACAGTATAACGGAACTATACAGTAGCGACACGAGCTGTCGGTCTCTTTGATCTCCAGGGGTCAGTTTCAGTGACAGAAGAATGACGCGGATGACGGTATTGTCCTCTATTACACTGAGAAAACATATAAAATTTTATGTTGAAATCGCTTTTACACTGAAAGAAAGTCAATTTAAAGCACATCTGCTCCTTATTTTTTCTTGGGAATCCATCGAAAATCAGCAAAAGTTCGGCACAAACACTTCAAAGCACCTTCAAACGCTTAAACGCACGATAAAAACCAATAAATTTACAAAAACTAAACAAACTACAATCCACACAAGCTTTGTTTACCTTTCTGACTGACTTATTTGTCACTAAAAAGATGGCCGCTACGCGCATTGCGCAGAGAAATTTGGGTCTGGCTAAATCGCCTCGTGTCGCTACTGTATAGTTCCGTTATACTGTGCCGATAGCAAAAGACGAAGGAGCGGATAAAGCGCATTGACTCCAACGTTGCCAATAGAGAACTAGGTAATATTTTAATAATTTTTTTTTTAGTTCGGGAGGAGTTAGACAAAAAACATCTTGACATAAAGTTTTGTTTAATAGCAACGTTGGAATGAAGCTGCTCGTGTGTCAGTCTCAGCGTATCACTCGTGTTGATATTTTTGAATTTGACAGTTTGTTTTGGCATAATATATTCCAATTTTTGATGAAAATTCCTGTTTCATTAAGTTTTTCATTATTGACCTAAGTAATTATTAATTATAGTTACTTACCTAGGTAGAGAAATCAAACTTCTCATAGAGAAATGGAGTAAATAATGGCGATTTCTCAAGTTAGTAGTAGAAAAATATTTTTTTTGTTGAAAGAATATTTCTGATTTACTTTCATGCACAGACATGTCTCTTCACCAGCATCTAACAAATATTTAGTTATTTCCTACCTTGTTAATAACTTTAGGTTTATACCCATTTGATTTTCGTTTCAGGAAAAATCAAATTTATATATTTCTTGATGTTAACATTCCTCTTGATTGAAATTTCTATTTTTAACATCAAATAATAACACCAAGTAGATGAGGGGTTCTGTGTTTTGCTTTATTCAATTCATTCTCGCTTGTTATGTTGGGTATTGTTGAGTATCTTTTTTTCACTGCACTGGCACAAGATTTGACACAACACCGAAAGCTTCGTTCTTAATAGCAGATGGCAGATCATCGATCGATGTGCAATTTTCAGGCCCAACCGTGACAATGATTGAAAGAAGCAATTTAGTGACAATTGTACCTACACTGATAAAATTAATTATTTGAGTTAAAAAAATTTACAGTTGACTCAAATAAATATTTGTTTCCTATTAGCCAAACAAATATGTATTTGAAAAATACCAAGGGATTATTTACCTCAATTAGTATCATCTGATTTGATACAAATTACTTTTTATTTGGACTTAATCACTAAATACAAAATTCAAGCAAATATTTATTTCCTTAACAGCAACCTAACTTAAATAAGCCGTTTCAATGACTTAAGGTAAATAGGTTAAAAGTTAAGCTAACAAAATGTTTATTTGATTGATATTTATATATATTTTATCAAGAACATATTTATTTTACTTTTGTTTTACATGTATTTGCCGTAACAACAACGTTATTTAATTAAACAATTTAAGTGATTTGATTTAAATAAACCGGTGATTTCCATCAAAGTGATTGTTTTTTTATTCAAGTACATAATTGTTTAACTTGTCTTTTATATTTATTTAGATCAAATATAAATTTATTTGGTTTAAATACCTTTTTTTAATTTTCAATAGATCAGAATGTTCATTCAAATCAGTTCTTATTTTATCCAAGTACGTGTTTATACAGACGTCACATAAAAATAAGAAATATTGAAATGTTGCTATTGAATATGGTTTAATCAGTACCTATACCTACCATAATAATCACAAACCTTATCAAATTGTTTATAGTGTTCAAATAATAAGGCAAACCAACCGAAAAAAAAACACATTTTTGCCGAAAATAAAGGTTATGACAAATTACGCGCACGCGCACAACCATTTTTACATAAAAATAACATAAAATTTAAAAGATAACCATCTCTTATTTTATTTCTTATTTTTATGTTATGTTATGTGTTTCTATAAACGTCTTATGGCAGATCTGTAGATTCAACTCTTATTTTATTTTTATGTTATGTTATCTTGCTGTATAAACCGACCATTAGTTGTTGTTCCCCTTAAAATATACGTCAATAAAACATTATAGAGAAGTTAATAACTTTGATAAAAAATTAAATAAAGTCAAATTTGCAAACATTAGGTACAATAATTATTAATATTATATTAATTATATTATATTTTTTACGTTAGGAGGTTTGATAGGTATTGAATTATGGTGAAAATTGAGAAAAACTGTCTTATTTGTAACCTAGGTAGCCATGATTTATAAATACCTGGCTACATTTTTCTAAAAAGATTTTGTGTTCGAAATTTTAAACTAGGTATTACAAGTATCTTTTCCTTGCCTCTTATCTTACTTCTTTAACTCGTTTCATGCGTAACTAAAATATGCAAATATAGTTTCCTACCTTGAAAAGTATCTAACATATGGGATATACCCCTCGATATACCCCAATCTTCTAAATAATTATTCATATTACGTTTATTCCCCATATCTTCGTTTTAATTTTTAATGGAACCACTAACTTCTGTGCCACTAACAAAGAAGATTTCACTCTCACTCATAAATTTCTACAAGACAAAATCGAACACCAATGACCAAAACGCGATGATCAGGCCACTTTTGTATAGCCAATCAAATTACTCAAAGCCCAAAGTAGGCGACAGGAGTTCATTTAAATACTTAATTATTTGTTTGGATGGCCAAATTGTTTGAAAAGCTCGGCAATGAATGATTTAAATTAAAGTTAAAGGTATTTAGTTCTTAACTTGAAATGTACTTCGATTAAATAATTAGTTATTTGTAAATATTCGGTCGTTTTATATTCAGGATTTAACGTAAATACATAATTATTTAGTTTAAATGACCTAGACATTTAAATAGTTCTCTATCGGGTGATTTAACTAGCGATTAACGGGATTTAGTTCCTAAATAAAAATTAGTTCGATTATATAATTAGTTATTTAGATTTTGTTATTTTAGTGGTTTTTTGGTAAGATATTTGTTTGAAGGGTTCTATGATTTGACACAAATCAACCAACAGTCAAATAACTTTGCAAATAAAACGAAATACTCTAATTTATTTCAGTTAAATCAAATTTAGTTAATTAAAATCACATTTATTTATTACCAATAATTATTCACCAAATAAATCAGATTATTTGATTAAGGGAGCACAGTTTTATCAGTGTATGCCTGTTGCTATGGTAATACAAATTGTTATTACCTGTACTCTGTATTCAATTTTTAAACTAAATATTTTTACTCGAATAATCATCAACAACACGTAGGATACTGTATTATTAACGCATGCATGTAAAATCCTACTTGTTACGTAAATAACTATTAACTGCTGTAGTCTCGTTTCAACCTTCGAAGCGAGCAGACGTGCGACAGTGACGTTAAATTTGCTCCTGTCAACTTTTGAATATTTTTAAAATTTTAATTAATTATTACTGTCAAAGTCAAAAATATTTTAATTTTTATTAATTTATCTTCTACATGGAAGCACAGGACGGGGGGGAGGCCCCCCGGCCAGAGGACGTTGAAATGCCGCCATCCGACGATGAACCAATGCAGTCCGTAGTTCAATTAACAATGGAACAAAGGATTGAAGCAGTCGAAATCCGCATGGAGGCGAGGTGGAAAAAACTATTAGACGAACGTGAGCATGAATGGAAGGACAAGCTTCGGCAGGTGAAGGAGGCTGATTTTGCCAAGGCAAAGGCCCTGCAAGAATTGCAGGAAGCACACAGGGATTTACAGGCTGAGTTAGGTAGATACCGTAATAACAATGACACTGACATTAAAACAAAATCAAATTTAAATTCAAATATAGATATTATTCTTTCTGACAAACCTAGAACAGTGTCGATCATCGATACCGCTGATAACGCTATTGCTCGACGTTCAAATAGCTTACAAGTTAATGACAATAATAACTCTGGATCGGGAATGGATTACGAATCCATGTCCGATTCAGGCAATGAGCAGCAATGGTCGACGCAAAAGCAAAAACGCAGTAGAAAAAGACAAAATCTGAACCCTGAGATTACAGAAACCAATGTTAAAAAGGTGGCTAGCGATTCCGCATGGCCAAACTTACCGAAAACGAACAATAAGGCGCTAAATACGTATTTAGTACAAAAAGTAGCTCAGGATAAGCAAGGCAGCGCGCCCAAGCCTAGCCAGACGGAATCGACAGCCACTAAAAATGTCACTGAAACTAAAATCGATTCAAATGATAATCAGGGGTCCAGCACGCCAAGAATCCGCGTTCCCCCGATCATTATTCGCGATAAACTTAAATATAACGATATTACTAGGCATTTAAAATCTGAAAAAATAGATTATGGCCGCGCAGTCACTGTGGCGGATGGCGTCAAAATTCACCCCCCGACTCCTGCTCATTACAACAAGATAATCAAATTCTTGATTTCCAATAACCTCCACCATTACTCGTTCCGTTTCCAGGACGAAAAGGAGCTCCATGTGGTGCTCCGAGGCGTTTTGGAAACGTGGTCGGAAGCAAAAATAAAAGATGATCTCATCGAATTAGGTTACCATCCGTCCAGAGTGATTCGCTGGAATAATCGCAGCGGCGCCCCACTGCCATTGGTGCTGGTTTTTCTGCCACGTTCCGAAAAAATGATTTACGAACTCCGAGCGTTAGACTCTATGTCAATTAGAGTAGAGGCGCAAAAAGCGCGCGCGTCTTTCTCGCAATGCCACCGCTGCCAGCTTTACGGGCATTCTCAATTTCGATGCAATGCTCCCGTAAAGTGCTTGAAGTGCGCTTCTGATCACTTTTCTTATGAATGTCCAAAACCTCGTGAAGAGGCTGCAAAATGTTCAAATTGCGGGGGTGAGCACCCGGCAAATTACCAGGGATGTCCGCGCCACCCCAACAATTTGCGTAAAAACGTAAATCCAGACAGAAATTCAAATGTACCAAAATCGAATCCCAACTTCCGTTGGGGCCAACAAAACAACAAAAAGTTGGCAGATGATAGCAATGCGAAGAAGGACGCTGCGCAGGGTACGCAACCAGTGCCAAATGCACTAGAGGTGGCGCTGCAATCAACAATGCAGAGCTTTCTCGCCCAGTTTTCTAAAATTATGGAGGCTCAGCTAAAGAACATCGTTAATACTTTCGAAAAAACCGCGGTTTAATGGTAGTGCAGACGGAGACGGCTTATTTCAAATTGGCGACATTTAACGTCAACAGCATCAAGAACCGGAGGAACGAACTTATCGACTTTGTAGAAAGAAACGAGATAGATGTGCTTCTTTTGCAGGAAACATGGCTGAAGGGAGAGAGGTTTTCATTCCCAAATTACATCATATTTAGGAATGATCGCCTAGGTAGACGAGGGGGAGGCACCATGATACTGGTCAAGAAGCACATCTCAGCTCAAGTTGTGCCGGGTCCTGACAATTGCGCCCACATTGAAGGGACATTCATTTCAATTAAATTCAAGAACAATCAGCGCGTTCACCTGGGATCGGTCTACTGTAGTCCGTCAGTTAGTTTCACGGGGAATTGTCTGAGGAAAATTTTTGATAATAACAACAGAACAATTATAGGGGGTGATCTTAACGCCAAGAACACAGTTTGGGGTTGCAGAGACTCAAATCTAAGAGGTCGCACTTTATATGAGTTCTCCGAGGTGCTGAATTTTCATATATTGCCGCCGGAAGAGCCCACTCACATGTTCGGGAGAGCTCTTCCGACTATTCTAGACATTTTTGTGATAAAAAAACTCTGTTCAGATTTCACAGCCACTTGTCATTTGTGATCTTAGCTCGGATCATATACCGGTTGTCGTGGAAGTGGGTGATCCTCTCGAGAAGGGCCGAGGTTTTGTAACTCGGGTTAACACAAACTGGCTGAAGTACAACACCGCCATGAGGAACATCGAGCCGCTAGGTCCGCTTCGCAACCCAGATGACATCGAAAATGCTGCGAATAAGATCACAAATGACATCAATACGGCCTTTATCCAATCCTCTATCACGAAGATGTCTGAATATTCGAAATTCGGGGATTTAACTGACGATATCAAGCAGCGCATCAGAGCTAAAAACCGACTTAAAAACAGAGCGTATCGAACTGGGGATCCTAACATCAAAGCCGAGGCAAATCGTGCAGCCGAGGCTATCAGGCTGTTACTAATTGATCGACAATCGGAGTTGTGGGACGACAGAGTCCAGAGTTTGTCCATCGAAGACAACTCTTTGTTCAAGATGACTCGAACTTTAATTAGAGGTTCGAAGAAACCGATGTCGTTCCTCAAAAACCAACAAACAGGCCTGATGGTGACGGATGCAAAGGATAAAGCTGAATTGCTCGCAGACAAACTCTGCGAGCAATTCAGCGAAAATCCCACCACGGATCCGGCCAGAGATGAGAGGATCTCCAGAACAATTAACATTTACAGAACGATAAATTATCCTCTGCCAAATTTCCCGACGGTTACTCTTGAGGAAGTCAGATCACTAGTCAGTGCTTTAAATGCTAGAAAAGCCCCGGGTTTCGACGGCATTAAGAATACGGCGTTGCGAAACCTGCCAGACGCAGCTTTGAGGAACATTGCAGACCTATCCCAGGCTATTATCAAAGAAGGTCATTTCCCGTGCGTCTGGAAACACGCGAAAGTTATCCTCATTCATAAGAAAGGGGAGGATCCTACAGCACCGGTTAGCTACCGACCTATAAGCCTGTTATCTGGCCTGGGTAAGGTAGTCGAAAAAATAATCCTGTCTCGTATAAACGATTTCGTTTTTACTAACCATATTTTGCCTAACGAACAGTTCGGCTTTCGTGCCGAACATTGCACAGTTAGGCAAACGACGAGACTCACTTCGAACATAGTGAAAGGATTTAACAGAAGGGCGCACACGGGGGCGGTTTTCTTTGACGTTTCTAAAGCTTTTGATAAGGTCTGGCACAACGGTCTACTATTAAAGTTGATAAGGCTCGGTGCTCCAAACTATCTAGTAAAGATCGTAGACTCATTCTTAGAGAACCGAAGTTTTGCAGTCTCGTCGGAGGAAGCGATTTCTTCGATAAAACGCATCGGGGCCGGAGTGCCGCAAGGCTCACCTCTGTCTCCGATGTTGTACAACATTTACACTCACGACATTCCGCGAGATAGACAAAATCAGCTCTATCTGTTCGCCGACGATACTGCAATAACTTCGACTTCTAAACAGCCACGGCTCGTCGTCACCCGTATGCAACGCCATATAAACCAGCTAGAAAAATGGCTTTCGGATTGGAAGATTCGTTTGAATCCCGCCAAAACAAAGGCTATTTATTTTTCGAAATGTCGTGTCAGAAGACCTGAAACAAGGCTTAGTGTCAATAGAGTCCAGATTGACTGGTGCCAGGAAGTGAAGTACCTTGGACTTATCTTTGACCAAAGACTAAACTGGAGGTTAAATTCGATAAATAGAATCAAGTTAGCGTTGCGTCAAATGAGCTCAATCTACCCCCTGCTTCACAGGCGGAGTAGACTTAGTAATAGAACGAAAGTTAACCTCTACAAGGTCCTGGTCAGGCCGGTACTTACCTATGGAGCGCCATCATGGTGCAACATAAGTAAGTCCGAGTTGAATAAGTTCCAGGTAATTCAAAATAGAGCATTAAAGACGATAGCAAATGTCCCTAGGTATACGATGAACAGGGTGCTCCATAACGACTTTAAAATACAGACGATTAACGAGTTTTTTTTGAAAATTATAACTGATTACTACAAACGAACGGACGTATCGACAAACGAACTGATAACAAACTCACATACAAGAACTAGACCAAACGCAACATACAAACTACCTAAAGACTGGCTCCCTGTGCGTGAGCCTAATATACAGTAGAGAAGCACTGGAGACAGTAGAGAAGCACTATCCGACAGCATCAAGGAGATGGAAAACAGGCGCCAACGCAAGCAGCTTAAAATATTAGAGAAAACACGCAAGCACGAGACACGACAATTCAAAGCTCCGGCCGATTGAACATTAAAAAATTAAACAAAAATGCTGAATAAGCAAACAATGACCAGAAAAATGTCAAAGGTATTTACCTGACGTAAAGATTCCAAAGAAGACCTCGTGTGTATTAACTGCTGTTGAACAAAATTATTTTAATATTAAAGGTATGCTTGTTGATTGGTCGCAAATCCGTAAAACAATAGATTTGGTAGTATACACTAGAGTAATAATACGAATAGATATGATACTAATCAAAAGGCTGGCAGATAAGTAATTAAATACTTATTATATTATGCAGATTAGTTAATATATTCGGAAAACTTTTGGAGTTTGCAAATATCAACAAAAGCAGTTAATAAAAACTAGAAAAAATAAATTGTACAAATATTAGGTTCTTATGTATATAAATTTCCTAATTACACTTGCCAAATTCCCTGAAAAGCCCGGACAAATTTTCCAGCAGAAAAAGTTGCCGCCCTTTCACGGTCTGAAGTTCCTAGACTCGATGGCTTCCGAAATCCACGTTCTGCTTTAATTTATACTAATTTTATGAGTCACAGTAATGGTCCGTAAAGCTACGACACTACCGGAGTGACATTTAAAATTTAGTGACTTTGCGTTGGTTACGTCGAGACAAAACACAGGTTCAAGTTTTCAGATCGCTGAGAACACGGTACGAATTTAGGGCTAATAGTGTCGTTGTTTTAATTATTTTGTAATTTTTCTTTAATATAACGTCTATAAACGAAGAACAAAATAAAACTGTATATTAAATGCAAGGATTTGATCGAGATGAAGTCAATCATGCGATGTGTGCACTGTGCAGTGTAGTAAGAAAACTGGTGAGGCTAGTGTAAGGTAATGAACAGTATAACAACAGCAATGAAATCAACATACAGCGTGGCCCAAATTGGGCCTCCATGTATGGGGATCTTGAAAACTATAGAAGATAGAGAAACAGTTAAACTGCGGCTTAGTACGCGTTTTTATCTTTTTTAAACATTTAAAGAAAACCAAAAAGTTTCATTTTAGAAAATATGCGGTAGCTTTTTTATTTTTCACTATAATGGCAATCTGTAAAAATATTTTTAAATCAACTTTTTGAAGAGATTTCAGTTCTTCAATTGAATTTGGAAAACGACGTTTTAGTTATTTTATACCATCATCAAGTTATTTATTTCTTATGGACGCCAAATTGTATTTTGTACTTAAAAGGTATTGATGTCAGCTTTACTACGTTGTAGCACTTATTTGTAAATAAATAAAATTGACTTGAAAAAACAAGAAAGTTAATTTTCGCAAGACGTCAAATTTGACAATTGACGAATTTAATACCAATTAAAATTTTACATTTTGTAATACTAAAACAATTAATAAATTTTTATAACAAAACCTGATTAAGTGTTCTGTAACAAGCGGGGAGTGAAATAAGACATAAGTATGGACTAGTTGTAGAAAAGACCCATAACAGTTTAAAAAATTTTATTTATAAAAGCATTTCAAATTCTAATGAGTAGACTAATCTGGTACGTTGTTAAATAGAATTCTATACGATGTAAGTTCTTGGCGCCCCATATTGATTGATTGAATATCAAAACAATCTCATTTGAAAAGCTTTTTATAAACCGACTTCAGATGTCTCTACTTGCCATTAAACAAATCTTATTATAAAAAGCATATGGTTCATTGTCGCCTATCGTATACTGTTTTCGAGCCTGTGACTACCTACCCTTTGAAAATGAAGATACTACTACTTGTCATAATAAGTAAATTTAATATTTTTATTATTAATAATAGTAACGATTAATTTCTGTATTTTTAATTAAAAAAAAAGTAGCATTGCGTTTTCCTCACGAAGAATAATTTGATTTGCTGGAATGTTACATTCGTTGCAACAGAAATGCAAATCTTAAATAAGAAAGATATTTTGAAAATTACTTAAAATTAGAGACTATGGAATTTTTGAATTACCGCGGCCCAAGAATTTCAAAAAAGAAGATAATAACGAACGTGACGAAAATGTGAGAAAATACTTTAATGCTGCTCCGACATCGTCTACAAGAGCCGCGGCAAGCAAGAAGCTTACCATGTGACGCTAATTTAGATGATCCAATAAGGAAGGAAAACAAGACACCGAGTGCAGAGGTTTTTGTTGTCAGAGACAAAAGTGGCCGCCAGCTTTTAGACAGTGGAGACGGGCCTGGGTTAAGTTCTAAGATTATGAGCGCCACGCAGTTAAGTGGTGCACCTTGCCTCTGGAAGTTGATGTTCGATAGTTATGAATGATAACTGCGAATCACCCTATAACTGCCCTACACTTAATTTCCTTTACCTTCAAATATTAACCTAGGTTGGGGATAGTAATGTAAAACAACAACGCTCAGTATATTTAATCTATTTGTCATAAGATGTTAGTCGCTTAAATGCAGGTTGACATTATTGACTATCGGTAGCCAAATAGGTATAGACCTCGTATTGAAATAATATGATGCTTAGTTAGAGTCTAAATTTGTAATGAAAGATTTTAAAATAACAGTGAAATTTTGAATTAATGAGCAGAACGTTCACCAGATCATATTCCTATGTTCTTCGACCAATTGACACAATTAGTGATTGTCAAACAATAAAATAACAATGATAATTATGCCATTATAGAAGCACGTACAGTAATTAAAAGTAAGGATGTGGAAATAAGATAAACTCCACAGATAGGATTACTTCTTACTGTAGAAATATAAATGTATGGTCAAGTCTTGAGGTCGAAAGTACAGGAGGATTTAAGGATATGACCCAGCAACGTTAGAACTATGGAAGCCAGGAGTACTACAGCGATACTTACATTTATGTAGGTAGATTGATACGCGACTACAAGTCAAATAAATAAACCGACTGTGAGTGACACCAAATAGTATACAGGGTGCTATCAATATACGCTACTCAGGGATGTAGGCCTACAACACGTGATCACGCCTTGTTTACAGTTACCAGACCGCAGTCCGCTGATGCAGTATCCTGACCGAAATATAAAATAAGCAGCTAAAATGTACGATTACTATTTACTGTACTATGCAAGTCATGACAGATAGCATTATTGCATAACACTGACTCAATGTAGTAGTAAAATCCCAAATAAGTACTAATCCCTGCTCTGTAATATCGAGCCCCTTATTATGTAAGCTATGGCATTAGCTCGGTTACATAATAGTTCTAATCTTAGATACTAGTAAAAACCCAAACAAAAATGTATTACTCCCTGCTCTTCTATATCGAGCCCCCTTATTATGTAAACTATGGCCTCAGCTCTGTTACATAATAGTTCTAATCTTAGACACTAGTAAAAACCCAAACAAAAATGTATTACTCCCTGCTCTTCTATATCGAGCCCCCTTATTATGTAAGCTATGGCCTCAGCTCTGTTACATAATAGTTACAATCCTAAATACTAGTGAAATCCCAAATATGTACATATCTTAAACAAAAAATAATACCCTAAATATGTCCATACCCCAACCCTTTGAATTGATCCCTTCCCTAGCCAAGAATCAACATAGGAGATTCTAAACCAATTATAAACAAAAATATTTAATTCAAATAAACTTCTCTCTATGTGATCTCGCAAAAAAAAACAAGTGTACTAGTCAATAAGTCTTAAATGGGTTCATTGAATTGATATATGAAAATATGTTTAAAAACTTGCGTTCTCAGCTTCAACTCAAGGCCATGCAATGCCTGAGGGATCCTATGGAACTCGAAGTAACCGCCTCTCTAATACACCGTCAGTGTAGAGACTCCATGGAATTAATAAGCCGACAAGTGTGCTGAATGCACCTCAACACTCCAAAATCCAAATGAAACCAAAACCAGAACCAAAAACCAGGACTAAAAACCCTAAAATAGAGGAAAAATACCTCTTAATTTATGAAGATTTACCTCTTAAGATTGACATAAGTATCTACCCAATATACATTACCTCTGCACTTAAGTAGAGGGTCCTTTTAGGCCTGAATGCCCATACTGTAGTCCCAAACAAAAGATCCCACGCGGTCGTCACCACGAGTGAACTCTACTCCAAATTTATATCGCCCCTGAAATATTATTTCGAGGACTTAGATATCGATTTAATAGTCAAATATATTAATATATGAAGACAACCGTACCTGAAGACATTAAGCGGGGCATAGAACCACAGCATATGGCGGCCATTAAATCTGATCCCATTCCAAAATGGCGTGAAGTACTTCCATCAATATCTAACTACATCAATTCAATCGGAAATCCATAACTTCACAAAGATTTGCGGTGCTAATCCATCTAAGTGGCACTTACAAGCTCACAGGCTTCTCAGCGATACATTACCGAAATCTTAATTTAAAATGGCGGCGCCATGCCGGAAAAAAAAGAGGAGACAGCAGGAGACAACGACTTTAGTCGAAAGATGTGAAATGTCTGCCGGCTGTACCGGTGTACCCTACCCTTCCTCCAAGATCTTCGGGTCTAGTACAGCACTATCCCTTTCTTACCCGCTGCGAAGAGCAATTGTTTCTCTCTAGCATCTGGAATAAATCTCCAATACGCAACTCGATGAGAACACGTGATTCGCAATGTCAACAGGGTTGTCAAACGTCAGGATCAGGATATTGCTATGGGGAAACCACCAACGTACTGCCGCAACCAGATATACCTTTATAAAAATCTCATACCCAAGAAGCGACCAATCGAGTGATTTCACCATTACGTCTAAATCCTAGGAGCTGATTATTGCAAGATTACGGCATTCACCATCCAGACCACCGCCTGGCTGTTTTGGCCATGTACAAATCGTTTCGAAACCATGAGGTCCGATTTCATGGGGAATTTGTCCTAAAATAACTGGCAACACCGTAGAACACGTGCAACAAGGCCAATATACGCAGGGCCCTATCGAAATGGTGACCCCGAAACTCCAACCTGTCAAGATCAGCTGTTCTCAAAAGCCAAACTAGAATTAATTCCATAACATGCTAGCGAATTAACTAACAATCCAGGAAACCCATCATATAATACGTCAAAGTAAGTACAGGGGCACGATCCTGAAGCTAAAGAGGTATATTCCGTTATAAATCAAGCTTACAACAAAGGTAAACAACTCGACTGAAACTGTCATAACATTAGAAATTATCGTAGGTAACGTACATTAAATCCATCTATTCAAGGAGAACTTACTAAACACAGGACCCAGGACAACGTATAAGCTATTTCTGATAGCAGAATAGCTGGAATCCCTCGAAACTCAGTATGAAGTGACCAATTGCCAGGACAAATTAGGAATGTCACTGAAAGCACTAATGATTTTGCTGGCATACACACAAGATTTTAACGTTCACACTACATGTGGAATAAGGTAAATTATTATTATAAATTTGTGTTTATTTATACTATCTAAATCGTAAAATGAAATTTGTACGTTACATTTTCCCCCCCTAACTTCAAAATGATTAACCCCTATGGTTAATCAAAGGAAAAATTATCCTTTAAGTCCTTTGAATGCCAGACTCCTTGTAGACTGCCATTCTCATCTTTTAACTCATAAGTCCAAGGTGAGATGCGACGATGGATTAAAAAGGTTCCTACAAACTTCGGAGCTAGTTTACTAGTGAAATGCTTTGCGGCGTCTGAGATGACGTAGTTCTTCCTCCAAACGCTATCGCCTACAGAATAATCAGCATTTCTTTTGCGTAGGTTGTACCGAGCAGCACTCCTTTCACCAGCAGTTTCCAAACGTTTCTTAACAGCACTAAATAGCTTCCTAAATGCCTCGTTTCTTGAAACTCCCGGTGTCTGGGTACCGTTTTCTTCTTTAAATAGTTCCTGATTTTTGTAGTCATCTCCAGATAAACACATGTTTCGACCAAAATTAACAAAATAGGGTGACACTCTAGTTGTTTCTTGGTGAGCTGTTCTCAAAGCACAAGCTACCTTATGTATCTCAGCATCCCAAGTTCTATGATTATCCTTAACATACATAGCCAACATTGTCTTGATAGTCCTATTTTGCCTCTCCGTCGGATTCGCTCTAGGGTGGTAATTGGCATTAAACTTAATTGAACATTGATATTTATCCACAAACTTCCTAAACTCATTACTCCTATATTGAGGGCCATTATCAGTCAATAAAATCCTTGGTACGCCAAACACTAAAAATACTTCTTCTTCAATTCTTTTGATAATAGTCGCTGAAGTCGCTTTACGAAGTGGGAAAACTAAAGAAAATTTACTGAGGTAGTCAGTAACGACTAAGATAAACGAATTTCCCTTGGTGGATCTAGGTAAAGGTCCCATTAAATCTGTAGAAATTACTTCCCAAGGTCTTGAAGGTTTAGAATGTGAAACCATCTGATCTTTAACTCCGCGAGGATCACTCTTATAAGCAGCACAGACGTGACACTTCTTGATGTAGGACGCTACATCCTGACGCATCTTAGGCCAATAATATTTTCCTGTTAATCGTGAATACGTCTTATATACCCCCATATGACCAGAAGTTGGAGGGTCATGTGCCAACTTAATTAAACCAGATCGTTGCTCCTTTGGTACTACTAATTTCCAGAAATCCTCGGAAGATGAAAAACTTGGATAGTCTTGTTTGACATACTTGTATAATTTTCCTTCTTGATAACGCCAATTTAAAAATTTCAAAGGGAACTTCTCAATGTTTATAATCATACGATGATACCACTTATCCCGAATTACATTATCGGTTGTTTCAGCTACTTCCACGCTATCTATTATCGGTACTGTCCTAGATAACATATCAGGCAAAGCCATATCTCGACCGCTTCTGTGCTGTACTTTAAAGTCGTACATTTGCAACTTAATTGACCAACGTCCTAAACGTCCAGTAGGATCTTTAAGATTTAAAAGCCATTTCAGACTATAGTGATCGGTAATTACTGTAAATGGAACACCTTCTATGTAGGGACGTAATTTCTGTATCGCCCAAACCAAAGCTAACATTTCACGTTCTGAAGTAGTATAAACTCTTTCCTGCTTCGTTAAAGAACGGCTTAAATAGCAGATTACCTTGTCTCCATCCTCGTGTGGCTGATAAAGTACTGCGCCGATGCCAAAACCTGATGCATCTGTCATTATTACGAATTCCTTAGAATAATCTGGACAACTCAAAATCGGTGCGGCGACCAACAGTTCCTTAATCTTCCTAAAAGCAGCATCACACTCTGGTGTCCAATCGAACTTTTTATTTTTCTTAGTAAGGGCGGTGATTGGTGAAATGATTGAAGGAAACTCTGGCACGAATCTACGATACCAAGAAAAACTGCCAACAACTCTTCTAACTTCTGTCACTGATTTAGGTTGTTTCAACTCCAGCATAGCTTTAACCTTGTCAGGGTCTACTCTGAGACCACGTCTATCGACAACATAACCCAAGTATTTCATTTCTGGACGACAAAATTGACACTTGTCCCAACTAACTGTAATACCAGCACCTTTAAGTCTATTAAATACCTCTTCTAGCACTTTCAAGTGATCTTCGAAGGTCTGTGTTACAATGACAACATCGTCCAAATAAACAAATACATATGGGGCGAGATCAGTCAAAATCCTATCGATTAGTCTTTGCCAAGTAGCAGGTGCATTATGAAGCCCGAAAGGCATTCTTCGGAATTGATATAGTCCTTTGTGACAAATAAAAGCAGTCAGAGGTTTAGACGATTCTTCTATAGGGACTTGCCAATATGCACTCTTAATATCTAAACTGGATAAAAATTTTGCATCCTTGAGTTTGTCCAAAGTGTCAGAAACAAGAGGAAGAGGATAACTGTCTCTTTCTGTCTTAGAGTTTAAAATCCTATAGTCTACACAGAATCTATATTTGTCTGTATTTTTCTTTCTAACCAATACTACAGGTGATGCCCACGAACTGTTCGACGGTTCTATTACTCCCAATTTTAACATCTCTGCGATTTCGTCTTCTACGACCTTTTGTAATACTGGTGAAATTCTATAGCTACGCTGTCTGATAGGTTCTGAGTTAGCTACGATAGTATGTTCAACTAAGTTTGTACATCCAATATTTTCTCCCATAGATTCTTTAAAATCAGTCACTAGTCGGTCCAGTTGCGATTGTTGACGATTGTCCAAAATGGTTTGAAGTTGGTCAGGTTGTATGCAGCAGATATTGTCTGGATTCTCCGCGAAATGCCATTCATTATGTCTCAAATCTGGTACGACACCCATAATACACCAAAAATCGTAACCCAAAATCAATGAATGCGGCAATTCCGGCAAAATAATCACTTCAACAATTCTAAGTCTATCTTTAACTCTCATCGGCAACTGCATCGTTCCAATACTTTTAGTTTTTTGACCATTTGCAACTGTACATAACGACTTCTTACTCTCATCCAGTGGTAAATTCAACCTCTTCAAAATATTCCATCCTTTCTGACCAATAAATGTCCTGGAAGCACCAGAATCCAGTAATCCTAAAAACTTGTAACCTAACATGTCTACTTCTAAATAAGGTCTTTCATCATTCTGAGCATGATCGAGAATAAAATCCAAAATTGGTCTGTAGCCGGTAGAATCATTAGACTTGCCTCTAGTCCGACTTCCTAGAAGGGCCTTCGACCGTTTCCCGAATTACAATTTGGGCAGGTCCTCTTCGTAAAACCTTCTCTTTTACATCCAAAGCAAACCAGTTTTCTTCTTTCAACACATCCAATAGCCTTATGTCCAGGCTTGTTACAATTAAAGCATATTATCTCCCTTCTTCTAGAAGTACTTGGTGCGTTTGATCTATCCTGAGGTTCTGCTTCAGTTAATCGAACTTCATCGAATTGCTCTTCGAGTTTTACGTAGGCGAGATCCGGTTCCAAAGAAAATCCTTTTCGTGGAGTAGGTGCATAATCTGCAGCTAGAGTCCTCTGTTCGATTCTCTTACAGAGACTTCTTAGTTGCGCTATATTACTGATCTCTAGAGCTCCTAATTGAGAACGATAAATCGGAGAAATATTCCTAAGTAAAATAGTAAGCTTAGCTTCTTCTGATATCGAACACTGCAATCTTTGGAAGTATTTTGACATTACTGCCATATATGTACCGATGGATTCGTCAGAACCTTGTGTTCTACGCTTTATCTCCTCTAAAAGATGCTCTGAATAAAATGCTGGCTGATATTCCTCTTTAAATCTTTCAACTAATTCATCCCATGAGTGGACTTCTTTTCTACAATCTTGGAAAAATTCATATGCTCGGCCTTCAAATAAATCTATGCCAGAATCCAGTAATATATCCTTCGATACGTTTCGAGCACGCATCAACTCTTCAACACGTTCAAAGAAAGCTGTAATAGACATTCCTTTCCTATCACCACTGAACTTCAAATTCCATTTATGCGGTAGAATAGGTTTGATAGAACTAGCGCTATATGGAGCACATGGTACTGGCGAACTAGTAGTCACAGGAGACTGAAACGGTGATACTAAAGTCGAGCTTGACAATGGAGGAATGACCGGAGGTAGTCGTTGAATACTTCCTTGAAGAACGCAAAGGTTTGGTGGAATCTGTTGATTTCTTCCATCTGCCTGAGCAGCTTTTGTATTTAACTGGTCAATCATTGACAAAATTTGAGCAACTAACACACCTCGAAGGTTAAATTCGTCCGTCGTATTACAAGATATATTATCTATTGGTGATAAAGCATGATTCAATTTCGTCTGCAATCTCAAGTAACTGTTACTCTTACTCGATTCAGAGAAGTTATCAATAATGACCACGAGGTCGTCCAACTTCTTAGTGACTGCTGCTACATCTTGACGAAACGAAAACGGATATGGTGGATAATGTAGGCTCTCATTGTTTCTTTCCATTTGTCTAGCTAGTGCTAATCGAGTACGCATTTCTTCCACAGTGCCAATGGCTATACCTCTCCATACAAGTTCATAGATGAGTTCTTCCTTATCAAGGCGATTCACTTCAACTCTTCGAGACATTTTTAATTTTGTGTCTTCCAGACGGTTCAGAATAAGATGAATAAATAGATCACTACTTACAATACAACACTACTGTATAACTATACAACAATACTATATATACCACAATATATCATAAGAAATTGTGCGCGAAATATTCTGTCACTTATATCACAAAATACACTGGTAGAACAGGTGGTTTACACTATATTCACTCACTATGCAGCTATAATACACTATTCTACACTAGCAACCAATGCTTCACCACTGTTACACCATAAACCAAGTGATAAAAAAAAATGTCTCAATCGGTAACGTCTATTCCGGGAAAGTCAATATAATTATTTTGCAAGATGAAAATTCAACAAAAGAAAAACTTTCAAAATATTTTCCCCCAAAAATGTGTAAAATCTGCAAAATAATACTGTGCGAATACTCCAATACGGTTCTATACCATTAACCCTATTCAAATAAGAAATAAAAAAAAAAATCCTTAAATCAAGGAAATTTTCGAAAAATGGCAACCCTGCAAAAAAATAAAATTCCCAACAACTGGCAACAATGCGAAAGCGAAATAATATCTGGCCCCACGTTGGGGTCGCCAATTTCTGTGACGCTAATTTAGATGATCCAATAAGGAAGGAAAACAAGACACCGAGTGCAGAGGTTTTTGTTGTCAGAGACAAAAGTGGCCGCCAGCTTTTAGACAGTGGAGACGGGCCTGGGTTAAGTTCTAAGATTATGAGCGCCACGCAGTTAAGTGGTGCACCTTGCCTCTGGAAGTTGATGTTCGATAGTTATGAATGATAACTGCGAATCACCCTATAACTGCCCTACACTTAATTTCCTTTACCTTCAAATATTAACCTAGGTTGGGGATAGTAATGTAAAACAACAACGCTCAGTATATTTAATCTATTTGTCATAAGATGTTAGTCGCTTAAATGCAGGTTGACATTATTGACTATCGGTAGCCAAATAGGTATAGACCTCGTATTGAAATAATATGATGCTTAGTTAGAGTCTAAATTTGTAATGAAAGATTTTAAAATAACAGTGAAATTTTGAATTAATGAGCAGAACGTTCACCAGATCATATTCCTATGTTCTTCGACCAATTGACACAATTAGTGATTGTCAAACAATAAAATAACAATGATAATTATGCCATTATAGAAGCACGTACAGTAATTAAAAGTAAGGATGTGGAAATAAGATAAACTCCACAGATAGGATTACTTCTTACTGTAGAAATATAAATGTATGGTCAAGTCTTGAGGTCGAAAGTACAGGAGGATTTAAGGATATGACCCAGCAACGTTAGAACTATGGAAGCCAGGAGTACTACAGCGATACTTACATTTATGTAGGTAGATTGATACGCGACTACAAGTCAAATAAATAAACCGACTGTGAGTGACACCAAATAGTATACAGGGTGCTATCAATATACGCTACTCAGGGATGTAGGCCTACAACACGTGATCACGCCTTGTTTACAGTTACCAGACCGCAGTCCGCTGATGCAGTATCCTGACCGAAATATAAAATAAGCAGCTAAAATGTACGATTACTATTTACTGTACTATGCAAGTCATGACAGATAGCATTATTGCATAACACTGACTCAATGTAGTAGTAAAATCCCAAATAAGTACTAATCCCTGCTCTGTAATATCGAGCCCCTTATTATGTAAGCTATGGCATTAGCTCGGTTACATAATAGTTCTAATCTTAGATACTAGTAAAAACCCAAACAAAAATGTATTACTCCCTGCTCTTCTATATCGAGCCCCCTTATTATGTAAACTATGGCCTCAGCTCTGTTACATAATAGTTCTAATCTTAGACACTAGTAAAAACCCAAACAAAAATGTATTACTCCCTGCTCTTCTATATCGAGCCCCCTTATTATGTAAGCTATGGCCTCAGCTCTGTTACATAATAGTTACAATCCTAAATACTAGTGAAATCCCAAATATGTACATATCTTAAACAAAAAATAATACCCTAAATATGTCCATACCCCAACCCTTTGAATTGATCCCTTCCCTAGCCAAGAATCAACATAGGAGATTCTAAACCAATTATAAACAAAAATATTTAATTCAAATAAACTTCTCTCTATGTGATCTCGCAAAAAAAAACAAGTGTACTAGTCAATAAGTCTTAAATGGGTTCATTGAATTGATATATGAAAATATGTTTAAAAACTTGCGTTCTCAGCTTCAACTCAAGGCCATGCAATGCCTGAGGGATCCTATGGAACTCGAAGTAACCGCCTCTCTAATACACCGTCAGTGTAGAGACTCCATGGAATTAATAAGCCGACAAGTGTGCTGAATGCACCTCAACACTCCAAAATCCAAATGAAACCAAAACCAGAACCAAAAACCAGGACTAAAAACCCTAAAATAGAGGAAAAATACCTCTTAATTTATGAAGATTTACCTCTTAAGATTGACATAAGTATCTACCCAATATACATTACCTCTGCACTTAAGTAGAGGGTCCTTTTAGGCCTGAATGCCCATACTGTAGTCCCAAACAAAAGATCCCACGCGGTCGTCACCACGAGTGAACTCTACTCCAAATTTATATCGCCCCTGAAATATTATTTCGAGGACTTAGATATCGATTTAATAGTCAAATATATTAATATATGAAGACAACCGTACCTGAAGACATTAAGCGGGGCATAGAACCACAGCATATGGCGGCCATTAAATCTGATCCCATTCCAAAATGGCGTGAAGTACTTCCATCAATATCTAACTACATCAATTCAATCGGAAATCCATAACTTCACAAAGATTTGCGGTGCTAATCCATCTAAGTGGCACTTACAAGCTCACAGGCTTCTCAGCGATACATTACCGAAATCTTAATTTAAAATGGCGGCGCCATGCCGGAAAAAAAAGAGGAGACAGCAGGAGACAACGACTTTAGTCGAAAGATGTGAAATGTCTGCCGGCTGTACCGGTGTACCCTACCCTTCCTCCAAGATCTTCGGGTCTAGTACAGCACTATCCCTTTCTTACCCGCTGCGAAGAGCAATTGTTTCTCTCTAGCATCTGGAATAAATCTCCAATACGCAACTCGATGAGAACACGTGATTCGCAATGTCAACAGGGTTGTCAAACGTCAGGATCAGGATATTGCTATGGGGAAACCACCAACGTACTGCCGCAACCAGATATACCTTTATAAAAATCTCATACCCAAGAAGCGACCAATCGAGTGATTTCACCATTACGTCTAAATCCTAGGAGCTGATTATTGCAAGATTACGGCATTCACCATCCAGACCACCGCCTGGCTGTTTTGGCCATGTACAAATCGTTTCGAAACCATGAGGTCCGATTTCATGGGGAATTTGTCCTAAAATAACTGGCAACACCGTAGAACACGTGCAACAAGGCCAATATACGCAGGGCCCTATCGAAATGGTGACCCCGAAACTCCAACCTGTCAAGATCAGCTGTTCTCAAAAGCCAAACTAGAATTAATTCCATAACATGCTAGCGAATTAACTAACAATCCAGGAAACCCATCATATAATACGTCAAAGTAAGTACAGGGGCACGATCCTGAAGCTAAAGAGGTATATTCCGTTATAAATCAAGCTTACAACAAAGGTAAACAACTCGACTGAAACTGTCATAACATTAGAAATTATCGTAGGTAACGTACATTAAATCCATCTATTCAAGGAGAACTTACTAAACACAGGACCCAGGACAACGTATAAGCTATTTCTGATAGCAGAATAGCTGGAATCCCTCGAAACTCAGTATGAAGTGACCAATTGCCAGGACAAATTAGGAATGTCACTGAAAGCACTAATGATTTTGCTGGCATACACACAAGATTTTAACGTTCACACTACATGTGGAATAAGGTAAATTATTATTATAAATTTGTGTTTATTTATACTATCTAAATCGTAAAATGAAATTTGTACGTTACAACCAGTCCCGAGAAGTTCCGGTTGGTGACAAAGAGTCCTTAAGAAAATAAATATCGACCAATTTTCAATTTGACATGGGAAACATTGCGGGCAAAATGCTGATTTCGTCCTGATTGTAATTTGGACTGACGAAACACATTTTACCAACTACGGGGTATTTAATAGGCACAACCATCATTTTTGGGCTACAGAAAACCCTCACCAATTAGCTCAACGAAGACTGCAAACCCGATTTGGTTTTAATGCATGGTAAATAATGTCACCTATAAAAACTTAGCAGGTATTAAGTCAGCTTTACTTTTCTTCTTACTTTTTAGACAACCAACTTATCGGACCATTCTTTTAAAATCACACGTTGAATGGCCATACTTGGAGCTGTTAGAAGGTCAAATATTACCGGCAATTAGAGCAAGAGTTCCTCAAGATCAACTAAAAAATATTTGGTTTCAACAGACGGTTATCCCACACATAATATTCGGGAAGCTCAAATTCTTTTAAGACAGACATTTGATGATAAAGTAGTTTCAAACGGCGGACCTAGTTGGCCTGCTAGATCCCCCGATATAACCCCTCTAGATTTTTATTTATGAGGGTATGTAAAAAATGAAGTCTGTGAGTTTGAGCCCCCTGAAACTGTACAAGAATTAGAAGAGAGAGTGAGGTATGTGTTTACCAGCATAAATGGCAACACTCCTCGAAGGGTCATCAATACTGTGTTGAAAAAGTGTCAAAAATGTATTAATAATAACGGCACGCAACCGACCATACAGCAATGTAAATTAAATGGGGTTTCTTGCGCTCAGCTGTTAATGAATTTCGAGAAAACTGGTAAATTATTTAGCTTTTGTTAAAAGGAATTGAAAGGCAACTCTATTTGCTAGATTTACCATGTTACAGATTTTTGCAAATATGGAGAAAAGCATGCGTAAAGTTGCAATTCTAACAGCGATAAATATATTACTGCATACATTTCCAAAACGAAAGCCAAATAAAAAAATCTGCAACATGGTTAATTTAGCAAATAATGTTGCCTTTTAATACCCTTTTAACCAAAGCTAAACAATTTACCAGTTTTCTTGAAATTCGTTGACCGACGAGCCCAAGAAACCTAATTTAATTAACATTGTTGTATGGTCGGTTGCGTGCCGGTCAGGGGTTACCGTGATAGACTCTTAAGCCTAAGGCGTTGTTGTCATGTTTGACTTGTTGCAAAAATTAATTTTCTCGTCAAGTAAATTTAATTTATTTACTAATAAGTGATTCATCGTTGTAAAGCTGACATCAATAGCTACCGTTCAAGCACAAAATACAATGTGACGTCCATAAGAAAAATTAACCTAATGATGGTATAAAATACCTGAAACGTCGTGTTCAATGTCCAATTGCAGAACTGAAATCTACTTAAAAATAAAACGCTTTCTAAATGCATATTATATGTAAAGAAAATAATTAATTTAGAATCATAGTGAAAGGTTAGATAAGAAAGAAAATATCACCCTGCAACATAGTTAGATTCGCTTCCTAATATGACAACGCCCTTTTATCTATACACCATATTATACCACTTAACTCCCCCCTACAAAAAGTTTTATGATATATCTACCTCATCGAAACCTCAAATTTCCCCTCGATATTAGCCATCAAACTTGTCAATTTCATTGCATAATTCATGACGAATGATACTAAACACGTTTCCCCCTGTAAGACCGGGGGATTCCTAGGGGGGTCGTTTCGTTATAAATACTAATAAAAAAGACGAAGATGCGTCAATGCACCTGCAATATTTATTAGCAATTTCTTCGGTGATATTTGGTAGTTTTCGCAGAAAACCATAAGTGTAATTTAAGTTAGCGATACGTTATCGGGTATTAGGTAGTAATAGTAGCTTGAACTGTTTGAATTATACCAATATTTACTATAATTGCTTTTTTTTTATAAATCAATACCTATTTGAACGAATTAAGTTATATACGTTTAAAGCCAGACCTGACGTACAAGCAAACTGCGCAGACACATTGCTTCCGGAAAACGCCGCATGCCGTGGACATTTCTGTAACACGATATTAGCAATGTATTGGTTATATATACAGGGTGTTCATTAATGTTATGCAGATATTTCAGGGGGTGATAGTACTCGTCAATATAAGAAAAAAAATGCAAATATATGCATGGTCTAAAACGCGTTATTTTCGTTATACAGGGTGGCAAAGTTTCAATTTTTTTCCCGTATTTTGCGTTTTCTCCCTTATATTCTGTGATAATTGTTTCAAATTTGAAACATCAACCATTTTTTAGAATATCTACAATAAAGTATCAACATTGTCGGTCGCAGTATACAGGGTGTTACATTTACTTGAATCGGCTACTATTTTATCTTTTAAAACTTTTTTTTGGAGCTCCCTGCATGAATTCCGGTATGAAATTTGAACTCTCTGTTCCTTTGGTTAGCGTTCTGGTCTCTTGCTTTATTCTTGTATCTGTGACCGTTATCGATTTATTTGCAAAAATAGCCATCGATGGAAATTAAGTGTAGGCGAAATAAGGCAGAGTAAAAAGCTGTTTTTATTTGTATGTATTCTAAGTAATTATTTTCATTCTTATTTTAGATCAATCGACAGGGTTATCAGCAATCAGATAAAAACATTACAAATTAAAAATAAATTAAAACAAAACAATGAATTAGTTAATCAAATAAAAATTAAACAAAATTATAAAAACTGTTGAAAATGTCCGCCTCTTGCTAAAATGCACGAATCAAGTCTTCGCCTCATGGACTGCCATCATCTGCCAAATATTCCAGGAGTATTGCGAATGATGTCGCATGAAGCAATTATACTGTTTCTTAAATCCTCTTCTGTCTGGACTGGGGTCTGATACACTAATGCTTTCAGGTGTCCCCAGAAAAAGAACTCCAAGCTATTCAGGTCTGGGGATCTAGGGGGCCATGGCTGAGGTCCCCCTCGACTTATCCAACGGTTGTTAAAAATTTGATTGAGAAAGTTTTTTACCTCTATGCTGAAGTGCGGTGGTGCACCATCGTGCATGAACCACATTTGGTTCCTGACAAGAATTGGTACCTCTTCTAGCAGCCCTGAGAGTTCCTCTTTAAGAAATTGACGATAATATTGTCCGTTTAGCCTTGCTGGTAGGAAAAGTGGTCCTATTAAATAATCTCCAATAATGCCGGCCCACACATTTACTGAAAACTGTTCTTGGAAATTATTTTCGCGTATCCCTGCCCAAAAATGGTTGTTGTGAAAATTGTTTGTGGCATTCCTTGAGAAATTTGCTTCATCGCTAAATAAAATTGTGTTTTCAAATAACGGATTTTGGGCTAGCATTTGTAGGAACCATTGGCAAAAACTAAAACGTAGTGGAAAGTCACGTAAGGGAAGAGCTTGAACCCTTTGGATGTGGTAAGGATACATTAAGTTGTCTATTAAAATTTTTCAGACAAGCACAAATGAAATGTTAAGTGCAATTTTTCTCGTACTGGTAGCAGGATCATTTTCTACTGCATTCAGGACTGCTTTCTCGACTTCAGGAGTCCTAACCGTTCTGTTTGCTCCTGCTAAATGAGTGGGTTTCTTGAACGATCCATTTTCACATAGTCGATTATGTAGATTTGCAAATGTCTGTGGGTCAGACAGTATTCGATTTGGATACCTTTGTGCATACAGTCGTCTGGCTTCATAACAATTGCCATCGGCAAGTCCATAGATTAAATGCATCACTGCAAATTCTTGATTTGTAAATTCAACCATCATTAACCAGTTCAAAACAACTCCGGAAACGTCAAACAAAAAAAAATATTTGTTACAAAATGTCAGAAGGACAATAAACAGAATTAACAATTGCCTTTCCCAGCCTACTATTTTTTTTCTCATATTTATTATTGCGCTATTTCGTCTACACTTAATTTCCATCGATGGCTATTTTTGCAAATAAATCGAAAACGGTCACAGATACGAGAATAGTGCAAGAGAACAGAACACTAAGCAAAGGAACAGAGAGTTCAAATTTCATACCGGAATTCATATTTTGACGAGTACTATCACCCTCTGAAATATCTGCATGACATTATTTACCCTGTATATCTGGCACTGCTTTAACACCGAACCCGATAAAGAGTTCGCAAACTGCTATATGACTTCTTGACTACCTCACGTCTAGGCTGAGTTCGCGAGCTATTCTAGAACAGCTCGTGGAGTTGGTTTGTACCCAGCTTTATAAATATAGTAAGTAAAAATGACGGCACATAGAAGCATATGAATTATTATTATTGTAGATATAATAGAAATGAAATCTTTTTAAAACACAGTAATAATAGTAGATATTATTATATTAGTAGGTATACCTACCGGTGAAAAGGGCCAAAATGACGTTAAATATGAACGATCTCAAAACTCTCCATTGCAACTAATATGATTTATGCGAAATCCCTGTATAGCTTGTGAGATGCGATGCAGCTCACGTTAATAAAAAGATGCATCGCTTTTACTGTACCATTATCCTAACGGGGGTGACGTAATGGCTTTTGGACTTTGGGGAAAACTTTTATCTTAAGAGAGGAGCCGCGAGCATTTTGCTAAACTCGCTCCGAGGTTTTTTAAGTATCCGCGATTATTTTTGCTAAAAGTTTTTGCTGAAAGTTTTAGTGAAATTTACGCGCTACTTGAAAACTTTCAAGGTAGACAATGTTGAAAACAAGACATAAAATATGGATAATATTGACGTTACAAAGTTTCCATGGATAGCCTGATACAGGAGCTTACTGTTGGCTGGTGGTGTAACGGGACTTTTAACGTAAATTTAAAATTTAAAAGTTGATAATTTACGCCCGTAATGGTGGTTTAATTTTTTTTTCTCTTAACGTTTTTAACAGAATATTATAAGCCCTCTTTCTTCTTTCACATACACAATTTCACCGGATGTAACAGCCGAGACTTGTGCGTCTGGTGTCATCAAGGTAGTCCTGTGAATTCGACAATGTTTTAACTTTATTATACTATGTTACAGTGTCAACATATTAATCTTAAGTTAATTTTTACTTAACTTCAAGCAAACCACCGTTTACAAATATATTTTCACTACCTAAACGCGTTATTATTTACCTGCCACCTTTACTTGCAGGTATTTTCAAACTATAAATGCTTGACGAGAGCTTCGAATATTTATATCCTGCCATATCTTTTGCAATGAATGTCCTCCGTTGAGCCAGGTTTCGTCCAAATAAGAAAAAAATTTTCACTTCTATATCTGCCAATATCTGTTAGATACTGCTGTCTCCAAAAAAATAATATCTGGTCCATCCAGTAAGGTTGAGTTTCGGATGTGTTTTTCCCAAGAAAAGTTTAGTTTATGTGAAATTTGCTACAATTTTTTTCTTCCTGGATTGGGTAAATTCTCATCTTTTCTTATAACATTAAAATTCATATTTTTTCCTAAGGAGTCTGTAGATTGTTAATTTACTAACTCCCGTCAGATTGGCACATTCTACTAGGTTCCGAACAGTAGCAGACTAAAGCGTTTGATGTATTACGTCATGTACACTTAAAACTATTGTCTTTGCTTTAACGTCAAGTGAGATGGAAATATTCTACTGTGAAATTTAAGACCAGGTACCTGTTATTGTTAGGCTTATGGTCTATTGCGATTTTATGGCGAATGACCTTCGCTAGGTTGTCAACCATTAAGAAATAGAGTATAATTTTGTCAAAAACAGATAGATATTAGATCAATCATCAATATCAAAAAAATTAAATATTTTTTTAAAATGTTAAACCTACGGTTTATTATCTGCCTTCAATGATCAA
Organism: Polydrusus tereticollis; assembly: GCA_963920685.1. Lineage (NCBI taxonomy): Eukaryota > Metazoa > Arthropoda > Insecta > Coleoptera > Curculionidae > Polydrusus > Polydrusus tereticollis. The sequence goes on from OY987329.1 coordinate 123,354,492, forward strand.
TACGTCAGACGTTGCGTTAATAAGGAAGAATTTGTACATTGCTCGTCGAAAACTGCTTCCACAATTGCCAACTACTGTTCAACAAACTTTCGACATTCTGGCAAAGATCAACATTGAAACATCCAGACATGAAAATTTTTTACTTTTTAATGATGCAGCTAATCAAATCGCTGTATTTTCTTGTAAATCAGATATTGAATTTATCGGAAAAGTCAGACGAATATATTTAGATGGCACATTTAACTACTGCCCACAATTTTTTTTGTAGTTTTTTACGATACGCGGGTATTATAACGGCCACTATATTCCTCTGATTTTTTCCCTACCACCCAACGAACGTAGTGAAACGCAGTGACACGTACCTACCAAAAATTATTTAGTATTGTAAAGGCTGAGACACAATCAAAAACTTAAGGAATAAGAAATAAGATTTATGATATAAGAATTAAGATTTAAGAACGAACATATGTTGTCCTATGTAAACAACGCACAATGAAATTTTTGGAATTAAGGAATAAGATTTAAGATTTAAAAAACCGATTTGTTGGTTTTAAGAAATAAGGAATAGGAAATCAACCAATCAGAAGTCAGCATGTTTGTTAGGTTTGACTTTTGACAATTTAATAACCTCAAAATTGTATTTTCAGTTTTTTACTTTGGTTTTTAATAAAAGTAGAGTTTCATGTAAGTCATGTATGACCAAAACTTTCACGATTACGTTCTATCATTAAAGTCTCCTAAGAATTCTCTTTGGACATTAATAGGGCGAACTCACCATCTCCTGTTGCGCCACCTTATTGATCTCCGTTTCTTAAGGTAATAATAAAACGCTGCCGACATTGCAAACATACTACTCAAAAGAGTTAAGGACTTTTTTGGCAAGCCCTCCATATTTTTTAAAAGTATAGGCGAGTTCACGGCGAGTTTGTTAAAGTTGTAAAAATAGTATTTGTAAACAAAAAAGTGGGGTTAGGACAATAGTTTAGAGTTTAAAAATCGCGCCGTTTTTAAGTAACCGGATTGGTTAAATTTAGGTACTAAGATTTTAATTCTGTCTTGTACTCTTATTCCTTAACGCCTAAATCTTAAATCCTATTCTTTATTCCTTAAGTTTTTGATTGTGTCTCAGCCTTAATAGAAATCTGCATCAAAAATAGTGATAGATTAGACATTTCTGAAATTGTAATCGATTTTGAAAAAGGTATCCATAAGGCTGTCCAACAAGTTTGGCCATTAGCTCAATTGGTTTAATATCTGCCTACATTGGGTATGCATAATCCGATGCGGGGCGATGCCTAAAAATAACATTTGCCCTTACTTTCTTAAATCCTGTAGAAATTAGTGATTGTTTTGTATTCGATCTGCTCTCAATAGCACCAGACAATGAAAATATTTAAATGTACTCCGATTATTTGATAGATAATTACATATCTGAGGAGTCACTATTCCCTTCTTCACTTTGGGCTAAAAACTCATCAGAACTTACACGGACTACAAATACATGCGAATCTTTCCATAGACACTTTAACGATTCGTTTTACAAGTATCATCGAAACATTTTTGTTTTTATTAAATAAACTTAAAGAGTTTCAAATCGAAACCTATGTAAAATTACAAAGTGTACATTTGAATCCTAAAATTACCAATAGTATAGTTAAAAACTGTCAAAAATTTATTACAAAAATAATTGAATTATATACGAAAAACGAAATAAGTCGTTTGCATCTTATTAAATGTGTCTCATTTCACTGTGGCGTTTAAATATTAGGTATACAATATGTAAGTAAATATTTTTGTTTTTATTTTATTTTATTTAATAAAACAAAAATTGTTTAATATAACAGTTTCATTTCACTGGTCCCCTCTTAAAATATTTTGCCCGGGACCGAATTTACCTATGCAGTTTCAGGTAAAAACAAACTTTGGGACCGAATTTAACCGTTATCTTTGACCCCTTTTTTCTTGGGAGGGAAATTGCCTATTCCCAATAAAATAAATAAAAAAATAAAACATGTAAATTTAATTATCATATTATTATCTAAAGAACAACGACGTTCACATCATTACTCTATAGTAGTAAAACTTTTTTGCTATAAAGAAGCATAAATGATATGGAATATCACTTTTAGTAATTTATTTATATTATAAAATTTTTAAAATTTCTAACTTTGGAAAGTGCTTGATACATTTTCAGCTAAAATGTATCAACTGCAGCACAAACATAATATTTTAAAATTTCTGTTCACTACTCAATAAACAACCGAAACCCGGACGCTATAAGAGCCGTTTTACGTCTTTACAGTTGCTCTGAGATACTTTCGGTTTTATGTTGGTGAAAAATCGTGAAAATTTACACCTAACCTTAAAACACAGACAGGTCTGATGATAAAACATACATCCGGTCGGATTGATACGGGAGAGCTTTTTATAACTTTTCCACCACCTGTCATAAAGTGGAAAAAAGTTACACTTTTGACAAGTAACTTTGTTGATTAAATTCCTTCACTTCGAATAGGCCGAACGGCATCTAAATTACATTTTTACTGTGCTATATTTTTGTTATGGTATAACGGCTGAAAGACGTGTATAGGTTGGCCCAATATAGGAACTCCGGATTTAGTATGTGCCGAAAATACACTATTTCGATTTAGTTTAAATGTTAAATAATTAAATTTTTAATTTCAGTTTAATGTTTTTATGCAAAAAATGTATATTCTTCGAAAACGGCTAATTTTATCGAAAGAAATGTAGAGTAGGTATCTTTTTTAAAGAGGAATGACCAGAGTACTTAAGAAATTAGTTTTCAGCTCTGTAAATGACACCTATCAACATCTAATCTAACCTCATAAGGAAGAACGCGGTTTGTTACGATAACTGCAAAATGAGAAAACGAAGGTTACAGTTGATGCCTTAGCCCTCGCGTTGTAGGTATCTAATCAAATATTTTTATGTACAGTCCTCTTGCATAATGGTGTAGTTTATTACTGATCAAGTTATACTTTACAAATAAAACCCCTAACCTATATGCAGCGCTATGATCAAACACACAAGTTAACTCTAGACGCTAACTTCAAAATTACATGGTTTTTCAACCGCAGTGAAAAATTAACAAGTAGGTTTTTTTCAGTTGTTATCATGGAACGATCGCAATACATCGATTCCGGTCCCACTTTTGCATCGGTAATTCAGCTTCAAAAACTGCCGCCAGGATCGCATTGTTCCATTAGCGGTGCAAATTTCATGGGTTCTTATGGGAGAATTAACTGTTTTATCGAAATTAGTTAATTTAAACAGTCTACAGACCGAGATATGTGTGAGAGGCGGGTGCGGGATACTCCCTAGATATATAATTCTAGCATGCACAAGGATGTATTGCATTCTAAGACACTGTATTATTATTACCAGGAGGATTAATTTTTTCAAATACTGGCGGTCTTTCTAGACACTCAAACAACTTTTTATTTGGAAAGGAAATAATTACACAATCTGCACGTTACTATATACATTTTTTATTTAAATTCAAACTAAAAATAAATTAACATATGTTCATTATAGGTAGTACGTACACCTTTTAACAGACCTGAAAAGAAGAAGATTCTTAACTTATTTATTTCCCAACTAACTTTACAAAAGATTATAAATGGGGATTTTAAAATTGAATTTAAAAGACTGTGAATTCTATTAATGGTACCATCAGGTAGTTTAGTTTCGTAAAAGCGCAAAATGTCCTCTTCTGGAAAGTGCAACGAACAAACAGCATCCTTTACACCGAATATTTTGTCTGCTCTAGGAATAATTAATCGCCACTTTTCAAATGTTTTAGGTTTCAGGATCCTAATAAGAAGACATTATTAATAAACAATATTGTGAACCTTTTGTGGTTTTTGCCTACCTTAGGGGCTTGAAAGAGACTCGGATTTTTCTCACCACGATTTTTCCTGAGCTTTCTATCAGACGAATATCCAGTTTTACACCCCGGCACGAAGCAAGCGCTACTTGTAAAACATTGTACGCCACTCATTGTTTATATTAATAACGCAAGAAAATGATTCCAAAGCTTATTTTTCAAGATATTCGAAAAAAATACCGCACTCGCGTATCAAGACCTGCAGAAAATAGCCGCTAAGCGTGCAGTGGCGCCCTCGACGGCCAACCAGCGAAGTAACGAAAAACAGGGACGTAAATTTAAAATTCGGTCATTTTCGATCGGCCTCCTTCCTTAAAGCACTCCATAGTTTAATCATAGGGCTGAATATATGACATACAGCAAATGTTGCTTACATTTGCTTTACATATTCTAACAAAAAACGCGGCAACTTTAAATTTCTTAATATACCGCGCTTATCCATAGTAGATAGCGTAACAGAGTAATTGCGACACTTTCTAAGAAACCCTGTTATAACACTGTTAATTTATATATTCTTTACACCAGTGGTTGGATTTTAAGTTGTAAATTTCAGATATCAGTCATTTACAGCCGATAAGAAAATTTGGGTAAAGAAATCAAGATTTATTTAAACAAATAAAGGCACATTAAGGCAACAAAAATTTAATTCATACACTGATAATCTTATTAGTACGAAAATTATCAAAAACACAATTATTATTCCCTTCACATTCGGGCAGATTTTTCCAAAAGTCTTTCATGTTCTCTGGAATCATGTCATTAAGTAAGTTATTAAGAGTATCGTTCTTAGATTTAGGAAAGTGTAGGAATTTTAAAATTGCCACTATTGACTTTGTGGGGAATGCTAGACTTACCTTTGATTCTTACGGTAATATTTTCACAAAGTGCATCCTTTATAGTTATTTGGTTCAAAAAATGTTAAGTTGGCAACACTTCAGTCAGCTGGTTGTTGGAGGAGAGGGGGATTTCTTCAGAGTTCTCGTGGCCTTTGAGCTCGCTTCTTAAAGTATCTTCAGAGAGGAAGGTTTTGCCTCGCTGATAGGTCATTTTTTTTTGCCAAAAGACCACGAAGTCCTTTTATTCCTTTTTTTTTGGGTTGTTGTTCTTGTTGGGATTCAGTGGGCAATTCTTTTTTTTTTTTCATTATATTTAGGGGTTTTATGGGTGGATTGGATTTGCTGTTTTGTCGTTTTGGTTTTGCCGTTCACGGGGTTGTAAGGTTAGGAAACCACCTACCTTATGTGTTCTAAGTAGAGACTTTAACAAGCTACCATATGGGTTCTTAGACGACGTTGAATTCCACCTGACCTACCAGGAGTAGCCCGGGGAAAAACCACATGGAGCCATCCTAATGAACTGAAGTAGCTGCAGACTAGTGGTGTAATTTTTTATTATTTGTTTAACTTATGTTATTCATCATAGTTTTCACATTTAGCCATCTTAATTTTATTACTCTTTCTTTGACCTATAACTGTTTAATATGCACTGCACTTTTTTTAACCATACACTATTAAAAGATTTAGACGGTTGTAGAATCTTCCCTGAGGTTATACCCAATTTTCAATTTAAATCCTCGCGCCCGGAAAGGCTGTCTTTCTTTTTTATCATACTAACATAATTTAAATAATACAGGTCAATATTGAATTAGAATATTTTACAAATGATATGAAACTAAGATAAACCCTTTTCTTAACAAGTATTCCCTCTTATTTAATAAAAACTTTATTGTTTGTGTGGGAAATTTTAGTTTTATTTGTTGCATAGATTTTCAATAGTAACTGACATTCGGTATATTTTTTCTGGTTTGGACTTCGATCAAACCAGGTGGCGCCCAAGGCAGGTCAACGACGAAGAAAAGCCGTAAGTATAACAGACCACGACTTAGTGCCTCCACATCAAGAGTTACCGTCAGCAGAGAGGAACCACCTGTTGTCCATGACAAAAGGTTGCCACTTTCATGAAAGGTTGAGAAAGGTGTCACCAATCCAGATTTTCTCATCTCCTGGCTTGACTTTTGGTTTGGAATTTAGTTCTTTCCATAAATAAAAATTTGCAAATGACATTATCTTGACTTCTACCTTACATTTTGACTGTGACTAGGATCTTGTCTCACTAGCGCCTCTACTAGCCAGTTAGCCGCCATTTCACACAAGTCATATTGACTTTTCTTGGAGAACATCTGTGGAGGACACCTGTAGGAGACACACATAGCAAGCGGTTAGATTTTAGGTTATACTTCATGTTCTCCTTACGGTCTACCTTGAGTTGTAACAGGTTAATCCTAAAATGACTTGGAGTTTACTACTAAAATTAGCATAAACCGCCACAAAACTAGTATGTGTGTCCCCCAGGACCTGCCAATAAAAGCTACCAAAGCGCTATGTTTGAAAATTTACTACATCTTTCTAGATCTCAGTTACCTATGTAGATACTAACCTGAGCATTAAATCTTAAGTACACGTTATGAATGTCCTGGTAACTCTAACTACTCGATAAATTTTAAGGATTAAATTGTTGTTAGGGAAGCTTTGTGACTGTCTTAAGTCTTAACTAACAGGACATTGATAATTTGTGCCTTATAAAGCATTAGTTAATAAAATCTACAAAAATGTACCTTTTAAAAGTACCGAAACAATGTTTATACTAAACTAAAATAATTTTTATTTCATACTGTATTGTAAAACACACCTTTACATATTTGAATTTAGTCCAGAAAATAAGGTTTTACAGCAATAAGTTCGGTAAAATTTTTTTACCGGACTAGTCCTGTAAAATTTCTTTACCGGACTGAAATTTGTAAGTTTTAGTTTAATCAATGTCAAACACACAATGTTTCCACCAGTAAATATAAGCACTTTTCAAATATACGACGCAGAATAAAACTTCATTATAATTTCAAAACATAATTATAATTTTCAACAGAACAGTATGAAATAAAATATTGTACGTCATTCGTCCGGCAAATCCTTTACAATATTCGTTTCAAAATTCCAGACTCGGCTCCTTCGTGGCCTCGTCTCGAAACATTTCACTCATACTGTAAAAGTTGATTTACCGGACTTATAACGTAAATATCTATTATTCAATACTGCAATATTATTACGGTTTTGGGGAAAAAAATGTGTGACTAAATCGACCAAGAAAAATTCCTGAAAAATATTTTCAAGTTTCTAAAATGGCCGCTAGGAGGCACAGTTACTAGGATATATCTAAAAAGTCAAATTTTATGAGACAATTGCTATATTTGGGTAATACTGTTTTAATGATTTGTATCTTCGAAAATATGGGTGGTGGAAGCTTGCGGAGAAAAAAAACTTTTTAATTTGCTGTATCTTCCATATGCTTTACCCAAATTTAATCATCTTATGCTCGTTTAATAGACACTTTTACACTTATTAGGAAACATACTTTGGCCGTGGTCGCTAGTACATACTGCGTCTCTTAGGAGGCGCTGGTTAAATAAAATTTAGTTTTTTTAAATTTTCTTAATAAAATAAATTGACCTGACATATTTTTTTATTACTCAGCTTATAGAGCATAAAAAAGCTTCATTTTGGCGAAAACCGTGATTTGATATATTTATTTGCTTTTGAGTTATTTACAAATTACTATTTTATTCTAAAAAATTAATGTTTACCTCTAAACGAGAGAAATGTGAAGATTCTCTTGTCATACTTTTAAATCAATTTAATATTAACAATAATTATTAAGTTAAATTATTAAAATGTTTAACTTTTAGTTAATTTATTTTGTGCCTATTCTCGCCTAAAGTGCAAAAACAATAAGTTGATCCAAGGGCAAAAACAAAAATTTAAAGATTATTTAACAACTAATTTGTAATAGCGTAAAGCTACTTTTATTCTAACTTTTTATTTCCGTTATTAAAACTGTACCTTTACATAGCGATTATCTGATAAAATTTGACTTTATATATATATCCTAGTAACTGTGCCTCCTAGCGGCCATTTTGAAAACTTAAAAATATTTTTCGCCAATTTCTTTTGGTCGATTTAGTGAATACAAAACTATCCCCGAAGCCGTAAGGTTTATGGCTTCCACAATATCGTACCTTGCCAACCTTAATGAGACACCCTGTATACTAATAATATTGATATTTCACAAAACCAAACTTCTAAAGGCGCGAATAAAACAATAGACGAATACAAACAAAAAGTGCCTTCTTACAGGTTTCAAGCGACGCGACGTACAATGCCAAGAAATCTAGCCGACACTACCCAATAACGCGGTATGAGCGGGCATTATTCTCTATTATGTTGAAAATATCGCACTTATCCTTATGATAAAGGACTAGTTTTAACATACGGCTTTAGTGGCGTATCTAGAATTTTGACACGGAGGGGAAGGGGTCCATATTTGCCCCGTCACAGAAAAAAATTTACAGTCCTTTACAAAGATGCAACCGGGGAGGACATTGAAAATGCCGAAGCAGAGTGCAACGCTTGTGACTATTGTGAGATTTGTGATCTGCGAAAACTCATAGATTTGAATGTTATATTTAGGTAGCTGATATAAGGTTTATTGATTCATAATATAAAAAAATAGTAAAATAAAGTTTATAAATTCTAACGCGCCTCTAAGGTATGGTTTGGCTGGAGCAGTCAGCGGCCGCGGCTGGCGTTCGCGATTGGTAGCTCGGTACTGGTTTAATGCGATTTGTATGTACACGGTTTCACTGCCGCAGCTCAGCGACACAGCGTTCGCCGTCAATTGCAGTGGCTGCGTTCGGACTGCTAAAGAGACCAGTCCAGCCGTGATCGCTCAGCAGAATGCCACCGTTTTCGGCAATTGCTGACGAGTGTTTGATAGAGGAGGTGCAAAAGTACCCCCCCTTTATACAACTATAAGAACGAAAATTACAAAAATGTTGTAATGAAAGAAAATGCATGAAAAAAAGTGGCAGCAAGTGTAGGGAAGAACGGTAATGTGTACAAAACCATTCTGTTTATTTTTCAGCATTACATTACAAAGCTTATAATTAGGGTAGACTGGGGCAACTGCGAAGCCCTTTTTAATAGTTCAAGTTTATTTCCTTCCTACTTCAAATATACAATATTTATAAAAGTGTCTTTGTAAAAAAGTAATAGTTTAATATGTTTACTTTTCATACTACATAGGGCACTCATGAATTATTTTTGAGATCTTGAGATTTGAATGATTTTTTTTGTACCGAAATTTTACACCTAGGTACCCCAAAAAGGGAAAGTGTAAAATCGTAATACAATTTCCATGCATGTTCGCAGAAGTGGTAATGGGAAAGTGTAAATGAAGTTTATATCTCCCATGCCAATTTTTCTTTTCACAAACTTAAAAAAAAATAAAAATCTGTGAAGTTATGAACTTTTTATTGTTGGGAAATAGTTAGCCAAGCAAATCATACGAACGAATCAAACGAAAAATTAAAAGGTACCTACCTCTGAAAAATAATAAGTAATCCAAAATAACCCTCAAAAAATTCCTAATAACAAGAATAATATTTTTATAAACGTATTTATCCGTTCAAAACCCAATGTTTGGCTTTAATCTCTAAAACAGTAGGAGTTTCCCAAGGAGAAACTAAAACAGAAAAGAAAATTCAAGTTTAAAAATTCGAATAATTTTATGGAACTTGTTAAATATTGTATCCCGCAAATTTCACATTAAAATGAAAACCTCCTCGGCGTGTTACTACCGGTTCAGGTAAACAAGTCACTATATCGTCTAGCTATACTACATCGACATCATCGGTGAGTGGCCATAAACAAATTGTATTTTAGTTTTCTAGTAAACTTGATTTCAAAGCCGTTGTCAACAGTATTTACCTGGCCAATAAAATGTTTCTTTGCTTTTGGTAATGTATATTTAACCAGTACCCAGTCTTCAATGGAAATATTGTCTTTGTTTATTTCAGGAATCTGATCTTCGCAATCCGATTCTAAAGTGAAACTTTGATCCGATTCCATAAAAGGTACACTTTCATAATCTGATTCACTGGAGCTGGATTCAAATTGATATGGACTTGGCCGACTTTGTTTACTCTTTCGGTCAATTTTCATAGCTGGTTTAGATATAGTAGATGAACTTGTAGAGATTTTTGACTGACTATTTGCGATAGTAACTGCAATGGTTTGGCCACCTTGAATTAAGCGCTTTCGTTTCCTTGGATTAGAAGAAGGACTCTGTCGGAGCGAATCAAGTAGTAAATCATCAAAACTTGCCTTCTTTTCTTGCCGATTTTCGGTTGTAGCTGGTACTACAGGTTCAGTTATAGGCTCCTGATGATTATTTAGTATATTTCTTCATTTTGGCCAGAGCTGACAATTACTTTGAGATTGGTGGCACTAGATGCTGAAGGAGCTGTAAGTAATTCTGCATTAGATGCTAGTTTCCTTTTAAATGAAGCGCCAGATGTAGAAGGCTTTACAGTTTTTAACATTGACTGTTCGGAAGTAGCGGTTTTTTCTGTTACATTCGGTGCTACAGAATCATGTTCATTCCTTTCAATATCAATGCGTTCTGGCCTCGGTTGTAAATCTGTTACAGATCTTTGATTTTTTAAGTGTTCCTGCCATCTTTTTAGGGCATCGATGTCATACTTTTCTTTAGGAATAACATGTCTATTAAATGGAACAATACCACCCTTTCTGAATCCTGTTTTTATGATTCCGGAATCTACTTCAGCCCAGGTTTTCACTAGCAATGTGGCGAAGTCCCTTTTTGGTAGTCATTGTCCCTGATGACGTCTTTGCCATGTTATTACTTCCCTCTCCCATATTGCCTTAAAGGATCTAAACATACTCAAATCGAGAGGTTGAAGTAAATGACTTGTATGGGCTGCAGTTTAGGTATATGAATATTTTCTTCTCTTGCGGCTTGAGTTAATAAGCAATCCACATGCGAGACATGCCCATCATATATAACAATAATTGGTGCCTGATCACGAACCAAAGGAATAAAAGTCTTTAGAAAGTAATTTCTAAATATTTCGGAGGTCATCCATCCATTGGCGCTGGCTGCATTTACGGTGTCTTTGAAGAAGTTTTCATTTCTTTCTGAAATCCAGCAATATTATTGCCTTTAAATATTATCAATGTTATTGCATTTAAATATTATCAATGGTTGCAATTTTTAACCACTAGCACTTGCTCCTGCCAGGACGGTTATATTTTCTCTGCCCGATCCAGCAATAATGCTTGAAGAGGGGTTGCCTTTCGCGCCAGCAATTTTAAGACGAGAAGGATCTGTACACAGTGAAGTCTCATCTAAATTGTAAATACATTCAGGACGATCCTGAAGACGCAACTCCAATATAGCCTTTTCCAATAAAACAAAATATTGGTCTATAATGAATGGGTCCGTAGATTTCTTTCTGCAGTACTCTAAGCTTTGTGGTTTCTTGATTCTCAAAGAGTGACGCTGTTTAAACTTTATTAGCCAGTCTGTGCCTGGCATATTGTTCTTAAAAGGATTGGGAATATTATTTAAAGTTACAAAGTCCCGAACTTTTTCTTGAAGCTCTCTCGAAGTTAATCAATATCCCCACTTCTCCATTGTTTTTATATTTTCGGCCAGTTGACACTGATCTTGCCAAGAAAGTATTGGAGGTCGGCCCTGTGTCTTGCTTTTTTCGCCACGGCGGCCAGTTATTCTACAGTAGATTGTAATATTGTAATGTATGGGATTCTGAATTCGGTACTAGCCATCGACATGGTTAATTCACCTTGATTGACGGCATTTACTGCAGCATTTAATTGCTCCTCCCCATAGGCAGCTTTATCGGACTTTCTTTTATAATTTCGTACCATGACGTCAACTCTCTGTACAGAATAAAAGCTTTAAGTGTCAGTGCCAATGAACTTTAGCATTCCCAGGAAAATGGGGCAAGTGTAAACTAACCTTTACACTTTCCCCATTACAACTTTCACACATGCCCCACATTATGTTTTTTATGGGGGAAGTGCAAACCTGTTCGTGAGTAAAAACCGCTTTTAGATTTGGTCGGTATATAGGATTTTAAAGCTACAACAATTGACTAAACATAAGAAAATGCAATAAAACTAAAAGTATATTATAAGTTTTTACCTTTGACCAATTTTTTATGGAGATATCACACACTATTCAACGGACCGATTCGGAGGTTATGTTACAAATGACTACTCAGAAAGAAAAAAACACCTGGTAACTCGCCGGGAGTAGATAATTCAACAGCGCTAACGTATAGTTAGTTGCCTCGAACCACACAGACAAGTAAACTTTCAATATTGCCTGACTGGCGCTCTGATTTTCCACTTACCCCATTTTTACACTTGCCCCAGTCTACCCTATACCATATTCAAATCCAAGATTATGCATACGAAGGAAATATTGATCAGTACTTAATGACAACCGTAACTCTATTTCGATTGGTCAAGCGGCAATAAAACTAAAAGGCCCTGGGCGACAGGGTTGAATTTAGTTTACCCGTGATTTTCGCATTATTGCATTGTATCGTTTGGTGTTATTGTTTGTTATCAATATTTTGATATAAATATTTGTGTTTTTGACCGTTGTATTTGATTGTATACAGGGTGTGTCAGAAGTGCTAACCTGAACTAACCTGAATATGTGTCCGGAGTTGCCCCGTTTTGATGTACAGAGTGTTAAAGTTTTTTAAAAAAAAACGTTTTTTTTTTTATTTCTGTAAATATCCTTTTCCCAATTTTATTGCAATTTGGTACCGTCATTCATAATGATAAGAGGCTGAATTAGCCCTAACTAGATTAAATTTATAAAGTCCAGTGGCGTCCCGGGAAACACTTCAACGAATATTATTGACAAAAAAATGCACGCCACTGACTTTTTTCTAATTTTGATATTTTGATATACCAACTAATGATACAATTTTAAAATGTTTTTATTCTTTGACGTCTTAATCAAATTGATTTGTTTACTTGGTATGCTGCAGCTTTGATTTAAATATGGTATAGTATAAATTCAAGTGTTAATATGACGCTTGTCGAAATGGAGGAATTTGTGCTAACATCTCCTCTTCGTCTTCTTCCTCCAACAACAGCATGCAACTAATGTTATCGGCGTTCATTATAAATCATAGATAAGCGCTTCCACTACGAAATACGAATATGAACTGAAACGCGCTGCTCCAGCCGCGCCAGCCAAACCACCTTGTGGCGACGGCCGATTGCTATGCTCGATCGCGAACGCCAGCCGCACACGCTGACTGCTCCAGCGAAACCATACGTTTACTCTCGACTTGTTCTGATCCCGATCATTTTAATTCGGTGTGACGTCAGGGACAAATGCAGCACAATAATTTTGTTGAATTCCGTACCCATACTAACGTGCCCGTGCGATAATATAAACATTTTCAATGTTAAAATGCACGCCACTGACTTTTCTAATTTTGATATTTTTTTCGGATATACCAACTAATGATGCAATTTTAAAATGCTTTGATACTTTGACGTCTTAATCAAATTGATTTGTTTACTTGGTATGCTGTAGCTTTGATTTAAATATGGTACCTATAGTATAAATTCAAGTGTTAATATGACGTTTGTCGAAATGGAGGAATTTGGGCTAACATCTCCTTTTCGTCTTCTTCCTCCAACAACAGCATGCAACTAATGTTATCGGCGTTCATTATAAGTCATACATAAGCGCTTTCACTACGAAATACAAATATGATCTGAAGCGCGCTCCAGCCGCGCCAGCCTGCACCCGCTGACTGCTCCAGCGAAACCATACGATTACTCTCGACTTGGTCTAATCCCGATCATTTAACTCGGTGTGACGTCAGGGACAAATGCAACACAAGAATTTCGAATTCCGTACCCATACTACGTGCCCGTGCGATAATATAAACATTTTCAATGTTAAAATGCGCCACAGGCAAAATTTTTTGGAGGTGCTACGCCTCTTTTTGTACTATCGATACTTATAAATTCTACGTTTCGATAGGCCGACCCGAAAAAACGTAGAAATAAAGAAATTTTTAAATATTAACGCCAATATTTGTATTTTAAATATTAGTTTTTTGAGGGCATGTATAATGATCTGAAAAACGGGTGGGAGTCAGACCCCCGGGAGGCATTTCCTAAATACGCCGCTGTACGACATGAGTTGAATATATTTAGTTTCATTGATAATTGAAAGATACCGCTATTTTACTTAGTAGGTATACATCAAAATAAGTATATTTCAAATACTTTGAAATCAAAAACTGAAAACGTACTCTTTGAACATACTGCGTTCTTCCTTATGAGGGCAGTAACTGTAGGATAGTATTATGAGTCTTTAAGGCCTACATAAAATATTAAAAATTCATTAAATTATACATGTCGGTCCAAATGTTAGAGCCGAAAAGTTAAGGCGCTGAGTACCCCTTTGGGCAGAACAGCAGGTAGGGCGAAGCCCTGAGAAGACTCAGACGGCAAGTCTTTGGGACAGTGGTGATCCCACAGGAGGAAGTCAGGACCCTTGCTTGGAGTAACGTCCTGACCTTCATAAGAGGGGCTGGTTGGTTAAGTGGATGGGGGAAGTCTCAGGGGTAGGTAAAAAAGATCGCATTTGGTCTACTTGCCAGGCTCGTGTGCCCCCCTTACCTACTATTACTACTACTACTACTACTACTACTACTGCTACTACCCTTTTTGGGCTCTACAGTATGTCCGCGGATGCGGTTAATAAGAGGACAAATGGACCAACAATTGAAAGATACGAAAAAAGTCATTCTTAATAAAAAAATTTTTAATTTTTTAATTTTAAAAAATAGGAATTACGATGAGAAAATTCATTTTTATTATACTCAAAAATGCAAAAACATAAAATCAAACAAGAGCCAACAGTCATTTTTTGGACTTTTAACGTGAAATGATAAATAAAAAAACTTGCTCCAAAATTTAGTCCAAACCCTGATTCTGAACTTACTGAAGGAAATTGAAATTTATGAAATTAAAAAAAAAATTGAACATTATTGCAAGTCCGCATTTTACTACTTTTACTTGATTATTACCTTTACGCTACTAGACATTAATAAAAATAAATTTGCAGTGGACGAAACAAAATACACAATAGTCATAGTTCAAAAACCCCTCCCCCATATTCAACACACTTTTCCAACTGCTTCCTACTGTGATCAAAACTGGCTTGAATCTCTTCAACTGATAATGATTTCACTGCTCGTCTAATTCTTAGTTTTAAAATTTCGACATTACTATTCATTGGTTGCGCAAAAGTAAGCTGCTATATACGGCCCCAAAGGAATTATTAAGTTAAAATATCTTTCTTAGGCGTTTTTTAAGTAAAATGCAATATTCATATTTTTAATAACAGATACAGAATAATGAAATACTTGTACTGATATCAAGTGTCATAAAGAGAATCGACCAACTATTATAAAAATGCATACTCTTTTTCAGGTTTTAGACAGTTCTCTGCGAGTGGCGATGGACGGATTTCTTTCAGACACATTTAACATCAACGCCGGAGTCCCTCAAGGTTCTATATTGTCGCCCACCCTTTTCTTACTATACATTAACGATCTTTTGGAAAAAACTAAAAACTCTATATATAGCTTCGCTGATGACAGCACACTTGTTTCATCTTTTACTTTGGATGCTCGGACATCGGCTGCTAATGCACATTTCTATAGGCAGCAAGAGGTCTCACATCTCAACAAAGACCTGGAAGAAATTATGTCTTGGGGTGACAGTAACCAAGTAGAATTTAACGCTAAAAAGACCCAGGCGGCAGTTTTTTCTAAAAAACTGAATGTTGAAGAACCGGATATAGTTATGGCAGGACACTCAATTCCCTTGGCTTCATCAATTCATTTATTGGGCGTTAATTTGGATAGTCATATGTCTTGGCATAGTCACGTTGCGGCCATTGCTAAGGAAGCCTCGCAGAAGCTTGGAGTACTTTTCCGAACAAAGAATCTCTATACACCCCCCAAACATGTAACCTACATAAACTTATCGACAGCATATTAAAACTTTTATAAAATTTGAGACCAAGACTTTGGGTTTTTTAACTCCTAATTTATATCAGGTCTCTTTGGGAACTATGGACCGACTCTTTATTCTATACACCCCAACAACTTTTGATGCTCTATAAAGCCCAAATTCGACCATCACTGGAGTACTGTTCGCATATTTGGGGCTCTGCTCCAAAACATACCCTAAGATTGCTAGATTCTATTCAAAGAAGAGCCATTCGCTTGATCGGTGACCATAGTCTGACAAACAACCTGGAAAGCCTTGAACATCGAAGGCAGGTTGGCGACTTGAGTCTATTTTACAAATATTTTCATGGCAAGTGTACGTGGTTCAGCTTAGTGTCCCTCGAACGACACTGTTTCAAAATTCTTTCATCTGGAGAACGTCATCACTCTGGAACGACCTCCCTGAGATCGTGTTCCCCAACGAGTATAATCTCCAAAGATTCAAGACCAACGTGAATCGTTTCCTGCGCACACGCACCGCTCCTAGAGCGCCATAAAGGATTTATCCTGTAGTGCTATGCCTTATTATAAAAAAAAAATAATGTCAGATTGGGGCTTCTTGGGGGCCATAAAACTGGCCCATTTCTTCCTATCCATCTCACACCGAATTTTCTGTTCAGCCATTCTCTGACCTCTCCAGCGTAATGTGCAGGGCACCTATCGTGTTGAAAATACATTGCGTTGCGATAATCCAGGGGCAGCTCTTTAAGATTATCGCAAAAGAATGTATCTAGTAATTGCAATAGCTCGCTCTGTTACAAGTAGCTTGTGAAAATTTCTATTGATGTTGCAAATCGCATTTCCAACCCATAAACAAAAATCTAGCCTTTTAGCTTCATCCCCAGCCTCCAAGGTTTGGTTAAAATGAGGCTTGTAAGGGTAAAGTTTCTTATATTTTAAAACTTTTTGAATGGTAGATTTTCGTACCACCTCTAAATGCTTAGCCCTGTTTCTCAAGGAAAGCAATGGATTATCATTTACAGATTGCAATATCAAAACTGTACAGTCATCTTCCTCATTATATTGTTTCTTCTCTTTTTTAATGTCACTAACTGATCCTATTGTTTGAAATTTTTTCACCAGTTTGTGTACACTAACTTTCGAAACGTACACGCTAGGAAATTTGCGTTGGAATTCCTCCGCTACGTAGCGATAAGAGCACTGACCATTTCCATAGCATTGCACTATAAAAACTCTTTGTTCTACGGTCAACAATTTCGAGAATATTTATTTTGACACTGACACTTAACAACTACAACAACAGGTAATAATGTGCAGGTGTAAAAGTCCTAATATGAAAGTAGTAAAATGCGGAATTGCAAAAATGTTTAATTGTTTCTTTCTAATTTCATAAATTCCAATTCCCTTCAGTAAGTTCGGAGGACTAAATTTGGAGCAAGTTTTCTATTTATCATTTCACGTTAAAAGTCCAAAAAATGACTGTTGCTCTTGTTTGATTTTATGTTTTTGCATTTTTGAGGCGCTCTGTATAATAAGAATCAATTTTCTCATCATCATTCCTATTTTTTTGGCAAGCAAATTTTTTTTATCAAGAATGGCTTTTTTTCGTATCTTTCAATTTTTGGTTCATTTGTTCTCTTGTTAACCGCATCCGCGGACATACTGTATATCTCCGTTAACTTTAGGATTTTTTTTAATAACAAATTAGTTTTATTTTGACCTTACCTTACGCTCCCGAGAGTATGCCATATACTTACCGGGCACCCTTTATGTTTGTTGACATAATACATTGTTGATATTTAATAGGAAATAAACACTTTGTATTGATTTAGAATATTAAATGTTCAATATGTGTGTTAAAAGTAAATATATTTTGACTATTTTTATACCTACTCAGGGTATCGTTGACTGTACCTTCATGTTATTTAATTTTTTTTATATAACTAGCTGAGTACAAACGATAAGTTCATAGAAAATGCAATAATGTCGCGATGTTAATACAAAGCTAATGCAATAACTCTTGCCTGGCAGTAAGTATGGCGAATTTCGCCACTGCCGCGAAAAGTTTCACGTTGAGATTCATGAGTCAATTTAGTTGCAATGACAATGAAGCACGGCTCGAGAGTTAATTCTATGTGGAATGTCGCAGGCTGGCTGCTGCTGCTACTGCTGTCAACATTTCGCCATTTCTTTTTAGTTGTTTTCTGTAATACAATTTGTTTAACATTTTTCATTCTTTCAGCTGAACGTATAAATAAAGGGACTCCGACTAAACGCGTTGATGTTAAGTTTTTACGTACGAACGCCTTTCGTCTGGAAAATTGTAAGCGTTGGTTCTTTTCAAAATATTCTCTCTAACTTGAGACAAAGTAGTGGGGGTAAGGCAAACATTGATTTGGAAAAAGTACAATATCTGAAAAACGCCTTATCGAAAAATATTAAACTTAGTGGCATTTAAATGAGTTTTCATGTTCTATCAGCTACATTGCAACAAACTTTTTTTTACTGTAGTCGATTTCTAAAGATCTTAGAAATTTAATGATTTTTCTCGAAAAACTTAAATATAACTGATAGGTTTTGTTTTTTATGATAAGGCACAGCACTGCAGGATTAATCCTTTATGGCGCCCTGTGAGCAGGAAACGATTCACGTTGATCTTGGATCTTTGGAGACTGTACTCGATGGGGAACACGGCCTCAGAGAAGTCGTTCCACAGTGATGACGTTCTCTAGATGAAAGAATTTTTAAACAGTGTCGTTCGAGGGACACTAAGCTGAATCACGTAGGGGTGCATGGGCTGCAGTGGCTCGTCATGTATTTCTACCATACACCGCTTTGAGTGGAATCAAGCGGGCAACCTCAGTTGAGCACTTGCCATGAAAATATTTGTACAATAAACTCAAATCGCCAACCTGCCTTCGATGTTCAAGGCTTTCCAGGTTTTTTGTCAGATCATGGTCACCGATCAAGCGAATAGCTCTTCTTTCAATGGAATCTAGCAATCTCAGGGTATGTTTAGGAGCAGAGCCCCAAATATGCGAGTAGTACTCCAGCGATGGTCGAATTTGGGCTTTATAGAGCATTAAAAGTTGTTGGGGTGTACAGAGGTTCTTAGTTCGGAAAAGTATTTCAAGCTTCTGCGAGGCTGCCTTAGCAATGACCGCAATGTGACTATGCCAAGACATATGACTAATCAAATTGACGCCCAATAAATAAATTGATGAAACAAAGGGAATAAATTCTACTTGGTTACTGTTGCCCCAAGACAGAATTTCTTCCAGGTCTTTGTTGAGATGTGAGACCTCTTGCTGCCTATAGAGATTTGCATTGGCAGCCGATCTCCGAGCATCCAAAGTAAAAGATGAAACAAGTGTGCTCTCAACAGCGAAGCTATATATAGGATTTTTAGATTTTCTAACAGATCGTTAATGTATAGTAAATGTATCTGAAAGAAATCCGTCCAGAGAACGATCTTTAAGAAAGCTTGACAGCCATGAACAAAATTGAGCCGGCATTCCGTATGCCCTGTATGCCCTCACATTAGTTAGGAGCCCCTCATGCCATACTCGATGAAAGGCATTGGAAACGTCCAGTGCTACCGGCCGGGAGTAACATAAGCGAGAAGGTCTCCTGTTGATCTAGACTTACGAAATCTGTACTGGCGGTCACTAATAATGTTGAAGCCTTTCAAGTATATTGGTAAACCGGTACCAAAAGGAGGAAACGCCAAAGTCAACGTTGAAAACCGCAAGTCTGTATATTTTCTCTAATTGTATCAATGTAAAGTTAATAGATACCTACTATACTTAAGTAAAGACAATGTATCTAAAAGATAAGTAGGCATTGTAACACAAACTGCACTTTAGTGCCTCAAATGCTCAAAGAATCTGTCATCATGTTCCACACATTGCCTCAATTTTGGTTGAATAGAAAGAACTAGGAAGTCTAGTTTGGAAGACAAGGTCTTTTCATCTCTAAACAGGTTAGGTTAGGTGACCTGGCTGGTCATAGTAAACGGCTTCCTCTTCCCATCCATCGGCCTGAATATACCATTCAAGTGTTTTCGCACATTTATTCAAAAATGTTGTCTGTTTGCAGTAGCACATCTTGTAATAAAACCAGTAATTCGTTTCGCAGAAACTCCAAAAAGCAGTGACTAGTTAGTGTCTGGTCAAAGAAACAGGGTCCAATACTTGTACCTCCTATTATCCCGCACCACACATTAA
The DNA here is from genome assembly GCA_963920685.1 of Polydrusus tereticollis. Taxonomy (NCBI): domain Eukaryota; kingdom Metazoa; phylum Arthropoda; class Insecta; order Coleoptera; family Curculionidae; genus Polydrusus; species Polydrusus tereticollis. Next base: position 123,374,584 of record OY987329.1, read on the forward strand.
CACTCCAGCATCCTTGATGTTGAACTTCTCGCATCCAGTGGGGTTTTCAGCGGACCCAAAATGCATATTATGCAAATTTACCCTACCTGCACTAGTAAAAGTAGCCGCCTCATCTGTCCCAAGAATTTGGTTGATTAATTTAGGGTTTCATTGATCATGCCTAAAAGCCAGCGGCAATAACCCAGCCTTCGATAGACATCCTACAGAGCATGGGGGTAGTCTAAAAATAAAAAAAATTATATCGGTACTAAGAATAAAAATCAAAAAGAACTGACAAGATTTTTTTTATGATATAAACTTCCTGTGTTTTTAAAAAATATCTTGGTCATAGGCCGTGATATTTGAAAAAACGCTCGGACCCCAATTTCTTATTCTCGTTATGCATTTTTTGAAGCTTATTTCATGTATACAGGTTATCCCAAAAACAAATTATGACGGTTTACTTTACTTCTGCATAAAATTCTAAACATATTTCATGAAATATGTCTTATACTTGAATTCTGCCGTTTTCGAGAAACACATTATTTCTTAGCGAAAAGAAAATTCGAAAGAAAGTTGGACGGTGTTATGCAACAATGGGCTAAGCTAAGCAAATGTTTTGTTTTTCCGAGATAATTAGCTTTAAAGATTAAACAAATGAAACAAAATCAATTGTTGAGAAATACTTTTTATTTTTATTTTTATCTTTAAAAAATAAACAGAAAAAGTAAATATATACCCAAAAAAAAAAAGAAAAACAATTTTTTGACAGAAAAAAACAATGTCAAAGAGGGTTAGATGGTTTATGCAAAACTCAATATAAACAGTTATTGGTTCTGCAATAAACAACAAGAATAATAGCATTAAACTAAAAAATAGGACTGTGCCTTCTCTACAACACACAACATTTAGATATTATATTTTTTGACTAGGACTTCTCTAAATCACTTATTTCAAAATCTATATCGGCACCAATCCCTTCAATATCTTCTTCAAAATCTTGACCTTCTACAATTTTTAAGAAATTAAAAAAAGGTTTTGCATCTTGCGGAACCAGCTTAAGAATTTCTTTTAGATCTTTGATTTTTTCCACAGATAATGCTTTACCTTCTGGCCACAGAGGAGGTAGATCTACTTCTTTTAAAACTGGTTTTCGTCCTTTTCCTGCCTTTTCAATATTAACTTGTGTGTATACAGAGTCCGTTGTATGGTTTTTCATAAATAACAGAGTAGGATTTTCTTTCTTCAAGATGATTTCATGTAACTTAAGCCAGTTTATGTTTTCCTTATTAACATCAGTCTTGCGATTGGTAATAGCTTTTTTGAGGTTTACTACTGATGCCATGTCCTGAGGTGTTACACGATTAACAATAAACTTATTCTGTGACAAGTCTTCATAACATCTGTGTAGTCATTAAGGGTGTACAGTCTTTGTTTAGTTTTTAGAGAGTCTTCTACGTCTCCAAAATGTGAGTCATTAGGTAAAAAACTATGACCGGACAGCAAAAACTTTAATGTAATTGTTTCAAGCGATGTTTGATTTTGTAAGACGTGGATAAGCATTAATACCAATTTTATGCTTCGGTTTTGTCCACGACATGCATCCGACCACAAATTCAATTTTTTAACGGGTGTTTTAACATTTTCATTAATGAATTGACGCAAACAAGAACCGACTTCCTGGGTACCTCTGCCACCTTCATGCTCCAACCATACATTAAAAATACCTTTTTTTGAGCTTGCAAAGAAAATACCAAAGTTATACAAGTTCAGCTGTCGCTTACAGTAAACGATCCCAGTCGGCAGTTTTGGAATAGGATGAGTTTTCTGTAAATCGAACGTTAAAGTTTCCACTGTTTCATCTTCCTGTGACGCAGTTATATCAGACTTCATTTGGGCTCGTAGTTCTTCTGCAATCTGTAAATATTTTAAATGTGCGACTTCTAATTCCTGTTTTTTTAAATTATCAGCAGAACTTAATTGAGCAGATGGGTATCACACATTCGGCAGATGTCCTTGTGGGGGACTTTAAACTTCAGGTTGAAGTTATATAAAAAATATTTTATAATTGGAGAGGCTTACTGGCTGATCACTTTTTTTATGGTACAGGGAATACATTTTACGTAGGCTTAAGTCGGGATTAAGAAATTTTGTGTCTGCCTGAGAACGACAACAATGTGGGAAATGACGAAATATGCTTTATAACATTTTCTATTCGTTCCTGATTAATGGCATTTTATCCTCCGCTGTTGCTACCCCTTTTGTCCTGTATCAAGTTAGCTTTAATTTTTTTTAGAGCCACCTGAACTCGATTGCTGTTTATTTGCAAAGTATTTAAAAATCCTCCTTTACAAAGGCGATGATCTTCTATATTGTAAATTTTAGACTTGGATCTTCTCGACACCAAATTCTTTGTGTTAGTTCTCTTCTTCTCGATTTCTTTACCGCATTTGCTTATAAGAACACATCGTCCTTCGAAACTACCGACTCCCCAAAATTGATGAAATAATCTTTTTCTTATTTCTAAGGCAACGATATTCGTGCATTTCTTCGAACCGTTACAGGAATATGCAGCATTAAACTTTTTTGGTTCTACATCTCTATCTCTTACGGAAATATATTTTTTGTTGGTGTTAGTATATTTTTTCTATCTGCTCTCGATTGATTTAAAATCTTCCTTTTTCGTCCACGCTTTTTTCGCCCTTTTATATCTTCAACTCCCGTATTTGTTTTCGTAGGTTCTAGATCATTCATGTCTTCTGAGTCCGCAATAAATTCACTTCCCGAAGATTGGAATGGCTCTTCACATTCCGATTCATGGTCTGAATAGCGATCTGAATTTTTAATGGTTACTTCTGAAGTATCAAACTTTCGCTTTTGGACGAGAACATTATCACCGGAATACCGTATTTGTGAAACAGAGGATGGAGTGATTTTCTCGTCAGGATTATTTAAACACTCGGCACTCTCAACATTTTGAAAAATTTGTTCCAAGTTTAAATTGTTATTTTCAAGAGATTGGTGCTTATTACTTGAACATTGAAATATCTTTTCGATGGGTTGGTTTTCGGTTGAAGATAATATACCTGTGCAAGTTGTGGCAATCTGGCAATTTTGCAAGCGATAATTTTTTACCTTGTTTTGTGCGAACACTAAGCTGACTAATTTTTTTTCTCTTGTTATGTCCATCCTGCAGAAAAAATATTACTTTATTGACTAGATTTTTTCTCAAAAATCATAAATGAGGTGATCGCTATTTTGCAAAAATGGTCTAAGCCACATTGCACTTGGTAATAATAGACTTGCAGCAGCTAAAATTTATAAATCTCTTGTTTTTACAAAAAACAGTACATTGCGTTATGTTCATGTATTTTAAATTTATTTTCATAATGTGTAACAAGTTTTTTAAACAATATTTAGGTTATGTTTCACTATTTACTTTTTTCGTTTTGTTAATTATTAGCTTTTTTATCTATTTGGTTTTATTAGCTTACCTTTACTGCGTGGAACACAAAACACACCAACGAAGTTCTTACTGTATATAAATAAATAATTAACGCCAACAAGATAAACAAGCTTATAGTATACGCACTAAGAAATTTTCTACAATGGTCTATCCCACAGATATGGGGGATTTGTGGGATGGACCATTGCTGCAAATTTCTATAGGTATAGTAACATTTAGAAATTGTGGCTTAGGAAAATCACTTACAAATGGCGCTAGATGCCAAATATTGGTTAGATCATTTTTGCCTATCGTTGATTAACTCATATAAAAGGCTTTTTGATGATAAAACGTTATTTGAAAGAAGTGTGGGTTAGACGGTTGTTGCATAACACCGTTCAGTTAATAGTTTCGGCGAATTTATGGGCGGTTGCACCGTCCTGTTGGAAATAACCAAAACGTACAAAATTAGTTAAGATGTTATCAATGGAGTCATAGATCAGCTGCAGCAGATCCTTCTGAAATCCCAGAATAATACGACAGGATTCATAATATTTATCAAAGAGGCAAAAAGCAATATTTTTGTTCCATAGTTCGATATTCAAAGTTTCCACTCGAAAACATTTTATCTTACAAACAAGAAACTTTGAATCGCGTTGCATAGCAGCAACTCATCAACAATAACCCTTAAACAGCGGCCGTTAATTATCTAGGCGCAATTATATCAAATTAATCAATTGAAAGCTTTGATGTTCACACACGCGGCGAAATTCCTCATCGGCGAAGTCGCGCCGCAACATAATTTTGACTTGCGAATGGCTGTTTACATTCGGCTGTAGAAGTTAAGTGCGCTGCCGCTTCATTAAATACATTAACGGCAAAACCGCAGCCACTACATATTACAGCAATTTGTTAGTTAAATTTAAACCATTATTAATTATCAACTTTAGCTCCGTCGGATCGTTTTTCCCATTTTAATTAAAATTAAATGGCGCTCAACGGACAAATTGAAGTCATATTAACATTATCTGTTTTAGTTTGAATGTGAAATGGAAAATGCTCTCACCATTTAGAATAATTATCTGGAGTGGTCTCTTCGAGAAGTTTTTATTTTTTCCATAACTTTCTCTATTCCTCCCTTCAATTCCTGCAGACTTTCAATTTGATCATCGGCACAAAGGGGTTACGAATTTTTAACGTTGCATTGTGGTGCAGTTAGCACTAATTTTTGCATTGGGAAGATAAATTCATAACAAATTTAAAGGGTACACCCAACACCAGTTTAGGTTAAGCAGTGCTAGAAAGCTAATGGCAACGAAATATACTGGCTGATTGGGACAAACTCCCACTTTATATCGTACCTAATAAAGATATTTTGCAAATACGTAAATATTGCTGTGTTTAAAATTGAAAGAGAGTAATAAATAAGGACCAAAGGACCATTCCATGGAAATAAAGTTTTGTTCACAAAAAATGGTTCTGATTTAATGACTGCAATAAAATGGGTGCCAAGTGCGGTCGCAAATACTTTATTAATACTTACTTACTAATATAGGAACTTGTCATCTTATTTTTTCATGTTCTATCTTAATTCGTGAGATTTCCCACATTTTCCCAGACACCCTGTATATAAAAAAGGAAATATAATAGAAATGATTCATATTGAAATAAGTAAAAATATCCTAAATTTCCGCACCGACTCTGATAATCTGAGTATTACTTACAATAATTTAATTACCTAATAAATTGCAAATTTTTACCATAAACATAATTAGCATAATAATAGAAATAAGAAAAAAATTCACAGATATTGCATCTTACGCAACCATCCTATGTATTGAAAATACCCGACACAACTTTTACATTTTAATGTTTTTCTATGTGATGTGATAAAAATCCCTTTCAATATAGGTAATAATAATATACTGTTTACTAAGTTTATCTTAATTTGTTATTTGGCAGCATCTTATGCCGAGTGGTGAATCGCCAAGCTGGCGACAGGAAATTCAACGTAATGAGAACCATACAATGTATGCTACTGATACATAAATTTTTTTTTTTTGAATATTAAGGAGAATGCAAAATTGCAAAAGTTAAATAAAATAATGCCAGACACGACTTATACCTTCTGATGTTTAAATCTAATTACTCGTTACTATTATCAAGATTTTGATTTGTGTCAACATTAACCTTCAATTGGTATTTTGCCAAAACAACCAATTTAATTTTTTTAAAACTGGTGCTGTTTGCAGCATCTCAATCGCATTGCCATATTATCCAGGTTAATTATTATTGTAGCAACAGCTGCCATAGTGAGCTAAATGATACCTTTGAAAAATTACCTTGTTTGGCAATAACAACCCATTATTCAAGCCATTTTAAGAAAATTATTAAAAAATTACATTGGTTGTTTTTGCAAAATACCCTTCAATTAAGATGAAAAAATCAGAAAAACAAATATAAAATAAACGCATTTTAATATTCTTAAAGTACCTATGAAAAATGTAAACATTTTACTAATATACTTCTATGCGGGCCAGAAAGGCCAACAATACCTCTTCGCGCTCCATTTGAGTAAAACTTTAAAATTGCTTTAAATCGCATTAATTAAAAAAAAAATTATGTGTCACTTGTCTTTTATGATGTTACAAATGGGTACAATTTCGACTTTAGTATTTTTAATCTCATTTGGAATACTACAGTTTTTGACCTGATTTACGGGTATTTATCATGAATATTTCATCTATAAACCTTGGAAACTGGCCATCCCTTACCTATAAAATTTCCGTTTTTTGACAAAATCCCGTCATCTAAAATAGTAAAATAATTACTATACGATCCAGTCACCAGTATAATAGTACTTCCTACCCCTTTACGAAATTTTATTTATTTTATATTATACCAATTTGAAAACTATTAAACACCCAAACTATGTATGTTTATTTGTTAGACAAATTTGTCACCGATTAAATAATTTTAAAGTTCATTCATATTAGATACGCTAAGCAGCCTCGAGCCCGTAACATTGCGACTAGAATCAAAGACAGATGATATCCCACTGCCGACTGCCGCCGCGCGCCGCTGCATGTCGTTTTCTTTTGCATGTCGCCCGTCGACTATTCCCATAAGAGCGCGCCCATAAGTATTTTCAATACTAAAAACCTAACCTAAATTGGTGTTTCCCATATCTATATAATGCTTATCTAACCTTCTACCAATAAAATTAAAACCTTTGAAATTAGTGCTGTTAGAGATTTCAAGAAATAAACATGTAAATATAATATGTACATATATTGTATAAGTAACTGCAAAATACGCAAATGAAGGTATGTTTTTTGTTTTATATTCCATGCCATTTTCTAACTTTTATACATGGTGTCTCTAAAAGGTATGTACACAATCTGAGCACATATTCCTGAGGCCAAAATAAGCCGATTTAAAGCAACTTACCTTAGTCTGAAATTGCTCCGTTTCCGAGATACGGTAAAGTTAAAAAATAGAAATCGAATTTTTTGAAATTAATGAACATTTCTTAACGTATTACTTCAATTTCAAAAATGAAACCAAAAATTTATTTGAACCAGAAACAAAAGAGTTACGCTATGGATAAGGTGTTTTTTAAATGGAACATAGCTTTTTTTATACGATTTTTGGAACGAGTGATTTTTTTTTGTCCGTTCTGATTAAAATATTTAATATTGTGACAGCTATTTTTATTAAGTTTTAATGTTTTATCCAGTATAATTTAACTTTAACCTGTTTGAAACATACACTAGGTAATAAAGGTATAATCACCTTTGAATCCTTCAAAGTCAAAAAATTTGACAAATTTACTATAATATTGCCGAAATGAAATATTCATTAGATGAGAGATTGCAGATTGTTATCTTGTTCTACAAATGCCAAGAAAATGCAAGAGAAGCAAGGAGAAGATTTATTGCAAATTTTCACAGAAATATATCCGTCAATACTATTCTAAGGATAAAGAACCTTTTTGAGGAAAATAAAACATTACATGACAGAAAAAGAAATCCAACTCTATACTAATTTAAAAAAAAAAAAAACATTAATAATTTAATTGTTCAATGTGACCTCCGTTGTTCTCGAAACATGTGCGATAACCTCTTTGTAGCCTTTCCAAACTTGCTGTTATACTGTAATTTTCCTGGTTAAGGCGATTTATTTCATTCACAATTTTCTGCATGATCTTTTCAATATCGTGGTTTCGCTGCTTGTATACCACGTTCTTTAAATGGCCCCAAAGAAATGTGTCTAATATTGACAAATCGGGACTATTGGGTGGCCAAGCATAGGTTCTATTTCTACCAATCCATTCTTCATGGCGTTCGTTTAAATATTGAGTAACCTCACGCACGGCATGTGGAGGGGCCCCATCATGTTGCCAAATTAAATTTTGATATTCTTCCAATGGTAAATCTTCCAAAAAGTTCTCAATTTCGTTTTCTAAGAACTCGTAGTATCTTTGTCCATTTAAAGTCCCGTTAAAAAATATTGGTCCCAAAATTCTATTATTTTTTATGCCACACCAAACATGGATTGAAGTCCTTCCTTGAAATTTAATTGTCTGAAATTTTCTTGGATTTCCAACGGCCCAGTGATTATTATTATGTCTATTGAAAACCCCCGATGTTGTGAATGTGGCTTCGTCAGTCCATAAGATATTTCTGAATTAATTAGGGTCTTCGTTTTCTTTCCGAATCACAATTTGGGAAACAAATTGGAAGCGAAGTTCTTTTTGTGCCGGTGTTAGATGTTGAAGTGGAAGGATATGATATGACTTAAATTTATGATTTCTTAAAGTCCTGTGAACAGTTCCTTGGGTAACTCTTCTGCGTCTTACACCGCCGCCTATTGAACGTCCCGAACTGCGTCCGAAATTGATTTGGTTGGATTCAGTCGAAAATAATTCACAATGGCACGGTCTCGATTTCTATTCCTTTCTGGATTTCTTTTTCTGTCATGTAATATTTTATTTTCCTCAAATAGGTTCTTTATCCTTAGAATAGTATTGACGGATATATTTCTGTGAAAATTTGCAATAAATCGTCTCCTTGCTTCTCTTGCATTGTCTTGGCATTTGTAGAACAAGATAACAATCTGCAATCTCTCATCTAATGAATATTTCATTTCGGCAATATTATAGTAAATTTGTCAAATTTTTTGACTTTGAAGGATTCAAAGGTGATTATACCTTTATTACCTAGTGTATGTTTCAAACAGGTTAAAGTTAAATTATACTGGATAAAACATTAAAATTTAATAAAAATAGCTGTCACAATATTAAATATTTTAATCAGAACGGTCAAAAAAAAAATCACTCGTTCCAAAAATCGTATAAAAAAAGCTATGTTCCATTTAAAAAACACCTTATCCATAGCGTAACTCTTTTGTTTCTGGTTCAAATAAATTTTTGGTTTCATTTTTGAATTCTGCAGGAAAAAGTACATCGATTGGCTATTTGGGATTTTTCTTTAAATACAAGGAAGCTCAAAAATGAGCCCCTGTTCAGTCCTCGTTGGAAGACCCTGTACATACTACAAAAATTAAAAAAAAAAATAATGAAATTTAATATGAATATCAACAAAAGACAAAAACCGACAAACTTTACCTATATCCCCATTAGAAAAACATTTGTTGCAGATACTACAAGTGGATGATAAACCCATATTTAAAATTTTTTTTGTGTTAAACAATGTATTACCTAATAAAAGCAACAAAATAATAATCCACTTATAATAAATGCTCGAAATAACTTCTACCTCCTCATTTATAATCCCCATTCTTTTATTTTCTTTTTAATGATATTGTGGTGTGCACCAAATTGTATATATTTCTAAAAGTATTTAGACTTGGTATTCTATTTAGATTCTGACCACATAAATTAATATACTCTTGGCACGCCTTGTATCTATTTTTATTATTTTTTAAGTAAATCACAAGGATTTTAAACTTTTCCTCTTCCGAATACCCCATTTCTTGTGAAGAAATGTAAATGATTTGACAGAGGCGTAAAATATAAACAATTGCAGCATATTATTCAATAAGCCATTATTATTTTGTCTACGCCTACTTATGTTATTTATTAAAATTGTAATTATTAACACAACCTTTTAAAATAGCATACCATACATATCTAAAACCAGAATAAAATCTTCCACCAGAAAAGCGTATAATATACAGCGTGTTCCATTTAAGAAAACATAAAATTGTGAAATATTTGCCATTTTTGATATTCATTTCTTTCTTCTTCTTATATCATTTCCTAAAAATTCATGACAGATCCTACAACGTTAGTGCTTAAAGTTTTTTTGATGTCTCTTCAAATGAGTGAGTTAGGTGGGTGGTCAAAATATAACAGATTACCCGGTACAAAGATTGATACGACGTAAAAAGTTTAAATTTACTCTTTGCATCAATTCCGCATCGTTCTTCAATATCTTGACTGCATTTTCAATTCTTCGCCACAATTCCTCTTCATTATTAATCGGTCTGGAGTATACCATCGTTTTTAAAGACCCCCATGAAAAATAATACAACGGAGTCATATCCAGTGAGCGTGGCGGCCACTTTACAGGAGCGTCATTTCCTCTACCGATCCATCTATTTAGATACTCTCGATGCAAATAATTGCGGACATTTAAACTAAAATGTGGTGGAGCACCGTCATGCATAAACCACATATCTCGTCGAAGTTGTAATGGCAAATCTTCTAATAAATGTGGCAGCGTATTTTGTAAATGTTCTAAATAATCCACACCATTTAGTCGTGGCGGTAAAATGACAGGACCAATAATGAAATTGCCAATGATTCCTGCCCACACATTAATTTTAAACTCATGTTGATAATGAGTTACTTTCATGGCATGCGGGTTTTTAGCAGCATAAACATGTTCGTTATGTAAGTTGGTTACACCACTTCTTGTAAAACATGCTTCGTCAGTAAATAAAATGTGCTTAGCAAAATTCACATCCTGTAGTCTTTGTTCGGTAATGAATCGACAGAAGTCCAATCGTTGATCGAGATCCGGAGCCAAAAGATCTTGTACCTTTTGGATATGGTATGGATGAGGCTGCTGTTCTTCTAATGTTCTATGAACTACATCCTTGGATACTCCTACCTCTAAACCTAAGCGTCTGCTGCTTAATTTTGGATCTTCAGCAATTCTTTCCAAAATTTGTTCCTCAACCTCAGGAGTCTTCGTTGCACGTTGCCGTCCATAATTAGGAGTGAAGCTACCGATTTCGCGATGGCGTCTCTCAATAGCAGCAAATGTTTGATGGTTTGGTATGCGCCGATTTGGATATCTTTCTCTGTATACCCTAACACTTTCGCGGCCATTTCCTTCACAATACCCAAAAACCAATAGCATATCCGTCATTTCTGCAGAACTGTATCCTTCAGCCATCTTTACAGGCGATTTAAAATTTAACTAACACGTTTCAAACACCTTATTAAATTCTCGCGTTGGCAAATTCTTACTGAAACACTTACTGTAAACAACATGGACTGATAGCGAAAATGCTTAAAATACGAAAAATGTTTACATTTAAATAGTCTGTTGCAAAAAATATTTTAAAGGTGTTCATCAAACAGGTAAAAAATCCAAGGATTTTTGGATGTGACACTCCAAAAAGTATCTAAAAAAATACATTTTCCATTGCTAATTAATTCACTGACCACATTTAATCCTCAAAGATAACAGCAAACATTTTTTATTCAGAATAATTTAAATATTCCGGTGCGGCATCGAACACTAAAAACCGAAATATCTCAAAAACAACTTACTTTAGCTGATTTTCACAAGAGTACCTTTTTTGTTTCAAAATGTTCAAAAAATTAGTCCCTTAACAAAAAAAGGAAAAAACTACACTGATAAAGAAGTTATGGCCATTCTAAACCATAAGAACTAAAGAACACTAAAGGCCAATTTTATTAATGTCCCGTTAATGAAAACTTTCATGACAATAATTATTTCAACAGTGATCCTGGAAAATTATCTTGTAGTTGGTGTTAACAGGACATTGATAAAATAGCCTAAGACGGTATAATATCTTTTGGGTCTAATTTTATTATATCCCTATAAAGTCAGTTTGAGTTAATTCTATGAGATGATTTTATCATATGAACTGGATATTTACCCAGAAAAGCTTATACAGTCGCGTAAACATAAACCTAAAAAAAATCATCAAATCTGACAGTAATTGCGCAGTTCATCTCCTGCTTAATAATGGTTTGGGATACAGTTTTTAATAAACACCGGTGGCGAATAGTCCGCCTCCGCGCGGCCATATTAAATTTTTCAGATCCCATCTCCAAGTGCAGCAAAAAATGCGCATTTACATACATATTAGAACAGAAGCAAACCGTATGTATGCCAACGAATTTCGAAAAGGATATATTACGAAGCCTAAAAATTTTTAAAGTTGTTTTAAATAGCCTTTTTTTTTTAACTGGTGGAAGCAATGGCAGAGCAACTTTTATTAAAAATGCCGGTTTAATTTTAAATATACACCGAAAAAAAAAAGAACCTTTGCCCCAAGGAAATCTGCCATTCCCTCAAAGGAATGGGACTTTGGATAGGTCCAAATGAATGAAGTGTTGCAAATACGTCCTTTCTTTGAGGTCATTTCATTGTTTGTCTTTGTTACAAAGAAACATGAATTTAGAAGAAGATCTTCATTATATGTCCTCAAATGCCGTGCTTTTACCAATAACTCAGTACTGACTTGGATTAAAGGTTTAAGTTATTTGAAATGAAGGAAAGCGGGTTTAAAGGAAAATCTTAGGTTCTTGTCTCAACAACTCAGAAGTTTAACCCTAAGAGTATATTCTCTTATTCTAAATATATTGGAATTTGCATGAAATAATTTAGATGTTTGGAACAAAACCTGGATTTCTTATTTTAAATCTATTGACATTTCATTTAAATGATTTTGTTTTTTGAAACAAAGCCCGGGTTTCTTATTTTAAATCCATTAGTATTTGGTTGAAAGAATTTTGTTATTTGTAGCAAAACTCGTATTTCTTGTTCTAAATCTATGGGCATTTGAGTCAAAACCCGAATTTCTTCAGCTAAAATTCTTTGATTTTGGAAAAATTACTTACGTAAATTAAAAAAAAAAACTACAATAATTGTTACTAAAAAACATGTAATATTTATTAATAAAAAAACAAAAAACTGACTACTCATATACTGAACAGTATAAATAAAGCTTATAGAAGTCACAATTTCTTATTTGAGTTTATTTGGCAAACTGGGAAGTGATAATATGATATTTAATAATCTTTATTCCTTATCTTTATCGTGTATCAGGTGTACTTTCTGCTGTGAATATTTGTCTGCAGAGTTTTTATAGATTCTAGGTGTTAGAAAATAAATGCAACAAGCTTCAATTTGTCTAGAATGCCTTGGAAAACAAAAATGTTAATGTTTTATCAAGCAAAGAAGCAATGCCAAATATTAATATTGATAAAACGACGAAATATTGAGGGGGCTAAGACTCTTGAGACACCCTGTATAATGAGCCAATTGTATTAAATTCATCTAAAAAAAAATTTGTTTGGGCTAAATTTTGACACTTAATTGTATAACTACATTTTTTATCAATAATTCTTTTTATAAATTAAAATTTCAGGAAATATTAATTTACTGCTAAAAGATAAAAAAATGGTACCTTTAAAAATTTGCATTATAATATAAAAATAGATAAAAAATAATTATTGTCGATTATAACATATTATGTTAAGATATTAGGTAGGTAGGTATAAGTATACTTACATTATAACTTCCTAAGTTATGGTTTTCTTCAAGTGTTTTAATTCCCCTTACAAATCTTAACTTGTCCCCAATATTATCAGCTGGAAAGTCAATCTGTCCGGGAGTTAACAATTTAAGGATTTCGGGATCATCAATTCTTTGTTCTGTTAACAAAATCAAATAATAAAGATTTTACTAGGAATTAGGAATTTTAAAAATCGTGTATTCCTATTACTTCTTAGGTTTAACCTGACTGCACCGTGGTGCTGATATAGGTAGCGGTAAAGTGAGACCAAAAAAAGGTAGAAACGTTGCACCTCCAACCGATAACCCACCCGAAGCTATACACGCTAGGCCAACAAATCACATACCCAAAATTCAAAACAGCGAAATGACATCAAAACAAAATGTACGCGGTCTCACTTTAACGCTTCCTGCTGATATCTGTCAAGAAATAAGGAGGATTGTGCGGATATGACTTGTTGACATGTAGGTTTTAGCTCAAATGAACGAGGATTTATTCAACATTATGATGCTTTTGTGTTAAAGTCTTAAGACATATTGACAAAATACTTTGTATTTTGAAGTAAAGTTATGAGGAAAGATTTAGTCAAAAGAATCGAGAGTTTGCCTCAAATGCATCAGCTATTTTAGTCGAATGCCAAAGAATTTGCAACAAACTATCTTTCTTTAAACTAAAAGAATCATTTCCAAATGAATGGATTCGTTTGCCTATAATAATCCATGTTTGTCAGTGTACTTTAGCGCAAAACCGTGAAATTTCTAGCAATACCAACAAATTTTGACAGAAAGACATGAATTGAAGATTTCTTTTGCCTAAATGCCTATACGTTACCTTAAAGTAATTAAATGTGAAAATAATCGACACCTAAATGCCGCAATTATTTTAGCCGAAGGGAAACGCATTTAAAATAAATACAGTTTCGTTGAACTGAATCAATATTTGCCAAATGAATGGATTATTTTGCCCTTAGGATCCATTTTTATCAGTGTAAGCATCTGATTAATCATTCAAATAGCTTGCTTACGACTATACTAATGGGAGAGAGCAATATAATGTAAATTTGCAATGACAGAACATATTAAGCAGGGTGGACAACTTAAAGATTGCATTGTAGATTTCAGGTAAGTTGCAATGATAGTTTTTAAAAATTCGGTACTTCAGATATTTAAGACGTACATACCCCGAATCGGTCCTAAATTAGGGTTACCCTAATTAGCATACAATAAATAGAAAGACCAGTGTGGTAAATAAAATGAAAGCTACCTGTAGTAATGCCTCTGTTACTACAGGTAGTTTAAATATTAATGTTTATAAAAAAAATCTACTATGTACAATACAACAACTTAATTTTTAAATTTTAGTCACCATGTTCCGAGTAGTCCGATAAACTATCGTCGTTGGGGTCCAGAGAAATAATAAGGGGCTCTATCAGCTTCACACATTCTTTATTCTATTTCAATCACATGTTCGATGCACTTACTCCATTTTTCACAATCCACTGTCTTCATTCCCTCTTGCAAGATGGTGTTATGCCTTACCACAAACCCTTTTACTTGCGCCCACACCAATTTTATGGTGTTTAATTTACAGTGATATAGCGGAAGACGAAGTACCGTTATATTTCGTTTTGAAGCGATTTCGTCGACAACAAATTTCATACAAAGAGGTTTATTCAACTTTACAATCTTCAGTAGCTTCTTTTTCAGCACATCCTTATAAAATGGCTTCTTAATTATAGTAAGCCAATGAATGGTGTCGTTTTTTTTCTAAGAAGACGTTGATATTTTTTCGGATCTCCTTGAGTGGTAGCTGGCATTATCCATGACTATAACAGGAGGATGCTTTTATTCTAGTGAATTATCCTTCCATAAAAGTTTACCTCGCGCTTTTTATATGTTTTTATATTTTTCCAACGGCATATCCTTCATTTAACCAAGTTTCGTCCATATTCCTGTTTTCTCTTCGAAACTGTCTAACTGCCCTTAAATATCGTTGTCGCCAGTAGCTGATTTCGTTTTTCTCTATTAAAAGTGATTTTCTGTTTTGAATTTTTTCATAACAAAAATTCATTTCCTTCAAAGTTTTCCATAGTTTCTTCTTACCCATGGTTGGAATAAAATCATCATTTTTTATTTCAGACATTATTTTGTCCAAGGTAGGTATTTCTTTCCTTAAGTAAAACGAATGTATGATTCTTCTGACGGCAGTCTTTTTATCCTCATTTATTACAGTTTCTTTTCTTCCCGTACTTCACTTTGGTGACCTGATGGGGCAGCGTTTTTCCTCGTGCACAAATCAGTATATTGTTGACTGTCCGACTCCACTCTTATTCGAACACGTTTCAACTATTTTTGCTCCTAATATTATATGAAATAATAATTGGACTACGCCTATGGAATACGGCGAAAACCACTGGGTTTTATAGTTCAATCTTCTTCTTCTTCTTTCAGCAACCCTTCACAGTCCACTCCTGGACATAGGTCTTCCCTATATTTTTCCATGTTTCTTTGTCCTGTGCAAGTTGATGCCATCAATTCTGTTCGCCACCTTGTTTTTAATATTGTTGAGCCAACGTTGCGTTTGTGTAAGCGAGGCCTCCATTGAATGATGCGTCTTGACCATCTCAAGTCGTCCTGTCGGGCAAGGTGCCCTACCCAGCTCCATTTCAAGTCGGCTATGCGTGTTATGACGTCTTCGACTTTAGTTTTTTGTCTGATATTCTCGTTTGTGATGTGGTCTCTAAGACCTATTCCTAACATGATCCGTTCTATGGTTCTTTGAGTGGTCCTTAGTTTGTTAGCCAATTTAACAGTGATTGTCATGGTTTCCATTCCGTATGTCATCACGGGAAATAAGCAGGTATTGAAGACCTTTCTTTTCAAATTAATTGGAATAGTTCGATTTCTCAAAACATGTGATAGTTTACCCGTGGCTGCCCATGTCAATCGAACACGTCTGTCTATTTCGGCGGTTTGATTTTCTTTGCCTAATTTGCAGGGCCGTTCCTGGCGAGCGTGCAGCAAGTGCATGCACGCAGGCGCAAAATTTTAGGGGCGCAAAATTGACGGCCATTCAGTATTCTTTATTACAAATTAAAAGAAAAAAAAATCTCTTATTTTATCATTTCAATATGTCTAAAAATTTTACCAAGCGTTTGCCTTAATAATAGCACAAATGTGTTCTCTTCGTAGTTTCCTTGTTGGACACTACATGCCCCGACTTTTAAATTTATTTGTTCGATTTTAATCTGGCATGATATTTTAGGAAAAATTAATATAGTAAGTATAATACTACAAGATCCAAATAGAAACTTAAATGACTGCCATAAAGAAATTGAAAATATAAATCTTTATTTTAACGAAAAACGGCAAGAAAAAAATTTTGATTTGCTCATCAATAAAGCTAAAGAAGAAGCAGAAAAAAACGATGTAGAGCAGATATTCCCAATAGTACGGCAACGAAAAATTAAGCAACAATGTTCATATGAAAGTAAGGATGAATCTGTAGCAGATCCAAAGCAAAAATTTAAAATCGATTTTTATTTTCTAATTTTAGATACAACCATTTAGTCTTCACAAAAACGGTTTGAGGGTATAAACAAATTTCAAAATTTATTTGGTTTCTTATGTAATTTTAAAAATTTAGAATCTGACTTAATTAAAGAATCATGTGTAAATTTAGATATCGCATTGCAAGTTTAGATTAATGGAGTAATATCTAGACATTGACGGCTTAGATTTACATAATGAAATTTCAACATATAAAATTCTTAATCCTAAAAATACTACTGATTCATCCTTTCCCATAGACATTTTAAGTTATATAACTATAACTATATAACTAAAAAAAATCTATAGTCTCTTTTTCCAAATTTAGTTATAGTCTTATAAGGATATACCTACCTTACATTACCCATTTCAGTAGCTTCAGGTGAAAGAAGTTTTTCTAAGTTAAAACTAATAAAGAATTATTTAGGGACATCCATGAGTTAAGAACGTCTATCAGATTTGGCCATTATTTCGATTGAAAATAATATTTCTGAGGCTCTTGATCATAATCAGATGATCAACGAGCTTGCATCCGTGAACGCCAGACGTGTTTTATTTTAGGTATATCATTCCTCTTTTGTTTTGTTTATTACAAAAATAGTATTTTTTCATTTTTGAAACGTTTATTTTTTTATCAATAAAATACTTCTGTAACCTACCATATAAGTACTAGGTATAATATTGTTTTGTGTTTTTGTTATTGTTTATTTTATTTAGATTAATTTTATTCTCATTTAATTTTCTACTGCTTTTAGTTCCCACTATTTATTATATTTCATAAACAATCGAGTAAATAATCTTAATGACATATTGATTATAAGAACTGTTTATACCGTTTCTTTTGTTTCTTTAGGGTATATTTTTCTTTTGATATACTTACTAAATATTTTTTGTGATTTTGTTTGTTTTGGTAATTTTATAAATATTTTTTCTAATTATTTTTTATCAGTTTTCCTACATTTCAAATCATTGCCAGTTTTTCGCGAAATATATTTAAAAAAAATAGGACCATTTTTTTTAACTGGGGGCGCACCAAAGAAACCTGCACGTAGGCGCCAGACACCCCAGGAACGGGCCTGCTAATTTGATGCAATGTCCCAAATATACATATTCTTCGACGTTATCAACGATTTGGTCTCCTATATATTGTCAGGTGTCATGACTTTTGTTTCATTCAAATTCATGGTTAATCCTACTTTTGCGGATTCTCTTTGAAGTTCTTCCAACATCTCTTGTAATTCCATTAAATTCTGGCTAAAGAGCACTATATCATCCGCAAAACGCAGATGGCTCAGATGATTGCCGTCAATTTTGATGCCTTTCTTATTCCAGTCCAGAGCTTTAAAAACGTCTTCCAGTGCAAGTGTGAACAGCTTTGGGGATATGGTGTCCCCTTGTCTTACTCCTCTTTTAATCTGAATTGGGTTTGTTTCTATTTCTTCCGTGATTTTAAGGGCGATTGTCGCATTTTCATATATGTGTTTAAGAAGCTGTCTATAATGAGAGTCGATTCTTGTATTGTTCATTGCCTTAAAAATAGCCCACAATTCCACGGAGTCAAACGCTTTGGTATAGTCAACAAATGCGAGGTATAGTGGTTCGTTTTACACGTTGCACTTTTCTATTAACGTGCGGACGGATTGTATGTGTTCTATTGTGCTGTGACCTTTACGGAAGCCAGCCTGTTCCGGGGGCTGATAGGTATCTAATCTGGTTGTAAGTCTATTTGTTACAATTTTTGTCAGAAGTTTGTACGGGTGGGGGAGTAAGCTAATAGGCCGATAGTTATCAATTCTTAACTTATCACCCTTTTTGTATAGCAAAATCACCTGGGCATTTTGCTATGTTTGGGGTATTACGCCTTCTGTCAGACATTTATTAAGAAGAATTTTCATAAATTCTATAGTAGTGCTTCCGCCAAGTTCTATCATTTCTGATGTAATTCCATCTTCCCCTGGTGCTTTACCGTTTTTCATTTGAGACAATGCTAGTTCTACTTCTTGCATGGTGATGTCAGGTAGATCCTCGGAACCCACATTGAGAATTGTTTCATCAGTTAAAGAAAGTCTAATTATACTTCTCCACTTGTTTATTGAAAGCAGCTTGCGTCTTTAATAACATTCCTTCTTGACAGCCAAAACAGAACTAATCTGCAAATAAACTGCGATTTAAGCTAGAAAACAGCGCCACACAAGGGATGACACGGCCTAAACTGCAGGGAGCTTCATTTTTTATACATAAACATCTGTCACCCTCGAGGTTAATTTTAACCCCGGAGGATATGAAATACCAAAGGCGTCGCAGAAAATGGGTGAATAACAGAAAGAAGGACCTAAATATGTGAGTTTAATGCTTCACTTTCACAAGGTTTAGTCTATACTAGTTAAATGTTTCATTACAGAAGAAGGAAATGGGAAAACGAAGGCAATAGGCTAGTTACCGATATTTTTTCTTGGTAATTTTTTTTATGGCATTCAATAGAATTCAATAATCTAGATAAGTTGTTAATATTTCAGCTCTCTAAGTGTATACAATCCTTAGATATTTAATGTTAAATATTGGGTTTCAGTAAAAAGCGCTTCGCCGACTCGTGACGTCATTCTGTGTATTCTTAAGCTCGCAATCCTTTTTGATTCCTTAACTTCTTGCTTAGAATTTTTTAGGCTGAATGATGGTGGTCTAACAAGTTAATTAATATTGGCTGTAAGTTGGTTTTCGAGATGCCTAAAGCCTCTGTTGGCAATCCTGTGCCCCTGGATTTAATTTATTTAATAATATCGATTCCTCAACTATCATTTTGTCAGTACTTCTACCACCAAAACCAGAAAAAATATAAGAAATTAAATCATTAGGCTTACATGCTATTACGTATTTCGTGATGTTATATCCTTTATATTTTGAGCATGAAAGAGACTGTATAGTATTGGTTCACAACAGGGAGTAGGAATTTTTTTTTGAACCTCAGATAACGATTTAAAATAAACAAATGGATAAAGGTAACCTGCTAGTAAAGTTATTGTATTTGAATTATATTCTTTTGACAACTTTCACACTAAAATCGTCAGCTAATATTCTCTAGCCTGAATAGTTTTCGATCTTTTTTATTAAGAAAAATGTTCTGTTTTATATTTTGAAATATCTATATGTTTTTTACTATCGAAATCTGAATCTGACAAGCTTAGTTCTAATAAAATACAAATGTTGTTGTACAGCCGTTACTACTACAAACTGAGTCGGTACTATTTCCTTCGAAACCTTTTCCTTAAAAGGATATTTTCTCTTTTTTCCCAATTTTTGACAGTGGCGAATCTTCACAAGTACACTGGACTCCCATGCTGCGAACTTCAGCCTTAAGCTGTAACACTTGAACACCCATATTACGAAACAAATAAAAGACCCATATCTTTAGACTTTGGTTCGATTTTTATCCCATTTTCCTGCTCGACGTCCTCATTCTCAGTATAAATTTCTGAAGTTTCAGGAGGTAACAAGTTATTAATCAAGGATTTCTGTTCTTTTTCTGGAAAAAACGTGACGATGGTGTCGAGCTATGGGCTGTAACTCGATCTTTTTGACAATCAAAAAAACCTTTGTACTACTTTAGGCTTTAGTCTGATATTTCCTTTCTTCATTGTCTTTATGTACATATAATTTGTTTATTATATGTATTAATTATGTACATATAATTTGTTATGTCTTTTATTTAAAACAGGTTATAAATATCACATATTTTGTAGTCTGCTATCACATTGGCATTTAAACTTACGTTAAAATCATCCTCCAAACAATGAACATGGCATTCGTCAAAAGCTAAAGCATCCCGACGCATAGCCTTTTGCCAAACTTTTTTAGTTGCAGAATCAAAAGGTACGCTTATAAACAGATTTTCTGAGGCATTTCTGGAAGTATTACGGCACTCAGGAACCACACAATATTTATTAGAAACCTTTTTCTCCCTTATTTTAAGCCAGCAAGAAGATAAAAAATATATAACATAACTATCAAACGCCTTTTCCATACAGAAACAGTATAACGCGCGCCACACGCTTAGTAAATCTCGACCGTATCTGCAAAGTGACGTCACGCGAAGCACCGCCCTGTTTTCGCGTGGTCCAACTTTGGAAATTTATTTAAGGGCTTAAATGTCTGAATAAAAACCTAAAAATTTGGAAATTACCTTAAAACTTAGTCAGTCATCTTTCGATTTCTAAAATAAAAAAAAAATGTTGAACTGGCCTATTGACACTGACTGATTTATAATAATATTTGAGTCTTCGTCTACCTTTTTTAATATTATTATGCCAATACAGATTATTCCCTAACGTAAAGTTGTTTCCGTTTTTTCCTCCGTTATATTAATTTATAATTTCATAATAATTACACTGCATGGGTGACAATTTTTTTTTTGTAACAATTAGCCTATTGTAGTAGAGTGAACCTATCTGAATAAGAAAATGTAAAAAAAAAAAGTTGTAACACCGTAAGGTTTTCTTGTTACATTAAACAAGCCACAGGTAGAACGGTACCACTGAATATTTATTGAAAATATAATTTTACAAATTTTTAACCCCGTACATCGACTATATTTATAATTTATTAACATCTAAGGAAAAAACAAGCATCGCAAATACTTATTTCAAACACACTAATTCTATTTTTTCCTTTTAAGGGAGGGTCTCATCTTCTCTCTTCAAAAACCAACAGTAATCACCCATCATGGCTGGATCCCATCGTCCTTGGTACCGAATATCCATTGTCCTGATAACTTGATGGAACCTTTTACCCTGCTCGTCGCTGACAGCGCTCAAATTGTCAGGAAGAAATGATAAATGGGAATGGAGAAATTGAATTTTTAATGATGTAAGTCAGGAATCACACTGAGCGACCCTGCTCGACCGTCCGCTAACGACCGGCTACGACCAACAATTGAAATAGTTCAAATTCACGGTTCTAAGTCACACTGATCGACCGACCACAACCGACCGCTGTTATGGAAATGACATACCTGAGATTTTAGATTACGTATATTTCACAGAAATGTTTACAAACTAACCTTTATTATTCTGTGTATTTTACACACAATACTAGTAATTAAAATATCTTATCAATAATTATTAGCTAAAAACAAAACCAGCGTCACAAAGTTTGGTTGGGTTAGAGTTAGGACGCGCACGCCACTTCCACATGGTGTAAAATAAAAATAACTAGAAATTTTGTCATGTGCATTAAGTGGGATGGTCCGAGACCGACCAAAATTCCCAGCAGGTTGGAATTTCAAATACGGTCGTTGTAAAAAAAACGGTCGCGGACGGTTGAAGACGATGGTTCAGTGTGATCTTTGTGGTAAGACTGTACGTGTTGGAAATTTGATCGTTATCGGTCGATCGCGGATGGTCGATCATGGTCGCTCAGTGTGCACTTCTTAACCAAACACAAGGAATGTAGTCTATTTGACTACGAAATTTACGTTACTTTTACTGTACGTTTAAAAGAATGGTAACCTCTGTTACCGGGCGCGCGTCTTCAAAATATCGCTTACTTTAACATTAGAAAATCACTTTGCCTGACACACATGTCAGATCAAAACACATGCTATTATTGTTTTAGCCACGCGGAGCACCTACTTGTTTTGACGTCTAACAGGATACTGTTATGGCGCTACAGTCATATGTGGTCACGTGGACCCTCTTAACCAACCAACGAGTAGCGCCGTTGAAGCATTCAAGTGATTTTTGCGCGTTGTCGGTTAAACATCACAGAAACTAATATAGTTACATATTCCTGAAGCAGCAAACCTATTGCAAAGCTACCGGTTTTCGTAGACGTCAATTTATTATTATTTAGTTTAGAATATAACACATAACGTCTTTATGGTTACCGAAGACTTGATGTTTTCCGAGAATTAGAATTTACTGCGGGATAAAATGATTTTTGGCCATAGGCTAGACATTTGGCGGTTTTGCCAGTAAAATAGAATAAAAATATCTTGTCACCACGCTAGAAAACTGAAGGACTCTTGAACACAGGCAGCTTTATCATTAACTAGTTGTTCGTAGTTTGCATCCATATTGTTGCCCAAAAATCCCCTCACTATACTCACAAATGAGTTCCAAGCTCTGAGTTCTTGGCTGGTGAGCTTTTCTATAAAATTAACATCGTCCAGCAATTTTTTAATTTGTGACAAAATAAAAATGCATTATTTTAATGTGGTTTCACTTAACTGGGGACCTAAGACTTGTCTAAGGTATTTAAATCCTTTATCCTCTTTATTCATAGCGTTCACAAAGTTTTTCACTAGTTCAAGTTTAATATAAAGAGGAGGCGAAATTGCATTTTTTGGGTCTTGTCTGCAAGAGAGACCGGTTGAAATTCACTCCTTTCCGGCCAAATTCTCGTTACATAATGCTCATTCACTGCGACTGCCCCATAGACAAAGAAAACAGCAAAATTTTGTAAATCCTCCCTGAAGTCCCACTAAAATTGCTATAACTTTTAAATCCCCGCATAAGTTTCTTTCATTATCACTGGTATAATTGTTTTTAAATTTCCATTATGTAATAACCAGCTTTTAAACTATATTTCGATGAGTCTATGAAGAAGCGCCACTCATAAGGAGAATGCTCGATATTGAGTTCCTGCATTAAACCTATCAGGAAATTCCTATATTATAAAACGCAGAAAACGTAGCATTTATTCTCCTAAAAGTCATAACTTTTGTTTCTCTGGCCAGTAAGTTCAACTTCTTAAGACGGGAATTAAGAAGTTCTGACTATTGCTTTAACAACCCCAAATCACGTGGTTAATGATTTATCTCGCTTCGAACAATCAAAAGTGGAGTAAATGTGGTGTCGGTACACTGTTCCTCAGAGCTGCCTGAGCCTGATGATGCGTTATTATCTCTGTTATCTCCCAAAACAATATCTTGCCAATCTAAAGGCACCGTTGGTACTGGTAAGTCTGCATTGTGAGGAACATGTCTTATGGCAGAAGGCAAATTCGGATATTCGATCTTGTTCTTTTCTTTCTTGCAATAACCTTCAGTGTTTATCATACCAAAATGATTGGTGGGTTCTCGCCATACCATCGCTTCCCTTTCAAGCACTGCACCAATGACACACTACAGCTGACACAGTACACATGGGGAGCCCACTGCTTGTCTTCATCTACGATTAAAACACCAAAATACATGAATTGTGGTTTTTCACGTTTTCAGACAATGGTCTGGCTTGTAACTTCACCATCCATTTCCATTTTAATACGTTTATTATCTTGTTTCTTTTTAATAATGCTAACTTAACTACCTTAATCTAGTCCTAATCCTAATTTGTACAACTAAAACTATTCCTAGACTAACTACATGTTTTTGTTTTTTTGACCGCCTCGGTGGCCGAAGTGGGTAAAGCGCCGGAAACGGCGTGAGCCTGCTTTCGCGCTGCTCGAGTCGAGCGGGTTCGAATCCCGCTACAGTACGCTCAAATAAAAAAAGTACTGGGTTTGGTTGTTGTATGTGTGAGTGCAGGTACTTCTGACTAACGATTTATCGGAATCGAAACCGCAGGGTCATGCTCCTATAGCAGCGGATCTTTAACCCGATACTTGCCTCGGTTGCGGGCTGTGTGGGCAGGCTGCTGTAGGAGTGTGATTCTGTGGGGGGATCAGGATGGTGGTTGGTTGGAAAGCGACTGCGCGTGGTTCGGATCCCACGATAAACAGTAGGTCCCGTCTGGCTGACATTACCCCTCAAACCAAACAAACTTCGCCTCAATCCCGACAAAACCCAAACCATCCAATTTGCCCGCAGAAAGCAACCACCCTTCGATGCGGTCAACCTGGATGGCCGCGATGCTCCCTGGTCAGACTCAGTGAAATATCTCGGTATCACCCTAGACAAAACCCTCCGCTGGCAGCCTCAAATCCAAGGCAACCTCAATAAAGCCAGAATGACATACTCTCTTCTATACTCCCTCCTCAATCGCCACAGCACCCTAAGCCACAAAAATAAAATACACCTCATCAAAGCCATCATCAGACCCGCCCTCACATACGGTTCAGTTGCGTGGGGTTACGCAGCCCCCTCCCACATAAACCGCCTCCAAGGCCTTGAAAATCGTTACATTCGCACCCCCATGAATATCCCATGGTTCATCCGTAACGTAGACCTACACCGCGACATCAAACACACACCCCTTTCCCAGTTTCTCCGCGAGAGAAACACGAAGATTCTAACTTCGGCCCCAGAACACCCAAACCCCCTTATCAGACAAGCTTCCAATTATGACATCGATGCCCCGTACCGTCATAAACGTCCCCGTCACCAACTTCTCTAGGTGCGCCAAGCAGCACCACCCACCCACCAAAGCCCTCCCCCGATACACCTCCCAAAACCAATAATACACCCCTCTCTTAGATTCCAGAGTAAAAGTACCTTTAGTACTTTTTGGTGAGACCCTGCGGAACTGGACCGCAGGGGGGCGTGGAAGGAAGTCTGGAAGGAGTCATTGAGACTCTGAGCAAATGAGCTCAGGGCCACAAGGACTTCCGCCAGATGGGCTCACCTCTCCGCGTGTGTGTATGTGCTGACATTACCCAGACGTAAAATTACCGTGGGCGGGCTAGTAACGAATAACTAGGGGATACAATAAGTCTGTAAAAGGCTGCGGTGTCAGGACGTAAGTGTCGACCTAGTTATTTAAGAGTAATCAATCAATCAAACTACATGTTTTGGGCGCATATGAGCCGTAAGCATACGGCCCAAGATGCGCCCAAATGCCGTTATTATTGCCTTGGTTAAGTAACATTTACAATAAATACACTAATCACACGCGTACCGGCAAGTGCCTTCACGGGTGCTATAGGGGTTATACTACAATTTACCGAATTGATTACAATAGTCAATGAAACACCAATGGTAGACATTTTGGGAAAACTGTAAAAAAAAAACAGTATAATTTTTCCAGGTACGAATCAGATTATGCCCGCCCATAGCGGGCAATTCAAATGCGAAGCAGCAAAAGACCTCTACCCTAATCGCCACGGAGCGGCGGAGAGCGGCCATGATTTTGGTGGCTGTAACCTCACCAGAAATTCTCCACAAATATAACAAAACTTCTCAGGAAAAATTTTTAGAACTGCGGCGCGTCTCACCTGACATTTTCGTCGTTGAAAAAATTTTCTCAACTACACAGACCCACTCAACTCGAAACTGAAATGAAAACTGAATTAGAGAATAAGTTTAATTTTATAAACAATCCATTTTATATTATCTTTCTGTTTTAAAAATCCACCTCTTTCAAATGACCCCTTATAAAATTTACTACCGGCCAATATAAAAGGGTATAATGAGCCCATTGAAAAGTGGTACGTACTAGGGTTTTATGAATATTTGTTTCTAATATTAGAAAGATATTAACATTGTCAAAATAATGGACTGAACTGTATTACAAAAATCGTATCGACCTGTGTTATCTCCCTAGTGTCGATCACATTGTAAAAACCAAGTGCAACATATTAATTTGTTATGACACTAAACATTAACTATAGAATAAAATATTGTCCGTGTTGCCTTTATAAAAGCGTTAGTTTTTGTCATTCTTGTCATGCAATCTACCAGAACTGATAATTCTTCTAGTTTAATTTCTTGCAATCTGGGCTTTATTTTTGTTTAGGTTCTTTTATCGCATATGATATCATCCATCTGATCCCCCCGGTCTTATAAATTATTTTCATTTTCTTTTGGGCTCCTACAAATCCAATTTAACTTATTACGTCTATGTAAGTTGATTCACTACGTCACTGTTTTCACCCCGATATACCTCATCCATCGTTTGATTCGCTTTATTATAACTGCAAATCGAGGCTTGTCTCCCTGTCAAAACATAAAGACACAAGATTTATCTATGTGCCCATAAAAAGGTATTAGCTTTAATTTGTAGTCTATGGTTTGAGCCAATGTGTGGTTCTCTTAAGTCCTTTCCCTCGAGTATATTTTTGGAGGTGAATAAAATTAAAAGGTTTAATACTGCTAAGTGGTGAATGTTGACAGATGTTGCACTGATTCTCTGTTGCTAGTTACTTCAAATTAATTGTGAAAAAAGCTAGAAAGTAGACTATTAAGTAGTATTATTTATTTCTAGAGTTTGCCCTGTTACTATGACTGACTTGGTTGATGGTGCAGTAGGCGATATTAGTATAAGTATTACGGATTACGTCATTTTGCGACGGTGGTTAAAGAATAGCCTCCCAGTAGTAAAAGTAAAATTTACTGCCAACTATACTGACTCTCACTTATAAAAACTGACTAAGCAATTGGCAGCGAAAAATTCAATCAGACTTTACTCATTTAAATCCAGATACAATTACAGTTTATGTCTTCTCATATTAACTGAGTCCTGTTTTTATGTCTCGGCGATAATCTTAAACGCTACTGATGATTCTTTCGTTAAATCTTTAACCCACTCAACAGTTTATAGTGTGCGGTTAAAGTTGTGTTGCTCCTGCTGCTTTTGAACGAGATGGATAGAAAGTCTATGTTATAGGAGGAAAGCGAGAATTGTATCCACCTTCTTAGTTTCTCCAACACTGTGTGTGTCAATCAGACAAGAGACAGTATATATTATTTATCTACATCAGTTTGCATTTGTAATGACCCGCAAACCGCCAGCGAATACCCGTTCCACTTTTTAAATCGCCGTTAACTCCGGACGTGGTCATACTGGATTACTCGAATTTAAGCCGCCATCAAATTAATTGCCTTACTTTTCAAGTGGCCTTACAGATTCCAGGTTTTAAGATAGGCAACCAAGCATACACCACTAATTATTTGAAGACTTCAAACACGGCAAATTCGAATTTCTCGAAACTCTATTATTTTTTATGAAACACCCCATATATTATTGCAAAAGTGAAAAGGTTATTAAATTTGCTTTTAAATAGTATATAATTTCGGTATAATTTACCTTCTGAATATCTCAATGAAGCCATTTTTTTTATAATCAAATTTTTAGTTTTTTTGTTAGTATTCATAGTATTTAAGTAGACATTATGGCAGTTTAAAAAGTTTGACAGGAGTAGTATTAACGTTTTATTTAAGAATTTTCCAAAACGAACGAAAACTATTCTAATGAAATTATTTATTTTATATATTTACTTATTAAATTAAGTGTTTGCTGATCATTTGTTTAAGCGTTTAGGACCTTGGGATTGGTTAGCGAGATCGCCTGATCTCACAACACTGGATTTTTATTTATGGGGTACCTTATTTGGATGTTTCGAATAACTGAGTCTCAGCGAGCTTGAATGTCGTACAAGCCTTAGGCACAATTTTAAAAACGTTTAGATTGTAACTGTCAACATTCTTAACATTTATTGAAATAATTTTCATATAATAAAGTTTCAGTATAAAAAAAAGATACATTATTTGTAAGCAAATTTAATGACGTTTTGATTTTTAGAATAAAACCTATATACAATTAAAAAAATGGAGTTTTGACCAATTTTAGAAATAAGGGAAGTAAAAACACTTTTAAGTCACCCTGTATAATATTAGTTCGACTATATGGGAGTTGAATTCATTGGGTTTTGCTAAACAATATCCAAAATTTTAAATGTCTGTAAATTTAGAGCAAGAATTTACAAATTTCTAATTAAGGTCATATTCTGTGCAATATTGAACCGAAATTATTTTTTATCTCGGAAACAGTAAGAGATAGGTATAAGACTGTATTAAGAAGATATTAGTAGAAGTAAAATGTGATCCTAAATACTTAATAATATATGAGGTGTTACATTTTTTAAAATAAGAAAGTTGCAATTATTTGGGTAGAAGCGGCATCTTACGGCAAGTTACTTTTTTTTAATGGAACACCCTATATCTTAAAATATTTTTGGATTTTACATAAAATCACAATTATTTCTTATTAAGTGCATTACCAGTCTAAACCTAATAGCTTCCGAGATACCGACTTTTAAAAAATTTCTTTTTTATTATAATAATATCTTCTCAGAAATACCAACTTCTGTTAAACCGGAAGTACTATATTTCCGGCTTTTGAGCTACATCCAGTTTAACCGGAAGTTGACACTTTTAGAAAGATAGTTAAAAAGTAAGATAGGAATATGTAAGCCGTTTTACTCTAAGAGGGATTAACTGTCGTTTTACTCTAAGACGTACCGTTAGAAAGCTAGAAGCTGTCAAAATTCAAAAATGCCATTTTTCAAGAGTCGATATCTTGGAAACTATGTGGTTTAGACCTTGCACTTAATAAAAAATAACTGTAATTTTACGTAAAATCCAAAAAAATTTCAAGATAGAGGGTGTTCCATTAAAAAAAAATTTATTTTTCTACGGCTTTTTGACTATAGACTATAAAAAACTCTAAAACTTTTATCTGGAATATTTTTTGCTAGCTATTGCGCTTAAGAAATTATAGACCGTTTCCATACATACCAACGACCCTGTATAACGTTTAACCTGGCCTATCCCCGATTATGGTGGTCATAACACCCCCCTGTCCACAAAAAATGTGATACTACATAATACTATCATGAATAAAAAATATAACCTTTTTGCGTGGAAATAAAAAAAAATGGACTTAAACATAAATAATTTATCATACATCTGTTCAATGCAAATATTAGAATAGTAGACAAAATCGGAATTTAGGCGTGGTCTTTAAAAATTTTCCCTAGTTTTCAACCTAACACACTCCTTGACCCTCCCTAACATTTTTTTTTCTTGGATCCGTGCCTGTACTAAACAGCTCCAACTCCGCTATTTCTGACACAAGCGCAAGTTCTCTGCTACATTGTTTTAAAACCTAACATATAAGTCTGTAATAAGTGGAATTAAACGTAATTTAACGTCAAACCATACCTGAATACGTAAAAATCGGCCTCTTGTAAAATCAGAATTATTTCAATTATGACACTTTTTCTTGTCAGCTGTCTTTAAACACACACCATAATAGTTATTTATGGTACAAGTGTGTTATATTATATACTGGGTGATGCACGGCTTAGTTGAACATAAGAAATCCCATGTAAAATTTGAGGTGGCTAAATATTGACTCCCCTGTACATTTTAGAGAAAAGGCCGATATAATAAACCCATGTGCCAAGTTTAAATAAATTTTAATAAGCCAATCCTAACTTTTTCAATTAAACGTCATGGAAAAATTACGAAATTTTCATAGTTTAGGTAATACAGCAAACACCAGCAAATAATTTCTATAACGCTATTGTCAAAAATTGACGTAAACACAGACATACCGAATAATAGTATATTAATAACCAAGGTTTAGACAGCCATCATTATTGCCCGAGCGGCAAGTTTAAATCACGAGGAGCGGAGCGACGAGGGATTTAAGACGCGAGGGCTATAAGCTGTCTAAACCGTGGTTAATATAATATTTTTTCCACTACTACAAACTTTTATAAGACATTTATCTTTATAGTATTAATAATTATAAAAAATTATAGATAGGTATAAGTATATTTTTTAATCAAGTTACCTGCGCGTTGGAATTAGCAAAATATTTTGTTGTTTTGTCAGGTGGCTTTGTTAATGTCAATTTTTACTCATTTATGTCATCAGATTTCACGAGTTTTCCGTTTTTTTAAAAAATGAGCGAAGAAAATGTTAGTGATATTATTATGTGTACACCTTCGGAATTAAGGATGGAAGCAGAAAAAATGTTGATTGTATAGATATTTTACAATATCAAGCATCTCTAATAATCTAATATGTATTGATAATTATCTGGTTGTCAAACTGTTTAAAATGTTTATGAATTCATGTTGTAGAATCAAAAAATCAAGTTACCTGCGTTCTAATAGATTCTTGAAGATCGGTCAATAATGGATTTCAATGCCTTATTATTGACCATGGTCAATAATAACTTATAAGGCAGAGAAAAACGATTTCTAACGTTAATAATCGGTCAATAATGGCAATGTTATAGCTTAGCAGTGGAAAAATATTATTTCATATTAAAAACACATTTTCGTTTCACCAATCCGGCAATCACACATCCAAAATTAAAGACACCATTATGTTTTCCTTACTAAGCCTTTGATTTAACATAACATACCTAAGACTACAAATTTTCACAAAAACTTAAACTTCAAGCTAAACAATCTCCTAACCGATCATAAAATTCATTTCTAACATTACTGAGGTGATATTGAGAAATTCTGTCACATTCTAACGAAATACAGTTTTTTAGCTGGTCTAAATTTTTAAATGTTACATCTTTATAAATAAAATTTCTTAAGTTACCCCACAGAAAGAAGTCGTTTGACGAAAGGTCAGGAGGGGCGTAGGAAATTTCGGCCCCGGCCAGGTAGCAGCCCGATTTTGACAGGAACTTTCGGCCCCGGGATGGAAGGGTTATGTTTTTATTACAGGCATTTTCGGCCCCAATGGTCTAACGTTATAACATTTTAATTTTTTTATGATCTTTTATCTTTTATATTTATAGACTTATATTGGTTAAACAGCGCTAACACGGCATCTAATCCACCTTTTTGGTTCCAATTCGCCTTTTTCAAGTTCACCGGGGAATATTATTATTAATTGTTTGCCCCTTTTATAGACTTATATTGGTTAAACAGCGCTAATACGGCATCTAATCCACCTTTTTGGTTCAATTCGCATTACCTGCAATGTTTGGGGCCGAAATTTCTTGCAAGATTACTTGACCTAAAATTTCTAGCAGGTACCTTACCCAATATGGGGCCGAAAGTTCCGCCGCCCGTCAGGAGACCTGGCTGGCGAAAGGATTAGATGCCGTGGGCCAATAATATTTCCGCTAAAAATATTTTGCGAGTATTTCCTAACCATGAGAGAATTATGGGCATAGCAACCATCCATTTGATACCAGATCTCCTGATTTTCGCGTACAACTTCTTCTAGTGCGCGTTCAATTCGATTTTGTAGTAAGTCCAAGTAAGGTTGCCTTCCATAAAAAATGGTCCAATTATGTGATGCCCTACGATTCCCGCCCAAACATTTATGTTTTGTGGATATTGCGTCCGAGTATGAACAAGAAGACGTTTATTTTCTTGGTTTCAATACCGGCAATTTTGAACATTTGATTCGTTGTTAAGGGTGAATGTACATTAATCGGTAAAAATCCCTATTATTATTTTCTCCTTCATTATTCCACCTTGCCGTAGCTCTTTTATTCATGTTTTTTTTTTAAGTGCGCAGCACTGTGGTTTGATGTTTTCCTACGGCTTGCCCAAGAATCCTCGTGCTAATCATTTCATTTTTCTCCGCGTGCAGTAAAATATCAAAATCTCTATTATCCCTTTCTCCAGCTCTATTTACATTCTGAGTTGAGCATTTAGGGGAGTTCCGGGCAAGACGACATACTTTTTAGTTTGAGCAAAATAAAAAAAAAAATTTAGCTGCCATGAAATTAAACAAAGTATATACGCAAACTCTTGTTTATTAAAATCATACATAAATATATTTGAAACATCTGAAAGTAAGCATAAGAAAAATACAACCATATTAACCAAACTAGTAGAAGTCGGGTAAGATGACACAAGTCCGTGTAAGATGACATAGTCAATGCAAGGTTACTTATTTGTGCACAGTTCACAAGTAAATTGCTTTATTTTACGTGGAACATCTGCACATAATGTGTGGCACCAATTAAAGCAAGATTGACATCTTACCCCAGTACTCTTTTGGCCTGGAGTTTTTGTACAACTCATTACAATAAATGCAGGCGGCATCATCATTACTCTCTGTGCGGTCGCCTTGCCCATAGAGTTGACTCTCATCTTCATTATCGTTGTCCCCGTTCCGCGCTAAGCAAAGCACCAACTTCTTTCTTTCCTTTTTGAGCAAAGACTTTTAATTGGTGGCTTCTGTACTGTAGTTAGGCCGGACTCATCCATATTATAGATTCATTGGGGTGGAATTTCTTCTTCAACCATCACCTTATCCAATATAGCAAAAAACTTTTCTACTTGCGGTTTGTTGAATGCTCTTGCCCTTGCTGCTGAGGTGGGCTCAGGAGCTCTCGACGAGATCTCGGGGTGGCGCTCCCTAAATCCTTTTAGCCATTCTCAGCCTGCTAATTGCGGTTCTTTGTTAAATGAATGTGTAATTTTAGCTTTTTCAGTTAACTGGTAAGCAAGCTTTCTAATATCAGTCGTAGTAAACCCGAACAGCCTACTTTCGAAGTCTAGGATATGGGAGACTAGGTCCTTCTCCATGTCGGAATAAAAAGTGGGCTTAAATCGACCTAGATTTTCTGGAATTTTAGTAAAGTGACGACGAAGCGAAGCTTGTGGCACATTAAACGTAGTTGTTGCCTTTAGCCATCCCAATTTTTTATTTTTCACAGCTTCTACGGCCTCAGCCATGTCTTCTTTGCTCCACGACGCCCGTAACGACTTTCTTTTATAGGCATACGGCATGCTGAAATAAAAAGTAAACATATTATTTAAACATTTATCATTACGCAAGCACATTAGGGTAAGATGACATAGTATGTCATCTTAGACCGATGGTAGGTATGTCGTTTTACCCGGATTCGACAAAATTTTAACCGGTGGATTATTTTGTAAACATGTTTTGAGGTTACTTGTACTTTTCAATAAGTATAAAACGAACGATAATGGCTATTAACATTACCATACTTAAAAACATTTGAATACGTACCTGTCTGTAGATATCACGATCACACTATTAAGGATAAATAATTTTTCAACGGCCAAAAATATTTGCAATCGATTTACTCCAAAAACTCCGTTGACTCACATCCGTAAACAATTTCTGCTGAAGCGCCATCTACGAACCCATGTGTACACTACTTTTTGCTCAACTGGCGCGAATAGTTTATTCAAAATGGGCACTGTGTCATCTTACCTTACTATGTCATCTTGCCCGGAACTCCCCTACAGTTATTCTTTACAGTGCCTTTGGATTTAAATTTACTAATGATGAGCTTAATTAATGAAGCGGAAGGGGTAGGCTTATCAGGGAATTGAACTGAAAACATTAAACCGTATAATTCCACTTAATCTTAGTTACTTTTTCCTTAATGCAATAGCTCATATTTAGCTATAATTAAAGCTGGATTTATAAACTCGAAAAGTTGGCGAGGTTGAGGTTCAGTTGGTGTTGGAAATAGGAGTTTAATTTAAACTAAAGGGAAAACTCGGTTCTATTTATACACTCGTTCATGTTGTTCATGTAAAGCTCATGTAAGGTTCAAAAACTTCCCGGGTAGTTCGAGATAATCAATTTTTATGCTCGGAATTCGGAATATCTAACCTCACAACTTGACCATAACTTCAACTTCACCAACTTTTCGAGTTTATAAATCCAGCTTTAGCTCCTTCAACGAAAATGTTGTCACTGACGATACTTTTCGTTTTGTCAATGCCAAATAATAATTTGCTAGTGTTTGCTGTATTACTTAAACTATGAAAATTTCGTAATTTTGCCATCACAGTCAATTGAATAAGTTAGAATTGGCTAATTAAAATTAATTCAAACTTGCCACATCGGTTTATTATATCGGCCCCTTCAAAAAATTATAATGCAATTTTTCTCTAAAATGTACAGAGGAGTCAATATTTAGGCACCTTAAAATTTACATGGGATTTTCTATGTTCAATTAAGCCATGCATCACCCGGTATAAGTCACGCTCGGAAATGTTTTTTTTTCCTAGTGACATACCTATATGACTTATATGACCTAACATACGAGTGTCATACAAAATTACCCAACACTTGATAGATATTATTAACAATAGAAAATTATATTGTTTCAATGTAAAGTGGAACACCCTGTATTATATTTTAATTGACATATTTGGAAATGACAAGTTTGACACGTAAAAGTAGGCTAGGGTGATTATTGTTGTTATGGAATTGATTAATAACAAAAATTTGAAGACAGTAAATAAAACTATTATTTTTGCTATTTTCTAGGGTAGTTTTCCAAAATATGGAAGCAACTCCAGCCGAAATTCAGAAAGAAGCCGACCTGACGTGTTCATTTATTATTCGCCACAACTCAAGAGATAGTTATGACAAAGACTTCAAAGAATGTATCGACTTTTGTGCAAAAAGACGTACCTGCGTGGTAAACGAAGATGTTTTATTGGCATATTTTTTCAATCTCGAAAAGAAAATGGCACCTTAATATAATACCTACACATGTTAAATTCTTATATTATAACATTAAAGCTTGGTTACATTCATTTCCGTGAGTTTTATTTGTGTAATAAATGTAGAATGATTGCCGAAATGAATGCATATATTACCACAACCCACCTAGTGAGTTATAGTTATAACCCACAAGTTATAAGCTACTTTATTAGTCTAAAATCGAACCAATGTTGCTCACTTTATACAGTGTGTACGTAAAGTAAGGAACAAATTCATTATTGAATAATCTAAAAACATTTCGAAAAAATCCTCGGACACGTATATAATAATTTTTAATTGCGCATATTTTTGCTTATAAATTTATTATACAGGGTAACTCATCTAGTAAATATGACATTATCAACGATTTTTTTAAACGGAAACCCCTATATTTTAGTGCAGATCTGTAATCTTCAAGAACAGCTGATTTCAAAAACATAACACACCTAGGGCCTAAAATTGATAGTTTCGTGGCTACATGGTAAGAAAAACATTTTTTAAAAAGCACTTTTAATTTAAAAAAAAAATGAAATAAGCTATTGAATTAGTGTTGAAATTGTCCTCCTTCTTGTGCCTGGCAGTACCCCAAGCGATCAATAAACTCTTTTGGACTTTTATTATGGTTTCTTCTAAAATATTCCTGCATTCTGTTGTTATTCGATTTTTTAAATCGTCAATATTGGCAGGTCTTATTTTATAAACAACATTTTTCAGGTGACTTCACAAGAAGAAGTCCAGTGGTGTAAGGTTTGGAGACCTAGGCGGCCCTTCAATAGGCCCACGTCTTCCAATCCACCTGTTCCGAAAAACTTGACTGACATAAAGGCGCACTACTGCTGCATAATGTGAAGGTGCGCCGTCTTGTTGGTACCATAAATTTTCATCTAGAATTGCAGGATTATTTCTACTCGGATATAAGTTAACTAGCGTAGGGATAAAAAAGTCTTGAAGAAACTGAAGGTAATTTAGCCCGTTTACATTGTTGTAAAAAAAATATGGCCCAATAATTTTATTTTTCATTATACCCGCCCAAACATTATATTTTTATTATATCCACCTGGGATTTTCTTGTGCCCAATATCTACAGTTTTGCCGGTTTACTTCACCATTTAATTTAAAAGTAGATTCATCCGAAAATAGGATATTTTCAACAAACAGAGGATCTGCGTTACATCTTTCCATTAATATTTGACAAAACTCCATCCTACGATCTGGATCATCTTCATTCAACTCATGAACCAGTCGGATTTTAAACGGGTGCCATTTTTCTACCGTTAATAGGTTATGAACGGTCATAGCAGCCGCCTCATGATATATGCCAATCAGGCGGACGCTGTTATGTGGATCTTCTTCTATAGCCAATAAAATATTTGATTTTTTATCATCCCGAATAGCTGGACGGCCTTTCCTGGGAAGATCTTCCTCAGAACCCGTTTTTCGAAATTTTGTTTCAAGTTTACTCACAGTTGATCTAGTGATTAGTCTTTCTGGGTACTTAGCGTTAAACAAAATGCAAACTTATTGTTGGGTACGAATCCTATCACCATATCCAAACATCATAAGAATTTCTATTCTTTGTGTGGGAGATAAACGCATAGTAACTTAATATTAAAATTAATTTTATTACCTCTACTAAACTTACTAGAAAAATTCAATATAATGAAAGCATAATGTAATTTTCTAAATACCATAGTTACTTAACAGCAAATAAGCCTACTTAAAAAAAAAACATATCAGCAAATAAGCCTACTTTTAATAAAATGTATCTTACATACAATTATTTGTTCTACCCTGGAGCTACGAAACTATCAATTTTAGTCCCTAAGTGTGAAGTTTTTGAAATCAGCAGTTCTTGGAGATTACAGATCTGAACTAAAATATAGGGTATGACATATAAATATGTATACATATGACACCTTTGTTCTCTAGCTACTTGCTGAGACCTTATACAATAAGGATTAACCAAATTATGCTAAAACAGCTATTCTCTTGGCTACATGCCCCAACGAGCGCTGAATTAAATAGCACAATTAGGCGTATTTTGACTAACACTGTTAGTACTAAAATACAGACTCAGATTGCAGAAACTACCGGGAAAGAAAATAATGAATCTTTATTTCCAATGATAGGTTGCTACGCTGCTGCTACCTGTAGACCGGTTTCGAACTCTTTGGTTCTCGTCAGTACAGGGCAAGCATGACAAGCGAGCACACCTACCATTGGAAAATTGAAACACCCTATAGCCAGGTGGCGCCATCCTCCAGAAGTTTCTAGCAATCTGATGTGAAAGATACCGTATGGTACTATAACACAATAAATAGTAAGAGAATACTACTTGGCAAGTGGTAATCATAATATCCAATGATAGGTGTGCTCGCTTGTCATGCTTGCCCTGTACTGACGAGAACCAAAGAGTTCGAAACCGGTCTACAGGTAGCAGCAGCGTAGCAACCTATCATTGGAAATAAAGATTCATTATTTTCTTTCCCGGTAGTTTCTTCTGCAATCTGAGTCTGTATTTTAGTACTAACTGTGTTAGTCAAAATACGCCAAATTGTGCTATTTAATTCAGCGCTCGTTGGGGCATGTAGCCCAGAGAATAGCTGTTTTAGCATAATTTGGTTAATCCTTATTGTATAAGGTCTCAGCAAGTGGCTAGAGAACAAAGGTCTTACATGTATACATATTTATATGTCATATTATGATTACCACTTGCCAAGTAGTATTCTCTTACTATTTATTGTAAAATATAGGGGTTTCCATTTAAAAAAATCGTCGATAATGTCATATCTACTACATGACTACCCTGTATAATAAATTTATATGTCAAAATATGCGCAATTAAGAATTATTATGTCCGAGAATATTGACGAAACGTTTTTTAGATTATTAAATAATGAATTTGTTCCTTGCTTTATGTACAGGGTTATCCAACCAAGACTGGACAAGGCGATTTTTTGACTTTTCCTGTACTTTTATAAAAAAACTGAAATAGCCCTCTTAAGTCATTTTCTCCCGCGAATTCGAATATCTTCAGCAAAAAACAATTGAACATCAAACAAAAGTACTAGGGGTCACTTTGTAATTTTTTTAAATGGGATGCCGTATTTTTAATGAGCTTATCCGATTTCTCATATAAATTTTGATCTAAAATGTTGGATTTTTAATTCAAAAACGCCTTTTTTCTTCAGTTTTAAATTCGGAAAATGTTCGTCTACCGTAAGATTAATACCTGATAGATGGATACCCGTTTCACCTGTTCACCCTTTAACCTGCTTTAAAGCGTCCGTCAGTTAGACAAAATAATCAAGTTTCAAATTTCTATATATTTTTCACGAATTAATTACAAATTTAGTAGTTTTTGCAAATCTACTATTGCCTACGTATAAAAAAAGTATGACATATTAGAAAAAACTATAAACTAAAGCGAATAACTTTAATCTCAATAATATAATTGTTCTATGTGTCCTCCATTATTTTCAAAACATGACCGATGCCCCCTTTTCAATCTCTCCAAAGAATCTCTTACAATATTTTGGTCCTGGTTAAGTCTATTAATTTCATTTATAATTTTTTGCTGAATGTCCTCCAGACTTCTGTTGGGTCGTTGATAAACTACATTTTTTAAATGACCCCATAAAAATGTATCCATTGGCGTGATATCGGGGCTATTTGGTGGCCAATGAATTGTTCCGTTACGGCCAATCCACTGTAACGCTCGTTTAGGTATGTTACCACTTCTCGAACTGCATGAGGCGGAGCACCATCCTGCTGCCAAATGATATTGTTGTAGGCTTGCAATGGCAACCTTTCCAAGAAATCCTCGATATCGTTATGAAGAAAATGGAGGTATCTTTGGCCTGTTAAAGAGCCACGATAAAATAGTGGTCCAATAATTCGATTTTCTAACATCCCACACCAAACATTAAGTGAGCTCCAACCTTGAAACTTTATCATTTCATATCTATGAGGGTTAACTGCTGCCCAGTATCTTGTATTTTTCCGATTGTATACCCCCGATGTTGTAAATGACGCTTCGTCACTCCATAGAATTTTATTATATAAATTATAATCTTCGTCTTGCTCTCTCATCAGCATTGAAGCAACAAATCGAAATCGCAGTTCTTTTTGAAGCTGTGTTAAGTATTGAACGGGAAGGATGCAATATGGTTTTAGACCACATTTTTTTAAAGTTCTGTGAACTGTTCCCCATAGCTTACTCTCCGGAGCCCTGGACCATACCTTACTTCTCGTACCGCTTGCGGAATAGAACTCTTCGGATTTATAGTAAAATATTGAACAATAGCTCGATCCCTTATATTCCGTCTTTTCATCTTTCTTGGCTTATCTTTCAATGTCTTACTTTCTTCAAATAGGGTCTTAATTCTGAGAATTGTATCCACTGAAATGTGTCTCTGGAAACTCTCAAAAAATGTTCTTTGTGTTTGTCGAGCATTCTCTCCACTTTTGTAATATAATTTTATTACATTTAGCCGTTCTTCTAAAGAATATTTCATTATTTGTAATTAATTCGTGAAAAATATATAGAAATTTGAAACTTGATTATTTTGTCTAACTGACGGACGCTTTAAAGCAGGTTAAAGGGTGAACAGGTGAAACGGGTATCCATCTATCAGGTATTAATCTTACGGTAGACGAACATTTTCCAAATTTAAAACTGAAGAAAAAAGGCGTTTTTGAATTAAAAATCCAACATTTTAGATCAAAATTTATATGAGAAATCGGATAAGCTCATTAAAAATACGGCATCCCATTTAAAAAAATATCAAAGTGACCCCTAGTACTTTTGTTTGATGTTCAATTGTTTTTTGCTGAAGATATTCGAATTCGCGGGAGAAAATGACTTAAGAGGGCTATTTCAGTTTATTTATAAAAGTACAGGAAAAGTCAAAAAATCGCCTTGTCTAGTCTTGGTTGGATAACCCTGTACCTACAGACTATATGTAAGTGTTGGATAAAGTATATTTTATAAATTATTTTCTTGGATAAATAATTTAAGTATTTTCAAAGGTGACAATTACGAATAAACGTTAACAAAGTATTGTTCATTTAATACATTTATATAACGAGCTGCGAGAAATTTTAATAATAGACCGCGAGGGTTGGCTGAATGTGGCTTTTATAAAGCTGTCGACAGGTAAATATCCTCAATTTGATTATGTCACGCCATTTTGCTCGTATCGTTTCTATCAGCCACTTGCCCTTTTAAACGTATCTAATATTTACGTATAATAAATTTTAGCCACTGCACGCAAACTAGGAAATTAATATGAAAAACTAACACATTAGTAGGTTCATATTGATCTGCTTTCTGGTAATTATTTTTTAAAAGTAAATCCAAAAATTGTTTTAAGAAATAATTATATCCTACTAGTGCAGATATTTTGCTCTAAACATCGCAATTCCAAATTTTTGTTTTTTACGGTACTCTTCTATTTATTACACACATAAAAATAATGTCTTAAGAGTTTACCCTATCCATTTTTCAAAAATACAGTAAAAATTATCAGCGGTATTTAAAATTCAATACTTTGTTTCTTAATGCGATTGCTCTCTCGCATTAAGAAACGTGTAAGTTTACCATGACAGGACCCGTTAGGCAATGTGGACAACTTTAAGGTTGCATTGTAAATTTCTGGTAAATTGCAATAATAGTTCTTAAAAATTTTGTATTTTAAATATTTAGGACCTATACACCCCGAATCGGTTTTAAATTAGAGTTGCCCTAATTA
Source organism: Polydrusus tereticollis (assembly GCA_963920685.1). Lineage (NCBI taxonomy): Eukaryota > Metazoa > Arthropoda > Insecta > Coleoptera > Curculionidae > Polydrusus > Polydrusus tereticollis. The sequence goes on from OY987329.1 coordinate 123,415,285, forward strand.
GCATACAATAAAAAGACCAGCTTGTTAAATGAAATAAAAACTATTATAGATAGTTTTAAAGCGATTTCGTCAAACAAATTTCGTACAAAGAGGTTTATTCAATTTTACAATCTCCAATACCTTTTTTAGCATATCTTTATGAAATGGCTTCTTATTTACAGTAAGCCAATGAATGATGTCATTTTTTTTCCAAGAAGACAGACCATGGTATTTTTTGGGATTTTCTTGAGTGGTAGCCCGCATAATCCATGACTATAACAGACCCAAGAGGAATAAGATCTAGCATATGTTGGAAGTATTCTTCAAAGACGTCAGCGTTCATGCCTTCATGATAGTCTCCAGTCCGTTTTGATTAAAATGCTAGTAAGCCGCCATCGAGAAATCCATTTTTGCTACCAATGTGAGTACCTAATTATTAATCTTTTACCTTTTCCCGAGGGTGCTTTTATTCCATGAAAGCTGGCCTCGCGCTTTTTATATGTTTATACTGCCATATTTTACTAACGGTATAACCTTCATTTAACCAAGTTTCGTCCATAAAATAGATATTCCTGTTTTCCCTTCGAACCTGTCGAACTGCCCTCGAATATCGTCGTCGCCGACAAGTGATTTTGTCTTTCTCTATTAGAAGCGATTTTCTGTTTTGAATTCCATAGTTTCTTTTTACCCATGGGTGGAATGTAATCGTCCTATTTCATTTCAGACATTGTTTTGTCCAAGGTAGGTATTTCTTCTTTTAAGTAATACGAGTGTATTATTCTTCTGATGACAGTATTTTCATCCTCATTTATTACAGTCTCTTTTCCTCCTGTACTTCTCTTTGGTGACCTGATGGGGCCGCGTTTATCTTCCTGCACAAGTCGGTATATGGTTGACTGTCCAACTCCAGTCATATTCGAACACATTTCAACTAATTTTGCAACTCCGAATGTTGTATAAAATAATAATTGGACTACGCTTATGGAATACGGCGAAGACCGTGACCTTGAGAAAGTTCAAGGTCACTTGCAAGGTCAAATCCAAGTTTTAGCCGCCATGTGACCTTGAACTTGGCTTTGACATTGAACATGACTTTGTCCGTGACCTTGAGAAAGTTCAAGGTCACTTGCAAGGTCAGATCCAAGTTTCAGCCATGTGTCCTTGGACTTGGCTTTGCCATTGAACATGACCTTGTCCGTGACCTTGAAAAAGTTCAAGGTCACTTGCAAGGTCAAACCCAAGTTTCAACCATGTGACCTTGAACTTGGCTTTGACATTGAACAGACCTTGTCCGTGACCTTGAGAAAGTTCAAGGTCACTTGCAAGGACAAATCCAAGTTTCAGCCATGTGACCTTGGACTTGGCTTTGACATTAAACATGACCTTATCCGTGATCTTGACAAAGTTCAAGGTCACTTGTAAGGTCAAATACAAGTTTTAGCCATGTGACCTTGAACATGACCTTGTCCGTGACCTTCAGAATGTTCAAGGTTACTTGCAAGGTCAAATCCAAGTTTCAGCCATGTGACCTTGAACTTGGCGTTGACATTGAACATTACCTTGTCCGTGACCTTGAGAAAGTTCAAGGTCACTTGCAAGGTCAAATCCAAGTTTCAGCGCCGTGTGACCTTGAACTTGGCTTTGACATTGAACATGACCTTGTCCGTGACCTTGAGAAAGTTCAAGGTCACTTTCAAGGTCAAATCCAAGTTTAAGCCAAATGACCTTGAACTTAGCTTTGACATTGAACATGACCTTGTCCGTGACCTTGAGAAAGTTCAAGGTCACTTGCAAGGTCAAATCCAAGTTTCAGCTATGTGAGATTGGGTTTGGCTTTGACATTGAACATGACCTTGTCCGTGACCTTGACAAAGTTCAAGGTCACTTGCAAGGTCAAATCCAAGTTTCAGCCATGTGACCTTGAACATGACCTTGTCCGTAACCTTGAGAAAGTTCAAGGTCACTTGCAAGGTCAAATTCAAGTTTCAGCCATGTGACCTTGAACTTGGCTTTGACATTGAACATGACCTTGTCCGTGACCTTGAGAAAGTTCAAGGTCACTTGCAAGGTCAAAGCCAAGTTTCAGCCATATGACCTTGAACTTGGCTTTAACATTGAACATGACCTCGTCCGTGACCTTGTATTTATTACAATAATAATAACATTTATTACAATAATAATAACATGTACCTAGGTACCTACTGATTATTCATCTTACTATCTTACTCATATAAAATGTATGATCGTATTCTATTGTCTACGCCTCGCAGCGCGGTGCGGAGGCTGCCAAATTTTTGCAAACGCAAAAATGGAAATTATTGTTTTTTAATTTTATGTATTACAATATTAATAATATGTACCTAGGTACCTACTAAACAAGTTAAATAACATATATGTATACTAAATATGTAGCCACTAACTAAGTATTTGTATTGTGCCTAATTTTAAACCCAGGTATTTTTTTGCATACAATACCTATTTCTCTTCCGAAATTAAACCAAATTACCGCTAAATAACAACGAGACACGCGAGTCACTGATGGAATAAAAAGTAATAAAAGTATATCAATTCGCCGAATTCAGCCCGGTCCTCAACACAGTTTGATCGTCTCGCTACAGCATATAGATCTCGCAGAGTGTAAGTGGTGTTTAGGATGTATTTTGTGCACGTGTGATCTCGCTAGTCTCTTCAGCTCAGGTTTGTTGCAGTGGCCGATAAATTCCTTGCTGAACAAAGTCCCCCCTTAATATTTTGTCAATATTGGGGTGCTACTTAGGGATCGAGCATCGCAAAAATGTTATACCTAGTAAAAGTTTGTGCCCTAGAGTGTATGTTTTATGTTTACTTTAATAAATAAAAGATTTTATAAAATTAAATGGATAAGTAATGTACGTTTTCCAGTTGATTGCCTTTTAACTATTAACTGATTATATTATGATGTGTCGTATATCCTCTATACGTTGCGGAATTTACGCATATATAGAAAACATAATGAAATTTCGAATTTAAAAGCTCATATAAACACACAAAATATCGCGATAGTAAAATCGCTAACATAAATTTGAAAATTCATTAATTTGATTATAAAATCGGGCAGGGGTTTGACGCGCATATAAATCAGGACGAAATATATTTTCCGGATTCGTTGCGTAGAGAATTAAGTAGAATGTATAAAATAGAGTAGGTTAAGTGCGAAGCAATTTTTACGGGTTCTAATTTATATTAAGCATTGAACAGGATGCTTAATTAATATTGCGGCAGGGTCGATAGTGCCGACCCAGTGTCAAACAGACAACAAACAGTATATATTATTTATCTACATCATTTTGCATTATATTATGACCCGCAAACTATCAGTGAAAAACCGTTATACTTTTTAAATCGCCCTTATAACTTGTTAGCCAGGACGTCATAGTGGATCACTTGTTAACACGCCACCATCAAATTAATTGTATTACTTTTCAAGTCGCCTTTGTAACTAGGTTCGGCAAGCCGCCCTACCATAAGAAAGAACTTCAAAATTCCAGGTAGGTAACCAAACAAATATAGTAAAAGCTCTTTACAAAAACCTACCACACATATTCTTCAGACCAAAATTAGCCGATTTAAGTAAACTTATCTTAGTACAAACTTGCTTAGTCTGGGCGCTAGACGGCGCTGAAGTGACAATTTTTAAATCGTTTTTCTGGATTAATTCAAATACTGCTCATACTATTTTGCCGAAATTTGGTACGTTGGCATAGCTTTATGGGGCAAAAAACCCATGTCACAATTCTGATTAATATCAGTCCATGGGCGTAGAACCTGGGTTTTTTACTAATTGCTGGTTTAAGATTTCTATGCCAATAGAACAAGAGGGGTTTCGGCACAAAATTCAGATGAACCAACTCATTTGCTACAAAAAAGGTACTCTTGATAAGACTCGATTCCTTTGACGGTTTTCGAGAAATTTGCATTTTATTACATAATACGTAGTACTTTTTACCACGTAGTAGTACTTATGTACTACAAAAAATCTCTTGAACAGTTTTCTTATCATCTGCTTTTTGTTCGCACGGTATTTTTCAGGTATGTACAACACGACTTTACACCTCACAAACGATTGTTATTGTTGGTTATTATTAGTTTCATCTGACAACATAAGATTATTGTCAAATTTGTAACATTTAATATTGTTGCTAACGTTCAATTATTTTATCTGCTTGCATTAACTATTAGAAAACTTTAATTGTCATGAATTATCTCATGGCTGTGCAATACACAATACACCAATGCAGAATATACCGATATGATAGTGGTATATGGATATTGCCAAGGAAATGGGCAAGAAATCGAGAATGTGTCAGAGTCTACTCCGAAAGGTTTCCAAATCGTCGTATACCAAGCCACTCGACGATTGCTGCTGTTGAAAGACGCCTGCGGGTACTTTCTTGAATCTTGCTTTCGAATTGATCTAAGATCTTAAAATCGTCATTCTTATCAATATCTTGCCTTTTTAAAATTTTTGTGTCGTCTATAAAGAAACTAAATGTAGCTCAAAAAAATCGTCTGCTTTCGTACGAAATTCAAAGATATAAATAATGGAATTCTGAAGCTATAAATTATAAAATGCAAGTCTTGTATCAAATAGTTGCCATTTCAACATGCGACTTTATAAATGCATTCACGACGTGCAGCTCGATTTTTCTACATCGCAACAAGAACAATACTTAACACTTTAGCGGCATTAATAAATTTAGTCTCGTTTAATACTTTAATTTTCGTTTCGCACGAAACATTCGTTTTTGTGTTGGTTTGGGAAAAGGGCGTGAGAATTATTAATAGGTTGCCGTTTTCTAGTTACGGTTCCGAAATGTGTCTACACAAGCGCTGTAAGTAAAGGCGACGTCTTTTATTTATCTCAAATATTAAAGCAGCGATAAAACGAACCATATAGTCTATCTCAGCTGAACGTTTTATTGTAAGTCAGGTAATTATTCCAAAAGCTAAGCGAATTTTTCACCAATCTTTTGCATAAACCCTGACTTGAGGTTGCTACTAGTATTTGAGAAAAAAATATTTAAATTTCTTTCACTTACATCAGGTATGTACGATATCTTGCATGTAATCTAAAAAAGTTTACCATTCCACTAAAAGATTACTTGTAGAACTCGTGATAATCCACTTCTTTGTCAAAATAACCGAAAATTGTCACCAAGAAACCTTGAAAACATGCCGAAAAACATAAAAACTTGTAAGAAAACAGAAAACTTTAGATTGTCCTATGAAAACAGCTCACGGGTGAAGATACGGCCAATCGTTGCCTGGTTTGTTCACTGTTGCCATGTTTATAGCACAGCAATATTCTTCAGCTACCTATGGAGACAAATGATAATTAGGGTCCTGGTAATTTATAGGCATGACGGAATTAACAATTTTTGAAAATTTGAGGTCGGTGATCACGAGTTCATCAAGAGCTCAGCATGTCCCACAAAAACAATGTGGGAAATAATAAATAAATACCGTGGTTACACATCTGGCAGCAGTGGAAGGAATTTTAACATGTACCCTGATATGTTAAATAACTTCTTTGTAGGCATTGCATCAGACTTGCAGAGTAGGGATGGAGTTTCTGCTATGAATGCACTAGATAATATTAAACAGTTTCCAGCAGAAAACTTTAAATTTGACGTTCGAGACCTAATAAATTCATTGAAAAATAAATCCTCAAAAGACTCTTATGGCTTTAACATAGCCCTAATAAAGACCATTAAAAACATAATTGTAGGTCCTTTAACAAAACTAATCAACCTACGTTTTTATGAGTGTACTTTTCCTCTTGCTCTTAAGCAGGCTACAGTGCTTCTGATATTTAAAAAAGGTGACAGACATGACTATTTCTCTGCTTCCTGTATTTTCTAAAATTGTTGAGAAATGATTTTCTTGAACACAATAATCTATTCAACAACAAACAGTTTGGTTTTAGAAGGGGTCTGGGAACCTCACTGGGTGTCATGGACCTTGTGTCTTATATAATTGATGTCTTTTACAACTCTGCATTTACATCGGCAATTTTCAGTGACCTTAGTAAGGCTTTTGACTGTGCCAGCCACGATGTTCTTTTGGGTAAGTTACGGCGCTATAACTTTGGTGATAGTGGCCTGGCCCTCATTAGAAGGTATCTAGAGGGAAGATGTCAGAGGGTCAAGGGCGGTTTTAGCTTTTCAACATGGGGGGGGGGGGGGTAATTTGAAATCCGAATTATTTTTTTAAAAAGTAACCAGAAAATAAGTTTGGGAGAGGGGTCAGAAAAAAAATAGCGGCGCAGGCGAAAAATTTTTGGGTGCCACGCCCTTATTTCAATGATGATGCTTAAAATTCTAAATTCATGGGGGGGGGGGGGGTAATTACCCTATTACCCCCCGTAAAACCGCCCTTGCAGAGGGTCGGTGTTGCTGGTGTGTTGTCTGGGAGCAGGGATGGGGATACCACAAGGGTCTGTATTGGGACCCCTACTTCTTATAATCTATATTAATGACCTACTTACTAAGCAAAAACACATTCATGCTTAGAAACCTGGGGGAATGTGTGTCAAGGTGTGTGTTAAAGGATGCATACTTTGCTACTATCCATTCACACATTAACTATGCTATAGTGGCTTGGGGACATAGTAGTGGAGCTGCATTCGTGTTTGCTTTGCAAAGAAGGGCTCTACGGCTGGTTTGTGGTCTGGGGTACGGAGAGGATTGTCGCCAGGCTTTTATTCCTAATAAAATACTGACACTACCATCTCTATTTATCTTAGAAACTGTACTCTATGTCCGATCGCACATCGCTCATTATGACACTCATAGCTCTCTGCATGACCATGATACTCGTCACAACTCAAATCTTGTGCCAAACTATTGGCGACTTAAAAGGTGTCAAGATGGCCCTGGGTTCTTTGGGATTCACTTCTGCAATAAACTCTCATACCATCAGAGAAATCTACCTATTGGAGATTTAAAAGAAAGGTTCAAGGCATTTCTCATCAGCAAAGCATTTTACTCTGTGGAAAAATTCTCTTGTCTTTTTATTCTCTTGTTATATTTTGCATTTTTGTTTTATCAGTCTTTTGTATGTATTTGTTATTTTATCTGCATTTAATTTGTATTATGTCTAGATATTTTAATTTGTTGAACAATTTATTTTTATTAGCTTGTTTTATTCTGTATTTTATTCTGTATACTCCTCAAGTGATTTTACCTGTAATTTATATATAGTTCCGAGACAGGGATATGGAAAGATGCTTTATATTTTTTAAATTATTGACGTATGTAAATACTATAGATACCTGTTTGTATGTTAACATGAATAAATAAGTTTGAAGTTTGAAGTTTAAATCCCTGGTCTTTACTAGTTTTTAAGAAAAAAAATATATTAAAATTTTTCACTTACAGGTTACGTTTTTTTTTAATTGCTTCAATTTTGTTGTTTTCTCTCAAAAATTAATGATGAAACTTGTACTAAACTATCTCTCCACAATATGTACAGGGTGTGGAGTACCTCCTAATTTCTGGTTAGCATATAGGGGACGTCAAAATATACCTAATTTCTCAAAGAAAAAAATATCCTAGAATGCCCCGTAATGGAGATACAGAGCCCCAAATGTGTACCCAGCGATTTATCTTTTTGGCTCTAACTTCTGAACCGACTTGTATAATTTAATGAAATTTTAATATTTTATAAAGGCCATAAAGAGTCATTAAACCATCTGACAGCAGATGCTATACATGGTCAAGTAAGTTAGGAGCGGACTTGTTGGTCCAAAATTTTGACCGGAGTTGGAAACTGATTTTTTGAATACTCTGGTCACTCCTCTCTAAAAAGGGCACTCTTAATTTATTTCGATAAAACTGGCGGTTTTCGAGTTAAATCGGCTTTTATGCGAAACGCTCAAAAGCTACTAATGCTAAACACAAACAGGTAAAAACAAAATACGCAGGATATGTTGATATGCATTTAATTGGGAAGCGCTTTCCAACTCCTTGAAGGCAAGAAGACTATACTGAAAGATTTCCAGCTCGGAGCTTAATTACTTTACAATGTTGTTAAAATATAAAAATAATGATAACGTTTAAATGGTATTTTGGCAAATACTTACTTCAATACATTTTCTTAGTCTTCAAATATTATTTTATATACCTTTTTAATTTTAATTAATTAAAATCTAAACAAAAAAATGTAATGAAATGCAATTGTTGAAAGTTGCAATGCTTTTTTTTACTTGAAATGTAGGATATACCAACGCTTGTTCAACTTAGTACAACAACATAAAATATGATTCGTTCTTTTTCTGATACATTTACGTTTTTAAATGATACCTATAGTTGATGCAAAACAAAAACCAATGCACGTCATACCCTTCGAGTGACATCAGTTATCGACAGTGTTGCCAGCTTGTAACCAAAATATCCGAGTGAGGGAATTACACAGTTTTGTTTTCATAAAAACAAGATAAATACAACGTGTCTTCGGAAGTTCTTACCAAATGGAAAACTTTTTAATTATTAACTCTACGAAAAAAAGTGCGTCTTCCTAAAAAGTCCTGCTTGGTGAGAAAATAAATTTGCACAAGAATATTTTTATGCTGAACATAAAATTTATTTATTCTAAGTATCTTACTAGCAGAAGCTCTTGACACGTTATCTTGAACTGTGTTCTTTATTCCTTCCAATGAAATTTTTGGATTTTCCACAACCGCTTGCAATACTTGTAATTGATTTTCTTCCGGAAGTGGTCGAACTGCATGTTATTTCTTGAAATTATTTTCGACAGAGCCAGTATTCTTAAATATGTTGACGACATTGCCGACAGTAACGTGGCTAATATGTTTATTTGGGTGTCTAGTATTAAAAATTTTGGCAGCCTCGCGATGCGTCTTATAATTATCGCCAATAATAAGAACTATTTCTATTTTTTCATCAACAGTCAGTTTAATCATCACTATTATTGTTTAAAGTAACTAAGAAACGGGAAAACATTTTTTTAACAAAAAGTTCACGTATTGAAACAAAAATTATAATTGCCAAACTGTCACTGTCGCTGCTAAAATGCCTATTCTGTTACCAACAACAATCAATTGTTTCAAATCCAGAAATAGTTATTTCCAAAACCGGGTCTTTCACAAAAAGTGCCCTGTGGCCTAGAATTATTTTACCGCAAATCTTTACGACTATTAGTTTTGGAGATATAACCGACGTCTTTTATAAATTTTAAACCCGGTACTTTTTGAAGCCTCTGTATGTCCAACATGCAAATATTCTTGTGCAAATTTATTTTCTCGCCAAGCAGGACTTTTTAAGAAGAGGCACTTTTTTTCGTAGAGTTAATAATTAAAAAATTTCCCATTTGGTAAGAACTTCCGAAGACACGCTGTATGCAAAAAATTCCCATAGTTTATATATTTGTTTACTGCATAATACCTTTTACCATCAACTTTATTAGATCTAACACTTCTTTTATTTTCATCTTGCCAGGATCGACCAATAGTACCATTCTAAAAAATCCATGATTCATCCAAGAAAACGAATTGCTACAAGAATGCTTCTTTTTCTTTAATATATTCTTTGAAAAATACCAGTCGTTTGAAAGCTACATGGAAAAGTTCCATAAGCCCTCGCCTCAGCCCTTCTTTTTACCATCCGAAACCTATTTTCTTTGAAGAGGCTTCTTAAAGCGTTAAGACGACCATCAAACAGTTCTCTGTCTTTTAATTTCTAACTTAAAGTCGTCAAAACTACATGATGTTCTAAAAAAGTTACAGCTTATGAATAACCGATGCAAAATATTATAATTTTTAAATAATACAACTTACTTGTTTCGTACATTCCATAAATAGCGTCACGGATAGAACTTATATCCAATCTTCACACATTTACAACTCTCTTCGAATTAGAACGTTTGTTTCAAGGTGATTCTAATAATTTATTTTCCTTAACTGTTGTTAAAATTGAGCTTACAGTGGAGATATTCAAATTTGGAGCAGCTGCTACACGCTAAAAATTAGTAAAGTACAAATGAAATATGTAGACCTTAACATACTCTTTAAATTTACTACTCTGTACTGCTGTCAAGGGTAACACTAGGCCATTGTTGTTAAGTTATTTCTAAAAATAGTTTCGTAGAGAAGCTATTAGCTCTTTACACCGACTATTTATAGGCTTCGACATTGTTCACAAATAGTAAAGAACGTAATCGACAGAGATATGTATGTGTACTTTTACTTTTCTTAATAGGTTTTTTAATGCTATTTATAAAAAGATCTGGAGTTTTTGTTAAAAAAATAGACGCACAGCTACACGGAACGACGAACAATTAAGGTTAGTTTTGCATGAAACGTCAAATCAAGCGAACGCACACAACGCACCGTTTACAGTTGTGTTGCCAACTATCGTCCAATAAAATTCAAATTATATTAATATTTACAAGCTTAAGTAAACAAAATATTTGTTATAAGTGGGTTCGTATCCAATAAGAATACTTTAAATTTGTAGTAAATCCAATATCGCATAAAGTTTTAATACTTTTCGCCCAAATTTAATTCCTCGTGTTTCCCACGGATTTACAATTATCAGCTGATTGATGCCGTGCATCGGTTTTTGTTTTGCATCAACTGTATATCTACATTATCATCATGTGCGTCGAGCGTAAATTCCATCCGTCGACTTCATCCGATTTACAACCCAAATTGCTGAAAATCCCAAAGTCAAAATTGTGACCTCTAAATATAATCTTTAGTGATCTGATCAGTTTGATAAGGTCATGCACAAACAATACTCTCCTGTCTTTTTGGGAAATATCGTTCATGCATCCCCGACAAGGAAATATTGTGTAACCGAACGTGAATTGCTTTGTGAAAAAGTCACAAAAGACGCAAACATCCTTTTATTTTTGCTTGCTGTTTTCGACAGGTATCTTCCCATACACATGTATGTAAAATGACCGTAAACATAAGGGTATATCACTAGGACATTCTCAAAAAAGTGTGTAAAATATGAAATCGAAAGTACACAATTGCGTCCTATAAATTTAATATTAAATCAAATACAACCCCCAAATTCAATCAACAAAGCACCTTCTGGGATTCAAAAGTAACAAAATATATACCAATAATTAAATTATAACCCTTACAGTACCGAGATAAAAATTTTTGAATTTACAGTTCATTTTTATTTTACACCGATAAAATTAGATAAATAGACCACGTAAATTAAAAAAAAAAAAATTTCAAAAGTGTTTTTTTGGTTTTTTAGGGGGTACACAATTGTGAGTCTTGGGAATGAAGATATTAAAGCACAATTGTGAAAATTATTTTTTATTACTTTGTATGAAATGAAATAAAACAGTTTTTGTTTTTGGTTAAACAAAGAAACACGTTGCATTTAGTGCATCGGATTCTTGAACGACTTTCACATCCGTCTAATCTGCATTTAACCGGATTCTTCATTCCTTCGATGTTTGGCCAGTGCTCAAAACCGTCAAAGCGTTTGTCCATACAGGGAAGATTTGCAGGCACTCTTCTCTTTTTTCTTTCATTCCCCTGATTGATGTTTTCATCCTTTGAATTTTCTGCTTCCTCGGTTTCCCCCGAAACACGCTGTTTTGTGCCTGCAACCAAATACTGTCCAAGAGTAAGCCTGAACTCTAGAAGATCCATAATTTCTTTGCTTCGAAAGTTTTGACTTCGGCAATCTCTTCGATACTCCATCCAGCTGTTTACTATTGCTAAATCAAATAAATGTAAAATGGCTTTGACCGTCCACTTACGGGTTCGAAAAAAAGAACGATAGTACTCCATCATTTGGTCACACACATCAACACCGCTTATGTGTTCGTTGTATGATTTGACAGCAGCCTGTGCGTTTTTTCTCTGTTTTATTCCATCCCTCTACCTCAGTTTCTGGCTCTCTTCCAAAAGCTGTGGATATCATGAATACAGACTTATTGTCTTTCCACTTTGTGATGTAAAGTTTATCATCAGTTCTAACAACCACTTCGGACTCTCCTCGATTCATGGTATTATCCTTCTTGAACTCGAAGCCTTTCACTCTGTTGTACATAATAGTAGCAGTTGCATCTATCTTTAAAGCCATCAACTTGTCCATCAAAGCAACAGTTGAAAAATATCTGTCAAAATATAAGTAACTATTTTCTGGTAATGTTTCTACCAAGCGCAAAATTGCTGACGCGCCCAATCCCAGCTCCCTGTTTTTTAGTGGAGTGGTATTGCCCTGATAGATTTCGAAATCTAATACCAGTCCATCCGATGTAGTAGCAACAAAATTTTTAAGCCCCACAGGTCTTGGCTTGTTCTTTACAAATGGGCGAACTGGATATCTGCCTTAGAAAGGAATCATTTGTTCGTCGATGGAAAAAGCTGTCGTCTCTTTCCTCTCAATGGCTTTACAGCGATTTCGGACAATATCGATTACAGGCTGTATTTTCCACAATCTGTTATTTTTTTGTTCATCTTCTGCTACGCTAAGATTGTCCACAACGTGTAAATTTACACGTATCAAGTAAAATCTTTGTCGCGACATGACGCCATCAATTAACGGGAATTTAAATTTTGCATTCCAATACATATGTATTCGTGGAAGATGAATACATCCCATCAAAGCATTCATTCCAAAAAATTTCTTTATTTCTTGGAAGGTAAAGTTGTTTTCTTTTGCATTTGTCTGCAAGAAATATTGAGAAGTGTAACTAGCAGCTGACTGAAAAAAGTCATCGTCCAAATATTTAGCAAAATATTCATTTGGAGTTTTTACATTGGACGGAGGAAAATTTTCTTTTACAGGAAAATCTTTGCTTTTAAAGATTCCACGCTTCTGTTGCAACTTCTGGAAATGTGTTAGGGGTAGATCATCTTCAGAATCCGAAGAATTATCGATTTCCTCCGGTCTATCGATTGGTGGCTCTTCAGGAAAATCAAACTCCTCTTCTTCTCCTTCCGACCCAAAATCCGACTTCAGTTCATCTAAAAATTGAAATAATTCCTCCTGATCATCTCTTAAGCGGTCCAGATCGATTACGTCATTACTTCTTCCTGTAATTAAATTTTGTTTAATTAGAGGAGTTACAATAATCGAACCACGTTGACTCCCGTGGCACACAATTATGACATACGTTACAAAATCGTAATAATTAGAAGCAAAAATTTGAAAGATAATTGCAATTTACACATACAGTATACTTCTTTGTTATTTATTGCAGCAATTTAAATATAAATACCTCAAAACTTCCACATGACTTACAAACAATTATTAATTACTTACCCGCACTGCTGAAAACAATCGTTCACTTTCGAGGTCACCACAAAAATGCAATACCAGAAAAACAACCGGTTGGCGGGCGCATATCCATTAAATGCAGGATTCACAATCATGTCGTACAGTTCTCAACCCAGTAAAATCATATTTTGATACTTATAACAAGAGAAAATAAGGAAGTCAAAATTGTGTCATTCGGGAGCGTAAGGGATAACGTCTAGGTACCAAATATTTATTTAAAAGCATCGTTATATTGGAGAATGCCCCAGGCATAGTAGTTTTTTACCACGGCCATATTTGTTGAGAAGGGATGTCACATGGATTTCTTTATGTTAAAAGGCGAGATTTATATATATGGGGGTAAAGTGGTACACAAGGGTAGACTCTTTTATCTCTCTGTTTCTGGGGTGTGTCCGTGAAAACTTCAAGGACACCGCGTGTCCTTTGTAGGGTTGCAAGGATGCCGATTGGACTGTTGAATTTTTAAAGGGGATAAATTGCAATCATAAATAAAAGGAGATTTGCTATTTTTGTAGTATGATAGGATAGGAGAACCGATGCTACAATTCGTCTTTTACTTTAGAACAATACAATAAGCTGAATAAAACAAATAACTTTAGAATTGATCACCTTATTTGTCAAACCACAACATATAAGTTTTTAACTATCAAGGCAATTAAAATAGGAATCAATCTTAGATCAGTAAAGTCAGAACCTTCTTCTCGTCTTAAAGGTGATAAATATAGTTGGATTAAATATTTTAGTTCTGGTTGATACGAAATGAAAACATTACAACTTTTCCAGGGAAACTGAAGTGAAATCTAGAGTGGATGGATCTTATGCCCCCCTCTCCAGGTGAAACTTAATCTAACGTTAACCTTATCTTGCAGATTTAAGTTTTACGAGTGACTATTGGCAAATAAGTGATTCTAAGGCCATGCAGCTAATAATTAGCTCTCGCAGGACGATAGGAAGTTTGTCGTCCGATCAACCAACCAACACGATAAAATTCAAATGACAATATCCAAACTTATAGCACTGGCATTGTTGCGATGGGCACTTGTCGGTCGCATCGATTGAATTTAAAGCTGGTTTGTTTCATGTCGTGTTGGTGGCATGTTGCTTGCTGACACAGGTGAATAACTCTCTTGAAATACTCATCTATGCTGAAGTGCTTGTTTATGGAATAAATGGAAGGAAAGAAGTGGATTTAAGAATCAACGATTCCAAAAAAAATACCTCTGTTTCTATTTTGTTTCAGTATTGGATTTTTTAAAATTTTAATTTTTTAATTTTAATTTAAACACTAAACATTTCAGTGGCGGACTTCAACAAACTGAGCATGAGTGGTTTGTCATACGATCAACCAAAGTCGTCACGTCGGACAACAATACAACCAACCGATTTTGTCGTGATCTAACTTCATTAATCAGGATACGGACGGACTTAAGTCATGTCCTAATTAATTGTATTTTCTTGAAGTGAGGATTGTTTCTTCTATTGATATCTTAGGCTCTCTATAATTCTGGGCTTTTGGCATTAAAACAATGAAGGTATCACAGTGCGACATAAAGTATCAAGACAGGATTGCTATAAGAATAATTTTATAACAGTAATACCATTTTTATTAAATTATATTCAACAAGTATTAACCGAAATAAAATTACTTTCTAACGGCCATATACAAAATTGTTACAACGTTACCCAGGCAGTAATCAATATAATAAAATTATCATAAATAATGTAATTTAATCAAATAGTCGTATTGGGAATAAAAACGATTTCATACATAATAATTCATATACCGAAAATAAAACGTTTTATTTATTGTACACATTATGATGATTGCCTTTATAAAACGTTTTGATACCCCTAGCAACATGTCCAAAATAGGGAATGACAATAGCGTTTCGCGTTTCAACGAGTCAGTTGTATTTCATACTCTCTAATTGCATGTACTGTGTTGATAATTTCACAAAAAAATACTCACAATTAAGGGAATATAAAAATATTGTTTTCGAATAGTTTTTCTCAAGTAATCCATTGTTTATACAAAAAAAGGACGTTTAATTTTTTTGTCTTAATATAGGGTTTGAATGTACCCCTATTATTTTTTACTTAACTCTAAAATACTTTATGTTGCAAAAATTGCAATTGTAAATATATGTTTGTGTTTTGCGCCATAAAAACAGTGATATGGGTATTTCGCGAAAAACGGGCAATGATTTGAAATGTAAGAAAACTGATAAAAAATAATTAGAAAAAATATTTATTAAATTACCAAAACAAACAAAATCACAAAAAATATTTGGTAAGTATATCAAAAGAAAAATATACCCTAAAGAAACAAAAAGAAACGATATAAACAGTATTTATAATCAATATATCATTACGATTATTTACTTGATTGTTTATGAAATATAATAAATAGTAGGAACTAAAAGCAGTACATTCACAAGAAAATTAAAGAAGAATAAAATTAACGTAAATAAAATAAACAATAACAAAAACACAAAACAATATTATACCTAGTACTTATATGGTAGGTTACAGAAATATTTTAATGATAAAAAAATAAACGTTTCAAAAATGAAAAAATACTATTTTTGTGATAAACA
This sequence comes from Polydrusus tereticollis, assembly GCA_963920685.1. NCBI lineage: Eukaryota > Metazoa > Arthropoda > Insecta > Coleoptera > Curculionidae > Polydrusus > Polydrusus tereticollis. The sequence continues at coordinate 123,431,174 of OY987329.1, forward strand.
AAACAAAAAAGGAATGATATACCTGAAACAAAACACGTCTGGCTTTCACGGATGCAAGCTCGTTGATCATCTGATTATGATGAAGAGTCTCAGAAATATTATTTTCAATCGAAATAATGGCCAAATCTGATAGGCGTTCTTGACTTATAGATGTCCTTAAATCATTCTTCATTAGTTTCAACTTAGAAAAACTTCTTTCACCTGAGGCTACTGAAATGGGTAATGTAAGGTATATCCTTAAGACTATAAATAAATTTGGAAAAAGAGACTGTAGATTTTTTTTAGTTATATAATTTAAAATGTCTATGGGAAAGGATGAATCATTAGTAGTTTTAGGATTAAGAATTTTATATGTTGAAATTTCATTATGTAAATCTAAGCCGTCAATGTCTTTAGATATTACTCCATTAATCTCAACTTGCAATGCGGTATCTAAATTTACACATGATTTTTTAATTAAGTCAGATTCTAAATTTTTAAAATTACATAAGAACCCAAATAAATCTTGAAATTTGTTTATACCCTTAAACCGCCTTTGTAAAGACTGAATGGTTGTATCTAAAATTAGAAAATAAAAATTGATTTTAAATTTCTGCTTTGGATCTGCTACAGATTCATCCTTACTTATATGAAAATTGTTGCTTTATTTTTCGTTGCCGTACTATTTGGAATACCTGCTCTACATCGTTTTTTTCTGCTTCTCCTTTAGCTTTATTGATGAGCAAATCAAAATTTTTGTCTGACCGTTTTTCGTTAGAAAAAAGATTTAGATTTTCAATTTCTTTATGGCAGTCATTTAAGTTTCTATTCGGATCTTGTATTCGGATCTTGTAGTATTTTACTTACTATATTAATTTTTCCTGAAATATCATGCCAGATTAAAATCGAACAAATAAATTTAAAAGTCGGGGCATGTAGTGTCCAACAAGGAAACTACGGAGAGAACACATTTGTGATATTATTAAGGCAAACGCTTGCTAAAATTTTTAGACATATTGAAATGATAAAATAAGAGGATTTTTTTTTTAAATTTGTAATAAAGAATACTGAATGACCGTCGATTTTGCGCCTGCGTGCATGCACGTCCTGCACGATCGCCAGGAACGGCCCTGCTTGTCCTACTACTCTCTTTTTTTTTCCGAAGTTCTTCCAACTTGGGATCTCTGTTTTTTTTTTTAAGTTAGGAATTCTTCTGCGACTTCAATTGAATCTTCGCAAACTGTTTAGGTTTTATCACTTGTAGAAATTTTCAAATTGACTTTTGCCTTGATTATTCGTATTTCTGCTTGTTTGATTTAAAAAGTTTTATACTGCAAAATTTTGGCGCCTATTCCATTGATTGTGAATTGATTGGGTCATTGGTGGTTGATTGATAGTGCCTCACTACTATAAGTGCTTCTCTACTATGGGATTGGACCAACAGGGTAGTTTCGGTAGTTTGTACGTACTGTTTGGTCTAGATCTCGTGTGGGAGTCCGTGATTAATGGGTTTGTCGATACGTCCGTACGTCTGTAATATTCTGTAATAATTTTTGTGAAAAATTCATTTATTGTCTGCATACGAAAGTCTTGATGAAGTATGCGATTCATCGTGTACCTGGGAACATCCGCAATAATTTTTAGTGCCCTGTTTTGTATTACCTGGAACTTATTAAGCTCCGTTCTGCTTATGTTGCACCATGAAGGTGCACCATAAGTGAGAACCGGCCTGACTAACACCTTGTAGAGGTTGACCTTAGTCCTATTACCAAGTCTACTCCGCCTGTGAAGCAGGGGATAGATAGAGCGTAATTGATGCAATGCTAGCTTCACTCTATTAATTGAATTGCGCCTCCAGTTCAGTCGTTGATCAAATATAAGTCCCAGGTATTTTACCTCCTGGCACCAGTTCACCTGGACTCCGTTGACCCGAAGCCTTGTCTCAGGCCTACTAACATTGCTTTTCGAAAAATAAATAGCCTTTGTCTTAGAGGGATTCAAGCGAATCTTCCAATCCGACAGCCATTTCTCTAGCTTGATTATGTGGCGCTGCATCCGGCTGACGACAAGTCGCAGCTGTTTGGTAGTTGAAGTAATTGCGGTATCGTCAGCGAAAAGATAGAGCTGCGTAAATCTATCGCGCGGAATGTCATGAGTATAAATGTTATACAGCATCGGAGAGAGAGGTGAACCTTGCGGTACTCCCGCCCTGATGTGTTTATTCAAAGAAAGTGCATTTTCTGACGAGACAGCAAAACTTCTATTCTCCAAAAAAGAAGCTACCACCTTGATTAAGTAGTTCGGAGCTCCAAGTCTTATCAACTTCAACAAGAGGCCATCATGCCAGACCTTGTCGAATGCTTTGCTTACGTCAAAGAAAACCGCTCCCGTGTGCTCTCTCCTGTTAAAGCCTTTTATTATATTTGAAGCTAGTCGCGTCGTCTGCCTGACTGTGCAATGTTCAGGCCGAAACCCAAACTGTTCGACAGGCAGAACGTTATGCATAAACACAAAGTCATTAAGTCTATTCAAAATTAGTTTTTCTGTGATTTTCCCAAGACTCGACAGCAGGCTGATCGGCCTGTAGCTAGCTGGCGCCGTAGGATCCTCACCTTTTTTATATATTAGAATGACTTTTGCATGCTTCCAGGAGGACGGAAAGTGGCCCTCTTTGATTATTGCCTGGGATATGCTTACTATATTTCTCAAAGTTTTGTCAGGTAGATTTCGCAACGCCACGTTCTTTAAACCGTCAAAACCCGGGGCTTTTCGAATATTCAATACGCTTAATAGGGACTTTACCTCGTCTAAGGTGACTTGTGGAAAGGCCTGAAACGGGAAATTCATTGATTTATAAATTTGTATCGTCCTTGAGACCCTCTCATCTCTAAACGCGTCATTGGTCGGGTTTTCGCTGAATTGATCGCATAGTTTGTCCGCGAGCAATTCAGCTTTATCTTTGGCATCGATTAAAACAGCATCTGTTTCCTGATTTATCAGGTGAGACATGGGTGCTCGTGCTCCCCTGGTCAAAGTTCTCGTCATTCTATAGATGGAATTATCCTCTATAGATAGACTTTGGACCTTGTTGTCCCAGAGGTTCGACTGCCGTTCGATCAACAATTCCCTGACTACCTCAGCCGCCCGATTGGCCTCCGCCTTGATGCGAGGATCTCCAGTGCGATACGCCCTATTCTTTAACCGGTTTTGTCCTACTACTAAATTGGTGCAGATAGGAAATGAAAACTGTGCACCTCTCTATTATATGTATAATAAAAAAAAAATAAATAACGTCGGTTATTGTATCATTTGAAAAATAAGACCAGGTTAATTTAGTATTAGTAAATTAATTGTTTTGTAAATATATTGTTTTTAATAAAATTGTTTTAAAGAAAGGAAATAAACAGATCTTTCATTTTTATAAAACTGAATTATATCCGTAGCAACTACCAGATGTAGATAACGTTTTATAAGGAAAATAAAACAAATTTTAACGGTTATAAAATATTTGGAAGACGCACGTTTTATAGTGCCAAAGAAACGAAAAAAGTTCCAACAAGCTTATGTTCGAAAATACTTCGTTTCGGAGATACAGGGTGGCAAAGCTTTATTTATATTATTGCTTTTTCTAAATAATTTTTGAAATATTGTCGATATTTAAACTAAAATTGAAATCTAAGGGTTTCTGAAATGCGAAGCTCGAATATGATGTTAGTATGGCTCCCACTTTTCTATACATGCTTGCATTACATTTTTAAGCAAAAAAGTGGATTTCTTATCATTTTTACGTAAAAAAGGCGTACTTGGTAGAAGTCGCTACGAGCAACAGTTCTCCAGAAAGAATAATAAAAAAAATAATATCCGAGTTTGATAAAATTGCAATTATCTCCTAAACAAGGCCGAAATCAAAAAATTATCAAAAGATACTTTGCGTTAACCATTAAACTGCCTATATAACAGCGTTATTAATAAAGAAAACGGCAGTGGCGTAACAATTTTTGTTCCGCTTAAAAATTGTAATATTGTGTATGTCCGAAACGAAACATTTCTGGACATAGGATTATTAAACTTTAAGTTAGGGTCAAGCTTTCAACTTGAATTAGGCAATGATAACTTCAGATATACAGGTTGTCCAGGTATGGTCAATAATTAGGTATCGAGCAGATTGGGTCAAAATAGGGTCAGTAGGTCATGTAACATTTTGTCGTATGTCCCCCTAGTCCGGAGCTACAGCCTCGCAGAAAGTAGACCCTGAAGATGTATTTTCTTAATATCTTTGAGAACAGTAGATACAAATTTGAAATTTATGTATTATATAGTCTGTTGCTTAATGCGAGAGAGTAGTACATCATTATTGAACTACTCGAGATCGGGTAGAGGCACAGGAAGTTTACCTACCGGTGCCTCATTGTTTCAAAAATTTGAAATGTTTAAGTAGTTACTTTTCAGCATTTGTTAAGAAACTTCGTTCTTGAAAAGGCTAGCGTTTCTAAATTTGTTGCTGCGAGACGGATGAATAAAACTGCGCTTTCTAAAAATGAAAAAACTATTATTCTCAATGTGTTCAACGCTTTTCACCACCAACTCACATTGGTAGCAAGAGTGGATTTGTCAATGGCGGCTTACTAGCATTTAAGTCAAAACCGACTGGAGACTATCATGAAGACATAAACGCTGATGTCTTTGAAGAACACTTTCCGCAAATGCTAGATCTTATTCCTCCTGGGTCTGTTATAGTCATGGATAATGCCAGCTTCCACTCAAGAAAATCCGAAAAAATACCAACGTCTTCTTGGAAAAAAAATGACATCATTCATTGGCGACTGTAAATGAGAAGCCATTTCATAAAGATATGCTGAAAAAGGACTGGATATTGTAAAGTTGAATAAACCTCTTTGTACGAAATTTGTTGTCGACGATATCACTTCAAAACGAAATATAACGGTACTTCGCCTTCCGTCATGAATGTGATATGGACTGTGAATTACATCCCTTGGAATTGGTGGGCACAAGTAAAAGGGTTTGTAGCAAGGCATAACACCACTTTTAAAATGAGAGACGTTGGAAACCCCTTGCAAGAGGGAATAAAGACAGTGGATTGGAAAAATGGAGTAAGTGCGTCCGAACATGTGATTGAAATAGAAAAAAGAATGTGGGAAGCTGATAACATGCTAGAAAACACTGTAGAGCCCCTTATTATTTCTCTGAACCCCAACTATGACCATAGTTCATCGGACTACTCGGAACGTGATGACTAGAATTTAAAAATTAAGTTGTTGTATTGTACACAGTAGATTTTTTTTATAAATATTAATATTTATTCCAATTTATCTATTTTCATATTATTCTTACTTCTATATAAGTTTTTATCTACTTAATATTAGAATAATTAATATCTCAATTATCTGCCTATCTCTATAATTATAATCAAGCATAATTATTATTAAACTTATTATTCTAATAAACTGCCTATCACATTACTTTCATTCACCAAACTCGTCTGTGACCCTAATCTAGGACAGACTCGGGGTGTGTATGTCTTAAATATCTGAAATATAGAATTTTTAGAAACTATCATTGCAATTTACCTGAAATTTACAATGCAGCCTTTAAGTTGTGCCACCCATTCCATTTTAAAATTCTTTATTTCCTATTGTTTGACAAATCTACCTTACAACTAATTAATAACTAGCTAGCCTAATTCCTAAAACTAAACTTAACTAATTATTTACATGACTTAGGCGCATATGAGCCGAAGGCATACGGCCCAAAATGCGCCCAAAAAACCTGGCAAGCCAGGCGGCCGTTATTATGGCCTTTATGGTTGTTCGCGTAGATTTTAGATAATTGTACTATTTCACTCCCGTTCCGGCAAGTGCCATGACGAGGTGTTGAGGGCGTGTATTTCGCACAGGCAAATAATATAGTTCTCAAACTATCACACTTGATTTTACAATAATTTTCAGGTATGGAAAGCAATGGAAGCACTCTGTGAAAAATTGCAAAAAAACCCAGTCAGATTAGTTGTGCCACCCTGCTTAATGGGTCCTGCCATTGCAAATTTACATTTCATTGCTTTCTGGCATTAAGTAACAGAGTATAATAAGCTTTACATGCAAAATCAAACTGTTGTCGTTAAAATGTCGTCGACAATTTACAAGCAGCGTCAAAAATAGGGGAAGGCGTAGTTAAAATATACCTAACTTTTTTTCAAATTGATTAGGTACTATACTTTTTTATGTCAAATTAGAAAACTTTTTTGCAAAAAAAAAGGTAGTCTTTGTTAAATAGGATTTAGGGCGTCGTTTTCGAGATAAATCGATCAAAATATTATCTTGCATGCCAAAATTATTGTATTTAGCTACTGTATAAAAAAACGAATGTCAAAGTGATCAAATACGTAAATTTCAATTTTCTTAATAGGAACATATTGTAGGCGGAATTTTTTATGATATTTTTAATAAATTATATGATGAAAAATATTAAATTTGGGTAAACATTATTAATTATGTTCCTTTTTCGAATAAAAGGTAGTTTTTAAATCGACTTATCTTGAAAACAATTATTCTTTAAATCGTATCAAACTTTGTCGCAAAAAAGTTGATGTTTTCTAATTTGAGATGAAATATACCTTTCACAGATACTACCGATATAATTAATAACCATTGCATCCAACTATCTTCTTAGTTATTCAGAAAACCAGTTGGTTAAAAAAAAGTTACAGTCTAATCTAAAATCGGAATTAGACCGTGCGAGAATGATATATGAGCAACCATCAGAAAAGAAAAGGCCGGGTGTGATTTTGATCTACGGATAAAAATTCAATACAAAAGCTGCTACGATGTGGTTTTAAGTTGGTTTAGATCGGCAATAATTGTTTTGAAGATGGAAATGTTTTAGTGGCTAAAATTGCAACAAAATATTTAGTATCTGTTTAAAATGTAAGGAAATATACGAACATTAACATTAATATAGTCTAATAGCGAACCGAGGGGATGGGCGTCAAATTTAATGTTATCGCGATTTGGGAAAAATCTCTCAAATTGAATTCTAGTGTATTAAGAAATCAGCATACGCTGACTTTATCACTCCCGCTCATCATTATTAAGAAACGAATCTGATCTGGTCGAGTAAGGTATCAAATTAAAGGTCGCATGATCAAAATGTCTGGGAAACATGGGATATTTTTTTAAATCAAATCGCGAAGACATTTGACTTTCATAACGTCGTCTCTCTGGGGGAATCATCACCTTGTCGCTGGTGAGAGGGCTCAGTAACCTTATATCCAGGGAGCGATGCCGGCGGTAGCGTAGCTACCGGTAGGGCCACCCATGCCGGTAAGGTCTCGAAGAGATTGAGGTGAAGCTAAGAAGATTCCCACGCAGCGTCTGTCCCAGAATGGGCGGCTGCACTGGTGAAAGGCAGCAGTTTCATCAAAATCGGGCTACAGCGCGGGAAGAATGACTTCGAAACGGTGTAGTACCGAACACGGAAAAGCGCAGCTGAATCAGCAAAAACGGTTTTCCCACTGCGGTACAGAAAAGGAACGGAACCCTTACTGTAAATTACTTTCCAAAAAATCTTAATGGCAGACAAAAAAGATAAAACGGCCCTCAGTCCGGGGCACCCCTTAAGTGGGGAGAGGGTGCGAAGAATACCCCCGTTGCCTACTATTAAGAATCAGGGAAGCACAGAGAAAATCAAGATATATGACAATATAGTACGCATCGCCACCTGGAACGTACGTAGCCTGTTTATGCCAGGGAAATTGGCAAACACTGAGGCTGAGATGAAAAGGATGAATATTGATATACTGGGGCTAAGTGAGGTTAGATGGCCTGGTTCCGGAAAACAAAAAACAAATAATGGATATATTTATTATTCAGGAGGCACTGACCCAGAGCATCGATACGGAACAGCCATACTAGTTTCGGATAAAGCGGCACAGTCGGTGACGGACTTCATCCCTTTGAGCGATAGAGTGGCTCTATTGAAGTTACAAACAACTCACAGAGATTTAAACATAATCCAAATTTATGCCCCAACAAGTGACAAACCAGATCAGGAAATCGAAGAATTTTACAACAAAATAGATGAAGTAATGCGGCTCACAAAAAAGGGAGAGATAACGATGATAATTGGAGATTTTAATGCCAAGATTGGCCGTGGTGCTGAGGGGGATGGCATAGGAGCATACGGTCTTGGCGAAAGGAACAGTAGGGGTGACAGACTTGTGCAATTCTGTGTAGAAAATAACCTTTTAGTCGCTAACACCTTTTTTAAACAGCACCCAAGAAGACTATACACCTGGAGGTCACCTGCAGACAGGGAGGAAAAAATTGTCAGGAACCAGATTGATTTCATTTTGATCAGTCTAAACTTCAAAAGGTATATGAAATCAACAAAAACCTATCCTGGAGCAGACATCGGCAGTGATCATAACCCTGTCGTGCTGGACTTTAGACTCAAGAGATTCCAGAGAGTTGAAAGAGAAAAAACGTCAAAGAAAATAGACATCGCACAATTGAGTAATCCTGAGAAAAGGAAAGAGATAAGTTCTAAGATCGAAAAAGAACTGGAAATGGTAGAGGTAACCGTACGGGAAGAGGATGTTGAAAAGACATGGAATGATTTGAAAAATAAAATAACAAGTATACAGGAAAATGACATTGGATTCATGGCAACCAACAGGAAACAGGAATGGATGACGCAAGAAATATTAGACCTCATGAATGACAGACGGAAATACAAGGCAAATCCAACAGAATACAGGCGATTAAATAGGATCATTAGGAGAAAGTGTCGGGAAGCGAAAGAGATCTGGATGACGGCAAAGTGCCAAGAAATAGAACAATTGCAAGAAAAATATGACACCTTCAATGTTCACAAAAAAGAAAAAGAGCTTACAAACAGACACAGAAAACATCAAGGAGCAATCTTGAGAGATGATAACAACGAGATAATTCTAGGAGTGAGGGCTAAGCTTGCAAGATGGAAAGAATATATCGAAACACTTTTTAATGACGATAGACCTTGCTCCCCACCACCGATAGATCACATATTGAATGAAAAGGCTCCAGAAATAACCAGAGACGAAGTTGTTCATGCAATAAAAGCACAGAAAAACGGGAAAGCTACCGGTCCCGATAAAATCAACGTTGAAATACTTAAATTAATTGCAGACAACGAAAGTAAAAGCCTAGATTTAATAACAGCATTATTTAACAAACTATATAACTCAAGCAAGATACCGTCGGATTGGCTTAAATCAACATTCGTAACCCTGCCAAAGAAACCCAACGCCTCACAATGTGATGACTATCGGATGATAAGTCTTATGTCCCATGTCCTGAAAACCTTTCTTAGAATCATCCACACGCGAATCTATAAGAAGTGCGAATATCAGATGGACAATACCCAGTTTGGATTCCGAAACGGACTCGGAACGCGTGAAGCGCTCTTCTCCCTGAATGTAATGACACAAAGGTGCAGAGACATGAATGTGAATGTATTCGCATGTTTCATAGACTATCGAAAGGCGTTTGACTGTGTTAATCATCAGAAGATGATCGAAATCCTGCGAACAACCGGGGTTGACGAACAGGACCTGCGTTTCATATCAGAACTTTACTGGCATCAAACGGCGGTAGTAAAGATGGAACAATCAGCATCGGAGGATATGCAGATCAGACGGGGTGTCCGACAGGGTTGCGTCTTGTCTCCACTCCTCTTTAATCTGTATTCAGAGACTATATTTAGAGAAGCACTGGATGGGGTCCAAGGCGGAATCAAGATCAATGGAACCCCAATAAATAATATCAGGTACGCCGATGATACGGTTATATTGGCCAACGATATGCAGGAACTACAAAGCATCATGGATTCCGTAGTTCACTATAGTGAGATGTTTGGATTGCATCTCAATGTCTCCAAGACCAAACTATTGATCTTTTCTAAAACTCCAATAAATGCACACCTGCGGATCAAAGGACAAACAATCGAACAAGTGACCTCAATAAAATATTTGGGAGCTAACATCAATAGTCAGTGCGACCCGAAAAGGGAAATACTTTCAAGGATTGAACAAGCGAGAAAAATCTTCGTGAGTATGAAATCATTTTTTGCAAGATTGGACCTCAACTTGGGACTCAGAATTCGGATGATCAGATGCTACGTGTTCTCTGTCCTACTCTACGGATGTGAAAGCTGGACACTAAATTCACAGACGGAAAAGAAAATAGAAGCCTTCGAAATGTATGTGTATAGACGGATGCTGCGAATTTCATGGGTACAAAGGATCACCAACGATGAGGTACTTCAGCGCATGCACAAACAAAAGGAACTATTGAACACCATCAAGGAAAGAAAAATGCAATACCTGGGTCATGTGATGAGAGGTGATAAATACGAAATACTACGCCTCATAATAGAGGGCAAAGTGCACGGGAAAAGATCAGTAGGAAGACGCCAGAACTCATGGCTAAAGGACTTAAGGAGATGGTTCGATCGCTCGTCTGCAGAAATCTTTCGTGCTGCAGTTTCCAGAGCTACAATTGCCATTTGGATCGCCAACCTTCGGCAGGAGAGGGCGTGATAAGAAGAAGAACGTCGTACCGGCTGTCCTACTAATAGCTCTCCTGTCATTATCAGTCAACCGGTAGCTACCTACTAAGTGACCCCATAAATTATTATAATAAGAAGTTCAATCCACTTTGCAATACATTCCAGCAAAAAAGTCGATGACATAAAGGAGGGAGCACTCAAGGTCTTACTAGAAAACACAGCACAGGATATAGCTAACATGGTCAGACTATACTCGAAAGAGATTGCTTTCCTTACACTTGGAAAAAAGCCGAGGTGGTGTTAATTTCGGAAACCGGCAAAGATGTGACATTGGCATTGGCATTATTGAGAAATTAATACTAAATCCGATGACTAATTTTGAATTAGACAATAACATTTTACTGCCAAGCAATGCGACTGTGCTGAGAGGTTTAAATAAGCACTAGTCAACGGGATCAATCTTTTTTGATGTTTCTAAGTCTGGCATGATGGACTCATACTAGAATTGATAAGGTTGGGTATGCACAATTATTTGATTATAGTTTTGATCTCATACCGTAGAGTGGGGTTACTTTGCCCGCGGAGGTAGCTTTGCCCATTCAGAAAGAAATTTCGCAACATCTAATTTCTTTCTAATTCGTAAATATTATGGAGGGGAGAAGGGTCCAACCCGTTTACTAACGGTATTGCGATAGCTCTCGCCGACAAGCAGCTATGAACAGGTGGTTTGGCGGTTAAAATTTTCAAGTAAGTAAACACGTAGTAAAATGCTTATTTATAATAGCTAACTTTCTAATGCCTATCGGAGCACTAGGATTAAATCAAGTGGTGTTAAAGCTTGTTGTTATCAAACTAGATACCTTTCCTAATAATATGCTGGATTATGACATTTTTTAAATAATTTGTGTGAAATATATTGAATAAAATATGGCGACATGTATTTTTTTTCCATTGAGGGGGCAACTTTGCCGCCGAAAATTTTACCTTGTATTTGATAATAACTTTTGTTTTTAGATACCAAAATTTAGAAATTATAAGCGAAAATTAGGCTCGCCTTATGTCGTTTATAAAGCGGAACGGCTTGGGTGGACCCCCTGGAACACGCTTTAACAGAACGAAATCGGGCTGGTTTGATGGACCGACGTTTGTGGAGTGGTTTAAGACCATGGTAGAGCCATGGGCAAAAAAATTACAAGGACCTAAAGTTATTATTGGTGACAACCTTTCATCACACCTTAACATCGAAATATTACGCTCCTGCCAGAAACTCGACATCCGTTTTGTATTTTTGCCCCCAAACACAACACATCTTATACAGCCCCTCGACGTGGGATTTTTCAGATCCTTAAAAGCAGCATGGAGGGAAATACTCACGACCCACAAAATACAAAATCCGACTGTGTCAACCTTAAATAAGATCTATTTTCCAGTTTTGTTGACTAAACTGATTAATAAGATGCATTCCAAAGGCCATCAAGGTATTATACAAAATGCATTTAAAGCCTCCGGTATATATCCATTGGATAAATTTAAAGTCACGAAAAGAATGGCAAAGAACCAAACACAAGAATTGAGAGAAGCAGGACTGATTAATGAAGCTGTTTTAGATTTTCTGAAGGAAAAACGGAGCCCTGGAATGCAGCAAGCAAGGCAGAAAAAGAAAATGTTGTCTGTTCCTCCATAGGGCAGTCCATTTCCCATTTGGATGTGTTTCCAAACGATTTGGACGAGCTTGAGGCTGGACCATCCACCGTAGTCTCTAATGATGAAGATACTTCCAATGTCGTAGACGCAAACCTAAGAATGGACATCGATGAAGCAGATGAAGACGGATTTGCAATAATTCGGCATGACAAAAATAAACCAAAACTTGGTGACTTTGTAGTTGTGAAATTTAATACGAAAAAGCAATTTAAACATTACATTGCTATAATTTTATCTTTTCAAGATGAAAACTTCTATGAAGTAAAATATCTGAGAAAAAAAAGCAAGAATTTGTTTGTTTTCCCTAATATCGATGACATAGCAATTCTGCCGCCCTAAGGAAGAAGGTCCTATCTGCAAAATATTGGTTTTGAGATAATTCGACTTTCACCTATTTTTGAAAGCCTTTCCCTGTATTTACTTGTAAAGATTTAAAGTTGCCATACATAATTAAAATGTGTGTTTAAATCATATGGCTATTAGAAAATTAAAACTAGTACACGTACTTTCAATTTACAGCAGATAGGACAATAATTATCCTTAGTAAAGTTACAGCAGATAGGACCTTCTTCCTTAGGACGGCAGAATTGCTTTCGAAGATGATATCGAAACTATTCTCAAAAAACCAAAAATTATCAGAGATATTCATCAATTTGGTGAGAATTTAAGTGTCTTTAACTTTTAAAGATGTGATCTCCTAAACGTTCCTACATTTAGTTTTAGAGTTTTGTTGTTGTTTTGCGTTTAGGTCGTTAAGAGAAGGTTTGATTCATTAAAATGTTCCTAGTTAAAGCTTTACCTACCTATGTTTTTTTTTACTAAAACTGTTATTTTAGTTTACCTGTGTTCTTAAGTTGTTAAAAAGGTTGTTTTCTAGTATTTTATATCTTTTTTAAATAAAGAAAATGTAAAAAATATTACATTTAATAAACCTACTTATGTGTTTTATTTTTCTGACAGCCACCAAAAAAAAATTTTGTAGCCGTTTGTGGCAACTTTTAAGTGAACAAAGTAACCCCTTACTTAGCATATAGGCAGCTTTATAACGATTTTATACGTAAAGGCAAATTAGCCCCACATACGGGGTAACTTTGCCCAATACAAAATAATAAAAAAAAACGTTTTGTATTTCGAAATGTCTTATCTAATTGTTGGGATATGCTTACTAAAACACTTTTACAATCCTTAAAATATATTATACATTGCAAACCTTTGTTTCAAAAAAATTATGCAGCATAATATCCTAATAGCATTGCAAAGTAACCCCACTCTACGGTACCTCGAGGACAGGAAGTTCACAGTGTCATTTGAAAATGCACTATCAATCGTTAGGAATTTCCGAGCAGGGGTGCCTCAAGGGTCACCCCTCGCCTCAAGTCCATACAACATTTACACGAGTGTGAATTATACTTGTTTGCTGATGACACTGCGATTACTGCTACTTCGAAGTTGCCCAGGGTTGTAGTCCTTCGTCTGCGACGCCATATCATTCTCCTTCAGAGATGGTTAGACACTTGGAGGCTCCTCCTGAATGACGACAAGTGAAAGCTGGAAATGGCCAAATTGATTGGAAAAATAAAATAAAATATTAATGTCTCATGTTCGATAGGAAGATGCTATGAAATGATAATATAAATGAGAGAGTAGCGAAGGGACAACGCCAACTTGACGCAGTTTTTACGCTCTTAAACCGTAGCAGTAAAATAAACTACAAGACAAAGACGACCATTTACAAAACGATAATCCGACCAGTACCGACATACGGTGTGCCGACGTGGTGCACCGTTAACAAAACAAGACTTAAATACAGACAGTACAATACCAAAGAGACAAAACATAGTTCTATGCATAATGACAGAGTCACAGAGACACGTACCAAGCGACATCATACACAGAGACATGAACATGGACGAACGTAATACTTTTTACGACAAAATTATAACAAAATATCACGCAAGAGCAAGTAGGTACAGGGTGTTCGCGTATATTTTGCCCAATACATATCTCCATTATTATTAGTTTTAGAGAAATCGTTAAATTAGTAGAGTTATAGCATTTCACCGAACCTTCAGAAAATGAAATGAGCAAAAACAGCAAGTGACAGTTTTTTTTATATTTATATTTATTTTATCCTCTTTTTAAATATATAGTGACCGGCAGAAAGTGCGCAGCATATGGGAAAGTTTTTTATCTTTAAGTTTATAAAATTAACTTTATTTTAGATAGGTTCTGCATGTTCTCAAACCAAAGTAACACCTATTAAATCCGGTAAAAGTCTTATGGTATACGAGGTAGGATCAAAAATTTGAAATTCCGCTAAGAGTAAAGTACCTCCATCTTTCATTTTAGAATATTTTTTTACTAAGAATTATTGTTTTAATTTCAAAGTTATACCCAAATACCAAATTTCGCTTATTTTGGACAAAAAAATGGATTTAATCGTGTTTTCTGAATAACCCTGTATAAAAAATAAATGGCAACCGAACAGTACGAAAATAAGATTTTCTGCAGACTTTGTTAGAGATAACCGTCGATCATAAGTCTGATTAGTTTGTTTTCATAATAGTATGGCTTTTTAAAATAAAAACATAAAAATATTAAATATTTTTGCTGCACACCGTATTTTATTTTCTGAGGCAACAAGTTAATTTCACCTAACTGATATTTTTTGATTTACTTTGACTTAAAGCATCTCCTAAATAGTTTTTTATACATTGAAGTATGCATAAAAAGTTTCCTTTTGATTTATAAAGACAAAAATTTTAATTAAAAATATATTTTGAATGGATTTTATTTCTCACGCAAAATAAGGATCAATATAGGTTATTTTCATTTATTAAATACACTTTTAGGATAATCCAACTAATAGGTAATACATTCTTTAACTCAACAGGAAACAAAAAATGCTAATTAAGACTATTTACATTAACAATAATTATTATAACTTTATATTTCTACATGTCCTCCTCCATTTTCTATACATTGTATAGTTCTTTTGTTAAATTCTTTGGCTACGTTCCTTAAAAAAGCCGGATTGATTCTAGCGATACACTGTCTTATAACATTTTCCAGATGGTCCAAATTTCTGAAAGGCCGATACTTATACACCTGGTTTTTTACGTAACCCCAGAGAAAGAAGTCTAGAGGAGTAATATCCGGCGATCTTGCAGGCCAGGGATTTTCTGAAAACCGTCCAATCCATTTGTTGTAAAATTGTTGATTTAACCATTCCCTTACTTGCAAGGTACTATGAATAGAAGCACCATCTTGTTGGAAATACAGATTTTCTCTTAAGTTTAAGGGCAGATCATCGAGAAAATCGCTTATTTCATTCTGCAAGAAGTTTAAATATCTAGCGCCATTTAAATTTTCTCTGAAGAAAAATGGCCCCACTATTTGAGTATTTAATATACCACATTAAACGTTGGTCTTAAAATAATATTGATCTTTACATTTAATTATAAAATGGGGGTTTTGGTCAGCCCACCACCTGCAATTTTGGGAACTTACAGTGCCGTTGCTTGTGAAGGTTGTTTCGTCAGTAAATAATATACTATTTTCAAAATGTGGATCATCTTCTTTTTTGCCTTGAAACCAAAAGCAAAAGTCAAGCCTTGCATCTAGATCCCTATCTTGAAGGGTATGCAGAAATTTGGGTTTATATGGTAAATACTTGTGATTCTTAAATATTCTTCTAATAGACTTTTCTGAAATACCAACTTGTTCTTCTCTTTCGGACAACGGCATTGTAGGAACTTCATTTACTGATAACAAAACATTTAAAGCGTTTTCTTCCGTAGCTGCAGTTTTTCTATGGACAGTTTTATACTTATTTTCCACCGATCCACTTTGTTTAAATTTATTGACAATTCTAAATATAGTGGAATTGTGAACATTTTTATTGTATCTATTGTTAAAAATAATTGCTGTCTCGCGATAACTGTGATAATTGTCACCATGAATTAAAACTATTGCAATTTTCTCCTGTAAAGACAACTTTTCAACTTCCATTTTTATAGCAGAACTAACTAAATGTCATTAATTTAATTTCAATGTTTGACTTGTTTTCATGGCTGCTTTGATCTTAAATAGTATAGATTATGAGAAGGAAATTAATTTGTGTTATTATTTCTAGGCTTTAAGCTTGCCCTTGGGGCATACAAAATCAGTTTTTGAAG
The DNA here is from genome assembly GCA_963920685.1 of Polydrusus tereticollis. Classification (NCBI taxonomy): domain Eukaryota; kingdom Metazoa; phylum Arthropoda; class Insecta; order Coleoptera; family Curculionidae; genus Polydrusus; species Polydrusus tereticollis. The sequence continues at coordinate 123,447,598 of OY987329.1, forward strand.
AAACATTATTTTAAAGCTATTTAAAATGTGTACAAAATATATTGATCCTTATTTTGCGTAAGAAATAAAATCCGTTCAAAATATATTTTTAATTTAAATTTTTTTCTTTATAAATCAAAAGGCAACTTTCTATGCATACTTTAATGTGTAAAAAGCTATTTAGGAGATGCTTTAAGTCAAAGTAAATAAAAAATATCAGTTAGATGAAATTAACTTGTTCCCTCAGAAAATTAAATACGGTGTGCTGCAAAAATATTTAATATTTTTATGTTTTTAATTTAAAAAGCCATAATATTATGAAAACAAACTAATCGGACTTATGATCGACGGTTACCTCTAACAAAGTCTGCAGAAAATCTTATTTTCGGACTGTTCGGTTGCCATTTATTTTTTATACAGGGTTATTCAAAAAACACGATTAAACCCATTTTTTTTGTCCAAAATAAGCGAAACTTGGAATTTGGGTACAACTTTGAAATTAAAACAATAATTCTTAGTAAAAAAATATTCTAAAATGAAAGATAGAGGTACTTTACTCTTAGCGGAATTTCAAATTTTTGATCCTACCTCGTATACCATAAGACTTTTACCGGATTTAATGGGTGTTATTTTGGTTTGAGAACATGCAGAACCTATCTAAAATAAAATTAATTTTCTAAACTTAAAGATAAAAAACTTTCCCATATGCTGCGCACTTTCTGCCGGTCACTGTATATATATTATTTTTATAATTGCTCAAAATAGCCACCGTTCATGAAAATGCAGGATTGGTAACCCTCCTTTAGTTTTTCAATTGCATTAGCAATCATGTCTGGCCTACCAAAGTTAAGAAAGTCAATTTCAATTTAGATTTGTTCCTGCAAATCGGCAACACTATTTGGTTTGGATGCAGATATCTTGTCTTTGAGGTAGCCCTGAAGAAATATGTCTGGTGTTAAGTCGGGACTATTGGGAGGCCATGCAATCGTCCCTCCACGACCAATCCAAATGTCATAATTCTCACCGAGGTATTCTCTAACTGGAAGAACACTATGACATGGAGCACCATCTTGCTACCATATAAAATTCCTTGCGGCGTTTAGAGGAAAGTTTTCACGATATCTAACTCCATTTAAAGATCCATCAATGAAAATTGGACCGATGATTCTACTTTGCACTATGCCGCACCAAACATTTACTGATACCCACCCAGAACGTATCACTTCAATCGTAAGATACGGATTCTGCGATGCCCAGAAGTGTTTGTTTTGTGGATTTGAAGCTAAAGCCGTATTAAAAGAAGATTCATCGGTCCATATAATGTTCTCAAACAAATTGGCGTTATTGTTGAGGATGTTTGTCATGTGGCGGCAAAACTCCAAACGTCTTTGCTTCTGTTGTTCTGTTAATTTTTGAACTTTTCTGAATTTAAAGTCGTGGAATTTATGCCGTTTCAGAATTTTAAAAACCACTGTGCAACATTTGCCAAGATATCTTGCACAGTCCCTTATCGAATTTTGTGGATTTTCTGAAAACAAATTAAGCTTCTAAATGATACAAGGCCAATATAAAAATAAATAAAAATTACCTTGAAAATATAAAAGAACAGCAAGTTCTTCATCCTCAAGTATCCGACAATGCCTTTTCTTTCTTTGTAATGTTTCTCGTTCAGAAAGTTGACGAAACACATTTCGGGAAGTGTTTTCGCTAGGAATTACTAAATGTGGATGTCGCCTTCTGAATTTGCGTTACGTTCCTCGCTTGTTGTGTTCACATTTGATAAATATTTTAAGAATTTTGAACTTTTGCCTTTCAGAGTATCCCATTTAGACCCTGATTTTGATAACCTTTATTAAGATTTGTCAAGAAGACAGAAGTTGCCAAGAGCAATTTAGTCAAGGTGACAGGTATTGCTATGAGTAACATGAGCCATTTAAGTACAAAACTTTAATGAGGACAATGATAATAATTGTATTATATCTTCGTATAGTTCCAAAACGGTAAAAAATAACCCCAACAACCACTATATTATATTTAAAAAGAGGATAAAATTCTTGAACGGATATCTACAATAAAAAAATAGAGGGTATTCCATTAAAAAAAACTGTCACTTGTCAAAAAACTGTCACTTCCGATAGTCAGTTGTTTTTGTTTATCTCATTTTCTGATGGTTCGGTGAAATACTATAACTTTGCTAATCTAACCATTTCCCTAAAACCAATAATAATGGAGATATCTATTGGACAAGATATACGCGATCACCCTAGACATCGACGAACCCCAGGGCCGCATTTAGAATTCAGAGGCCCTGGGCCAAAATTAGGTGGAGGCCCCTAAAATTTTTTCGTATATATTTTACACACAATATGAGTTTCGGAACGCATAGCTCAACTAACTTACTTTGAGCGGGAAATTTGAAAATGACTAATGAATGACCCTTGCTAATAACTACACTAAAAAACCTTTCTTAGTTTCTATCGAATTTGGGATCAATTAAAAAACATAGCATCATTTTTCTATTTTATCCGAACTGGTGGGGGCCCTGGGGCCATGGCTCCGCTGGCCCCGTTCTAAATGCGGCCCTGACGAACCCACTCATACTAAATTCACACCACATGACTCAAAACACAAATATCCAAAAGACTGACTCCCCCTAGCAGAATATGCATTAAAAATCTGAAAAAAAAATTGCGAGAAATCCAAAACAAATAAGCAGAAATCCAAATTCAAATTAATTGAAACAAACTATTCAATAAAGTAATCGTGAAGATATTCCTACAAAGGAGTAAAAACATAAGATATCTGAATCAAGAAACGAAATTGCGTAGTAGTAATTAAATCTATTTGATTTATTTTACAGTATTACATATTTTTTGAATTACATGTTTTGAATATGTTAGTGGATATCGTTGCCATGGTAATAAATTTAATTCAGAATGTGTAAAATCGAATAAACGTTCATTGCTACCGTAAATAAGCCATATATGATGGTGTATGCAGACAGACAACAGAATACACATGCGGTAATAAAGGTATTTTAATTACTCTGGTTTACAAATAATACTACATCGTCAATTAAATTTCTATGCCAATAATGGGCTTGTTTCAATTTACTAATTTCATATTGACAATGATACGAAACATACCTTTGATAGGTTTTAGAAAATATGAATTATTGTCAACTAAAATAATTATTTGCTAATTATCTATTATTTACATTTTTACGTTACAAAGTTATTTGGTTAGATTTCACCAGAAGAGTGGTAATGTTTTTTTTACTCTACCGTAACGCATATGAAAGAACACTATACTTATTATCTGCCAATAAAACTATTATTACAAGTCGTGTTGCATGATTTGGATATAAACTACGTCAATTTGGAGCAATTTGATAAACAAGCAAAGAGAAACCGGTCATCTGGCTTGATTTTCCTTATTTACTTAAGCCAAGTTTACATTGAGAATCGTTAATCCAGTTCAAATCACGTATTAATAGTGATTTTGAATGATTTGTTCAACTGATACATAGTATGTTAATGATGACACATTAAAAGACATCATTAATATACAAAATAAAATGATTTATTTCCGATTATGCCGATCAGTTTTCTGGTTGTGGTTGGTTGTGCTAAAATTCAATCTAATTTTATTATTTATATTGTAGACTGAACCTAAGAACGACAAAAACCAACCTTCATTTATGCCTGCGCGTTGTCGCGTTCAGAAAATTCAAACTGACAGATGCATTATTTAGACACGATTTCAATCTGGCTGCTACAATCATGCCAATCAATGGCAAATTGTTTTCCATTTTTATTTTTCTTGCCGTATTCTTGATCTTGCTTAAATAAGCAGAGGAAACGATTTTATAGTGTAACATAAAAGGTTTAAAGTCGACTAACAAAACTTGTCCTTATCAGATACTGTTGGTTTAGCAACAATTTAAATAGCGCTTGGTTGCTTGAATGAAATCCATGCACGTATTGTGAATATCATAGGGATATGTTCGGATTACGCCAAGGGTACAGGGTGAACCACGTAAGATGACCCTGTACCTTTTTTCGGGAATGGTAAGAGTTGTAAAATGTAAAAAAAAGTACAAGAGAAAAATCAATTGATTGTAAAGAAACGTTTATTATTTTATATTTTTATTATATTATAAAGTTAATAGATTCCCAGATATCGACTTTTAAAAAATTACATTTCTGAACTTTAACAGCTTCTAGCTTTTTAACGGTACGTCTTAAAGCAAAACGGTTTACATGTCTCTATCTTACTTTTTATGATCTTCCCAAACCGGATGTAACTCGAAGGCAGGAAATATATTACTTCCGGTTTAACCTGAAATTGATATTCTTAGGAAGATAATACAAAAGTAAGATAAATGAAGTTGAACTACTATATAATTACACAAACCAATATCTATGTAAACGACCATAACCATAAAAACTCGCAAAATGTATCGATAAATTAATAACAAAAACACAAATTAATCAAGCAGTGCAAAAACCCTGCCAGCACAGTTGTGAATTCTATATCTGTGTGTTGCCACATTTATTTTCTACGCGATCAAAATCCGAATATCGGAATCGCCGTGCTAGTTTAAATGCACTTAGCTAATTGCGGCTTGTATGACAACATCGCCTCTTAAGTTCACTGTATTTGTAGTGGCAACGTTCCTTATATGCATAGAATAGTAGATTCTGTAACGAGGTTGGAATGAAAATTCGATCCGAGTGGAAGATTCCGAACGCGAGCGTAGCGAGCGTGAGGAACCACGAGTATCGAATTTTCATTCTAACCGAGTAGCAGACTATATTTTCTCCACGACCAAAAAGTACGAATAAAAAAAAATAAAATCTGTACAAAGCAATTAAGTTATTTATTCACAATATTCGTAATTTCAGGTGGAGTATTATTCAGTTCCATATCTGATTCATCCGATTTTTCACTCATTTTTTGACTTGCACTAAAATTTGTCTGAAAATAATTATTACAACGCGGCCATTTTTATCTGACACTGACAGTTTCGAAATTCATGGCAACCTATGTCGTTTAGATCAATTACAGAATATTCATTCCGTATCTTGTTATGGAATGAAAATACACGCAAAACGCATAAGAAGCAAGTGTTTCAGAATAAATATTCCAACTCAAGAGCGAGAATTTTTACATTCTATTATCAAAAATGATTTTGGAATTATTGCATTCAGTAATGGTCGTGGAGAAAACATTTACTTTTACAATATTTTTATTCTGCCGCTTCCTCGATTTGAAGGTTGGTCTTAAATAAGTCACTGACAGAATGTGTGGATTTTGGGTATAGTAAAATAGTTTTGGGGATGTATTTTTAAATTGATAAATTTATTCCTAGATAAAACCATCAAGAATAGTAATATTGGCTCAAAAGTAAATCAATCCGGTGAGAACAAATGCAGCACGATCCTCAAGAAATTATGGCACTCTGATTGGCTAACTTAAGGCCAATTTTTCATACCGCCCGCTGAGTATTATTAGTGAAGTTTCGGCTGCGAATGATCGGGTGACGCGTATGACGGTGCTTTTCAGCAGCAAAAACGAGGTGTGCGAATGAATACAGTAAACGAGTTCGTACGTACGCGTAGAAGTAATTAAATTAAGTCGACTAGTATTATAGTATAGTATCGTATCCACGCACATGTAACGAGTCGCCTGTCTTATGGGATTATCATTTGGGGCTTTTAGCCAAAAATGAACTTTTTGGTGTGTGTCCTGGATGGAGCACAGTGGGATGCACATGCTGCCCCGATCTTTAAAAGTACAAGCTAATAACCATATTTTCCTGACAAATTGCTTCTTTTTACAAGAAAACATATCACTAACTTTACAACCAACGGCTCAATCAACAAGGGCATGTAGACCAGACTGTCCTCTCAGCTCTCCATTCCCAAACACCGGACATCCTTGTATGAGAAGTCTCCATTATACATGGGGGTAAAGGCATGTAACAAACTCCCAGTGAGCAAAAGAAGCATCAAAGATTTCGTCAAGTACAAACAATATTTAAAAAGTATATTTATGGAAAATGTATTGTAGAGTCACTCTGAGTACTTTGAAATCATGTAACATCTACTAACTATCTATGATCACTGACATTAGCTGTCACATGGAGGTGCAGACCAATTGGTATTCTTAATGATAAGGGCTGTGTGTACAAATGAAACTTGTGTCATGAAGGATTAGTGTGTTTTGTCGATTCTGTTTCGTTTTTCTTCATCTGATTTAAAGATATATTTAAAACTCCTGTTGCATTGGACGGTGCAATACTGTGTTATGTATGTAGATGCATCCAATATACAATTTTTGTATTAAAGAAATAATTGAATAAATAAATAAGTAAATAGAGCGTTGTCTTGAGACCATTCCTGTAAGATTGGTAAGTAATAGAGAAATTTTAGAAATAATTAATAAGGTTAAAAATAAATTTAGCCGCGGACTTGATGAATACATTACTGGTACAATTGTAGCTCCACTTAATTACATAGTTAATATTTCACTAAATTATGGATTGTTTCCTGATCAGTTAAAATTTGCTTTGATTATTCCAGTACCCAAAAGAGTAACTAAGCGAATATCGAAAATTATCGTCCAATAAGTTTGCTCTCGATATTCTAGTTAGTGAGCGCATTATGGAGTTCATGTCAACTCATGAAACGGCGGTTGATTTTACAGAGCGCATTTTGGTATCGTTGGATGACAGGCTGATTCCTATGGGAATGTTCCTCGACCGATCAAAAGCAGAAGTTGGAACTGTATGCCATTTGGGAGAGCAGTCCTGAAGTATGGATCGAATCATACCTGTTCGAGCGATGCCAGAGTGTAGTAGTGGGCAGGATCGAGTAACATTTGAGGGAAGTGTCCTTGGACCGAAACTATTCATAATTTACATAAATGGCATAACAGAGCGTCTGTCTTAACGTATCTTTAACTCAAGGACCGAGCAATCCACACAGCACACGTTTTTTCAGAAATATCTCTGATATATTTTAAGTGTCTCAGAAACATAACCTTCATATCAATATTTCTGAAATATTTCAGATTTATTACACCCAAGATGACAGTTGACACACCCTGCCTTTTCGGCCTTTCGACGGACAAGATGCAGGAGAACCAGCCTGCTCCCCTTACGGGTTCCCCTTATTTTATGTTTTATTTGTGTATTGTTAAATTAACAATTATTATTAGATATTATTATTAGTGGGTGGACTGTGCTACTTATTATGGATAATAAAACTGAAGTAAGTCTCTATTTTAATAATAGGTATAATAATAATTGTAGGGTATTTATAAAACACGAACTGCACCGTTGTAAATTCGCGAGAGCAGTAACCTATTTGGAGGTTAGAATATCAATTTTCTTAGAAAAGGTGGATAATGTGACTAGTATTTAATATTATTTTCCAATTATGAGATTAGTTAAGCCTTGTCTTGTGTCTATAAATGCTGAAATCCTAGGAATATAGAAAATATTTCTATGTTTTTATCCAATGTGTCAAATTTCTATCTTCCCATTGGCTAAACCAGGAACGGTCAGCGAATTGGTCACTTCAAATTCGTCATGCTGGAACTACGAATGGGAGCGGTGGTGGTTTTTATAAATGCATACATTATTATTATTCCCCTTTAGGTTAAGTTGCGACGGGAACGGTGGCGACGAGCCGGAGCTGTGACGAAAACTTTAATAAATGCACCTTTATACCTACACGATTATGATTCGTACTTAAAATTATTAATTTTTAAACTTCTACTTTCAGGGCCCTTGTAAAGAAAAATTTCAGAGATAAATAAGCATCCCAATTTGTATGTACATATTTAGTACTTAATCATAGTTTATATGTTTCTTTAATAAGTATGGTTTTGATATTGAATCATATATTATTGCGTTTTATATAATTTCAGAAATATTTGTATGTGCCTCTAATTTGAAATATTTCAGAAATGCAAATATGAAATGTTTTAGAAACATAAAATGAAATATTACTTTTATCGGACATTTTTGGGTTTCTGAAATATTTCACCAGTATATCATACATGTTTCGGAATCTTTATGGAATATTTAAAATCTTTTGGAGTAACTAATGCGAAATATTTCTGAAACATGATTGTGCCGTGTGGTAAATGATGATGCAAGTAAATTATTGCTTTACAAAAAATAAACTGATTCTAAGAACATCAAAAACCCATGCTATAATTTTTAAAACTAAAAGGTTCACATTAGAAGTACCAGAAAGTATCCCCTTTAACCCAAGCGAAATCAAATTAGCACAAACTACTAAATTTTTGGGACCACCCTGTCCAATATGTACTTAGTAAGTTAAATACGGTAAGTTATACACTGCTCATTTTGGCAAAATATTTGGACAAGCAAACATCTAAAATGGTCTGTCTATTATGCAAATTTTGAGTCCAATCTCCGGTATGGGATTCTTTTGTAAGGGAGCTGCAAATATTATTTATATGACAAAAGAGGGGAATAAGAACTATTTTTGGTTACAATTTTAGAGAGACCTGCAGAGGTAAATTTAAAGAACACGGGCTTCTCACATTTTCAGCAGTTTACATACAGGAGTGCATCTTGTTTTTCTTTAAAAATAAATCACTGCTTAGAAAGTGCGAACCACAAAGCATATATCCAAAAACCCTAAATTATACTTTTCCCAAACATAGACTTGCTATGTAGGTATAAAACTGGCGCCTATTATAATTGTATTAAATTTCACAACAGCCTCCCGTTGGATATTAGAATGTGTAATAATATTTCGACAATAAAAAAAAAAGATATTTAATTTCTAAAAAGATATTGAACCTTACACCATCGAAGAATATTTCAATAATACTGCAAGTAGGTTAGGTTAGATTAGAATTAGAAAATCTTAACTTGCCTATTTTTTTTTACACTATTTCAATTTACGTTTTCCAATGTAGTTGTAAAATAAAGAAATTAATTATTAATAAAATACATATTATTGTAGAATGTTGATTTACAAAATAGAATAATAATTATTTTAGGCAGTGCTGCAGCTTTGCAACTCTAATCAAAAAGCTGCCAGCCACTGCCCTGAAACCATATTCGCATTATTATTCAGAATTTTTACATAAGAGTCATAGTCTGTAGACACCTTACTAAGCATAGAGCTTCAAGAAAATTTCAAAGAGAATAAACCCAAATGCATCCCAATAAATTTCATCAGTCAATTTCTTGCATCTCATCGGCTATAGAACATTTTAAGAACACTTTCAGACCATTCTCTGTCCATTTACAAGGCAATTCCAAAAGAAAACTTTCTGCATATTGCGTAACTTTGCAAAAATCCTTTAAAGGATTCCGACTTCAAAGGAATTTTATTTTCAGACATTTTGTTTCGCGGAAAAGCAAGCCAGAAATCTTTTGGGATTGGCGGAGGTCTATTTCGTAAAGAATTTGGCATCAATTTTTGTATAAATGAGATTCTCTGTAGTAATATATTAAGGGATAGAGAAATTATCGAAAATCATTCCGAAGATTTTTTGCCGTGGAAATTTCGATCGATTTCCTAATGGCAAAAAATCTGAGAATGATTTTCTGATTATTTCCCAATCCCGAAATGTATTTTGAAGATTATTTACCAAATAAAAAACCAACGATTTCTGACGGGTGAGATTTTCACTTTTGACAAGGGTGATTTTCACCGGAGAGCGGGAGATTATCGCTGAATAATCAGGTGAAAATCAACCCGCTTTTATAATGGATGAGGTAAATAATCATCGAAATTGTTCAATGCCAATATCTGCATGGCTAATCTCAGCATATAAAATGTATTATGCCCTTCTTGTTAAAGTCCTAAAATTAAATTTCAGCTGAAAATAATTGAAGTGTAATAAACGACCACAGTTGCACGTGGGCACATCTGCTTAAAACTGTCAATTCACGTGGGGATCCGTATATTTGCGCTTTCAATTGTCCAGTCCGGCGTTATTGGGTTTGTGGGCCACCGCAGTTGCAAAAACACCCCCAAAAGTGCCATTTAAAACCCATTATTCTTTTCGAGAACGATACCGCGTAAGCTATTTGTTTAAGCCCATTTTAAGAGAATGCTAGCAAAAATTAAGAAAGTAAAAACGAAACTTTTTAACAGCAAAACAGAGATATAAGATCTTATTGTCAATATCATAAAGATGTGTTCAAGCCCTTATAGTAAATGACGGCTAGAGATACAGATATTACCCAAAATTTGTCAAAGGGAAAGCTTTTTGAAAAAAATTTCTCCTGTATATTATGGTTTTTTCCAAATATTTCACCTAAAATTGAATTTCTCTTGCCAAGTATGTTATATCATATTATGTCAGCTTTTATAAATTATTGATGGTAGAAAATAAAAGGTAAGAGAAAGTCCTTCCTTAGTACCTCGTTCGGTGCCAACATTAAACTTCTATTTTGACTTTACACAGAATAGGTGAAATTTTTTCCGGAAACCATGGGCTTTTGTTCGAAATTTGGACTATTTATCATGCAGTGAATAAGATCGAACGGAGGAGTGATAACTAATGGTTCATGTATTGACTTTATTGAGTTTGGGAACTGATATTTATTACTCTTATTTGACAGTTAATATTGTACGTAAATACCAATGATATTCAGCATAGAATAGGTCTAAATAGAATTAAATGGGATTTTCAGCAACTAATACAATATTATACATTTTATTTTACATGCGCAAAAGTTTGCTTTGCATACTGTATCATTATTACTATCTAATATAAGCTCAATACCATCCTCAGTATCATTATGATCAGCATCTATCTCAGTTTATCGCCACACAACCAACATCCAGTCCAAAAAGTCAGGAGAACCAAGCCATGAATCGGACGAAATGTATTCAGTATAAAAGTCTTCTGCACTACATACAGCAAACAAAAATAATGGATAACCTAAGAGTAAATTTTTATTTAGTGTTTCTAGAACTGTTTTTCAAGCTGCTTTTTGTCCAAGATTTTACTTTTTTAAAATTGATTAGAGAAAAGTTAGATTTTGGGCTAGTTGGATGAAATAAATCAACAGCATTACATAAAAGAAAACTTTTAATTTTTTAATATCTTTTTTATTATTTCTAAATATTGGTATATATTTAATATAACAATAATAAATGAGGTATTACTATATCAACTACGACAAGAAAAGTATAAATAAAAGGCTACAAACGTTGCGTTATCTATGGCATCCCCTGAAACGTATTGAACCTAAATGGGGAATATCTGACCTCTCAAAATATCCGGCCTCCTGGAATGGTATGTCCTCAGATAGCAGCACCTGTAACAAAAAAATATAATGTTTATCTACTTCAGATATTCAAGTTTCAATAATTATATTATAATATGATAGTAATCGATAAATGCTACGTCCAATATGAATATACAGGGTGTTTCACAAAAAATGTGCCATCGTATAGTGATTCCTTACCCAAAAATTCAGGTCCGCATTTGTTTTATTTTTGAGATACAGGGTGATATAATTTTTAGGGGGAATAAAAAATATGTACGCCACTGCCTTTTTTCTTTTTGTTAGCACAGGTATTTAAGCAATTCAATATCTAATGCAAAGTATCTTCGAATCGAAAACCGCTGGTCACACGAAGAAAAGTCTTGGGACCGTCGTTGTTGCTACGTGATAAAGCGCAATTTTGAAAATAATATTTATTTAGGTATTGTAAATGCTATTTATTTGTAAAATTTGTAAAATTGTACTGTCAAGTCAAAGTCAAAAATCTTTATTGGTCCTTGGTAAATACAAAATATAAATGCTAAGACAAACCTCTTGAATGTCCTAACGGCTCAAGATCATTTTGGTCGGTAGCTAAGGCCGTCAGTCAGAACTTTACAAGTCAACCATTCCACCTCTAACAAGTTCTGATGGCACCATTGCGACCAAAGCATAGGAAAAAGCAAACTTACTGGCGGAACTATTCTCTTCACATTCAACGGTTAATTTTCAGGAAAGTACTCCACCGAACATTCCCCCTGTGGAATCGAGAATGCCCGAGATTGTTTTCCGCCACCGCCATGTTAAACGAATCTTGAGGAGTCTTGACACTAAAAAGGCTTCTGGTCCTGACGATATTCCAGTCATTGTAATTAAGACATGCGCTGACGAACTGACACAGGGTATTTTCTAGACTTTTTAACTTATCCTACAAAAAAGGAATATTTCCTTCTTGCTGGAAAACTGCGCGAGTCCAGCCCATATTCAAAAAAGGCAAGAAGACCTTGCCAAGCAACTATGGTCCAGTCGCATTGCTTTCAGTTATATCAAAAGTTACGGAGAAAGCTATCAACAAACAATTATTAAAATACCTGTAAGGCTTCAACATTATTAGTGACCGCCATTATGGATTCCGTAAGTTTAGATCATCAGGAGACCTTCTCGCTTATGTTACGTTTGGAACAACGCAATAGAACATCATGGGGTTGCACTGGACATTTCCAAGGCTTTTGACCGACTATGGCATGAGGGGCTCTTAACTAAAGTGAGAGCATACGGAACGCCGGTTCAATTTTGTCCAAGGCTGTCGAGCTTTCTTAAAGACCATTCTCTGCGAGTGGCGATGGACGGATTTCCTTCAGACACATTTAACATCAACGCCAGAGTCCTCCAAGGTTCTATATTGTCGCCCACCCTCTTCTTACTATACAATAACGATCTTTTGAAAAAAACTGAAAATCCTATATACAGCTTCGCTGATGACAGCACACTTGTTTCATCTTTTTTGGATGCTCGGACATCGGCTGCCAATGCACATCTCTATAGACAGCAAGAGGTCTCACATCTCAACAAAGACCTGGAAGAAATTCTGTCTTGGGGTGACAGTAACCAAGTAGAATTTAACGCTAAAAAGATCCAGCTGGCAGTTTTTTTCCAGAAAAGTTAATGTTGAAGAACCGGATATAGTTATGGCGGGACACTCAATTTTCTTGGCCTCATCAATTCATTTATTGGGCGTTAATTTGGATAGTCATATGTCTTGGCATAGTCACGTTGCGGCCATTGCTAAGGTAGCCTCGCAGAAGCTTGAAGTACTTTTTTGAACTAAAAACCTCTATCCCAACAACTTTTGATGCTCTATAAAGCCCAAATTCGACCATCGCTGGAGTACTGTTCGCATATTTGGGACCCTGCTCCTAAACATGCCCCGAGATTGCTAGATTCCATTCAAAGAAGAGCCATTCGCTTGATCGGTGACCATAGTCTGACAAACAACCTGGAAAGCCTTGGACATCGAAGGCGGGTTGGCGACTTGAGCCTATTTTATAAATATTTTCATGACCAGTGCTCAACTGAGGTTGCCCGCTTGATGTTACCCAGAGCGGTGCATAGTAGAAATACACGACGAGCCACTGCAACCCACCAGTACGTGGTTCAGCTTAGTGTCCCTCGAGCGACACTGTTTCAAAATTCTTTCATTTGGTGAACGTCATCACTCTGGAACGACCTACAAAGATTTAAGACCAACGTAAATCGTTTTCTGCGCACACGCACCGCTCCCAGAGCGCCATAAAGGATCTATCCGGCAGTGCTGAGCCTTATTATAAAAAAAACATATTACTGTTTTGGAAGCGCCCAGGGGCGTAGGGCGTGTCAGAAGTGAAAATTACTACAGTGAGAGAATTCTTGAAAATTCCTAGCAAAAAAAATCTTTACTAAACCTATTAAAACGGCAATAATTTTGTTACTGCCAATAAAAATGCTTTATTACTCCGATGAAGTCTACTTTTCTGCTGTTGCTTTACTAAACTTGTAAAACACTTTCTTGAATTAGAATATTTTATTTTCTATTTTAAAATAGTATTTTTTAATAGAAATTACATTGCTGCCAGAAACAGTATATTTCTAGCTTAAATAATCCTTTTGCTACGATTGATACATTTTATTCATGAAAATGTTTCTGCTATTGCTGTGGCAGAAAATATATGCATTTGTAGTGGACCCTGCTATATTCGTTGATCCGAACGAATTAGTCGGTGAGGTGCTTGGCCATTAGGCAGGCCGACGACTCCAGCGACGCAATTTGCTTTTGCCTGTTTCGACTTTACAACAGAGAGTGAAGGCTGCGTCATCAGCTATTTTAAAAATTAGTCTTTGGTGTATTGTAATTTTTAAGGTTGTGTAAAAATGCACGAATTTAAAGATGGCCAAATTTGGAATTAAATTAAATTTGGAATAGTTCATTTTTGTTCTTAGATGTTGAAACTTGAAGTTCTTGTATTAGATATAAGTTTGATCAGCACTATTTTCTTGTGCAGTGCAGGTTATTAATAATTTAAAGTTTTAATAAATTCATTGTTTAACCATGGGTAGGTAATTTGGCTTCAATAACTCTGTCTATATGTATCAGGGATTTACAAGTATTATATAGGTTAGGTACACGATTTTATACGTTCTATATTTTCTTACAATTGTTTTATGTGAACATATACACGGTCTTAAGATTTTTTATACTCTATTTGATTTATAATAAATATTTAAATCTATTTACTTTTTTGTCGATAAAAGTACATAAAAAGTACGTACTCCTCCGTTTTTGAGCATTATTTTTTTACTATTTCTCCTATTAAAATTAGGAATAAAATGTAAGAAAGTCAATAATCTGGGTTAAGTAGGCCTGAAATTAATGAAATAATAATAGTTTATTATAAAGTATAAATTCTGGGGAGTCTTTTAAAAAAATAAAGATAATATAGTTCAAGTTTTTTATCATAAAAAAATAGTAAAATTACAAACTAAGTTGTGCTATGATATAAAATAAAAATACCTGAAAACAAAAGCTGTTTACAGAATTTGACAAATAGTCAGGGTTTGCACCTTAAAACTTTTGTGATCCTCAGTATACCTAAAAATGATTTACTTTTCCTTGTAAATATTTATTTCAAAGGGAAAACAAACAAACAACACATCTTTTTAGGCAGCTTGTATTTGCTATCTCTTTGGCAATATAAAATTTATTAGGCACATTAAAATTTTGTGCTAAAAGTAGCATGAACAACTTCAGTTAAACTAAATACACATGAAATCGCGAATTGAAGAGTAACAAGGGAACGTTGAAGACGGGAGAAAAACAAGGACTCCCATGGGATTAATAATCCAATAAAGAAGTTTTAATAGGTGTGTTTTTGAGAATCTGTTATAATACAATAGAAGTCGAGGTTTAGCGGAAAAAATAGTATAAATTAAGTGAATTTAGTTTGGTAACAATTTTATTGGATCTTTTTCTATAAAACCTCGTAATAACTAAAAACCTGTTTATCAGTTTTTATCAAAATAAATTTGTAAGCCAAATTTATAATAAATATGGTCAGACTTTTTACACAACATAGTATTATTATGCCGCTACTAAGGTATACACTAGTATACAGTGTGTCCAAGATAAGAATGGGATAGCATTGGAATCTTGGAAACCGTAGGAATTACAATGTTGGTTGAATTAGAAAAAAGTTGAACAATTTAAATACCTTTTACATGGTGTTTGCAAAATTAAACTATCTTTAACCGATTCCGATATTTTTCAAAAAAATTATTCTTTGATGTTTAAAAATATTCAAGAAAAATCTCCATAGTTCGGCACTGAATGTTCGATAAACATTTATTAACATAATACCAAATTAGAACTTAATTACACACAGTGTTCAAACAAATGGCCATTATTTTCTAAGCATAGGTAACATCGTCTAACTGTGGAATTCAAAACATTGTAAAGTAAATCTGGGGTAATCGTTCGAAATGCTTCTAAAACCAGTTGACGCAATTCTTCCTCCGTTTAAAAATTACGTTGGTGCACATAGTTTTTGGAGATAAAAGTTCAAAGGAGTTAGATCAGGCGATCGTGCAGGCCAAGAAACAGCTGAACGCGTACCTATCCATCTGTCAGGAAATCTAAATCTATCTGTTAAATATTCTTTGACAATTCTCGAATTATGAGCGGGGGGCCCATCTTGTTGAAACCAAAAGTTATTGATTTCTGCTAGTGGTAAGTTGTTAATCGAACCATTCTTCCAAATTATGCTGCAGTAAATTTCGATACCGCTCCGAATTTAGTGTTCCGTGGTAAAAAATTGGCCCAATTATCTTTGTTCCCAAAATTCCTACCCACATGTTGAAACCAAAACGATGTTGGTGTCTAGCCATTTTGTACAACCGTGGATTTTCTGTGGACCAATAATGCGTATTTCTTCTGTTACAGATTCCGTTGTTGGTTATCATACTTTCATCAGAAAATAAAATTTTATTGACGATATTTTCGTCGTTTTGACATTGCCTAGTGTACCATTCGCAAAATACCCTTCGCCTTATGTCATCTCCCGGTTTTAGTTCTTGGCAGATTCGAAATTTGTACGGGTGATATTTGTTCTTACGCAAAATAAAATGTGCCGTAGATTTTGGCGTTCCACTTACTTTCTCAATGTTTCTAACTGATGTTGTAGGGTCTTCCGTTACAGCTAATGCCACATTATTTTGAATTTCCTCATTACATGGTTTATTTCTAGTAACAACTGCTTTATTAAATGACCCATACTGCAATAAATTGGCAACAATTATTCCAAACATCTTTTTATTTGGTTGTAATTTCTGTGGGTAATTATTTAAATACATTTGCTCAGCTTGTCGAGTATTTCTATGGCATAAAATGTAACACTCTAACATATCAAACTTTTCCTCAAAAGAGAAATGTACAACCATTTTTAAACGAAGTGAAAGACCTCGTACCTAATTAAATTTTGTATTTATGACAGAAGTAAGTTGTCAAGAAAGACGAACGTTTGTTTCAAAGCCCACTATGTTTATTGTACGGTCTTATGATATGAGGATTTTATTCGTTACATAATAAAAATCTATGATAGAGAAAAAGCTGAAAATTTGTTCAAGTGATAGATCAGTTATTTTAGAATTCAATATAGCCTTGGATTAAAAAAAAAAAACACAGGGCCGTATTTAAACAAAGAAAGTTGAGGATGTTTTTTCGAAAACGAAACGTCGTACTGAAAATCTGTAAACGCTATCTTGTTCAGCTTAAAAAGTGACAATAAAAAAGTAGTTTTAATTTTTTTATATCTGTTAAAATAATGCAACAAATAAATAAAAAATAATACAGCAAAAAATAATTCTTTTTTAAAATATCGAAATCGGTTAAAGATAGTTTAATTTTGCAAACACCATGTAAAAGGTATTTAAATTGTCCAACTTTTTCCTAATTTAACACATTCTAATTCCTACCGTTTCCAAGATTCCAATGCTATACCATTCTTATCTTGGACACCCTGTATTATTATATTGTTTTCTCTTCTGTTTAATAATTTTTACTGTAATAACATTTTTTATTGCAATATATTTTTGTAGTAACGATTAAAAAAATTAACGCGTTTTTACTATAATTTAATAGCCTTCCTTAATAAACCATGTAGTTGTCCTCTATAGAACTATAAAATATACAGCGTGGTCGATTAAGTGTGCAACAAATGGGAAACTTTTTTATTATTGGTTTCTCAAAAAATTGTATTCTTGATTAAGTTGGTGTATGACCGACAACTATTTAAAATGTACGTAGAATGGCTTCAAGTCAAATAAGATACAGGGTAGGGCAAAAAATATAAAAATCGTTTAAGAGTAATGTACCCTTATGTCCAAAAATAGAGAAAAACATTATCAAGCAAAATTGTTCAGAATTAAAAAATTGTGTCTAACTACACAGTCATAGCCGTCTATCCAAAAAAAGATATTTTTTTTTTGAAAAATTTAAGTTAATATTGTTTTTTTTTTATTATTTCACACGGGATCGACTTCTATGGTCTTTAGTTTTTTACTATGTATATAGGTATATTAATATTAGAAGAGTGCTTGTCTTAATTTTAGGAATATTGGCGACATTTGAAATTTGTCTGCAATGAAGTTTTGGTTATTTAAAAAAATATAAATTTAAACAAATTTTACAAATTCGCATCAATTTAATGAAAGCTGTGCAAGAGTGATTTGATTGTGGTCAAATTAAAAAGGCATTATACCTAAATACAAAAAAAAAAATATTATACGAGGTTAATTTAAAGTTTTCAAATATTTTTTTTTCTTGATAGAAGGCTATAACTTTGTGTTTAGACATATTTTTTAATTCTAAACAACTTTTCTTTTTAATATTTTGCTCTATTTTTCGACGTAATAGTACTTCACTCTTGAACGATCTTCAAATTTCTTGCCCTACCCTGTATCCTATATGACTTAAAGCCATTATAAGTGCACCTGAAATGGTTATCGGACATTCGCCAACTTTTATCAAGAATATAATTTTCTGAGAAACCAATAATGAAGAAGTTTCCCGTTTGCTCCGTACATAATCGACCACACTGTCAGTGGCGTAGCGTAAGATTTTTTTTTTTGGGGGGGGGGGGGTTACTTTCATGAAATATGTTAAAAAGGCCAGCTTACGCTGTTATCATTAATTTTTTCTGTTACAGACCGCACAAGCGCTTACCCTTCTTAGTATGCCTTTACCAATATAAGATCTTTCGAAATCTGATGTCAAGTTTTCAAAATTCAAATTGGCGCATGCAATATGGCGACTATTGAAACGCAAAATCTCCGAATTGACCATTATATTTTCAACTTGTCTGAAACTTGACGTACGGTGTATTTTCGAAGTCGTTGAAATTTGAAGTACGGGGATTTCTGAGGTCGCTGATTACGAATTTGATATCAGTTTTTAAAAAAATAAAATAACAGGTTCAAAATGGCGGACTAATTTAAAAAAAAATTACTCCGTTATACACAAAAATCAGTGTAAGGGGGTTTTCGGGGTTGCTGATTACGAATCCGCTATTTTTTTTCCTAGAACTGATATCAAATTCATAATCAGCGACCCTAAGAACCCCCTTCAAATTTCAACGACCTCGAAAACCCCCGTACGTCAAGTTTCAGGCAAGTTACAAATATAATGGTCTATTCTGAGATTTTGCCTTCGATTAGTCGCCATATTGGATCCGCCATTTTGAATTTTGAAAATTTGACATCAGAATCGTAATCAGCGACCAGCCAAGGTTTAATAACAATTATTTCTTATCTACTATTCATAGTTCAAATTCTGTATATTAAAAGCATTAATATATTTCGTAGGGTGTGTAAACGTTTAAAGCCATGACATTTATAATCATATTGAATTCTGTTACATATTTATTAACTTTTGAGAGCATAAATCGACGAAATCACAAATCGATTCTTCTCTGTTTTTGAGCAAATCTGTCAATGACTTCTTCCACTGTGATATCAATCTCTCGATTAATACTCATTAGAGCAAGTCCGTTCAGCCTATTTTTTCCGGTTGAATTTCTTATCCAATTTTTCAAACGCCTCAAAGTTGAAAAACTTCGTTCGCTGCTGGCAATAGTCACAGCTAATGTCGCTCCAATCTTCAAAAATTTGAAAACGTTCGGAAAAAGTTCTTCGTTGCACAAATTCATCGCGTCGATTAATGTCTTCGGATAACTTTCTGCTGCAGCCCAACGTTGTCTCCACAGTAAGACTTCATTTTCCACTACATATTGAGCTGCCTCAGTAACTGTTGGCCACTAATCGATTATTACCTCGACAGTTTCAGAGATAATTTCACGAATTTTTTCTTTGGCCACATGGTCATTGACACTTTCAATTCCTTTTTTGACCAAATTTTCAGGAATAATATTTTGAATCATTGACAGAGTGTTTTTGTGCTTGATGAATCTCTCAGATAATGAAGATATGAAATGATCGATAATCACATTCAAGTAAATTTTATTCGAAGAATTCGTTTCGGGGGGGGGGGGGTTTGGCCCCCAAACCCCCCCCCCCGGTACTACGCCACTGCACACTGTAGATACTTTTATTATTTTTGTGGTTATTTCTATAAAGTATTTTTTTCCGTGTAAGATTTCCCTTCAACTCAAACTCCAAAATAAAGTGAAAGGCCTAGTAAAGTTATATATGGTACTTCTCCAAAACCTCATTATGCATCCACATCATGAAAGTGTAAAATAAATTAAAACTATTTCACCCAAAGTCCCTAATTACCCATTTGGTGGTCAGTCATTGGTAAATTAACGGTTGGTCGGCGAAATCAAAGGAGACCGCGGTACATGGACAACAGCTACCGAGTTTTAAACTTCGAGAAGTTTATTGGCATATTTGGGACCGAAGGAATTCTCGGATTTTTTAAGAGACAAGGTGGTCGGAAATTTTTAAGGAAAAATCGTTTTTTTTAGATCAATTCGGAATTTCTGGTAATAATTATAAAACGTTAACTGTTTTGAAAGACCAAACACTAAAATTTATATAAAATGTTTACTTATTATTGTAATCGAATGTACAAGTTTAATTTACTTTAGAAAGGTAGACCTAACGTTTTAGGTTTTTCAATAAGCAGTAAAATCAAACAGTTAACATCTGCCCACGCAAACTGACCGAAAAACAGACCATTCTAAAAAATTAAAACAATAAAATATCCTAGCAAACTGCCGGGATTTTAGTGAAACCGTCTGCTGGCCTAACTTATGTGTGGGTTAACAGGAAAATGGGCAAACCTCATTTGCCAAATGAAATGGTGCACTGCCATTATCCTATTTTTGATACGAACAATATTTGGTACTGAACTATTTTTTTATATTCATATAATACACACTGAGAGGAGATTTTTGCTGGGGCGACAAAAAAATTGGCTAGCGCAGCAAAAAAACTTAATTGTATAGGCGCTTGCAAAGTACTTTGCTGAGGGGGTCCTTTATAGTCGGATTCTTGAACCGTCTCGCAAGATGGTGGACAAGTCACGTGTCACTAATGGCACCCTGTCGACTTCTAGTCTATTTTTTTTTGTAGGTTGGTAGGTTACTAAACTTGTACTAAATTTCAGATTTATCAGGATTGGACTAAGCTAAATTTGTTAAGCACGTAAACCACATTAAATGTGAAAATTTTTTTGGAGGATTGGAATATATAGTTTGGTGAAATCAGCGTAGGAGCAAAGGGAAAGAAAAAAGGTGTATGTAGTACTTCTTTATTTCTAATTATATAAAATCTACAATTT
Organism: Polydrusus tereticollis; assembly: GCA_963920685.1. Lineage (NCBI taxonomy): Eukaryota > Metazoa > Arthropoda > Insecta > Coleoptera > Curculionidae > Polydrusus > Polydrusus tereticollis. The sequence goes on from OY987329.1 coordinate 123,468,681, forward strand.
ACAAGTACTTTTTGTCGGCATTTTTTGAAAAAGGCGAGAAAAGAACTTCAGTGAGTTTAAGCCCAATGCAAAAACGTTATGCAATGTTACTATACCACGGTTTTTTGTTATTCAAAATGGAAAGCAATTTTATTCATTAAGCAATTTTTTGGACAACCAACAAGCTATAATACATAGTTATTTTTTGTTGTTTTTTTGCTGTATATATAGATACTGATACTGCACATGTACAGAAAATAGTGGGTTTGCGATAGTCACTATATATTTCATCAGGCAGTTATTTATTAAAGGAATTTATTGGACTTTATGGACATAGTCCAAAATAATAATAATAGTATTTATTATAAGCACAAAATGCTAGCAAATTACAAGAAATTTACATAAAAAAAAACATAAATATAAAATTATTATCTACTCAAAGAGTTAACTACTAATCTAATATAACCTAAATCTAATATATTCAGAAAATATAAATTACTATAACACTTAAGGAACAATCTTATGTCTAATATATTTTTACATTCTGTTTTAAATCTTGTTATATTTGCATTTTCATTAATTTCTAGCATATCTTTAATTATAGTATAACGACTGCAATTTAAAATAGTACGCATGGATTGATTTTGTTTTTTCTGTAAAGTACTAATTTCGGAATTACTCAATAAAAAAAGTATTGTGGAGCAAAAATTAAAATGAGGAGCAATTATACTTTGATAAATGTTTTTTTTTGTCCATGCACTGAGATCATGATTTATTCTTCTCAAAAGATTAACCTTTTTGGCAATTTTATTGCAAATATATAGGTGGTGTTCTGAAAAACATAAATTTTGATCCATAACTACACCAAAATATTTTAATTTTGTTACCTGTTCTATTTGTACATTGTTAGTTTTTATAGTTGTATTAAATGTTATATCAGTGGTATTATATTTACTTTTAGTGATAATCATTTTCGTTTTGTCTGTATTAATTGCTAAGCTATTGATATTTAACCAGTCATATATAAATTTTTAAGTTTAAGCATTCTTCAATCGATTGTCTCGAACGCACGTTTAAAGTCCAAGAACACCACACCAATCATTTCTTTGTCATCTAGAGCTTTTTTCCAAGTATACAAGACTGCTTGTAAAGCAGTTTCACATGAATTTTTTGCCCCAAAATCCAGCCTGGTAGACACTTAAAAGATTATTGTTCTCAATATACTCCATTATATGTTGATTGACGGCAAGCTCCAATAGTTTTTCATACGGTGGTACCATATTTATTGGCCGAAATTCCTGTCATTTTCTTGTATTGGACTTCTTTTCTATAGGAATAACACTTGAAGATTTCCATTCTTTGGGAAATGAACCAGTTTCCCGACTGTTGTTTATGAGATCAAGAAATCGATTTCCAACTGCTTCAAATGACAATTTTAAGGTTTTCGTATTAATACCATCCACATTGCTTTCTTTGTTTTTCATATTATGTACAATATTTTATAGGCTCGACATTTATAGTAGCTTAAACGTTACCCTGTTTTACTTAGGAATATTATCCATTGAGGTACTTGGAAGACAATAATTATGATCCATTATCATTTTACGCCTAAAAAAGATAAATACCGTATAAAAGTAGTATGCGTTTAATGTATTTAACTTACCGTTCCGTAACAAATAAACACCAAAACACGTAGGTGGTAGGTACGTCCAAAATAGAAGTCTTTAATAAACTTATTTAAATACGAAACATACGAGAACAATTAAAAACACAGCAAAACACTTAACGAGAAAAAAAGCACGTGGCGATGTCACTAATGTCAGTGTCAGTGGACGTTGGGCTCATTACGGCTCTATGATGGGTTGGGGATATTTCAAAGTTACTGGTCCAGCTAGTTACTGTCATTTGTCTATTGTCAAATGTCGAACGACGAGACGAGCCGTGAATTCAAGTTTAGTTATGAGCGTCATCGTGCTGAAAATGAAGATTTTTTGCCTACTTATTTTAGACTAGAAGAAAATTTATTTTACTTATTATTATTTTAAATTTTCTATTTAATAAAATGCATTTTATTTCAACGTTTAAAACACTACTATGGTTAACTTATTAACAAATTTGCATTATCAATCAGCCTGCATAATCGTAAAGATGATATACAGGGTTTTCATTTCAAAAGTAGCCACCCCGGTTTTAGGTAGAAATAACTACTTTGATACGAAATGTCAAAACATGTCAACTTTTGTTTTAATGGGGTAAATTTTTCATCATATTTTTACTTATACAGGGTGTGTCAAAATGTATGTCATTTTGTATTTTTTCAATGGAAACCCATAATTTTTTTTAGTATTTCCGGATTCCCCTACAAATAATAAACACTTTTTGTATTACACATCCTATAGCCAAATCTAACAGTTTTTAAAATATTCAAACATTTTAAATAGGACTTTATGTTCAGAATTCGCTTTGTTACATTTTCAAACTTTAAATACATCACGGTCGTAGGCACGTATACCAGTCCTCATAGAAACGAAACAGTCACAAGTTAATTTATAAAAGTGACTTTTTGCCTACCACTGACAAGTGATTTATTTATGGTTTAACAAAAAATTGGTTTAATATTCACTTTAAAATGGTGTATACTCTCCAAGAAATGCCAGAAATAATTCTCATGTACCTATGGACCTGAAAATCGTTGTGCTCGCAGAACAGCTCGAAGATTTAACGACATACACCCTGACAAACATGTAGGTCACAGGTATGTGATAGAGCTGGTAAGGAAGTTTGAAGAAACCGGCTCCGTATGCAACCGACTTAATAAGCAAGCAAGATAAAGGTACGCAAAATGAAATATTAGGTCATTTTGCTATGAATCCATCTCATCATCGAAAGTATCACAATGGACACACGTTTTAGTAGGTTCCATTCACAAAACTTTGAAACCAAATAAGTTTTTTCCTTATAAAATACAAATGCTTCAACAACTCAGCGAAGACGATTATGACAGAAGAATTGAATTTTGCGAAACAATGACTCAGGTGATTCAAGCCGACCGGAATTTTGTTAAAAATGTATGTTTCAGTGATGAATCAACTTTCTTCTTGAATGGATTCGTGAATAAACATAATTGCAGATATTCGGATAATGAAAATCCACATTTATTTAGCGAAGATCATACCCAATATCATCAAAGGATAAATGTGTGGGCACGCATTCTTGGAAATGAGATCATTGGGCCAATTTTTATGGAAGAAAACTTGACAGGTGAACTATACGTAAATCTGTTGGAAAATGTCATAGATCCTCTCATTACCCAATCTTTGGAAAATCAAGTTGATCTAGAGGGGGATATGGAACTTGATGAACAAAATTTGTATTTCCAGCAAGTCGGAGTCCCGCCGCAATATGCGCTACCTGTTAGGACATGATTGAATGAACGATATCCCGGAAAATGGATAGATCCCCAGACCTCACACTTCTTGATGTTTTTTTGTGGGGATATTTAAAGTCCCTAGTTTACAAAACTGCGCCCGAGAGTATTCCCGAATTGAGAAACAGAATTACTAAAGGATGTAGGCAAATTAACCGGCAGACTTTTCAAAATGCTCGCGAAGAATTCGAGAATAGGCTCTATTATTGTTTAGTCAATAACGGAGCACATTTTGAAAACTTAATAAAGTGAATTCTGAACATAGTCGTATTTTTACCACACATAGTAAAACATTAAAATGTTACGATATTTTAAAAACTGTTAGATTTGGCTATAGGATGTGTAATACAAAAAGTGTTTATTATTTGTAGGGGAATCCAGAAATACGAAAAAAATTATAAGTTTCCATTAAAAAAATACAAAATGACATACGTTCAGCTTTTTTGAATGTATAAATAAAAATATGATGAAAAATTTACCCCCTTGTAACAAAAGTTGATATGTTTTAACATTTCGTATTAAAATAGTTATTTCTACCTAAAACCGGGGTGGCTACTTTTGAAGTGAAAACCCATATGTAATATTATAAAAACAGACAATATGCTAAATTTTCTAATTTTTCCCCCATAATCGCAATAATTTTTCAGTAAATTCCTCAGTAAATAAATCGACCATCGTCTATAATCCAAAGAACGAAGATTAACATTCCTCGTCGGCTCGAACCGACTTCAAAGGCAACGTCCTGCGAAATCCTGCCTCAGTCCTGCTCTATTCGTGTTACAGGAACATAAAGCAGGAGAGCCTGTAAAAGTAAACCAGAGAGCCTTTGTCGCCCGAATGACAATGCCACATTCCGTGAACCACGGCAGCGTCGAATTTTGATCTAATTTGATGATCGAACGCCGCAGTCGCATTTCATGACTTCACTCAAATTTGGTTTAATTAAAATTTACACGTTTCGAATTTCATGTGTATTACTAAAGGTCACCTTAATTCTATTTATCAGCGCTTCATTATTAATATTCACTCAGATTATGAATCAAATTATTGTATGTATAGGTACATATCTGCTTATATCTTTGTACAGCAGTAATGTAGTAGGTAAGGTAATCTATTTCAGATTATTTCTCTTTAGCTCTTTAAGAGTCCATCACCGCAAGTCCTGACCGGCACGCAACCAATCATACAGAAATGTAAATTAAATGGGGTTTCTGGCTCTCAGCTATGAACGAATTTGAGCAAACTGGAAAATTATTTAGCTTTGGTTAAAAGGATATTGAAAGGCAACTCTACAGTGTGTCCGCTTAAGTTCTGTACATATGGGAAACTTTTTTAATATTAATTTTACGAAAAAAAGTTACTCTTTATAAAATGTTCTGCTTACTGAAAAAATAATATTGAACTATTCAAACTTGAGACAGTATGTACAGGATGATCAAAAAGTAAAAATATCAAAAACGAGAAAAGTACCCTTAATTTTAATTTTAGAGCAAAATGGAATAAGAAAATGTTGATTGGCATTAAAAACTATATCTGTTTCTACTCTTAGTAGACTATTATTATAAATAAATAAATTTGACATTTAAGAAAATATAATTTTTTGAAATGATTTATTATTAATAATTGCATTTATTATGCAATTGAAGCTAATAAACATTTATCAATTATTTTTATTCAAAACGTAACCTTTGATTCTTTATCCCTGTTTTGTAGAAATTTTATGACGCATTTAAATAATTGATAGAAACATGATAATTTATTTTGGAAAAATACAATTATAATAATAAGCATTAAAATATGAATTTAAATAAAAATATTCATTAACTTTCCCTCACGGTACATTTGCCTCGACATATCCTCCCTCCATTTTAATACATTCTTGCAGAAAATTCTCTTAAAACATTTCTAAGAATGGCATTTGTAATTGTCTGTCTAATTACCTTCTCTAAATGGTAAACATTTTGAAATGGCCTTTGTAGGTATACATTCTGTTTTAAGTAGCTCCACAAGATATAATCGAGGGGGCTCAAGTCCGGAGACCTAGCGGGCCAAAAAAGGTCAGAATATCTATCGATAACTTTTCCATTAAAAAGGGTATTTAAGTATTGTCTTACATTCCTCGTACTGTGGCTTGGTGCACCATCTTGTTGGTACCATATCCGTAGTCTATCGTGTATGTGAAGTCCATGTATAGAATTAAACAAATAATTATTTAAAAAATGCAAATGCAAAATAACCATTTAAATTTTGTCGAAAAAAAAAGGTCCTATTATTCCATTTTTTTTAAATTCCGCACCACACATTTGTTTTAAATGAGTACTGATCACGTGTCTGTATAGTGAAATTTGGATTAACGTCACTCCACCAACGACAATTTTGTGAACTTACAGTCCCGTTCGAGGTAAAGGTTGCTTCGTCGGTAAAATTTATATCTCTTGCCATGAAAGGGTTATCTTCTAACTCTCCTTGTATTAAAAAACAAAATTCTAAGCGTCGCTCAAAATCACCTGGCTTCAAGGTATGTATACATTTTCATTTGTAAGGACGAAATTTGTTTTCATTTAATATTTTTTGAAATCGTAGTTTTCCCTATATCATTTGGTAATGTTGTTGACCTTTTTCGCAATGATTTTTTAGGATCTTCTACTACCGACAACATTACTTGGTTCACAGTTTCATTATTTGCAACCCTTGGTCTACGTTTCTTATTGTAGTTATTTTTCACACTTCCACAGGTCTTGAATTAAGTCACTATGTTCCCTACTGTTGTAAAAGAAATTATTTTATCAGGATATCTGTAGTTAAAAATTTGGGCAGTTTCCCGATACGTTTTGTAATTTTCATCAACAATTAAAATTTTTTCAATTTTATCTTGCATACTCAATTTCAACGGCAAAATAACATAGCTGACAGTTAAAATTCAAATTAAGGTGGGAAATGGTGGCAAGATAATGGACATGCCATTAGGGATTAAGATTTAAATTTTAAAGTTTATTTTCAATAATAGTTTATTAAGAGTAGAAACAGATATAATTTTTATGCCAATCAACATTTTCTTATTCCATTTTGCTCTAAAATTAAAATTAAATGTACAGAACTTAAGCGGACACACCGTATATGCGAGTTTTACTATGTTGTAGATTTGTTATTAAGGAAGTTTGTTTCAAAACATAAATGTCATTGTCTCGAACAAAATTGTCGCTTGAATCTTTCTAACATTCCGTATGCTTCTGCTTTGCATTAGTAATTCTTTTTTTCTTCTATATGTTTTTTAATACCATAAATAACGTTAAAAAGTATGGCGTTCAAACATACACACGCCCATAAATAACTAACCGGTTGTTTTTTAAAACGTATAGACAGTCAAAAAGTAAAATATTTCCATATCAAACATGGTCGATATCCGTTTACAATAAAAGCAAGAAAAATTCGTAAACTTGAACGTTGCGTCGTTTTATCAAAAGATGTTTTTCCAGTTCCATAAATTTTTAAGTTGTGGTAATAATGCGAATGTTATGGAAAAAGTTTTCGGTTTCGAACGGAATATTGTTCATTGTGCGTATAAAACCAGTTTTAAGATAAAAATGCGAAACGACGAAAAAATATAATATAAATATTGAGGATTTTGCAAAGAAAGGACAAAAATATTAGTCTAGTGCTGATAAAATATAATTAGATGAGACAAATAATTGTACCTATTACCTATACTATGTTTCTCTATCAGGAATAAGTGAACTAAAGCACTGAAGATAATTATGGTGATTTAACGCTATAACTTCAGCAAACTAATTAAATTTATTTGTCCCATTCCCCCATATCATAGTATCTCCTAATATCATCCTACTGCAACTCACATGTCATATTATACATCATGACTTCAAAGGATTAATATAATAGCTTCAATTTGGGGCGTTTTCGGGAAATGTAGGGGATAAATGAACTTTTTGGATTTATTAATGTATTTGTATATAATAAGGGTCAGATGACTTAAAGGGAGTTCAGCTTTATTATTGGGATATATTTTATGGCGATGTGAACGGACATTTGTCACGGATGACAGTGGATATAATGGGATGTGACGCTAAAAATGATCACCATATTCAATATTTATAGCGAGTTCAAATTTGAACATGTGGTTGTCTCACAATACTGATAGAAACTATAAGCCAAAAACGGGCAGCAGGATTATAGGGACGAACAAGATCCATGCAAGGTATGGGCTAAATAGTTGACGACACAGTGGAAAGATTTTTTTGAATTGTCTTGTGCTTCCTTGGGCCCAACGGATGTTCAGGAGGAAATAAAGCAATTATTGTCTAAAAAAGACACAACGGTTTATCAAATAATTGATTTTTAACTATTTTTCAAGCAACCTGGCGATGACCGCGGATAGAGTAGTCCAAAAGGAACAAGAAAGCTTGAATAAATGTTCTAGGTTTACTCCGGGAGGTTCAAGAAAAGTCGTCTTGGACGCTTAATAAATAAAACACAATTTGTTGATATTTTCAAAACATGTCGTTATTTCGAAAACTACTGATATTAGGAACACAGTATGTTAAACCAAAAGTGTATCAAATTTAGAGTAAAAACTATAAATCAAAAGATATACAGGGTGTTACATTTAAAAATATTAAATTCGTTCGAATTCCAGACAAACTAAAAAGCTGACAACAACGCCAATATCGTCATTCGGTAAGATCCTCTTACAAAACTACTGTACCAAATTTGGCTTAAAATCGGCTAATAAATTGTGATGTTATTAAGCCGTTTCTAGACTTTATACACACACAGTATATAAAATACAAAAGTATAAGCACAATGAGTAGTGTTATAAATTTTCAAATGATTCCACAGGTCACCAGCCAATCCCAATGTCGGGAAAAGACGACATTGGTCCACCAGAAAGGTTTTCTAATTTGAAATTCGTGCTCCCCTACATAATGGTAGTTGAGTTTAGCGAGAGTATCAGAAAGTTCTGTCTAAGATGCGTTGCGCTGGTATATTGATGGCTACTCAAGTTCCCTCAATGCAGCAGTGGGACTAAAGGAATCAGAGAAATTCAAATAAACCCAGCGAACAGTCCCCCTTTGGACCACTTCCAACTGGGTTGTCAGAGTCTGCTAATGGAGATGCCCTTTGTATGAGCAGTACTCTAAAGATGGTCTGATCAAGGTTAGATAGGATTTAATTCTAGAGGCTCGACTTACCTTTCTTAAGTTTCGCGTCACAAAATTGATCATCCTGTAAGCATAAGCTACCGTCTTGTTCACATGTTCAGGTCTGAACTTCAGACCAATTCAAGGATTGAGTAAGATCCCACCACGAGTAAGATATATTCCGAAATATTTAATAATATTGGTTGTTAAGATTCATTGTTGAGAGTACAGCTATAGTGATAACGTTTTTTACTAAAGGATATCTGCCGAGTTTTATCAGTGTTCACTTTATGCAATTTACATCTACCCTAAGATCAATCTGTGAGTGAAGTCCCTTTTATACTGAATGCGGGGGGTTTTATGTTTAGGTTTGCGTTTTTCTGCACTAGAACGAGAAATCTGTAATTTTATGGATTAAATATTTATAACTTAGGTTCGTCTTCAATATCGAATCCTAAAAATGTATTACACGTAACCAATTTATAAAAATTTCTACTAGTCGAAGCAATTCTTTATAAAACTAAATTAGTCGATGCAGGAAATAGGTCAGCCATATCTGAATCACATGTGCAATAACATGCAACATGTGACCGGATTAACTGCAAGCAGGAAAGCGAATAATTTTTGATGCAGTTCGCGGCGTTTTCGAATTAGAGAAATAAAAATGAATTGATTCATCTTTAATCTTAATAAGGGGAATTAGCTGATTAACCTTAGGAAATTACGTCAGCCACCTGTAACTATTAGCGTTTTATTATATGAATATCTGCAGCTAGCGCCATAATATATTGTAATTTTAAATCGCTAACCGCTCTAAAATATTTTAAACTTTCATATTATCGTCTTCATACTGCATAATGTATAATAGGAAAAAGTACGGATACACAGCAAGCAAAACATGTTGTTACTTATTAAAATTTATGCGCTAATATGAAATCATAAATAAACCAAGAACCTATTAGGAGGAAATAACTTTGAAAGCATATTACTTCATTAGGTATTCATATAATGGAGCGAATTTTTTCAAAGTTTGGCTTTTACAAACTTTGCCCATTACCTTGGGAAAATGGAAAAAAGAAGGAAGTTTCGGTGTACGATGTTATTAATTTGTAAGTATATAATGGACATGATATAACCGAAAACTCTGTAAAAATATCAAATTTTCGGTGAGCTTTATTATTTTGATATCTAATTAAACGAAAAAATGATTTTTATTAGACAGTAATGAATACAATGGATTCCGTTACCCAACGATGTCAATTCAATATGTTTCTAACGACACTATAAAACTAACTAAAGTGTGTCGATGGCTAAAGCTTAGTTCATATAGATGCGAATTACGAATTATACGTCCGGTTTTAGTTCCTAAGTTCGTGCTACTAGTAGATACACAATGGCTTCAATCAATGATCTACTATTGAATCGATGTATTAATTTCAGTTAGGCTTTTACTTCTGTAATTTTATATGGATTGCTTCCGCAAAAACCTTGTTGATTGGTTTTGATTTAAGAAGTTACTAGGACTGGTAGAGATTATTTTTATTTCCTAGTTTGTTTGATGGTGAGCCCCTATTAGGGAGGTAGCCAATCACGAGGTAGTTTGTATGTACCAGTTCTGGATGAACGTGTTGTGGTTGTCTGATCAGTAGAGGAAAGTGCCCTAATATTGGATATGTTTTTATTATGGTGAATTTCCTGAGAAGTAAAAACATCTTGACGTTATTGCAGTGTCGTCAGCGAAAAGATAAAGCTGCGTTTGCCTATCTCGCGAAATGTCATGCGTGTAAATGTTATACAGCATCGGGGAGAGAGGTGATGCTTGCGGCACTCCCGCCCTGATATGTCAATTCAAAGAAAGTGCGATCTCCGACGATACTGCAAAACGTCTGTTCTCCAGGTAAGAGCCTACTACCTTGGTGAGGTACTTCAGAGCTCCGACTTTGTCAAATACTTTGCTAACGTCAAGGAAGACCGCCCCCGTGTGCTTCCATCTATTTAATCCCTTTATTATATTGGACGTAAGCCTCGTTGTCTGCCAAACTGTGCAATGTTCACTGTTCGGTAGGCAGAACGTTGTGCTCGAACACAAAACTGTTAATTCGAGCTAAAATCAGCTTTTCTGCAGTTTTTCTCAGTGCTATCCTAATATTAGGCGACTTTCCTCTATGTTGCCTGTTACGCCCGCCTGTTTGTAAAAATTTGTTATTAGCTTGTTTAGGTGCTCTTCGATTGTGTCAATTTGTAAGTCTCTGTGAAGGACTCTTGTTGGTGCGAACCTGGGTGCGCTTGCGATGATACGGAGGGTTTTGTTTTAAAATATTTGCAATTTTTTCTGCTTAACTTTTGACATTGTACACCATGTGGCAGCGCCATATGTGAGGACTGATCCTATCATGACTTTATAAAGGTTTATTCAGATTTTAAATTGATTTTGCTTCTCCTGTTTAAAAGCGGATATGGAGCGGCTAATTGTCCGTTGACTTGCCTTAGCGCTGGCCCTTGTTATTATTTCATACCATTTTCTTGTGTAAATTGACTATTTTGCCAGTCAATGTATGTATTTTTAGGTATTATCCTGTTTTCAAGGAGATTTACTCTAGATTTTGAAAAGAAGATGGCCTGAGTTTTTCGTGGTTTTTCCTAATTCTCCATTTGTTCATCCATGCTTCAATGAGGTTTACATGGCGTTGCAGTCGACTGATCGTTGACCGTCGTCTTCTTAAGGAAGCAGGGATCGCCGTGTCGTCGGCGAAGAGATATATTTGAGTGCTGCTTGTTTCGGGTACATCACTCGTACATACAATGCCGGCACGAGGGGGAGGATAATAAAATAAGTAGATAATAATTCTTAAACTTATTCTTCGAATATTAAAAAGAAAAAACTCGATTTAACCTTATGTCAGTTTGATAAAAGGAAATGCCTTACCCACCTTGACCTTAATGGCCTTAACAAGCATTATGGGGATAAAGTCGAAACATTGTAGTTAATTAAAAAATGTTTGGTGGTCATACCAAATCTGAGTCACTATAAACCATGTGTTCTGTCTACTGAAAAGCTATAACATTCGAGGTTTAGTGCAAGCGGCATTTAAAATCATCCATATTTATGATAATTTGGTTAACAACCTGTTTTGTCACCCTGTGTGTGGCTATATTCACTTACGTAGGCAAATCGAGCCATAAAAGTTGGTACTGTGCAAGAGATTTTCCCTTAATGCTTTAAAATTTTGTTTTGGAAATTTTTTTTTCTAGAAAGATTAATTCAAACGGATCTCAAGGTAAATTAATGGGATAGGTTAAAGTGTATGTTTGAGGTATATCCATTTATTTACTTTACTTAGAAGATTGCATGCCATTAAATTAATTAATAAAGTTTACCTCAAGAAGTAGCCCTACATTTTCAAATTTCATTGTTTTATAAGGTTTTTGAGAATATTTTATGAGGCTTTAAAGAAAGATGAAGGAATTTAGATGAAGAGTGCACAGTAGCCTAATGTCACTGAAAAAGCTTTTTACTTACTTGGTCTCTTCCCTATTTGGTTATTTTTCCAGTAAATTTACCTACAGAAGCCATAGTCAGTATTTTTACTTTAATTTCCTTGCAAAACGTATTAAAGTCAAAAAGATAGGATGTTATGTGTCCACTTTTGTGCATTTAATTATTGCTCTTTGATATGAACTCAGTCTGTTTGCCTAGTTTTATGTACACGATTCGTATATTATATGACGTTTCGTGCTAACTCAAAGGCTTTGCGCCATTTTTTACGAATATACTGGGTTACTCAAAAGTCCTGCATAGAATTCGAACGTTAAAACATGATTTAAATTATTGTTAATCTTCCTGCTTCCCCAACTTTTTTTTTAAATGGCAACCAAGGCCAAATGGGGATCTATGGAAAGGTCCTCAAAAACTGGTACCGTAGTACCAAAAAAGAAGGGGTTTAGGTCTATTTTAAAACACTCTCTCCAAATACCGCCGTAGAAAGAAATCCATATGTATAGCGTAAAATCCGGAGACCTTGATGGATATTTAATGCGGCGGTGCACCATCTTGTTGAAACCATATTTTTTCATGGAGAATATCTAGATCATCCTAGTTAGGAAAGATAACTGCTAATGCAGGTATTAAATCAAATGAAAGGAAATTTAAGTAACGCTAAGCAGTAAGATTTTCTTCGAAATATGGTCCTGTAATTCTGTTATTAATTATTCCAGCCTACATATTGGCATTTTGAGGATACGTATCCACAAAAGACATTAGAACTAATAGACCAAATTGTTCCTCAAGATGCTGAAAAAAGAAAACTTTGGTTTTCTGTAGTAGGTATTCTGGATAATCAAGCTTCAAGAAAAACTCCAGAGTCGTGCTCGGATCACCTTTTTGCTGTTGCACAGTTTTTGGAACACCACCTGCCGCAAAAAAAAGTTTCGTAGTAAGTAATATCTATTAATAGTAAAGTAAGTAATGTTATATTTATGAAATATAGAAATTTTGGTTTATAATAGGTATATCATTTATTAATTACTATTTATCATTTATTTATTCATTATGAAACTATTTTAATAATAATAAGAAGAAGTTTTATTTATTTATAGGATGTCTAAGTTATGCTTTGATGGTGTACCTATTGGTTAAACCAGATGATGCTGATCTAGTTGCTGATGAACTTTCCGAGATTATTTATAATTCTCCTAATATTCAAAAGTACGTAGGTTCTATGCAAACAAAAGTTCTTTAATATACTTAAAAAATGCTCTTAGGACTATTTTTTTATTTTTCTGTTCAATCCAGGAAAAAATTCTATGTTCATTTTATTTTAGACCTGAAAATATTGTTCCAAATTTATTGTCAGTTCCAACTTTACATCTTTATCAATTTTAATTTACACAGTTTTTTTTTGTAACCTAATTTACCATTTTGACAATAAACAGTCCTAAGATTAATGAGATGTCATCCTCAATAACCGAAACTGCTTCGGAACCTCTTATATTAAAGGTGAATTTGTGATTCTGGAATCCGAGATTCAGGATTAGTCCAATGTGTAAAAAGGATTTTAGGCAAAATACAATCAAATAAAACCAGGAATGTGATTATTTTTTTTTTCATTCTAGCATATTTCTTGTGGCCTATTATTTCCATTCCTAGGAAAAAATTCTGATACAAAAAAAAATATTGTATCATTTCTATACAATGTTGTTAGGTTTTAACCTCACATCACTGGCAATCAAAACCAAGGGACGGTTCACAATGTTGCCAATCGGGTCTAAAAGATCCACCTTTCTCTCTTGCACTCGCCAATTATTTTAAAACAATAATAGTACATAATTTTTCGGGAATTATGAATGAAACGTTGTCTAATATTTATATAACGTCTTTGGTATCCACTGTATCAATCATTGCATTTAGATAAAACGTAGCCTCATCAGAGAATATAATATTTTAGAAAAATTTTTTGTTCTTTTCGCATGTTGCCCATATTCCCCTTACAGAATTGTAATCTCTTATCGTAATCGTCCTTGAGAAATTTCTGTACAACATGCACTTTTTATAGATGACACTCCTGGCTTTTTAAAAGTCTCTGTATGGGAGCTCTAGTAACATCGTTATTAAACGCTAATGTATTAATTGAAGAATGTGGAACGCACAAAAATGTATAAAAACGCATTTAAATTGACAAATCAAAACTTCAAAATACTTAAAATAATGTTAAGCAAAGTCTGGCCTGCCCTGTAATCCTATGATGGTTCCGTTTTAGTGCATCACCAATATGTGTCTATCTCTAACATGCATATTACTTAACACGAATAAACATGGCAAATATATATCATCTATCTATTAAAAATTGGTTTTGTTTAGGTTTTTAATAGGATTTAAATATTTTGTGGTGTAAAATCCTAGTAACTTTTAGTCTTCAGTTATAGGCGATTGAAGTGTACTGACATAAATTGTCCGCCGTCATATTGCAGATTTACTCGCTAAGAATTCCATACTAACATTCGCTTATAATAAAAGGCGATAAGGAACAAGACGGTATAAAAAGACATGTTTCTTTCTTCACATTCGTTACTCATCAAAAAATGTTTTAACTCTCCTGGTGTATAAATAGGCAAAATAAAACCTATTCGGGTTCTTGAATGTATTTTTACGTCAAGATTTTACCCTTTGACATTTGTTATTCATTGTGTACTGTTTAGGTATTGTCGTTGATAGAAAGTTTCATATCGGCTCTTGCCTTAATTAATTTTGGCTCGTGCGTTCTCTTTTAAAAGTTTTTTTCTGCAAAGTTTTGCCGCCTTTTTCTATTATATATCATCTCTATCTCTCTCTACTATGGATTTGGACCAACAGGGAGCCAGTCCTCTGGTAGTTTGTATGTCGTGTCTTGTCTAGATCTCGTATGTGAGTCTGTGATTAGTGGGTTTGTCGATACGTCTGTGCATCGGTAATAGTCATTAATAATTTTCTCGTTTATCGTCTGCATTTGAAAGTCGCGGTGAAGTACTCCGTTGGGTGTATATCTAGGTACGTCCGCGATTGTTTTTAATGCCCTGTTTTGAATTACCTGGAACTTATTAAGCTCCGTTGTGCTTATGTTGCACAACGAAGGTGCACCATAAGTGAGAACCGGCCTGACCAATACCTTGTAGAGGTTGACCTTAGTCCTATTTGAAAGTCTACTCCGCCTGTGAAGCAGGTGGTAGATAGAGCTTAATTGATGCAATGCAAGCTTTACTCTAATAATTAAATTTAGCCTCCAGTTAAGCCTTTGGTCAAATATAAGTCCCAGGTATTTCACCTCTTGGCCGCAGTTCACTTAAACTCCATTGACCCGAAGCCTTGTTTCAGGCCTGCGCCTGGTGCTTTTTGAAAAAAAGGTGACTTTCGTCTTAGCGGGATTCAGACATATCTTCCAAGCTGAACGCAATTTTTTCAGATCGATCACGTGACGCTGCATCCGGCTGACGACAATACGCGGTGATTTAAAAGTCAAACTGATTGCTGTATCGTCAGCGAAATGATAGAGCTGCGTAAATCTATCTCGCGGAATATCATGAGTATAAATATTATACAACATCGGAGGGAGATTTCAATGTCCACTTATAAGTATGTATTATACCTACTATAATACTAAATGTAGATTAACAAGAGTTTCTCAAAATCGTATCAGTGCGATTGTGTACAGCCAGTTTTTGCGCAGTCTGAGAATTTGAAGTAGACTAGTAGACAATGGTGTAACCCAGTATTCTATTTTCGTGGCCTGGCGCCGGGTCTTGGTTGCCATTTAAAAAAAAAGTTGGAGTTGCTAGAAGTTATGGGATTGCAGGAATGGGGCTGGAAATATTACAGAAAGATGAACAACGATTTAATTTTATGCAGGACTTTTTAAAAACCCGGTATAACAGGTGTAACTGTTAAGTCCTGAAATATCAATATGAAAAATGATATCAGAAAAAGCGACAATCATGATGAATTTGCGCAAGCTTAGTCATTATTGACAACCCATATTTTATCCTATTCTGGTGGTCAGTTCATAGCAGACCAAACAATTCGTAAAGATTTATTGACCCTGTTTTCCATTTCTAACAAACAAGTAACTCTTATAGAACAAAAACAAGTCCCATTTTCGTTTCATAATCGCGTAACTTCCTTACGATAACCTAGTAACTAAATAATCTCTTCCATTTTTAAGTTTTAGGGCGGCGAACTTCTTTAATGCCCAACATTTGCCAGTTTTATTTTATCTCGTTTTACATTAGTAGGTATTCCCTTACTTGAGACCGTATCTCCTAAAACACATGTATTTTCTTATGGAGAAATTTCCATTATTCAGCCATGCGCATTCCGTTATGATGGCATCCATTTCAACCCAAACATTATAATGTACTTTTTTCCTTTTTGTGACATGCGTAATTGATATAGTAATTGTAGATATGCTTTAAAGTTCCTGTACAAACCTGTTTAGGACTCTGTTGACTGATGCAGTGTAGATTAAAAATATTATTATTTTAAAATTATTTATTAAATTTAAGGCACAAAACTTTGTTTATAAGTAATTGGTATAATTAATCGGTGTTATAATCATAAGCCTCTTGATTAAGAACGACCATTTTAATTTAATTGTATATTATGTTGTTAATGTTACATGGTATATTTTACGTAGAATAATAGTTTTAGATTTAGGATTAGACAATCTTCTTGTATTTACATTAAATCATTAAACAAGTTACATAAAAAGGGGGGGTTTTACGTTTTAATATTTAAGTTAAACATACGTGTATGTCAAGGATAAAGCTAGATCAAAAGGATGGAACGAAATCGAGAAAAGTATTCAAGTAGTTGGGATAATTTTAGGGTTTTTCACAGGGAACCGACCTAGATGTCTAGGTAGATTAAATAGCAGTTGCTTGTACCTGATCGCAAAATGTGTTTACCAATCAAGTTGTAGTTAGTTAAAAAAAGGCATTGGTTTTATCTGGATTAAACCGTTCTGATTTAAAAATAATTATTATATCAATGAAATATTCTTATGAAATATATAGTGTAACATACACAAACCTTTATATTATATTCATCGAATTGAATGATTTTCACACTTACCTAGAGTGGACCTTCTATTGGATGGCCGAAGGCAACATAGATTTTTTTCTCTTCAATAAATAAAAAAAAGAACCACATGCGGACGATGAACTCTAATCAGCATATTTTACTAGTAAATGGACCTATTATTGTTGTGTACAATGATTCGATGATTTATCATAGTTTTGTATGCGATCTACGAGGGTTCCACCCATATGCTATTAACGACTCACTTTTTTCAAATATCACTCGATGTCAGTGTTGTAGTTCTGGTTGCGATAACACAGAGTAATTGGCTGTTGACAGTGTTTATAAAATAAAAATAGACTAACCTTTTCTGCAAACGTTCTTAGGGACCGTTGTCTTCTTTTTTTTTTTATAACGGATATTGACACAAAAACGGCAGTATAGTGGTCTTTTGTTAATTTCGGATTTATTTGATGTGTTGATTGACGAGGCAAATATCATTGATGATCAGTGGTGATGATTGATATTTACGTTTTACCTGTTAGCCTGACTTTGTAATCGTTTTCAAAATTTCTTCACATTACGACCCTGATGATGAGCTCGCAAACGCATAGACAAAAAGTTTTTTAAATATAAAAGGTTTAAGGAGAACGTTTGCCCTTAAACATTATACGCTTATTTAAGACAATATTAATTTAAACTACAAAAAAGTATATTGTTTTTATTAAAATTGTACTATTTATACTTTAAGTATGTATAGATATTTTTATTATTTTGTAACTATGGTGAGTTCTTTGTATTCCAAAAAAGTGGATTTTCTGAATTATTTTATTTTATTAGTATTTGTCTATCATTAGTTTGCTATAGCGTTAAATAAGGCCACTGCATTTTATGCATTTTTAATTATGAATTCAAGACATATTTCAATTCAACTAACAATTTGCATGTTTAAACATGTGACTGTTTAAAATAACCACCTGAAAAGTAATAACATGTAAGAACTAGGTCCAGTAAAAAATACTACAAAAACTAAGATTAGGGTAAAAATCACCTTCTAACCAAGTATGGCTGATTCCAAGAAGATATCACTTCAATGACCCTACACTCCCAGTATAATTTACTTTTAGTTCATTACCTCATTAATTCAATCTCGCGAATTAATTATCCCCTCCCGCTTCATTTTTGAGTAACCCAATAAGTTCTTTTCCCCCACCCCTACAATTCACTACCCCCACTCCAATCTCGACAGATCCTACATTATAACTAGGCGTCTGCAGAAAGACCTTGTCATATCTACTTTAGACAGGCAACCGGACAGACACATCTTGTAGAAATTTACAGAAAGATGGAGAAGTTTATTATTGTTAAAGACGTTGTTAAAAAGTTACGAGAATTTAACCTTACAGGACGCACTCTAGAGTTTAAGTTAAAACCTGTTCCACAGGGAGTTGAACCAGTTGGTTGGGTGGAAAAAGGAATTAATCAAATTATTCAAAACGCTACAGTAGGCCTACAACCCTTAGATCGTGTGGGTTTTAGTTTTTGCTTTAAAGACTTCAACCGAGGAGAAGGTTGGATTCGCTTCAAAGCAGCTAAAGACATAACCTTTCAAGATGTTTGGAGTGTTATAAGTGGCATTTATCAGTCAAACTCAGCAGGTCTTAATACAGAATCATTTTGTCTTAGTGTGACAACTGTTAGATTACCTGTTGGTGGGGGCAGAGGAAAAAATTATAACAGCTTTCACGAGGAATGTGACAAGCGACGAGGTATTATAAGTATTAAAAATACCGATAACCTGTGTTTACCACGTGCTTTGGTAGTCGCCATTGCCCATAATAAAAGAGATCCCGAATTCAGTAAGGTTAGAAGAGATATTAGTAAAATTCAAACCGAAAGAACAAGATCATTGTTGGAGAGAGCTAAAATTAGCATTCCTGAGGCAGGAGGTGGAATTCCCGAGTTAATACAATTTCAAAATCATCTAAAAGAATATAAATTAGTTGTTTATAGCTATGGATCAAAAGGACGAAATATTATATTTGAAGGTTCAACTGAAAGCAATAAACGGCTGAACTTATTACATTACAAAAGCCATTTTAATGTAATTACATCGCTGACAGCAGCTTTTTGTTCTAACTATTTTTGTGAAAAGTGTTACGTCCCATATGATCACAAAAATGAGCACAGATGTGGTGGAACCTGTCAGGCATGTCAGCAAGCCCCTGCTTGTGAAATAGCAATAAAAATTAAATGCCAGGACTTTCTACGATTTTTTAGAAGTCAAAACTGTTACGAAAATCATAAAAAGGATTATTCGTCAGGCAAATTTACAGTATGCGAACAAATTAAACTATGTTCTATTTGTTTAAAAACCATTAAAGCCAAAAGAGCACATGTATGTGGTGAAATTTATTGTAAAATTTGTAATAAACATGCACCCGAGGATCATCTATGTTATATTCGGCATGATAAGGGAAAACCTAAGATTAAAGATGTTCTTTTTGTATTCTACGATTTAGAGACGAGCCAAGACAAACTATTGGAAAATTCAACGTTTTTACATGAAGTCAATCTCTGTGTTTTCAAACAATACTGCGATGAGTGCATGGATTCTGAAGCAGATACTTGTAAAAAATGCGGTCTAAAGTTACAAAAAGTCAGAGGTATAGACCCAGCGGGGACATTTACTAACCATTTGTTACAAATGAGGAAAAACTTTAAAGAAATTATTGTAATAGCCCATAATGGTCAGGCTTTTGATCACCAGTTTATATTAAACTACATTATGACAAAGACAGATTTTACACCTGAGTTAATCATGAGAGGTACCAAAATAATTACGATGCAACTTGAAAATGTAAAATTTATCGACTCACTTAACTATTTCCCTATGCCTTTAGCCAAACTACCAAAGGCATTTGGACTTGATGATATTTTTAAAAAAGGCTACTTCCCGCACCTATTTAATACAAAGGCAAATGAAAACTATATAGGACCTCTACCATCAATTGAATATTACTCCCCAGATAGTATGAAAGAAGAAGACAGAGCCAAATTTCTTAAATGGTTTGTAGAGCATGAAAATGATGGTTTCGATATGCAAAGAGATCTGGTAGACTACTGCGTATCGGATGTCGAAATTCTTGCGCAATCATGTTTAAAGTTTAGAGAACAACTCATACAAACTACCAATGTATGTCCATTTACTGAAGCCACAACTATTGCTTCAGCATGCAATAAAATTTTTAGAAGAAATTTTTTGAAGCCTAATACTATAGGAATCATACCAAAAAATGGATACCGATGGAGAAACAGGCAGAGCAAAATTGCCATAGATTGGTTACTTTGGACCGAGAATCACAGAAAAATCAACATCTTACATGCTGCTAATGGTAAAGAAGCTGTTTTAAATGGTGTAAAAGTCGATGGTTACTGCTCCGAAACAAATGAGGTATTTGAATTTCAAGAATGTTATTTCCATGGATGTACTGTATGCTACAAGTTCGGCAGGAACGATCCTCTTTCCGAGGACCCCTCAGAAACGCTAAATTTAAGATATGAAACCACAAAGGCAAAAATTATGAGACTAAAAGATTTCGGTTTTTTAGTTAATGAAATGTGGGAGTGTGATTTTAGAAATTTATTAAAAAATAATCCAGAGATAAAATCCTATACTAATACCCATTACAATAAAATTTTGACAAAACTAAATCCAAGAGATGCTTTTTATGGAGGACGAACAGGAAATACATGCGAATACTATGAAATAAAAGATACGGAAAAAATTAAATACGCCGATGTTTGTTCCCTCTATCCGTACATCTGTAAGAGTTCTAAATTTCCACTATCACATCCAGAAGTGTATGTAGGAGATGCGTGTAACAAATTAAACCTAAATAATATAGATGGTTTAATTAAATGCACAATTCTCCCACCAGAAGAGTTGTACCATCCAGTACTCCCTCAAAAAATAAACAATAAATTGATGTTTATTCTTTGTCGAACATGTGGTCAAGACATGAATTACAACGAATGTAAGCATACCAGCGAAGAAAGGGTACTTGAAGGAACATGGGTTCTGGACGAGGTACTTAAAGCCATAGAAAAAGGATATAAAATACAAAAAATACATGAAATCTGGAAATATAACGTACAAAAGTTTAATAAAGAAAACGGTGAGGAAGGATTATTCACATCCATGATGAATAAATTCATTAAAATCAAACAGGAAGCATCAGGCTGGCCTAAAGATTGTGAAATAGAGGAAGACAAAGTTAAATACATTGATCAGTTCTTTGAAAAGGAAGATGTTAAACTAGAGTATACCAAAATTATTGAAAATCCAGGGCTAAGATCACTGGCGAAATTAATACTTAACTCGTTTTGGGGAAAATTCGGTCAAAGAGAGAATCAACCAAAGACGAAAATTGTAAATAAAGCAGCAGATTTATTTGCAATGTTTATTAACCCTGCAATTTATATCAATGGGGTTATACCCGTCAACGATAAAACATTACTTGTCAATTATGAATATATAGAAGAAGCCAGCGATCCGTTGCCGACTGTTAATGTTGTTATAGCGGCTTACGTAACAGCGCAAGCGCGCCTTAAATTATACTCCTATCTTGAAGCTCTTGATAAAAGAGTCTTATACTATGATACAGATTCCGTGATTTATGTTTCAAAAAATAATGACCCCGATATATCAACGGGGCAATTTATTGGAGACATGACAGACGAGTTGGAGAGTTATGGCTCTAACTCATACATAACTAAGTTTGTTTCTGGAGGCCCCAAGAATTATGCATTTAAGGTTCACTCGACGAAAAGTAATTTAGAAGAAACGGTCTGTAAAGTTAAAGGTATAACTCTCAACTATGCCGCATCACAAGTAATAAATTTTGATGCAATCAAACACATGATTCTTCAAAAATCCGAACCGATCCCCATCATATCCAGAAGCATACGGCGTAGCAAGGAGCACATTGTGACAACTTGTACTGAAGTCAAACTCTATAGACCTATTTCAACAAAGAGAAAATTTCTATCGGATGGAAGCTCCGAACCATATGGATATAGAAAAAGAAAAACCCATTGAAAATAAAATATATTGTATATTTTGTATGTATTGTATATAAAATATATTATAAATATTGTATATCTAGAACCGCTATGGAGTTTAAAAATGTAAATTAAGTAATAAACAATTTAAAATATCCATTTTGGTTTTATTTTTTTCTTTAACAGTAAGAGTTTTCAAAAGTATTTAAATAAGTAATTATGTACATATTAAAAAAATATGTTTTTATTTTTACAAAGACACTTATAATTTAAATAGTTTGAAAATATTATCCAGTCATTTAAGTACTACACTTAAACTTAAAGAAAAGTTCTCCGAAGCCACAAAAAAAACACTAAGGGAATTGGTTCTTTTCAGCTATTTTTCTGTTATTCTTATAGTAATCCATAATCGTTTCAAATTTGAACGACCCACATGATAGTCTTTTTTTTTTTGTAATTTATGCATATTTAATTACAAGGTTTCATACAACTTTAACAAATAGAGTTGTTTTTTCTTTTATTTTTTTCTTTTCTTTTTTTCTTTTTCGGTTCTTAAGAAATGCTAAAGAATCTGTACAAAACAAGTCACGAATTAACTAAATAGCCACCATTTCACTAAATACTTAACACTCAGTATACAAATTTCAGAAATGTCATGATTAAGAACGGTTCTAGTCATTTTATACAAGATTTCACATGATTTAACAAATTTAAAACATTTTTTTTTAATTTTTACTAAATTCTAAACACTCAGTATACACTTTTAAGAAAATAGGACGATTTGCGACTGTTTTAGTCATTTTTTACAAAGTTTCACAGGGCTTAATAACGTTAAAACATTTTTTTTAATTTTTTACTAAATTCTAAACACTCAGTATACAATTTTCAGAAATGCCATGATTAAGAACGGTTCTAGTCATTTTATACAAGATTTCGCATGATTTAACAAATTTAAAACATTTTTTTTAATTTTTACTAAATTCTAAACACTCAGTATACACTTTTAAGAAAATAGGACGATTTGCGACTGTTTTAGTCATTTTTTACAAAGTTTCACAGGGCTTAATAACGTTAAAACATTTTTTTTAATTTTTTACTAAATTCTAAACACTCAGTATACAATTTTCAGAAATGACATGATTAAGAACGGTTCTAGTCATTTTATACAAGATTTCACATGATTTAACAAATTTAAAACATTTTTTTAATTTTTACTAAATTCTAAACACTCAGTATATCATTTTCAGAAAATAATACAATTCTGTACAGTTTTACAAATTTTCACAGGTCTTAATAACATTAAAACATTTTTTTAATTTTTTACTAAATTCTAATCACTCAGTATACAATTTTCAGAAATGACACGATTTAGAACAGTTTTTACAGATATTTACAAAGTCTTAATAACATTATATTAATAATTATCTAACATAATGTATACAATTTCAAGAAATAGTAGATTTTTAATCCATGTACAAAATTCAAGAATCTAAAATACAATTAAATGTAGGCTTTTTTAATTGGCATCTCAGGCAAATTATTTCCCCCAAAATTATCTAAAAAAGATATACCAAAAACATTCTAAAGCGGTTTTTTACCTCTATAAGTATGCAGGCTGATCCGACCCTTGTCGGTTTTATTACCCGCATAAATTAACACAGTAGAGAGAAACTAAGAGAGCTGGGCCAGGTGGTGCTGGTGGTGCAATTTACGATCTAACCCAGGTGGTGCGGTGGTGCGTTTTACGATCTAACCCGGGTGGTTCGGTGGTGCGTTTTATGATCTAACCCGGGGTGGTTCGGTGGTGCGTTTTATGACCTAACCCGGGTGGTTCGGTGGTGCTGTTTACAAAATAACCCGAAATTAAACCCGACTTTTTACGACCTAACCCGGATGCTTTCATGAGGCGGCTTCTTATCTAACCCTAACTTGAACCTTAATATTTATGAACTGACCCGAGATAAAAACCCGACTTTTTACGACCTAACCCGGATGCTTTCGCGAGGCGGCTTCTCATATAACCCTAATTTGAACCTAAATATTTATGATCTGACCCGAGATAAAACCCGACTTTTTATGATTTAACCTTAGTGAAACGCCGCTGTTAAAGCGATATAGTAAAAAAAACTCGATTAAAATTTTATCTTGTTCGCTAGACCAATTAATTTCCAAATATTATAATTAAAACATACAATCACTACACTGGCGCACCGTCAAAAATCGTGCTTGCACTATCCCAACGTACAGAGCGTCCGCTTCAGAAAATACGGTGCCGTATTTTTTGCGCCGAACGCTCTGGAGGAACACACTCCGATTTGCAAGTACATACACGCTTTGTCGCGGCAAAGCTCGCCGTCAAATTACGGCCACTCTTTTGCGGTACCGCTTTGTAGGAAACCAAAGCTTTAGTGAAACGCCGCTGCCCCAGAACTCTTAGTATCTCTCTACTGTGTTAATTTATGCGGGTAATAAAACCGACAAGGGTCGGATCAGCCTGCATACTTATAGAGGTAAAAAACCGCTTTAGAATGTTTTTGGTATATCTTTTTTAGATAATTTTGGGGGAAATAATTTGCCTGAGATGCCAATTAAAAAAGCCTACATTTAATTGTATTTTAGATTCTTGAATTTTGTACATGGATTAAAAATCTACTATTTCTTGAAATTGTATACATTATGTTAGATAATTATTAATATAATGTTATTAAGACTTTGTAAATATCTGTAAAAACTGTTCTAAATCGTGTCATTTCTGAAAATTGTATACTGAGTGATTAGAATTTAGTAAAAAATTAAAAAAATGTTTTAATGTTATTAAGACCTGTGAAAATTTGTAAAACTGTACAGAATTGTATTATTTTCTGAAAATGATATACTGAGTGTTTAGAATTTAGTAAAAATTAAAAAAATGTTTTAAATTTGTTAAATCATGTGAAATCTTGTATAAAATGACTAGAACCGTTCTTAATCATGTCATTTCTGAAAATTGTATACTGAGTGTTTAGAATTTAGTAAAAAATTAAAAAAAATGTTTTAACGTTATTAAGCCCTGTGAAACTTTGTAAAAAATGACTAAAACAGTCGCAAATCGTCCTATTTTCTTAAAAGTGTATACTGAGTGTTTAGAATTTAGTAAAAATTAAAAAAAATGTTTTAAATTTGTTAAATCATGCGAAATCTTGTATAAAATGACTAGAACCGTTCTTAATCATGGCATTTCTGAAAATTGTATACTGAGTGTTTAGAATTTAGTAAAAAATTAAAAAAAATGTTTTAACGTTATTAAGCCCTGTGAAACTTTGTAAAAAATGACTAAAACAGTCGCAAATCGTCCTATTTTCTTAAAAGTGTATACTGAGTGTTTAGAATTTAGTAAAAATTAAAAAAAAATGTTTTAAATTTGTTAAATCATGTGAAATCTTGTATAAAATGACTAGAACCGTTCTTAATCATGACATTTCTGAAATTTGTATACTGAGTGTTAAGTATTTAGTGAAATGGTGGCTATTTAGTTAATTCGTGACTTGTTTTGTACAGATTCTTTAGCATTTCTTAAGAACCGAAAAAGAAAAAAAGAAAAGAAAAAAATAAAAGAAAAAACAACTCTATTTGTTAAAGTTGTATGAAACCTTGTAATTAAATATGCATAAATTACAAAAAAAAAAAGACTATCATGTGGGTCGTTCAAATTTGAAACGATTATGGATTACTATAAGAATAACAGAAAAATAGCTGAAAAGAACCAATTCCCTTAGTGTTTTTTTTGTGGCTTCGGAGAACTTTTCTTTAAGTTTAAGTGTAGTACTTAAATGACTGGATAATATTTTCAAACTATTTAAATTATAAGTGTCTTTGTAAAAATAAAAACATATTTTTTTAATATGTACATAATTACTTATTTAAATACTTTTGAAAACTCTTACTGTTAAAGAAAAAAATAAAACCAAAATGGATATTTTAAATTGTTTATTACTTAATTTACATTTTTAAACTCCATAGCGGTTCTAGATATACAATATTTATAATATATTTTATATACAATACATACAAAATATACAATATATTTTATTTTCAATGGGTTTTTCTTTTTCTATATCCATATGGTTCGGAGCTTCCATCCGATAGAAATTTTCTCTTTGTTGAAATAGGTCTATAGAGTTTGACTTCAGTACAAGTTGTCACAATGTGCTCCTTGCTACGCCGTATGCTTCTGGATATGATGGGGATCGGTTCGGATTTTTGAAGAATCATGTGTTTGATTGCATCAAAATTTATTACTTGTGATGCGGCATAACTCTCCAACTCGTCTGTCATGTCTCCAATAAATTGCCCCGTTGATATATCGGGGTCATTATTTTTTGAAACATAAATCACGGAATCTGTATCATAGTATAAGACTCTTTTATCAAGAGCTTCAAGATAGGAGTATAATTTAAGGCGCGCTTGCGCTGTTACGTAAGCCGCTATAACAACATTAACAGTCGGCAACGGATCGCTGGCTTCTTCTATATATTCATAATTGACAAGTAATGTTTTATCGTTGACGGGTATAACCCCATTGATATAAATTGCAGGGTTAATAAACATTGCAAATAAATCTGCTGGTTTATTTACAATTTTCGTCTTTGGTTGATTCTCTCTTTGACCGAATTTTCCCCAAAACGAGTTAAGTATTAATTTCGCCAGTGATCTTAGCCCTGGATTTTCAATAATTTTGGTATACTCTAGTTTAACATCTTCCTTTTCAAAGAACTGATCAATGTATTTAACTTTGTCTTCCTCTATTTCACAATCTTTAGGCCAGCCTGATGCTTCCTGTTTGATTTTAATGAATTTATTCATCATGGATGTGAATAATCCTTCCTCACCGTTTTCTTTATTAAACTTTTGTACGTTATATTTCCAGATTTCATGTATTTTTTGTATTTTATATCCTTTTTCTATGGCTTTAAGTACCTCGTCCAGAACCCATGTTCCTTCAAGTACCCTTTCTTCGCTGGTATGCTTACATTCGTTGTAATTCATGTCTTGACCACATGTTCGACAAAGAATAAACATCAATTTATTGTTTATTTTTTGAGGGAGTACTGGATGGTACAACTCTTCTGGTGGGAGAATTGTGCATTTAATTAAACCATCTATATTATTTAGGTTTAATTTGTTACACGCATCTCCTACATACACTTCTGGATGTGATAGTGGAAATTTAGAACTCTTACAGATGTACGGATAGAGGGAACAAACATCGGCGTATTTAATTTTTTCCGTATCTTTTATTTCATAGTATTCGCATGTATTTCCTGTTCGTCCTCCATAAAAAGCATCTCTTGGATTTAGTTTTGTCAAAATTTTATTGTAATGGGTATTAGTATAGGATTTTATCTCTGGATTATTTTTTAATAAATTTCTAAAATCACACTCCCACATTTCATTAACTAAAAAACCGAAATCTTTTAGTCTCATAATTTTTGCCTTTGTGGTTTCATATCTTAAATTTAGCGTTTCTGAGGGGTCCTCGGAAAGAGGATCGTTCCTGCCGAACTTGTAGCATACAGTACATCCATGGAAATAACATTCTTGAAATTCAAATACCTCATTTGTTTCGGAGCAGTAACCATCGACTTTTACACCATTTAAAACAGCTTCTTTACCATTAGCAGCATGTAAGATGTTGATTTTTCTGTGATTCTCGGTCCAAAGTAACCAATCTATGGCAATTTTGCTCTGCCTGTTTCTCCATCGGTATCCATTTTTTGGTATGATTCCTATAGTATTAGGCTTCAAAAAATTTCTTCTAAAAATTTTATTGCATGCTGAAGCAATAGTTGTGGCTTCAGTAAATGGACATACATTGGTAGTTTGTATAAGTTGTTCTCTAAACTTTAAACATGATTGCGCAAGAATTTCGACATCCGATACGCAGTAGTCTACCAGATCTCTTTGCATATCGAAACCATCATTTTCATGCTCTACAAACCATTTAAGAAATTTGACTCTGTCTTCTTCTTTCATACTATCTGGGGAGTAATATTCAATTGATGGTAGAGGTCCTATATAGTTTTCATTTGCCTTTGTATTAAATAGGTGCGGGAAGTAGCCTTTTTTAAAAATATCATCAAGTCCAAATGCCTTTGGTAGTTTGGCTAAAGGCATAGGGAAATAGTTAAGTGAGTCGATAAATTTTACATTTTCAAGTTGCATCGTAATTATTTTGGTACCTCTCATGATTAACTCAGGTGTAAAATCTGTCTTTGTCATAATGTAGTTTAATATAAACTGGTGATCAAAAGCCTGACCATTATGGGCTATTACAATAATTTCTTTAAAGTTTTTCCTCATTTGTAACAAATGGTTAGTAAATGTCCCCGCTGGGTCTATACCTCTGACTTTTTGTAACTTTAGACCGCATTTTTTACAAGTATCTGCTTCAGAATCCATGCACTCATCGCAGTATTGTTTGAAAACACAGAGATTGACTTCATGTAAAAACGTTGAATTTTCCAATAGTTTGTCTTGGCTCGTCTCTAAATCGTAGAATACAAAAAGAACATCTTTAATCTTAGGTTTTCCCTTATCATGCCGAATATAACATAGATGATCCTCGGGTGCATGTTTATTACAAATTTTACAATAAATTTCACCACATACATGTGCTCTTTTGGCTTTAATGGTTTTTAAACAAATAGAACATAGTTTAATTTGTTCGCATACTGTAAATTTGCCTGACGAATAATCCTTTTTATGATTTTCGTAACAGTTTTGACTTCTAAAAAATCGTAGAAAGTCCTGGCATTTAATTTTTATTGCTATTTCACAAGCAGGGGCTTGCTGACATGCCTGACAGGTTCCACCACATCTGTGCTCATTTTTGTGATCATATGGGACGTAACACTTTTCACAAAAATAGTTAGAACAAAAAGCTGCTGTCAGCGATGTAATTACATTAAAATGGCTTTTGTAATGTAATAAGTTCAGCCGTTTATTGCTTTCAGTTGAACCTTCAAATATAATATTTCGTCCTTTTGATCCATAGCTATAAACAACTAATTTATATTCTTTTAGATGATTTTGAAATTGTATTAACTCGGGAATTCCACCTTCTGCCTCAGGAATGCTAATTTTAGCTCTCTCCAACAATGATCTTGTTCTTTCGGTTTGAATTTTACTAATATCTCTTCTAACCTTACTGAATTCGGGATCTCTTTTATTATGGGCAATGGCGACTACCAAAGCACGTGGTAAACACAGGTTATCGGTATTTTTAATACTTATAATACCTCGTCGCTTGTCACATTCCTCGTGAAAGCTGTTATAATTTTTTCCTCTGCCCCCACCAACAGGTAATCTAACAGTTGTCACACTAAGACAAAATGATTCTGTATTAAGACCTGCTGAGTTTGACTGATAAATGCCACTTATAACACTCCAAACATCTTGAAAGGTTATGTCTTTAGCTGCTTTGAAGCGAATCCAACCTTCTCCTCGGTTGAAGTCTTTAAAGCAAAAACTAAAACCCACACGATCTAAGGGTTGTAGGCCTACTGTAGCGTTTTGAATAATTTGATTAATTCCTTTTTCCACCCAACCAACTGGTTCAACTCCCTGTGGAACAGGTTTTAACTTAAACTCTAGAGTGCGTCCTGTAAGGTTAAATTCTCGTAACTTTTTAACAACGTCTTTAACAATAATAAACTTCTCCATCTTTCTGTAAATTTCTACAAGATGTGTCTGTCCGGTTGCCTGTCTAAAGTAGATATGACAAGGTCTTTCTGCAGACGCCTAGTTATAATGTAGGATCTGTCGAGATTGGAGTGGGGGTAGTGAATTGTAGGGGTGGGGGAAAAGAACTTATTGGGTTACTCAAAAATGAAGCGGGAGGGGATAATTAATTCGCGAGATTGAATTAATGAGGTAATGAACTAAAAGTAAATTATACTGGGAGTGTAGGGTCATTGAAGTGATATCTTCTTGGAATCAGCCATACTTGGTTAGAAGGTGATTTTTACCCTAATCTTAGTTTTTGTAGTATTTTTTACTGGACCTAGTTCTTACATGTTATTACTTTTCAGGTGGTTATTTTAAACAGTCACATGTTTAAACATGCAAATTGTTAGTTGAATTGAAATATGTCTTGAATTCATAATTAAAAATGCATAAAATGCAGTGGCCTTATTTAACGCTATAGCAAACTAATGATAGACAAATACTAATACTGTATAATAATAGTAAAATAAAATAATTCAGAAAATCCACTTTTTTGGAATACAAAGAACTCACCATAGTTACAAAATAATAAAAATATCTATACATACTTAAAGTATAAATAGTACAATTTTAATAAAAACAATATACTTTTTTGTAGTTTAAATTAATATTGTCTTAAATAAGCGTATAATGTTTAAGGGCAAACGTTCTCCTTAAACCTTTTATATTTAAAAAACTTTTTGTCTATGCGTTTGCGAGCTCATCATCAGGGTCGTAATGTGAAGAAATTTTGAAAACGATTACAAAGTCAGGCTAACAGGTAAAACGTAAATATCAATCATCACCACTGATCATCAATGATATTTGCCTCGTCAATCAACACATCAAATAAATCCGAAATTAACAAAAGACCACTATACTGCCGTTTTTGTGTCAATATCCGTTATAAAAAAAAAAAGAAGACAACGGTCCCTAAGAACGTTTGCAGAAAAGGTTAGTCTATTTTTATTTTATAAACACTGTCAACAGCCAATTACTCTGTGTTATCGCAACCAGAACTACAACACTGACATCGAGTGATATTTGAAAAAAGTGAGTCGTTAATAGCATATGGGTGGAACCCTCGTAGATCGCATACAAAACTATGATAAATCATCGAATCATTGTACACAACAATAATAGGTCCATTTACTAGTAAAATATGCTGATTAGAGTTCATCGTCCGCATGTGGTTCTTTTTTTTATTTATTGAAGAGAAAAAAATCTATGTTGCCTTCGGCCATCCAATAGAAGGTCCACTCTAGGTAAGTGTGAAAATCATTCAATTCGATGAATATAATATAAAGGTTTGTGTATGTTACACTATATATTTCATAAGAATATTTCATTGATATAATAATTATTTTTAAATCAGAACGGTTTAATCCAGATAAAACCAATGCCTTTTTTTAACTAACTACAACTTGATTGGTAAACACATTTTGCGATCAGGTACAAGCAACTGCTATTTAATCTACCTAGACATCTAGGTCGGTTCCCTGTGAAAAACCCTAAAATTATCCCAACTACTTGAATACTTTTCTCGATTTCGTTCCATCCTTTTGATCTAGCTTTATCCTTGACATACACGTATGTTTAACTTAAATATTAAAACGTAAAACCCCCCCTTTTTATGTAACTTGTTTAATGATTTAATGTAAATACAAGAAGATTGTCTAATCCTAAATCTAAAACTATTATTCTACGTAAAATATACCATGTAACATTAACAACATAATATACAATTAAATTAAAATGGTCGTTCTTAATCAAGAGGCTTATGATTATAACACCGATTAATTATACCAATTACTTATAAACAAAGTTTTGTGCCTTAAATTTAATAAATAATTTTAAAATAATAATATTTTTAATCTACACTGCATCAGTCAACAGAGTCCTAAACAGGTTTGTACAGGAACTTTAAAGCATATCTACAATTACTATATCAATTACGCATGTCACAAAAAGGAAAAAAGTACATTATAATGTTTGGGTTGAAATGGATGCCATCATAACGGAATGCGCATGGCTGAATAATGGAAATTTCTCCATAAGAAAATACATGTGTTTTAGGAGATACGGTCTCAAGTAAGGGAATACCTACTTACATTCCCTATAGAAGCTCTTGAAATTATGAAAATTTAAAATGTTTGTACAAGGAAAATGTATAGCGTTAGAAAAACGAGTTTTCTTGTTGCGTTACGTTACTTTAATGTTGTTGTTGAATTTTGTGAGCTTGAGCGACACAATGTAATAATATTTTTCTAGGTAGGTTCTAAAAAAATTTGGTAATTACCCATACATACAGGGGGACAATGAGAAAAGTACCACGCGATAAAGGATCTTAAGAGAATGTAAAAAGTTCATATAAACATACACTGTTAAAAATTTCTGTAGTAATTTTACAAAAAATATGTTGGAAGTTTTTACCCACAACAATAGAGTAATAATAAAATTCAGTTTTGTAAATTTACTGGATGATTTATTCCTACTTAATTTAGAGAAATTACAAAACATTTGTTGAAGTTTACTAAACAACTATTGGAAATTCGCTTAGCAAAATTACAATACAAATTTTATCAAAGAAATTCTGTTAAATATGGTTGGTAATTTTAGTATGATGTTTTGTAAATTTACTATACAATTCATTTCAGTTTAAAAATATTACAACATATTTGTAGTATTTTAACTAAACATTTATCAACGATTTGTTTAGTAAAATTATAATACGTGTAAAAAAAATTAAAATTTTCGGTAGAATTACAATGCATCATGCAATTTTCAAATTCGCCTAATAAAAATAATAAATTTTTGTCTTGTTTATTGGGTTTTTAGGTCATATTTAAATAAATAAAGGTTTGGTTTAAGTTGACGTTTCGGTTTATATTACATTAAACCATCTTCAGAACTACAATTACAGGAAAATGTGATTATTAACTAATTTTTAGGATTAAAAAGTAGACATACCTCTATATAAATCTTAGCATTATCACTTCTATTTTTACATGTAAAACTTGCAGGAAAATGTGATTATTAACTAATTTTTAGGATTAAAAAGTAGACATACCTCTATATAAATCTTAGCATTATCACTTCTATTTTTACATGTAAAACTTGCAGGAAAATGTGATTATTAACTAATTTTTAGGATTAAAAAGTAGACATACCTCTATATAAATCTTAGCATTATCACTTCTATTTTTACATGTAAAACTAGAAGTGATAATGCTAAGATTTATATAGAGGTATGTCTACTTTTTAATCCTAAAAATTAGTTAATAATCACATTTTCCTGTAATTGTAGTTCTGAAGATGGTTTAATGTAATATAAACCGAAACGTCAACTTAAACCAAACCTTAATTTGTTTAAATATGACCTAGAAACCCAATAAACAAGACAAAAATTTAAATCATAAGGTCAAGAAGAAAACTTTACTATTAAAAATAATAAACATATTTGTAAACTTTTAATAATTTCATAGTAATTTGAGCATCTACATTTTTTCGTAGTTTTACAAAAAGAGTATTGTAAATCAAATTACAAATCAGAAATCCAAAGGTTAGTTGTTTCCTTTCGCCGGATCTACAACAAGAAAAATGTGACGTAAATTCTACCTTAAATAAGGAAATTTCTGACATAAACAGCGATAACCTAAAACTAAAGGATGAACTTTCTTCAATGAAAAATGAATATGATAAAATAAAGAACGAACTCGGTGAACTCATTGAATTGAACAAAAGTATGGTTGACACAATTCGAATGCTGGAAGGAGAAAATGAAAGATGCAGTGATGAGCTGTGTCATTTACGTAAGACCAGGTTGCTTGCTGATACTACGAATGATCCAGGCTATGGGAATGTACGAGTTGGGACGCGCAGTGTTAATGTGACAAGAAAGCCTCAGTTATTGGTTATTGGTGCCAAGGATGGTTGCGGAAACTTGTTTAAAAAGTATTCAAATTCTAAATATGATGTAAATTGTCAATATAAGGTAGGGGTTTTATTTAATAAAATAGTAAGTGATTGCTTAAATTACAGCCGAATTTTTACCAAGAAAGATTTTGTGATAAAGTCTGTGCGTTTTAAGAAGTCCGATATCGGATTAAATCACCAAGGGATGTTATCGCTTTTAAAACAGTAAGTCGGTTAAGTTACAATATCTTCGCACCTTCGCTATACTTGATCACACCGAACATCCCACTGGTTTACTGTATTCTATTACTGGGCGAAATCAGAGGTTTCAAAACAAAATTATCTTAGAATTACGCGTTGAGCATAAATAATAATTAAATAGATAATTAAATTAATTTGCTATTATTATAGTTAAATCTATTTAATAATCGCTATTTTCCAAAAACCAATTAAAATTTGCTTAAGTGCGGGATGGTTAAATATGTTAAAGATTTTGTCAGGTATATACTTTTCCGATAATGACATTATTTTGGGATTATTATAATTAAATCTTCATATAAATTACTATTTTCCAAGAAATAATTAAAATTTGCTGAAGTGCGGGATGGTATGTTCTACTTTATTTTAAATAAGTAGTTGTGCTTTTCACTTTTAGTTTGTTTCTCATTGTGTGTGAATTAAAATCAGTTATTAAGCAAAGTTATGGAAAATTTTCAGCAAGGTGGCACATCGCCTAGAAGGCATTTATCTCCAGGTGAACGCCGTTTGGTATTACAAGTGGAACGTTATTTTACTTTAGAAAAAGATAACTCGGGCCCGTTAGAGTCTGTTTTGGCAGTGCAAAAACGAACGTCTGATGCTTGCGGCATTTCAGAGAAGACCTTAAGAAGACTTCGAAAAAAGAGTGAAGAGGATTTGGACAGACCATATAAAAGGGTTCGACTCCATTCAAAAACCTTGGATTTATCCCAAGGGATAAAACTCTCTATTAGGAATATTGTTTATGATATGTATAAAGCCAAGGAATATGTTACCCTCAAAGCTATTCTTGAAAAGATAAAGCAGAAAAAACTTTGCGATATTGGAACTAACAGTTTGTCCATCATCTTAAAACATATGGGTTTCAAATATAAAAAAACGAACAACAGAAAACTGCTTTGCGAGCAGTCCAATGTTGTTTCGAAGGGATGTCAATTTTTAAGGGATTATTTAAACAACAAAAAATCGGAATTGTTAAGACAAGTTGTTTTTCTTGACGAAACATGGGTATTTGCAAACGGAACTTCAACAAAAACGTCTTGGCAGGATGACTCAAAGCATTGTTATTCAAGTACCCGTGCAAGTAATGGAAAAAGGTATATTATATTACATGCTGGTAGTGAAGAAGGTTTTGTTTTAAATGCCAGTTTGATATTTTCATCGACAAAAAAAACTGATAATTATCACGGCAATATGGATGCTGAAATTTTTGAGCATTGGTTCGAGGAAAAACTTTTAAAAAGTTTAGAAAAACCTTCCTTAATTGTTTTAGACAATGCCTCTTACCATTACGAGACTCGAAGAGAAATTCCCTACAAGCAGCTGGAAAAAGGAAGAAATAAAAGAGTGGTTGTCAAAGAAAAACATAAACCATAAAAATTTATATTTAAAAAGTGAACTTTTAAGCAAGTGTAAAGAGCAGTCATTTAAAAAAAAGTATGTTGTTGACGAATTAGCCCTCAAATATGGACATCAAGTTTTGAGATTGCCGCCCTACCATTGTCATTACAACGCAATTGAATTGGTATGGGGTATTAGCAAGAACTATTATGACAAACAAGCCTGTAAGAATATCGGTAAGCCTAGCGTTATAAAGTTATGGGAGGAGGCGCTTAGCCAAGCCGGCAAAGAAGAATGGCGGAAATGCATTGAACACACAGAAAAAATTATTTTTGAATCTTATGAGACAGAACAGATTACAGACGAAGTAAGACCGTTAATTATTACAAATGATGATGATGATGACGATGATGTTGATTCTGATGAGTCTGAAAGCATGGGTGAAATTTCAAATGCAGAGGAAGACTACTTTTAGTAGTACCTATCTACAAGTAGGTACGTTCTGTCGCAAGACTACAAAATCGGTTCTTTTTAGAACCAAAACTTTATAAAAAAGAATTCGTAAAACTATTTGTCTGAATACTACAAAAGCTAAAAAATTATTATTTTTCTTTACCTAAACTAATTTTTTATTTACTTTAAATTATTTTATTTAGAAAATGTAATTCATCAACATCCATAATTACCTTCAATATAATTTATTGTTTGAGAGCCACCGACATAATGCTCAAGAGGTTTTATGGCTTAGCGGACTTCTTAAAACGCACAGACTTTATTATTTTTGGGATGCACAAATGCTTTACGGGGCAAACCCATCGAAAAAGACCATTTTGAAAAATTATTGGCTATTTATGGAACTACTAATTTGATCGTAATTGGATCTTCATTTGCATGCAATCGAAAAGTTTCAAATAGTTCAATTTATAAGGACAATATGACTGTCCAGAATTTTCTTCATAATAAAATAA
Source organism: Polydrusus tereticollis (assembly GCA_963920685.1). NCBI lineage: Eukaryota > Metazoa > Arthropoda > Insecta > Coleoptera > Curculionidae > Polydrusus > Polydrusus tereticollis. The sequence continues at coordinate 123,505,077 of OY987329.1, forward strand.
ATGATTCTGCCTATTTTTCCATCGATAGTTTCATGCAGGCTAATGGAAGATCTTTTAATGGGGAACCGTCTTATGTAGGCAAGATGCTTTTGTGTAAATTTTTGTGTTCACAGTTGCTTTGCGCATCTATCACAGTGCCGGTTGAATTTGAATCCAATAACAAAGACGTCGCGGTGGCAATGCTCAGTCCGAAAGTGGCGTGTTTTTAGAACAGACAACGACGCTGAATTCTCTATATTGTACTTAAATGTTCAGTCATTGAGAAATAAAGTCGACGAATTATCAATTTTTCTTGAAGAAACAGATAAACCACACATGTTGTTTCTGACTGAACATTGGCTACACAGCGACGAAAATGTGTTTTTGCCCGAATATACCGTTTTGTCTATTTATTCTCGGCATGATTTTATTCATGGAGGTACGATAGTGTTTATTCGTAATTGTGTTTTGGAATTATATATGTTTGTTGATATTACAAAGTTTAATCATTTATTTATTAGTGGAAAAAGAGTTTGAATTTTCTATAGTATATATCAGGGGCGTGCGGTGAGTTATGCAGAAGGGGGAGTACCGCCGGTAGGCCCGCCGGAGGCGAAAAATTGTTTGAGGACCACGCCCAAATATTGGCAATTTTTCGACGTTTAAATACAGGTAGAATACTGTCATGTAGGTACTGTTGAAAATGTGTGATTATGTACCTATGATTTTTTAATATTTCTTCTATTTTCTAAATGGCTAGGTACCTATGTTTTTTTTTATTAATTTTTACGTAATTTGCCCGTCGAAAACCAATTCTTTAGGGACCCAACCCTGCCTAAGAGTCGTTAAAAACAAGTTAACAAAATTTCAAAAAACACGGAAACTAATACAGAAAACTGTCTATACATTTTTACTTTGAATTCACAGTTTGATTTAATTTTAAACGGATTTTTTAGCCGCCTTCACTTCTGTCTTTAAATTAAAATCTGGTGTAGGCCTACCTGTTGCAATAATATTCCTTTTTTCATCAAAGAAAAGCGTTGAAAATCCTTTTTCCAATAACTTGCATACAGAACAGATACACTTTACATTTCCCGAACTCGATGGGCCGGCAATTGGTTGCTCCATGACAAAATAAATCAAGAAGTAAGATAAACAAAGTCACAGATCCTCTGCCGTGTAGCGCTTATTCCTGGCGAAAAATCGCGACAAACAATCGTAACATTCGTAACTGCCGACTACACGTGGAAACTAAATATTTTGGCGGCTTCGTTCCGGCGTCGAATCGCGGCGAAGGAAATACCGAGTCTAACGATTTACCCTTTACTTGGCACGGCAGACCATATTAATTATTACTCGTATACGCGTATAGAGTGTAGTATACACGTATTGAGATCACTTCGATTCTTCGATACATTTAATATTGCGTTCGTCAGGGATGCATACAGGGCCGGATTTGGTTTGGAAATTAGATAGAAATAAATACTTGGGTATTTTAATTGTATGGATAGGTATAGATTAATATAAAATTTGTTTTGTCTTATGTCCTATGAAAGCGGTAGGGGAAGCAGTGCTTCCATCGCTTCCATGGACCGCACGCCCCTGGTATATATGCCTAAGTTAAATATTTATATGTATGTTTGTATAGACCGCCAATTACTGATGTAAACGTGTTTGTATCTAGGCTGGAATTACTTTTATCTTTATTTCCTAGAAATAGCAACATTATAGTGGCAGGAGACTTAAACATAAATTATATGGACAAATCACACGTAAACACCATTATGATAACCAATCTTTTGAGCTCATTTGATTTGCATATGCATGTGAACGAACCCACTAGAACAAGAAATAAAAGTTCATCTTTAATAGACTATTTTTGTTCCAATTTACCAAAAGAAGTAATTAGGGAATGTAATGTGATTAATGCTGGGCTATCAGATCATGAGGCAATTTTATGTAGGTTCAAGATACCTTCTACTCACACTGAAATAAAAACACGTCGCGGAAGGACGTATACTGAATATAATTTTAAAAAAATTTCCCAAATGTGGGCTAATGTTGATTGGCCTAATATTATTAATTCAAATGATCCTGTGGCATGTCTTCACAATATTTTATCTCATAATTTTAACCAGTCTTTTCCAGTAAAAAATCTTTAAAAAAAAAATTGAATTACGAAAGCTATAAGAATATCAGCTATAAATATGCGATCTTTACATAGACTTCGTAAATATTTTTTGGATAGTAACATCTTTATGACTTATTACATTAAATATCGAAAAATTTATAGGCGAGTAATTAGAATGGCCAAACAAGATTATTATTCTAATCGTTTAAATCATTCAAGTAATAAACAAAGAGAAACCTGGAAAATCATTAATGACTTGCGTGGAAGAGACAGTAAATTAACCACGTCATCTGTCAGCGCCCATCAATTCAACTCTTTCTACTGTTCCGTGGCCTCAGATCTTTCTAGTCAAATCCTTCCGAGAGCGAATGCATTGGACTATCTGCGTAATGTGGCAGTGAGCGATTCGTTTTATTTTTATCCCACTGATATTGACGAAATTAACGTCAACGAAAGTTTTTTTAGAACTTTAGGTACTGGGTTAGGCATCTGGTTTCATCTATTTATCATAGTGCGATGTGGAAATAATAATTTGATTTTGACAATTTAAGTGACACATTCCTATATGTCAACAGTTGCAATTTAATTTGTCATGGACAAATTTTCGATAAATCAACGAATTTATGTCGTAAAACAATTCATATTAACTAATTCAGTTGTGCAAGTGCAAAGAAATTTTCGTCGCGAATTTAATGTGGAAAGACACGGAAGAATTCCAACACGCCAAACCATAATGAGGTGGGTAAGAGATTTTGAAGTTAGAGGGAATGTTGCATCAAATTTTCGTGGAGGTATACGTACAGTCAGAACACCCGAAAATAATGAACGGGTAAGACAAGCTGTGATAAGAAGTCCGAATCGATCTACACCAAGGCAGTCACTTGCGTTGCGCATTTCCAACAGGACATTGCGAAGAATTCTGCATTCTGATTTCTTCTTCTGACTTCCACCCATACAAAATCCAAGTTGCTCATAAGTTAAAAGAAGCAGACAAACCAGTTCGTATTGCTTTCTGTAGACAATTTTTACAAATTTTAGAAAATGATGAAAACCTGTTAAATTTCTTGATGATGTCAGACGAAAGGCACTTCCATTTAAGCGGATATGTGAATAAGCAAAATTATCGTTATTGGTCCGACGTAAATCCGCAACAGCTTCATGAACGACCCCTCCATGATGAAAAAGTCACCGTATGGTGTGGTGTTTCAATTTTTGGTATCATAGGGCCATATTTTTTTTGAAGAAAACAACAGAACTGTTACAATAAATGCCGAACGTTACGTTAACATGTTACGGGTATTTTTACGGCCCGAATTGCGAAGACTAGGACAAAATCATATTTGGTTCCAACAAGATGGGGCTACCGCACATACAGCACGACAAACTCGAATTTTGTTGCAAGAAATGTTCCCCGGTCGCTTGATATCAAAATTTGGTGACATAACGTGGCCAGCTAATTCCCCCGATTTGACGGCTCCTGATTTTTTCCTCTGGGGATATCTAAAGGAAAAGGTTTATGAAAGGCGTCCCAATACCATCCAAGAACTTAAAATACGTATTTTGGAAGAAATAAATAATATTGGAGCAGAATTGTTGGAACGAGTTATGCAAAATTTTAGATCCCGATTACAAAAATGTATAGATAGTCAAGGAAGTCATTTAAAGGATGTTATTTTTAAAACATAAATTGCACATATTAATATTGTTATTTTTCATAATTTTGTTTCAATAAAATATTTTTTGGTCTTATAACAGATTTTTGAAAATAAGTGATACCAAATGCCTAACCCTGTACATATAATGTTTATAATAAAGACACTCTGTTTTTAGGTTAATGGTAAAAATATTTAAAATTATATCACTTTATTGTTGAAGTTATAATAAGGGGCCATTCCAAATATCTTGTTAAGTCGAACTGCATTTTATAAAAATTTATTTTGTCCTGTTGGAAGTGTTGGCATAAGTTGTTGTCTTTTCTTTTTAACGAGAGATATAATATGTTTTCTCTGTATTCTTGTCTAGTGTCTTATTGCTCCTATTTAGGTTACATTTAGTTTAAAAGGTTGATCTCACTTTCCACATTTAGACGTAAAATAGGTCTATATTTATTTCACTTCGTTTTAACTTATTGGACAGAAAACCCCTATCAAATTACTTTAGTTTCTTTCCCACATTGGGCAATAGGAAAACAAATGTAGGTAAATTATCCCTATACATGGTCATGCAAAATATTTGACCCGCTAAGAGGTTGAATAAAAGTAAATTTAACTTAAAATGTTTGTCTTTTTTTTTTAATTTTCAATACCTTATATCTCAAAATCAAAACGGTTGCGGACCTATATTAATTTAACCTTTTTACATTCATTTAAGATCCTCTTTCTTGTGGCAGTATGCAATGTACATTTTTCAACGTCACCTTGTAATATGGATAAAATATTTGCTGTTTGTTTTAAACTTTCTTAGCAAAAGAAATCTTAACCTTTTCAAATACAAATTCAAATTAAATAAATGATATGTTAAGATTTGTCTTTACCAAGTCAAAACAAGGGCTACTTTAACGACCTACAAACGCCAAAGTATTTCCCGAACCCTCACGTTTTCTTTAACTATGAGAGCGGAAGTAACTTTATAGCATCCCAAACTTCCAAGTAATCTAACACCCTCTTAGGGTTTTAATTACAAAATCTCGTTCTTGAAGACCCAATTTGTAGACACGTCAAAATTAAAATATTTGATGAGGATGTTACTTTTCTTGCTATTTCTATCCCCATAGTATCATAAGGGAAACGTACAATGCAACATCTGCAATGTTTTAGTCAAATACAGTATTTTTTGCACTGGTCTATTTAGTATATTCATATTAGTACCTGAAGCAGTTTTAAAAAAACCTGTTGGTGTATGTTTCCTTCCATAATTTTTAAAGCACTCGCTTGCGAAAGATTTCTAAGAGGCAATTTGTGTTTAGCACCTTATCAAGTTTCATGCATACAAAATTTCTAGATTTATTGCTCTTTCTCTTAAGTGTTAACTAAAATACACGACAGAGATCTGTTTAGTCTCAAAATTACTTAAGTATCCAATTATATTCACACAAAATTTATCTTTTAAATTGGTGCAGCTATAGTGAATTTTAATACCTTTTATCTCGTGCATGCATTGGAAAGAAAATTAGGTTAATACCTATATTACATAATAACTACTTATAGTAGAAATTTTTATAGGAAAAAGAGATATACAGAGTGGCAAAAAAGTCGTGCATAATCCCTGTAACTTTTAAATTACTCCGTATACGAAAAAGTGACAATTATGAAAGTTGTTCAGTAAATTGTTCTCCACATTTCCACCTGCATGAATTTTTTCTGTCATTTCTGGTTTGGTTACCATAGAGACTAACTTACTTTTTTTAAATGGAACACCCTGCATATGATTGCATATTTGGATTCTACTTGGAAAACTCTGAATTTTTTGTATTTCAAATTTTTATTTATTTAAAATTGTAACAAACTTTACAATAACAAAATAAATAGCCTAGAAAATTGAACAACTTAACATCGGAATAATAAACAAGTGAAACCTTTTCGGTGGATCAGGTGTTCATAGTGACCACCATTTTCTGCTAAGCAGAGCGCCAGTCGATCCCTGAACCCGTCCACAACGTTTAAAAAAAAATCCTCTGGAATGGCCCGAATTGCAGCACTAATTCTGACTTTTAAAGAGTCTAACTCATTTGGACGGTGAACGTAGATTTTGTTTTTTAAGTGTCCCCACAAAAAGAAGTCGGGCGGAGTTAAGTCTGGGGATCGCGCTGGCCAGTCAATAACACCTCTTCTGCCTATCCAACGTCCTGGAAATTGTTCGCTTATGTATTGTCCAACATTTGCCGCATAATGCGCAGGTGCTCCATCTTGCTGAAACCTTACCTGTTCGTTTTTGCGATTATTTACACCCGGTAGATCCATTTTGCAAGAAGGAACTATGTGATTCCTAAGGAGGTCCAAATATTTTTCGCCGTTCAAATTACCATCTATGAAAAAGGTTCCACAATATGTCTACCAACATATGCCCGCCCAAACATTAACTTTTTCGGACCTCTGAGTACGACCTTCCTGGAACCAGTGGGTATTCTCAGTAGACCAATAACGATAATCGTGGCTATTAACAATACCATTTAAATGGAAAGTAGCTTCATCCGAGAAAATTATATTTGTTGCGTTATTATCGTTATTGAATCTATCCATAATCAGCTCACAAAATTCAGCTCTTCTATCAAAATCGTCCTCGTTTACCTCGTGCACCAACTTTATCTTGTAGGGATGCAACTTCTCCTGCTTAAACAATTTTTTCACTGACTGATGAGACGGATTAAAATCCATTGCCATTGGCCTGGATGATTGTGTTGGATTTGCATGTATTAAGAGCATGATATCCAAAGCACTGTCTCCCTTGGTTGCTGTTTTAGGTCGACCTGATCTAGCAGCTTCCCTAACACTGCGTATTTCTCGAAATTTCTTTACCACTCGACGCACCGTTGACTGATTTATTGGCGGCCTATTTGGATATAATTCATTGAAAAGTTGACAAACCTGATCTTGCGATCTCTTCATATTTCCGTAACCGTTCATTATTAAAATTTCAACTCGTTGTTTCTCATTCAGATGAACCATACTGTAAACAAATTAGAATAGAACTCAACTGGTGGGTGTTAGGTAGGAATAATTATAATTATAATTAGGAAGTTTTTCATTTTTGAGCTGTCATTATCTCGGAAACCCTTGTAGATAGGTGAAAATTTGAAATACGACAAATTGAGAGTTTTCCCAGTAGAATGCAAATATGCAATCATATTATTATGCAGGGTGTTCCATTTAAAAAAAGTAGTCTTTGTAGCAACCAAACCAGAAATGACAGAAAAAATTCACGCAGGTAGAAATGTGGGGAATAATTTACTGAACAACTAATAAAGGTCACTTTTTTTTATACGAGGTAATTCAAAAGTTACAGGTATTATGCGCGACATTTGCCACTCTGTATAATATAATACTGAGAGCGAGAAGATATAGTTCAATAGCTATCCAATAAAATAAGTTAGAATTACATATTATGTTCAACCAAAGACATTAGAACTATTAGACCAAATTGTTTACATTTTGATGTGGCAAATCATCATTCCCTCTGTATTATTCATCTCTGTCGCTCAAAATTTGACCTTAGCCGGCTTTATCTGTCTGTTAGAAATATTAGGGAAAAACTGTTTTTAAAAGATTGAGTTAGTAATAATTGCAGTAACGCCCAGAACCTAACATACAAAAAAGTTAAGGTGTGCGTATCAAATTATGCATTCATGATTGCAATGTTATGCGAATATTTGATCGAAAACTGTTAAAAACCTTAAAAGTATTGAAATTATTATTATATATATCAGGCACTACGGCAACATTGTATTACGATTTTACAACCCGAGAGATTCTTTGAATGACTGTAGCGATTGCGATGTTGCCAGTGAGTCACAGCAGCTAGCTTGTGTTTTTGTGCCTTTATTGCAGTTTCTTTTTGATTTCCTTGTGTATTTGCCTAAACATTAGTGTAGAAATAAACAATCATGGTTCGTGCCTCTGTAGTGTGTAAAAAGTGGATCATTTTAATGCAAATTTATCATTTCATCGGTAAGTATGGTTAGGTTATTGTTTTATAGAAAGCATTGGTGTAGCGTATGGGTTTGTTTACTAATGCTGTGGTAGCACCATTGTTATTAAAACTTTTATGCACAATGAAAAAGTTTTGTTATACTTAGAAACAATTAAGAGTAGATATTGATAAATAACTCATGGTAGCTACTTAATAGTAAACGAGTAAAAAGATATCGACTAGTAAAATACTGTAAAATTGAAATCCTATTCCTAAATTTAATTAGGTACATATTTATTGAGATGTTTTATATATAACATATAAACATTCTGTTTAGGTTTCCTCAAGATGCTGAAAAAAGAAAACTTCGGTTTTCTTTAGTAGGATTCTGGATAACCAACCTTTACGAAACAATCCAGAGTTGTGCTCGGATCACTTTTTTCCTGCAGATGTTTTAGTAAGGGTGAATGGTGCTAAATATGTTAGAAAGGGAGTAAACCCTCGTTACTGTGAAGGCTTGTTATTTCTAGACGACCTCTCTAACAGGTAAGATTGGGAGCTGTCAAGTTTTGGTTTGCCTAATAGAATTATTTAAAATATTTTAATATCCTTGTTTGTTTTTTAGTTCTGAGTCAACTGTTATTGGAACACCACCTGCCGCAAAAAACAACATTGGCGTAAGTAATATCTATTAATAATAAAATTAGTAATGTTATATTTTATGACAAATAAAACTTTTGGTTTATAATAAGTGTAATAGGTATACCTATTATTCATTATGAAACCCTTTTAATATTAATTAGAAGTTCATTTTATTCATTTTCAGGATGTCTAAGCTATGCTTTGATGATATATTGGTTAAATCAGATGATGCTGATCGAGTTGCTGATGAACCTTACAAGATTATTTATAATTCTCCTAATATTCAAAGGTACGTAGGCCCTATGCAAACAAAAGTTGTTCAAAAAATGTTAATCATGAAGAAAAATGCTATTTGGGCTTTTTCTTTTATTTTTCTGATGATTCTAGAAAAAAGTTCTATGTCCATCTCTTCGTTTTATTTTAGGCCTACAAATATTGTCCCAAATATAATGTCAGTTCCTGGTCCTTCTGGAATTGGGTAAGCATATTTTCTTTTTAGGTAACTTTACATCTTTATCAATTTTAATTAACACAATTTTTATAAGTAGGATAATTTCAACCTATTGAAAATTATGCAGCTATAGAAAATGCTACATCTGGGAAAAGGTATATCAAATTAGTACTCATACAGGAGGGTGTTCATTTACAACACACTGTTATTTTTTTTTTCTTTTTGTTTCAGTACGTATAGTCATTCAGGTTAAGTGGGGTCATTAAAGGGCACATTAAAATTTTTTTTTTATACAGCAGGTGTTTAATACTGAATATGATTTAAGATATTCGGTTTAGTTGCTTGAAGCACACAGGTCATTTAAATACACCATAATAGTACCTAATATACAGGATATTTCATTTAGAAATTTGCAACTTTGGTGTACGTATAACTTTTTTTGAGCCACCCAGTATATTCCAAAATAATTTTGAAATATGCTCCCAATATAAACCTACATATTAGGTACTAGAACAAAAATAATTTTAAATTTTTTTAACGTTTTCCGTACATGTTTCGTATGTGCGCCACCCTGTATAATATACATTTTTTTAATTGCATAAAGGAGTAAAGCTATGTACTTAAAGTGTATTTTTTACATTTTTTAGAAAAGTGCATTATATTGGAGACATGGCCAGTAGCGATTTTTCCACCCCAGGGAAATGGAGGAAAAACGTTACAATTATAAAAAACACAATTACTGAACAGAGAAAACAAATTAATAATTTAAAAAAACAAGTCCGACACCTTAAAGATCGGGTAAGGACATTAACAGGACTATTAAAAGTGTTGAAGGATACATTTTCTATAACAGAAGCAGCACAATCATGTATTAGGGTATGTTTTATTTATGATGTATGATTAAGTAGTTATTTTTTTGGAATACATTATTCTGTTTGTGAAGCCATCTTCTTGTATTGTTTTTAAACATTATTGCAAATAAAGATTATTATTAATATTATACATACACCTTAGTTTTTCATTGTTCATCTAAGAATATCTTCTATCATAACTTCCAGCTTTTAACAGGAAGTAACAAAATATGACATCTGGTTAAACCCGAGGTTGATATTTGTTGACTTCAAGAACTGTAATTTTTCAATTAACAATATCTCAACAACCATTCAGTTTAGACATATATAGTACCTACATACAATGGTGTTAAGTCGATGAGTACATATTACAAAGTTTAGGACAAACTGTATATTTAAGTATATGCTTGTTGAAGGCAGTTTTTGAAATAAGAAATGTTTGTATTCATTGTTTTTTTTTATATACAGCAGCTAAGTCCAAATAGAATTGGGACACTCGTATAATGTCGTATAGATTTTAATAAGAATAAATGTAGTCTACCTCGTAATTACAATTTTTACAAAGGTTTTTATAATGTTTTCAATTCTAATAATGAAATAAAGTTTAGCAACTTTTTTGCAATAGTATCAGTGTTTTATTTTGCATTTACGTACCTACCCATGTTTTGTGATAAATTTCCAACTGAAACTAATTCAAAATAGGAATTTTCCAAATAACCTCTTTCTTTCATACTGAGATTCAGAAATTTCGGAATCTTATAAGTTTAAAGGTAAATTTGTGATTCTAAAATTCAAGATTCGGAATTAATCCAATATGTTAAAAGGATTTCAGACGAAAAACAATTAAATCAAACAAGCAATGTGATTAATTTTTTTTTATTGTAGTATATTTCTTGTGACCTATTATTTCCATTCTTAGGAAAAAATTCTGATACAAAAAAATTTATTGTATTATTTTCATACATTGTTGTTAGGTTTTAACCTCTACACCACTGGCGATCAAAACCAAGGGACGGTTTACAATGTTGCCGATCGGGCCAAGGAGATCTGCCTTTCTCTCTTGCACTCGCCAATATTTTAAAACAATAATAGTCGATACTTTTATGGGAATTATGAATATATCGTTTCGTCTAATAGTTCTAATGTCTTTGTGTTCAACAGTAATCTACCTATAGTTTTTTATTGTTATTGATAAATAGACTGTATTTTTTCCACGGTGGACTTTAATCATCTAGCCAAAAGTAATTATATATACTAAGTAATTCATATTATTATATCCGTCAAAATTTCGATACTTTCGCAGATTTATAAATTCCTAAGTTGGATCGAATATTCTATTGGAATTGGGGCTTCTAGTTTTACAATCGGACAGACCCAATTTTTGTTTTTCGCGGTTCTTGATGGAGCTGCCAGCGTAATCAACTTGCATACCAATCTGTATACAAATAGAAATGAAAAGTGGATAGGTTGCATTCAAAATGTACATTAAAATTCGCAGTGAGATTCAAAACTTGATAAATCTTGAGTAGCGGTCGATGTATTTCATAACTGGACAAATCTGTTCAACGTGTTTACGATGTTAAACGAAAACATTAAGCATGCAAAAGACCTAATATAGTCAAAGTCAAAGTCAAAGTCAAAAATGCTTTATTGTCAGAAAGAGCAATTCATTGACAAAGCAGTCTAAAACTAAAACAATTGGTCTGTTCCGTTACTTATATTTAGAATACTGCAACAAAACACACCAAACGCAAAAATAAAAATAAAAAGACATATTATTATGCATTTAAAAGTAATAATTATAACAATTTGAAAATAACACAAAAACATTGGGTTCACAGCTCGGAATATATATATATATATAACAAATAACTCCATTCATAAAATACAATTAATCATTATCAACTAAGTGGATCAGAATAAAATTCGGTTAAGTTATAGTAGGCCTTTCCGACAAGCAATGCCTTAACAGATCTTCTAAAAGACTTCAAGGTGTTTTTGTTCCTTACTTGAATCGGCAAGTGATTAAAAATTTTTTTGCCTTCATAAATAAGTGATTTTTTAATTAGTGTCCTGGTATAAAAACAACACCTGATTAAAGAATCACAAATTCACAATCTGCAGCTTGAAGCATTCTTCGAAACACTCCGTGCCAATTTCGTATGCTTGCCAAACAATCTTCCTCTATCAAAAATTCTCGACCGGCAAGCCTGTTAGAAGAGTCAGCTTTATGTCTACAATTGTCATTTGAAACTCTCATTCTTCCCTTAATAAAGACAATGTTTTTAACCTGGAATATATAATTGTAAATAATAGGTATAAACAAAATTATTGGCTTCTGGGAATAAATTCAAAATTATCAATCTAGAATAAAATGGTTATTTACAACCAGGTTTTTAAACCACTGAGACTTTATTATGATACTCAGCTTTAGGGCCGTACCTGTGATAGCAATATCAAAATAATACAGACGTTCCAGAATAAGGTGCTGCGTAACATAGTGAATGCTTCTTGGTATGTTCGTAACTCTGATCTTCATCGAGACCTTGGAATTTCAACAGTGCAAGAAGAGATCAAGAGGTATGCCGGCAAGCATTAAGCCCGAGTTTACCTACATATCAACGCAGAAGCTCCACAACTGCTAGACTCAACATCACGTCCGAAGATTGAAGAGAACCAGCCGTTTGATCTTATGTAATGTGTAAAGAGCAGAGTAAACAACGCGAGTGAAAGTGTGTAAATGTATATTAATTTCTCGAACGTCAAGTAGTAGAATCACATAATTGGCGTTTCCAAAGGTATATGTGAGGAAGGCAAATATGTTGTAAATATAAATCCAGAACTGGATCTTTATGCTAAATCAATTAAACCGGAAAAATTAAATACCGTGAACGAGTTGTTTACAGGACATTTCGGAGTTGACTGGGCCAGTAATTCATCAGAGTTTGACTTGGACTACTATAACTAACCTAACCTAACCTTAACAGAGCGCAAACTAATGATCCTGTAGGGCCTGAATCTGTAGAGCCTTGGTGAAATCAGCCTGAGATGACAATCGTATCGTGTAAGAAATCGTATTTCCTTTAATTAACCAATGTTTAACTTATGCCCGCAATATTAAAATTACAGAATTATTGACAAAGCAAATGCAGTCTTTTCCATCAAATTATTGATAAATAGTTTTTGATACCTGTCGAAACCGAACAGGAACCTGTTGATAAATTTTAACAGCTGGAAAAACTATTTTATTTTTTCAAAATACACATGTTTTTCAAGATTTAAAGATGAAATTCTACAAACTGAGAGTTTTTTTCTTTAGAATGGTTTGATTAGGAAGTAATTCTTATTTAACTGAAGAAGCCCATGAAAAGTAGCTACTTTTAGTTATTGATTTGTTTGATTATATCCAATCGTTAAGGTTGAGGTAGCAGCCAGACCCTAGGTAGTTTATATGGTTTGTTCGGAATTGCTTGTATATGCGATTGTGTAATGAGTTCGTTCTGCGAGACGTTCGTCCATCTGTAGTAGTCTATAATCAGTTCTGGCAGAAGGAAAAAGCAAACCCTTGATTTTTTTTTTATAATCAGTTAGTCAAAATATTCTGTCAGAATCGGCATGTGTAGGTCGTTGTGTAAAACATAAGTCATCGTATACTGTGGTGCATCCGCGATAATTTTAAGTACTTTGATTTGAAATGTCTGTAGTTTCCTGAAGTTTGTCTTGTTAAGAGTACACCAGGTAGGGATTCCGTAGATCAGTACTGGCCGAAAAATAGTCTTATATATGTTAATCTTCGTACGTATAAGTCCGTTCTGCTTCGTTTGTTAAGGAGTGAGAAAATAGCACCGAGTTTACCGTTTGCTTTTTTCAAGCGCTGGTCAGCATTTTTATTCCAAGCCATCCGCTTGTCGTAGCAGAGACCCAGGTATTTAATATCATCACTTACAGTTCTTGACCAATAAACGGGTTTCAGGAAATTTAACTCTGGACTTTGAGAAGTAGATGGCTCGGGGGTTTAAGCAAATTTTCCACCTATCCAACCATGACTCTAAAAGGTCAACATGTCGTTGCAACTTCGAGACCACTAGCCTGGGCTGTTTGGCGGTGGCAGTGATCGCGGTTTAAAAAAATTTAAAAATATTTTGTACTGATTCGGCGGTTGGTTCCTTGTGAAACATTTTAATAATAACTTTTAAATAAGATAAAAAATTTTGCTTTTTAATGTTTCAATTTATTTAGAGAATAAATCACTCTACATGTTTCGGCTTATTAGGCCTTATTGCTCTTGAAAAAGGCCTAATGAGCCGAAACATGTAGAGTGATTTATTCTCTAAATAAATTGAAACATTAAAAAGCAAAATTTTTTATCTTATTTAAAAGTTATTAAAAATATTTAAAGATGAAAGTCCACAAACTGATTTTCCAATCACCATAAACAAATAAGACCTTATTCTTTTTTTGAGAAATGACTGTGTTTTGAGGTGGTTTTCTGGTTTTGTCCGGTTTTAAAACCAGACGCCTCAATTATGGTCTCACTAGGTACAATTTTTTCAAATTATTTTGTACCTATACCATTGACTTGAGAGTTTCTAATTTAACTCAATTGTTAAATAACTAACCTAGGTCTAAAGTCGAATATTCATAGGCTTCTAACAAGCGGAAAGAAAAACAATTCCTTAAACTAAAAACGGTCCGTTATCTCGGATGTGAGTAGTGGAAAAAATTTATTAAGTGCCATTCCTAAAACACCAACAGTCCATAACTCAAAGTCGCACGATGCAATTCACGAAATTAATCAAATCTTAAAGGTGTCAACGGGATGTTGAATTAAATTATTTTCAAACACTCTTGCCGGGTACAAATTGTTTCGTTATTTCTATAAAACGTGTTTTTACTCAAAACGGAGAGACAGGTGGTCGGTCTCAAATTTAGAAATTATTCCAGTCGGCATACAAACGCAAAAAGAAAAATACTTTTAATGTTGATCTGACCTCCTGGCTTCCTGGTGTCAGAAAATTTAGAGGAAACAAATTTATTGTGAGTACCTAGTAAAGGAGAGTTAGAAGATGCAGCTGTGGCGTGTATAATTTTGGAATAATTAAACGAAAACCTGGTAAATGTCTGAAGGAGCATAGTCCATAACCAGTAAAGAACGAAATGTACATTTGTGATAATTAGCTAGTCCAAAGTTACCCATTTTGACTTTTCGCTTTACATTTCTGTTCATTGCCGTGTAGATAATAATAATGCCTAACTAATCTGAAATGATTTCCGTTGATTTTTATTTTTCTTGTTTAAAAAATTAGTGAAAACCTATACGTGATCAACGTTGCAGATCACTTGGCCATTTTAGCAGAAAATAAAGATAAATTTGAAAACTTAAACCAGATAAAGATCTAGTCTTCCATCGTGATAGTTTGCTTACGTACATGGTAGGGTGGAGTGAAATGGGGCGAAAAATTTTTGCTAAGGATAAATAGCTGATGAAATATATAAAATTTTATTTTTTTACTCGTCATCTTCAGGTGGCGCAGAAGACTTGTAATATGGAAAAGGACTGACATTTTCGAAATACTTAAATAAATAAAAGTAATATGTTTATCCACTTTACCTTTATTATTTAAACTAAAAGTACAAAGAATTACAAGATTAAAACACGTTTTTATCATTTCACCCTTCAGTCATATCATCTGCATGCGGGGTAGCTCGTTGAACTTCGGAGAAACACTGAGACTTTGTGTTGAATGTTGGCATTTCTTGTCTAGATTTTATTCTTGCTTGGATGTATCCATCACGTGCTGCAGTTCCACAAACAGCCGAACTTGCATCAGTAACCAGTTTTATGGCTCTCTCCACATCCTGTGTATGACAAGGAAACTTAGCTATTTTTGATCAGTGCTTAAAAGGGTTGCGTCAATATCAGGTAACACTGTCTTAACCTTCTCATATTCCAGTCTTCAAAGTGCTGCAACATCTTATCTATGACTCCTGCGAACGTATTGGGCCCTGACGTATAGCCGTCCAAAGTGTTAAATAGATGACGCAGTGGTAACTCGTTGTCATGCAACAAGCAAATGAGCCAATGCAATGGTCGATTTAACTGCCTTTCTATTAATGAAATTGCTCCATCTTTAGAGTCTGCCCAACAAACATTTTAAGTTAAATTTACCTTTATTCGACCTCTAAACGAGTCAAATATTATGCACGACCAATTATATATAGGGATAATTTACCTACATTTGTTTTCCTATTGCCCAATGTGGGAAAAGAAACCAAAGTAATTTAAAGGTCGAAAATATGTTGATAGGGTTTTCCTGTCCAATAAGTTGAAACGAAGTGAAATAAATATAGACCTATTTTACGTCTAAATGTGGAAAGTGAGACCAACCTTTTGACCTAAATATAACCTAAATAGGAGCAATAAGACACTAGACAAAAATACAGAGAAAACATATTATATCCGGTGTTAGAAAGAAAAGACAACAACTTATGCCAACACTTCCAACAGGACAAAATAAATTATAAAATGGAGTTCGACTTAAGCAGATATTTGGAATGGCCGCTTATTATAACTTTAACAATAAAGTGATATAATTAAGTTTTATCATTTTTCTGGACCGAAATTTGGATGCGAAAGAAATGTGTTTGTGAATTATGGTGATGATACTTTGAAAAACTAAATGCGCCCTTAAAATATGCATTTTTTTATGTATTATTACGATAATTTAAAATATTTTTACCATTAACCTAAAAACAGAGTGTCTTCATTATAAACATTATATGTAGGTACCTAAAGTTTTAAAAAAAACTTTCGTTGACGAAAGATATCGTAGTCTAATGGATTTTCCACTCACCTTATGTAATTCTTAAAATTTTAATTATTGTTTTTTTATAGTTGTCGATAAACAGGAAATTATTAAATATGGCCGCCTTTATATTTTTAACCTCAAAGTTATTTTTTTCTTTATTATTAACTGTACAAACAATGTTAGCCTTTGAGGTCAATCAGAAAGTTATGAAGTAGCTCAATTTTTAACCACAAAAGATATATAACTTTGGGAACAATTTATATGGCAAAATTATCCAAAATATTACTTGTTTCTAAAACTACATGGTCAGTAAATTATTTGGACATTTTGTAGGCAATAATTAGGTAATATTTACCTAGCGTAATAGCCAACAAATTCCTTAATTTTGAACACATATATTAAGTAACAATTACATTATTACTTAATCATATTCCTTATTAGGATTAAATATCTTTAATGTCTAAGAGAGGTAATTTATTTGTAATTTTTAACTAGGTAAATTAAACTACAAGTAGACTTCCCTATAACAAATTATTTAAGTTCTAGATATCCAAATTTTGACTTAGATTTTAGAGTTCGACTCTTTTGTGACTTTTAAGAAAACATTTAAGGCAAAAATAAGCAAATATTTGCCAATTTAGGATTATTTTCCTTCCGTTCTGGTCTACATTACTTAATATGTTTGTTGGGTGTGTGAACTGCAGTTCCGTCGTATCCAATAGCAATAATGGTCGATATATCCCCGAAGTTCAACTTTAAGAACTGCATTATGCTATTTTTTATAGAATTAGCGGTTCCAGAAGTACGCGTGACATGGCCAATGTAATGAGATTCTGGCTCGGAGAGCAAAACAATATGTTCTTCTGTAATTGATTTTCTGTGGTACCTAACACCACGTTTTTCTTGAACGATGGTTCTGTCTTTCCGACCGTCAAAGTATAACTCAGTAATTTTATTGTCATGGCTCACCAACCACGAACTCTGCAAATCTTCTCCGATTTTCTGGCACTCTCGGCGCGAAGAATCTCGCTTTGAAATCAAGCCAACGTCTTGAAGAACTGCACTGGCAATGATTGATGCTGATCTGTCAAAGACACCAGTCCTTTCACAAGCAGTCTCAAGATTTTCTAGTCGATGCCTCATTTGCTTTGTTTGTATTTTTGAAGTGTATCCAATAAAAGTTTAGTATGAGAATCTGGATCTTGTTTGCTGCCTGACATGCTATCGCTATCATCCGAGGTCTCTGCACCTGCTGCAGTCAATGTAGTATCTGTTGAGGGGCTAAACGTTTGCTCAACAGACTGTTTTTGAAGAAATTTATTTTTCATTTCCAGTCTTAATTCTCTGCGCTCCAAAACTTTGGTTGTTTCTACATCTATAGTGCCGATATACATTTTGCGGCTTTCCCTTTGATCTTGCAAGAATTCCAGTTCATTTTTAGGTATCGAAATCGGCACAAATGCATTGACACATAGCAATGTCAAAGAGATTTCTCCCTGCATCTTCGTAAAACTTAGTTTTATTTTTAGCTACTTGACGTTTCTTCATTTTTTTGTATTTCTGATAGTAACTCGTAAGTTTGCTTAAAATTTGTTGTCGAGATGAATAGAGGCATTATTTATATTGACTGCAGCAAAGTGAAGGCAAGACAATCTCAAAGGGGGCGTGGGTGGAGGGGATGTGTGTTCTTGATGTTAAACTAGATAATCAGAGGTGCGTGCCTACATTTAATATTTGACAAAAAAATCACTTTTTTGCAAAAGTTTGGAGTCAGTGCGCCACCTGAAGATAATGTTAGAATTTGATGGCATTTGTGTACTTTACAATGTACCAACAATGCATGGATTGGTAATACAGGGTATCATAAATTCGAAAAAAAAATTTTTCAACCCATCCTAGTACAGGGTGTTCAAACGAGGATTAAACAAGGGCTTATTTTTGAATTTTTGAAAAACCCAAACTAGCCAGTTGATGTATTTTTTTCAGTAGAATTCAAAAATCTCAACAAAAAAAAATTTGAACCAAAAACAAACGACTCGACTCGAAATCGATACATACCTACCTTTAATCACCAAAAAAAAAACAGTTGGTTTTATATTACGTAACTCAAGTTTTGGTTCCCACAAAACTAAAACTGAAATAAGAGAAAACTCACCAGATTTACATGCAATAAATTAAAAACCCTTTTCGACATCCTCGCCGTTTGAAGACCTATCGTATTTTTATTTATTTCCCCGTTTATAACTGGAAATAGTTGAAGTCCTATAAACACATTCCTAACTCTATCAACAATCTACGACTGATATTCAGCTTGCCCATAAATAACTAAAGGAGAATTAAAAATGTCACCAACACCAAACTGAAACCCTTTAAAAACGATTATTTAAGTCCGATCGTTGTAGCAGGTGCATCTTGTCAGTTAAATGTAAAAACGTTTGGGTGGCTGGCTTAAAGTTTTGATGATTATCTGCGGTTTAAATCTGCGTTAAAACAATTTGCCAACATCTGCTAAAAACTAAGTGGCTACCAAAATGCATTTAAACAGATCAAACCTGAGAGGAAGGAAGGTGTTTGTTTTTATGTTTTCGAAGATTTGTCTTTGTAAAAGGTGTGCGAAATATTATATTACAAATTGCTCTATTCTTTTAAGGTCTGAGTTAGTTTTACCTGTTCCTACTAGTTTTGTTGTGTGTGAAGTGGTAGGGAAGGTAGAGAGTAAACGTTGAATACAAAAAGAACTCTGTCGTTCAAATTAAAAATGCCTTGTAGCAAAGAAACTTATAGCTAGCTATAAGTGTATAGCTAGCTATAAGTTTCTTTGCTTGTAGTCACATTTTTGTGGAAAATGAATACATCATTCAATTCGTAAAAGATCAATTTCTTTGTGTAAATAATAATTTTTACAAATGAAGATATTTTATTTTAAAACAAGTTGGAGGTCTTTTTAACGTCGGCATTACATATTTTGGGTCGACTATATCTTTGTACTAAAACCAGTCTTTTAAGTGGCTACCCTGTATCTGTTATTTTATAATCCCACCTTTTTGAAATATAATATCTTGTTGTTTTTTAACAGCTACAAGACGTACGCGACTCTTAAGAGATTAAGAGAATTTTTTGAATGTTAGAAACTTCCTATAACCTAAATTTATTGATGGGTCACACGTGCTTGAGAGCCTCCAGATGGTGGCTGAGATTTCAAGACATTAACCATTTATTATCATTCAACATGGTTTTCTCGTTAAAGTAAATAGATATCCATCATAGTAAAATAAAATTTTCATATTATTACCTATAATAAAAATAATATACAGCCTGTCCGATGTAAGCAGTAATGGGAAATTTTAGAAAATAGGGAAAATTATAATTATATGAAATACAAACATACGTTTCGTTAGTTGGGATATTTAGGTTACTGATAGGCAATATAATTAGTAGGTGAGTTATTATCACATATACCGGATGATGCATGGTTGAGTTGAACATAGGAAATCCCACGTAAATATTGAGGTGACTAAATAGTGGTTCCCCTGTACATTTTAGAGGAAAATTGTATTATAATTTTTTGAAGAGGCCGATACAGTAAACCCATGTGCCAAGTTTGAATACATTTTAATAAGCCAATCCTAACTTATTCAATTAAATGTGATGGCAAAATTACGAAATTTTCATGGTTTAGGTAATACAGCAACCACCAGCAAATTATTATTTGGCATTGACAAAGCGAAAAGTAGCGTCAGTGACATTTTCATTGAAGGTGCTTTAATGAAATGTCAGCTTAATTCCATTAAGGAAAAAGTAACTATGATTAAGTGATATTCTCAAAAATTGCCGTAACGCTGGACTAACAAATAGAAATTATTTCAGCTCTATTGACATTCTGAGTTAAGCATTTACAGTTATTTATTACAGTGCCTTTGGACTTAAATATAACACCACTTAATCATAGTTACGTTTTCCTTAATGAAATACCTCATATTCAGCTATAATTAAAGCACCTTCAACGAAAATGTTGTCACTGACGCTACTTTTCGTTTTAACAGTGCCAAATAATAATTTACTGGTGTTTGATGTATTACCTAAACTATGAAAATTTCGTAATTTTATGTTAAATTAAAGCCTTAGTAAGAAAGACATAATGGTGTCGTTTATTTTGGACGTGTGATTATCGCATTGGTGAAACGAAAATGTGTTTTTAATGTGAAATAACCTTTATTCGTTATGTCCAGCAATACGTCATTGTTTGACAATAGCGTCATTGAAATTACTTGCTGGTGTTTGCTGTATTACTTAAACTATGAACATTTTGTTATTTTGATATCACATTTAATTGAATAAGTTAGGATTGGCTTATTAAAATTTACTCAAACTTGGCACATGGGTTTATTATATCGGCCGCTTCAAGAAACTAATTCAATTTTTCTCTAAAATGTACAGGAGAGCCAATATTTAGTCACCTCAAAATTTACATGGGATTTCCTATGTTCAGCTAAGTCATGCATCACCCGATATACAGGGTGTCCCAAAACAATGGAATATTGAATATTGCAAATATCTCCTTAATCAATGCATTGTCATAAAAACGCTCGGGCACGTCGATTTTATTTTTATTTTTTTAACATTTCAAAAATATTTGTATCTATACAGGTTGTCCCACAAAAGCTGGGGACACGACTACTTCGTTTTTTTAAATGAAACACTACGATTTTTTTAACATTTTTGTACTTTACGTAACATTCTACACAGATTTCATGTAACATAGTATGATGGCAAATATAATACAAGGTGTGAAAGTTACTTTAAACAAAATTCAAAAAATAAGTTTAAAAAATTATATTTAAACTAGTGAAACAAAGCATTCGGCTTTAGCAGATGTTCGAATGGCCCCCGTTGACTATTTGGTAATATCCTAATCTCTCATAGAAATGTTGTACGGTATGTTGTACGGTTTCTTGCAATATGTTCCTCGTTACCTGGCGAATTCGTTCAGATATTCTGCGGTTGGTGTTGATATACCCTTTCTTTTAAGTATCCCCAAGCAAAATAGTCAAGTGGGGTAAGGTCGAGTGACCTAGGTGGCCACTCCACCGCCCCGCTCCTTCCAATCCACCTGTTTGGAAAGATTGTGTTCAGATATTCCCGAACTGCATGCCCATAATGAGGCGGGGCACCGTCTTGCTGTAGCCATATCTGTTGTCCAGGAATATCTGGATCGTGATCATTTGGGAAAATAACTGCCAGAGAAGGAATTAATTAAAATGTTAGAAAATCCAAATATCTCTCGGCCGTTAGTGTTTGTTGAAAAAAATAAGGTCCCAACATCCTGTTGTTAATGACCCCCATCCAAACATTTACTTTCTGCCGATATTGCGTGTTGTTTTCTAAGATCCAATGTGGCTTATTCGAAGCCCAATAACGATAATTTTGTTATTAACGTATCCATTAAGACAAAAAGTTGCTTCATCGGTAAATGGGATGCCTCGTAAGAGATTTGGATTTTGATTACGCACAATTCCATCATTTGCTCACAAAAATTCAGGCGCCGCACTGGATCATTATCGAAAAGCTTTTGCTCGTAATTAACTTTATACGGGTGAAATTTTTCTCTTTTAAAAAATCTGTGGATTGAACTTCTATGCGATTCATTGTTTCTTGATAATAAATTAAGTGAGGAGTGAGGATTTTCATAGATAGATAAAGACAAATCTATTTTTTTATTATCAGTTAAGGAATTTCTTCGTCCGGATTTTGGTAGATTCATAACATTTCCATATGTTGAAAATTTTTGTACAATTTTGCTTACCGTCGACTGAGTAATCTGCCGATTCGGATATTTTTCAATAAACAAATCACAAACTTCTTGTTAACTTCGTTTTCGGTCGCCGCTGCCCCTCAATATTAATATTTCGGTTCGTTGTTCATCGGTTAAATAACCCATAATGTGCAGTAATATCACTACTTTTTTTAAATATTACAATTCACACTTATGTCAATTGATTGACAAGCGTGAGACACGCAAAATAGAAATAATTAAAACTCACCTTGGTTTACTGGTACTTGAACAGGTGCAACTTTTACCGAGGAATTAGATTAAAAACACGTATCTTCAATTTTGTTTAAAGTAATTTTTCACACCTTGTATTATATTTGCCATCATACTATGTTACATGAAATCTGTGTAGAATTTTTCGTAAAACACAAAAATGTTAAAAAAATTGCAGTGCTTCATTTGAAAAAACGAAGTAGTCGAAACAAATATTTTTGAAATGTGTAAAAAATTAAAATAAAATCGACGTGTCCGAGCGCTTTTATAACAATGCATTGATTAAGGAGGTATTTGCAATATTCCATTCTTTTCAGATACCCTGTATATCAAAATTGAAGCTAAATTTTTTACCAATGCGATGCACTGGATATGTCTGCTTACCGCTTGCTTATTGTGTACCCCTGGGAAACTAATACCTCATGAAAATAATTTGTTAGCAGCATTATAGGAATATTATTCACTCACGTGCTTACTCAATTACCCAAATATTTAATAAACAGAATGACTAATGCGCGATAAACCCCACAAATTGAAAAAATCACCCACGCGGCCCAAAAAACCGCGCACATCCTGTGCCGTAAAGGGGTGCACCGTCTGCACTAACTCACCCCCTCAAATTACCAAAACTAAAACAGATTAGTGACACACTTCATTAGAACACCCAAAGCTATAAGTTCGGTTTCGAAATTAAAAACAGACCCCGACGCATTCGTGTCTAAATTTGATCCATCCATAATGTTTGTACAAATAAAGGACCGACAAAATTATACTTTTAAATCGTTCACGGGGTTTCAAATCAAAACAACAAATAGTAAATTAGAAGAATTTGTTGCTTTTAATGGGATACAAAAGTGAGAACATATTTTTGAGGGATATCACGTTGAGAGGATGTGTAATATCCGCTTCATGTGGCAAGATAGGACCAGTGGCGTAAGAGCAATAATTCGTAGAGCTATAAATACTCTGTATTTGCTAAATATTGAATCACTGAAATTTAAAGTTGTCAGGCAATTCCTAATGGGAAAATAGCGATTTTTGAAGGTTAGAATATTTTTCTACGCTATGAAACAAATGAATATTAAAATGATAGTATAGGTATTTCCCTGGAGTGAAGAATATGGTTAACCATACTGAGGAGAAACGAAAAGTTCCATATTTCCTCACAAAATTTAACCAAAACAGTTCAAAACACATAAGGTTTATCAATAAATGTTTTGAAAAAATATAGGACTTTTCCTTTTTTCTCAATATGATTGAATGGTTATTAGTTTCCCCATTTTATGTACTTTGCAGTTAGATAGAGTTGAGCTGGATTTATAAACTCGAAAAGTTGGAGAAGTTGAAGTTATGTTCAAGTTGGCGAGGTTCGATATTCGACAGTCCAGAATATGGCATTTATAAAATCAGTAGCGAAGTTCGAAAAGTTGTTGTTTGATTGGTTAAAATTTTTGTCCAATAGAATGATACAGAATACTGACACCTGACATTAAATTTGTTTTTTCTTCTTGGTATTTTTGTAATCTCTATGGCCTAAGTTGAGAATAATTTCATAATTTTGGATTAAGTCGAGTAACAATAAATTAGTATCATCATTCCCTATACTAACCATTTCTGGTTTTTCAATTTCTGGCGCAAAACACAAAACAGAAAATCCAAATACAAATGCCGGAAGGGCGACGTAAACAACAAAGAGCGCAAACGTGACAAATAAAAGACATTTGACATTTCTCTGTAACCACATGACTTTAAGATAGCGTCTTCATTGGTCGAAACGAACCTCTTGAACTCCGAACATAAAAATTGGTTATCTCGAACTACACGGGAACTTTTCGAAACTTAAGAACTTTGCACAAACTGAGTTTATAAATTAAACTGAGTGTTCCTTTTAGTTTAAATTGAACTCTTATTTCAAACGCCAACTGAACCCTAACCTGGCCAACTTTTCGAGTTTATAAATCCAGCTTTGTATGGTTACCATTTTATAGTTGTTATCGAGTATATTATGTGACGATGTAGACTCAAAAATAATCCCCGCCATTGGTTGCAGCTGGCATTGTGTCATACTTTTGAGAAATAAATTAAAACTTTTGACAGCATACAGTGACAAATTGGAATTTTCGAAAAGTTATAGTCTGTTATTTAAAGATACAAATTCCTAATGAAATGCCCAAGATAAGTTTGTTTGTTACGCTAATTTAATACGGAATGTCAAGGTTTAAAACCAGAAACATTCAGGGAAATGGCAATTATAAGGAACTTCTACAGGGTACTACTTGGGAGTTGATACATTTATTACACAGTGTGTCCCTGGATGAGTAAAATAAGAGGTTTAAAAGACAAGTTGTTGAGATTAAGTAATTTAACAAAATTTTGCCATATAGGTACCATAGGAAATACTATTCGAAAAAGGTGAGGCATTACTAAATACTGCCATTTTTTGTCGTGTTTTTTTTTATAAGATTCTGAATTTTTCCAAAGATATTTGGACAAAACCGAATTTTTGCGATTTTACAAACATAAAATTCGATAACGTTTGCAATCATTTGTTTAGATCTATCTGTCACCTGTTTAAAGATACCTGTCAGGTTTAAATATGTTAGTTATTATTATTTGCTAATGTTTAACCCTTCCATTATGTAGATAAATTCAAATAATTTGGGGTCACTTAGCATTTTTTTATTACATTTTCTGAGAAATTCTGTAATTTTAGTGCGAACTGCAAATAATTTTAATTTTCTGACGACTATTAAGCATATTAAGGTGGTCATGTACATCGCCATCTCTCCGTTGCTGGGTAACTATTTAATCATATTAAAAATTTACAGCAATCCGCATTTTAATTATTTGGTAGAAGCGACGCCTATGATCAGGAGTTTAACGCTGTTTTATGTCATCAAATTAGGCTTCGAATAACTATACTTGTAGAATTTTTTAAGACACGTTTCTATAGTTTCCAAATTGCTCATACGCTTATGGGTTCTTGTTAGTTAATTTTTTATCATGTATCATAATGTTAACGATTTACCCATTTGAAAATAAATTTAATATTATTGTAAATTAGTAATATCAAACAAAAAAAAAAACTCTTTAAGACCAGCTAGAGTTTAAATACAACAATAAAAACAAAAACAATTTAAGCAGGTTGCTTATTTGCGTTGTTGATAAGCTTTTAGTCCAGAACGTTTAATAAATAATATCTTCTTGGATTCAAAATAAAAAGTAGAACAAACAAACATAACGTATCATTTTACGACAAATAGAATCAGAACACAATAAGATTGAAATCGCAAAATGTATAAGTAATAAAATGTTTTCAAATCAGCTACAAAAAGCTTTATTCCACGAGTCAGTGCAGCAAATACACACATATCTTGGATTTGTTGCTCCGTTATAAAGTTACAAATGGTCACGCCACCATTTAGCCATTACGCAAAATTTATTATTCCACATATTTAGTTTTATTCCTCTTTACTTCCGGAATAAAATTTTCAGATTATAATAACTTAATCTACCTAACACTGAAAATGCAATATTTTCAGAACCGAACTTAGATTTTCTATTCTGTGCATTAAGAAATATTTTGTATATTTTGTCCTGTTTATATTCTTCAGTCGAGCACGAAATTCGATACGAGACAATCGAACAACTCGATGCTCGACGCGATCGAGGTAAATATCGGCAATATTCGGTATTCGATTATTTTGAATCCGTGCCCTCAAAAAATACTTGAAAAGAAACATGCAGAAGAATATTTGAAGTAATTATTTGGGGTTGCCACTATATTTTCAAATTTGAAATGCCATTGCCATTCCGACCCAAAGACAAACAGTGGGAGGTTTTCCTAAACTACTTGAAAATTATACTATATCACATAATATTGTTATAAGTAGAAGAAAAGTCACGGAAGGTTCAGGAACAAAAGTATATATTTTCAGAAATAGGTACATAATATTATAAGAAACGTTTACATAAAAACCTCCAACTCGATAAACTAGATATATAATTTTATACTGCTGCATCGCCTTTAAAGCATTGCATTGTTCTCATGTGAATCAGTTGAATTACTCGAAGTTTTTCTTTCTTGGTGGAGAACATTTGCACGTCAAACGGAGATAAATTTTAAATGCAGCCATATTATTACACTAATTATGTAAAGTGAAATAACTCAAAAACGACTGGTTCGAACATAGGCGTATAATATATTTTTGAAATATGGAAACTAAGCGATTTCAAAGATGTTGAAATATACCGGGCGATGCATCGCTTAGTTGAATACAGGAAGTCTTCATGTAGATTTTGAGGTGGCTAAATATTGGCTCCCCTGTACATTTTAAAGAACAATTATTGTATTATAATTTTTTGAAGAGGCCGGTACAATAAATCCATGTGCCAACTTATTCAATTAAGTGTGATGGCAAAATTTCAAAATTTTCATAGTTTAGGTAATACAACAAACACCAGCACCGCTTTAATTATAGCTAAATATGAGGAAAAAGTAACTATAATTAAGTGATACTATGCAGGAAACAGTTTAAGAGCAGTGTCTGAAATGTTTTCAGCTTAATGAGACGCCTATCCCTTTCATTTCATTAATTGAACTCATCACTCATAAATTTCAGTCCAAAGACACTGTAATAAATAACTGCAAATACTCAACTCAGAATATCAATAGAGCTGAAGAAAGAAATAATAGAGATCACTGCACGTGGAGGAAAATAAAATGATTAACACTAGGATCCTTGGGCAAACCGTAGGGAAACATCAAGAGCTATGGCAAGGTGATGAAGAACGGAGAATGATATTCTGTTTTGAGGTAATGGAAAGACCAAATAATAATAGGGATTCTTTGAGAAATATTTATTTTACCGATGAATGTACAGGGTTATCCAACCAAGACTAGACAAGGCGATTTTTTGACTTTTCCTGTACTTTTATAAAAAAACTGAAATAGCCATCTTAAGTCATTTTCTCCCGCGAATTCGAATATCTTCAGCAAAAAACAATTGAACATCAAACAAAAGTACTAGTGGTCACTTTGATATTTTTTTAAATAGGATGCCGTATTTTTAATGAGCTTATCCGATTTCTCATATAAATTTTGATCTAAAATGTTGGATTTTTAATTCAAAAACGCCTTTTTTCTTCAGTTTTAAATTCGGAAAATGTTCGTCTACCGTAAGATTAATACCTGATAGATGGATACCCGTTTCACCTGTTCACCCTTTAACCTGCTTTAAAGCGTCCGTCAGTTAGACAAAAAATAATCAAGTTTCAAATTTCTATATATTTTTCACGAATTAATTACAAATAATGAAATATTCTTTAGAAGAACGGCTAAATGTAATAAAATTATATTACAAAAGTGGAGAGAATGCTCGACAAACACAAAGAACATTTTTTGAGAGTTTCCAGAGACACATTTCAGTGGATACAATTATCAGAATTAAGACCCTATTTGAAGAAAGTAAGACATTGAAAGATAAGCCAACAAAGATGAAAAGACGGAATATAAGGGATCGAGCTATTGTTCAATATTTTACTATAAATCCGAAGAGTTCTATTCCGCAAGCGGTACGAGAAGTAAGGTATGGTCCAGGGCTCCGGAGAGTAAGCTATGGAACAGTTCACAGAACTTTAAAAAAATGTGGTCTAAAACCATATTGCATCCTTCCCGTTCAATACTTAACACAGCTTCAAAAAGAACTGCGATTTCGATTTGTTGCTTCAATGCTGATGAGAGAGCAAGACGAAGATTATAATTTATATAATAAAATTCTATGGAGTGACGAAGCGTCATTTACAACATCGGGGGTATACAATCGGAAAAATACAAGATACTGGGCAGCAGTTAACCCTCATAGATATGAAATGATAAAGTTTCAAGGTTGGAGCTCACTTAATGTTTGGTGTGGAATGTTAGAAAATCGAATTATTGGACCACTATTTTATCGTGGCTCTTTAACAGGCCAAATATACCTCCATTTTCTTCATAACGATATCGAGGATTTCTTGGAAAGGTTGCCATTGCAAGCCTACAACAATATCATTTGGCAGCAGGATGGTGCTCCGCCTCATGCAGTTCGAGAAGTGGTAACATACCTAAACGAGCGTTACAATCAGTGGATTGGCCGTAACGGAACAATTCATTGGCCACCAAATAGCCCCGATATCACGCCAATGGATACATTTTTATGGGGTCATTTAAAAAATGTAGTTTATCAACGACCCAACAGAAGTCTGGAGGACATTCCTCAAAAAATTATAAATGAAATTAATAGACTTAACCAGGACCAAAATATTGTAAGAGATTCTTTGGAGAGATTGAAAAGGGGGCATCGGTCATGTTTTGAAAATAATGGAGGACACATAGAACAATTATATTATTGAGATTAAAGTTATTCACTTTAGTTTATAGTTTTTTCTAATATGTCGTACTTTTTTTATACGTAAGCAATAATAGATTTGCAAAAACTACTAAATTTGTAATTAATTCGTGAAAAATATATAGAAATTTGAAACTTGATTATTTTGTCTAACTGACGGACGCTTTAAAGCAGGTTAAAGGGTGAACAGGTGAAACGGGTATCTATCTATCAGGTATTAATCTTACGGTAGACGAACATTTTCCGAATTTAAAACTGAAGAAAAAAGGCGTTTTTGAATTAAAAATCCAACATTTTAGATCAAAATTTATATGAGAAATCGGATAAGCTCATTAAAAATACGGCATCCCATTTAAAAAAATATGAAAGTGACCCCTAGTACTTTTGTTTGATGTTCAATTGTTTTTTGCTGAAGATATTCGAATTCGCGGGAGAAAATGACTTAAGATGGCTATTTCAGTTTTTTTATAAAAGTACAGGAAAAGTCAAAAAATCGCCTTGTCCAGTCTTGGTTGGATAACCCTGTACAGGGTTATCCAACCAAGACTAGACAAGGCGATTTTTTGACTTTTCCTGTACTTTTATAAAAAAACTGAAATAGCCATCTTAAGTCATTTTCTCCCGCGAATTCGAATATCTTCAGCAAAAAATAATTGAACATCAAACAAAAGTACTAGGGGTCACTTTGATATTTTTTTAAATGGGATGCCGTATTTTTAATGAGCTTATCCGATTTCTCATATAAATTTTGATCTAAAATGTTGGATTTTTAATTCAAAAACGCCTTTTTTCTTCAGTTTTAAATTCGGAAAATGTTCGTCTACCGTAAAAATTAAAAAAAAAAAAAAATTAAAAACCCAACATTTTAGATCAAAATTTATATGAGAAATCGGATAAGCTCATTAAAAATACGGCATCCCATTTAAAAAAATATCAAAGTGACCCCTAGTACTTTTGTTTGATGTTCAATTGCTTTTTGCTGAAGATATTCGAATTTGCGGGAGAAAATGACTTAAGATGGCTATTTCAGTTTTTTTATAAAAGTACAGGAAAAGTCAAAAAATCGCCTTGTCTAGTCTTGGTTGGATAACCCTGTACATTTACCCTCATCAACGAACCAAATGTTCAAAATTGCCGGTATTGGAGCCAAGAAAATGAACATCGTCTTGTTCGTACTCTGACGCAATATTCGTAAAAAATGAATGTTTGGGCGGGAATTGTAGGACATCACATTATTGGATCATTTGTTATGGAAGGCAACCTTACAGCAGTAACCTATTTGGACTTACTACAAAATCGAGTTGAAAACGCACTAGAAGAAGTTGTACGCGAATATCAGGGAATCTCGTACCACATGGATGGTTGTCCTGCCCATAATTCTCTCATGGTTAGGGAATACTTGCAAAATATTTTTAACGGAAATATTATTGGTCCACGGCATCTAATCCTTAAGCCAGCCAGGTCTTGACCTTTCGCCAAACGACTTCTTTCTGTGGGGCCACTTAAAAAAATCTAGACCAGCTAAAATACTGCACTTCGTTAGAATGTGACACAACCTCTCAATATCAACTTAGTAATATTAGAAATGAATTTTATGTTCGGCTAGGATATTGTTTATCTGATAATGGTTGTTTGAACATTTAATTAAATGACGTTTTTGTGAAAATCTGTAATATTAGGTATGTTATGTTAAATTAAAGGCTCAGTAAGAAAAACATAGTGTTGTCTTTTATTTTGGATGTGTGATTGCCGGATTACTGAAACGAAAATGTGTTTTTAATGTGAAATAATCTTTATTTGTTTGGTCCAGTTTTACGTCAATTTTTGACGTCATAGAAATTATATGCTGGTGTATTATTTGTCTTTTTTTCTATCTCAAAAAATAAGCTTTTTAAAGAGGTGGCAAATTATAAGGAAAACACCAGTAACTAGAACAGGCAACGTATTTTAATTTATTATTTATTAACACAAACAGCTTAAAAACTTAACTTAACAACTTTAACTTTACACTAGATTTATTTAGAGGCTGTAATGCCATACAAAGCAAGAAAAATATAAACAAACGTATTGAAAAAGTAAGTACTATCCTAAATCTAACCTTAGAATCTATCGACTCGACTGCCCAGTTACTATCGAGAGATTTTGATCGAATCAACTCGATTTGTCGAGTTTCGTGCGCCTAATTTAGGCTCTCCTGTCAAAAAATGTCGATTGATCGACTATCGTGCTCCCACTGCTTATATTATGTTCTCATTTACGATCGATGCGATTTTTTAAGTGACAATATTCAGATGTCACCATAACCTATCACCTTGAATGCGAAACGAAACGTTAATTTAAAATTCAATTTTTTCCAATTTAGCGAAAATAATTATTCAAATAAAACAGTCGATCTTCCTCCACACCTCTCTGAAAACCAATTAATTACTAAACAATGCTACTCTGATCGATCATTAGTAAGTCCACTTTACTCCTCCTTATATTGTAATTTCTTTCAGTATTCCCTGATGATGAACAGTTCAATATCTGAAACGTGCTGGGAACAACACAAATAATTTAATTTTTAAATACATAATGCGGAGGTAGATCGACTGTTTTATTTGATTATATCGACCCTACGGCAAGAATAAACTAGTCTAAAATATTTATTGCTTTACACCATTTCTAAGAGTAATTCCGGGCCACAAAATATCTAGCTTTAATTTGAAGGATTAAGTAAAGGTCTCCTAGCACTAAAAACGTCGTAAAAGTCGATAAAGTTATCTCGGAAATTTTCATAAACAGTGGAAAAATAATACTGCTAACATGCAATATGTTAAGACCAGAATAAGGTCAGGCAACCACCCATATTCGGATATATCAAATATCAAGATACACACATATTTGCAGTCACATTAATTATTTAAGTATTTTTCCCTAAAGTTATTAGTTATTTTACGGCTTTGAAGTAATGACTCTATTACTTTGAATGGATTTGCAACCAATCCACGGTTTGTCTAAAAAACTAAAAACATTCTTTGATGTTACACCGTTCACAAATTACAAGTCTCCAAATAAACTCACCCATTTTTACAGTGTTGGCAGCCCTTTTTGTCATGTCAAAAATATTATGGTTGTTAATTACGCTCGCAACGGTAATTATCGCACATGAATTGATGTGGCGCAGCTAAAAGGTTTGGAGATAAATTGCAAGATGCTTATTAATAATTAAGTTTTACTGGTGTTTTCAGAAGTGGGATTTAATTATGTCTATTTTTTAAAATAATTTTTCTGTTAAAATACTGTCTACATTTTTTATGACTGGACATAGCACTGCCCGCGGTGCGTTTGAAAAGGAAGCGATTCACGTTCTCCAGATGAAGGAATATGTTAAGTATTGCTCAAGGAACACTAAGCTGTATCGCGCACGGGTGGGCTGGCAGTGGTCAAAGTGTATTTCTACCATGGACCGCTCTGGGGGAACTCAAGCAGGCAATAACATTTGCCATACAAATATCTCGGTAGAGTTTGTGTACTTCGTCAAATTATTTGCGCAGAAAATCATAAAAAATATTTCTATTTTTAGGTTTTGAGTGTCGGAGCTTACTTTAAACATGGAAGACTTTAATATCCGCTTCGTCTATTTTTCATACGTACTTAAAAATAACACTCTTTAAGGATTTGGAATTGCCGATTCACACTAATGCGATACGTATCCAACATGGCACTACAAATAACAACATATTTTAGGGATAAAGTCTGAATCCTATCAGCTGATCAAACTTTTCTCTCCAAACATGAGTAAACTAATGAAATTAGGCCTCACGCCACAAAAGACCTATTTGTAACAAAAACTTTTGTATGGCTCATTTATTTGATTAATTTGTGATGAGTAAAGGGCCGAGTTCGAGATGTATCGCCCTGATGGAGTGTTAAGCAAAAGCAAACAGAAAATGAAAGGGTTGTACAGAAAAGATGATAATCATTCTTAAAATAAAATTAGCACAGGGCGAGGTGTGAGGTGTATCGTAGGCATATAATATGAAAAGCACTATTTATAGGTTCTTTAAGAAAACTAGCGGAAATGCGTTATAATTGTTTATTAAATTTTTATTTTTAATAATTATTATTGTGAAGACCTTAAAACAACAACATAATTTAAACACAAATTCCGTCAAAATAAAAAACAAAAAAAAATAATGACTTCCAGCTGATGACACCAGTTGAAAAATAAATGGCTAAAACATTCTTTGTTATCGGCTGTCCGCGAAATGTGTAACTCAAGCGGCGCTTTTAATGCAGGCGGAGGTAATCTGGGCATTAGTACCCACTTTTTACTTTTTCAAAAAAGCTTACCCAATACTTGATGAAAATTCATTATACAAATGTAAATAAACAATACTTCGTTAAATTTCCACTTATTTAATAAAACATAACACTTGTTTCGCCAACTTCTTCAGATGTGAATGTGGTAAGTTACAAACATTGTGAGAATTTATAAAGACTAGGTATCTAAGTAATACAAGTAAACAGCTTAAGCTTATTGTTAAAATAACATTGTCGATAATCACTGAAAATTACGTATAATAATTGGTTCTTGAAAAGGTTTAATAATGGGGAATTACAGGGATCTAGCTGTTCATTTCTGTTTGGT
Source organism: Polydrusus tereticollis (assembly GCA_963920685.1). NCBI lineage: Eukaryota > Metazoa > Arthropoda > Insecta > Coleoptera > Curculionidae > Polydrusus > Polydrusus tereticollis. Next base: position 123,538,627 of record OY987329.1, read on the forward strand.
TATTTCCATACTTTGTATGATTTTCGTTAAGTAAATGTTTTGAATAGTTGGTTTGCCTTTTTTCCTATTTCAACAAAACTTGCATTCAGATATTCTTTTTTCGAAACGATCTACCGATTTTTTATCTTTTTGATATTTTGATTTATTATTTTTGATATATTTGCCAAGACTATTGTAAGTTTTAAAGGTTATTTTAGTTTTTCTATTCTTAAAAAACTTTGAGACCTTATTTGTAAGTTTTTCAGTGTAGGTAAGAGTAAGAAGATTATTGTCACTTCCTTAATTATCAACTGCTTATACCGGGTGATGCATGGCTTAGTTGAACATAGGAAATTTCGAGGTGGCTAAATATTGGTTCCCCTTACTTTTCAGAGTAAAATTGTATTATAATTTTTTGAAGAGGCGGACGTAATAAACCCATGTGTCAAGTTTGAATAAATTGTAATAAGCCAACCCTAACTTATTAAATTAAATGTGATGGCAAAATTACGAAATTTTCATAGTTTAGGTAATACAGCAAACTCCAGCAAATTATTATTTGGCATTGACAAAATGAAAAGTAGCGTCAGTGACAACATTTTCATTGAAGGCGCTATAATTATAGCTAAATATGAGCTATTCCATTAAGGAAAAAGTAACTATGATTAAGTGGTATTATACAGAAAACAGTTTAAGAGCAGTGTCTGAAATGTTCTCAGTTCAATTCCCTGATAAGTCTTATCCCTTCCATTTCATTAATTAAACTTATCATTAACAAATTTGAGTCCAAAGGCACTGTAATAAATAACTGTAAATTCTCCACTTAGAATGTCAATAGAGCTGAAGAAAGGGATAATAGAGATCTTGATATCTTGCTGCACGTGGAGGAAAATAAGCACGAGGATTCTTGGGCAAGCCGTAGGAAAACATCAAACCACAGTGTTGCGCACTTAAAAAAAAACATAAGTATTTTCCTTACAAGTGTGAAAAACATCAAGAGATACGGCAAGGTGGGGAAGAATGGAGGATGGTATTCTGTTTTGAGGTAATAGAAAGAAAATAAATATCGTCTTGTTCATACTTGGACCCAATATCCACAAAAAATAAATGTTTGGGCGGGAATTATAGGACATCACATTATTGGACCATTTTTTATGGAAGGCAACCTTACAGCACTGACTACAAAATTGAATTGAACCTGCACTATGGAAAAAGTTGTACGCGAAAATCAGGAGATCTGGTATCAAATGGATGATTGTCCTGCCCATAATTCTCTCAGGGTTTGGGAATACTTGCAAAATACTTTTAACGGAAGTATTATTGGCCCACGGCATCTAATCCTTTGGCCAGCCAGGTCTCCTCACCTTTCGCCAAACGACTTCTTTCTGTGGGGTACTTAAAAAATTTTATTTATAAAGATGTAAAATTTGAAAATCTAGACCAGCTAAAAAACTGTATTTCGTTAGAATGTGACAGAATTTCTCAATATCAACTCCTTAATGTTAGAAATGAATTATGATCTGTTAGGATATTGTTAAGCTGTTAATGGAGGGTTGTTTAAACATTTAATTAATTAATGTTTTTGTGAAAATCTGTTGTCTTAGGCACCGTCCAAATATAAGAAGTCCGATCACTTCTTTGAAGTATTGAAAACGCCGGCGGTGACCTCGAATCGCACCGAGAACCGCCTACGGGAGTCATTCAGTAGGAACGGTGGCTTGGCCGCTTGAATATTTTTATACAAGGGAGTTGTGGTAATAAATACTTAACACAAATCGTACCGAAAGTAGCTCCTTTAGGAACGATTTTTTTCACTTTCGATACGATTTCTTTACTTTCGGGTCTATTATTGTTACTTTCGGGACGATTTTGGGTTTCTATGTAAACGGCTTTGACAATAACATGAACATTGCACTATATTATGACAGCGCTTGTCACGTATTATATATTTTTTTTTACATACAAAACAACTACAGAAAAAATATTGTACGTAACACGATCCAAAAGTGAACTCGCAGGATTTCAGGACTCGCCTACGGCTCGCCCTGGAGTTCCTACTCATCCCGTAAAATATTACTTTCGGAACTTTGTTACGTAAATTACTATTATTTAAATATACCTTTTTGACAGCATAATCAATACATACATAAAAATTCATAGTTAAAATAAATTAACGAAACGTCGGCATGGTGTGTAATATGTCCCACTAAATCTACTTTGCATCTTACTCAAAGGAAGTAAACAATCCTTTTTACTTACCTTATTGGATCTTTAGGGCACCGAAATAACTAAAAACAATCATCAACACAACAATAAGAAAAACTCTTAAGGTGATTCACCTCCATCATAAGTAAGCTAATATTATACTAATTATAACGTGGCAGTATACGAAAACTTTTCGCCGAGAGCGCTGTGGATTAAAGTATGCACTTGCAAAAACTAATCCCCAGCCGAACGCCGCTTGAGCGTTGACTCGCTGGGCGCGGGGTAGGGCGTCGGCAGGGGAGAAATTTACAGCGCCAAGAGCAAGTGAACGGACTTCTTATATTTGGACGGTGTCTTAGGTAGGTATGTTCTGTGAATTTAAAGGCTTAGTAAGAAGAACATAATGGTGTCTTTTATTTTGGATGTGTGATTGCCGGAATCCATAAAATTATCAGCCAGAGCCTAAAGGATTATCTATTATTAAACCTTCTTTAGTTATAAATATATTATTATTAAGTTCAAAATAGTTTTGATCCAAACAAACTGTGCGTGAATCCAAGATACCTTGTATATGTATACAACTAACATTATTTTTTATAAAAAGTTCTTCAACTAAACTTAAAACATCGGATGGAAGTATACTAGGAAATACATTTCAAGTGTAAGGTGAATCTGAGAAGTCACAGTGTTGACGAAACAACCGTTATGTTTTATTACTTTAGTGGAAATTTAAAGAAGTACTATTTATTTATATTTTTAAGCCATAAAGATAGTTTAGGTTAGTCTTTCTATTTATAGCGCTTTATGACGAATTGTACTGCATTATGTGCATTGATGTACCCTTGTCAATACACTGATGTTTTTTTACCAGAAAATCTATCCAACTTTTGGTTTTTAACTGTGTGCGGATTTCCTTCGCCTTTCCGCGTCCTTCTGACTAATGACATAATTTGTAGTTGTATGTCGGACCATTTTAAAAATACGACGGGTATTTAAATAGTCTGGATGCAAAGCGCTCGTTGATGATGAGCTAACATTCTTCAGCAAATTTACAGTAAAAGAGATATGCGTGACTTTGAAAATGCTTTTAACTCAGTTTAAAAATTAGGTAGGTATAGTATCTACAAGTTAAGTGGGATTTACAAAGTTTGTCGCTGTCATTCAGCTTAGTTTCGCAGATTGTCGTTCGGCTTAAAGCCGGGTCTACACGTAACGTTATGTTATCAATCTTACCTCACGTGACAAGTTTAACAAACAAGACACGGCTACACTACTCAAATTTTTGTTCAGTCTTTCGAGGCGTTGTGGAGGAAGAACTGTTAGTGACGATAATTACACTAAATGCTCAAAACTTAAAGAAAAAGCAAAGTCTGCACGTCGTTCAGGGGGATCCCAGAAGGGGTTAGATAAAAGAGGGACATTTTCCAATGTGATTATCCAGCAATAACCACAAAATTGGCGCAATTACTGACATATAGATATAGACATGTGCTATTAATTATTATCGCTTGCTACCCCAAAAAACAAAAACAAGACACTGCTATGAGATCGGCTATTAGCCCTCACGAGAAACCGCAACGCTAAGGTTTCTTAGCGATTGGCAGCATCTACAAATACCTTGAATATACAACTTACAGAACTGAAAAATCTGGCAGTGGAACAGCAAAGTTTGACCGATTAGACGAACGCACGTCATCGACTTGACTGTCGTCTTGCTTGTACACAAAGCTTTAGCCAATCAGTCTTTGCTGAATTTCTTAAACCTCATTTAGCTCATGCAAAACGTCCAACTTACTGTCTACACATAACGTTATGTTTGACAAATCTGGCATGAGCAATAATGAGCATGCAAAACTGACGACAAAACATTACGTGTAATCCAGGGTTTAAACAAACGAAAACATTAACTTTTAGTTCATTGGCGGCGGAGCGTCCAGTTACGCAAACAAACGCTTGGCGACGTTCAGAGATGGCCAGGTTTTATCTATTGACGTTGCAGTTCGTTGGCGCACGACTTGTAACCAATGAAGTGCGAAAGTTGAATCACGTGGTAGTTGACAGGTATTGTTATTCGTGTAAACTTATAAAATTTGTGCGAATCCCGCGATTTCATTTCTTGGAAAAATATATAAAATTTCCTCCTATTCTTCGAGGTCTTCTTTAAAATCGTCTTAATTGCCGGTTTTAATTTCGCTCCATGTGCACAGAAGATAAATGTAAAAGATTTCTAACTCAAACAAGTCATTTTCGTTATTGTTTATATTCTGATGTCTCTAAATAAATCAAATTTGAACTCAAAAAACACATAAACCATGTTGAACCATAATAAAACAACGATTACCAAACGAAATAAAGCATGACATGGCGAACATGCCCAAGTTTATAAATTAGAAATTCGTTTACAGTGAACTCTGGCGAACTGTAGCTATGAACGCTACGGAACTGAACTGCGCGGAACTCAACTGAATAGTTTATAAATCCACCTGTAAGTGTTTAATGGTGACTGACAAGTCCATTAGTTACGTTTGAAGTTTACCTGCCATGAAAAATTAGAATTGATAGCAATATGACAAAAAAAGAAACATTTCAGAAATGTTAAAGCTTGAAAGAATAGTATATGCTGTCGGCACGGTGGATCGTTGCCAGTGCGTCATGGATTAACGATCAAAAGACAACAGGATTTACAGCTCCCCATCTTTATTTATTGTAGCCTTAAAAGTGAATAGAAACATAACAAAGCATCGTTGGGGTTGCCCAATACATATAGAATTTAAAGTAACGTGCTAGACAGAGACAAAAGATAATTGGAGGGTTGCCCATTGATGTCAAAGTAGTCCCTTTAATTAGTTTTTAAACGTTTTTGTCTCTTGAAATTCAATTTAAAGCCTAAAAACTATTCTTTTCAGAGCTTTTTTTTTAATCGTACTTTCATGTTGGCGATAAGTAATTATGGATATTTGTTATTATTAGTTCCAACGCTAGCTATGAAAATTCTGACTTTTATGAACTTAGACGTTGTTTTGACGTTTTGAATCTCATAATTTTGATTAGATTCATATGGTATAAGTACTATATTTCAGGACGATACAGGCGAGCCGTCAGGGGAGTCCTGTTAACGTACTTTTCGAATGTGTAACGTACATTTTGTTTCTTAATTGACATAACGCCAGTGGCGTATGACAACATTTTTATAATGGGATACTATATTGGTATAGTTTTAGGTAGTTGGAAAACTCTACAGTCATTTACGGCTTTCAAAAGCTATCAAATTATTTTTTGTAAATAAGTGTGTATTACTTCTGAGGTGCTTTCTTAGTTTTATAAATCGATATGTCTCAGACTGATGCTGTTAAAGCCATTGCTTTAATCCAGGATGAACGGTCACAGTATTACGTGGCAAGAGTTTTAAACGTCACGAAAAGTAAAGTACAAAGGGCTATAAATCGGTTTAATCAGCATGGCGAGTACAGCAGAAGGAGTCAATGTGATAGGAAGAGGTGTACGAATGAACAAGATTATCGCTTTATTGCACTTTACGTGACCGAAGAATAACTTCCGTGGAGGTAAAAAACAGCTTGGAGAACGTACGGCAGGTCCAAGTTAGTAAGAGAATGATACGAAGGAGGTTATCTGACATTGGATTACACGCAAGGATAGCTGCACCCGCTCTCGAGTTGCTAAGAAACCACAGGGTTGGGGCATTGATGAGTGGGAAAAGATCCTCTTTTCGCCGGACGGTCGTCAATGAATCTATAGAAGAACAGGAGAACGCTTTGAGCAAAACCATTTTACGCCTAGGGTAAGCTATGGCGGAAGTGTGGGGCGGCGTGTAGCTTAGCAGCAGAACGGACTTGTTAATAGTCGATGAGGGGGGGGGGAGGGGGGCAATGACTGCGGATAGATATATTAGTCGGGTTTTAGAACCACCCTTTGCTCCATTTGTGGGAGACAATTTCATACTAATGCATGATCACGCTCAACCGCATGTTGCGAGAGTAGTTAATGAAGATTTAGATGAGGTGGAAATCCCAAAAATGAATTGGACACCCCGCAGCCCCGACCTAAACCCGATACAACATGTCTAGGACACATTGGGCAGAAAAGTACGGTCGGGGGTACCTGGTTCAGTCAATTGACAGGAGCTTAGTGAAGTACTCATTGAAGAATGGCAGCAAGTTGATCAAAATCGTTGTATTCAACCTCACTGAAGGGATGTCAAGGCATATAGAGGCTGTCATTCGAGCACGTGGAGGAAACACTGTTATTGTTACTTTTTTAAATGCGTTTAATAATGGCTTTATAGCGGATTAATTAAATTTTTTAAACAAATTTGTACTGTTTCTTTTAAAAGAATCGTATTTGTGGCAAGAATAAAAACTGTCACTGTCATCCTCCATAGCAACCTTAGTTCTTCGTACAGAAAATTATTGGAAATTTCAATAATTTTTTTAAAAATCCATATTTTCCACCACAATAAAGATATCGAGGTGAATCAAAAACAAAAATGTTAAGAATAGATGTGACTTGATCATTACAATGTAATTTAGAACAATATGCTGTTTCGCCACTCCACAGAGTGTCTTAAACTTATGGTAGAAAACATCTTTTTGTTTGTAAGTACTTTACCTATTTCTTGCTTTCCGGTCTACACCGATAAAGTGACATTTTCCGCTTAAAATATTACCTAGAAAGTGATTGCTTTCCGGTCGATTGAAAAAAAACTACTTTATCGTCAAAAACACAGACTGGCAATGCTAAGACTGTCTAATTTTATTGCGTTGCCGCGCCTATGTTACTTTGAATTAATTTCACACCTAATTTTGGCGTTTATTTCTGTTTTAATTTATGGATTTTTAATTTTGTTTGGTTACGGGATTTCCTCAGATGTGTCAATAACTGTCAGGGATTTATTTTGGACCAAAACGCCGTTAGTTTTTCATTAGTATGTTGAAACAACCAGAAAAATAAACGTTAGACTATTTTTAATTTGAGTAAAATCTTAATATTTTTATTAAGCACAACGTCAACGCATTGGTAGCTGTAAAATAAATAACCGAATTGGTTGGTTAAAATTCAATGCCTTTAATTTTAAGAAGATAACATCCAAGAAACATTTAAGTATCATTGCATACAATGGATTCCTAAGTATAATAATATTATAATACACAATGAACCTTATAAACGATATATTATATTCTATTAAAATCTATAAACCATTCTGTGACAACAGCGATTAAATAAATTACCTAATCAACAGTTAAACAATCTTAAGCTTGAGATTTGACATCTAGGTGCTATTTAGATCACACACCTTGGCACCATCCCAAAAAACTTAAGAAAATGTAATTGAATCCATATAAAATAAAGAACAAAAGCAACTGGGTTAGAAGCGATCGAATTTCAAACTTTGGCTTCAGCTTGAACCCGCTTTCACGTCATTTAACTTCGAGGACGTGTGTTGGCTTGAGCCCTTTGGACGTGACAACGTGTCGACATATTTCGAAGTTGGGACTTTACTGTCATTACGATTAGGTTATGGAATTTTTGTTTTAAATTATCAACGTAATAGCAGAAGGAAAACAAACAGAGTCACAAATAAATAAATTGTAGTTAGGGCATTATTATCGGATATTTTACTACACTCTGTTTGAAATTGGGTGAGAGTAATAAACAGTGGCCATTCCATGGGAGTACCTGCCTGTCTACATAATATTTAATATTAATTCTTAGAAACATTATAATATAGTCTTAATTACAAAGGTATATATAAGATATTCCTGAAATAAAAAGAGAGAAAAAACCCTTGGACAATTCTATAGAAACTGAATTTTATACCTATACGAAAAATAGAATTAAGGGCCTCAATTAATAAAGAAATATGAAAATGCCTGTTAGAGGCGAGATTATTTACAAAAAATAAGAGGTATTTGCAATCAAAATAGGAGGTTGTACTCAGTGGCGTAGCTAGACTTGACGGCGCCGGTTGGCAAGAGTTACTGTGTGGCGTAAAGAAACATCTCCATTCTGTTCAAGTAATTTTTTTGGTCCATTTGTCCTTTTGTAAACGCCATCCGGGGACATACTGTATAACTAGGTATTATATTTTAATTTGACTCTGATTTCTGTAATATTTATAATCGCATAATAATAAAATTCTGAGTCGAGTCAAGTCATATAATATTTTTATTTAGAGAAAGTACAAAAAAAATCAAAATAATTCAATACATATGTATAACTAAGTTAAGTAAGTTATACAGGGTGTTGCCTAACGCGATGCTTATTTTAAGATGTGTAAAGAACTCAACAAAAAAAAACTTTTTTAAATACCATTTTTTTTTAACTCAAAAGTAGATTTTCAGGCAGGGCCCTGCAATAAATTGTGACTATTTAACATTGACGTCGAATTATCCCAAAAACGGCCACTCTGAGACGCATTAAAAAAGAAAACCTTTTTCGGTTTAAAAAGATAGGAGAAGCGATACTTAAATCAAAAATCCTAAAATATCAACGAGCAAAAAAGTTGCGGTTAATTAGTTTTAAATGTGCACCGGTTAATTAGTATTAAATGTACACCGGTTAATTAGTATTAAATGTACACCGTATGTCGCCGAGAGCAGTCACTCACATTCTCACCTTCAAATTGAATACGTATTTTAATTTCTTATTTCTTTTGTCAAAAAGCCCCCGGATAAAAAAAATATTGATTTTTTCAAGAGTTACTGTAAAAAATTAAAGTAAAATTTTAATTTTGTCGCCTTATAGCTCCATTATTATTATTTTTGAGTTATTTCAAAAATGATATTTGAAAAAGTAAAAAACACTCACTTAGTAAACACCCTGTATTAAAGAAAAGTCCCATTTTCTCTAATATGTAATTCAAAAATATATAATATGTATTTACCTTATCGATATCGAAGCCTTCGCCAGAGGACCACAATAAAAAATTATTTTCGTTAAGTTAAAACTATCCTATCAAAATATTTTCATCCGCCTTTACTTTAAACCTTAACACAAGACAAAACCACACAGAAATGTGAGAGAATATATAATAAAATTGTTCAATACTTACCGCCTATTTAAAACATCGTTTTCGGCACAAAAAATGCCGATCAAACGCGGTCCACCTTTAGCGGCATTTTTCAAACAAAATAAGCGCTTTTAGCGGTACTGTTTGTCACCAATTTACACAGGTCCCGACGCCTGGTCTTAATTATGATTATTTTTTTGACTTAAAAATCCGACTTTTTTGTTTAGCGCAATATGCATGTAACAAAATTAAGGTAAGGGGTAAGAGTCAAATGTATAATATGTATATAAAAATCACTTGACGTAATAATCAGATTGGGACGCGACGGCGACGCGGCGCCCATTGTGACTTAACGCCAGTGGCATTGCCACCCGGCGTTAAGTCACAATGGGCGCCGCGTCGCCGTCGCGTCCCAAATGCCACCCCTGCCACCCCGGTAGCTACGCCACTGGAGTTTTACTATTCGGACGAAACGAAGGTTATACAGTTGGAAAAATATGGCAGGATAAGAATGTAACCTTATCTCGTCAAGCATTTTTAGAGGGCCTATCTACAGGAATAAAACCACCCTCTGGGAATAAAAAATACCTAATTATTACTCATATCGGTAGCATAAATAGCTCTTTGAAAGATGGCTATATTGGGAGAATGATTAAGTTTATTCCAATGGGGTTCAACGTTGTTTTGGACAATGTCCCATACCATTCAATAAGAGGTGCCTACAACTTCTTGGAAAGAAGCAAAAATAATTCAGGGTATTTTAGAAAAATAAATACCACTTAAAGACAACGGAATATTTCAATACTTCGACTTCCTCCCTACCATTGAAACCCTACAGAAATAATATGGGCTTAGGTGAAGTTATACAAAATTAGCTTTTCATTGACTTTTACATAAAGAACAACAGTTAGCTCTCGTTAAAGCTTATGAATGTTTTGAACCATATTATTCAGAAACCATCTTTCATTTTCTTTGCCAATAATTCTGTAAGGGATGTTATAATTTCTTAAAACTTCAAGCATCATCAGGATTAGTTCTTTTTCAGAACCCTATCGAGAATTTCGCGACTCTAAACATTCCTGCGCAACGCAGACGTAGTCATAGACTCTGTGTTGTTTTTGTTTACTTACCAAAGCCAATAAAAAAAATGGTTGTAAGTATTAAAAGATAGTAGAGACGATAGTTTAACTTACTTTACACCACATTGTAATATTAAAAGTATGATTATAATCTGGTCTTTTCTTTATTTTTCAATTTGCTAGTTTGACAAAACTTAAGGTTTTAAAAACTACTTACTTTACTTAAAGCTCTTTATTGAATTACAAGTATAATTACATAATTATAGTGCAACTTAAAAGGCTTATGACCTAAGCCCCTCTGCCTACTTTAAAATAAATTTTAAGAAAAGAGGCAAGAGAAAAAAAAATTAATCGAGAAAATAACATAAGTTTCCTAAAAGTGAAGATTAGATAAAATCTCTTATCCTTTGTTATAAAAATAGTACCATAATATTGACTTTTCCAGCTATTTTTATTTTGCCCATTCGTCTTCATTGTATCGTAAATCAGTTTTAGAATGTTTTTATTCACAACATCCCACCAGTCCTTTACAAAATGCTGCAACTCTTATGTTTAAAGTCGCAGCAGTAATTGCGTTTCTTTATGATTACATGCGCCATATCTTTACAATATGCTTTAAACTTAGAGATCTACTACATCGATGGTGTTCAACGTTAACGCGAAGCAGAAATGTTTATTGGCTATACCACTGAAAAAGGTAACTTTAAAATGCTTTCATCTAACTAAAGGCAGAGGTAAATAAATGTTTGTTTTTTGCCTCAATCCTTAATATTTGACCAAATAAAGTTATTGTTTAGATCAGAAGGTACGACGTTGCGACGAGAACTATCTAATCTTTTAACCATTACACGCACCGTTTGTGCGCGCAACATATCCAAGATTTACGACAAAAATAAACGATAAAACGCGTAAAAGGTAGCGGAAGAGATTAGTTGACGCTCAGATCAAAGAGTTTAATAATCTGGCGTTATTTTGGCGCGTCGGCGTCTATAAATAAGAATAAATCTTGGAGAATTTTCGCAATAGAGTATAGACTTTATAAAGTCCACTAACATACAGAAAAAAAGAAGATTTTGCCCCGGAATGTGCAAATATAGGTTTGTAAGATCTAGACAGTGATCTAACATAATTAATAATGAAAAGCCTGGAAAAAACGGTATTGATAAATCGAATTGAGGATAATTGAGTTATCAAGGCGTTCCGCTTTACTTTAAATTGACAGATTCATTATGGAATGGCCAGCTAATAGCCCTGACCTAAGTCCGTCAGATATTTGTCTGTAGGGATTTTTAAAAAAAATTATTATGATACACCGCAAAATATACAAGTGTTGAGACAAAGGATTAAACAAGAAATATTCAAGCTCAATACGGATCACCCAGATTAATTTCGAACATGATCCATCATAAAATGAGAGAAAATATTAGAAAATGTGTCAGAAGTCGTGACGGATGTATATAAAACATTTAGTACTAAAATTAGTTAACCAACTATTAAAAACAAATAAAAACAAACTTAAACTAAAATAAAATATTGATAAATTTACTTTATATCATATAGTATATAAAAAATATAAATTTTAATTTAAATTAAAGCGACAAATATGTCGTTACAGTATGCGGAATGCCTCGCCAACTCGATTAACATCAATTGAATTTATGATAATTGTAATCTCAAATATTTCAAAAACGATTAAAATAAATGTTGACATGTTATATATTTTTGAAATCAGGGGAGAGAGATCTTTCATTCTGGTGGAAAAAATATACGGTGTTTCGTTAAACAAAAGAAAACTGGCAATTGCTTTTCAAATTTGCGATGCGCGTATGCTATTTTTGACAAGTCTAAATGAAAACACGGAAAAAATTATGCAACTTTTATATTAAAAGTTTTTTGCGTCACTTATATTAACCCCTGTAAGTAGGTGGGTGGGCAAATATAAAAAATAACCCTGGACAGTACGGGCTTCATAAAAGAAAAATTATACGGAATAACGATTATCAGTGGCGGCTCGTGATGTTAGAAGGTAGTGTTGCATACTGTCACAAAAGAAATAATTAAAAAATAATATTCTGAATTCAAGTAAAATAGTTTATAGCACTTTTGAATAAAATAACTGTAAATTAAATCCGATAGTCGATTTAATAAACAAACTTGAAAATGGAATATATGGAGTATTATATCTCACCTGAGCGAAGTCAATAATTTTGAAAACATGCGAATGATACCGACTCATCAAGTCAGCGAAAATCGAGGTACTTGACCGACGCTTAAGGTCAAGTCAGTTTTTCAAAAAGGCGAAAATGAAAAAAGGGGATTCGACGTCGAGAGAGTGACGAGTTCGGTGGACGGGGTAACGAGAGTTTTTTTTGTGACACACGGTGTGCTATGAAGGGCAAGAAAATAGTTATTTTAATGTAAGTACAAATTAATATTTAGCCCCCGATAAGTATTTTTAACCGTAAGAATCTGACAAACTACTGTAATGTCAATTTAATATTTTTGTATTGATGTCTGGGGACCTCGGTGGCCATTCAATTGTACCACGTCGTCCAATCCAGCGACCTGGAAATATCTGATCTAAATATCTTCTTACATTGACACCAAAATGCGGGGGAGCACCATCTTGCTGAAACCAAATTGTTTCATTAGGTATATCTGGATCTACTTCGTTGGGAAAAATTACAGCTAGAGCAGGCCTTATCTCGAAGGTTAAGAAATCCAGGTACCGTTCAGTTGTGAGGTTTCCTTCCAAACAGGATTGCCATAAAATACGGTTATTAATGATACCTGTCCATACATTTACTTTTTGGGGCCGCTGAGTATGCGCTTCAAATATCAATCGTAGATTTTCTTGACTCCAGAAAAGATAATTATGTCTGTTAACCACCCCGTTTAAGTAGAAAGTAGCTTCATCCAAAAATAATAGGTTCTTTGGAAACCTATTATTCTCGTCACACCGTCTCATCATTTCTTCGCAAAATTGCAAACGTCTATCATAGTCATCTTCTAAAAGCTCTTGGACAAGACATACTTTATAAGGGTGGTATTTTTCTGCTTACAAAAATCTTCCAATAGTACCTCTAGATGTACCATGATTTTGAGCCAATGAAACTGTTGAAACATGCGGATTATCCTGCAGAGATAATGCAATATCCAATTTTTCATCGTCGTCTAAAACACGTGACCGTCCATTCCTAGGCAAGTCCTTTACTGTGCCATGTTCATCAAATTTGTGGAATATTTTACTAACAGTGCCCTGTGAAATTTGATTTTCCGGATATTTAGCATTAAGTAAAGTGCACACTTCACCTTGACTTCTTATTTTATCTCCACATCCTAACAATATCAAGACTTCGGATTCGCTGCCTTTCCGACAAAACCATTTTTGTTTAGAAAATTTTAAAATAATACTTCGGAAATACCTAAATTTATTTTACAAATTGACATATCCTGCAGAGATAATGCAATATCCAATTTTTCATCGTCGTCTAAAACACGTGGCCGTCCATTCCTAGGCAAGTCCTTTACTGTGCCATGTTCATCAAATTTGTGGAATATTTTACTAACAGTGCCCTGTAAAATTTGATTTTCCGGATATTTAGCATTAAGTAAAGTGCACACTTCACCTTGACTTCTTATTTTATCTCCACATCCTAACAATATCAAGACTTCGGATTCGCTGCCTTTCCGACAAAACCATTTTTGTTTAGAAAATTTTAAAATAATACTTCGGAAATACCTAAATTTAAATTGATAGATTCAGCCGATACTAGGTGGAAATCCATAACTATAGATTTATGAAGTACAGTAAAACACACTTGAACTGTAAATTTCCACTATATTTAACTATGAAATTTATAACATGTTTCGCTAACACTGTAGCTTCATCAGATGACACAGGTATAATCATTATACCTGTGTCATCTGATGAAGCTACAGTGTTAGCGAAACATGTTATAAATTTCATAGTTAAATATAGTGGAAATTTACAGTTCAAGTGTGTTTTACTGTACTTCATAAATCTATACCTAAATTTATTTTACAAATTGACAATGTCACATAATGTCAGAACGTGAAACAATGAAGATTTCTTACCTTGAAAGGTAAAAAAAACATTAATGATTTATCATTCCGCTTATTTAAATAGGGATTTTTTTAAAACTTTTAACAGACGCCATTTTGAAACAGCTTGACAGAATCGTTTAGGAGTGTTGGTGATTTTAAATGCTATTGATAAGTTGTAAGGTTTAAAAAAAATTACTTTACTGCTGAGAAGTGCGACCAAAAGAAGTTGAGGATCTGTATTTACTAATTTCCACCTTTGTATTAGAGTGCAAGATATCATAAGAGCCTATATTTGTTTAGAAATTTTTAATGAAGTTTATTGATTAATTTCATAGGAAATAATTTCTAATTTTTGCAACAAACAAAATTACTAAACCCTTGCACTATAATATATTCGCATCTCATCTAATACAAACAAAATATTGTTGTGGATGAATTCCTAAATGGACAAAATTCTTTATGGATAAACCAGTTTTATATGGTAAACCTACAAAAATTCTAATCTCGGTTCAAGGATACATTCACCCGGCGGAATAAAGTGCAGTGCGAATCTCAAGAAATTATGGTACTCTGATTGGCCATCTCAAGGCCAAATTTGGATACCGCCACAGATTAAAGGAATGACGTGGAAGTTTCTTCTGCAACGATCGGCGTCGATCGGGTGACGGTGCTTTTCAACAACGATAACGAGGTGTGCGAATTAACATAGCCGACGAGTTTGTACATACAGAAGAAATAATTAAAAACAAAATCCAAATAGGTACATATTATTGTAGAATGTTAATTTAGACTAAGAATGAAAAAAGAAATAGATTGTGTTTGTTTAAAATTTGAGGCGATGCTGCAGCTTCTGCAGCTCATATTAAGAAGTCGCCACTGTTACTAATCAATGCATTTTTTAACTCCAAGAAAAACATTTTTAATTTTACAGAAGTTATGTGGCACATTTTCTGTAATTTTCATCCAAGTATTAGGCTGGATCTTGTGCATATGATAAAATAGGGTAAAAGTGGTGTACAATGCCTTCATTTTAATTTGTCCTACTTTGACATGGCTGTAAAATACTTATTTTCTTAAGCTTTTCTGTTAAAAATTGAAGGACACGCCCAAAAAGTATATGAAGGAGGTCACGTGGAGAAGCACTTATAAATGGTAACAATATATACAGGGTGTTATTTAATAAGTGTCCGATATTTTATAGGACGATTTCTCAGTTACTTATAAATTGAAAAGTTCTTCATTTTTGAGATAAAGGGTGTTACAACATTTAACAGGCACAAAAAATATGTACGCCACTGCTGTCTGCTCTTTTGATAACACTATTATGTAGGCACTTTATTGGCTAATGCAAAGTTCATTTTCATAATTTTTTGATTTCGGCTTTGTTTAGGAGATAAATGCTATTTTATCAAACTCTGAAATCGGCATAGCGATATGCAAAGAAATTCCATTTATTTCTTAATTATTCTTTTTCTCGAGAACGATTATTCGTAGCGACATCTACCAAGTATGCCTTTTGCATGTAAAAATGATGAAGAAATCCATTTTTTCGCTTAAAAATGTAAAACAAGCACGTATATAGAGGTTATGACTCCTCAAAAGAGTATAGAGACACGTAGGTGGCGCCCTCTAAGAATGGAAGCCATACCGATATCAAATTCGAAATTTCGCATTTTAAAAAACTCCTAGATATGAATTTTCGTCCAAATATAGATATTATTTCAAAAATTATTTACGAAAAATAAAAATAAAAATTAATTGTTATACCCTGTATCTCAGAAATGAAGGGCTTGCGGACCTATTATATGAACTTTTCAACTTATAAATAACTGAGGAATCGTCCTGTAAAATATTTGACACTTATTAAATAAAACCCTGTATTTATAATTTCTTTAAATTGTTTGTTATTTTTAAATTTGATTTATTTTGTTTCTAAATAAACTTGTTGTTCTTGGCTTTAAATAATTTACTAAAATGTTGTGAGTTTAAAAACCACAAAATATTCCATCTAATAAATGCCTCAAAACTACAAAACTATAAAAACTATGACAATAAATTTATTATTGGTAACAAAAATAATAAAACCCGGTATCTTGATGTTGTAAAATTCCAATTTTAATGATATTTATATCAATTTAGGCTAAATTAATGAAAAGAAAGGCATGCCCTGGCACATAGATATTCGTATTCAGAAAAAAAAATATTTTTAAATATTTAATGATACTCAGGGTATCCCATTTAAGAAAGTAAGTTATGTCAATAATTTGACATTTTATAAAATTTTTGACCTAACGGTAGAAAACTTTACGTAAAACCCTACAATTTATTTTTTTAGTCACCCTTCTAGCTCAAAAAATAAGTATTTTACAGCTTTGTGAAAGTGTGACAAATTAAAATAAAAGCACTCTTGCAAGATAAAAAAAATGATCCTTTATCAAAAAGCTTAATGGTAATAAAGGGCCTATTAGTATTCCGTGACAGATTTCTTTCAGGAACCACTTTTTATGTAATAATTTTTTTTAATGTTAGCCAAACGAGGACAGAGCAAGATACAATCAACAACTTTTAGGTTACAACGAGCATTATTCAAATTGGGAAAAACGAATTCTGTCTTCACTGTATTGACGGTGCAGACAAAGAATTACTGGCTCGTTTAAGCGCTAAACTGAAAATAAACTAACATATTTTGTTATTTCCAAGTAACATGTAATAATAATTTGGAAAAGCTAGAAAGTTTACAACCACCCAATTTTGTTGATAGATAAGGGCAGGTTTCGCTAAACTTTAGCGGTCTTTCGCCAATAAATTTTAGAGTTGTAAACATCGAAGTATAACATGACGATGTTAAATTTACTTTAGTTAGAATTAAAAGTTTATAGACTGAACCAGTAAAAAGTTGTTTATGAGGTGATAACCGTAAAAATCCTACTAGATTCAGTTTAAGTATTTAAGGGAAACTTCTTAATTTATGGGTTATAAATTTAGTGTATGCACCTAATTAGTATTAGTTGTTGGTCTATGTAAACAAATATTGGCACATGAAAGAGTGATGGGGAATGCCCAGCAGCAATCTTCAATTTCGAAGGACTAGCAACTTTTTAATAGTTGCAAATTGTATCTCCATAGGTTTTGGGTGGCGTTTGGAATATTAGTGAAAAGACTTTTTTTAGTAACAGTAAATAAATTATGTATTTATAACATCTTCACTGCCCACGATGGTACAAGGGTTAATGTTAAAAAATAATAAAGGTAGCTTAATTATTTTGTTACAGAGTACCTGCCGAAAGATTACCGCGGTCGCGACACTAACTGTTTTAACAAATGTAGTTCTTTATAAAATATTAAGTTGTAGTTGTAAAGAGAAAAACGAAGCATAGTAGTGTAGATTGTATAGTGAGTACAACGTAAAAAACTGTTTAGTATTTGTATCCCGTAGTACAGGGTGAAAAAGTAAAATAAAAAAACTGTGGAAAACTATGCCCTAGTTGGCGAATGTTCAAGTTAAACTGTTTTTCCCGACTGTCCGGGTGAATGTCTGTATTTTCACTCTTTTTTAAGTTTGACCCTCTGGTCATAATAGGTACCAACCTATCATAAAAATAAATATCCCCTGCCACAGGCTATCAAGTTTTAAAATAATTATTAAAAGTTATAAAATTATTTATCACTGGGATTTCCTTTTATTATAGTTCAAGTAAGGGCGTAGGAAATTTCGGCCCCGGCCAGGTAGCAGCCCGATTTTGACAGGAACTTTCGGCCCCGGGATGGAAGGGTCATGTTTTTATTACAGGCATTTTCGGCCCCAATGGTCTAACATTATAACATTTTAATTTTTTTATGATCTTTTGTGTTTTGAATCATTTATAAAATGAAAATGCAACTAACCTGAATTAACTCAATTTTTGACCTGCAACTCGGCTAATGCGGTTTTATAGACTTATATTGGTTAAACAGCGCTAACACGGCATCTAATCCACCTTTTTGGTTCCAATTCGCCTTTTTCAAGTTCACCGGGGAATATTATTATTAATTGTTTGCCCCTTTTATAGACTTATATTGGTTAAACAGCGCTAACACGGCATCTAATCCACCTTTTTGGTTCAATTCGCATTACCTGCAATGTTTGGGGCCGAAATTTCTTGCAAGATTACTTGACCTAAAATTTCTAGCAGGTACCTTACCCAATATGGGGCCGAAAGTTCCGCCGCCCTCAAGTAACATGTTATAATACTAGGTTTTACAATAAGGACGTTTTACAATGTCCTAAAACTAGCGTGAGAAAAAATAATGAGAGAAATTGAATTTTGAACAAAGGGTTTAGAAGTGCCAGAATTTTTTATATAAAATGAATTTCCTTATATTATACTTTCAGACAAATTCCAGTTACTTACCCAATTGTCAGTATTCTTCTATTAGGTATATCAAATCATTCCGTAGTTCTACCTTGGTCTCCATATTTTTCTTTCGTTACCAGCCAAAGTACTTATGAAGTACAAATTAACTAGACTTGCCGCAGGCTTCCAGACCACTAAAACAAAGCACGTATTAAAGACTATAATATATGCAGGAATATAAATAATGCTCTACTCTCTACATGTTACACCATACATAATACTTAACAATAAATATCGCTTGTCTTATCAAGAAAGTCAAAATGAACTAGACTGAAATTATCCTAGCGGAACCATGGAGGCTATAAATCATAAATACGTGGTAGCCAGCGCAGTTTATAATTAGCCAAAACATATATAACAAATTACACATATGCTTATGCATATATATCAAAATAAACTAAGCGTTTGAAGAATCTCAGATATGCAACGCCCCTGCATTTAACATGGCCCATGGTGTCTAATTTACTAGAAAAGATTTAACTGATCACTCTTTATATTTTGAGTTGAGAGCTTTATTTCTAAAAGACAATTATTATTAATTATTATGGTATATTTGAGGCTAAGATAACTTACAAAAATGAGATGTTTCGTTTTATGTATAATTGGATGCCTGGTAATGCAAATAATTAATTCAAATAAAACAATCAAGTCACAAAATTTTAATATAAAATGTTGATAATGTTCCCTACATGTTTTGGACGTCTAGACGCCAGGGGTTACTAAATAGACCAGGGTAGAAGCCTTTGAAAATGGTAAAAAGTGAAAAAAAATAATAGTAGGATGAAACGCATTGGAAAAGGAAGAGAATATAACAAAAATTAAAGGAAAAATAATTTACGGGCGATTTGAGGTCGGGAAGTGGAAGGGGGTGAGTTTTTAAGGGTAAAAAACGGTTTATTTCGATTTGCGGCAAAACTACAAGTCTTATGGAAAAAAGTTTAATAGCATAGTAGTAGGTAATAAAAAGATCTACAACTTTTGTATCTACACTTTTTTCACATAACCCCAAAATTTATGTGAAAAATTCAAATAACCAAGTTTTTGGTTTAATATTTTTATCTTTTATAAAAAACATTTTTTTTAACGAAATTTGGTGAAAATTTACCTTTTCATGTCCCAAACACACTGTAATTTTTTTGATTTAAAATATTCATTTTTTCACCTTATTTTGACTTAATATCGAAAAATCACTCTTATTTTCAATCGAAAATTCTCGCGTCAAAATATCCGCTTTTTTAAAATAGTCGGTAAGCTTTTTGTTCGTTGAAATCTCTACTTTCTGATGGTGTAAAAAAAAATACATTACTATGGCAAATGTTCTCAAAAAATGCAAAAAACGAAAAAAACTCGAATCCGGATTTTTTTCTTTTTGTCACTGAGTACAATTTTGAGCTATTTAATAAAATTTATACTTTAATTACTCAAAAAACGTTCTATTCCATGTTACATTGATAAACAAAAAATTGCAAGTTAAAATATACTACAATAATTGACAACTAAATAAGTTAATGAAGTTAATATTTAATTAGACATCTGCAATATTTTGAGAAAGTTGTAGAATCTTCTTTAAATTTTTTCTTCTTTAAAGCCTGTTCATTTCTATTTTAAGAGAACTTATAGAACTTATATACCTGAGTGACGTTTGGGTAAATTTTAGCCCATCAAAAGGAATTCAATAGAGAAGTGGGGAAGGGGCTAGGAGGGTCTGGGCCTTACTACCTGTTATTTCGGAGCAGCAGCAGAAACCATCTTTCATACTGGCAAATCTCCCACCCACAGAAGGTGTAGTAGAACAACACTGCTACAGGGCATATTATCAGCTCCAAGCTTGGCTGGGTGACGAACTGACAGCAACAGATTGGGGCTGGAAACAACATCAACGTGGCATTACTCCCAAATTTACACAAAAGGAATTAATTCCGGAAGTATTGCTCAAAACTGTTTGCTGCAGTTGTGAAACTGGATGTGGCAGTTTAAAATGTGGCTGCCGAAAACATGGTTTGAAGTGCACAAATTTGTGCTCAAATTGTCATGGTTCGGAAAAATGCGCGAATGTGGAAGAAAAAAGCTACGAGGAAATTGATGGTTTAGATGAAATTGTGGAAGGAGAAACAAAGCAGACTGTAAATAATGATGGAGACGAAGACGACAATGGTCTTGAAGATTTCGAAGATCGACTAGAAACGGGAAGGTTTGTCGAATCTAACGATGGAGAAATGCCATCAAAGAGACAAAAACTAATGGATAAGTGATTCGAATTTAAGATAATGAATTTAGAAATAACATAAATGTAATAAGAATTTAATAATACAACTTTATTACTGAAAAAAATAGCAGCAGTCACATTTTTTAGATGAAATTTCCTTTAAATCCTACCTTCAATTATATTTAGAACAACTATTTTCGCATGTTTTTTGCAATCTTGATGTTTTATGGATTTGTAAATTTTTTGTTTATCAATGTAACATGGAATAGAACGTTTTTCGAGTAATTAAAGTATACATTTTCATAAGTAGCTCAAAATTGTACTTAGTGACAAAAAGAAAAAATTCCGGATTCGAATTTTTTTCGTTTTTGGCATGTTTTGAGAACATTTACCATAGTAATGTATTTTTTTTACACCATCAGAAAGTAGAGATTTCAACGAACAAAAAGCTCACCGACTTTTTTAAAAGAGCGGATATTTTGACGCGAGAATTTTCGATTGAAAATAAGGGTGATTTTTCGATATTAAGTCAAAATAAGGTGAAAAAATGAATATTTTAAATAAAAAAAAATTACAGTGTGTTTGGGACATTAAAAGGTAAATTCTCACCAAATTTCGTTAAAAAAAATTTTTTTATAAAAGATAAAATAAAAAACAAAAAACTTGGTGATTTGAATTTTTCACATAAATTTTGAGGTTATGTGAAAAAAGTGTAGATACAAAAGTTGTAGATCTTTTTATTACCTACAACTTCGCTATTTAACTTTTTTCCATAAGACTTGTAGGTTTGCCAGAAATCGAGATAAACCGTTTTTTACCCTTAAAAACGCACCCCCTACCACTTCCCGATCTCAGATCGCCCGTAAATTATTTTTCCTTTCATTTTGGCTATATTCTCTTCCTTTTCCTATAGGTTTCATCCTACTATTATTTTTTTCGGTTTCAAAAATTATCGACCCTGGTCTAAAAAGGGATTTCTAAATGGTAAAACGATCAGTTTAAAAATGGAATAAATAATGACTTACCAAAAATCGAGTTAAATAAAATTATTTAGAGTTGCCTCAAATGAGTGCAACTGGAAGTGAATAGGAACTTCAAATATTTTTTGGAAAACGGAGTGAACTTGCAAATTAAATTATGAAAATTGTCATGTTGATTGTATGAAGATTTAATGTAAATTGTGAAAAAGTATTTTAGTTTAAATAAAAAATGTTTAAATTAAGAGTTGTCCGTAGACATGTCTGGAATGTACGAGGTGCGTGGTTCACCTGAGGGCTGTTCTACCTCTTATGTTGGACAAATAGGGAGAAAGTTTAGGACTCGCATTAATAAACATTAATATATAAACAACGTTATTAATGATGCAAAAAAAAAACAGATGGAGACTATATACTTCATTCATCTTAAGATTAAACAGATTAAAAATCAATTATTAAATAATTGGGTTCCCAAAACTAATGTAGCATCTTTTGTAATACAAAAGATAAAAGTTTCTTTTAACATAATATATCTTAATTTTAACTATTATAACTGGTGATGTTAAAGCGGACTCACCCACATTTTAAACCAACTACAAGGCTATTTTTCCCATGTTTATATTAGTTTATAGACCTCGACATTACTTTAAGCAAAAAAAAACAACAAACTATTACTTCTTATAGAATTTTGGGAAAATTTACAGTTTTTAGATTCCATTTTACCGCGTTTAACTAAAATGGGGTTAGTCCATTATTGCACTTATAGCCTCATTTATACTCTGCCCACCTATACAATAATATAATTATGTTATGTAACAACATTATAAGGCCATCGCCATGTAAAGTTAGTGACGTTGAAACTCGTAAAAGCAGATTGTCTCGAGCTTAAAGTAAATTTCATCTTGAGACGAAACTTTTTAATTATTTAAATTAGTAGATTAAAGTGGAGGTGCAATGTGGACCCTACCTGGGAGACATATAAAGTACGTGAAACTGATTTACTTTTCAGATTAGATTAGTTTTTACCAAAAAACAAGAGATGTTTCAAATTGTATTGAAGGCATCGAATGTTTTTTGAACTTAAACATATTTTTGGAAGTTTGGGGAATATTATGAGTATCTTCATGTTACGTTCGGATACCACAAAGCCATAAGGTAAGGTTGCCTATATTGAACCAGCTCCCAAATTGAACCCCTCGAGATTTGCAATTTGTATAAAACCTATAGAGCCACCTACAAGTGCATAGTTGAATCTACATTCGTAAAGGAGCTTATGTTTTTAGGACGTGACTTCAATAGATCTAAACCAGCCATGTCAAACATGCGGCCCGCGGGCCGCATGCGGCCCACTGAGCATTTTCCTGCGGCCCCGAATCAATTTTGAAAACAGCCATGTAATGCGGCCCGCGAGCCTGTTAAAAACCGAAAATAAAGTACTGTTACGATTGGTAAAAAATGGCCCAAATAGTGCCATCTATGTTTAGGAGCATGAACTAAGATGCGCGCTCAACCTAAAAGCCTGGCTTGTTCCGGAAAGTTCTATCGCGCGAGAATACAGATGACGCTACCTGAACATTCTGGAAAGAACTGTCGAGAAATCACAATCCGTATATAAGCCAATACCGCTCGATTGAGTTCAGTTGTTCAGTTAGTTATAAGTCAGTTGCGATAGAATTGCGAGTTTAGTTGCGTACTTATTGTTACAACACGTAACAGTACTTATTGTTATTTATTTCGGATAAAGTTTTTAACATGTCTGTTTCAAAACCAAGTGGAAGTAAGAGGAAACTTGGAGATGAGCATCGTATCTTTCAAGAAAAGTGGGAATTAGAGTTTTTTTGCTGTGAAGTGAAAGACAAAATTATTTGCTTGATTTGTAACAGTACAGTCGGTGTCCCAAAATTATATAATATAAAACGTCACTATGATAGTCATAAAACTAAGTTTGACAAGTATACAGGCATGATTAGAAACGAAAAGTTAAAAGAGTTAAAATCACGGTTAAAAGATCAACAGCTTATGTTTACACGTCCAAAGCAAGAAAATGAATCTGCCGTTCAAGCGAGCTACGTACTGTCGGAGTTGATCGCAAAACACTCAAAACCATTTGTTGAAGGTGAATTTATAAAAGAGTGCCTTGTAAAGGCCGCGGAAATTGTAAGTCCCGGGAGCGTGAAGGCTTTTCAAAATATATCCTTGTCCCGGAATACTGTCGCTAAAAGAGTTACCGAGTTGGCTGCCAATATAAGCGAACAGATAAAAACAAAATCAGACTCTTTCATTGCATTTTCTATTGCCTGTGATGAAAGTACAGATGTGTGTGGTGTGGCGCAACTCGCTATTTTTCTTCGTGCTGTTGATAGAGATATCAACGTTTATGAAGAATTACTGGAATTAGTACCATTGCATGATACAACAACTGGGGAGGATATTTTCAATGCTGTTTATGGACTTCTGCAAAAGTACAATTTAGATTTGTCAAAACTGTGTTCCATTTCAACAGACGGAGCTCCTTCAATGACTGGAGTAAATAATGGCTTCATTAAAATATTACAAACAAAGATCAGAGAAACGGGCAGTGACAAACCAGATTTTCATCATGTTCATTGCATAATCCACCAAGAAGTTTTATGCTCAAAAGTGATCAAGTTGGAAAGCGTTTTAAAGTCAGTGAAAAAAATGATAAACTTCATAAGGTCACGTGGCTTGAATCAGCGACAGTTTTCTGCGTTTTTACGTGATTTAGAAAGTGAGTACACTGGTTTACCTTATTATGCAGAAGTGCGATGGCTTTCGTGTTCTATGGTTCTCGATCGGTTTTGGAAACTCAAAGAAGAAATACGCCTTTTCATGGAAGTGAAAGAACAAGATGTCAGCTTATTATCCGACGTACCTTTTTTACAAGATCTTTCATTTATGGTAGACATCACAAAACACTTGTCGGACTTAAATACGAAATTGCAAGGACCACGTCAAGTTATAACAGATATGCATGATCATGTTAAAGCTTTCAAGTGTAAGATGATGCTGTGGAAAAACCAGTTAGCGGTGGATAATCTGTCACATTTTCCGACTTGCAAGGCGTATTAGGAAAGTACAAGTGGCCCAATATCATACAAAATGTATACAGAGAAAATGGGAAGCCTTCTGTCAGAATTTGAAAAGCGTTTTCAGGATTTTAAGTCCCAAGAAAACAATTTTTCTTTATTTACTGGTCTTTTCACTATCGATATTGATAAAGTTCCCCCTCACTTGCAGATGGAAGTGATTGAGATTCAGTGTCAAACCCATTTAAAAGAAAAATTTGATAGTGTTGGTACATTCGAATTTTATAAGTACTTGCCTTTTCAATACCAAGAAATGAGAAAATTTGCCTGTAAAATCCTGTCAATGTTTGGAAGTACCTATAAGTGTGAACAATTATTTTCTTTGATGAAAGGAAACAAATCTCCCGCAAGATCGCGATTGACGGACGCACACTTGGACGCAGTTTTAAAAGTTATTTCCGCCGATAAATTCACGCCACAAATAGACAACTTAATTAAAGACAAAAGATGTCAAATATTTGGCAAAAGAAGTTAATGTTTGTAAGTTTTTGTAATGTCCTTTTTATTGGAAATTTAATAAATATACTTCTAATCTAACATAATAGTACTTTTTTTCGTTAAGATTTTCAGTAGTTTGTCTTCTTTAAGATTAGGTTTTGCGGCCCACCTAGTCTATGGTCTTCATGCTTTTGGCCAACCAGTGATTTTGAGTTTGACATGGCTGATCTAAACAATTTAAGTTCTGTGCTAACAAGTTACTATTTTGCGTTTGTTCTTAAGGAGATTTAAAATGGTATTTGAGGCATTCCTTTAGAGTGATTAAAACAGTTCAACATTTATTCGTTTCTAAACTGATGGTTCTAATTCAAACTTGTTGTTGAATTTGGGCAACTATATTCTATACAGTATTTGGTATTGATTTGTTCGCTTAGATGAAATCGCTCCTTTGCCTAGACCAGTGTTTCTGAACTTTTTGTAGAGCGAGGAACCCTGGAGCACTTCTATTTTATCAGACATTCAATTTTTCATCAGACCAACAACATAATGCTACTTTTATAGCTTCCAAATACATAATTATAATAAAATCAAAAACAACTGCATGAACAAAGTAATATATCAATCACTAAAAAAGAACACATACATTAGTAATTAATTATTTTTTATTGAATAACATTTCATCTAAGCAATCTTAATGGGATGGCTAAGCTTGTTTTCGTGAGACAAGTTTGTCAAAATTAGGTTCAATGTTCGAAAGTTGTATCCGCATGTCTGGTTTAGGATTCAGAGTATTTCTTTGGTCGGTCTTTGTAAGAGAATACTTAGAAAATCCTAGTTCACAACGGTTAGCTGTAGCAAATAGTAGTAGTTTTTTTACAGCACAATTGGCAATTCTTTGGTATTCACATCTAAGGCGGGCCTTAGACAATATAATTGATATGTGATGGGCTACATGCTTGGTGAAATGGATATTCCATAGTAGAGGAAATTAAAGTAGTACTTGTTATATTTCACAATTTATTTCAGTTTCCTAACACGTGTTTTAACCCTTGCGGGTCATTATCAAAGGCATTATGAGACAATAATAAATAAATTCTACATGTCATTAAAATAAACTAAAAATATAATTAGACATAATATGAACTATAGCCTTAAACAACGGCTATCCAACGACGTTTATAAACAAGATACTAAAGAAAACACAAAAACTACTCTACCGAGGACATCCTCTTCCATCAAACGCGAAATACCGTTCAATCAGATATACAGGTCATACAAGCCAAAAAATCTCCAATAAACTCAGAAACCATAAACTTATCCCCATACAAGTCAATAAAAATAACCTAGGTAAATACATACCTAATTCAAAAATTGAAAATAAAGACAAATTAACACATTGCGGGGTCTACCAAATACAATGTGATGACTGTGATACAATCCATATAAGTAGGTCAAACAGGTAGAAACTTAAAAACTTGGCTTAAAGAACATAAAACATCCATTACCACCAACCACTTAATATCCAACAAAATAAAACCGATATATATTCAACACAAGGGTAGAAAACTCAACAGAAGAACATTAGCAATCAAAAAAGTCTTAAAAAATCGATGTAATGTTGTTAACAATCAAATTGAAATACCTTCAGGTGCCAATCTAATACTTAATAGTCTAATACATTTAAGATAAATATGCAATAAACACTGTCAATAATTACCAACGAGAAAATCCATAATTATTATACACAATATCATTTTCTTAATTTTATTACTTAGATGTAAATACCCCTATAATCACACCTGTAATTTAGTTGTACCTTTGGCCACTACCTGTAAATTAAGGACCAAAATAACCTATCAATCAATTTTTACTTTAATGGCATGTAGAATTTATTTATTATTGTCTCATAATGCCTTTGATAATGACCCGCAAGGGTTGAAACACGTTTCAGGAAACTGAAATAAATTGTGAAATATAACAAGTACTACTTTAATTTCCTGTACTAATTTTTCTACAGTGAATTGGAAATAATGATATGTTTTATATATATTATTTATGGGGGCCAAAATTTCCCCAAATGTTTAATAGAGATTTCAGATATTTTTCGTCAATACCGCGATTTTACCCTAATTAGAGCATTTCTAAAGCAGTATATGTTTAGTATTCTTGCCGAAGGGTGCTGAATATCTTGATAAACCTTTTTATTTTATTGATATATGATTTATAGCTTAATTAATTTCTAATTTAAAAGTCACAAAATGGAAAAAGCGTTTCAACCAATAATAGAAACAGATCAATTAAAAAAAGTTTCTAAATCATGGGTTACATCGAAAATAGCCTTAACAAACGAAAGTATAAGACAAGAGCAAAAACTATCGAGTACAAAATAGATTACGATCGACAATACCCCGGTAATTTACGCAAATACGATTCGGAGTCCAGATAGTAGTTAGAGATGCAAATTGATGTATACACTAAGACACAGCATGAGGTGCCTTTATTAATTCACGACTTTGTAATCGGGGGTGTCGTGGAGCGTTAACAAATTAAACTGATGCCGTTCAAACTAGAACTAAACTAGGTTTGAAGCGGCCGCTTTTTGTTAGACGAGAGGAAAACACAAAGAAATTTCCTTTCCCGGCGACTATTAGATTACCATTATGCTTGAGGAATGATAAGCAGGTTGGATGATGAGATCGCGAAAACCATAACTGATACTATGGCGAGTAATGGAGTATCTTAAAGAGGTTTCTATTTTGTTGCATCGTTATCGTTAATTGATTTTATGCGAAGCATCTAATTAATATATGGCAACAGGTAGAGAAGTAGTTTATACCACAAACAAAATAAAGCACAGGAAGATAATAATAACGTTGTTGTTTCACAGCTTTTGTTTAGGTTCGTGAGTCAATATTGAAAAGAAAGAACAAATAGTTTCAGCCAAAATATGAGTAACTGGTACTTTATGAAAGTAAAAAGATCCTTGGGGTTCGCACGAATACTTCAATATTTTGAAGTTTTGCCGTTAGATGCCCACGGCTAGTTTTTTAGTCTAGAGAGAGTTTAGCGTCCGTGAAAAATATGGCAATTTGACGAGTGGTGATAACAACGAAACAGCTGTCAATGTCTACCGAACCTCGAGGTTGTCCATTATGTATGAACTCCTCACATGCTGCACTGCAAAAGAAGACGTTTACAATAAAACTTTTCGTCCGATTTATCACGACCTTTTTTCTTTTCTAGTTTTTTAAAATCTGAAATAGTAATAATAATAATAATTATTGTTATTATTATTACCATTATTATTATTATAAATTTTCCAATGCAACCCGCCTAGCCAAATTAATTTTATAAAGGTAGTATAAACTACTATGCAACAAATTTTATAGCAGCTTTAAATTCCTTTAACGTGGTTAAATACCCTTATACGATATCTATAGGATCAAAAAGGGCCCAATTTTATAAAATATTTTTATACTATAAGAGTTCTATAGAAGTTGTGCAACAACTATAAAATTATTTTGTAGTGTGTATTTGGTGACATTTGTACAACATTTTATCGGCACACAAATATTGTATAGTGATTGTACAATGCAAACTGATATAGCGATTTTGAGAATCTTAGAACCAAATTATTGTAGTGGCGTATAACAACGGACATTATAAATATGTACATACTTAATTAAAAATTGTTTAGCCTAAACTTCATGGTGCTAGTTCGTAAAAACTGATTGATATCACGTTTATCATTTTAACAATCTCGGATTAGCATTAATAACTCAAATTCATTGCGCCGGCAATTTTATTGATAAACTATTTTTGTCGCGCTTTAGTTTTGGCCACTCTTGCTTTAAAATAAAAAAATATATATATTATGTTTTGTATATCTTTTTTATTATTTCGATATTTTTTATTTATACTATTAAGATATTATTTTATTTAAGAATAACGGTGGTCTCCCAAAACTACTAAAAAAACGTTTAAAGTACATTCTTACATCTCCGACTTAACTTTACCTGGTGGCGGCAGTCGCAAATCTTTTTCTTTTGGTACCTACCTAAAATTTAATTTCATACAAAGTACTTTTTTACATTTTTGAAACTTCGTATTGACTGAGATTTATTAGATGTCCTTTCCTTGCATAAGTCTTAGGATTTCGAAGCGTATTATTTATAAAATTCACTTATACCATAAATGTGGCAACACTGTTTTTAGAACCCCGATAAAACTATATAACGCGTAATTAACGTAGTTACAGAAAGTGGTTGTCCTATAATGCACGAATATCCGTCCTTCCTGTTCAATAACGTTTCAATGAACTTCATAATAGGATAAACCTAAAAATTATTTTATAATTTCCCTTATATAACCTTAATCAAACATGTATATACAAGTATTTTACAAGACTCTAACTAAAAGCTATTTATGCAAGAATACGACAAGTTTTATAGACGTACAGGGTGGCCATTTGAAAACGAAACAAAGCCAATTTCAGGCGCCCCAGGTTATTAAAAAAGAACACTTCGGACCCGTCGATTTTTGATTTTAGGGAGAAACATTTTTTTGGAATTTTCGCACCCTGAAAGTCAAACCCCTAGCGGGGACGACAACTACCCCCAAATTTTTAAATATAATGGGGGGTCAAGTGATGCTTTGTTTTAAAGGTATTTTTATGTAGAGTATAACCCCAGAGATTAACATCGCTACTATCTACCTAGCCTGTACAGTGGCTCACCAAAATTACAAAAACAGTTTTTACCTTTTTTTATTACAAAAGAAATTCTTACAAGTCAGTCCAGTAACTGCTGGAAATGGTACCCCTGAGCCTCCATGCAATAGTAGAGATTTTGTTCAGAACACTCTCGTACATTTTGAAGACTCTGTGGGGTGGTTTGTTGACATTCATCAATTATCCGTTATTGTAGGTGTTTCAAAGATGTTGGCTGGATGGCATAAATTTTAGTTTTTAAGGGGCCCCATAAAAAAAATCTAACGGGCTTAGATCCGGAGTACGTGGGGCCACTCAATACCTCCTCTCCTTCCAATCCATTTCCTGGAAACGTTTGGTTCAAATAGTGACGGACAGTGGGGTGGCGCACCGCCTTGCTGGAATAATAAGTGGTTTTCCATGTACTGACGGTCATTCTCAATCATTTCTACTAACGCTGGATAAATGGGGTTTTGTAATAATTCCAGATATATTTCGTCTCTTTAATTGCCATGTAAAAAAAAGAGCCTATTATACGGTCACCAAAAATGCCAGCCCAAACATTCAGTTTTTCCGGATGTTGCGGATGCACCTCACGGAATATTTTGGGATTTAAATCAAACCAATAAAGACAGTTGTGACGATTCATCGTACCGTTTAGGAAAAAAGAGCATTCATCAGAAAAACATACGTTGAAAAAAAAGTTCTGATCATTTATTGCCCGTTCACTCATAATTTCACAAAATTGCAATCGCCTATCAAACTCGCCCTCGTTAAGTTCTTGTACCAGATGTAGTTTGTGAGGATAAAACTTATGTTTTTTTAATATCGATCGAATGCCGCTTTTTTTAATACCAGATGCTGTCGCCAGCTTTTTTGTACTCAGTGTGGGATCTTGAACAACATGCCCTAAAATCGCCACCTCTGTAGCTTTATTTACTACTGAAATAATATTTTTGCACCAATTCCAAAATGTACTTTCGATAGACTTGTCGATTTTGATGTTGATGGTTAATCAGTTGGGCAGTTCTGTCAGCACATTCATTGTTTGCAAAAAATAATGAAATTATTTGCACCCTTGTAGCAATTGAGTAAACCATTATCACTTTTATGCCGATTTTGTAACGAATTTCCGTAATAAAAAAGGTAAAAACTACCCGTTTCTGCACTTTTGGTGAGCCACTGTACAGGCTAGGTAGATAGTAGCGATGTTAAACTTTGGAGCTATACTCTATGTG
The DNA here is from genome assembly GCA_963920685.1 of Polydrusus tereticollis. Classification (NCBI taxonomy): domain Eukaryota; kingdom Metazoa; phylum Arthropoda; class Insecta; order Coleoptera; family Curculionidae; genus Polydrusus; species Polydrusus tereticollis. The sequence continues at coordinate 123,570,053 of OY987329.1, forward strand.
AAAATACCTTTAAAAGAAAGTATGACTCGACCCCCTAAACCATTTAAAATGTTGTGGGTAAATGTCGCCCCTGCTAGGGGTTTGACTTTCAGGGGGCAAAAATGCTAAAAAAATATTTCTTCCTAAAATCAGAATTCGACGGGTCCGAACGTTTTCTTTTTAATAACCTGAGGTGCCCAAAATTGGCTTTTTTTCGTTTTCAAATATAACTTTTATAAAATTCTTAAACAAACAAAAACTATTTGTTTTATGATAAGTTGTAAAAGCCATTATAAAACAAATTTATGCAAGTATATTTTTCCTTACGAAGAAAATTATCGCAAGAGTTGTTTTGTTTCGGAGCGCATATACAAAACAAAACAATTCTTAAGGCAATAATAAAGGCGATAATTATAAAATAATTTGCTTCTGCACCTAGAACCCATTTCGAGCACTGAATGATTGGACTATAACAGATGTTGACAGCAATTTGATAACTACAAAATGTATAAAAATGGTTTAGTTCAAAGAAATCCCCCCCTCACCAACTCAGTATGAGTGCATTGCTTTAAATAATATTATTTATAATTTCAAAAACGTCGGTTACTTTATTTTAAGTTTTGTCGCTTAAATCAACTATTATTTTCTGTAGATACTTGCATATAAATAATTTACCTAGAAATTTTGTTTATTGGTAAACACGTTTCGCAATTTTCTCCCGTCACTTGGAAAAATGTAAATTACACAACGGTATATTAGGAATTCAATTTGAACAGTATTTTCCACTACGGCTGATTGAATTTTGTTTTGTTCGCTATAAAATTATTTTGCCCAGAGCCAAAGTGTGTGTATTTTTCTCACACTCGCATATGTTTACTACGCAAACTTTATTTAAGACTGATGCAATGAAAATTCCAAGCTTTATACGTATAAATAGTATATTATAGCATCTATCGTATCTATTTAAGCGTTGATTTTAAATCCCGACAAGCTTTGATATTACAGTCAAATGAGTGAAGTTAGGTTTGATATATTAGTATTGTTTTAACAAGGGTTCGCCCTGGCCTCACATAGACACTATACCATCCACAGTATAAGGTAGGCTCGTTTTATTTTTGCCAGACCAATTAAACAACACTTATTTTGCTATGTCTTTTTATTCCTTCACTTGACCACCCCTACAATATTACACTATTTACATTGTTAAACACGAATACATCATCTTAAGAACCCGAAAGCACTGCACCGTTAGGGTTTCATTGGTTCTTACCGCAGAGAATGAATCAGAACTTGAATTAATTACAGCCTTATTGTCGTCCTCATAATATCAATTACTTACATTAGAAAATCACTTTGACTGACACACATGTCAGATCAAAACACAGGCTATCATTGTTTTCAGCCACGTGGAGCATCAGCTTACTTTGAAGTTTAGCAGGACACTGATTTGTTCATGGTGCTACACTGTTCTTGACCAATCAGCGGATGTCGCGTCTGCCGACGTTGGCGACCATACTTGTTTACTGCCAATAGAGAAATTGAAGCAACCGTTTAAGCATTAAACCGTTGCCCTTTGTCAGTTAAAACATCACAGAAACTAGTTTACATTATTGTCGAAGCCGCAAACCTATTGCAAAGCTACCGACTAGCGGTTTTCGAAGAAGTGAATTTAATCTTATTTAGTTTAGATTATAGGACGTTTTTATGTTTACAGACGACATAAGAGATAAGGCACTAATGATTTTCAACGATAGGCTAGACATTTGGCGGTTTTGCCAGTAAAATAGAATAAAAATATGTTTTCGCTACATTAGAAGAATGACGCATTGTTGAATACGGACGGTTTTTTTTCTTTATTGCAACGTTGCCGATTCGTACCTTGAATTTGTTAGCAGACGTCGTTGCGATGTTGACTCTGTTTATTACTTCAATTATTAGAAAACGTGTTTCCCAAAATAAATATCGAATACATTATAGAAAAGTTTAAAAGCATTTGAATTTTTCTTCTTTAAAAAGACGCAGTGAAATAGCACTTTCAAATAGCTAAAATTCAAATCTACACAAATTTATAGATACCGCATGTTCTGAATAATTCAAAACTTATTATTATATCCCACATACATTTAATATGGCTTCACGTTATTCGATACCCATTTCTAATGTAGTCCTCTATAATTGAGTATGCAGATTGACATGTCACAGTTTATAATTGAAATAGAGATGTCTTGTAATGAAATTTTGCATTATTAATACTGATATATTGGAGCTTCGGGTTGAAGCTATATAATCAACTTTTCTTTGCACCTATCCCTGTTCCGCATTAAAAAATTTAATTAAAAAACTCTAAATATAATTATTTATAGTTTTTATGAATCTAAATAATAGCTAGACTAACAATCTATGGTTATTATTAGTGTAAAATTCCGAAACGATTGTTAATATCTTTCATGTTTTTTCTTGAAACATAAGTAACAAAATTTTCGGGCCATCCAATATAACGTGTTCTTTCACCAGCATAATGTCTTACAATAAAAATAATTAACAGTTCAAGTATCTCTATTTAAGATTTTTTCTGTATTTACCAGAAACAATTCCAAATACAATGAATAATTGTTTTAAAAAGTTTCAAATAGTGTTCCCAAGTGACCAAATAAAACCATGGCTTGTGCCAAGCATTCGTATATTGCAGCAGAGAAGACGTTAGTTATGTTATGGTTACTCATAAGGCTTAGTTTTCACGTAGCACCTATCCACCATTTCTTTCAAGACTTTAATATTTTAATATGTTTGCCTATTCCTTCTTCAGGTTAGTTAGCAAATTCGTTCTTATTTTTCCAGATATTTACAAACAAATGTCACATTATTTCCATTGCCACTTTTTCTCCTCTACAAGTTGACATAATTAATTTTCAATTTCGACGTTTCGTTTTTGGGTCACCATAATTAACTTCAGTATTTCGAATACGGACCTGGAATTTAAATTTTATTGTAATAATTTAAAACTGGATAAAAGTATGATTCTGTAGATACGATACCTTACCTTGGTTTTCAACTTAAGGTTAATGGCCTTCCTTTCTGTGTCTTTGGCTGAGGTTGTTTTGCCCATATCTTTAACCACCCTATTTTCCTGGTATCAACTACCCTATCATTTGTGTTTTTGTAGGAAATTCCTTATTTTGTTTTTTTCAATGATAATTATCAGTTTTAGTTCAAAACTTTAGAGGTTAGCTGTTCTTATTTGGTGAGAGTTTTAATGGTATATATATCAAACACGGTGTTCTGAGGATTCCTCGAATTAAAGAAGATAGATTAAAAAAAAACTATAGTGATGATTATTGAACAACAACTAAGTTTAGGCGCCTCTTCCTTGTTTCAATTTGCTTAAATACCTGTAACCAAGTAGTCAGGACCCATTCGATTTATTTTAGTATCAAGGAAACGGTACGGCTAGTATGTGAACAAGTCGATTCCTTCCTATTCTATATTTCATATACAGTATCTCCTTTTGCATGTTCTCTGTGACAGATTGCTTCTCTTTCTTTTATGTTCCAGTGATTCGGTGTTTCCTTCTTTGCATTGGACATTTTTGGACGAGAGACTTTGGTTTTGGAGTTTACTTGACTTTTGGCAGCAAAACAAGCAACATGCTTTAAATCTAAGATTTTCTAAATCATCATTGCTGGATATAAGATTTAAACGCCATATTTTCCGTCGCCTCAACGTTAACTTTGCTGTAAGTTGTGCATTTTTTTCGTAAATTTTCCGTGGCCGAAAGAAGAATCACCTAGGTGGGATTTAGGTTGTGTGTTTTTGCTGTTGGAATCAAATTGTCCGGTCATCAAGAGCTAGAGGGGCTAATCGATATGAGAACCCCAACATCGGTGTTGAATCCCTAAACAAACCTTGAGGCTCCACAAGCTTCTGCTAGGGCCTATTCTTCGGAACGAAGTCTTTCTTCTTCGCTTCACTTTCTTTACTTCGTTTCGAACGTCATCTTTATAGTCGGCGGTTTTTCTTGAAGAATCGAGACTACCATCAAACCTACAGGGTCTCCCTGAAGGACCTTCAGTAGTATTATGTACAGATAACTCTAGCATTAGTTACTAACACCTTTTTTTTATTTAAAGAATAAAGCCATCAACATATTTTAAATTTGAGTTTGATTTATACAGCTCTCCTCCCCCCTTGCTTTTGTTACTTTAATTTACGTGGTGTCAAGTCCACGACCATCCTAGAGGTTTCCAGATTTTCCTGTGGTAAAGCTGGTGGCGCTTGTTAAACCCCCTCCTGCGAGCTAGGTCAATTGGCACGCGTGCTCCACGGTTGGCTCTGTTCGTGTTCCCTGACGACTCAGAACTTCTTTCCGGTTTTGCTCAGTGGTGCTCATCATAGCATCGCTGAGAGTATAATTTTTTTTAAGAAAGCAAAATAAATCAAGGCTGAAGTTCTATTTGAATGTTTTTTTTTTTCAAAATGTTTGTGAGTAACGCGGAGAAGACAAGGAATATATCATTATAATTTTCATATTCTGTGGAGTAATTTGAAAAGTCGTCCCTTCCAAAGGGAAGATGTATTTTTGTTATTATTATTATATTATTATTTTAATTTCATTATTGTTTACCTTTTTTATATTGATCTTTGTCTTTTTTTTATCTCAAATTAGAAGACCTCGACGTATTTTGTGAAAAAAATATACTCCTAGTTCGATACGATTTATAGCATCGTTCTTGCGAAAAATCAATTTAAAAACTACCTTGCACGCCAAAAAGAAATAATAATTAGGTAATATTGTTTGCCCAAACTTTAATATTTTTCATTATTGCATTTATTAAAAATGTCAATAATTACCAAATTCCGCCTAAATAGTAATGTTCATCTTTAAAAATTGGCATAAGAAAAATTTTACATAAGAAAATTACTAAAATCAATTTGAAAAAAAGTCAGGTATGTCTTAACACCGCCCTCCCCTATTTCTAACGCTCCTTGAAAATTGTTGACATTTTAACAAATAGTTCGATTGTGCCTAGTTTACTCATAAACCAAAATTTCAAGCGTGCATCTTTATTGATATCGAAAATATTAAGAGAAAAATATCTTCGGAGTCTACTTTTTGCTAGGCTACAGCTTGAGATTGGGGGTACATACGACAAAATGTTACATGACTATTTTCACCCCATCTACTCGATCCCCAATTATTGACCATATCTTTTAGGATACCCTATATAATGTATTTTTAAGAAGAAATACGGAATATATTTTATAAAATCTTCGTTTATTGACATGACAATAAAAAAAAATCAGTAATTAAGTTAAAATAAAATAAATCACTGTAATTAAATCATCAAGGAGTTTCCCGTGCTGAGCTACCTCAAAAATGCAAATTTGCTCTTAGACTTCGCGTATCCCCTAAAAAGTTTTGCGTGTCCCCACAGGGTACGCGTTCCACAGTTTGGGAAATACTGCACGCCATATAATAGACCATCGTCAGAGTACTGCTAGCATATTTGGGGGATCTGCTTCTAAACAGAAACGTACTCCTCTACTGATGAGTTTGATTTAAGCATAGCTCAAAACATTAAAGATGAGTTTCTTTTACATGGATTTTTTTAATCTGGAACAACCCTCCTTAAGACGTATTCCGTAATAAATATAACCTCAAAAAAATCAAAACGAACAGGAATTTTCTGCTCCCTCCATGCACCCCAAATGATTTTTCCTGCACCGTTTCTTAAAAACAAATTTATTAAAACTTATAATATTTTCTTAAAACAGTTTTTATGTAGATCCAAAAATAAATCAATTCCCGCCAACCAAGAACAATAAAACTAAAGTGAGTTGCAGATGCTGCTGACAAAAAATAACAGAAAAAAGTAGTTGAATTGAAAATATATTCTTAGGAAACATCTCGAGCAAAGTGAAGACAGGCTACATAAAAATATCATATTTCTGAGAAGCCGAAAAATGTGGTTTTGATCAATGAATTTGTTTTGATGCCCCTTGGAACAATCTGTGAACTAATTGACGTCAATCAAGTGAGAAGTAATATACAGGATGAATCAATTAATTTCATCTGGACTGTAGTTATTAAAATTGAGAGGGTACATTTATTAGTATATTATTATAATAAGTCTATTAAGTGATTACCTAGTAAGATTGGCCAACCACTTAGGTACCGTTGATTATCGCATTTTAATATACTTTTATAATAACTGAATTTCCTCTCAATTAAGCAGCTTTATTTATGATTCTGGCTGGGGTTCTAGCCTGGCACTTAACAGGCCATGAAATATAATCTCGAGTGCCAAACATTTGTCTCTAGCGACTCCTTAGCGCAGTAATTTAATCCTCGACTGTTATTTTTGCAGCGATTTTCTCAACTATTTTCCTCGAAATGAGCAACGATAATGAGTAGTAAAAACAAAACGCGCCGGAGCCCTTTATTTGGACTTTAGCCCTTCATTTCGGCTTAGTTGTGTGTTGTGTTTGCCAATTGTTTTGCTGGTAATCCTCGGGATTATGCGGAAATTTGGAATATTTGCAATATGCCGTGATTTTACCACAAATGTGAATTTAGTAAAGGCTAAAAGGTAAAGAAGACAGGAGTTAAAAATGTTTGGGAGAACAGTTTTTGTGTTTAGCCTGTTTAACCAATACCTATCTTTATTTCAGTTTTATTAATTTTTAATATTTTACCTGAATTTGCTTCTTGTAATTCCTTGCATATTAGAATGAAAGGACAACCTTGTTGAGAAAGCACGTCTCGGTACCAGCAATATACCGAGTAAGGTTGCAAACTTGAAGTTAAGTTCATATAGTATTATAAATAGGAACATTTTAGATTTAATACATCAGTATTGCAAAATTGCAACGCGTCTTTCGCTGTTATAAACAATTTAGTTATAAAAAAAAAAATTAATTATTTTTTTTTCTTTTTAGTTAGAAAATTTATTTAAATTAAGTAAAAATAAAAAAAAGTGAAGCCAAAACCACGAAGCCAAGCTGAGGTGAGAGGCTGAGGAACCGCGTGCAAATGCCCTAGCTCTATTGCCAGAGAGTAAGGGGGGGTTTTAAATAGGGCGCCACCGTTTTGCAGCCAGGCCAAAACGGAAACCTTCAAGATGGTGCTGGGGCCTCACTCTCAGCTGGACTTCACAACTTAGGTAGAAGGAAAAAAAAATAGAAAAAGCAAACCACAGGGGGAGCTGTATAAATAAAACAAAAGATAATTAAAATTTATTATGCTGGCCTTAATCCAAAAATATCAAGAAAATATATGGGGGTTAGTATTTAACCTAAACTTATCTGTACAGACGTTCTAGTCGATGCTGCGTCCAGGGACGACAACAAGACGTCAACAAGACGTCAGTAAGACGAGTAAGTAAAAAGGGGAATATTAACAGAAGAAGATAAGACGGAGAAGAAAGACCCTGTTAAAAAAAAGAAAAGCATTAGCTGATGGCTTATTAATAAAAAAATTACCTAGTTCCTTTTCCCTTTGTATAATAAATTTATAATAAAGTAATAAGAATAAAATGGCAAAACTAACTACGGTTATACTCATTTACCCTAATCAACCCCCCGCAGTAGACGCACATAGAGATGCCCTGTTGTACATGGTCCTTCGAGCATACTGAAGACAACCTATGGTGAAGCAAGACCACCAACCCATCCTGAAGAGCCTCAGAAGAAAATAAACAGCTTCATTAAAATAAACTATTCCCGAAGAGCATATGACCTCAGATGGAAGCAAGCAACAAAATCAACCATTCCCGAAGAGTACAAGACCTCAGAAGGACATAAACAATAAAATCAACCATACCCGAAGAGCACAAAACCTCAAAAGGAAACAAACAACAAAATCCATCATTTCCGAAGAACACAAGGCCTTACCTGGAAGCAACTGTACATGCCAAGTATGTGGTTGAATATCACCAACAACCTCACTCAAATAGCCTTGACGTGTAATGACATTAGGGAGACACCCCATTAAACAACAACGGCATCCTACAAGTATCGCAGGACTGCATAATCAAGACAATGTGCCGTAAAATTACCTTTACAAGGCAACTTTACGTACCATGGTGCGAACGGCAGCTCTTGTGTCGGAGGCTCGGAGTCCTTGCCTTAAGCAGTTGTACACTCCTTTGATGTCTTGGACGCTACCTATTTTAAATGGTTAAAAAACTTAATACTTATAAAGCGTTTTAAAACAGGAAAACCGCTTACTTCTAAAGATGGTAATAGTTTGTCTTGCAGTACAGTGAGTAACAATAAAACACAGATATGTAAAAGAACAATTGGGGTTAATTTATTAGGATCACTAAACTGCATTCCACAAAGAGATTAAATATTAAAATCAATAACTAAATTAAATATTAAAGTTAAAAAATTATACTCTCATGGGAAGACCTGAAGGGTTTTTACTCGCCTGGTAACTGGTTATCACCTATAGTTTATGAAAAGGGGAAAAGAGAATGTTCTAGAACCTTCATACTTGAATGGTCATAATACCTAGATTCTTTCTAAATGTTACCAAGGTGGTATTACAAATTAAAGTTATTTTAGAATGAAATTTATGGTGTTAAGGTTATAAAGAAATTTAAAATTATCCCAATACATTGGCCTTATTTCCCAGATGTGCCAAATCCCATGTGGCGCTTTGTTTCAAATTAATAGGCATCCTGCCTCCAGTCTGGTGGACCCGTACTGTACAAGACAGCACATATTTACAGGTTACAGACCATGTGTTCTTTGAACCAAGATTCAATCCCAACACGTGGTCAGAAGGAATATGAATATATAACGTCAACAATAAACGCTTCGATAGAAGCAAACGGAAAATTTTAACTAAAATATAAAACCCTAAAATCGAAACAGCGAATTAGATACCTGGTTAAATTAAATCGAAAATATATTCTACCTCATTGGTTGTCCGGTGCTACCATCTCAAAAAAATTACAAAGAAAATGAGCCCTCATGTGCAAATCTAAAAATTAAATTGCACATGTTGTAGAAAATTGGAGGTTATAAAAAAATTAAGGAGACACAAAAAAAGAATTAAAGAAATCTTACCATCAAAGAGATGAGGACGCTCTACTACCCCTGAGGTGCCAACTAAAGTTGGGGCGGCGGACCTGTTCAAATCACCTAATAGTGGGCCCCTTTTAAAAACCGCCGACTTCAACCTTCACGGGTGATCTTAAATGAAGTGACCGAAAGTCAATCCTTCGAAAAAGGTAAAGATCAAATGACAGGTGTCCCTTAACTGTCATGTCAAAAAAATTGGTACGTTCAGACAAATGATGAAAGTGATCTGAGTCCGATAAAATGACAAAACCAAACCAACTTGACATGTGGAAAACTACTAGCAATTTACCCTCCATAATATGCAATTTAAAAACAAATAATGGTATACCAATTTATCGAATGGTGAAAAGTGCAATATCATCAATGTTCTAGAGTTCACTCTAAACTAACCTGAACTAACCTGAACTAACCAAGGTTCAAATGGAACAACTCAACGAACATACTATAAGCCAAATGAACTACTGACCGGTTATCATAAATGAACATAACCCCAAATTTTGACAATTAAAATATTTAAATATTCAGATATCTAGTTCTTTCGAGTTAATTAAAAGCAAAAGGAATGAAGGATGTACAAAAAAAATATTCATGATAGGACCGCGGCCTGCAAAACATGAACATCTGCACCGAAGCATTAAACTTAAAATCCACAGAAAATATAGAAAGGTAATGTAAACAAATATCTTACACAAAACCATGTAGCATCCTCTAAATATACATCTATAGCAAAATGAATGCTACAACAAAACAAAACATTCTTTTTGCAAAAAGAGTATAATAATATACAGTTCCCGTCCAAGGCAGTTACTCTGAAGCTACAATGATAAAAATCAACATCAGCCAAGTCTATAATGAACCAAACGTACTAACATCTTATAAACCTCAGTTTCGAAAAAAGGGCAGTCTTCAGAGATATTAAAAATTAACAAAATTATTCCCATACTAAAAAAGGGAGATGACACTCTGATTGAGAGCTACGGCCCAGTGACTCTGATTCCGGTGTTTTCCAAGATATTTGAGTATTGTTCCTTAAGTAGGTTGGATTCGTTTATAACTAAGAACAAGGTTTGGTTTTCGATGAAATTGCTCTACCGTAAATGCTGTCCAGCATTTCTATGAGAGACTGATTGAGCAAACTGAGCAGGGAGAGTGTCCTGCTGGGATCTTTTGTGACTTCAGCAGGGCATTTGACTGGCTAGCTGCTTAACAAACAGGGGGCAGTATGTCTCGATTTCGCAAATTAGTTCTGGGGGGCAGTTTGTCTCTGGTATGAATTTGGGAGTTCCGCAGGGAGCGGTCATGGCGCCGGTTATGTTTATTTTCTATACAAACGATTTCATTGCTACAGTGGGTCCCGAGTGGGCAGTGGCCCTATTTGCGGATAACTCCTTCTTCATAGTTTCTTCCTCAAAGCCCAGGGGAACTGAAATATAGGTGCAACATCGGAGTAGAATCACTGCTAAATTGTTTTGTTTTAAAAGAAACTTTCTATATCTTGATAGTACAAAAACCACGTCAAAAGCATCAGATTTCATAATAGAGTGGGAAATGAAAACATCATTCGTTCAAACAAAATTTCCGGGCTTAACGATGGATCACAACCGTAATTGGACAAATCAGTTCGCCTGTGGCAATCTACGTACTGCATTAAACAGGCTGAATTTAAGCAGAAACTCACCTCGTAACCCAGAGCTGGTTGTCTTCAACACAGTACCTCAGCGAATAAAAGATGAAACTAACACTAAGCACTTTTAAAATTATACTAAAACCGTTTTTACTTAATCGTAAATTCTACATTATTGAAGAATATTAGACAGATGTGAGATAGTTCGTTTCTTTTTTTTTCTTCTTCTATTTAGGTATTATAAGACTGTGATTCTTACAGTATCTGTGTCATGTAGGTAAACTTGTTTAATAGGATTTATTTTTATATTTTTATTTATTATTTATTTGTTTAATGTATGTTATTCTTTCATAAACTATCAAAAGGAATGTTGGGCTAGATGGTCATACTTCAACCTTAGGAACTTGTGCTAGCATTTTACACATACCTTTTGAAGACACCCTGTAGTACATATATGTAGGGTGTATCCAAGGATAAAGTTGGCAAGAGGACGATATCTTTATTATTGGTATTAGAAAAAACAAGTAATTCTTTATAAAGAAATTCTGCTTGTCGAAAAAATAGTTCATCTTATGTAAATGTGAAAATATTTTAACAGGGGAGTATCTACGTACCATTATATATTATTTTAAACAATATGATAACGAAACAAAGTTGTAAGAAAAACACTTGATTATGCAACTTGCATCGCCCTACATTTAACGGTTCTATTATTCACCTCTTTTAGCGTTTTCATTTTCTTTTTAATTTCCACCCGAGCTTTTAGTGTAAAAAGTAAATTCCAAAAGCAACTTCGCATGCTAATAATTTTTATATCAGCCAGAGAATAATAATTTAAAAGTTGTAAAACTTAATCTGTGCGCGCTGATAAAAAGCTTTTTTTGGTCGGTGCAGGGTTAATATACTGGAAAATGTAGTTTAAAACTAATATTAATTTATTTTTATTTTAAAACAAAGCTGAACGTTCTAATAGCTTATAATAGCTGCAGCCCGCTGCCAAACATAATAGAGATTTTTAAAAGCAAAACACTAGGTAAGTTTTTGTGTAGACAATGTAGACATTATCATTTAATTTTGGATCAGGATTTTATTTTCAAAAATGGCGGCTAAATTCCACAATACGCTAAAAACATACAGAGACGTCTACTCGTGAAATGGAAACTTACACTCGCATCAGCTAATCCTAAACTCGGGGTTCGTGAATCATTTTTTATTTTGGGCCGACGCATAGTTTACCGGATGAATATGGGGGTTTCACAGCACGTAAATATCTTGAAACTCTGGAAGAAGTTACTTCCGAATTGCTGGAAAATATTTCATTGGCCCATTTCACCTAGGTCTATCTCCAACAAGATGGTACGCCGGGACCCAACCCAAGCCATTTGTGGACAATAACTTCCCTAAAAGTTGGATATATTATGCAAAATAAGGTATATAAGATACGCCATGAATCTCTAGCGGAACTTCGTGAGGCAATTGGGTTGGCCTTCCAAACTCCTCATAATAGATCTATTATTCTTTTCAATACAATTGGAAGAATAACCAAAATGTGCCAATATTGTATTCAAGAAAACGGCGGGTATTTTGAATCTCATCTTTAAAAACCTTTCAGTGTTTTCTTTTTATTATTAATGCTATAGTTTGATGTATCTATAAATGTTGTTCTTGCTTTCTCGCAATACAATTTCAATATTTAAGTTTTATAATATTAGGGTTGCTTAAACTAAAAAAAAGTATTAATAATTAGGTATTCGCATACAATTAAAAATATAAATAATTAATTATTGTTGGGCGTCTTTTACTGAAAAATGTTACTATACTCTTGGATCGATTTCGAAACAGTTAATTGATAGTGGGGGTAGCGATTTGCCTACACCCACTATTGATTAACTGATCTGGAATTGATACAAAAGTTTCAATAAAACACGCCAATTATTGTACATGTTTTGGGGTTGGCCATGGCCTACTGTTACAAATAAAGGAAAAAGGTAAAAATATCGAACATTGAGCTTGTTTATCAAAATAAATATAATCATTTATGTCTTTGAAAAGCCCAAATACCGCTTAATCAATATAAAAAATAATATACAGAACTAACTATTTTGGAAGAAAAAACTGATTACGCCACTGAATTCTACGTCAAACTTCTATCAATATCAGTTTCTACCTATTTGATAAGGTAACGCATAACGGAAATGAAGCTATGTTTTTTAAAATAACCATTTAGATTAAAAACGAAGAGAGCCATAGTATATTTGACACTGGAAATAGCAGACTGATGCGAAAACCGCAACTCCTTATCTTTGATATTAACTCTGATAGAGGGTATCCCCTATAAGTATCGAAAATGGGACACCCTGTACAGAGGACTCAACATTTTCTTTTTCCCACTTCAATTGTTGTTAAGAATACAGTGCTGGTGTATATTTTTTATATTTTAGACACTATAAAAACATTTTCATTCGGGGTAAAAAATACAGGCAGAAAACAGCCTATGCAAATAAAAAAAGGCGAAATGTTCTCCCCATACCTACAAGGACTAAACGAATACCTGTACCGTGTTCAAAGGTGAGTAAATATTGACCGTCGTAAACTAAACAAAAGTACAAAAGCTGAAAACAAATGGTAACCAAACACGGTACCAATTTGTTGAAATAGGAAGGCCACTGTTTTAGAGTTATGCGTCGAGCAAACAGAAAACTTTTTGAGTAAATATTTGAAGACAAGAAAGAAGTTTTTGCTAAAAGGCACCTTGCAAGAAGGGTTTGTCGTGTATCTAAAAAACTATAGATGTTCTTTATATAGTGACCGACAGACGGTGTGCGACATAATATGGAAAAAGTTTGTAGTTTTATATTTGCGAAAATGATCATCATCGTGCCGAGGAAAACCTAGGACAGCAATGTCGGCTTTCCTTGACTTTAGGAAGGTACTTTGAAAGCATAAATGTCAAAAAATCTAACTTTTAAAGATAACCTAAGTTATCTAATTTTGACATGTTTATAATTCGCTATAACAAGGCGTTATAATTGCAAATATATAGGCATACAGGACATTATACTTTGTTATCACAACTTTCAAAATATAGAAATAAAATATTTCTTATTTTATTTTTAAATAAAATATAATAAAAAATAAATTTGTATTAAACATTAACAAAAAATCAAATTAGAATAACATTAATCACAAAGAAAAGATAAACAGATATATATTATGTTACAAAAGTAAAAATTATTAAAGCATGATTTTTAATATTTTTGGTCATTTCACCGTTTTTGTTTATAATTCCTTTAAGTATTCGCGACATAGTTAATAATAATAATAATAAATGATTTTATAGTGAATAAGAAAATAATATACAAGATGGAAAGAAACGTAGCAAAATAAGTAAGAAATAATAATAATAAATATTAATAATAATAATATGTAGTAACAATGTACTATTCCATTTCTTTGATAAGGGCAAATTTCGCACTCATCGTACATGGCAGTAAGGCAGCGCTTTTTCAATCAACCGAACAAAACTTGCACTCTCTGTATTTTTTATCCCTAAAAACTTAATTTAATCTGTCAGAACGACATCAGAAAGTATAATTGACTGATATTTCAATTCATAATTTAAAATTTAAAACAATATATAATTGTAATATAATACTATAGTGCTAAAGTAATATAATAATAATAACTATAATACAATAACAATTATAATAACAATAATAACAATAATACACCCATACTTCTTACCCTCGATATCCTTAAACAATTAATATATAGTTGAAAAAATAGTCCATACTTTCAGTATATATAATATATATAAAATAAAACAATGCAGTCTTCCTCCACAGTTTAATTGTTAACATAAAAAATGTTTTTTAAGCTCCCGACATGTTTCGAGTACTTAAGTAGGCACTCATCTTCAGGGGATACTGAAAGGATAATATAAATTTGAGAATGAAAAAGTGTAAGATAAAGAAGGACTTACCCAACATCGAGTTTAACATCGAAATAAGTTGTCTCAAATAAATGAGTACAACAGAAAGGCTGGAGACTTGGTGTATTAGATGGTTAATTATATGGAATGAGAAGTAAGGTTAGGATTGAGTTTTGTAATTTAGATAAGTGAAACATAATTATTTAAGTAGGATAATAAAATATTATGACCTCTGAAGGAGAGAAGTTTTCTTTAATTTTGTTAAGCAGTTAAAGTATAGATTGTGTTTATTGAAATATAGGAAAGGTTTAAAGGAAGGTTTTTAAAATTAAGAATCATGAGCTTGTATGATTAAGTTTAGATGAGTAAGCTCCTTCAGATGTCACAATCTTTCTTTATTTGAACTTAATATATGTTTTACTCATCTAAACTTAATCATACAAGCTCATGATTCTTAATTTTAAAAAACCTTCCTTTAAACCTTTCCTATATTTCAATAAACACAATCTATACTTCAACTGCTTAACAAAATTAAAGAAAACTTCTCTCCTTCAGAGGTCATACTCTTTTATTATCCTACTTAAATATGTTTCACTTATTTCTAAATTACAAAAGTCAATCTTAACTTTACTTCTTATTCCATATAATTAACCATCTAATACACCAAGTCTCCAGCCTTTCTGTTGTACTCATTTATTTGAGACAACTTATTTCGATGTTAAACTCGATGTTGGGTAAGTCCTCCTTTATCTTACAGTTTTTCATTCTCAAATTTATATTATCCTTTCAGTATCCCCTGAAGATGAGTACTTAAGTACTCGAAACATGTCGGGAGCTTAAAAAACATTTTTTATGTTAACAATTAAACTGCGGAGGAAGACTGCATTGTTTTATTTTAAAATTATTATATACTTAATTACAAGAGACAATTATCCTAAACACTTTATCATTGTTGTTCATCAACACTTGCCTAATATTGTACTTAAACGTAAGGTTTGTACTTTTTAAAGTCTCGCTGAGTTATTATTATTTTACGATAAAAGGTAAGGGAATGTATTTGTCGCCTATTTTCCATATTGAGCCACCCCAGATCTCTAATTGAGTAAGAGACGCGCGCTCCTCTTCTCAGGCCACAAAATAAATGAGGAATTTTGAACCAGTTGCAGTCTCCGTGAATCTGCGTGAATCTGCGCGATGCAGATTTGGGCCATAAACCACATCCCCATAGTTAAGATGCGATAGTATGGTCCGTCTAGAAAGTATCCGGAATTTTATGTTTTTCCAAATTTTAATATATTTCCTTTTTGTAACATTCGAAGGCAAGAGCAATGCATCAAGTAGGTTGTGCCTATAGTAGGCTATGGCAAAAATCGCATGACAACACGATCAAGCGCGGATCCAGGGGGAGGGTCATGGGGGTCATGACCCCCCCCCCCCCCCATACAAAGAGAGGAACACAAAAAAATATTATATATTATATTTACTTTGCTCATATTATTTTCCAATGCATGATAAAATTTAATTATATTGATCCGTAAAATGATTTATGAAAACTTCTTTTATTATTTTGGAGATTTATTATATAATAGCATTAATACACAAAAGTAAAATATATTACTTTTTTGTGAGTGACCCCCCCCCCCCCCCCGAAAGCGAGGTTCTGAATCCGCTCCTGAACACGATCTTTAAAATATTGTTGATTGTAAACAGGTTTAAGATTTGTGAAATAATGTCGCAAGTAGAAAAAAGAAAGAAGGTGGAATTTTTGTATAGAAAAGGTGTTCGAAACGTTAAAAAATTAGTGGAATTGACTGAACTCGGAAAAAGTGCAGTATATGAGACAATACAGAGGATAAAAAATTACGCAGTAATGTCAATTTCGGGAAGACCGCGTAAGATTCGTGGAAACAATTTAAACGCTTTAGTAAACTTAGGACGGCAAAATCCACGTCTAGGGTTTCGAAAATTGGCTAATAGATTTGAAAATACACGAAGAATAAAAGTGTGTCCAGAAACTGTCCGCATGTCACTGAAAAGACAAGGCTATATAGCAAGAAAACCAAAAAAAAATTCCGGCAATGACACCTCTACAAAGGCAAAGAAGAATAGATTTTTGTCAACGTTTTCGAAAAGATAATTTTAGGAATGTTTTTATATCTGACGAAAGCTGTTTTCAGCTTGGTTCAAATCAACTAAAAATCCTATCAAGAGAAAATGTTACCGTTCAAATTTCTAAATTTCCCAATAAAATAATGGTGTGGGGAGCAATATCTCAGCGTGGTGCTACCCCTCTTTGTATAGTTGATGGCACCGTTAATAGTGCAAAGTATTGTGACATTCTAAATAGTTTCCTTCTTGAAACGGCTCATGCTTTATATCCAGACGGGTGGCGTTTTCAGCAGGATAATGCAAGATGCCACACTTCTGCCTATAATCAAGCTTGGATGCATGAGCACCAATTAGCAACAATTCCATGGCCAGCAGCTTCACCAAATCTTAGTCCTATTGAAAACATATGGGGACTAATGAAGATTGAAGTGGAACGAGCAGCGCCACGAAATAAAACAGATTTGATTCGGTCGGTTTTACAGGCCTGGACCACCATCACCGAACATTATGGCGGTGACCTAGTTTCGGGTGTACCTGTACGTTTAGTTAAGTGTTTGGATTTAAACGGAGGTTGTATAAGTAAATGAGAAGAATTATTTGTTGTAATTTTATGATTCAAGTAATAAAAATATATACCGAAAAATTATAATAAAATTGTGATGCATTAACAGAGTAGTGTACGACATTTCTTACTGAGTAAATGGCGACTTGAATATATCAGTTTTAAATTGCAGAAGGCTGTTTTAGTTACGGTCGTAACGTGGTTCATAAATTTAAGTTTGTGATCAACGAGTAAACCTAAATTTTTTGCTTCATCTATAAGATCGAGATTGTCGTTATTAAGACAGATGTTGACATGCTTTAAGCATCTAAGACGGGCAGCAGCTCTGCCAAACAGCATTACTTGTGATTTTAGGGGATTAACTTTCAGGCAATATTTGTTTGAAAGGTCGAGAGAGGGCGTCCAGGGCCCGATTGATTAAACGACATGAAGCAGCCATTTCGTTAGGAAAAAAGGAAAAATATATTTGTGTGTCGTCCACATAGAAATGAGATGAGCAATGCATAAGTACTTTATAAAATTATGAAGTGTATAGTGTAAATAGTAGTGGCCCTAAATCGGAGCCCTGTGGTACACCACTAGGAACAAGTGCAAAATCTGAAAATTCTTTACGAATTCTTAGAGCTTGGAGTCTGTCCGCCTAGCCACAAAATTTGTTGCATGAACTGAAAAGCCCAAAAAGCCTAGTGAAGCTGTTAGTAGTTGGTGACTTATTAAACCAAATGCCTTTAAATAGTCTAGCAGTACTAGAACAGTAAGTTTGTTTTTATCGTTTTCAGCAAGTATGTCATCGGTGACCTTTACTAGGGCTGTGACGCTAATACTAAATTTCTTGTATTTTCCTCCGTTACTTCATTTCAAGCTTGATTAATTCTTTGACGCAATTCATCTTGATTTCTTGGCTGGAAATCATGTTTTATAATATACTTCATCATTTCACCCCAAACGTTCTCAATCTGATTGAGATCGGGGTAATTTGAAGGCTATGGTACGATGATATTATTACTTCATTGAGGATATTGTCGATATTGAGGTATAATGCCTGTCAGAATACACCCCAAACTTCGAAAAATCTTCATTAGGGCCAAACAGAGTTTAAATAATTTGTGATTATTTTAGACTAAAATTATAATTTATTCTTCTTCTTGGGCACTGGCTTGATCTAAAAAGACGCATTTGTCTTCATCTGGTCCAGTTGATTGAACGGTAAAAAAAATTGAGTGAACCATGTTTCCCTTGATTGAACACTCCTGCTGTAAGTGTAAGCTTTTGACAATATTTTTCAAATATTGCCTAACAGTAATTTTCTGTTGCCTAGCAAGGACTAAGTGCAAGGAAATATAATATTTCCGATCGATTTTCGGAAAACAACGCATGAGTAAAGAGCATATAAAACAAATTTGAGACTGTGCTTGATTGATGTTTAATTTTATATTTTAAGTATGCTGTTAAGAGTGTAGATTTCTCAACTATTTCTTTACTTTAGAAAATTTGATCAAGCCTTTGACTTAGCGCGTCATAACTTGGCTGTGAACCTTACTGTAAAGTCGTAAGGTTTTCAAATATGAAATCGCAGTGTAGAAGAAATTCCCTGGAGTCCCATAAGTGGTGATAAGTTACAGTATTACCTGTTGGGGAACTTTTACTTTGAATTTGTTTAGGCTGGGGTAAGTAATGCCGAGTTGTATATTTTATTACCGGCGAAAAGTTCTGGTGATATGAGCGGGATTTGAGAATTATTGCTGTAGGGATAACGTAAGTCCTAACGATTTATCCGCAAGAATGAACCAGTTTGGTTAATCATAGAAAAATTAATGATATATTGCACAAAAGAAGAATTTAAAGACAATCTTATATATCTAGCTACAGTATTATTACTGGCAAGATCAATAATATTGGTTCAAAAAAATTAACTTAAACTTATTACTTCTGTTAATGGTGAAAGTCAAAGTCAAAATATGCTATATTGTTTAAATGAAATATCTTAGTCGACAAAACTCGACAGAAATTTGAATCAACAATAAAAAAAAAAAAAAAAACGTAAAATTTGAAATATTGGAATAATAGTTTGTAAAGTAATTATTATGTAGTGAAATAAACAAAAATAATAATTTACAATATTGTTTTTAAAAAAATGATCGCCCGAAATTCATTGTAGTTGTTTTATTACAGATTTAACAAGTTTTTCGTCAAAAATGAAATGTTGTATTGCAAGTTTTTCTGATTTTTTAAAATCCGGATGCGACATAACAAAAATTCGACGCATTCTTTTACTGAGATACATTTGTATTTGAATTTGATATAGGCATTTTTTAATATTTCTATTGCTGGACTTTTAATCTCAACTACAAATTCTCTAAATAATAATAATAACAATCATTTACATTGGAAACAAACACCTCCTTCAGACGGATTATAATGGATTATCGACTAATGTGTAGCAATTAGCAAACTCAAATTAGTTCGCGATTGTCGACCTTCGCGCCGTGGTGTTTATGCAGAATGACGTTACGAGTCGGTGAAGCGGTTTTCCTAAAACCCATAGGCATCGTAACTATAGATCCGACACGCCATTCATAAATGCTATAAAATTGTGATGCCAAAATCGTTTGGGGGCGCGACGCTGTGAGGAGCTAGGTGGGGTCGGGAGTGGGGATTACACTGACTTTACATATGCATGCGACAAAACCACAGAACAATAAAGGTTAGGTTGACAAAACTTCAGGGAAACCCACAGAAAAACGCTGTCGCAAATGAAATGGAACATCTGCTATGCCGAGTATTGCCGAGTCGATGCGGATGGCCACGAAAATGATGGGATCTGGGCGGATTCTTTTTTGCTGCGTTGCCATACTACAGATTTTTTACAAGGTTTTAGGCAATGTTATATATTTCCCACATCATGTTATTCTAGTAAATCATAGAAGTTAATACTTTTAACAGAGTAAGCCCAGAAAACTACGTTTTCTGTGGCGTAACTCTGGCAAACCAAGTGGAGGGGAGTAGCTTGAATGTTGATAAACTTTACACTGAAATACAATAATGACAACACGTTTATTTGTTATTGTTCGGTCTAATACTTACGATGTCTATGCTAAAACCCAATCTTTAACATTAAATATCCTTAGATCCTTAGTATCCAATCCTTGATTGGATAAACTTAGAGAGCTGAAACTTTAACAGCTTATCTAGATTATTAAATTCTATTGAATACCATAAAAAATTTCTAAAAAAAAAATCAATAACAAGACTATTGCCCTATTATCTTCCTCTATTATAACTCATTGCAGTCTATCTGAGAGGTAAGATTTCAGCCAAGCATATACATTTCCTCGGATTCCATATTTATTTCATTTAAAAAGTAATAGTTCCCTGTCTAGACAATCATATGCTCTACTGAGCTCTAAGAACATGCCCAATGATAAATTTTTAATTTCTAGATGGTTCGAAATGGTTTTTGTAAATTGAAAAGTAGCCGTCGTAGAAGTTGATTTAATTGCATGAATTCCAACAATCATGAACAAAATATAATTTTGAAAACTTGGTAATAGACTTATTGGCCTGTAATTGTGAACGTCTCTTGGCTTTCTTTTTGTATAAATGTTTTATTTTTGATTTGGAAGAATCCCATATAACAGTGAAATATTTATGTTATAAACTAAAATGTCTGCGAAGTAATTAATTGATAATTTAACTATGCTGATAGTACTCGTAATAATATGTCGTGGTTAACACAACCAAAAGCTTTACAAGTATCAGAAAATATTGCTGCTGCAAAATCTCATTTAATAAGCTTAAAATACTGA
This sequence comes from Polydrusus tereticollis, assembly GCA_963920685.1. Lineage (NCBI taxonomy): Eukaryota > Metazoa > Arthropoda > Insecta > Coleoptera > Curculionidae > Polydrusus > Polydrusus tereticollis. The sequence continues at coordinate 123,591,151 of OY987329.1, forward strand.
TGATAAAGAAATAAAGAGATACTGTCATTAGTATTTTTATTTTTTGATTTAAAATTAGATTTAATATTGTTATATTTCACAATTTATTTCAGTTTCATGACACGTGTTTCAACCCTTGCGGGTCATTATCAAAGGCATTATGAGACAATAAGAAATAAATTCTACATGTCATTAAAATGAAAATTGACAGATGATAGGTTATTTTGATCCTTAATTTACAGGGGTATTGGCCAAAGGTACAACTAAATTACAGGTGTGATTATAGAGGTATTTACATCTAAGTAATAAAATTAAGAAAATGATATTGTTTATAATAATCATGGGTTTTTTCGTTGGTAATTATTGACAGTGTTTATATTGCATATTTATCTTAAGTTATTAGGCTATTAGGTATTAGATTGGCACCTGAAGGTATTTCAATTTGATTGTTAACAACATTACATCGATTTTTTAAGCCTTAATTGTATTACTTAGATGTAAATACCTCTATAATCACACCTGTAATTTAGTTGTAGCTTTGGCCAATACCTGTAAATTAAGGACCAAAATAGCCTATCATCTGTCAATTTTTATTTTAATGACATGTAGAATTTATTTATTATTGTCTCATAATGCCTTTGATAATGACCCGCAAGGGTTAAGGGTTGAAACACGTGTCAGGAAACTGAAATAAATTGTGAAATATAACAAGTACCTACTACTTTAATTTCCTCTACTACATACGTTTTATTTAAAAAATAAATTATTCTATTTTGAACAATTTTTTCAATAATTTTAGAAAGTGTTGAAAATAAGGACATTGGTCGAAAATTAAAAGCAAATTCATAATCACCTCCTTTATGAACTGGAACAAAAATAGTAATATTAAAACACACGTAACTGTGCAAAAAATATCTTCAACTTCTTTAACCGAGTAGCTCAACTCTGTCAAATTGTTGCAGGCTAAAACAAGTTTCCTTAATTTAACCCAGACCCAGTTATATCCCTTTCGGTATCATTTAATTTAAAATTTTGCACCCTAATTTTGTATTCCGTACCTAATTCCGACAACCATACGCTAAACAAAATTCTAAAGTTCCCGGAAAACTTCTTTTTCGCTTTGAAAATAAACTTACAAGTTATCCTCGAAGGACCAAAACCGGGGAAAATTTTAACTGCGAACTGTTGATACACAAATAAAAGTTTCAACTTTTAACTACGAGAAAGTGTTATATAGTACACCTAAATTCAACGATATATATTCACAGAGTTAGGTCAAAAAACTCCTGTCGGTAACTCCTTTATAGCGATGGCAACAGCAAATTTAATTTTCATCCGATCGCGTTTATACACTGGAAGGTGATAAAAGTTGAACTTACTTCCCTCAGGGTCTGAAACAAAAGCGGCATATTTGCAGGGTCGGTTAAAAAAATTGTGACAATCTAACTTTAAATATTTTAAGTATAACGCCCTGTGTATTATGTGGTGTTGTATCAGGTATAACGTTGTATAAAATATGTCATCAATTATTGACTATACAATAATTGCAAATTGCAAACTGTTTCTTTGTTTTTTAAGTATATTCTGCACTGTCTAGAAAGTCTTTTGTATTCGATAGATAGAACGGTAAAATTCAGAACTACTCCTGATTTTAAAAATATTAATTTGCAGCAGTTTGACTATGACCTTACATCTATTCCGTGGGATAATATCTATGATTTGCAAGATATTGACAGTAAAGTTAATTTTATTGCTGAAAATATTTCCACGTTACTTAATATTCATGCCCCAGTAAAAACCTATCGCATAACGAAACCGTATTCTCCCTGGCTAACGAATGGAATTAGGGCCATGATCGAGGATAGAAATAAAATACTTAATAGATATAAAAAATATCGAGATATAGATGATTGGAAACTTTGGAAACTGTATAAGCAAGTACGCAATATGATCACTGTCGCCATTCGCAGGGAAAAAAGAGCATATTTTGATTTACAGGCAAGAAAAAGTCAGAAGGACAAATGGCCTTCTTTAAAGCTATTAAATTTTAAAAATAATGAGAAAAAACAAATTCCAGATAATATTAACGATCCAGACAAAATAAATAAGTTTTTCATTGATTCAATTCCAAAAATATCAGCAGATAGATCTCTAATTTCATATTATAATGACAATAAAAAAGATACCATTGTTTCCAATTTTAAATTTTCTAAAGTTACAGAAATTAAAATTCTTAAAACCATTTCAAAAATTAAAACAAAGGCTGTTGGCCTAGATGAAATAAATATATTAACAATAAATCTCTGCTTGCCATTTTTACTTCCATATTTAACGCATATTGTGAACTTTTGCCTAATTAACTCGGTGTTTCCCTCGGAATGGAGAAAGGCCAAGGTTATACCACTTCCTAAGATTACAAACCCTGAAACATATAATAACCTGCGACCAGTTAGCATTCTTTCAACTCTGTCAAAGATTTTGGAAAAGACAATGAAAATGCAATTGCAAAATCATATACAGTTTAATAAGATTCTTCCTCAAACACAATCTGGGTTCAGGACGGGCCATAGCTGTAGTACGGCATTGTCGAGTATTACAGATGATATTTTTTTGGCTACGGACCAGAATAGACATTCTGCTTTGATTTTGTTGGACTATAGTTGAGCTTTCGACACTCTGGACTATGATCTTTTATTATCTATATTGCATTATGTGGGTTTATCAAGGGAAGCATGTGTATTGGTGGAGGAATATCTTCGGGGTAGGTCTCAGTCAGTTTATTCCGCAGGAAGGGCCTCAAATTTTTTAGATATGCTATAACAGGCGTTCCGCAGGGATCAATTTTAGGCCCTTTGTTATTATCAGTGTACATATCGGTTTTTCCCAATGTTTTTCTCTCTTGCACCCAACACTACTATGCTGACGATACTCAATTGTACCTTTCGTTTTCTTCTACTGAAAGCCAGCAAGCAGTGGCAGCTATAAATTATGATCTACATAATCTTTATAATTTCTCCAAGAAACACTGCCTGCAATTAAACTCTAACAAGTCAGCTGTCATGATTTTTGGTCGGGTAAGGGATAGGGATGAATTTGTTGGGTCTTATAAAAGTGACATATTAATTAACAGTGAACCGATCAAATTTTATAAAAATTTCAAGAATTTAGGACTAGTTCTGGATGATGATTTGCGGTTTACACAGCACGTTAATAAAGTAATTCAAAGAGGTTATATTAATCTAAAATTAATTTTTCAACATAGACATTTCCTCAGTAGAGAAATGAAATCTATGCTGTGTGAATCGTTGGTTCTTTCTCAGGTTAACTTTTGTGACACTATTTATGGACCCTGTTTAAAAAGTGCCGATATCGGTCGAATTCAGAAGCTTCAGAACTCTTGCTTACGATTGATTTACGGTATAAGGAAATATCACCCTATAAGTCATACGCTCAAAATAAATAATTGGTTAAACATGGTTAATAGAAGATTATTACATTCGGCTACTTTTTCTTTAAAATTCTAATCACAAAAACACCCCCATATCTATATAACAAAGTGCGTTACCGCGCAGATGTTCACAATTTGAACATTCGTTTTAAAGGAACGTTAACGCCTCCACTTCATTCGACCGAAATGTACAAGAGATGTTTTAGTTATCAAATTGCAAACACCATAAATAACTTAGGAATCGAAATTAGGGATATAAATTCTAAAAATATATTTAAAATGAAAATATTCAAAAAATTACTATCTGATCAATGAATGTTGACCTGTTTGAATGGGGAGGAGAGAGGGGGAAAAGAATTGTAATAGTTTTTGTAGGGAAATATTTGGACTTGTTTGTTGCCGCGCGTTATTTCTGTTATTTCTATTTTTCTTATTTCTACTTTTCATTTTGTTACTATAATCTAGTTTTAGCTTATTATAATATAAAATTTTTAAATAAATTCTCTGTTACTAGGGTTAGATGTAAGAACAGGCATCCATTTTTTTCGGAATTGGGTGAACTGAATCTCGCCCTTAAAATTGTAATTATTTTGCTTTTGTAATAGTTTTTTTTTATGAATAAAAGACCTTTATTATTATTACTATTATTATTATTATTAACTTTCTACAGATAAAATTCTCCGAAAATGTACCATTCTCTGAATATTGGTATAAAAAATTAGCAAGAAGTATCGGTCCCTAAAGGTTTAGCTGATTGATACCGCGTGTGTTATGAGTCGCTTCTCCAATTCTAAAAATCATAGCATCGTATTTAATTGAAATCGAAAACTTTTTTAAGACCAAACTCTGGACAAACTTCCAATTACGTTAGTTTCGTTTAGGACATCGACGGAACTAGAAAGTTGGATTAAATCCGTCGTTCTATTTTTAAGCATAAAGGAAAGCTGAAAAAAACAACAACAAACTCACCAAAAATTTTAATGCAGTTTCCTGAAAGAAATTACTAAGCGAAGAAATACTTGTTAAGAACTTTTTGATTTTATAGAAATTTCTTGAGGCGAATTTTTTTCCTTGCTTGATGGGTTTAAGTTTTAAAAATGCTGGGCAGCCTACAAAAGAGATATAAAGAGGTTGAGTTTTACATTCTAAAGAACGATCTATTCGCGTTAACTTAAGATTTTAAGGAATTGCTTTTCTAATTGCAAAATATTATTATACAGTGCGTTTATTTTAACGCGGGACATAGGGATTTACATGGTAAATCTTAAAGCCTATGTTAGACACATTTCTATTGAGAACTACAAGTTAAAATTTTACACAAGGCCATTTCTTGTGGTATCATACCCAAGATTGGATCATTTTTGTATTACTTTACTAACGCAAAATATTTAAAAATATCATTTTTAGTCATAATATCACGCTGTTTTGCCTAGCCCTGTATATTAAGTTTAGTTTGGTATTTTTGACATAAGCTGGTATGTATCAGTATTATAATATTAGACAACTTGTAAATTATACAATTTTGATGATTATTTAGGATTTTTATTCCAATTAAGTTTAATAATTTTCCTAAATATAATCTACAACAATAAACTAAAACTCATATAAACAGTTCGAAGTGCCCTCTATTTAACAGCCAAACAGTGTCCCCAAACAATCATTTTTTTTAATTCATTTGCATCATTTGGTCTTCCTCTTACGTTATCAAAAACGTTTGATGTGAGGTATCCTCAATAGAAGAGGTCCAAAGGCGTGATATCCGGACTTCGAGCGGGCCACTTAAAAGGTCCAAATCGTCCTATCCAGCTGCCAGGAAACACATTATTTAAATACTCCGTTACAATTATTGCGCTATAAGCTGGAGCTCCCTCATGTTGAAATATAATTTCCTTCCTTCTGTGGGCTACCGCAGGACCTACTTCCATATGTAAAAGATCGATATATTTTTCTTTGGTAAGTGTACCGTCTATAAAAAATGGACCAATAATCATATTTCCTAGAATACCTGCCCATACATTTACATTTTGTCGCCACTGGGTATCCGTTTGGTGCACCACGTAGAGTTCCATTACTATTAAAGGAGCTTTCATGTGTAAACAGTATGTTATCAGCAATACCTGGGTTATTATTAATTCGATCCATCCATTCTTCACAAAACTGCATCCGTTCAAAATAATCATGCGGTAAAAGTTCCTGTACGTTTCGAATTTTAAAAGATTTGTATTTTTCTTTCTTTAATGCGTTGTAACGACTGCTTCTGGATTTGTCGAAGCGATCAGCAAGGTGTGTTAAATTGGATGATGGTTGTTCTTCTATTGCCATGCACAGACCCATTCGGAATTCTTCAGTTAACACAGAGGAATTTCTTTTCCGTGTTTTTATGAGAATCATCAAGACATCCACTAGTCATGAACTTTACATGCAATCGTTGTACGGTCGACTTGCTGGGAACAGGGGGACGGTTTTGATAAGACAGCGGCAAATTATCAGTAACTTCCCGATATGACATTCCTTTAATGCAGTTTGAAACTATTTCAGTTCGTTCTTTTACGGTGTAGATAGACATGATAAATTACATAACCAATTTCATGAAAGTCATGAAAATACTGACAGAGGTGTCATAATATTGTTCTTTATCTAAGGTAGTTAGTTACATAAATTACAAGGGGGTTCAAAAGTGTAATTTTACCAAAATGAAAAGGTCTTTTTTGGGTATCTTTTAGAGCTTTTTTGCACAGATTGTACTATAACTTATTCCCCCCTCTCAAATTTTGTCCATTCTCAAGTTTTAGTAATATTTGTTTAATACAAACGTGCCTAACATAGGCTTTAAGGTTTACCATGTAAATTCCTATGTCCCGCGTTTAAAGCCGAGAAGCCTTCTGCGCCCTACTCTACGTAAAGCTCTATCTTCAAGTTTAATTTAAAAAATTAAATGGTAAAAACCTTTCCAGTTCAAAATCGAGTAGCTTTTCTTTTTCATTGCTCGGCAACCTGACATATTGTTACAAATTAATTTGATACTGTCAAACATTTTTTTAGTAAAGTATTATTTTTTTTACCATCTATTCATGCCAAAATTCGTGAATTTCTCTAGCTAAAAAACACTCGATTTTTTTTTAAGATCGGATGAACTTTTATTTTTTAAACTCAAACTAGATCACTTTTTAGCAATTTAAACTCCAACAAACGGTTTGTTTGTTCTCGTTAAATTTCTATGCAATCTAGTTTTCGTAAAAAATAAAAGTTTATCCGGTAAAAAAAAAGCTCTTGTGGTTTTACCTATGATAAAAATTCGTGCATGTTCGATAATCATATTAGGTGTACTTGGAATGGTTGCAAGTCAAACGGCGTACAGGGTAGGTCAAAAAATATAAAACTTGTGCAAGAATAAAGAGAACCCTTATTTCAGAAAATTCAGCAAAATGTCATTAAGAAAAGTTGAGAATTAAAAGTTATGCATAGATTCGAAAACGTGACCTCCTAAAATAAAAAAATATTTTTTTTTGAAAACATTAATAATTTCTCAAAATAATTTTTTTTTTATATATTCACCCTAAAGACCTTCATAAATTAATCAAAATCAAATCAATTTCACATATCTTTGTTCGAATTCAAGTATATTTGTAAAATTAACTTATTTTTAATTTTTAATTTATTAAGGAATCACACACTTCATGGTTGTTGCAACTTTAGAATATCCTGAAAATTATTTTTAACAAGATAAAACATTAGTAATGATAATATGCAAATTAAAAACTCTCATTTAAAGTGCAAAATTTTTATTTTAAATGTTTATAAAAAAATTGTACAAATTAATCGACAAGCATGAAATCCTACTAAAACATTATGACAGTTTGGTGATATTATTAACAAAACAATGTATGCGTTTAGTGCAAACTCAAGAAACACAATGTTTTTGAACGTATTTGAATATGGTGCCAATGGTTTTGCCAAGTTCGTTTATTTTTTATTATAACCATAAACAAATCAAAAAAAAAATAAAACAGAAAAATATTTGAAATGTGTAAAAAAATTATCGACGCGTCTCTGTATGTGCACCTTCTCGTTCAATGCATCTAATTGCCCGATCATAAAATTCACTAAGAGTGGATCGCAATACACTTGCTGGAATATTTCAGCAATGAAATCGTATCGAGTTTTCAAGCTCCCGAACATTATTAAACGGTCGATCCTTGTAAACTTTTTGCTTCAGATATCCCCATGAAAAAAAAATCTAATGAGGTGAGATTTGGCGAACGAGGAGGCCACCGTTGATCGGTATTTCGTCCTAACCATTTGTTACCAAATTCCACATTTAACCTTTCAGAAACAATTCTAGCAGAATTTGCGGGACAACCATCATGTACAAACCATAATTTATGTCGTTCTTGTATACTCATATTATCCAAAAAATCTGTCAGTTCGTTTTCCAAAAAATTTTGGGAAGAAACAACGCCATTTGTTGTGAACGTGGATTCATCCCCAAAAAGTATGTGTCTATGGAAATCACATTGATCTTCTATTTGTCCTTGAATCGACATGCAGAAATCGTACCGCAAGTCATAGTCTCGTCTTTGAAACGTGCAAATAAACATTATTGGCATGGTATTTTTTGTTTTTTAAGAATCTTCTTAACAGAGCTTTCTTTTAAACCCTTCTTAGGTTTATCTTCTAGGCTTTTCAACAATTGCTTAAAGAACTTCTAATTGATTTTCTTTAGTACATACAGTTTTGGTACGTTCATTTTTATATTTATAGTCTAAAGACCCTGACTGTTTAAAATTATTTAAAATTGTGCTTACAGTTGAATAGTAATAGTTATTTATGTATCTAGGGAATTATAATGGTCTTAATTACCGAGGGCAAAGTTTACGTCCCGAGGGCCTTTGGCCCGAGGGACAGCAATTGCCCGAGGTAATTGAGACCCTTATAATTCCAGTGATCCATAGATTATTTTATTTCTGAGCGATTTTAGTATTATTTTGTTCACTTTTAAAGTGGAATAAATGTTTCAATAGATGACAATCAAATTGACATTAGATGTCAATCGTTTTTTATGTCAAATTTTTCTTAATATCCCAAGGGAGTTATGACCCTTATAATTCCCGCGTAACTAAGACGTTATAAGCTAATAATATACCGGTCAGAAATAAACTTGTTTATCTGGATGTCGTTCATTGATATATCTCCTGCTTCACGCACTGTTTTATAGTTTTCTCCACATATTAACACTAATTCTGCCTTCTCGGCTACCGTTTACTGTATTGAAGGAAGCATTTGAAATCAAATTACAAAAATAATTATTTAAGAATGAATAATGCCACCAAACTACCATAATGTTTACTTTAAACCCTTATTTCTTTTTTTCCATAGGTATCTGCGATTATTTTAGTAGGATTTCATGTAAATTTAATTTGTACAGTTTTTTAACAAACATTTAAAATAAAAATTTTGCACTTTAAATGAGAGTTTTTTAATTTGCATATTATCATTACTAACGTTTTATCTTGTTAAAAAGAATGTTTAGGATATTTTAAAGTTGTGTTCAATGTCGTTGCAACAACCATGAAGTTTGTGATTCCTTAATAAATTCAAGTCAATTTTACAAATATAATTAAATTTGAACAAAGATATGTAAAATTGATTTGATTTTGATTAATTTATGAAGGTCTTTAGGGTGAATATAAAAAAAAAATATTGGGAAGTTATTAATGTTTTAAAAATTTTTTTTTTTTTTATTTTAGGAGGTCACGTTTTCGAATCTATGCATAACTTTTATTTCTAAATAACTTTTCTTATTAACATTTTGCTGAATTTTCTGAAATAAGGGTACTTCATTCTCGTACAAGTTTTATGTTTTTTGAGCTACCCTGTACGCCGTTTCACTTGCCACCATTCCAAGTGCACCTAATATGATTGTCGAACATGCACCAACTTTTATCAAAAATAAAATTTTCTGGGAAATCGGTAATAAAAAAAAAAAATTCCCATATGTTACACACTTAAATGACCACACTGTATACGAATTTTTTTAAAATTTAAACTTCGACGACCATCGAACGCTAGTAGAAACCTTGCACATAACCTATACAATCTTTTACCTATGGTACACACTGTATAAACACAATCTGACTTTTATACTCTATTCCCTCAAAAGAGGTTTATTGCCCTCGGTAGGGAGTTGAGCTTCAGCTATTTGTCTAATGAAAGTTTATGTGGATACACTGAGAAATACGATTTCTTTTTTCTGATTTAGTGGCCTCACTAAATCATCGCTTTATAGGTGAAGAAAATGAATGGAAGGGAAAGTTTTGATACGTTTTAGTTAAGTACGCACTATACATTTTACGAGTATATTATTAAGGGCCTTTAAGAAATTTTTTTTACAAGGAAAATCAGCCGTAATTTTTCAAAATATTTTTTTTATTCAAACTTTTAACATATGTTGGATTTATACAGACCAATAACGAAAAATTAAAATAAACTAACATTAACGATTTACATACAGGGCTTTCATTTTAAAACGATTACACATTTGATAGACTTCTACTATTGATCTTCACACCTCCAGCCATCTCAATTTGAAATGTCAATAGAGTTGATATATCATAGCAACAGATCGAATTCTGTGAATCAATGTGCCAAAGGACTAACGAGGACCGCAGCTTAATAAAAAATATTTGCTTTAGCAACAAGTGAAGTTTCTTCTTGAATGGGTTTGTTAACAAACACGATTGAAGATATTGAGATAAAGAGAATTCGCGAGTTTTTCGGGAAGGCCACCCACAAGTCCCCGAGGAAACCAACGTTTGGGCAGGCATTCTTGGAGACGAAATTATTGAGCGTAAATGTTACACGAAAAAAGTGGTACTCTTCACTAAAATAAAAATATTTTATTCGTACTTGCATAAGCAGCTATCAGAGATGGGTGTACACGTATAACACGTAAAATGCTATATAGATAAGACATTTCTATCATTTATACAGATTCCGATACTGAGTAGTAACAGTCTAATTTCTTTTGACAATTTAATAAATAAAATGGGGCCACCATAATCTGGTGATTTTTCGAATTTTGTTATATTGTGTTTTATTATACAGGGTCGTTGGTATGTATGGAAACGGTCGAGTATTTCTTAAAGTATAACAGTTAGCAAAAAATATTTTAGATTAAAGTTTTAGGGTTTTTTAAGGTGTATTAGAATTTTAAAAAAATAAGTTTACAGGATGAGTCAGAAAACAGTAGGGAAGCAAAGTTACCTTTTTTTAAATGGAATACCTTATATCTTCGAATATTTTTGGATTTAGCATGAAATATCAATTATTTTTTAACTAGTACATTTTAACTCTAAACCTAATAGTTTCCGAGATATGGACTTTTGAAAAATGACATTTTTGAACTTTGACAGCTTCTAGCTTTCTAACGGTACGTTGTAGAGTAAAACGGTTAACATGTCCCTATCTTACTTTTTTATGACCTTTCCAAAACATTAACTTCCGGTTAAACCGGAAGTACTGTATTCCCGCTTTAAGTTACATCCGGTTTAACCGGAAATTGATGTTTTTAAGAAGATAATAAAAAAGCAAGATAGGGATATGCAAGCCGTTTTATTCTAAAAGGTACCGTTAGAAAGCTAGAAGCTGTCAAAGTTCAAAAATGTAATTTTTCAAAAGTCGATATTTCGGAAACTATTAAGTTTAGACTTATAATGCACGTATTGAAAAATAATTGTAATTTTATGTAAAATCAAAAAATATTCGAAGATATAGGGTGTTCCATTTAAAAGGAAGTAACTTTGCTTCTCTACGGTCTTCTGACTTAACCTGTACACTAATTTTTTAAAATTCTAATACCCCTTAAAAAACCCTAAAACTTTTATCTAAAATATTTTTTGCTGACTGTCTTACTTTAAGAAATAATCGACCGTTTCCATACATACCAACGACCCTGTATATAAATTCACTCCTACAATATTGACATTTGCATTTTTATCACTTTGATATCGATAAAAAAGATGCATCCTTTTTTTATCATATATAATATCACAAGAGAAAAAATTTTGTCGGCATAATTTTCGAAAGGTATGAAAGTTTGTTGCTCATGACATTTTCGACAAAATCACTCGCCTCGCGGCTCGTGATTTTGTCAAAAATGTCATTCGCGAAATTGCCAGAAAGCAACAAACTTGATAAAACCTTGAGAACAATAATTTTGCTTACACAATTTTTTCTCGAGTGGTATTCGACATGACTATTTCACGAGAAAAAAGACAAAGAACAATAAAACTAGAGAGCTTTTATTTAAGATTAAAACAAAAAAATAACTTATTTATTGATATAAAAGTTACAGTTACAGAGCCATGGTAGCAAAAATTCTTTCGATCAAATATTAAAATTTTGTCGCTGTAAAAATCACATGTGAATTTTGTCCAGGTAGATGCAGGTAGTAATCTTGCCAGTAGAAAACAGGCCGTTGCTATGACATTTTGCCAGTGTAAAACATTCTAGTGAAATTGTCTGTAGTAATATATTAAGGGATAGGGAAATTATCGAAAATCATTACGAAGATTTTTTGCCGTGGAAATCGCTCGAGGGCTTGCCCGAGAGCGATTTCCTAATGGCAAAAAATCTGAGAATGATTTTCTGATTATTTCCCAATCCCGAAATGTATTTTGAAGATTATTTACCAAATAAAAAACTAACGATTTCTGACGGGTGAGCTTTTCACTTTTGACAAGGGTGATTTTCACCGGAGAGCGGGAGATTATCAATAGTAATATGTTAAGTGCATGTAAAATTGCTGAAAATAATGCATGAAGGTTTGTTGCCCTAGAAACAGCTTGAATGCATTTTTATTGTTATTTACCAAAAAGTGCCCGACCGAAGGGAGGGCACTTTTTAAGGTAAATAACAATAAAAATGCATGAAAGCTGTTTCTTTAGGGCAACAAATCTGAGTGCATGATTATCAAGCCATTTTACATGCACGAAATATATTTTTTAGACTATTTCCTGAATGAAAAACTAGTAGGTGCAGAAATATAAGACAACATTTTTATTTCGAGCAATACAAAGTATTACAATTGAAAACACAATTATTATAATAGATGGTATTTGCAGAAGCAGTAGTTGCTGATTGAAGTCCTTCAGGATTCAAAGCTGCTATTGTGGTCCGATATTTTCAGATATTATGTCGTTCAAGGAAAATGCTCCGAAACGAATAATTTTGATAAATTGACGCGAAATTGTCAAAGCAGAAATTTCAACTTGTTGTGACAGTGACGGCTATTCTCGTAGGTAACCAACAATGAAAAACCAGAAGAGTGCAATTTTCAGCTCAATCGCGACCGAGGGCTGATTTTCACCGAAAATCAAGTGAAAAGCGCATTGTAGTTACAGTATATGAGGGAAATAGTCGCTGGATTTCTGACGGGTGAGATTTTCACTTTTGACAAGGGTGATTTTCACCGGAGAGCGGGAGATTATCGCTGAATAATCAGGTGAAAATCAACCCGCTTTTATAATGGATGAGGTAAATAATCGCGATAAAACCCTCTCCAGCTAAAAATTAAATGGTAAAAACCTCTCCAGCTCAAAATCGAGTAGCTTTTCTTTTTCATTGCTCGGCAACCTGACATATTGTTACAAATTAATTTGATGATGTCAAACATTTTTTTAGTGAAGTATTATCTTTTTTTAATGTCTATTCATGCCAAAATTCGTGAATTTCTCCAGCTAAAAATCACTCGATCTTTTTTTTTAAGATCGGATAAACTTTTATTTTTTAATCTCAAACTAGATCACTTTTTAGCAATTTAAACTCAAACAAACGGTAATAGATCATTTCATTTCGTTTGTTCTCGTTAAATTTCTAAGCAATCTAGTTTTCGTAAAAAATAAAAGTTTATCCGATAAAAAAAAAGCTCTTGTGGTTTTACATATGATAAATTACTTGCCTTTCTGGTTGGGGATGTATGGAAAAAGGAGTTGGATATAAATTTACTTTAATTTCTTTTTACATACATTAGTAATCTAAACAAATAAATACATGAGAATGTCATAAACTTCTTATGTAGAAACAAAGGCTTACAGCATCTCTGTCCTTTTCAATCCATAAATAAGACCAATCACCCGCTTTTGGATTAAAAATATTCTCCTACAGCCAATCGAGTTTCCCCAGAGTATAACGTTATAGCTGATATCACTATAAACCAAAGAATAATATACCTGCAACAGTACCCCTTCCTCAAGTAAGAGCCTTATTTGAAGAATGGCAAACTAGGCAGTGCTGCATTTCTTCGCAACATGTTCCACATGGGATTTCCATGTTAAGAATTGGTTCACATACAAGCCCAAAAATTTGCAGTTTTCCGCAGCACCCACTAAGTTCACAGTTATAGTTGGTGAATTAGTCCTGCATCTAAAATTAACCAACACTGTCTTTTGAACGTTCAGAATTCTTTTACACCGTCAATCGAAGTCACTATTTAGCCATTTTCTAGATATGGCAACTGCATTGTCATTATGGTGGAAAAATGGATCAATATACTTTTCGAAGATCTCTTGCCATCAGCATTTTAGAAACTCATAAAAAAACAATGAAAGAGGCCCGGTACGATCTAATGCTAATGACAGAGCGTCTTCCAGATTTGATGGTAGAGATTATCTTGTGATTTATCAAGACAATTAAATAATATTATTATGATGTCTCTAGTTTCACAAAAAAAGTGCAGTTCCAATGCAATAAATGCATCCCAAAAATTGCTTTTAAAACAAATATTATATTACTTAAAGAAAATTTATATTTTGTAACTCTATCTGTTGTAATTGATTTTTATATTGGTTTATTTTTACTTTTGTATTACCAATGTAGTCAGACTCTGTATGTAAATAAACATGGTGTGTATGCCCGAATATTTATCATCCTATATGATACCACTGACATTTATAAATGATATTAGACTTTTGTTTTTTGTCAAACCTTATTTTCCTTAAAATCAGGTTCGTTTTGAAATTAAAGCCCTGTATGAGCGTTCCTAAGGCTATGATGTTATTTAGGCACATCACCTTACAATTAATGAAAAGTAAAGAAAATTAAGGTCCTAATTAATTGGCCTCCATAAATCCACCAAATGACTAGGCAGGTTAGCAATATCAACAATGTTCGTCTTATAAAATTATCAGCTTAAAGAAATAAAATAAATGTTTTCCACTGACATAATCACCCTAAAACACCCTGTATATAATAAGAAAGGTCTGCAGTGCCAGTGGATCGATACAATAGAAATGAGAAATTTGCCCTTTACCACCACGAATTAAAGCGTAAACATCCGAGTCAATGGACACAATTTGTATTGTCACATTGACCATTTGACAATGATTCAAGATAAATTATTATCGACAAGGTGTATTATGGGCTATTGATTTTCTAGAAATGGGTCATTAGGTATTTGAGTTGGTCAGTGTGGTTCTGTTTATTTGTTCTGCCAAAGGCATTGTGAGGAATAGAGAAAGTTGGCAAATACATTTTTATATACCAATTTCCTTTACTAGTACAAACACTATTCATAAAGTAAATTAAGAAATTTTGAAGACTTATTACTGAATTTATTATTTCTAGTGGAAAGTGTCGTTATAGTCTATTTAGTTCAGGTAATAGCAGCAATAGCCTGAAAACACAATTTAAAGAGATGGCCCATTTCGCAATAAGACCTGATTATATTTAAATAATTGCACAAAGTCGTCTCATAAAATTCCTTGCATGTATTTATTAGATAAACTCAATTGTTACATATCGTCGCCTTCCACACAAAGTGTCGTAAGCAGCATTTTATAAATTTTATAGAAGAGCGAAAAATCGAAATTCGGTCTATCATAAGTAGACGCATCGAGAAAACTATTTTTAGCTGCTTTTTAACTTTAACATAAAAACACATAATAGTAACTCTATCATTTCCTGCATTAAAGTTACCAATAAAGTTTTTGGTTTTCCAGATTTTCATAAAAATTGTCACTTACGTCAGTTTGTGTAAATTATTTCTTGAAGTACAGTGTAGATAGGAGCTTTGAAATAAAACATTAACTTAATGAAATGATTTATTTGTTTTAAAATAATGTGAATAATATTGCAAAAAAAGTATGTAAATTAAAACACAGTAATGTTAATAAGATAGTAAACTAATTTTCGTGCGGTAAATTATAATAAAAAATTTTTAACTCCGGCATTCTTATTACAGGAGTATCGCCTTTACATAAAGAAGTAAGATCATCGTATCTTTTCTTACTTATTTTTGGTGGAGCAATATATAAAGGGTCGACCCTAATATTGACAATTCCGCCTTCTAGCCGTTTTAATTGAATGAAATCAAACTTTGTTTGTAAATGGCTGTTTTTGAAAAATATTTTTGATGGTTCTCTTTTATCCACCATTAGCTCCATAATATCGGTCCAATTCAAGTTATATCCTCATTACTGATACGAACAGTCAAGATTTTTAGAGTTTTCGACACAGTTTAAAAAAACAGAAAATCTGTGTAATTCATTGGCATAGTTTTGTATGGTCTTTTTCGCCTGGCTAACTCGAAAAAGTGATAAAGTTGGCTGGGAACAAAAATATCACCAGCTTGTGATAAAGCTGTACCTATGGCACTGTGTGCCGAGTCGCCCTCGCTCTGGCCGTGATTTGTCTGAAAAAAGCGCAAGGATATTGATTGGATTTCTTTAAATTCCTGAACTGAATATAGCAACATGGCAGCCATTATGAAATTTTTATTTTGTTCAGAACATCTGTCTGAATAAAGAAAAACAGATTTTATACCTTGTGTAGAGTAATACTGTAGGCCTTAATACACACAAGTAGATATTTCTGATTCTCCCCGTTTACTCAACGATTCGTTCCAGGGAAATCAGATACATTCTTTAGTGCCAATATTATAGACTGTAAAATTGAAATTAGACAGACGGCATTTATAAAAAATTGCACTTTCTCTGCTTATGGGCAAGTAGATGACCTGCTGCAGATCAAAAACTTCACATAATGTATTTTTAACCCTTGAGATTTAGATTCTTCTTTTGGCTCTCTTTCTTTTACTTTCTCTAAACTATGTTTCTCATATTTATCTTTAAATTTTATTTTTGTTTCATCATCCCTCTGATTATAGGTTAAACATAAGGAGCACATATCTTTTTTTGGACGAATTACTCTTCGATATGTTGCAAAACCCGGTTTAGTTTTTAACCCTGCAAGTTCCAATTCCTGTAGGTACATGGCATACATTTTTGGTAGCGACAAATCAGGATGAAGGTATAACTTGGAACTAGAAGATCGACAATAATGGGATTCGACCTAATAACTTTACTTACGTCACTGCATGTTTTGTAAATTTTTCTCACTAATTGACGCAAGTTAATATAAGTCGTTTGGTCTGATTTTTTAAACCGACTTTGTTAGATACGATATTTTTTTTTGCCTTTACAAATTTGAAACCATTAGAGATACAGTTACGGCACTTGGTAAGAAAAGAAAGCGGATCAAAATTAGCATATTCACGGCCTAACTCAATTTGTTGATTTTCGTCACTTACGACACTTTGTGTGGAAGGCGACGATATGTTCCCGCTAAAAGGGGTATTACAAGACTTACCATTCAAAACAATTTTTTTTAATTAACACGGAATGAAACACGTAATAAATATTACAGATAAAAATAAGTAACTAGTTAAGTTACTAACTAACAAACATTTTATCAGTGGCGGCTTTTTAGAGGCGACAGGGTCGGTATCAAGCAGACAACATACAGTATATATTATTTATCTACATGAATTTGTATTTCTAATGACCCGCAAACTGCCAGTGAATAACCGTTATACTTTTTAAATCATCCTTGTAACTAGGTCCGGCAAGTAGACCTACCATAAGAAAGAACTTCAAAATTCTAGGCAATCAAACATGCATATTTAATATATATAGTAATATATTTGATAACTTCACATACCGTTAGAAACGGCAAAAACAGATTTGCCGGTAAATTTAAGGTTTGTTCCAACCGGACCAAAAACCGTATCAGTACAGTCCACCGAACGGTCGCACAACTAATTTATTACTGCAATAGTCGATTGTCAAATTCAAAACTTAATATTGACAGGCTGGAAATAATCGCTCCGGCATAGAATAGCTGGTTGGAACAAACCTTTCAAGAAAGTAATGGTATTATCAAGGAAATAGTTATCAAAATGTGTCAGACATGTTTGCTGCTCTGTATCCGAATACCTGCAAAATCTACAGTCGAAAGGACTATCAAGAAATTTGAGACAAAAGGCACTGTAATAAATAACTGCAGATGTGAAGAAAGGCA
Source organism: Polydrusus tereticollis (assembly GCA_963920685.1). Taxonomy (NCBI): domain Eukaryota; kingdom Metazoa; phylum Arthropoda; class Insecta; order Coleoptera; family Curculionidae; genus Polydrusus; species Polydrusus tereticollis. Next base: position 123,608,933 of record OY987329.1, read on the forward strand.
GGAACAAAGAAGAGATGCAAGAATTATTAATTACCTATTAATTAGTAAAATATTGAAACATGTAAAATGTCATAATTAACCTTGTAATTGGATACTTTATTTTAGTTTTATTCAGATTAATTTGTACTCATAAATACACCTTTAATATTTTCGATGTACGAGTTTTTATAACAATAAGGCACACATTTCAAAATGACAACTTTATTTGACAGTCATCTTTTACCTTGACTGGTGCCCGCAAATACGGGGCCATAAAAAGGAGAAATAGTTAAAAAGAAATCGGCGATAACCCGTAAACGGGCTTATCAAAAATATCTAAAGTTATTCTTTTGAATGTGGGTTTTAGTGCTCTTTAATAAACCTAAATAGAATTTTTCTCTAAAATAATTAGGGAAGCCAATAATTGACCCCATTTAAAATTACATGGGATTTCCTATGTCCCGCTCGACGATGCAACACCCGGTATATCCAGGGGGGGGGGGGTTATGGGGGTCATGATCCCCCTCCCAAAAAAAATTTGATACTACATAATATTATCATGAATAAATAATGCTTGATTTATATTATCTCAGGCCTTACTTTTCGCATAGAAATAAAAAGCTAAATTAAGTAATTTATCATACCTACATCTGTTTAATGCAAATATTAAAATAGTATACAAACCCGAAATATGGGCGTGGTCGGCAAAAATTTTCGCCTGCCGACCCTGACTGGCAACTTACGAGCCGCCACTGCATTTTATGAGACGTCAACTTTGTGCAATTTAATTTATTGTTAAGCATACTATCTTTAGACTCATTAAAGTTAAGCTAGTAGACATAACCAATGCCACATACCTATATACCTATACAGGGTTTTTACAATAAATAGGCGTTTTTAATGAGCCAATCAACGGAACTTTTCGAAATTTAGTTTTTTTGCATAAACAGGCATACTCTACCCAACTAAAATATTTCTCCTTTGTACTTTCATATTTTGAGGCGAAACTTATTTTTGCAATGTCTATTATTTCAGACCAGTTATCTCTTATTGCAATCTATCTTGTCATAAACTAAGTTCATGAGTTAACCAAACTCTCCTTTTACTCGCCGATTTCAAAAGTCCTTTCTCAGTCAAAAATTCTACACAACTGACCAGTGAACTCAAAAACTTTCATATTCCTATCTTTCAATTATACCCCCTAACGAATGGGTTCACCTAGTAAGTTACTTTCAGAAAATTTTTTCAAAAAACAAAAAAGAACTAACTATGGCTTCAACACTCTCGCCATTCCTGGCAGAACTTTATATCTCGAATTTAGAATCTTAAATATTGGAAAATCCTCACTACACCTTGTCACTATTAAAAGACACGTCAATGACATTTTTGCAACCTTCAATGGCAATTCAGAAAACCTTTCTTTCTAACTTCTTAAATTTTTTCAAGACCATACATCCCTCAATTAAATTCACCTTTGAACTCACCTACACACCCCACTGAAAAATTCTTAGGATAGTTACTTGTTTTTATCTGTACCTAAGGTATATTACGTGATTGTATTCTTTTTAATTTAAAAAATATTATTGTTGTGAATGTTAGGTAAAGTAAAGACTTTTTCAGTTTTTTCCCTTGGAAATTTAAAATTTAAAGTTACGCACTTGTAGGCCTGATGATGGCCTTATAAGGGCGGATCATGGAACTCTTAAGTTTACGAGTATAATAAACCGGGTATTTTATGAGCCACCGACATTGTGCTTTAATGATTTTTTTCCACTACTAACCTATAACATCGCCATTATTGACCGATGATTAACGTTAGAAATCGTTTTTCTCTACCTTATAAGTTATTATTGACCATGGTCAATAATAAGGCATTGAAATCCATTATTGACCGATTTTCAAGAATCTATTTGAATGCAGGTAACTTGATTTTTTGATTCTACAACATGAATTTATAAAGATGAATAACCTGAAAGATGTGTGGTTAGGAAACCAGATAATTATCAATACATATTGATATTGTAAAATATCGATACAATCAACATTTTTTCTGTTTCCATCCTTAATTCTGGAGGTGTACACATAATAATATCACTAACATTTTCTTCGCTCATTTTTTAAAAAAACGGAAAACACGTGAAATCTAATGACATAAATGAACAAAAATTGACATTAACAAAGCCAACTGACAAAACAACAACATATTTTGCCAATTCCAAAGCGCAGGTAACTTGATTAAAAAATATACTTATACCTACCTATAATTTTTTATAATTATTAATACTATAAAGATAAATGTCTTATAAAAGTTTGTAGTAGTGGAAAAAATATTATATTAACCACGGTTTAGACAGCTTATAGCCCTCGCGTCTTAAATCCCTCGTCGCTCCGCTCCTCGTGATTTAAACTTGCCACTCGGACAATAATAATGGCTGTCTAAACCTTGGTAAATAATATACTATTATTATATAAATCAGATCTCTTAGAGAAATGGACTACTGAACTAAACTAACCAAAACACCTGTAGCTTTAGAACAGTTTGTATACTCAAACTAGGTTTTGGGCATAGCGAAGAAGCCTCAAGGCATGGCCTAACTTTCAAACAAATATCAAAGTTCAAAAATATCAACATTTATCACAGGTCATGTTTTTCGAAAAAAAAAACTGGAAATTAATTAATGTCTCAAAAACCGTAGGTAACAAAATAAATAAAAAAAAATAAGTTTAGATATAGCGTGTTCCGTTTAACATATTAAAGTTGTTGCTATTTTCCGATAGAAGCGGCAATACTGCACTGTTAAAAATATTTTAGGTGGCTAGAGCCTGTCTGTTTATAAAAAAAACAAACAAATTTTTGGACCGACCTGTTGACTGATTCGCATAAACGTCTAATACCTATTTTATCAACCTTGATTCACTCTGTACCTATGCACCTGTAAGTATAGGAAACTATTCAATAAATTTTGTTTTTTTTTTACACAATAAAAATATAAAAGAATAAAATTATAATAATTTAGCTATGTTTCCTGATACAAGTACATAAAAGTAGATTCATTGAAAACATTAAATCTGAGATTGACATTTCCTTTCTTACTAAATTACAACTGAAAGTTATAATTTTTGTAAACAGCATCGTTATTATATTACCTACTACTCGCAATAATAAATTAAACATTTATTGTTGCTATAAACATATATTATGGAGCTTACTTGGGAAATCATATGTAAATAAAGTTTTATTATCTTATATCCATTCTTGTTATGTCTTTCTAATAAGTGGTAGGAATCACAAAATATCAAGGAATCAGTATTTTGGGTTGGTTGTTTTATTTGTATACAGGGTGTTCGGAAAGTACCTCCTAATTTCTGGAGAGCATACAAAGGAGCTCAAGATAACCCTAATTAGCCATAGAAAAAAAAATTCCTAAAGTACCACACAACGAAGATGCAGAGCCCCAAAAGGGTACCCAGCGATTTACTATCTTGACTCTAACTTTTCAACCGACATGTATAATTTAATGAAATACTCAAAAGTTAGTGCCAAACACAAACAGCTAACAACCAGGTTGTTATTGTTAATACCTACATAATGAATTACTATAATTAAAACCGCCCTGAAGTAAAAATAATTAAGAAAAAAAATTGAAGAATATTCTTACGCAGAATATGCTGATATGCATTTAATTTGTGGTGAAGCGCTGTTCAACTCTTCGAAGGCAAGAAGAATTTATTCTGAAAGATTTCTAACCCGAACATTGCCAACTCAAGAAACCTTTCTAAGGGTTGATCGGAGTCTAAGGGAAATAGGTAAAAGATGAATAAAAGTAATTATTAGAGTTAACGAATTAATTGGCCGCCAGTGTTATCCTTTTCAAAATAAATAGGCGCCAGTGTTATTCTCTCCCATAATATCGCGGTGCTAGTATTTACGTTAGGGTAACCTAAAATATACTACAACAAGGCAACCTATCCACCCTTACTCTGACAACCCTACGCCCTGAAGGAGCTTCAGACAACAGTCCCTAAAAATGACCTATGTTGTGCTGCCTGAAAACTCACCCCTTAGCTAGCTCAACTCAGGGTAGGTTCGCTATTTTGCTTCTAGGTTTAGAGGATTAGCACTCTTATATAAGTAAGTTAAAGTCAAATCCTGAACCTTAGTTTTATTTTACTTAAAAACCCTTAAATGTTCTTCTTAAAATAATATTGCAATCGGTTTAAAATAGCTTCTTCCAAGCTCTCATTCACTTAAGTCCCTCAAAGTTACTCTCTTTCAAATAAAAGTCAAATTTTAGCAGAGGCCAATACAAATATTTTTTATTACTTATGTCGTGTTAGGCCCTTGGCTACTTGGATTCATAAATGCAAGTTCGGAACCTCTTACTTTGGTGGACAATAGGTACTTAAAGTTAAAAGATAGTGAAGTGAAATGTAATAACAAAATGGTAGTATTAGGTTTGACATAAAAATTCTGAAGGTTTAAATTACAAAGTTATCATTAAATGAATAAGTAAAAGTCAAACCCTATTTAACCGGGCCTTGCACAAGACGGCAACTGTCAGGCATACACTGTAAAAAATGATTGTTTAGTCTGACCTGGCAGCCACATAGACCTACATCAAGGACATTGTCTCAGACTTGGAATTTCCGCAAAGTCTGTGCAAGAACCTCTCACAACTAACTAAATTTACCGTAAGAGCATTGTTAAAGAACAATACAAAATCTTGCGAGTACCTGGGGTTACTAGATATGTATACTAGCCACCCGGACATAGATAAGTTAAAATATTAAAGTTACAAGCGTTAAAATTTGAAGAAACAAAAGGTTTTTAGGCGGGAAACAAAAATATTTACTTTATAATAATAAATTGTAACTATATTTACAACGAATTAAGCTGTAACAGACCACCTAACGTTTCAAACTACTAGAGACTCTTGTGCCGTCTTAACGCTATGTCGACATACGCTACACGTTTTCAATGCACAAGTTCTGTACATAACATGGGCGCAAAACTTTATCAAAACACTGTATATAGAACAATACGCAAATACAAAATATTAAGATTTTAAGTTGTTACTATGTTATAACATAGTCAAGAAAAATGATACTTAGCTGAAACTTTATGCGCTACCCAAAGTTCATGAAGACTCGATCTTCAATACAACATACACATGGTCCCTGAAACAGATAACGTGGATACTGCTACACATCTAGTCTCCAAGAATTCAAATGGTAGGTACATGGCAACTGGCACGTCCCGCGTCCAGGTAACTTCAATAAGAAAACTAGTACTCCAGTTTGGGCTTTTAGCCCCTACCAAAAAAAAACCCTAAAATCGAATTTTAGATGTACAACATGAAAGGGAAAACTTTCATAAGACTCATCGAGGGTAATTTAGATACTAAAGTTTAAACCTACCTCAAAGAACTAACAAAAGTTCCAATCTACCAAATAACGTCGAGGACCGCTTGTTGAAGTTGATGGATTAATCGGCATTCCGCCCAAAGAATAGGCAAACTACAAAGCCATACCCTTATTTAATATACTTGTGGATATTTTATCGGCACCAGATGGCTTTCCCTGTCCAAGAAAACTAAAATTCGGGAGCTACATCCACAAACGTGCTTTTCCTTCAAGTGTTTATTGTCGAAAGGGCCGATAACATTCCCACTTCAACATATATAGTTACCAAAACAATCGTCGACAAATTAGTCATACATATCCATGAAATTGAAAACTATAACCCCTTATACACCATAGAAAACTAACGGCGACCGAAGTCAACCAACGCAACCAAGGCAAGAATTAACCAGACGTGGTCGTGAAAATCCACAGAACTGTCAGTCTGACACTAAATCACAGCAGTCATAATATTTGACCTACCTCTTATGTTCAAGATTACAAAGTTATTTCTATTCATAACTTGAAAGTTGACTAATTACTAATCAATTAAAACAAGGAGTTGAAATAAGACCTGTCTGCAGGTAGTATGAAACAAAAAGAAATCAATCCACTTGGCTATGTCTTACAAGATACACAACATTCCTGAAATATAAACATAATCAACAAAAGTTTCAAACTGAAAATAGTGAAAATATTTTCTATTGCAAGGTAACTTAATTAGTAATTAATGTTTAAGGTGAGAGTCTACCTAGGTACTTTAAAAAGTGAAAACAGAGAACTTAACATAGATAACCAAACTATAAAAATGCAATTTTCGAACCGTAATACGGGTCATTCTTGCCCCGACGTGGCGGTGAGGGACCTCCCAGGAGAGCACAAGATCCTCACGTACAGGAACAAATTTTGCAAGATATTGCTGATAACCCTTCAAACAGCATAAGAAAGATCGCGACACAAAACAATGTTACAAAGTGGGTTGCACATGAAACTCTAAAAGAAAAGTTACTTCGCCCGTACCATGTTCAAATAGTACACGGTATGTCTCCGGATGATTATCCAGCAAGGCTTAATTCAAATCAAACACCAACAAAGGTTTATGGTAAATATGTGAGCTAGCATTGTCGGAAATAACCTTAGAGGTCCACTTGCTTTGGAAGAAAGACTTAATGGTGAGATTTATTTACAATTTTTGCAGCAAAATTTGAATAATTTATTGGAAGACGTGCCTCTTATAACCATTTAGTACGTCAACACTTAGCAAGCGTTTTTGGCCCTCGATGGGTAGGTCGAGGTGAGTCTGGTTTATGGCCACCAAGGTCTCCAAACCTAAATCACCTAGACTTCTACTTCTGGGAACATCAAGAAGAACTAGTTTATTCAAAACACATCATTTTAACGAAGTCCGTAATGATGCCGGAATATTATCTGCAGTGCAGCAGGATAATATTCAAAGACTAAGAAAATGTATTGAAGTACGAGGAGCCGAGGAGCTCATATTGAACATTTGCCAAAATAACATTTAAACGTTTTCATTATTTTGGTACTTTAATAACACTGTAAATTAATTAAGCTCCGATCAAGCCTGTGAAAGGTCTTTCGACTTGACAATGTCTGAGCTGAAAATATTTCAGCATATAGTGTTCTTGTATTCCAAGAAATGGAAAGCGCTTCCCAAAAACTAAATGCACATCAGCATATCCTGCGTATTTTTTTTCTACCTGTTTGTGTTCAGCATTAGTAACATTTGAGTGTTTCGCATAAAAATCGATTTAACTCAAAAACCGCCAGTTTTATCGAAATTAATTTAATATTTAAAAAATCAGTTTTTAGTTTAAGTTTAATGCCTTTTTATTGCCTCTATAAAATATTAAAATTTCATTGAATTATACAAGTCGGTTTAAAAGTTAGAGCCAAAAATCGCTGGGTACCCCTTTGAGGCTCTGTATCTCCATTAAGGGGCACATTAGGATTTTTTTCAATGACAAATTAGGCTTATGACTGACCTTCTGTATGCTCCCCAGAAATTAGGAGGTACTTACTGGACACCCTGTTTATAATATTATAACGCTGGTGTTGATATTTCGGACTAATAGACCTGTCTTGAAAATCATAAAAAAGCAGGGAAAAGTGTAACATTAAAAACTCAATTAGCGTTCTCTTTTCGTGCACATTTAGGTACTGCAATTACATTTAAAAGCCGTCCAGTTAAAACCTTGACAGTGTGCGCTCTGACAATATCAAATTAGTTACTCAAAAAATAAAGTAATTTCGCACTCGCTTGGAATTAACTTCTTAAAATTTCTTATTATATTGTCAGTGGCGCGACTAACGAAAAACGAAATAATTTTATTTTTAAAATTTATTTGTTTATTTGAAACAAAAATAATACTATGGGAAGGATTTGTATATTCGTGATGCAATTCAAATTTTCACTGCGCTTTATTCTAATTATTTATGCCTCGTAAAAGTGACACAAAACTTGCCATTTATATCATCAGATTCTGGCGAAGTATTTTAAACGCCCTAGGTTATGCCGGTATAAGACTGAAAATGTCTTGGTAAATTAATTCATTAAGGTCCGATTGTATAAACAGTTTGAACTGTAGTTTACTGTTGAACTGCAGCTCAAGTAAAGAAAAATTTGGTACCAACAGTATTTTACAACGATCTTAATTCAAGTTCAGAGTTCAGTTGAACGCGCACGTTCGGCCGTTCAGAAGTTAAACTGTCTATCTAAGTAATTTTCCAACCTATCAATGTTGTGTTGTATTTTGAATCAAAGTGCTTTATTGTCCAAGAGGTATCATAATATATGAATCTTATTAATTAACACAGCATGATAACTTATTCAACGACACATGACTCAAAAAATTAGAAGTAAATACATCGACTATGAATACATACACTATGTACGATGGTTTCTTGCCGGTGCATCATTACTTCCCCGTGACTAAAACCATATGCATCAAACCAAAATTACAAGGTTCTAAAAGTCTAAGTTCATAAACGTCAAGGTTTTGCTGTTTAGCGTTAGGATTTAATAACAATAACAAATATCCATAATTACGTACCGCCAACACGAAAGTGCGATAAGAATTTCTCTGACAAGAATAGCTTATAGGGTTAAATTGAATTGCAAGACACAGAAACGTTTAAAAACGAATTAAAGGTGACATATGAATTAATTATTAATTTGTTGAAAAAATTCGTCTATATTATAAAATCCTCTTGACAATAGCTTGACCTTCAATTATTTTTTACCAAACAGTTTAAGGTTCTGGCTATTTCTTGTCTCCAAGCTCAAGTGGTTATAAATCTTTATGCTATTATAAATGGAGGAGTCCCTAATGAGGCTCAGGCGATGATTTGGTAGAGGTATATTGTCTGTCTATTTTGTAAAATGAATCTGCTGGTGATTAGGAAAATGAGTTTTGTTTTTATAGATAAGGTATGCAGTTTCTAAGATAAATAACCAATAAGCATGCAAGGGTTAGTAAATTATTGGAGATGGAAAGTGGTTTGTAATAAGCTCCAGGATAGGCAATTAGGCATGACATAAGTACCTTTTGGCTCTTTTCTAGAGGATGAAGACAGACTGGAAAAGATGCTGTAAACAGGCACCCCAGACTATATGTTGCTGAAACTTTAAGCTGTCGTCCAAAACTAAGCTAAGAAACCTAGAGTTGTTAACAGAAGTGATAGAGAGATTACCTATCTCGATGGTATTTAGCGTACAGTTAAACCCAATCATGTGAGTCTTCGAAAGAATCAGCCCTAGACGATTTGAATCACACCATTCTTTAATATTAGAGGAGTCAGACGATATATCAGTCAAGAGCTGGTCTTTATCTCGATTTCCCCATGCCACAGACGCATCTTCTGCGAAAGCCGAGATGGAGCCAGATATGTCAGGTTGAAGAGGATCATTGATATATATCAGAAATAAAGTTGGACCCAAGACTGAACCCTGAGGCACCCCCCGCTTTTTTTATAGCTGTGTCGCGAAAATTTTCTTGTAGCAATATCGTCATATTGATATTTTAGTTTCTAAAAAGGTACGAGTTTTACGAAGCAATAACTAATGATCAGGATTTTTGGGTCTTGTGGATGCTGTTATGAATGCTAGGATGACACGGACATTCAGGCAATATCCTGAATCTTTTACTAAATAAATAGACAAGCAAGGATTTCGATTCAATTGAAAGTAATTATCCAGTCATCTCTTCCACGCCAGAAGGTAAAATTAGTTTGTTTGTATTCATTGATATATATTTTTTGGCTATTGATTCGGGAAATATCGCTATACCTATGGTACAAGCCTATGTTAGATAATGTACCACACGCACTTAGTAGTTCTCTGTAATGAACAAAATGCAATATTTTAATAAAAACCATTGTATCAACTTATTTTATATTTGGATAGCCATAAAAGCATTTTTGTAATGTGCATTTTCACATGTAAAATTAACTCCTCTTAAAAATTTTCTCGGCAAGCCTCAACTGCCCTTAGAAAATCATGTGCCTCGGAATTGTTGCAAAATGCTAAGAATCTGCAGTGTAATTAAATTAGTAAAAGTGTCTACTGACAGTTTGTTTTTGTTCATGTAATTCGAAACAAATTGATATAGAAAATCGTCGATAATATCGAGAAATTGTAAATGTATCAGCATTAGGTATTTAAAAATAAATTGTTTGGCGGAGCTGGGTGAGTATATTTGGTCAATAAATTTCTGATGCGCAGCCACTGTTCCCAATCGCAAAGTACTCGATTTTATCTGGTAAACCGATCGTACACGCAACTGGGAAGTAACGAACAAACTATAAGCTTTATAGTTAAGGCTGGCAAAGTTTTTTTGTATATCAAGGAGACCGAGGGCAACATGCAACTATGGAAATAGTTTTTCCTTCCATTTGGATAAAGATAAAAATGTGCAATTAAAATTAGGTGCAGAAAATAGGCGGGTGATATGCAAATGGTTTAAGTAACAATAAGTTTTATCGGGAGATATTGCCACTGATCAAAATTTGCTTAAAATGCTTTACTAAATATTTTTACTAAATATTTTTGTTAAACAGTTTTTAATAATATTCGAAATGAACAAATTGGTACATTAAAATAAACCAACTGACAACTGGTCAAAATAGAAATAGGTTATAAATAGTTTTTTCTTTTCTATCCAATTAATATTATGATATTTTAATCTGGTTAGAGTAGAGATTATCTAAAAAGACCGAAAAACAAGAATAAATTAAAGGGAATATCCAGTTGACGCCCTTTAAAGAGAGAAAAATAATAAATCATATAAGTCTTAGCGTTCTATTCTTTTAGCAAATTTTAAATTATGTACATTAAAAAATACATTAATTAACACCTTTTAGATATAAATATAATAAAAAGAAAAAAAAATACAAAAATATATTTCATATTTATATTTATAACATTTTTATAAAAGAATAAAGAAATAAACATACAACTACATACAAAACAGTTAATCTGAATCTGATGATAAAGAAATATCACTTTCAGAATCTGAACCAGAATCGGACACATGAATCATTAGTGGCTTAACCTGAACATCCAGAATGTGTTCTTTTTGCGAATAATCCCTTATAATATTATTTGTATATCAAACACAATCATACCAATTTTCGGGAATACCTAATGGTTTGTAATTCCTCTTTCCAGACATTCAAAACTGCATTTTCATCTTTCCTGTCTTTTCCAATAATTTGTTTATTAAAAAATGTTTTGCTTTGGGCCCAAATTAATTCAATAGCGTTAAAAATGCGGTTGTAGGGCGGCAATCTCAAAACTTGATGACCCATAGTACAAATTAATTAATCTACGGCATATCCTAATTTTGCTTTGTATTGTTTTACTATTTGTAGCAATTCGGGTTTGAGTGCGTTCTCCATAAAATTGATATTTTTTGCTTTGTAGCCAGGAAATGATATCAGATTTTCTCGTTGAAGCATTTGAAACATTTTCGCTGAGCCGTGAATGGTACCTTGCATTGTCCACAACAACAAGAAGCGAAGGTTTTTCGAGCCGAGGTAAAAGCTGTTCTTCCAACCATTTTTCAAACAATGTAGAAATTATGTTGTCATGATAGTCAGGGCTTTTATTTCTTGTAGAAAAAACTAAGTCTGTCCCATCTATAAAGCCATCTTTGGTGTCAGCATGCAAAACTATATCTTTCGCCGTCTGATTGTTTTTTTATTTAAAACTGATTTGATGTTGTCATCATGCCATGTTCTAATATCGCTACCATTTAGAAATATCCAATTATCCATGTTTCGTCTATAAAAACCACATCTAATGGAGTTTCTGATAACAAGTTTTCTGTATATTGTCTCAAAAATTTTATATGTTTTGAAACAATATCCGGTTTCTCCATAATGTAGCGCCTGTCACTGTCCCTTTTAAATTTAAATCCCAAATGCTTTAACAAATGACCTAATGTGGAGTTGCTTAGGTCAATAATTTGTTTGGCATGCAATTCCTCTTTTAGCTTTTGCCGCGTGACATACTTATGCGTGGCAATCATATTGTTAACTACGATCCTTATTTCAGCTTTCCTTGCCTCAGTTAAATCCCTTGTTTTGGGGGCACGCTTTTCTCTATTAGCCTAAAAACATTTTGCTCCGAAGATTCTAAGTCAAATGTCGAATAAACCTCAAAATTCCTCGCCCGTACCTGAGTTTTTGGGTATCTGGGAAAAGGTTCTTTGTTCCGCTCTAATTTCTCACACCTGGCAAAGAGAGGCAATTAAGGGTTGGTACTTGCTAATTTCATGCCTATGGTTTGTTTAGAAGAAAGAAAGATGATGTAGCTTTCTTTGTTCATTTGTTTGTTAATCTCTGTTATAATTCCTTTTATGAATATTCGATTATTTATACTTTACGGTATAAAACAAGCACCCACCCTGTTCTACATTTTCAGGTAAAGGTACTGATGGTAAATAATATATAGTCTAAGAAGGTCATATAAGCATAGTCCTAAACATGTAGGATTACAACAAGTCGACCGAAATTACATGGTTCTAATTAATAAAGGGCTAAAGCACATTGTCTGGTGCGTATAATTTAACAAAATCTTAGGCATAACATGCCAATAATCAGTGCTCACCGGGAATTGTATTATAGAGACAGCGTGTGATGTACAGGAGGATGGGATGTTTGCTAATGGATTCTGTAGTAATTATATTTGTAATCTGGTTATACAACGCACAGGCTGGCTTATTAACCCGATAATACCGCCATTTATTAACCCTATTAGCCATCGTTACCCGTAATGAACGAATGCGATCATTGTATGTATGTACATATTTCGAAAGTGAGCCTTTCACGATATTGAGAACCGGAAATCGGATGTACAGCAAGCGAAATAAATGTTTTTTCAATTAAAAAATACAGGGTCTTAATGAATGTCCCGTAGATATTTAAGGGAGTCAGAAAAGGAAAAAAAAATTATAAACATGCGGTCAAAGAAGCTTTATTTTTGATATACAGCGTGTCAAAGCTTTATTTCTTTTTGTTTTTTTTTCCTAGATTTTCCGAGTTCATTATTTCAAATTTGGTACACTTATTAGTTTTTAAAATCTCTACAATAAAAGATTTAAGAAGTAGTCCATGGTCTGTGGTTATGTATTTTAAAGGGAAATGAAAGTCTGTCTTTACCACCAAAATTTTTTTATATTAACTACACTACACCCTAGATTTGGGTATCGAGGGCATATATATGGGAGGGATTCACCATATGAGTTAGATGTTCAATATACATTCAAGTTTGAAAATTGAGTCGGACTAGTTTCCACCTTAGAAAAGATCATCATCAGCAACTCTATATAATTATAATGTATACAAGGTAAAACACAATAGTGGATGGTTCAATGAATGTGTGTGCCTGCCCATGGACTTGACTGGGAACGTCCCTTTGGCTACACAAATAGGTTAAGAATAAGGGGTTAATTAAAGCACTTGATGAGTATTGAGTGTATAGGTTTTATATTTATTTGACGAAAGCTAATAACTGTAAATAGTAGGAGAAATAGGTCTTAAACAAGTTTGTTTTTTCTCTTGACCCATGCTAGTAGGGAAATGATTTTATTTATTTTCATTAAATTTATTATTGAGAGAAAATGATTAAGATTTTGAATTTGTGGTGGTATTCTTTATGGAATAGACTTTTTAAATTAAGGTGGGTTAATTTTTTTATTTTTTAATATAACATTTTAGATGTCAGGTAGAACTAAAGGTTTGTTTTATGTTAAATTTAGGTACCTTTTAGTTCGTTTTTAACTGCAAAGAGAGAGAAAGAATATTTTAGTGTTGAGTATTTAGTAACACGTGTAAGAGCTGTACTACAGAATCAATAAAATGTAGATAAAATGGTACTCACTTGTATTTCTCAGTCACTCAATAAAGATGAGGCTTTTCTCTTTTTTCTTTTGAGAAGGTAGAACATATTAATTCGGTAATATTTAATCATCAGTTAAATCACTCTAAGTACTAGCAGAGGAATTCAAAAAATGGAGATACCGGAAAGATGGTACTATAATTCAAAGTTTTTCCCTCCTATAACTTTAGTTTCCGGGGTAAACCGTCAAGTCCATTGGCGGCAATATTTGAAAGAAATTGAAGTTAAATGTTAAATTTAGAGACAATCTCAAACCGCAAAGAGGTCATTCCAGCACTAATTAACATCCCCTATTCGGGGTGAATACATGTTTATTTAAGTTAAATTTAGTTACTAGTTATATAAACGAAATTTGAAAATTAATCGATAAAATTAAGTTTGGATTTTAACGTTTAGTATTTTAATATCCTGTATATTATTAACAATTGAAAAAGTAGATATCTTCACCCGAGCACGGCTGAGCGGGGGGCAATGACAGTGGTAGTACCTCAAAGAGTCAACAGGCAAGTAACCTTAATTATCTAAAATGAAGGCAGGCATGAGTGGTGGTTGCCTGCCTTCATTTTAGAGTGTTACATTTTTTGCACTACCACCATTTTCACTCTCCTGAATTTCTTTTGAAATACCCTGTATAAACATTGATATAAAATCTTGACTCCCCGTTCTCTTCTGATTCTTTTTAATCCTCTAAATTTTTATGGTATCTTTCATCGTTTTCTAGTTTTTGCTGAAAATAGTCGTTGATGCAAGCCAAGTATTATCCAAATGACAAAATTAAAAAAAAAACGTAATTGGCTGGGACAGCTCACATTTTAGTTTCTGTTTGTTAACTTTTTAGACGTTTAGAATCAAATAATTTTGTTAGTTGATGTCTCCATTATTTAGAGCTATTTAATGATTGTTGAGTTCACAAACCATTAATATGCCGATATGTGTCTTGCCAATGTTAATTCCTTTGAAGCTAAACGACTATATCGGCAGCATTATCCAAATCGAAGACAGCCTGATCTACGAACTTTTGCACAGGTACACATTCGACTGTACGAAAATAAAAATTTCAAAAATCCACTCATTTGGCAGGGACACATTACACTGTAAGAACTGTCGGAATTGAGAAAGCAGTCCTGAAACCTATGGAAAATGAACCTGGTACCAGTACAAGAAAAATTGCGGCAACTTTAAACATTTCATCTGCGCTAGTTTGGAAAATTTTTATGAATAATTTGATCTATCCTTACCATATCCAGACAGTTTAAGCTCTTCTGCCACGCGATCTTCCACCCGGAAATTCTTGCAGGTGGTTCATTCAAATATTGGCCCAAAATCCATTGTTCGTAAATAAAATTTTATTTGGTGGTGAAGCAGGTTTTGCGAAAAATGTCATCAGAATTTTTCATTAAAATCATTTTTGGGCAGAAGAGCCATGCGATAGTCGAAGTTGGTGGGGTCATTTTTCCTGCCAAGATTAAACGGGCAATATTATCGTCAACTTTTAGAAGAGGAACTCCCGGTGCTCTTAGAAGAGGTATCATTTGAACTAGGAGACTAATCGTGGCTCATGCATGATAATGCACCGCCACATTTTAGTTTGGTGATAAGGGAGCTTTTCAATCGACACTATAATCATTGGATAGGTCGAGGTGAACCTCAGCCATGGCCTCCCAGGTCCCCCGATTAAAATTGTCTAGATTATTTTGTGAGGACATTTATTTTAAAATCGATGGTGTATCAGACTCCTATTCAGACAGGGGAAGATTTGAGGAACAAAATTATAGCTTCATGTGAAATAATTCGCAATACTGGGATATTCGAGAGAGTTCACCAGTCTATGAGACGGAGAGTTGATTCCAGCATATTAGCAAGAGAAGGTAATTTTCAGCAGTTCTTATAATTTTGTTTGTCGTGTAACGTCAGAATTACGACGGCGTATATTTCCTTATTTTTAGGGAAATTTTGATGTGAAAACATCGAGAAAACTGTCCTTTTAGGATGAGATAAAAAACTACACATTAATTTAATTTTGAATTAAAATTGCCCCACGTGTTTATTTTTTTTACATGTTGTTTAAAAATGTAAGTAATCAAAAATAATGAGAAAAGAAGGGGGTATCAAAATATGACATCAGTACAGGGTATCCCAAAAAAAATTCAGGAGAGTGAAACTGTTGGTAGCGCAAGAAATGTAACACTTTGTATACTGCCCCTAACAACGTAGACATTTTATTGTAGAGATTCCCAGAGCTAATAAGTGTACAAAATTTAAAATAACTATCTCGGAAAATATGGGCGAAAAACAAAAAAAACTTCTAAAACATTAAAGTTTTGACATCCTGTATATCAAAAATGAAGCCTTTTTTACTGCACGTTTGACTATTTTTTTTTCTATCTGGACGAGCACTATCACTTAAATATCTACGTGACATCCATCCAGCTGATGCATGGCTTAGTTGAACACAGGAAATTCCATGTAAATTTTGAGGTGGCTAAATATTGGCTTCCCTGTACATTTTAGAGAAAAATTGTATTATCATTTCTTGAAGAGGCCGATATGATATATCCATGTGTCAAGTTTGAATAAATTTTAATAAGCCAATCCTAACTTATTCAATTGAATGTGATGGCAAAATTACGAAATTTTCATAGTTTAGGTAATACAGCAAACACCACAAATTATTATTTCGCATTGACCAAACGAAAAGTAGCGTCAGTGATAACATTTTTATTAAATGCGCTTTAATTATAGCTAAATATGAACTATTTCATTAAGGAAAAAGTAACTATGATTAAGTGGGTTTATACAGGAAACAGTTTAGAGCAGTGTCTGAAATGTTTTCTGTTGAATTCCCTGATAAGCCAATCCCTTCAATTTCATTAATTAAACTTATCGTTAGAAAATTTGAGTCCTATAGGAAATAAATAACTGTAAATGCTCAACTCAGAATGTCAGTAGAGCTGAAGAAACGGATAATAGAGACCTTGATATTTTACTGCACGTGGAGAAAAATAAAATGATTAGCACAAGGATTCTTAGGCAAGCCGTAGGAAAACATCAAACCACAGTGTTGCGCACTTAAAAAAAAACATAAATATTTTCTTTACAAGTATGAAAAACATCAAGAGCTACGGCAAGATGATGAAAAACGGAGAATGGTGTTCTATTTTGAGGAAATGGAAAGAGCAAATAATAATAGTAATTTTTTGAGAAATATTTGTTGATGTACATTCACCCTCAACAACGAACGAAATGTTCAAAATTGCCGGTATTAGAGTCAAGAAAATAAACATCGTCTTGTTCATACTCGGACGCAATATCCATTGCTATGCCCATAATTCTCTCATGGTTAGGGAATAGTTGCAAAATATTTTTAACGGAAATATTATTGGCCCACGGCATCTAATCCTTTGGCCAGCCAGGTCTCCTGACCTTTTGCCAAACGGCTTCTTTCTGTGGAGTCACTTCAAAATTTGAAAATCTAGATCAGCTATAAAACTGTATATCGTTAGAATGTAACAGAATTTCTCAATATCAACTCAGTAATGTTAGAAATGAGTTTTATGATCGGTTATAATATTGCTTAGCTGTTAGTGGAGGATTGTTTGAACATTTAGTCTTTATTCGTTATGTCCAGCTTTACGTCAATTTTCGGCAATAGCGTGATAGAAATTATTTGCTGGTGTTTGCTGTATTACCTGAACTATGAAAATTTCGTAATTTTGCAATCATATTTAATTGAATAAGTTAGGATTCGCTTATTAACATGTGCACATGTGTTTATTATATCGATGTCTTTAAAAAATTGTAACAAAATTTTTCTCTAAAATATACAGGGTACCAATATTTAGCCACCTCAATATGTACATGGGATTTCCTAAGTTTAACTAAGCCATGTATCACCCGGTATATAATTTTTAGTAAAGACATGAGCTTCATTATACCTACTTATGATGGTTTGGGGAAGAAACCTGTATTAAAGAACAGGGTCTGTTTTTCTGTTTTACAAACTCCATCCTAAAAACAGACTTGTTTAAATAATCAGACTCTCTCCCAAGAAACATATTATGTGCACTTGTTTCAAGAAACTATTTCCTAATATACTGTAGATCTCATTACGTTAGAGATATAATTATAATAAGCCCCCTAGGGGATCGGGAAGTAAAATAGAAAAGGGAATTGCTTTAATTTACAAATCATTTCTGAGCTGTTTTATTGAGTGATAAAAAAATACTTTTTTAAATTTCTTCATTTTTTAATATATTCGTAGGTAAGATATTAAATTTTATTAGGGCCAAGGTATATAGCTTAAAAAAATGATACCTCAAATGTGTTCAAAAGTTTACCACGTAAAATCGTATGGCGCTTGAAGCAAATGCATTGCATAAATTTAAAATTCACAATAATTTACATGAATTAGTTATTTTTTCGACGAGCACCCATTTTTCGCTATAAAAATTTCAACTGTCTATTATGAATCCTATGCAAAACAACCGAATTACCCTAATAAAAATTTCAGCCGAATGCACTTTAATTTGTCAATATAATGTTTTACAAAATTTCGTCGGGCACGAGCTTTCGGCTTGAATAATTGAAAAGTTGATTGTAGCCAAAACTGCTTCGTTAAAAATTAAACTAAGCGAATTTCGCGAAAACTTTATTCATGCGGTATACAATTTGAAATGGACCGGAACCCACTCTCGGAAGTCTATATAAAATCCCATATTGAAAGCGTAAAAAGTTTCATTGCAGTTCTCACAAAGCTATTAGGAGATTATTATTTTAGCATATAAGCAGCGACACAGTGGCGTTGATTACAAAAGGTTATTCAATTTGAGTTTCCACATCAGTACAGTCTACAATATGTTTGTTAAGCCACTAGGTCTGCCAACGGCAATGTGTTATTCTTAACATAGAGAAGCAAAAATTAGTTATGGGAGCCGTAGTTTTTCATTATAGAATAGAAAACAATCTTTCGACTCATTCGTAAGAGGGTCTGGGACCTTCAGCCGTCGCCGTTTCGCCGGTGCCATTTCGCCGTCAAGTAGAAATTAATAAAATACGTAATAAATATTTACTTATAATATACAGGGTGGTCCAGTAAGGGTGCCGAGCAGCTGTATCTCAGAAAGCTTTGGTAATAAATTTTCAGGAAAAAAATTTATTTACGAAAATCGGCAAAGAGAAAATGGTGGAAATAATTTTTAAAATTTAAAATTTAAATCAGGCAAGGGCCTAGCGACACTTAAAGCACCGGTTCTCGTCAGATCACCGAAGTTAAGCGGTGTCGAGCGCGGTTAGTACTTGGATGGGTGACCGCTTGGGAAACACCGCGTGCTCTTGTCTTAGGGAAGAGTGTAAAATGAATCGACATCAAAACCATCCTATTCACGCCGGACAGGCCGGATGAGATCGGATATCTCGTAGGATGACGGTGCCGTTTCACACTCCCCAGTCGGTAGACCGCACGATTAAAAACCGTACGGTCGATGACCGGTTCAAGATGGCCTCTGATACGCCGACGAATCGTAAAAAATAATAAATAAATAAATAAATAAAAAAAAAAAATTTAAATCATTTAAAAAAATTGCCCTATTAAGGTACTATCTTGATGCTATTAATGAAAAACTTTTCAATTTTTGCGGAAGCTTGCCCCTAAGTTTTTTTTCGTATCTTAGATAATAAGGGTGGGGGAAGTTCGTGAATACCTTAATTTTAAAAGTAGTGTATTCTTTACACCTTGTATCCAATTTTAATAAACTTAGGCTCGTCTGAATGAGAATTCCGCGGTTATTTAAAAACTGATTTTGAGGATGATCGCTAACTCGTGTTTTGTTTCCCAGGGGGCGCTTTGTATAAAACTTTCAGCTTTTCTCAATTTTCTTAAAAGAATTAAATGGTATAGTGTACTTTTTGGATAAGAGTTTCGAAAAGCACCAAAATAGCTATATTCTGGCCAAAACCTCGTTTTATTATCTTCCATGGTTTTCGAGAGGTCTGCAAATAACTCTCTGAATGAGAAACAACGAGTTGAAATTTTAATGATGAATAATATGAAGAGATCGCAAGATCAGGTTTATTAACTTTTCAATGATATATATCCAAATAGGCCTCCAATCAATCAGTCAACGGTGCGTCGAGTGGTAAAGAATTTTCGAGAAACTAGCAGTGTTAGGAAAGACGCTAGATCAGGTCGATCTAAAACACCAACCGTTGGAGACAAAGCTTTGGATATGATATCATGCTCTCAATACATTAAAATCCAACACAATCATTCAGGCCAATGGCAATCGATATTAATGTGACTCATCAGTGAGTAAAAAATGTGTTTAAGCAGGAGAAGTTGCATGCCTACAAGATAAAGTTGGTGCACGAGTTAAACGAGGACGATTTTGATGAAAGAGCTGAATTTTGAGAGGTGATGATGGAAATATGCAATAACGATAATAACTTCGCAACAAATATTATTTTCTTGTATGACGCTACTTTCCATTTAAATGACATTGTTATTAGACACAATTATCGTTAATGGTCTGCTGAGAATAAGCACTGGTTCCAAGAAGCTCATACTCAGAGGTTCGAAAAAGTTAATGTTTGGGCGGGCATAGTTGGTAGAAGTATTGTGGGACCTTTATTCATAGATGGTAATTTGAATGGCGAAAAATATCTGGACCTCCTCAGGAATCACATAATTCCTTCTTACCGAATGGTTTTATCGGGTATAAATGATGGCATAAACAAATAGTTATGGTTCCAGCAAGATGGAGCACCCACGCATTATGCGGCAAATGTTAGACAATACATAAGCGAACAATTTCCAGGACGTTAGATAGGCAGAATAGGTGCTATTGACTGGTCAGCGCGATCCCCGGATTTAACCCTGCTCAACTTCTTTTTGCGTGGACACTTCCATTCCAGAGGACTTCCTTTTAGACGTTGTAGACGGGTTCAGGGATTGACTGGCGCTCTGCTTAGCAGAAAATGGTGTTCATTTTGAACACCTGATCCACTGAAAAGGTTTCACTTGTTTATTATTCCGGTGTTAAGTTGTTCAATTTTCTAGGCTATTTATTTTGTTATGATTAAGTTTGTTACAATTCTAAATAAATAAAATTTTGAAATACAAATAATTCAGAGTTTTCCCAGTAGAATCCAAATAATGTGATCATATGCAGGGTGTTCCATTTAAAAAAAGTAAATTGGTCTTATTTGTTACGGAAGACACTAAGTACTCATCAGTTTCTCATCAGTTAATCATCTCTTAAAATCTCTTAATTTGTTCTTGTCCACGGATTCTTCTTTTCTTGTCACTACAGCTGATGGCCAAAGCCAAAATGTCTTAGGTTATGTGTGGGTTCCTATAGCTTTAAATAATATTTTTCGTCCAGTTAAACTTTTAGTAATACCTTCCCTAAAGCATACATTGATACTGGGTATTGACTTTTTGAAATAATTTAGTATTGAATTAGATTTTCAAAATTCTTCTTATAAGGCCAATTCATTTTCTACTCTACTCAATACCTTAATAATCTTATGTTTAATTGTACTCTATAATAGTTTAATAAAAAATGCATACTATTCTGTAATACACTAGTGTAATAAAATTTGTAATTAGGGTTATTGAAATTCAACTTAAATATATATTATAAGCAACCTTTATTATGTATTCTATTAATTTCTGCTTGACGGCGAAATCGCCCATGGCGAATTTTCCTGCCGGCGAATTCTCTTGTAAGATGCATTCATCTTAGACACACCAAGATCCAACTCCTGCCGCAAGTTTCTGTATATTATTATGATAAGCTCATGGAGGATGACTATATGTCCAGTAGTCGGGGTGAACGTCTATACCGGTGAAGAAGACGATAAGAATATTATCTCTTTTTGTTTAATAGTAAAACATGCCAACTATTAAAATGTTTAAATGACATAAAGTATGAATAATTATTGTTGCTAACTTCGATTTATCTTGACCTCATCATGCGGACATTATTTCACACTGCTTCCACAATTATTCACGTTCATACCACGAAGTTGGCACGTAAAATGAATGACTTCACAATGACTTTCATTAACTTTTTGCTTCCTAAGAGCAGATAGGTTATTAAATCAAGCAGAAAATAGATAATATCCCTTTTAAAAATACGATTGTCTAAGCCGTGAACGAATTTGATTTGTTGTAGATTTCGTTCTTGATTATTTTAAATAATTTCGTTTTACTGAAGTTTTTTTATTTTGTATTTTAGTCATATTACAGTGCCGGAGAAGAAGATATGAATAATAAATATAACAAATAAAACACATAAATGCAGTATTAAATAATTTTGTCGATACCCTGTATGAATAACTTTTTTAAACACAAGGTGGTGCATCGGGATCCATACCCACGATCATAAAAAGCCTACCAGTCAGAATTTTGAATCCTCCTTAAAAAAAATATATTTTAAAACTTAATGCAGCTTTTATTCAAACTCTCTTAAAAATGACCTACAAAGGAATTGTACAGCTACCTGCAGTAGGTAGTACAAATAGTATTGGTCAATGGCAATACACCTATGATATTTCAAAATTTTTCATTATTTTAAATTAAATAATAACAGGTAGAAGGGAAAATCGCCATGACAGGAAATAGTTGTGGAGAAGTTTCTGAAATATTTTCTGGAAACTTTCCTGAGAGGCCTATCCCAACCAAATGTTCTCCCGGACGAACAGTTCGATTTTAGGGGGGAAATTGTAACATGAAACAGACCACTGGACTGGCAACGAGAATCTTACAGGGTTTCAATAGGAAAGCTTCCACGGCACCGCTTTTCTTCGACGTTTCGAAAGCTTTTGATAAGGTCTGATATTAGAACTAATAGGTAATGTTGGAGGCCCCCAATTATATCAATAAGGTTATCATCTCCTTTATGGAGAACAGAAGTTTTGCAGTCTTATCAGAAAGCGCGATTTTTGATTCAAACCGTATCAGGACGGGAGTTCCGCAAGGATCCCCTCTCGCACCGATACCGTACAACATTTATGTTCATGATATTTCGAGAGATAAATTTAATGAGCGCGGATACGGTGTCTCGATTTCAAAGACACAATAGTTAACTAGAAAAATGGATTTTGGACTAAAAGATTCATTAGAATCCCCGCTCAAGACGAAGGCAATTTTTCTCTTGAAAAGTATAGTGAAAAGGTCGAAGACCTTGCTAAGAGTTGACGACATAAGGGTAAATTGAGTTTAAAAAGTCAAGTGAGTGGAACTTGTTTTCAATCAAGGACTGAATAAAGATTCCAAATTAAGGCTTAAGAAAGTTGGCAAGCCTTCTGAACAAAATGAGTAAAATTGGCTATAGAACAAAAGTGAATATATAGAAGTCTGTGGTGAGGCCGGTCCTGACTTAAGGTGTGCCAACATGGTGTATGATAAGCAGGACCAAGAACAACAAGTTTTAGGTGCTCCAAAACAAGGCATTGAAAATAATTGCGGATACTCCTCGGTATACCATCAATGAGATAGGAATCTTCTAATTACTCAAACTCATGTTCAATCTCCGCCAGATTTCACTTACACATATTCGAAGAATTATTGCTTACCTCCAGTCGTTGTGGGGAGGCACTGAACTAAAGAGCGTGACAAAAATTTGCAACAATTACATCACGACAACCAATTCGCAAAGAAATATTAACACCAGGTAATAAATATTGGGCTCTTGAATTGCCCAGCCAAGTAGGGTTATGTCCAAATCAAATTGAGATATGAAGATTGGCCCATAAAGCCTGATAAGAATAAAATGAAGTTAAAGTCATGATGCCTGATTTAGTTGTCAAGTTCGATCCCAAATATAGGCGTGTAGAATTAGATTAGATCTAAAAGTAAGTTCAATAAGTAAAATACTTTTTTTAAATGAACTGGAGAGCCAATAAACTTCCCGAGCAGCATTTCAAACCTTTATGAAAACTGTAAGAATGTTCTTACATCAAATATTATAAGAATTAAAGTTGTATAAGTTGCACACCGGAATGCTCTTACAACCAGTATAGGCATAAGTGTAAAATGGGCACCACTGTATAAAGCAAAATTGTTTTTTAAATTAATAAAAAAAATTTTAACGTGTGAAATTTGGTACTTTGCCTACCAAATAGAGCTGTGCGATTCGGAAAAACCTCAGTTGATTCCCGAAAGAAATCGACTCGAAACGATTAATCACATTGCTTATTATAGATCGAATCAATATTGATTAAAGCACAATCTGCGATTTTTTATGAAGTAAAATTAGGGTTGCCATAAGTAAATCGTATAAAAGTGGTTGAAAATGAAATACTATAGTCTGTTACTTAATGCGAGGGAGTAATAAATAATTATTCAACCATAAACCCTAGTGGTCTTCGCCGTATTCCATAGGTGTAGATTAATAGATTTTAATCGTTTTGTTGATAGATTTTTAATGACATATAGAATCACAGAATATTGCTCAAGGGGCGAAACTCCGTCTCGTTTATTTTTAGGCAAACAAATTCGTTCGAAATTTGATTTATTAAATCCCTGCAATATTAATGATATTATCCCACCTAAAAGTACATCTGAAATCTGTAATAATTTACTTAAAGCTCAAAATAAAAATAACAAGTATTTTAAGGGGGAGAGAGACGAGAAATTTTTTGTTGGACAATGTGTCTATGCTAAGGATTATCGTAATATTGTAAAACCAACTTGGACAGTGGCTTATGTTAATAAGATTCTGGGTAAAAACGTATACCTAGTGACAGTGTATAAAAGTGAAAATTTAGTGTGGAAAAGACATCTAAATCAATTGCGGAAATGTGAAATTTTAAATTCCGATGAAAGTGATTTGGAAACAGTGAATGGTGATAAAAATGCTCAGGTTACTTCTGATACCCCAATAAATATTTCAGATTCCCCAGTAAATGTAGAAAACCCTTTTTCTTTGCTTTGTGATAATGAGCCAAGCACTTCATCATCACGCACTTCCTTTTTAATAGAAAATAGACCTAAGCGTACTAGGAAATCCCCAGATAGATTTAAGTATTAGGTTGTTATTTGAGCCACATGTTATAGAAGATTAATTAGATTGGTACATGCCATATGCATATGAATTGAAGAGGGAGAATGTAATGTCTCGTACTATTTTATATAGGATCTATTTTTACCACCTTAATTTATGTATATATCCATCCTTATCTGCGCTGACCTGATAAGTGGTGAATGATCGGTGTAGGCAGTATAGTACCGGACATCAAGAGTAATGTTGCATATTTGGGAAATAAATACTTATAAATAGTAATCAGAGTTTTCTTTACCTGCAAACGTTACAGTGTTGTACAATAATTATTGTTATCTAATTATGTCTATTGGCGGGGTCCCGAGATCATCGGGTAGGTAAACTACCTGTGCCTCAATGTTTCAAAAATTTGAAATGTTTAGTTACTTTACGGCAGTTGTTGGAAAACTGCGTTCTTGAAAATGGCTAGTGTTTCTGAATTTGTTGCTGAGAAACGAATTAGTAAAACTGCGCTGTCTAAAAATGAGAAAATTATTATTCTTAATGTGTTCAACGCTCTTCGTCACCAACATTGGTAGCAAAAATGGATTTGTCGATGGCGGCTTACTAGCATTTAACTCAAAACGGACTGGAGACTATCATAAAGACATGAACGCTGATGTCTTTGAAGAGAATTTCCAACAAATACTAGATCTTATTCCTCCTGAGTCTGTTATAGTCATGAATAATCCGAAAAGATACCAACGTCTTCTTGGAGAAAAAATGACATCATTCATTGGCTTACTGTAAATAAGAATCCATTTCATAAAGATATGCTGAAAAAGGAGCTACTGGAGATTGTAAAGTTTACTAAACCTCTTCGTACGAAATTTGTTGTCGACGAAATTGCTTCAAAACAAAATATAACGGTACTTCGTCTTTCGCCATATCACTGTGAATTAAATCCCATAGAATGGGTATTGGCTCAATTAAAAAGGTTTATAGTAAAGCATAACACCACTTTTAAAATGACAGGCATTAGAAACCTCTTGCAAGAGGGAATAAAGGCAGTGGATTGTGAAAAATGGAGTAAGTGCGTCAAACATGTGACTGAAATAGAAGAAAGAATGTGGGAAGCCGATAACGTGCTAAGAAACACTGTAGAGCCCCTTATTATTTCTCTGGACCCCAACAACTATAGTTCATCGGACTACTCGGAAAATGATAACTAAAATTTAAAATTGGTTATATTTTATATACTAGTAAAACTGTTTTGTTAAAGTTCTTCAGTAGCAATTTTAACGCTAGCGTACATGCCTGGGTTTTAAAATCCCACTCTCAGCAACAAAGAATACTATTTCCCCATAGGGTGATTCACTGATTCTTTTTTCTACTTTCACTCTCAAGAAAACACTTTTCTTCACAAAAGCATTTCTTTATTCTACCAAACTATGCCATTGGAACAGATAATGTCAGGTGTTTACATAATTTGTGAAATCATACTAATACTTTACATGACTGAGTATCGATCAATCAATGGCCACATTGACTAATCACACTTAAGGTGGTTCATGTAACCCGCAGCAAACTATTATACTTTTACTTATTGAGAAAACCGCGGGGAGAAGACGTTCCGCCACAAAAAGAATCTGTAACTCGACTCACTGTGTAAAAACACTCAGCGCTACTAGTCCGAGACATCCGTGGGGAGAAGACGTTCCGCCACGGAGAAAATCTTAAATCCTACTGTCACACAAAATGAAAACATTCGCTTTGTTGATCACATTTCCCACGCGAAAACCATTTGCAACACCGCATCCCCTTGATCACTTTTCATACCGCATTCCAGAACAATACTTACTTTTCTAGCACGTCTTTAACGGTCGCTGGTCGTCTTTTGTCATAATTGGGAAAGCTTCGCCGAACACTGATCTTCACCGCACTTCAATCGAACCGAATAGTCATATATCTACTGCTTACCAGCTAGACGCAAGTTGAAGGTGTATAAAAACGTAAACCAGCTGTTTTCTTATGAAGGGGTTTCTATTGTATTATTTTACCGAAATGATTATTAAATGCGACGCAAATTCGCAGTTAAGTTTTTATAATATGTTAAAAGATTAGTTTAATTTATTTCTTTAGAACAGTAGAACATAACCCAAATGCGGCGTTGCCGATCATTATTAACTTTTCACTGAAATGCGATTGTGGTTTTGGTCTAATTATTAGGCAATATTAGGAGTATGAATTATGTTAATTAGTCTTGAAATGCATATGCATGTTTCCCCAACTACTAGTTTACACTATAGAACGGCATTTATCTCTAAAATGTTGTATAGACCACCGTTTTGCTATTGTACATTGTATAATGATTCTTTTGGCAAAGTTTTTATCATATTAAAGTAAACAAGAATGAAGGTTATAAAACATTATGAGAGCTATTATAAAAAAAACTAAAAAGTAAAATTGCTTATAAAGCAATTTTGTTCTGTAGAGAAAATTCTGTAAATGTTCTTACAGTAAGTTAAAAAGCATCTATAAAACAGATAGTATTCTTATAGTATATTGTTACAGCAGTTTTGCTTCCAAAAACAAAAGAGCAATGGAAAACATTTACAAAATAAGAATGGACCGCTACACAACTTTAAAAAACCATAATTCCCTCTTACCCATATTATTATAAGAGCTCTTTGCCAGTTCGGTTAGTTATGAGAACTCTGATGGTCAGCTCCCCGATGTAACATCCGGTATATATTTACGCCTTTTCATTTTTATTTCCTTTCCCCGTTTGTTATGAAGTCAGTCAGGACCAAGCCTTTTTCTATTAGATTTAAATCAAAATTCAATCACAGGAAATATAGATAAAACTCACATCAAAAAGGAAAAAGAAGAATTGGGTATTAATACAGAAGTTCAATGTGAACGATTTTAATTTAAACCATAATAAAAGAACTGTCTAATATTTATTTAACACGTGTGATAAAAAAGTAGGTAACTCTTGTCAAAAGTTTTATATTGCTTTGAAGTATCCTCTTGGTTCATCTATTATAGATTCCAATTATAAATACCAAACTGTTTCGCATTTTGTTACAAGCCACTCTAACAACAAAAGCTGCACAATTATTCATACATTTGACGAAACATTTTTCAAATAATCCATTTAAAAATAACAAAATTTGCCATTATTTAAAACATAATTATTATCATTAAAACAATGCATTCAGTGTACGCGCGAAATTATATTACATTTGTTAACTAAAGTGTATAAACAGAATTTATTGGAACTATTAAAATCATAAATTTCGGGCACATGTGAAGTTGTCAAATGGAATGGAGGACCCGCACGACACGTTTCTCTAATTATCTCAATTAGTGAACTGGTCACTCTCTCTATAATACTCTCCGATATGGCTTTATTAATATTATTGGTCCAAGCGAAAATTTCACATTTGCCACGTACGAGAATATTGGTTTAAACTCTGCAGATTTTAGATAATCAATTTTAAAACAAAAATTTTTTCTCAAATTTGAAAGTTTTGGTATTTTTCTACATGTTGTCCGGAATATACATATTTGACAAATTTGCTGACAGATTCCTGGACTCAAAATTAATAGACTTTATACTCAAAAACATAAGAGGTACTTACAAGTTTATGCGGTGTTTTTATCCTGTATCAAAGTGTAGCCACTGCATCAGGGTCTTTAGTTACTTCCCTAAATAAAATTCATCTACGTGGTCTTACTTGCAAAGGCTCTATGTATATGTAAGGAATTTTTGCTAGCTTTAGGTTAGTTTATAACTTATAGTTTGAATTTAAATGAAAAATATTATTTATTATTGCCCGGTGAGTATTGAAGATCAGGTAACCAAACTGGTAACTCCAAGAGAAGTAACCAACGAAATTAAAACTAATTTGAATCCTGGGAAAGCTTTTGGATTTGCATTTATTAAAGCTACCAAACAAAGGCATTATTACCCTGTATTTCCCATTTATTTCATCATTTAGACTACTACATGTTCCTAGCAACTGAAATTGTTATGCTACAAAAACCAGGTAAGTCACTCAACGATGCCTAATCGTACAGATCTATTTCACTACTACCGATTATATCAAAATTGCTTAAAAACTTCTATTCATTGTAGAAAATGTACTTTTATTAGAAAACATGATACATTTATAAAAATCAATATTTCCACTTAAAATTTTGTCTCCTATCCACAAGCAAAAATCAAGTCGTTTCGCGCCATCTCCCTCTTCCAATCTTTGATTAAAGTGCGGTTTATACGGATACAATTTATTTGCCTTAAGGATCTTCTGAATTTGACTTTTTTTCACAACTTTCAACTGAGTAACACGATTTCTAAGGGACGTCATATGATTTTCTTCAACAGATTGAAGAACTAAGACTGTAGCAGCATCATCATGGTCGTATTTCTTCTTTTTTTTTGAGCTCCAGAACCGAACCAGTTCTCTGGAACTTTTTTATTAACTTGCAGATTGTCATCCTAGTTATTGGGATTCCTACAAATTTCTCGGTAAATTGTTCCATGACGTAGCGGTATGAAACTTGACCATCCCCATAACATTGTATTATAAAAACACTTTGTTCAGTAGATAGCATTTCTACTTAAATAGTAACTTCATTAAATAAAGACATTGACAACAAGTACCTATCACCTTAAGTGTCATTATTATTTTTATCGTATCATTGAAGATTAAGTCATTTTTATATGATATCTTTATTAATAATTATTAACATCTTAAACGTACTAAAACCTACATAAAACCTTAGTTACTCATAATACATTAGTTACCATAATTTAATACGTTAGTTACGAAAGCATAATACGTTAGATACCAAATAATATTAGAACTATTTTTCATGAACATGTAAAACAATATTTTGACAGTTTTCAAATTTGATGGATACACCTTTGTCTTTAACATCCACGATCTTAGGTATGCCCTCTGAAGACTGATTAATGACCGAGAAAGCACTCCTTTCGATTTCGTGCGGTTCCCCAGTGCCTAATCCACTGCCGGAAACATCGCCGATTTGAATTTTGCGAGCAATGGAAACTTTCTTGGTCACACTTTCTTCTAAATACCCTCTAGCAACCTTCGCCGATTCCCATC
The DNA here is from genome assembly GCA_963920685.1 of Polydrusus tereticollis. Classification (NCBI taxonomy): domain Eukaryota; kingdom Metazoa; phylum Arthropoda; class Insecta; order Coleoptera; family Curculionidae; genus Polydrusus; species Polydrusus tereticollis. The sequence continues at coordinate 123,638,854 of OY987329.1, forward strand.
CACCAAGTTCTTGTAGGTCTAATATATCTCCTCCAGCATTAACAAGAAAATTTGCCGAAGATTTTCAAACGCAGTGACCAGTATAGGTACAAATTAGGATTTTCAAGTGAGAGATACTGAGCTATTTTTTGAGGTATTTTAGAGAAGAAATGAATGCCGCAGGGCTGTACCGTACATTTCCCTCTTCTATATGATACAAACAATCTTTGGTGAGTGACATGGTCTGGCCTTAACATTGCGTACTTTTTAAATAAAAGCACAGGATTGACTTCGCCGTCAAATATCACAGCGAAAATACGTTTCTTGTGGGTTTTTGAGTCGGGAATAGTAACAATCAGCTTGTCCTCTAAAACGTCAATATCTTCCGTGGTCATCTGCGCTAATTCATTAGTTCGACAGGCTCCTCCAATTCCAATTAAAAAAGCCACTTTCATCATTAAAAACTTCTTGTCTGAGGCAGAACACACAAATTCGTTGACTTGTTCTCTTGTAAATACTTTTGATTTTTTTGCTCTATATCCAACATTTTTCTTCTTGATGAAACGTATTAAGGCGCCGTATTTGTCGATTTCCACTCTTTCCTTCAGTTCTAAAGTCGCTCGTAACATGGAATATTTCGGCCAAAAGGATGAAGCAGAGTATTCCTCAGAGAGTTTTGCGAAATACGCCAGCAATACCGTTTCTTCTGCACCTTAAACATGTACTTTGTTTCGCCACTGACAAAACTGCCGATATTCTTTTTCATAATGGATTTTAGATTTGCCCGGAAGCAAGTTCAACCTTATAATGTTGGCTGCAGCTAATATATCGTCAGGAATATCAAAATCTTGCATGATTTTAATGATGACTTTTTGAAATGCTAACATGAAATGACAAAACATCTTGTTTTTATTTTCGCATCGCCGTTGTCAATGATACGATAAAGCTTTGAATATAACTCGATTATTAGCGATTTAACACCGTCTCGGACATTGCGGGTGACTCGGCTGTCGCCTCGTCACCTAGCAATGTCCTCGACTATTATAAATCGCATAATAATCTCGTTATATTAATAGCTATAACTAGGTTCACCAGTCAGAGGTTTGCCAGCGAATACTTTTTGGGAAATAATTTATACATAGGTAAACCCTTTAATGAATTGTTCTATTTCGGTTTGTTGTGTAGAAAACACATTCATTAAGAGTGGATTTTTTTCGTATCTTTCAAAATAAAGTATGTTACTCTTAAGCAAAATAACATTTTTGCAGTTTTTACCCACCCTGTATAAAAAAATTGAAGTTTCTTATGATGAATCGTATTGTCTAGACAAGCAAAAACGTTTATTAAGAGTGACTTTTTTTCGTACCTTTCAAAATAAAGTATGTTTACTCTTAAGCAAAATAACATTTTTGCAGTTTTTACCCACCCTGTATAAAAAAATTGAAGTTTCTTATAGTGAATCGTATTTTTTAGACAAGCAAAAACGTTTATTAAGAGTGACTTTTTTTCGTATCTTTCAATTTTTAGTCCATTTGTCCTCTTGTAAACCCTATCCGTGGACATACTGTATAAATATACAATACTATAGCACCGTCCAAATATAAGAAGTCCGATCACTTCTTTGAAGTATTGAAAACGCCGGCGGTGACCTCGAATCGCACCGAGAACCGCCTACGAGGGAGATACGGGAGTCATTCAGTAGGAACGGTGGCTTGGCTGCTTGAATATTTTTATACGAGGGAGTTGTGGTAATAAATACTTAACACAATTCGTACCGAAAGTAGCTACTTTAGGAACGATTTTTTTACTTTCGATACGATTTCTTTACTTTCGGGTCCATTATTGTTACTTTCGGGACGATTTTGGGTTTCTATGTAAACGGCTTTGACAATAACATGAACATTGCACTATATTATGACAGCGCTTGTCACGTATTATATATTTTTTTTAACATACAAAACAACTACAGAAAAAATATTGTACGTAACACGATCCAAAAGTGAACTCGCAGGATTTCAGGACTCGCCTACGGCTCGCCCTGGAGTTCCTACTCATCCCGTAAAATATTACTTTCGGAACTTTGTTACGTAAATTACTATTATTTAAATATACTTTTTTGACAGCATAATCAATACATACATGAAAATTCATAGTTAAAATAAATTAACAAAACGTCGGCATGGTGTGTAATATGTCCCACTAAATCTACTTTGCATCTTACTCAAAGGAAGTAAACAATCCTTTTTACTTACCTTATTAGATCTTTAGGGCACCGAAATAATGAAAAACAATCATCAACACAACAATAAGAAAAACTCTTAAGGTGATTCGCCTCCATCATAAGTAAGCTAATATTATAGTAATTATAACGTGGCAGCATACGAAAACTCTTCGCCGAGAGCGCTGTGGATTAAAGTATGCACTTGCAAAAACTAATCCCCAGCCGAACGCCGCTTGAGCGTTGACTCGGTGGGCGCGGGGTAGGGCGTCGGCAGGGGAGAAATTTACAGCGGCAAGAGTAAGTGAGCGGACTTCTTATATTTGGACGGTGACTATAGTGTACCCTCATTTTAACTTTTGCAACTCGCTGCTAATATCGTGCAGAAATATTGATGTACAAAGATTACAAGTGTTACAAAACAAAGCTATGAGATGTATTCTGTCTTGTACTCGATACACCCCGGTTAGAGTAATGCTTAAGTCACTTGGATGGCTGTCGGTTTCGGAGAGCATTGAAGCGTCAAATCTTTTATTTATCTTCAAGATGCAGCATGAATTATTGCCCTCATATTTAAAAGAGTACTTAATTCCTAGGTCCCTTCGACACTCGCATGACATCAGATCTAAAGACAATTTTGATATTCGGTTTGCTAGAACAACACACATGCAAAAAAGGCTCTTCAGTGATGGCTTAAGACTTTTCAATGCTCTGCCGGCGGACATCAAAAACTCGCCCAATGTGAGAACGTTTATGCGTGGTGTAAAGAACCATTTCATGTTAGCAACCCGTTAAACTTTCCTTAATTTTAAAAATTCTTCTTTTGAATCTTTTTACATATTCTTCTTTTAATTTTTAAATTTAGTTTTAGGCTAAGAGCATTATATTAAAATGTCATAAATTATATTATATTTTTCTACATTATATACGATTATTGTATTAATAAAAAATTGTATTTGTTTATAATAGCATTTATTTATTTATGCTAAATAAAAAAAAACATTTTCATTTCATTTCATTTCATTTCAAATACAAAAGAATATTTGCAATTGAATTCCGCATTAGACAGTAAAATTATATACAAGGTGCTTTATTTGAAAATCTAGTTTGAAAGTTGTCATTTTTGGAACCAAATTTTGGACACCCTGTATTAAAGAAAAAAAAATCATGTTGTACAGCAGAAAAAGCCTTTTGATGCAGAGAAGATGCGTACCAGGTTTAACAAAAATATACAGGGTTATACCAAAATTATCATAAAAAAAGCTTTTTTTTTCTTAAAACTTTAGCACCATGTAGTTCAACAGTTAAGACTTTTAGGACATATGTTCATATAAAGCTTTTCCTAAAAATGGACCCAAGGATAACCTTCTTTAATATTAGCATGCTATTGAGAAACACCCTGTATAGTGTAGGTCGGCGTTCGAACAAAATTCCTTAATTGGTATAGAAGCTATATGGATGCCCGACGCACGCAGGAACCTGTATAACCAGCGACTTACTTTTTCGGCTTTAACTTTTGAATCGACATGTATATTTTAATGAAATTTTAATGCTTTATGTGTGCCATAAAGACTCATAAAATCATACTACAGTATATGTTCTACCTGGACATTACATTGAAAAAGTCGTACTTAACTTTTAAAGCGTTATTAAATAATAAAAATTGTATGGTTGGCATTAGAAATAAAAATGTGACATATTTCCAGCATTATTACAAATCCGAGGCTAACGCGTTATTTCTATCAGCTGTTTCCACATGAAAGATGCGCTATTTTTTACAAAAAGTACGTGTTTTTCATCATAAAGCGATTCCCCCTATCCCTTATTCTATCATTTACAGAAGTATTTTTTCGTGTCGCATGCTCTTTATTACGGATATCATTTCGAAGGGGTCCCTTTTTTAAGTAATATGCGGGAGGAATATTTCTAGGCCCCACGTTTAATATTATTCGAAGTGCGTATGGTGCACACGATGCCTGCAAATGGCGTTTTTATTAGAGTGTAAATAAATTTAATTAGTTTTTGATAAACGATCATTGAGTCAGAGAATTGATTTTATGGGGTTTTGATGGAGCCCGGGAGTGGAAAGACGTGTATTTTAAATTAATAATGAATTTTCCGATAAGATTACAATTAAAATAAATTAGAATTTATATACTGAACATATTATACATGACTCGATGTCTGTATTTAACATACCGATGCTAACATGTAGAATAGAATATGGTTTTTTACGTTATGTGAAAGCTATGTTTTATTTATTTTCTTTACAGTGATTGTGGTTATGATATAGGGTCTGAAGATGCTCCTCTCGACGCGAAACATGCAACCGTTTCAACCAAAGACATTAGAAATAATAGACCAAATTGTTTACATTTTTATGCGGAAAATCATCATTCCCTCTTTATTATTTATCTCTGTCGCTCAAAATTGGACCTTTGCCGGCTTATCTACAAATATTAGGGAAAATTGTTTTAAAAATATTGAATTAGTAATAATTGCAGTACCTACCTAACATCCAGAACCTAATATACAAAAAGATTGAGGTGTGCGTATCAAATTATGCATTCATGCTTGTAATGTTATGCGGATATTTTATTAAAAAGTGTTAAAAACTTTAAAAAGTATTAAGATTATTATTGTATATACCAGGCACTACGGCAACATTGTAATACGACTTTACAAGAGGAGAGATTCTAAGAATGACGGTAGCGATTGCGATGTTGGCAGTGTGTCCTAACAGCTAGCTTGTGTTTTTGTGCCCTTACTGCAGTTTATTTTTGATTTCCTTGTGTATTTGTCTAAACACTAGTGTAGAAATAAACAATCATGATTCATGCCTGTGTAGTGTGTAAAAAAGTGGATCATTTTAATCCAAGTTTATCATTTCATCGGTAAGTATGGGTAGGTTATTGTTTTATAGAAAGCATTGGCGTAGAGTATGGGTTCGTTTAGTTATGCTGTGGTAGCGCCATTTTTATTATAACTTTTATGCACAATAAAAAAAGTTTTGTTATACTTAGAAACAATTAAGAGTAGATATTGATAAATAGCTCATGGTAGCTACTTAACAGTAAACGAGTAAAAAGATATCGACTAGTAAAATACTTAAATAAAGTTAAATCCCATTCCTAAATTTAAGTAGGTTTTAAGATGTTTTATATAATAATAATAATAATAATAATAATAATAATCTTTATTTCAGAATTACGTAAATTACATTTATATAAAATGAAATAGTGTCAATATAAATGTCTAAAAGCTAATAATAATTCGGAATTTTTCTAAAATACTCTTCTATGCTGTAAGGTTCAATATCGAGAAGTACCCTGAAAATCATTTTTTTAATTTTCTCTATATTAGTTACCTGTTTCATGCCAATTGGTAAACTATTATAAAATCTGATACAATTGTAGTATGCTCCTTTTTCGTACATTGTTAGTCTATGTCTAGGAAAAGTATAGTTCATTGTTCTGGTAGGATAAGTACCCTGAGACTCATTGCTTCTAAATAGTAAGCGATTTTTACAAAAAAATAAAACACACTCCTGTATATAAACAGCAGCGACCGTAAGAAGTCTGTTTTCTTTAAATCTACCCCTACAGGTTTCTATTAGGCCAAGATTAAAAAGGGTCCTAATGGCCCTCTTCTGACAGATAAACAGTCTTCCTACATCACTACAATCTCCATACAGGATAATACCATATCTAATATGTGATTCAAAATTTGCGTGGTAAATCATCTTTTTCGTGTCAATATCAATATATCTAGACAATACTCGAAATGTATAACATACTCTGTTCAATTTTGTTACAGTGTAATCAACATGTTTTTCCCAAGAAAGATTGCAATCCAATACCATTCCCAAAAACCTAGTGGTGTGCTCTAAATTTATATTGGTACCATTTATACTTATATTCTCTGGTTCTTGTAATCTTGATCTCTTTGTCCTAAAAAGAATGACGCTGGTTTTATTTTCATTCAAGACTAACTTATTTTTTGTACACCACGTAGATGTTTCCATTATTAACAATTGGGATTTTTCTACTAGAGTTGGTAAGCTTGAGGCAGTTACTAATATGTTAGTGTCATCCGCATAATTTGTTATTTTACAATTATTTACAGAGTTTATTTCAGTTATATCGTTTATATAAATTATGAACAATATTTTCCCTATGACACTACCCTGGGGTATACCTCCTTTTATTTCAACCTGATTAGATGAAACACGTTTTGAGCCTTGGCCAATACTAACTTTTTGTTGTCGGTTTGATAGATATGATGAAATCCACTTCAAAGCCGTTCCTCTTACACCATACAATTCCAATTTATGCAGCAATATATTATAATTTATGGTATCATATGCCTTTGATAGATCGAGAAACAGCCCTAAAGGGATCTCATTACGTTCAAGAGCCTTAAGTACCTCCTCACTGAATTGAAACATAGCTGTTTGTGTTGATCTACCCTTCAAATAAGCATGCTGAACCTCATTCACAATATTTAGCTCAAGCAAAAATCGCATAATACGGTCACACATCACTCTTTCAAGGATCTTTGAAAATGATGGCAACAAACTAATTGGGCGGTAGTTTTCAAATGTTGCCTCATCACCCTTTTTAAAGACAGGTACGATCAGAGCTTTCTTCAACTCATCCGGAAAGATGCCAAACTTTAAAGAATTATTGAAAATGTAGACAAGTGGCTGTGTAATAGCTGTAATTATATACTTAATAATAGAAGTCGATATTTCGTCATTGCCACTACTTAACTTATTTTTTAGATTATTACCTATCTCAATTATTTCTTTAGAGTCCACAGGTTGTAAGGAAATGGTATCTTGATTACGTTGAATATTCGTGGTAAAGGGAACAGTATCTAATTTTTCCAGCAAATTGATTGATAAATTAGAGAAGAAATTGTTGAAATTATTTACTATATTAGTTTTATCTCCTTTAATTTTAATGTCATGAATCTTAACTTTTCCGGTTATTTCGTTTACTACACTCCACGCACACTTTGTTTTATTGTCCGATGATCTGAGACGATTGACGTAGTGCGATTTTTTTTGATGTTTTAAAAGGTTATCGTATTCCTTCTTTTTTGCAGTATACATAAGTCTACTATATTGATTATTTGCATTTTTACAAACATATAGTATATCTAATTGTCGTTTACACTCCACTATTTCTGGACTACGTTGTTTATATTTGACTTTATTATAATTTTTTACTGGATACCTTCTTATCGAAAAGCATTCATTAAAATCTGCTAGAAAAATTTTCATAAAATATATAATATATAAACATTCTATTTGGGCTTCCTCAAGATGCTCAAAAAAGAAAACTTGTGATAAATTTGATTTATTTGGATAGTAATGTCTTTTATACTGAGATTCAGAAACTTCGGAATCTATCATATTAAAGGTGAATTATTGATTCTGGAATCCGAGATTCAGAATTATTCCAATATGTAAAAAGGATTTTAGACGAAACACAATCAAATAAAACCAGGAATGTGATTAATCTTTTTTCGTTCTAGCATATTTTTTGTAGCCTATTATTTCCATTCCTAGGAACAAATTCTGATACAAAAAAATTATAGTATTAATTTTATACATTGTTGTTAGGTTTTAACCTCTACACCACTGGCGATCAAAACCAAGGGACTATTCATAATGTTGCCAATCGGGTCTAAGAGATCTGCCTTTCTCTCTCGCACTCGCCAATTATTTTAAAACAATAATAGTCCATAGTTTTTTGGGAACTATGGATGAAACGATAGTTGTAATGTCTTTGGTTTTAACCAACTATTACTGTTTACCAGAACCAGGTCTCTTAGAAAACAAATGGACTATTTGTTTTAAACGCACTATCATAGCCAAAGTGTTCCCTACTTTGAATGAATGGAGTTCCAAAAAATTTGCATTATATATTATGGATACTGAGAAATTGATTACACTAATGTATTTTTCTAACATGACCTAACCCGTTTCAATATGAAACAAGGCTTTTTAATTCTTTGCCCAATGAAATAAAATGTGCTAAAAGTGCTATTGAATTTAAGATAAATATTTGTAAGTAGTTAAAAAAAATTAAATTTTATATACAGTGTGTCCCGCTTTTCATAAATCCACCCAAATCCTTCTGTTATTAATAATGTAATTTTCTTCAAATTTCGGTAATTATTGTATGTAGGAGAAATAAAATATTTCCTATGGTAACAATTTACATGTATCATTGACTGCTGTTTTAGGGAGTAGAAAAGTCTCGTTTTTTCGAAAAAAGTATAATAGAGCTCATTTTAAACAATCTTTGTCGTTATATTAGATTCAGCATCTCGAAAAATCCTCAATCCATATAATATAAAAACTAATTAACTTATTTTTTTCATTACTTAAGTACAATAATAAATTCAAAATTTTTTCCTTTTTTAATTCTGATTTCTCGACATGCTTGCCTAATCTTGACGCAAAGTTCTGCTCGGTTACGCGGCCGAGTACCATACACTTTATTTTTTAAACGTCCCCTATAGAAAAAAAGCATAAAGCGTGATATCAGGTGATCTAGGAGGCCACGGTTCTAATAAAATGTTAAAGGTTTTCTTGTAATATAGTATGGAACATTGAAGTTTATTTGTGATAAAATAACGGGGTCATCAACTCCGTATTTAACAATTTGTACAGGTAAATTGTAGAAATAAATGATCTCCGTTTTTCCAAATCTGGCAAATTATAATTCTTTTTTAATTCCACTTTGGGGATTGTTATATCATATACTCCAGTTTCTTTATAATTAATTAAGGTAGCTGAGAAATTTATTTTGTATTCGTTTCACGCTATATTTATGATTCTTGTATTTTGGACTTTACACAATCGAGGCATACTCTAAAATATCTCTAACGTATAAAACGTATAGTAGTTTTATGCATTCTAGATTTCTAAACGGTCTGCAATTTCTAACAATAAATCTGTACATCCGAGAAGCTTCGCTTGTTATATTAGAGATTTGAAATTTAAACGTCAGTTTGAAGGCAAATGTGAACCCGAGGTCCCGTATGCTTTCAACTCGCGTCAAAGCCCTTTCATTCACTTACAGTCAAAGCTAATTGGGGCTCACTTTCTATGATAGCTCAGTATATAGCATTTACTTCTATTAAATTTAAGACCATTTACCTGTAACCATTCCACCAATCTATTTAAATGTTCCTGTACAATTAGGCAATCATCGATATTTCTAATTGTTTAATCTAATTTGAAATCATCGGCAAAGAATAGAACACCACAACCCAAAACGACATTCACACTATCATTTATAAATAAGAGAAACAGCAAAGGCACTAAATTGGAGCCCTGCGGTACCCCTGAGCTAGCTTTGAAGAAAGAAAAGCTATGGCCTTTTATTATAACTTTTTGCCGTCTATTATCAAGGTAAGACATAAAAAAATTTACCAGATGAGTGGAAGCCAAACTCATAACGCAGTTTCTCTATAAGGATGCTAAGTGATATCTTGTCGAATGCTTTTGCAAAATCGGTATTATTATATTACATCGACTTGAAGTTTATTATCAAGACTCTCTGATAATTAATGCGTAATGTTACATGAATTGCTAGTAGTGGATCTTTTTCCATAAAGCTGTGTTGAAGTATTGAGGTTCTTCTAAAAACCGATCTGTACATACTTGGTCTCCCAAAAGTCCCGCATAAAATTAATATCAATTTTATTAAAGGAAAACGATCTAGGAAAAATGCTCGGACCCGTAAATTATTATTTTTAATTGTGCATTTTTTAACATAGAACAGTTGTCACGTCTTTGACAATTCTTTTAAATGAAATGCCTAATTTTTTATTAGGTTTTTACATTCTACGAAAAATTCTAAATATTTTTATGTAGGACTTGCTATCCCGATTTTCAGCTGTTTCCAAGATATTGACATTTAATTTTTTTTTTATTAAAGGTAATACTTTTAGTACATATTGTATTTATATTATTATCTTACTGTCATCAACTGTCCTTAATTATGTCAATACTGACTTTGACTTAAGTAATTTGTCAATTAATTAAAAATGTTAACAGAAAAGCAGGGCATCGAAATTATAATTATGTTGGGTGTGGAGACAAAATAAGAAGTCAAGCTGAGGTTTGTACTTTAGTATCCAGAAAACCAAATTATTCAGTCGACTGTAAGTAGGGTATTCCATAAATTTCAGGAGCATGGTACAGTTACAGATTTACCTAGAAGCGGTCGACCACTCGTTCTAACCGAGGTTAAAAAAATCGATTTAATGTTATCGCTTACTGAAAACCCCCACTCTTCAGTTGTTACTTTGGCGTTAGATAATGAAGCTACTTGTAGTACAGTACATCGATTTTTTAAGAGCGAAAAATTACATCCTTATAAACCTCTTCTTGTACAGGAACTACTAGAAGATGACTATGATAGACGGCTTAAATTTTGCGAAGAAATGATGTTAAGGATTGATACTAATAATGTATTTTTTCCACTACTAACCTGTAACATCGCCATTATTGACTGATTATTAACGTTGGAAATCGTTTTTCTCTACCTTATAAGTCATTATTGACCATGGTCAATAATAAGCCATTGAAATCCATTATTGACCGATCTTCAAGAATCTATTTGAAGGCAGGTAACTAAATTTTTTAATTCTACAACATGAATTCATAAACATTTTAAACAGTTAGGCAACCAGATAATTATCATAACATATTAAATTATTAGAGATGCTTCAAATGGTAAAATATCGATACAATCAACATTTTTTCTGCTTCCATCCTTAATTCTGGAGGTGTACACATAATAATATCACTAACATTTTCTTTACTCATTTTTTAAAAAAACGGAAAACTGGTGAAATCTGATGACATAAATGAACAAAAATTGACATTAAGAAAGCCACCTGACAAAACAACAAAATATTTTGCCAATTCCAAAGCGCAGGTAAATTGATTAAAAAATATACTTATACCTATCTATAATTTTTTATATTATAAAAGTTTGTAGTAGTGGAAAAAATATTATATTAACCACGGTTTAGACAGCTTATAGCCCTCGCGTCTTAAATCCCTCGTCGCTTCGCTCCTCGTGATTTAAACTTGCCGCTCGGGCAATAATGATGGCTGTTTAAACCTTGGTTAATAATATACTATTCAAGTAATATTTTATTTTCTGCTGAAACTACATTTTGCCTGAACGGGCAAGTTAATAGACAAAATTATCGATTCTGGTCCCATGATAATCCGCGATGGTTACTTGAAACGCAGACTCAATATGCTGGTAAGGTTAATGTCTGGGCAGGCATAATAAATAATAGAATTTTGGGACCTTATTTTTTTCAAGAGATCCTTACCGCTGAACGTTATTTGGATTTTTTAACATTTGATTTAATTCCGGCATTAGCAGTTCCTTTTCCTAACCCGATGAATTCAGATATTCCAAATGAGATGGTATGGCTTCAACAAGATGATGCCCCTCCACACTATGGCGTGGAGGTCCGAAGGTACCTAGATAAAACCTTTACAAGCCGTTGGATTGGTCGTAGGGGTACTATTGAGTGGCCACCTAGGTCGCCGGATTTAACACCGCTGGACTATTTTCTTTGGGGTTATTTAAAGAAAAAAGTGTACCGAAACAGACCTAATAACATTGAAGATCTCAAAGAAAGAATAAGGACAGAAACAAATAGAATACCTCCTGATTATATAAGGAATGCAGTAAACGGATTTTACCATCGCCTAGGGCGTGTCAGGTAGAAGGCGGTGGACATTTCTAGCATTTGTTGCGCTTTTAGAATTTTCATTTTAGTAATACATAACAAATATTTATGGATAACCTTTTTGTTTCAATTTTCAAATTAAATGTCAATATCTTGGAAACAGCTGAAAATCGGGATAGCAAGTCCTACATAAAAAATATTTAGAATTTTTCGTAGAATTTGAAAAGCTAATAAAAAATTAGGCATTTCATTTAAAAAAATTGTAATTTTTGAGACTAGAGCAGAGAGTATTGATAATACAAGACCTCCGGACTTTAAATACTAACCCCATAGGCTGACGTTGACTGAAAGGCGCCACATTATTTGTGTTTTAAGCTGTTTAACAATGTGCCAAAAGAAATAAAATGTATTACATCCGAAAAAAAAATTATAGTATAGATTAGGAATTTATTAATGAATTTAGAGCCATACTGCTTACGGGATTTCTGTCTATATTTATAGAAATATTCTGGTTTATATGTGACGTCATCAATTACAATCCAAATTTGAAGAAAATTGCATTGCATTATTAATAACAGAGAAATTAGGGCGGCGGGGCACACGGTATTATTCCTAAATAAAGAAATGCATTTCCACAATAAAATTAATGAAAACCTTTCTTGGTAGGCGACTTTATAACATTGCCCAGGGAATTATTTCTAAATGCCCTTAAGCAATTTCAGGTTCAGAAAAGATACTGTAAGATTTTATATCAATTTCGAGCTCACAACGCAGTAACAATTTAATCCTCATTACGTCACACAATCTCCATTGGCGGCATTTTCTCTAATTCATGCTTATATCTGTCAGAACAAATATAGCTTGATTTCTGAAAAATTAATCTCCCTGCATTCGAGAGCGTAAAATACTTTAGATTTTAGAAACAACGAGATTAAAAGGCATTATTTGACTTACTAGATGTAATAGATAGCGGGAATTAAAAGATAAATCTTTAGATGTCGGCGGGTCCATAAAGAATTTAAATGCCGAATGAATGACTTGTGTCTCACGGTTGACGGGAATTCGGGAAGACATAGGGATTTAATGTATGCTTTTATCTTTTAAATAAGACAGGTTGATCTAATTTTACAGGTGCTTTTTATATAGGATTAGTAAGATATTTTAAAACTTAAATTTTAATGTAATCTTTATTCATTGTAAAAAGGTAGATATAGAGTAGGGTGGAACGAACATTTCTTTTCCTTTAGATTATTTTGCCATAAGTGTCAAAATAGGTAACAATTATTTGCAACAGCTTAATAACTTATCTTCACGTTTACAGGTTCCTCGCGAAACCTAAAGTTTAGAAATGTTCGTAATTTTACAGGTTATTATTACATGCATCGATTTATTTTTTAAATAATATTTGAAATTTGGCATAGTACCTAAAATACTGGTGCCCGGCATCGTGTCACTCTGTGTTAGGTTCCTGGTCATCACAGCATAGATGGAAATCACTGACGATAAAGCAAAGATGGACGCCGCATGCTCTTTTATCATAACAAGCAGACGAGAGGTCAGATGCAAAACACCGCCAGGTTCCATGCGAGTTCCACGGTAAAAATATTTGTACATTGTTGCCGATGAGTCCAAAACTTACCCCTTTTGGGTTTTATTTCTGCTTAAATTAAAAAAATTAATAAATGATGGAAATGACGGGCATGTCCGCCGATCTAGCAGAGAATACCGTGGCTAGACCACTAGGATCGGTTAAAGAGGAGATTGATCGCATGGCCAAACAACTTGCAATGAGCAAATGAACAGAGTTAATAGTCTGTAGGATCTCCAAGCAATTGTGGCCTCTACTTGATAACAAGAAAACCGCAGCGTTATTACAACACAGTCGGAAGGATCTAAGAAATATCACTGTCATGGTTACCGGACACTCTCTTTTCGGTAGACATGCCGAACGTATGTAAATATCAGCTAATGACTTATGCAGAAGTTGCAGAGACGAAGTAGAGGAGGAAAGTATTCAACATTTCTTGGGTGAAAACCCTGCTAATACCTTCCGCAGAACAACGGTCCTTATAGGACTACGTGAGACTGTCTCGACCAGGGTTGAAAAAAAAACATGTTTATTTAAAAAAAAACTTAAAAACATGTTTTTTTTGTTTAAAACTGTTTTAAACTGTTCAGGAAAAAACATGTTTAAAACGTGTTTTAAACACATCCAAAATTAATTTAAGGTTTGAATAAAAAAAATCCATCTAGTAAAGACCCGTCCTTTTAAAAATAACAGAACAACAAATCGAATTAAATGTTGAAAACGTGTGCCATTTATGGCTTGACAATATCTAACGCAATCAATAACTTTTTGCACGTTTAAAACCAATTCCGGAGTTATGGCAAGCATTTCTCTTTAGATCATCTCTTTCAACTCCTGCAAATTGTTTGACCGGTCAACACACACTTTCGATTTGAGGTAACCACACAAAAAGAAGTTCAGCGGAGTTAGGCCTGGCGATCTAGCAGTCCATTCGATAGGTCCTCTCCTTCCGATTGGGAAGGGTTTCATCTAAACATGTACGCACAGTGGCAGCATAGTGCGGAGGAGTACCATCTTGCTGGAACTACAGTTCTTCGTCGGGGGAGTCTGGGTTCAATGGATTCGGAAATAAGAGTCACTAATGCTGGAATTAATCAAGTTGGAGAAATTCGAGATATATTTGTCCAGTTAAAGAAAAATGGATCAATTACTCCTCCGCGCACTATTTCACACCACACATTTGTTTTTTGAGGGTACTGGCTGTGAACCTGCATCATCCAATGCGGATTTTCTGTTGCCCAACAACGACAATTTTTTCTGTCCACATTACCAATCAAGGAGAACGTAGCTTCATCGGAAAAAATAATATTTTTTACTAAATTATTATCTTCACTCAGCTTCAGCTTCATCTGCAGGACTTAAACGCCTTTTCTCGACATTTGCCATAATTCATAGTAAGCTTCAAAATCGATTAGGAACAGAAAATGCCGCGAAACTTGTAACCATATTTAAGCAGCTTAATTCAAACCACGATACTATGTGTATCGTGATTCAAACCAAGAGTAGAGTTTAGTAGAATGACTAGGAGACTTTTGGTTTAGTTTTTAGTTTATTTGTCTTTGTTACTTTTATATTTATACTATTTGTTAAGTTTATATGTTTACACTTTTTATTTGCTTATGTTATTGGAACACGGTACATAGACTGTAGGTAGGTATATAAACTATATACTAAGACCTAGAGCTAGTCTTAAACGTGTTTTTATAATTATGTACTTTTAATATTAAACGTTAGATATAAATATTGCTATTTTTGTTTTTAATTTAATATTTTTTGTTTTAACAGTTTTATGTGATTTTCAGTAAAGCTTGACAAAAAAAACAACTTAAAAAAAAACACTGTTTTAAACATGTTTTAAACGGTTTTAAACAAATGTTTTAAACATTTTGTTTTAAACATAACAACCCTGGTCTCGACAGACCAGAAGTCTGTCACTCTAACCTAGCCTAACCTAACCTAACCTAAAATAATTAATATAATATGGATCAAAGTCCTATGAAGCCCAATTACCTTATTAAAACATCTTCTGGTTCCTCATATTTCTTGAAAATCTCGGCTATTGGGGACTACACGACGCGCTCGAATGCAATTTGCAATACAGGTGTCAATAATGGGAGTGTGCATAAACATGAATCCTCCCACTGCGCAAGACATCTAGGAAATTCGTAATTCGTGTTATAAGTGTTTAAGAACAATAAAATAACGCGACACCTAAACTAACTCTCGTCCCATTCCATAAAAATAAACCAAAAAAAAGTCAACAAGAAAGTTCACACCCAGCTGCTTGCAATCACAATGCTATATACCACTGGACTACCGATCACTTTGCAGTAACTTTGTTGACAGAATAGCTCAAAAACAGAAACAGAAATAAACTTAACCTCGACAAAGTTTGACAGAAGTTTTCTCATGTGCAGATCTAGCGGCACAGGATTCTTGTTTCTAATTTAGGTGGTAATCCGCTTGTTTTATTGGTTCAAATATTTTCAGTTGTGCCTTGAGTGCTCGTTGCCCAATTAAGTAACCGTGTGTTATCCACTATTCAAGACCTTATTTATATTATTTATTTTCCCAGGATGATTTAAAATATAAATATGCTGGGAAGAATCCAAGTATTTCTGAAATACTTCACATCCTGGTTTCAAAACTTGAAGAAGTTTTGCAAAGTGCACCAGTTCCTATCGTTTCTCGTCATCATATCTGGGAAAAACTACAAAGATTTCATGAATGTTATAAGCAAATTCGAAAGAATTTAAAATACAGAAAGAATACCACACACTAAAATAGCATCCTTTAAAAAACAAGAGTAAAGTCTGTGCGTTTTAAGAAGTCCGATATCGGATTAAATCACAAAGGGATGTTATCGCTTTTAAAACAGTAAGTCGGTTAAGTTACAATATCTTCGCACCTTCGCTATACTTGATCACACCGAACATCCCACTGGTTTACTGTATTCTATTACTGGGCGAAATCAGAGGTTTCAAAACAAAATTATCTTAGAATTACGCGTTGAGCATAAATAATAATTAAATAGATAATTAAATTATTTTGCTATTATTATAGTTAAATCTATATAATAATCGCTATTTTCCAAGAACCAATTAAAATTTGCTCAAGTGCGGGATGGTTAAATATGGTAAAGATTTTGTCAGGTATAAGTATACTTTTCCGATAATGACATTATTTTGGGATTATTATAATTAAATCTTTATAATAATTACTATTTTCCAAGAAATAATTAAAATTTGCTGAAGTGCGGGATGGTATGTTCTACTTTATTTTAAATAAGTAGTTGTAGTGTAGGAAAAACTTTTAAAAAGTTTAGAAAAACCTTCCTTAATTGTTTTAGACAATGCCTCTTACCATACGAGACTCGAAGAGAAATTCCCTACAAGCAGCTGGAAAAAGGAAGAAATAAAAGAGTGGTTGTTAAAGAAAAACATAAACCATGAAAATTTATATTTAAAAATGAACTTTTAAGCATGCAAAAAAGTATGTTGTCGACGAATTAGCCCTCAAATATGGACATCAAGTTTTGAGATTGCCGCCCTACCATTGTCATTACAACGCAATTGAATTGGTATGGGGTATTAGCAAGAACTATTATGACAAACATGCCTGTAAAAATATCGGTAAGCCTAGCGTTACAAAGTTATGGGAGGAGGCGCTTAGCCAAGCGGGCAAAGAAGAATGCCGGAAATGCATTGAACACACAGAAAAAATTATTTTTGAATCTTATGAGACAGAACAGGTTATAGACGAAGTAAGACCGTTAATTATTACGAATGATGATGATGATGACGATGATGTTGATTCTGATGAGTCTGAAAGCATGGGTGAAATTTCAAATGCAGATGAAGACTACTTTTAGTAGTACCTATCTACAAGTAGGTACGTTCTGTCGCAAGACTACAAAATCGGTTCTTTTTAGAACCAAAACTTTATAAAAAAAAATTCGTAAAACTAATTTGTCTGAATACTACAAAAGCTAAAAAATTATTATTTTTCTTTACCTAAACTAATTTTTTATTTACTTTAAATTATTTTATTTAGAAAATGTAATTCATCAACATCCAAAATTACCTTCAATATAATTTATTGTTTGAGAGCCACCTACATAATGCTCAAGAGGTTTTATGGCTTAGCGGACTTCTTAAAACGCACAGACTTTATTTATACTTTGACATAGCATCCTGCAAGTGCTATTTAAAAAACTGTAAATGTGAAAAATCGTGAAAAGTGCCTTTGAGAAAATAAGACTTTCTTACTGATCAGAGAAGTAGCAGAACAATGGGTTTAGGAACAGTAGAGAGACCAAGAAAATATAAATGGCAGAAGAAAGGAAAAGAAGGACAACATCCAGAGTATCAAAAATCGCAAATATGCAATCATTTAGTGTCTTCATACCATTATTAAGGAAGCACAGCTATCGTTAAGCTCAAATAGTAGTAAAGATGAAAATATTCAGATTAATGAAACAAAAAAAGAAGACTTTAAACTTTTGCCAAGTAAGTCTGTTTTGCTTAAGTTTAATATTTATTACTGGTTACTTTAAAGGATTTCTTTTAGGTAAAAATAAACCACAAAGAGAAGTTTCTACTCAAATGAGACCTAAATTGCCCTCAGTGGCACTTGCTTCTGATAGAACTAGCGTGTCAGATCGTGCAGCTGCTATGATTGCCAATGCAGTTTTGGAGGATATTGGCATGGTATCCAAAAGCAACTCGGCAATGATAATAGATAGAATAAAAATCAGGGGAGCCAGAACATCTCAGCGTGAAGCTTGTACGAGTTTCGCAGCTAAAATGTCAATAATAGGGCTGTTTTTTGATAGTCGAAAGGATCACACTATAGTGTACGACAAAAACGTAAATAAACGAAAACGCATCCGGGAAGAACACATATATGTGATAAGTGAACCTGGTTCTAAGTACTAGGATCATGTGACATCGGAGAGTAATAGTGCTTTGCTTATTACACGGTCCTCAGTAAATTTTTTGGAGGAAAACATTGACTTATCGGACTTGATTACAGTTGGGTCAGATGGCGCTGTTGTGAATAAGAGAGTATTAATAATAAGCCCGTATCAAATCAAGAAAAATATTATCATCATTTGAAATGAAATCCGATTACTTTAAAAATGGATAAAAACCTATAATGGTATAAAATGTACACTTTTTTGTTTGTTTTTTCAATAAATTTTTTAAATGAATCGTCTGACTATTTGATATTCTTTTTTTCTATGATAAGGCACTGCAGGATTAATCCTTTATGGCGCTCTGCGAGCGGTGCGTGTGCGCAGGAAATGATTGAAATTGGTCTTAAATCTTTGGAGACTATACTCGTTGGAGAACTCGGCATTAGGAAGGTCGTTCCAGAGTCATGACATGTGATGACAATCTCCAGATAAAAGAATTTTTGAACAGTGGCGTTCGAGGGCCACTAAGCTGAACCACGTACAGGTGAGCTGCGGTGGCTTGTCGTGTATTTCTACCATATCTACCAATCAAGCGTGCAACCTCAGTTGAGCACTTGCCATGAAAATATTTGTAAAATAGGCTCAAGTCGCCAACCTGCCTTCGATGATCAAGGCTCTCCAGGTTGTTCGTCAGATCATGGTCACCGATCAAGCAAATGGCTATTCTTTGAATAGATTCTAGCAATCTCAGGGTATGTTTAGGAGGAGAGCCCCAGATATGCGAGCAGTACTCCAGCGATGGTCGAATTTGAGCTTTATAGAATTGAAACTGAATGCATCAGAAGTTGTTGGGGTGTATAGAGGTTCTTAGTTCGGAAAAGTATTTCAAGCTTCTGCGAGGCTGCCTTAGCAATGGCCGTAATGTGACTATGTCAAGGCATATGACTATCCAAATTGACGCCCAATATATTAAGTAATGAAGTCAAGGGAATCGAGTGTCCCGCTATGACTATATCCGGTTCTTCAACATTAACTTTTTTAGAAATAACTGCTTACTGGGTTTCTTAGCATTAAATTCTACTTGGTTACTGTCACCCCAAGACAGAATTTCTTCCAGGTCTTTGTTGAGATGTGAGACCTCTTGCTGTCTAAAGAGATGTGTATTGGCAGTCGATGTTCGAGCATCCAAAATAAAAGATAAAACAAATGTGCATCATCAGCGAATCTATATATAGGGTTTTTAGCTTTTTCCAAAAGATCGTTAGTGTATAGCAGAAATAGGTTTTAGAGAACCTTTAAGAAAAACCATTTTTAGCAAAAACTGCTCAGATGCACGTATTTTGACGCCGTGAAGGAACCAGCAGGTTGGGTAACAATACTTTCAAATTATTCATAACCATTTGTGGTACACTAAGACACTTTTTATTATTATTATTATTTTTATTATATTTATTTATTATTATATGTATTTATATTATTATCAATATGCAACGCCCAGAAAAATTTTTTTAAAAAATAAAAATTCTGAAACTAACCTGAACTAACCTAAAAATTGCATGATATCATTTTTAGTTTTTGCACAGTCATTAATACCAACTAAATGCACATTTTAATAACTATGTCGTAATAATTCCCATACAAATGTTAAAAATCGTATTTTTCGTTCCACCCTAGTATAGGTACAGGGTTATCCAACCAAGACTGGACAAGGCGATTTTTTGACTTTTCCTGTACTTTTATAAAAAAACTGAAATAGCCATCTTAAGTCATTTTCTCCCGCGAATTCGAATATCTTCAGCAAAAAACAATTGAACATCAAACAAAAGTACTAGGGGTCACTTTGATATTTTTTTAAATGGGATGCCGTATTTTTAATGAGCTTATCCGATTTCTCATATAAATTTTGATCTAAAATGTTGGATTTTTAATTCAAAAACGCCTTTTTTCTTCAGTTTTAAATTCGGAAAATGTTAAAAAAAAAAAAAAAAAAATTAAAAATTTAACATTTTAGATCAAAATTTATATGAGAAATCGGATAAGCTCATTAAAAATACGGCATCCCATTTAAAAAAATATCAAAGTGACCCCTAGTACTTTTGTTTGATGTTCAATTGTTTTTTGCTGAAGATATTCGAATTCGCGGGAGAAAATGACTTAAGATGGCTATTTCAGTTTTTTTATAAAAGTACAGGAAAAGTCAAAAAATCGCCTTGTCTAGTCTTGGTTGGATAACCCTGTACAGTGATTGAAAATTGCAATTATAATTCTTTAAATAAACCGTTTAATGTGCAATAAAGAGATCGGAATACGGTTATACAACATGATGATCTATTTCGGCTGAACTGGTATTCATGATTTATAACACAAGCCGCAATTTTACAGCGAAAAAAGACTAGACTATACGTGACAGTTGTAGATGAATTTAAATAACCTACAACTTATATAATTATTGTGTGGAGGCTAACAAATCATCTGTGGGTGTTCCTTAAAAACATTTTTCACATTTTTCAAAATATTTCCCCAGGATATCCAGCTGTCTTACCCCTTTAGTCAAAAGCAGCTCTTTGTTCCTTCCTTCACACAACTATCTGATATAATACAATACGCACCAGTTGATTACAGTTTTCTGGTAAAAAAGATAATAAATTATGCAAACAAATGGGCGTAGACGAGTTTTCTTGTTTACACAGCCTAATTTCGCCGTCATCGTGATCGTGGATCATTCTCTTGACCATCTCGCTAATTATGGTGTAACCGCCGTAAGCACATCCGGTGCTTGATGGTGGTCTTACGTAAGAATACCCGAAGAAATAAGAATAAGAAAATATGGAGTAAGATAACATGCGAATCGTGTGCATCTTATGGTCAAAGTTTTGTATAAAAAATTATTAAAATGCTTCTTATGGAACAAAGCATATTTAAATACAGGGTGTTGGGGAAACGATCATCCAAATGCATTAAAAATAATATAATTAAATGCAACAATGTTTTTAGAACTAATTCTACTATTAAATATCTTATTTCAATATTATTTTATTAAAGGAGCCAAATGTATCAATGTTTGCTAAGCGAATATAGTGTTATCGCCGGGAAAGGCATAAAACTTGCAAATATCATCTTTTAAAATACATACAATATGTCCTAAATAATAAACGGCTAGTCGACCGTTATTCCAGGGAAAAGCAATATTTCACGTTTAAATGTTAAAAGTATATTTTTATATTCGAAAACCCTTTGACGGCGTTTTGACGCTCTAGGAGGGTGACATGGCATAGTACAGTTTGTTTACACCGTCCGATTGGTTGGGAGAAAACATGGCGTTTGTGTAGCCTATCAGAATGCATTGTTGGTTAGGCGTCGTGACAGCGGGGCGTAACCTTGCTGTTAGATGATGCAGGTTTCCTTCTTCTTCTTCTAGTACACTTTGGGCTTTGATAAAGCAAGGTAGCATGTCAACAAACGCACGTGGTTTCTCTCCGTCGGAGTAAAACAGATAGCATTGCCTAAAAAAAGGTACCCAGCAAATGTATTAAACAAATATAGCGACTAGTTTGATTGTAAAATCAGTAGTGAATAGTTAGGTTATAGTATATTATTGTAAAATTACTCAGTAAATGAAAGAATCAGTGAAATTAATCTATAATCGAGGAACATAAAAGCCTCATGAACTGTTGACACAAGTTAAATAACAACACTTGCCTTGCTTAACACAGGGTGTCCATTTTTTGATATAATTGCTCGGTAACTAGCAAAGATAGAGATTCGCGGTTTTTACATTAGTACGCTACTTTTTCGTGAAACAAAAGGTGCCGCAAACAGAATTGTTATAGCCTTTTAATTCTAACGTTATCTTATTGGTATGGGCTGGACTCGCGCAGTTTTCCAGAAAGAAAGAAATATCCTTTTTTGTTAGTTACAAAGCCTACAATGACATGTTAATAATAACTTTGACTGGTTGATTGAAGTAAATGAGGCGTACTCATTTACAACATAGTATGAACCTATCTATTGCAGTGGAATTAAAATAAATGTGTCCAGGTTGTTCATGCATTGGAGTTGTCAATGTATTAATTTTCCGATCAATTTCCCTGTTTGATCACCTTGGTAACATTTTTAAACTAAAAGCCTTTCAAGAACTCTTCTTAATTGCTAAAAGTAGCTTACGATAGAGCAGCATGGCATTTTAAGGGCCGACTGATGGTACACATGATGCTGTATACTCCGATATTCTTAAAGCCTTAAGACTGGCTCTTCACACCGTCTTCCGTCTAAGGCGTTGGATATGGTAGATCATCCTGCTTTCGCTGTTGAGCTGGATAATTTCTGTGTGCACGAAGTTTTATTGAAACTTCTTTGCTCCTAGATATCCAATAGAACAGTTTGTTTAATATTAAACCTAGACCGGTTAATGTGAGCTCTGGTGCACTCCATCAGGGTTCCCACCTTGGACCACTACTAGTTTTGATTTTTTCATAAGACATTGCGGCCTGTTTCCATTATTCTAAGATCTTTCTACTTGATGATGATTTAAGGATTTATATGATTGTTAATAATGATATCGATTGTGAGCAATAGGATGATTTAACTAATTTCTTCTACCAATAGCATGTAGAAAGTAACTTTCCTCACCGGTTATGTCAATATTTAGAATACACGCATGTAGAGTAGTGAAAATCCCCATTCTTTTTATAGAGTCCACATTGCACCCTCAAAAAATTGGTGTCTGGTTGGCTGTTTCCCGAAGAAGAATTTTGGCTCCTAGTTTTTTCAATCACACAGTTATAGCACAGCAGTATTATAGGGACAATATTTTAAATCCATTTGTGGAACAATTACTTGACGATGAACTACGTCTTGGTTATTTTCAACAGGACGGTGCAACCTCCCATAGATCCGCCGAAACTATAAACGACTTAAGCAATATTTTCGATGACAGATTGATCAGTTTTCAAGCAGACATTGACTTCCTACCCAGGTTACCTTCTTCGACGGTTATGAATTATTTTATTTTTCCTCATGTGACGAACAATATTTTTAAAATACCAGTTGAAAATTTAGAACAGTTACAAGAAAGGAATATCCAAGAATGTGGAACATTTCTCCAAAGATGCTGGTCAACACTTTCGAAAATATGCAGAAACATGTGAATTTTTGGCCAATTTCAGCAATTTCTATAATTTTTACTTTCCTTTCTCTATATTCTTAATTCGTTAATTTTGTAAACAACAAAAATAAATTCGTATTTGTTTACTTATTTCAATATTCATCAGTTTGTCATATCATGTCATAATATGAATTTGACACAATTTTAACCTAGATCTGGTTAGATATCGTCACTCAGAAGTCAATATCTCAAGATTTAACGATTTTGAGTTACGAGCGTTTACAGTAACTACCTTCTACTGCGCACCGATTGTAAAAGCCCGTATCACAATAGCCACGATCAAGAACATGTATTACTCTAGAAACAAAAACTCATATCCTAATTTTAAATTCAAAACCTCGTATCCTAATTCTAAATTCAAAACCTCGTATCTTACTACTTGACCGGCATCGACCTCTGTTGCTTTTCTAATTTGTGCTCACATTTAGTTGTTTTTAACAATTCTGAATTTAGGTGAATGGAGTGTCCTTAACTAGGTTAAAGGTAGCTTAGATTTTGATATAGTAGAAACGACTAATAAGTTTCCATTAAAATCTAGACGGATTAATTCTGAAGAACGTCCTAAGATTAAAGAATTTTTTGAGCTACTGTCTAAAATGCCTGTATCTGGAAATTTTGCCGACTTTGTCGCAGGGTATGATGTATTCCTATCGGAAATGAAAAACCTTAATATTGACATTTTTCATCCCAGTAAAGATCAATGTAATCTATGTCTTTCATATAAATTAGGTAACATTAGAAACGTTTACAAAACATATTACGGAAAAAGATAGAGCACGAAGAGAAAAACAATTTGATAAAGAAAGAGCTTTGACTGGTAAGCTATGTGTATTTACAGCAGATGTCCAAGTAGTTCAACTCGTGCCGTATGTACCTGCAGGAATGATGTATTTTAAGCAAAAGTTAGCAGTACATAATTTTACAATTTATAATGTAGAAAATGATAAGGTTATGTGCTACGTTTGGCACGAGGGCGAGGGAGGAATGGATAGAAATTGCTTTTTGCTTAACAGATTACCTTTCTAATTAGTTGGATAAAGGAGATAAGGCCAAAACTAAAATATTTTATAGCGACCGGTTGTGCCGCACAAAATCGTAATGTTCCTTTGGCTAACGAGCTTCAACACTACTCCATCCTAAATTATTCAAAAGTATCTGGCTAAAAGGCAGATCCAGATGGAGTGCGGCAATGTTCACTCCACTATCGAAAGAACGAAAAAGAATAGATGCATTTATTCACTATCAAATTACGTTGAAACAATTTGTGATGCTCGGAAATATAAAAAATAAAGGTCCCTATAAAGTAAAGTATATAAATCATTAATTTTTTAATAAATATTTAGATATTAAATATCATTCCTCAATACGTCCCGGCAAGAAAGTTTCAGATCCCTGTGTGACCGATCTAAGAGCTATAAAATATTTTGAAGAACTTCCAGCCCAATACAAGTAAAGTTTTGATCATAACTGGCAGTTTCTACCAACTCGTTTATCCACCACAATTGGACAATTAAAAAACTCCATGACACCTCACTGCCTTTAAAGAGCGATAAATTTAACCACCTACAGTCTCTTAGGGCAGGTATCCATGAAGATAATCATGGCATATATGATCTTTACGTCATATAAATCGCTTCACTGTCCTCAAGATAGAGAACATACCTGGGTTTAAAATGTATGTTTTTTCTATATTATGTTACAGTAGTTATTTCCTTCTTATTTAAAGACCAAGAATATACGTATCATATAACTTCTTTCCTATTGTTACTATTTCCAATTAGAATAAAATAATAATAAACAATAAAAATGCTTCATTTACTATTGACATTTAATAGTATAATCTCGTAACTCAATAATTATAATTCTGATTATAGTGGAAGTAATTCTTATCTTAGCTTTCCTCTTCTTATGAAGAAACTAAAAACAGCAGTACAAAAACCGTTTCTTATACAAACCAAGAATGCACAATAAAGTATAAAGTCCCAAAAATAACTTATATTCACAGATATACAGGGTGTTTCAGAATAAGATGCTGATCCTTAACGGTGTGAATCCTTAGGTAATTTTAAGAAGAAAAGTTCAAATTAACATATTTCCTTAACCTATCAACTTTCGAACTACAAGGCGTTAAAGTTTTAAGAAAAAAATCGTTTTTCTATCATAACTTTAACAACTTTCTAGCTACTTTTATAAATTTTTCACACATGCCCTCTAAGCATAAATAGCCATTTTTTGGTGTAGAAAAATTTTAAAATTTTTTAAACAGTGGCGTCCTGAAAGTGTTTGGACTAGACATTTTGGAAAAATATTATGTACGCCACTGCTTTTTCTCAAGATAAAAATTATTTTCAAAATACTTATTCATTTTAGGCCAAATTTAATATCTTGCTTTTTTATCGTCCGACAAACAGTTTCCGACAAAAAAAATAAAAAGCATTAAATGCGCATACGCTATGTGCCTATGGTTTCTGACAAGTAGGCTATGAACTTTGGTAAGGAAACAATGACAATAACGAAATATTTAATGCCAAATAGTTTTGACAGCTATTTATTTATGTACACGGCTTTCCACTTAACTTAAATTTTAAAAACGTAATACTTTTTAAACGTATAAGTATCATGGTAAATTTTGCAAATGTCGAGTTTGCGGATATGCATTACCTGTACGGGCTTACTGACGGCAATGCATTCGAAGCCAGACGATTATACCAAGAGCGTTATCCAAATAGAATAGTTCCGGATACACGAACGATTTCAGGAACTCACAGAAAGTTATGTGAAACGGGATCTTTTGAAACAAAAAACTACTTAAAAGGGGCACACCAAACTACACGAACACCGGAAACCGAAGAAGCTGTTTTAAATTTAGTGGAACAAAACCCTAATATAAGTACCAGAAAAATTGGGAATATTTTAAATATTACTCATGTCCTAGTCTGGAGAATTCTTCAAAGTTATTTGTTATATCCGTACCATATTCAACGGGTCCAGGCCCTACTTCCTAGGGATTTTCCATTACGCAACAATTTCTGCCAATGGCTTAATCAAATGGTTACCGAAAATCCCCAATTTGATGCCAGAATTTTGTTCACGGACGAAGCTAATTTTTCCAGGAACGCCATACAAAATTTTCATAACAATCACTTCTGGGCAGAAGAAAACCCACATGCCATTACGGAATCCCACCACCAAGAGCAATTTTCTGTAAATATTTGGGCTGGAATTATTGGTGATTATTTAATTGGGCCTTATTTTTTACCAGCAAGATTGAACGGAATCAATTATCGCCAATTTCTTGAACACACTTTACCAAATTTGCTAGACGACGTCCCTATTTTAACCCGACATTGTATGTGGTTTATGCACGATGGTGCACCTGCCCATTTCAGTCTCTTAGCACGAGAGTTTTTAAATCAACATTATAGTAATCGATGGATAGGGCGCAGAGGAACACAATCGTGGCCACCTAGATCCCCTGATCTAAACAGTCTAGATTTTTTCCTGTGGGGACATCTGAAAACGTTGGTTTACAGCATCCCAATAAATACTGAAGAGGAGTTGAGAAACCGCATAATAGTTTGTTTCGACATTATCAGGAATACTCCAGGAATTTTTCAAAGGGTACGAGACTCAATGAGGAGAAGAGCTGAAGTATGCATTCTTGCAGGTGGTGGCCACTTTCAACAGCTAATCTAAATTATTTTCGTTTTTGTTCACACGTTATTTTTAATGTTAGTTGTTTTAATTTATGCGATTTATTATTAATACTCAAACACAAAATATATTTGAAGAAATAGTCCATATAATTAAATATATGTTAAATTTTTATTTATTACGTTACTGTCTTTCCTATAATAGGCTAATCGGCTAATTCGTATTAAGTAGCTAATGCAAAAGCATTTTTCTTTTTTCTCTCTTTTTGTTTATGTTTAATTAATCGTTTAGTGTTAGTCAACTATTAATGTTATCAATAAATTTGTGTCACAATCGGGCGCATGTTGCTCCATATGTCTGGATGCCAAGCACCAGTCTTTACCTGATACGACTATTTAGTTACTAAAAGAATTGGGTTTGTTATCTGATCGAAATTCCATCTAATGTCACCCGGTAGTGTATTATAAAAGGGTATTTAAAACTCTGCGTTTTTCCGGTTGTCTGCCCGATTACTTAATGCTCTTCAACTGTTTCTTTGCGTGTCATGAGAAAATAATATTTCCCAATGGGAATTTTGGATATTTCGTAAAAAAATATCGTCAAGGCACATACATTAAATGAAGGAATTTAATTTAACAAGAAATTGTGTGACCACTGAATTTTTTGATGCCGAAAAGGCCTTAAATAGATCCAGTTTAGCTAATCGCGATCTAGCTGGAAGCTTCAAAAATACTCGTGAAGTTTCATCAAATATCCTATCAGGCTATAACAAGGCAGAGCACGTCCGACTAGCTGCCAATATACAGAATAGTGAAGTAGGTAAAATATATCTTGTTGCTAGTGGTCAAGAAACTCGGCCATTACGCCATTTGAATTCGCTTTTATCCCCGTACATCATGTCCAGAAAACTGTTACCTCCCGAAATAATTCCCCCGAGAAATCTGGAATGGCCACAAACAGACTGGAGGAGTAGAGGAGAAATCTATATATAAGACGAATGGTCTTTAAAGATTTAAGGTCCTGAAAGACAAACTGCACCTGAAATATTCAAGTGTGTAAAGTGGGTTTTTGTGAAATGCAACGTTCGCGACACTTTATTGGAATGATACACGGGGATTGGTAAAAGCGAAATAAAGTTGACCAGATATGTAGACTAGGTTTAAATTATTTATTTTTAGGTACAATTTGAGAAACTTATGTTAACATTGTGGCATTTTAGATGACATGGTAAAGTCTGTCCAGAGATATAAGAAAGTTACACTTTGCCTTTGAATGGGATTATCCAAGGTTGGCCATAAACAAACAATAGATGAATGAATAAATGCAGGTAAATTATGGTCCGTACTTAAAAATGTCATAAAGTAAACTGCAAATCCAGAAGACGTAATTTCGTTAATAAAGTAATAGTTTGGTGATTTCAAACCGATTTTTACCTGATTCAAAATGAGAGGGTTAATCCCATAAAACAAATTATGTTCTAAAGACTGTATATATAGCCACTCTAGTTAGTTTTAAGCTTAGTAATTATTCTTACTTTGTGTGTAATACAACGTTTGTTTAGACGTGTGTGAGTCATGGAAAATATGTGCCAGCCCAATGTATCTTAGGAGATAACCCCGTCGAAAAGCAGAAAACACTTTTCTGGAAATGGCGATCCGAATATCTACAAATAATTAGGATTTACAGAGATCAGCAAAGGCCGATTATTTACTTGGATGAAACCTGCTTCGACACATATGATGCCCCAGAAAAGGGTTGGGTTGACTCAAGCGGCAAGTGTAAAACAAGCGCGCTATCAAAAAGAGGCAAATGAACTTACGATTTTGCATGCTGGATCTAAAGACGGATGGATTCCAAAGGAACTTTCTCTGTCTGCAAAAAACATTAAAGATTCTTCTCTGGATTACCATGAGGACACCACTGCTGATTTATTTGAAGATTGGTTTAAAAACAAGCTAATTCCAAATATACCTCCGAATAGCGTAATTGTAATGGGCCATGCAAGCTACCATAGTAGGCAGTTGACCAAGACTCCCTCCTCAAATGAAACAAAAGCAACAATCTAAAAATACATGTATGATAATGACATTTATTTTTAGGAAGATTACACCAAAGGCAATTAATTGAGGTTTCACAAAGTTTAAAGCTACAAAAGGAATACTTCTGTGATAATTATGCAAAAAATCTGGGGCATACAGTTTTAAGGCTTCCACTATACCATTGTATATTTAATCCCATCGAACATGTTTGGCACCAACTGAAATCTGCCATTCGTCGTAACAGTATTTGCCGTAATATTAACTCCAGTGTACTTGAGCTTATAGAAACTGAAGTTTTTAACATCCAGCTTATAGAAACTGAAGTTTTTAATATCCCTTCACAAAGTTGGGAAAATTCTGTTACACATGTTGAAAAAGTGAAAAAATCCTATATCCATATAAACAATATAGCACAAATAATAATTAGATCAGATGATGATAGCGATAGTTATATTGATAAATTAAGTGAATAATTATTATAGGTACCGAATAATTTGTATATTTTTGTAATCATAAATATAATTTTTAATAATAAAATAACTTGTAATTTCTCATTTAAATCCAATATCCATATAAACAATATAGCACAAATAATAATTAGATCAGATGAAGATAGCGATAGTTATATTGATAAATTAAGTGAATAATTATTATAGGTACCGAATAATTTGTATATTTTTGTAATCATAAATATAATTTTTAATAATAAAATAACTTGTAATTTCTCATTTAAACATAAATAAAATATTATTTAATGTCTTACTTATTTTTATTACAAACCATGATTAAATTCTAAGCAAAATACGGACCTGTTCGGCCATATTTCAATTTTACAGCTGGCCCGGGTCTTTCCTAATAGGAATCAGTTAGTCACTTTCTTATATCTCTGAACATACTTTAAATGAATGCATTTATCATATCATAAATTAAACAGTTTTCGAGAGGAAATCACAGTTTCTTCCCAGCATATACTGTAATATACAGGGTTGGTCAATGAACATTCATTCGAATTAAAACACCTAATTGATTTTTTGTTAGTTGTGACAATATAGCCTATATTTCATTAAATGAAATATATTGCAGGGAAGAATTTAGTTAACGAATATTTTCTTAACTTAAACGAAGTTTTATTGAATCAATTAAATTTTGCTAAAGTAGTTTTCTCCAGAGTTTCCTTTATTATAGTTTTATTTTAGAATGAAATATTAATTTCTTTAAACGTAAGATGCAAAAATAATATTATTAAACATTTATTCCCCGTGCTTTTCCTCTATTTACAGTTGCCAACATCATAATTTAATTCCCATGCATAATAAAAATGTGGTTGCCCGAATAAAAGTTTTATGATGCACTGGTCACGTGACCATTTTTTTCCTCATTTGTAGTGTGCATTCGGTGAGTCGGCGAGATGTCACGCGGACGCGCCGTTTATGTGTTGTACAAGTTGGTTCCTAGCAATGGAGGTATAATTTATTAGTTTTATTTTCTGCATTGTGTGTTTAAGTGAATTGTTAGAGGACTGGGTTTAGGTTCGATATGAATAGCAGTGAGCCATAAGAGCAACTTTGAAATAATTCAGCATTTTCAGAATAAAGTACTAATAAGTAAGAAATACAGTGTTCGATATAAGAGTAATGTGGAGAAACTGACGCACCTCTGGCATAAGCAGAAAAGGGTGGCGGGTGTCTGAACAACATCGCCTGAAATAGATTGTAAAAGTGCCAACGGTGATTCAAGTTAAATGAAACTCCCCTTTAAATGTTGAATGAACAAATTGGGTATTTTACTGTATCTTCCGTTTAGATTATGAAATTTACTTTAAGTGATATTGAACAGCAAGTTACAATGTTTCAACTTAATAATATAAAGAATTTCTTAACGGCAGATCAGTAATAAAGTTGTGCGAAATAAACAAGTTTAGAAACTAGGTATTTTAAATATACAGGCTCCGCCAACGAAGCGGGGACGGCAGACTACATCCTTATCGAAGAACTTACAAAAAATACTGAAGCAGCATGAGGTCTGAAATTAAAGTGGCATATTTTAAAAATATTTTACATTATACTGGGTGGCTCAAAAAAGTAAGGCGAACTAAACTTCTATTTTTTTTTAAATGGAACACCCTGTATACTATTAGCCTAAGTGATGGTCATAGAGCTGTTGTTAATTTAATATAGGGTTATGTGTAACCTTTTAAAGGTTTGCATTTATTTTGCATGAGTTAAATTTCTATAACAAAAAACTCCCGTGTCAAGGACAAAGTAAGAGTGTAAGCAAATTGACATTTTTTCACATCTGGTGTTGCATTAGGATCTGTTCTTTACTCTAAAAAATGCAGAACAAAATTGACATGCTCAAGTGTGAAAACAAGTTTCTGAATTCTAAACGAATTTATTTCAATCTTACTCATTTACAATCTCACTGCATATCTCTATAAATAGAAAACACAAATATTATCATAATACCTTATCAACTTGATACAATTGTATTATAATATTTTCTCCTTTTGTATCCTAACACAAAGAACAATTTGATAAAAATTGGAGTCTAATTCACAGTACCAGCATCGCTGGCTTTCATCTCCCGTAATCTAAGAAACAGATCTGCCCTTTTTGTACTAAACCAATTACAATCTAAATCAAATAATACAATTTTCTATGATCGTATTTGATATGCCCATCGTTTTCGATGCTTTATCGAGTTTATTCAATTACGGCCACCCCTATGCTGAACCCTTCTTCTGACTTGAAAAGAATTCCAGATATGAAGACCCCATTCCCCGGTTAAAATTTTCCAAGAATACGCAATGGTAATTTAATTCTGTTTAATTTCGATTGGTGTAGTGTCGGAGATATTAGGTCAGTGTTCAACTAAGCGTGGTAAATATTGCGATATTGTTATGTTTAACGCTAATTTGTCGCATTCCTAAATTGTTATAAAGCCTATATTTCCATGCATATTAAATGTATAGCCTGTGACAGCTAACCAATTAATAGCCAAGGGTGATTATGGCATAACCACGTTGCGACAGGGGCGTGCAGCCCACGGAAGCGATGGAAGAATCGCTTTCCCTACTGCATTTACAAGAAAACAAATTTTTGATTAAAAATAGTTTAATCTATGCCAATCGAAATTCATAATACATATAGCCTATTTCCATGTAAGAGAGTAATAAATCATTACTGAAGTATATAACCCAGTCGTCTTCGCCGTATTCCATAGGTATAATCCAATTATTAGTTCATATAACATTCGGAGTTGCAATAATAGTTGAAATGTGTTCAAATATGACCGAAGACAGACAGTCAACAATATATCGACTTGTGCACGATGATAAACGCGACTCCATCAGGTCACCAAAGGGAAGTACAGGAAGAAAGAAACTGCAATAAATGAGAATGAAAAGACTGCCATCAAAAGAATCATACACTCGTTTTACTTAAAAAAAGAAATAACTACCTTGGACAAAATAATGTCTGAAATGAAAAAGGACGATTTCATTCCACCCATGGGTAAGAGAAAACTATGGAAAGCTTTGAAGTAAATTAATTTCTGTTATGAAAAAAATGCTGGCGACGACGATATTAAATTTGAGGGCAGTTAGACAGTTTCGAAGGGAAAACAAGAATATCTATTATGTGGACGAAACTTGGTTAATTGAAGGATATACCGTTGGTAAAATATGGCAGGATAAACATATAAAAAGCGCGAGGTAAGCTTTCATGGAAGGATGGTCCACTGGAATAAAAGCAGTCTCGGAAAATGGTAAAAGAATAATAATTACTCACATGGTAGCAAAAATGGATTTGTCGATGGCGGCTTACTAGCATTTAAATCAAACTTGTTTTTAACGAGTCTTGAGCAGGGTTGGGTCAGTAGAAAACTTTAGGGAATCCACCTAGTGGCAAACTGATTCTTGACACGCAAATTACGTAAAAATTCATCATAAAATACAGCTTAGTTAAGAAAACAGAAGACAAATAGAAAAATCATAGGTACATAACCTCACATCAGTGTTGCCAACCTTTAAACATAGATTTTCCCACGGGAACGATGAAAATTTCCCTTTTTTAAAGAAAAATTCCACGAATTCCCACGTCTTACTTTTGTTTTTTGGGATGGGGGACGGGCAAAAAATAAATATTTAGCTATTAACTTTGCCTCTTTCCTGAAGTAATGGCCCATGTCATAATATAGGGCTAAAGGTCAAGTCTCGGTCAAGTGCACAGAACTAAAACTGTTTATTAAGTTTATAGTTCACAGTTAATAGGGTAATCAGAAATCACCGTAAATGGGGTAAAACCCCAAACTCATTGCAAGCTGCAATCTGGAAGTTATCTTATTGTGACAAATCGATATCGCTATCAATCTGAAGTCTAAAGTTTTAGTTAACAGAAAAAACGCTGCGTTGTTGCCAATATCCCATAAGATACTCTGATTGAGGCGTTACCAACAAAAAGTCGCAGTGCGTTAAAATGAATAATGATCTGATCTATTAAACGTTGAGTGGAGTATCGGAATAATTAATCAATTTACTGGTTATCGTAATATCTAACGAATATTGACCTTATGAGTGAACATTTCCCCTTTCCCTTTGGGCCTTACAATTTCTCACGAATCGGGAAATTTCCTCCGAGTTGGCAACACTGCCCCACATTTTTGCCAGTATCTACATTACGGGATCTTTTTTGGACACTTAATAAAAACCTAATTACGGACAACATTTTGAGTTCAGGTTAGTTTAGGTTAGACCGTAGAAAACGTAAAACGTCGAAAAACCTGTTCTACATGTCAGAAACAAAAAACCTTCTAGTTCTAACATCTAACCCTAAATAGTAACCAGTGGAGCTATTTTTATGTTGGTATCGATCCTAATACTAATAGTAATATTGAAACATGCAAAAATAATAAAATAACTGGGAGGGACGCTCTAACAAACATATGTGAAGTAGGTTCTCGCTCCTATCTACATTGTTAATTAATTAGAATAAAAAAGAAAGAAGAAAGAGGAAAGAGAGAAAGAATAAGAAAAAAAGAAGAATATAAACATACAAACATATTGCTTAGTAACTAAATTGTTATGCAATTTATTTGTAAATATATTCCTAGAGTTTCGATTCCTTAGGTCAATATTTAATATATTTTAAATATTAATGATTTGGTAGCTGAAACTTCCCTTTAATATCTCGGTAAAGCGAATATTTCGGTTATAAATATCTGTGCAATTTTGCACTTTATTATGTAAGTAAGAAGGTATCTTTGTTTGCAGTATTAAAAAAGATGACAACTTAACTCAAAATCGTTCTATTAGCCATAATTAACAAATTATTAATTTTTAATGTGTGACTTATGGGGTTATATTTTCTTACCCCATATAATAGCCGCATGTATGACTTCTGAAACTTCTGAGTACGTCTGATGCCATTACTTCTGTGGCAAGGACAGTACACTGTGTCGCAGTAGTTAGCTTGCAAAAATAGATTAATTATTGATAAGTACGGAGTTCTTATAATTCGTTTCAAATTTATTCCTCTCCTTTACACGGCCAAATACCATAATGGCAGACTTATTTGAATTTAGTTAAAGACAATGTTTTTTGGAGAAACTATGTACATTTTCAAAGTAATAGTTTATAGCTGCAATTGCTTGTAGGCTTTCGAGGGGGGGAAAGGATAGATATATTTGAGTGTCATCAGCGAAATAATGCTGCTTGCAGAAGAAAGTCGCTGAAGGGAAGACTGAAATGTAAAGAGAGAATAGCAGAATAGAGCCTTACGAAAATTTGGGATATTGTTCCCACACAATATACCTCAACTTAAGCATAGTCCAGCTCCTGCTGTAAGTCCCTAAGTGTTATTTATAAGAACAAGTATTAGCAATCTACGTTACTATTAAAAGACAGAAAAAATTATTTTAGTACATTTTTTGCTATTCTACGCTCAAATTTTATTTGTAAAAGAGTTTGCCCAAGGCAAAATACGAGGGAGTCATTTCATCCTTTCAGAAAAAAATATAGCACATGGCGCATTAATAAAAAGGGACCCATTATGTGCAAAGAATTTTATGCCAGAATTTAAAACTAATACAATAAACACAATAAGAAACTGCCAAAGGGAACGGTGTACGGAGGTCCCTAAGAAAGGCCTAATTGTATCAGTGTTTGTCTAAGTTGCAGAGACGTTTTCTCAACGGCATTTTTTATTATTTAGAGGGTACGTATAAAAGGTAAAACTTTGTTTATGGCCCTCCGGGTCTCAGGTGTATCAATCTGGGTTCCGTGAGAGTGTTGAATTTATTTTTTACTTTGGCGATTGGCGAGATGAATGAAAATAAATTGTTACATTTTTTTTCTTTTTATGACCCGACACAGCACTACAGGAAAAATCCTTTATGGCTCTCTACGGCAATGCGTGAGCACAATCCTTTAAGGCTCTCTACGGCAGTGCGTGAGCACAAAAACCCATTCACGCTGGGCATGAATCTTTAGAGCTTATCCTATAGTTGGTCAGGAAGGTTATTCCTGAGTGCCTTAGTGAATAATGATAAACCATTTACGGCTTTTGAAGCAGGTGGGCGTGTCTATCAATTCCGAAGAATACTTTTTGGTGTAACAAATGGTGTGTCCTGTTTTCAAAGAACAATCGACTCGATCATATTAAAAGAAAATTTAAATGGAGTCTTCGCTTACCTTGATGACGTGACTGTTTGTGGAGAGAATCAAGAAATTCATAATAATAATCTAGAAAAATTCCTAAATGCTGTTAAGGAATTCAATTTAACACTAAATCAAAATAAATGCACTTTTAACAAGACGTCTATTAAATTATTGGGATATATAATTGAAAACGGAACCCTGAAACCAGATCCTGATAGACTACAACCTCTCTTAGATTTACCAGTACCACGCAATACTGGTGAACTTCGTAGAATAGTAGGTATGTTTTCTCACTATTCTAAATGGATTTACAAATTTTCCGACAAAATCAAAAGTTTGGTGAATTGTAAAATTTTTCCATTGACGCAAACTGAAATTAAAGACTTTGAAAACTTAAAAACAGATATTTCAAATTCTCTGCTGTGGACTATTGATTATAAAATACCTCTAATTGTAGAAACAGATGCCTCAGACCACTGTATAGCTGCTACGTTAAGTCAGTCTGGAAGACCGGTAGCCTTCTTTTCAAGGACATTGTCAGAAACAGAGCGACGACACTCTTCAGTCGACAAAGAAGCATATGCATGTGTTGAGGCACTAAGGAAATGGAGACATTTTCTGATGGGACGCCACTTTAAATTAGTGACTGACCAAGAAGCTGTATCTTTTATGTTTGATACTAAACAATCCAGTAAAATTAAGAATGAAAAAATATTACGATGGCGTTTAGAGTTATCTTGCTACAACTACGATATTGTTTATAGACCTGGAAAAGAAAATATAGTTGCCGATGCTTTATCCAGAATTTGTGGAGCTAGTACAAATACTAAACTATATGAACTTCATCAGTCCCTCTGCCATCCTGGTATTACAAGAATGTACCATTTTGTTCGAACTCGCAACTTACCATTTTCTATGGAAGATGTCAAGAAAATGACTACAGCATATGTGCCGAGATGAAGCCAAAATTTTGTAAAAATTCAATGGGACATCTAATTAAAGCTACCTCCGCATTTGAGGGTATTAATATTGATTTTAAAGGACCTTTAACTAGCTCTACTAATCATAAATATCTGTTAACGATAGTAGATGAATACTCTAGGTTTCCTTTTGCTTTTCCTTGTTCAGATATGACTAGTTCCACAGTCATAGGATGCCTAGATCTTCTATTTACTATTTTTGGTATGCCAGCATATATTCACTCCGATTGAGGAACTTCTTTTATGTCCCGAGAAATAATATCATATCTTCAATCACGTGGAATAGCTCATAGTCGTACTACACCATACAACCCAGAAGGCAATGGGCAAGTAGAAAGATACAATGGTATAATTTGGAAGGCTGTTAATTTAGCACTAAAATCTAGAAATCTAAAGGTGGCTCAGTGGGAACTTGTTTAACATGACGCATTACATTCTACACGTTCCTTACTGTGTACCTCAACCAACTGCACAACAACAGTTTTTCTTAAAAAATATGTACGGCAAAGTAAAAATGACCCTCTCGTCGATGAAGTGGAATTGGTAGAGGCAAACCCTGAATATGCATTAATCCGACATAAGAATGGAAAAGAGTCAACGGTTTCTATAAAACATCTCGCCCCAAGAGGAGATTTAAGATTAATAAACTCTAATCAAAATACTACAATTCCTGATACTGATTCTGAAGCTGAAACTAATCTATTATCCAATACAGAAACTACTTCTAGTTCAATGCCAAATAACTTAGATCCTGTTGAACCTAGTATTCAAGATGATGAAAATAATGAAGACAGTGCAACTAATTCCCATGATCAGACTATCCAGATCCAGGAAGAAAAGGCTAACAAAATTATTCGTCACTCGCTGAGAAAACGCAATCCTCCTGCATATTTTAAAGATTATGAATAAAATAAACCAGGGGAGAATGTGCTATAATTATAGTCCCTCCTGTATAAGTTTGTATTGTTCACCTTAATTGTATGGTACTTGTACTTTTGGTATATTGTCACTTACTGACATAGTATTTCTTTTATGTATTCAATTCTGTTAATTAAAGCCTAAAGTATAGACAAAGGTTATTTCATTACAAGATGTTTTCCAGATAAAAATATATTTGAAAAGTGTCGTTCGAGAAATACTTTGCTAAAGCAAGATATGAATGTTGTCAAAATGCTTTACGAAACTCAAACTTACCTTTAAAGTCAAGTCTCTTACTTTTATGTAATCTGTTTTACACTTAACTAATTTTTATTAACCGATTAAATTAAAATGCTAATTATATTATCTATTTACCAGCAAATCTAGCAACATGTGAATATGCATTATTCTGATTGGCAGAATTATTTTCCGGTGAGAATTCATATCATTGGGAGTTTTTTCAGAAATAAATTGCTGTTTTTAATTTTTAGTACCTATAGTCTGTTGCTTAATGCGAGATAGTAATGAATCATGAACTATAAAACCCAGTGGTCTTCGCCGTACTCCATAGGTGTAGTCCAATTATTAATATTTAATTATGTTTACTGCCAGGGATCCCAAGATCGGGTAGTTAGA
The DNA here is from genome assembly GCA_963920685.1 of Polydrusus tereticollis. NCBI lineage: Eukaryota > Metazoa > Arthropoda > Insecta > Coleoptera > Curculionidae > Polydrusus > Polydrusus tereticollis. Next base: position 123,677,341 of record OY987329.1, read on the forward strand.
GTTGTTTCAAAAATTTGAAATGTGTAGTTACTTTCCGGCAGTTGTTGGAAAACTTCGTTCTTGCAAATGGCCAGTGTTTCTGAATTTGTTGCTGAGAAACGGATTAGTAAAACTGCGCTTTCTAAAAATGAGATAATTATTATTCTCAATGTGTTCAACGCTCTTCGCCACCAAAATTCAACATTCGGAGTTACAAAAATAGTTGAAATGTGTTCGAATATCACTGGAGTAGGACAGTCAACAATATACCGACTTGTGCACGAGGATAAACGCGGCCCCATCAGGTCACCAAAGAGAAGTACAGGAAGAAAGGAAACTGTAATAAATGAGGATGAAAAGACTGCTATCAGAAGAATCGTTTTACGTAAAAAAGAAATACCTACGTTGGAGAAAATAACGTCTAAAATGAAAAAGGATGATTTCATTCCACACATGGGTAAGAAGAAAATATGGAAAACTTTAAAGGAAATTAATTTCTGTTATGAAAAAATTCAAAACAGAAAATCACTTTTAATAGAGAAAGACGAAATCATCTGCTGGCGACCATATTTGCGGGCAATTAGACAGTTTCGAAGGGAAAACAGGCATATCTTCTATATGGACGAAACTTGATTAAATAAAGGCAGAATGAACATATAAAATTAACTTAGTTACTCACATTGGTAGAAAAATGGATTTGTCGATGGCGGCTTACTAGCATTTAAATCAAAACGGACTGGAAACTGTCATGAAGACATAAACGCTGATGTCTTTGAAGAATACTTCCAGCTAATGCTAGATCTTATTCCTCCTGGGTCTGTTATAGTCATGAATAATGCCAGCTATCACTCAAGAAAATCCGAAACAATACCAACGTCTTCTTGGAAAAGAAATAACATCATTCATTGGCTTCCTGTAAATCTGTAAATAAGAAGCCATTTCATAAAGATATGCTGAAAAAGGAGCAACCAACCTCTATGTACGAAATTTGTTGTCGACGAGATCGCTTCAAAACGAAATATAACGGAACTTCGCATTGAGCAACAGAATATGACGTTTACCGTTTATCGATTTTCAGTATTTTTAAATTTAATTTATAATATTAGCACGCCCACAGATTGTCCCTCGTCAAGGAACTTGACGTATGGCATTGCTTCTCCCTTATAGATACTGCGTAGCTACAGACTGAAGCGACGTACTATACGGGTGGGCTGCGGTAGTTCGTCCGGTAATTTTGCCATGCACCGCTCTGTATATAATCAAAGCAGTATCAGTTGAACATTTACCATGAAAATATCTATGAGAAAAGCTCATGTAACCCACCTGCCTTCGATGTTCTAGGCGTTCAAGGTTATTTGTCAGATCACGGTCGACGATCAAGCGAATGTCCCTTCTTTCAATGGAATCCAACCGTAGAGCTTCAGATGTGTAGGCAGAATTCCAGCCATGGTCGAATTTGAGCTTGATAGGACGACAACCCAAAGCTTCTGCGAAGCTGCATTAGCAAGGGCCGCGGGCAGATATTGATATTTAATACAGTAATTTTGGTTTCGTTTAAAATAAAAGCTGCAACAATAATTGATTTTTGACGTCTGATGTTCCAAAATTTCTCAACCGATTTAGATGAGCTTTCCACATTTTGGAAACTCATTATTCCTATATTTATTGGATGGAAATATTCGTGGCCTCTTTGTATGTCTTGATAATAGACAGGGTGCAAATGAAGGTCTTGCAAAAAGTTAAAATTGGAAAAATCCTATGTTATCGCTAAATATAAAAAACATATTAAGATAATCCTTTCTGTAGCACCTTGATTTGATAATAGGCTTGTTACCGATATTTTTTTGGTAATTCTTCTATGGTACTCCATAGAAAACAATAATCTGGATAAGCTGTTAAAATTTCAACTCTCTTAAGTGTATCCAATCCTTAGATATTCAATGTTAAAGATTGGATTTCAGTAAAAACCGTTTCTGCATAAACACCACGGCGCGCGGGTCATCAAACGCGAACGAGTTTGAGTTTGCTAATTACTACACATTAGTCAGTAATCCACTATAATACATCTGAATAAGGTGTTTGTTTCCAATATACATGATTGTTATTATTATTATTTAAAGAATTTGTAACCGAGTCCAGAAACCGAAAAATCATGTTTATTATGTGTAATTGTCTATGTCTTTTATCTTTTTCGTCCAAATATAGATATTATTTCAAAAATTATTTACAAAAAACAGAAATAACATGGAAATAAATTTTTGAATTTCTTTCCAGCAAATAATTTAAAATGCGCGAGAAAACCCCCGGTTTTACTAAGAAAATTCCTTCCGTTAATACTTGAATAAAATTCGATGAGCTCGAAAGGGAATTTCATAGTCTAATTTACTCTCAAAATAAAACTGCCCAGTATGCGGACCGCACTTTTTCATCTTGAAAGTATTCCGTATTAAAATTAAATCTCGCCGACCATAGATCCGATATTTTCAATTTCAATATATTTCTCAGGAATTCGAAACTCTCAAGGCGCTACGGCAAGAATTCATATTAAATTAACTCCCAAAACACTTTTTATGGGATTTATTAATTTACTTTAAATACTTAAGAAGCCGGTCACAACTTTTACTTGTATAGGTACTTGCAAGATTAAAACAATAATGATTTTACAGTAATAAAAAAAACATGGGACGATTGTCTGCACGAAACGTGATAAAAGTTTTCTTCCTGGCCGTTCGATTGAAAAATTCTTGAACCCATCTTCAGAACTACAAAATTATTTAAATGGCATGAGATTAAATAAATTAAAACTTAGGTACCCATAGATATCATATTTTTACGTTAGTCGCATTAATTTTTCTTTAAAGTTCTAAAGATGGTTTAAAATTAACCGAAAACTTTTATTTAATATTAAAACAAATGGTTTTTACACAGTAAAAAATGTCCACCTGGTAAAAATCATTCAGGAGTGGTAAAAAAAAGTAGTGTTAATGTTAACACCCGGATCAACATAATTTACCACATTTTTACATTTATACGGGACCAAAGTTGTTGTATTAAATTTGCCTATGAATTTGGCGTTCTAGAAAGTTAATTTTGTTGAATGGGTGTTATTTATTTCATTTTACACTCTGTCAGGAAAATTAAATACAAAGACAATTAATAACACCATATTAGCGTATAAATAAACCCCACTCGAAGGTTATTTTAACACATTGAGTATAAAACTTATTCTTTAATCGTTATTTTATACGGCCCCGGGTAAAAATACCTAAACCCGTGTTACCGAAAAGACAGGCGACAACAAGTGGTGTGAAATTCTAGGAATTGACAGATGACGCCGACGCTACTTGCAAATTCTTCTTTCAAGTCAGTCTGATTATGCTCTTTGAACGTGATATTGAATAATGTTATATTTAAAGTAAAATATAGAAACAAAGCAAAGTTCTGTAACGTGCCAAATGAGAGTGCCTCTTATGGGGATCTTGTTAAATTGGGTAAGCATATTAACGAAATTTAATAGAGACCTTACTAATTAGTACGCTATTTTTAAGAAACTAAATAGGTATTTACATTGTTACGGTTTTCCCTTTATAGCTTTTAAATTATTCTGATATAAGCTTATAATATATATTGATGAGGTAGGGATGTGTACACTTTTTTGCATTAAGAGGGAACAACAGTCGTTTTTTGTATTAAGTGTATAATCTTAAAAAATTAATTTAAAAGAGCAGAGCGCTTTCGGTCTTAGGCCATCTTCAGTGCTTCTTTGTCAGGAAACAGGAAACTTCACTGACAAAATTAACTTTTTTCGAGTGGGCCATCCACATCACAATGTAAAAAACTTATTATGTAGAAACAATTAACACGTAAATTTGTAAAAGACGAACAACTGGGACGAACCACTTTTTAATTTTCTGTTAATTAACCATCGTTGTTCTTTTCTTTTTCAAATTATGTTTTAACCCACGTGGAACGTGGTCTTGAGTCTAAATTTGATGGTTATTTGTATATAAAATAAAATTGATCAGTTCTTTACATTGAAAAGTCAAATTGAGCATATTATGGCAGGGGACCCTAATAGAAGAGACGGATTGGTTGAAAAAGCTCTATTTGACAAAGCGATAAAGACGCAATTTTCGGAAAATTTAGCTAAACTCAGAACCGTAATAACCATCAAATTTCGATTCAAGACCACGTTCCACGTGGGTTAAAATATAATATGAATGATATTATGAAATAATAATAATAATAATAAAGGTCTTTATTTGTACATTTATAACATTTTACATATTATAACAATTAGTTGTTATTATATACTTAATAATGTACAAAAAGGCGAGGTTCAGTTTGACAGATAAAATCTGCCATCTGTTCAACTAACCCGAAATTAACCTAAATTTTGTGAAATTTTAACTGAGCAACATAAAAATGGTATTTAAATTAACCTAATCGAACGCAATTGCATTGTTCATTATTATATAATTAACCCTAAGAACCAGAATGAAAAAGAAAATATATCAAAAAACTAGAAGAACAGAAAAAAGGGACACATCTGATTAGTTCAGAGCTGATCAGTAATTATTACATTTAAATAAACAAGATGAACTAAGTAATTACTTACTAAATTCAATACTCACAGTACAATAATTGCTTAAACCAAAAGGAATAACTCAGAAGACAAGGCCAGATCAGTGATTGCGCGCCATGAGATGATTTGTTATGTTTTGTTTAAATAAATTGACAGATGTTTTCATAATAGTTTCCGGCAGATTATTGGTGTATTTTGCAATCAAGTAGGAGAAGGACCGTTCAAACAGAGTCGTATTATGAGCTGGAATAGTAAGTTTGCCCTTAAATCTAATATTAATATTGTGAACGTCAGTTCGAAAGCGTATTTTATTGTATAAATATGGTGGTGATTTGTTAGTTAAAATTTTGTGATACAAACAGAGCAGATGAAGGTAACGACGATCGCCCATCATTAGCCAACCAGACTGTCTATAAGCATAGCTGATTCTATCATATTTACGTATCCCAAATATAAGGCGTATGCAAGAGTTTTGTAATTTTTGAATGCGACCAGCAACATGTGCTGTTATGCAGGGTCCATAAACAACATCACAAAAATTTAAATGCGACAAGACCAGCGCATTACATAAAATAGATTTTAAATTTCTAGTCAGTACATGCCTATGTTGAAATAAAAGTTTTAGATTGATATACGCTTTTTGCAAACATAAGTTTATATGATCTGCAAATCTAAGATCCGGATCCATAAGAAGTCCCAAATTTTTTGCCGAACTCTTTATTTGTAACGTGGAGTCGTTAATTTTTACAGAATCAGAAAAATTTGTTTGAAAATACTGTCTGTCGCCAGTGGTGCCAAAAAGTAACACCACTGATTTTCCAGAGTTTAGCAGAAGGCTATGCCCAGTTGCAAAATTACTAAAGTTAAGTAAATCAAAATTGAGAGCTGTAACTGCTTGGGTGGTTTCTTCTCTGGAAAAGGACAGATATACCTGTGTATCATCAGCGTAAAAATGATATTTTGAGGAAAGAAATGCAGTAGGAAATCTAGACGTATATAAACTAAACAAAAGGGGTCCCAGGATTGAGCCCTGTGGCACACCAGTCGCGACATTCTTAAAAGAAGATATATCGCCTCTATAGCAGACAGCCTGACTTCTTCCTGCCAGATACTCTGCCATCAGTCGAAGTGCTGCATCTGATAGACCAATATACCGAAATATAGCGTTGATAATATCGTGGTTAAGCGTATCGAATGCTTTGCTAAAATCCAATAAAACCAACAATGTTAACCTGCCCTTATCCCAAGCTCCCAATATATCATCCGTAATATTTAATAGTGCAGTAGCACATCCATGGCCCTTTTTAAAACCTGATTGATTTACAGAAATAACCCTCTCAGCCGAACAAAAATCAGAAAGTTGGTTATGTAATATTCTCTCTAAAATTTTGGAAAATGTAGGCAGAATGCTTATGGGTCGTAGCTGACCCAAAGAATCGACTGAGGATGACTTAGGAAGTGGTATCACCAATGCCTCCTTCCATTGGCTTGGAAAAACAGATTTAGTAATACAATAGTTAATAACATGAGTTATGTAAGGCAAAAGGAAGGGTATGCACAATTCCAAGGACAAAATATGAATTCCGTCTACCCCACAAGCTGTTGTTTTTATAAGCGAGATCGCCTTAAGTATGTCTATTTCTGTCACTCTGTGAAACTCAAAAACTGAATCGGAAAGTTTGTTTTGAGTATAAAACGAAACCATGCTGTTATCAACCGTAAGCCGAGGAACAGAATTTATAAAATGATTATTAATGGATTTGACATTAGCAAGTTGTTCTGGTATATCATTATTCTTTTTCGAATTCAGATCAAGGCGTTTTAAATGAGACCATAATTCTTTATGATTGTGATTATTATATTTTTGCACGAAGAAAGTCTTTTTTTCCCGCTTAACGGCCACAGTGAACATGTTTCTCATATTTTTGTAGGTATTCCAATCGGTTTGAAGTTTAGTTTTTTTGTATTTGCTTAGAGACTTATCTCTATCCCTTTTCATTGCTCGCAGAGTATCTGTAAACCAAGGCGCATATTTTTTCGTAATACGATGTGTAACAAAAGGAGCATGTAAATCTAAAAGTATATTAATATTTTCATTAAAGAACTTAACCTTATCGTCTACATTATCTATGAAAAACATGCCATTCCATGGAATTGATCGCAGATCCGACTGAAACTGCTCATAGTTTAAAGATTTAAAATTTCTTACTGTCTTGTACTCAAGCTGTTGTTTTAATACTTTTATTTTTATTATGCAGTATATTAAATCGTGGTCACTAAAATCAATCGGAGACACACCCACACACACACACAAATATCAATGAAGTTTCCTGTTTCCTGACAAAGAAGCACTGAAGATGGCCTAAGGCCGAAAGCGATCTGCTCTTTTAAATTAATTTTTCAAGATTATACACTTAATACAAAAACCACTGTTGTTCCCTCCTATAATATATATGTATTCCTTTTTTATATAAATACTTAGGTACCCACCTACATATTTTACTTCATAGATCTCTAAATAAATATACGATTAATATAATACTCGTCATTTTCATTCTTTTATATTGTTCCAAAGCATACTTTTATTTAGTTGTTTAGTGTTCTAAGTATATATATATATATTTATTATGTAATTTGTTTCGTTAAGCTAAACAATGAGGTTCATTAAACGTAGACATATATATGTTTAATTTACTAAATTGTAAACTATATAATATGTGTGTCATTTTGTTCAACTAGTTATATTAATAAGTGTAAAAAAAATCACAGGGTTTTCCAGTTCTGTTGTAACCATCATTTTGTTTTAAATAAACGATAAATAATACTCAATATTTTCATTCATTTAACAAGCCTTTTCCAAGCGATCTGAAGATTTATATATATTAGGGGCTACTACTTTCGGCTTTGATTAAGTCATTCAATCATGTATCAAACTAAGCAGAGATTAATAATGTAAAACATCTTAAATGCATAATTTCTCACATTTTAATTATAAACGCCCGGTTAGTTTGATACGGGATTAAATGACTTAAACAAAGTGAAAAGTATTCTAGCCCTGGTTAGAATATTTTATTACACTCACTATAGTAAAGTCACATCCAATAAAATAAAATTTACACTACAATGATATGATATTTAAACTAATTAATCACAAATTACCATTAAAAAATGGTTTACTTACACCTCTCATTATTTCTTTTACACCCTGGAAGGATAGGTTTAAAATCTGTGAGTTTAATTTACCCTCGATAGTGGAAGAAGAATTACCACTCATCAAAAAGCAAAAAACCATTCAAAAATATATTTTTTTTACCCTATTGAGTGTGGTCCTATAATATGTGCCACCATTGAGTGTTAAATTTAACACTCAATTTTTTTTACTGTGTATCCACATAGGTCCGCAACGGTTTGTTTTTGACATACAAGGTGTTCAAATTTTTAAGCGGAGCAAAAAATACGTACCCCACTGGCGTTTTCTCTTTTGATAGCACAATAATGGAGCTTAATGTCTAATGCGAAGTACCTTTTGATAATTTTTTGTTTTCGGCTTTGTTTAGGAGATAAATTTTATCAAACTGTGATATGGGCTAAGCGATATGCAAATAAATGTCATTTATTTTTTTAAATCGAAAACCGTTGGTCACACGAAGAAAAATCTAGGGACCATTTTCACTAAGCGATAAAGCGCAATTTTGAAAATAATATGAATTCTGAAAAGAAACAGTGGCGTATCATTTCTTTCGTTAACTATATCAAAATACTTGGTAGAGCGGATGCCACTGGTAGAACTAGACCAAATCTTTTTAATGAAATAGTTGTGTTCTTATGCCTAGTTAGTAGCTACTAAAATTCAACATGCTTTCTAACTATGCTTTATATCTACCTCTATGAGGCCTTAATACTTTTAGAAATGAGTTAAATCTTAGACTAGACATGACAAGGATGAAACTTATGCTGTCAGTGACATCGAACTCTCCAATAGCATAAAAAATGTCAACCATTTACAAAGACATTAAGAATTGCAATTCTGAAATCAAAATAAAAGATGCATTAAGAAATTCTTGGGATACAAGAACCTCCTTCTAAGGTGTAATTTTTTACTGGTTTTATCTGTTATCTGTTAGTTTCTTAATTAGTAAGTTACTGATTTTTATGGCGATTCCTATACATTGGAAAATAAATGATTAATAATGAAATTAATTTTAATTCTTTTACCGGGTAGTGAACCGCATGGGTTAATATTAAGATAGAGACTTGAAACTTGAATAATAATAATAATAATAAGCGAAAAAACTGGAATAATAAGTTAAAATTGTTACATTGTGTACTCCAGTTTCCTCATAATTAAGATAGCTAAGGAATTTATTTTGTATTCGATCCACGCTATATTTATGTATGTATTTATGTATGTATGTATTTTGTGTCTTTGACTTCACACAATTGAGGCATACTCTAAAATATTTCTAATGTATAAAACCTAAAGCAGTTTTATGCAATTTCTACCAGTAAATCCGTACATCCGAGAAGCTTTGTTTGTTATATATTAGAGATTTAAAATTTAAACGTCGGCTTGGAGTAAAATGTGACCCCGGAATCCCGTGTTTTCAACTCGCATCAAAACACTTTTACTTATTTTATACTCAAGACTAATTATTGAGGTTCCCTTTCTGTAGTAGCTCAGTACATAGCATTCCACCAATATATTCAAATTTTTCTGTTCTATTAAGCAATCATCGATACTTTCAATTCTTAAATATAATTTGAGATTATCGGCGAAGAGTAGAACACCGCAACCCAAAATAGCATTCACAGAATCAATTATAAATAAGAGAAATCGCAATAGCAACCAATTGGAGCCCTGCGGTACTCCTGAGCTAGATTTGAAGAAAGAGGAGCTGTGACCTTTTATTATAACTTTCTGTCCTCTACTGTCAAGGTAAGACATAAAAAAATTTACCAGATTAGAGTAGAGACCAACTTCATAACGCAGCTTCTCTATAAGGATGCTATGTGATATTCTGTCGAATGCTTTCGCAAAGTCCGTATATATTACATCAACTTGAAGTTCATTGTCAGAACTCTCTGATAAATAATGCGTAATGTTACATAAATTCCAAGTAGTGGATCTTCTTTTACATAAAGTCGTGTTGAAAAGTATTGAGATTCTTCTAAAAGATCTGTACATAATATATTTATAGATTATATATTCGAATATCTTTGCTAATATACAGAGGATGGCTATGAGTCTATAGTTTTTAATATTTGTTTTGTCTCCACTTCTAAATACCGAACAAATTTTTACTTCTTTTTACAAGTCTGGAAAGGTGCATGCTCTAATTCAAATATTATAAAGGATCCTTAACGGACTTACGACCCTTTATTATATATATTGAATGTTATCCCAACCAGTAGCCTTGTTTATTTTTAATTTTTTAATTGCTTCATACACATCCCCACAGTCAACCAGTGGAATGTTAGTGGCCTCGAAGGTATTGGAAATGTTATTCAAGAGGTAGTTAAAGGTGTCAGTTATTTTTATCATAATATATCGAGCTAAAATAGCTAGAAAACGCAATCAATATTATATTAATTTCCTAATAAATGCATTTTATTGGGTATTGAGTCTACATATTTCTTGTTTTTTTAGGTATTGCCAGAATCCCTGGAACCTCGACCAATGTTTTGCTGCATACTGTTGATATTAAAACAAGCAAGGATGAAAGTTTCGTTTAGATAAACTGTCCAATGAGTAATATTATAGTGTTTTCTTGTAAATCTAATGTTAGAAGTTTATGTGAAATGCATAAAGTGTATATGGACGGTAAATTTTCATATTGTACAAAAAATATTTTTTTAATTATTTAAAATCCATGGACTTTATAATGAACATTATATTCCTTTGGTATTTTGTTTGGTGCTTGACAACGGTGAGCCATACGCAAGATTATTTGTTATTATAAGCACGGACATCTTTGGGCGCTACACTACAACACCACGACAATCTGAAGTATTTGTAGATTTTGAGAAAAGCATTCAGAAAGCAGTCCAGTTGGCCAGTTTTTTTAATCAAATAGTTATATAAGGGTAATTAACTGAGTTCTTGAATTTAAGCAGTAGCGTGTTTTCCATATAAATACCGATTCATTAACCAACGTACTTTTGCTGTGGGCCTCTGAAACTAGCCTAAGATATTTCTACAATAGATGAGTAGACAACTTTAAGCAAAATATGTTATCAAAGTCGAGAATGTTTGCTGGTCCCGGGAAAGCGATTAGTGACTGGTTAAAATTTTTGATGGGTACGACGAAGACCTATACCGCTATCTCTATAGCGTGGCACAACAATTGCAACACCGCGTGATATTCTATATTTTTACTTTTAAACTACATACCGGAGGAAAGTTACCCCAGGACTTAGTGCAACAGCAAAAATTAGCGATTGTCGTTTCCATTTACACCAATCGTGGTTCAAGAAAATTCGAAGTTCAGGCCTAATAGGTGAATTGAGGAATAAAGATTCTGAAGTAGGAATATCGGAAGATGGCTGCTACATACTTTTGGATTAAGGTGTTTGAATCCTGAGAAAATATGTCGATTATTTGTTGGAGACATATATATAGAAGACTATGCTCCATTTCCTTCATATATGTGGGCTACTGCAACTTCATCGATCACTAATACCACAAATTCATGCGAACCACTTTAATCCAAATTAAATTAATCATTTTATTCAACATAGGTACCCATCAATTCATATTTTTATCGAAAAACTTAAGGAATTCCAAATAGACACTTATGTTATGTAAAAATTCGAAGTCTGTATACCCAACAGCAAAACATAAAGACGTTCACAGAAAACCAAATTTTAAAACTCGAAATAATGTGTGTGAGCAATCAAATAATGGAGCAATGTCACGACTACCTTTTGTGATGTGTGTATTCTAACCTGAACTGTATGCAGTGTTGCGCACTTTAAAAAATATAAATATTTTCCTTGCAATTGTGAAAAACGTCAGGAGCTACGGCAGGGTGATGAAGAACGGAGAACGGATATTCTGTTTTGAGGTAATGGAAAGAGCAAATCATAATAGCGATTTTTTGAGAACTATTTGTTTTACCGATGAATGTTTATTCGCCCTCAACAACGAATCAAATGTTGAAAATTGCCGATATTGGAGCAAAGAAAATGAACATCGTCTTGTTGTACTCGGACGCAATATCCACAAAAAATAAATGTTTGGGCGCGAATTGTAGGACATCACATTAGTGGACCATTTTTTATGGAAGGTAACCTTACAGCAGTAACCCATTTGGACTTACTACAAAATCGAATTGAATGCGCACTAGAAGAAGTTGTACGCGAAAATCAAGAGATCTGGTATCAAATGAATAGTTGTCCTGCCCATACCCAGACAGCACGCAATATCCAGTGGACATTCCAAAATAGACCAAAAGAAGTACGGAATATTCTGTACTTTCATCGTATGTCCTATGGATATCCATTGCTCTGAATCCATTGGACATCGTAACATTGAACATCCACTGGATGTCTGTTTCAGAGGACATCGACTCACATTTTAAATATTTTTGAAATTTCCGCCAGAAATTGACATGTCTATCGCTACTAAAGGATGTTTCGGAACTACTGTTACGTGTTCTTTTTATTTTTAATACGTTAATCACCATTACTGGTATAAGGTTCTTTCTCTTTTTAGTCCCACTAGCAAAGGGAATATTAGAAAGATCAGTTGAGGCACAAAAGAGCATAAAAGGAAAGAAAACCTTTAAATTGGCGGTCTGGCGCCATTTATTGTGACGTGACGTGTATGGCGTGATGCGGTTACGGTTTCTCATTTGCGTTTTGTCGCAGGTTAGGTGTGATATTTATCGTTTTTGGGTATGAAACACTGGTTTAAACTAATAGTAAAATCCAACAATAATTATAAACTACTTTTGTGTGGTGTTTATTTCTGTGTGTCTGCTTTATTCCTGTTTTTTTTTGTGAAAATATCCAGTACCTAAGTAAGGACTTTAAGGAATATGTTAGAGTAGAGTGTTAAGTTTATATTATAAAAAGTGGCTTCGTCGGGCAAAGGAAAATTGCCAATAATCCGAAAAAAAATTGGTCTTCCGAAATGAAAACAATAAGTTTAATAATAAAGTTTAAGTTAAACATTCCAACCTATTTGGTTTTATTTAAATTATTAAGTACTTATTGCACGTGCATCTCCAGGAATCAATATCTCTAGAGATGCCATGTGCAATCGTTTGCAAAACATCTGAAAGTAATTTTAGTTTGGCAGGGTTCATTGAGGGTCCAAAAAACGGAAACGGACATCCACCGGATGTCCACTGGACGTTCTTAATTTTACTTCTATTGTGGTATGAATATCCATCGAATGTCCAAAATTTGTACCGCTGTAGTATCCAATGGATGTCCAGCAAGGATGTTCACTGGACGCATTTTACTATATTAATGCGTTGTCCACTGGACATCCAGTAAGGACATCCATGGGACGTCTCTGTTGGACATCCATTGAATATCCAAATTTTTGAACATCGTATCATCCTTTGGATGTCCAGTGGATATTTTTCGGCAAAAAACTGGACATCTACTGGATATACGTATATCCGATATCAGAGATCCATAAGATGTCTAATGGATACGTGTGTGCTGCTTGGGCAATTCTCTCATGGTTAGGGAATACTCGCAAAATATTTTTAACCGAAATATTATTGGCCCACGGCATCTAATCCCTTGACCAGCCAGGTCTCCTGACCTTTCGCCAAACGACTTCTTTCTGTGTGGTCTAGACCAGCTAAAAAACTGTGAATGTGACAGAATTTTTCCAATATCAACTCAGTATTGTTAGAAATGAATTTTATGATCAGTTAGGATATTATTTAGCTGTTAATCGAGGATCGTTTGAACATTTAATTAATTAATGTTTTTGTGAAAATCTATAGACTTAGATATGTTATGTTAAATTAAAGGCTTAGTAAGAAAAACAAAATGGTGTCTTTTATTTTGGATGTGTGATTGACGGATTGTTGAAACGAAAAAGTGTTTAAAATGTGAAATAATCTTTATTCGTTATGTCCAGCTTTACGTCAATTTTTGGCAACAGCGTCATAGAAATTATTTGCTGGTGCTTGCTGTATTACCTGAACTATGAAAATTTTGTAATGTTACCATCACATTTAATTGAATAAGTTAGGATTGGCCTATTAAACTTTATTCAAACTTAGCACATGGGTTTACTATGTCGGCCTCTTCAAAAAATTATAATACAATTTTTCTTTAAAATGTGCAACGGAGCCAAGATTTAGCCACCCCAAGATTTACATGGGATTTCCTATGTTCAACTAAGCCAACTTTTGCAGGTGCATTATGGCTGGTGCCCAAATACATGGATAATTAAAAATACAGCTATGTTAGTGCCCAGCTTACATCTGTCCCAATTTTTTAAAATTTACAAGGGATTTCCTAAAGCCAGTCTGGCGGTTCACCCGGTATATCTAGGTTAATAAATTCAAGAAAGCCTATTTACTGGTCATTTGATAGAATCAATACGCAGTGTTAAATTTTTTTAATCGTTTCATTTTTTAATAAAAAATGGCTTAGTCCGAGCTTTATGTTTTACCTTTTAACATAATTATAACAATATCTTCCCAATGCATTAACAAGAAATGCGATTTGAAATAAATATTCGCGCGCAAGGGAAATTTTAATTTTTTAGAAATAATGAGAATTGTTCCGTTCTTCGTGGCGTTAAACAGTTTTCTTTGTACGCTGCCGATATGCACTTCAAAAATACTTTTCCAAATTCAAAGAAACTTAAATTCATTTGCCTAAATAAAAAGACTTCTCAGTAAATTAGTTTCGAAATTTGTTAGCTTTCCCGCAGATATTTGTCGGGATATTAATGCAATTATCGAAACGAATTCGAAAATAAGGCGAATAAAAGAAAAAGCTCTCGAATTTTATTTAAATAATACTGGAAGGGGATTATTTTTCATTATCGAATTCTTTAGAAAAGTGGATTTTCTCGGGTATATTAATTTATCGACGGTTCGAGTTATTAAAACGATTGGGTTTATCAAAGTCTCGAGTTTCTTTAGGTATTCGTTTTAAGGAAAATATTATTTATATCGAAGTTATTTCAATATTTTTCCTAAATGGTATTTAATGCTCTATTTATTATTTATTGCTTCTCGCCGGGAAAATTATCCGCATAAACTTTATGGAATGCTGATAGTTGGGTAGGGGAGATTGGGTATGAATATTTGGTAAATTATAAATGGATAAACTACTTTTTTAATTGAATAATACTTGGTTTGCATCGACGGCTATTTCCGCCAATACCTAGAAAACGATAAAAAATGTAGGAGATCAAAAATAATGAGGAAATAATGGGCAGACAAAATATGATATCAGTTCATACAGGATATCCCAAAAAAAATAGTTCAGGAGAGCGAAAGTCTTGGTAACGCAAAAAAATTGTAACATTCTGTATACTGCCTTTGACAATTTAGACATTTTATTGCAGAGATTCCGAAAACCAATAAATGTACCAAATTTGAAATAATTATCTCGGAAAATAAGGGAGAAAACGAAAAAATTTTAAAAAATTAAAGCTATGACACCCTATATACCAAAAATAAAGCCTGCATGTATGCAAGTATTTCTTTTCTATTTTGACAAGCACTGTCACTCTTTTAAGTATCCACGCACGTGACGTCAGTGGCGCAACCAGAAAATAAGCCCAGTGGGGGCTGTAAAAAACAATAGCGCCGCAGGCGAAAGATTTTTTGGTGCCACGCCCTTTTTTCAATGATGATTTTCAAGTAAGAAAAATGGAAAATACAGCAGAAAATCACAAAAACAGCCAGACTCGTTTCAATTTTTTTGTAATTTTACCTATCTTAGGTAGTAATGAGTAATTTTTTTTTAAACAGGTAGTTAGACGGTAGCCCCCCCTTGGTTGCGCCACTGCGTGACGTTCATTAACACCCTGTATTATATTAAGTTTTTACAGTTTAATGCACCTACAAAAGCTTGTCGGTGCAAGTTTCATTAATTAGTACGTAAGTGCTGTCAAATCAATATGACCGTTTTTAAACGACTCCAATGCCATAGAAATTTACCACCAGGCAGCATTAATTTATTTCTGCAACAACACAATCCGATCACATATTTATCACTATCCAGAACACATCAGTTAATAGCGACAACCAAAACATTTTTGGGGGAATCGCGGCTAATGCCATCCCGGAGGGCCGTGATGGCACAAATCTCACTTAGCCGGCCCTGGATTAACAATGATAGATCGGACATCAATGCGACAATAACATGGACAAGGCAAGAGGAAAAATAAGTGCTGGGGCCAATATAGTGGATGGAACAGAGCAAATTAATGATAGTGTGGCTTGTAAATGTCGTAGTAGGTATTAGGTACTCTTGAATTATTTATTTTTAAATAAAGGAAATTTTTTGTTATAGGTTTAATGTTTCGTAATTTTTCTCTAAACTGAGATTTTAGAAACAATCAGCATTGATATTGAATGTTGATAGATAACCAACAAATATGGAGGTTATCTTCTCAGTAGTTCTTTTAAGAAGAGAATGTAAAAAACAGAAATAAAAAAACATAATAAAATAACAAGAGACAGCTAGCTATAGTCTATTTCAGAAAGGCGTAGAGTAATAAAATGGGAAATTCCGTCCAGTTCGGCTCAATTTTGGTATCGGCCATAGGCGCAGGTAAACTTTGTGCATTGAATTATTTATGATAACTAACCTAATGTTTCGTAATTTTTCTCTAAACTGAGATTTTAGAAACAATCAGCATTGATATTGAATGTTGATAGATAACCAACAAATATGGAGGTTATCTTCTCAGTAGTTCTTTTAAGAAGAGAATGTAAAAAACAGAAATAAAAAAACATAATAAAATAACAAGAGACAGCTAGCTATAGTCTATTTCAGAAAGGCGTAGAGTAATAAAATGGGAAATTCCGTCCAGTTCGGCTCAATTTTGGTATCGGCCATAGGCGCAGGTAAACTTTGTGCATTGAATTATTTATGATAACTAACCAAAAATTTTAGAGAATTAGGTTAACGGGTATTAAGATAAAATAGTATTGTTTGTAATATTAAAATTTCAAGTAATTGCGTAAGAGGATTAGGAAAGGTATGTTTGCTGGCCTGAAGTGTCAAAATCGAAATATTGTGTAGGGATTAGTTAGGTAGTAGATTATAAAGTTACGTTTTGAGTTTGACAGGCACCATTTAACAGGTACCGAGTTTAGCTCTGCCCTTTTTGGCTGGATCATATAAACAGATGGTAATTTGGAATAAACTTTATATATCGTGTGTGTGTGTACGACCTTAATAAGTATATTTGTTTATGAAATAAAACAATGCAGTCTTCCTCCACAGTTTAATTGTTAACATAAAAAAGGTGTTTAAGTTCCCGACATGTTTCGAGCACTTAAGTACTCATCTTCAGGGGATACTGAAAGGATAATATAAGTTTGAGAATGAAAAAGTATAAGATTAAGAAGGACTGACCCAACATCGAGTTTAACATCGAAATAAGTTGTCTCAAATAAATGAGTACAACAGAAAGGCTGGAGACTTGCTGTATTAGATGGTTTATTATATGGAAAGAGAAGTAAAGTTGAGATTGAGTTTTGTGATTTAGATGAGTAAAACATATTTAAGTATGATAATAAAACATTATGACCTCTGAAGGAGAGAAGTTTCCTTTAATTTTGTTAAGCATTTGAAGTATGGATTGTATTTATTGAGAAATAGCAAAAGTTTAAAGGAAGGTTTTTTATATAATTAAGAATCATGAGCTTGCATGATTAAGTTTCGATGAGTAAAACATATATTAAATTTAAATAATTTTTACTCATATATATTATTTTGAACGGATGCAGTTTTGTAAAGAATGGATGGATCGAATTAATAATAACCTAGGTATTGTTGATAACATACTGTTCACAGATGAGAGAGCTCCTTTAATATTAATGGAACAGTGAACAAGCAAAATGTTAGAATCTGGTCGCGAGAAAATCCCTACGTAGTGCACCAAACGCATACCCAGTGGCGACAAAATGTAAATGTATGGGCAGGTATTCTAGGAAATATGATTATTGGTCCATTTTTTATAGACGGTACAATTACCAAAGAAAAATACATCGATCTTTTACATATAGAAGTAGGTCTGCGCTAGCCCACAGAAGGGAGGAAATTATATTTCAACATGATGGAGCTCCAGCTCATAGCGCAATAATTGTAACGGAGTATTTAAATAATGTGTTTCCGGGCAGCTGAATAGAACGGTTTAGACCTTTTAAATGGTCCGCTCGAAGCCCGCGGACTTCTTCTATTGGGGATACCTCACACCAAACGTTTTTGATAACGTAAGAGGAAGACCAAATGATGCAGATGAATTAAAAAACAAAATAATCGAGGCTTCACGCAGCATCACAACGCGACAGTTGTCGAATGTTAGAACGCATTTTTATGATTGTTTGGGGCACTGTTTGGCTGTAAATGGAGGGCACTTCGAACAGTTTATATGAGTTTTAAGTTTATTGTTCTAGATTATATTTAGAAAATTTATTAAACTTTATTGAAATAAAAATCCTAAATAATCATCAAAATTGTATAATATACAAGTTGTCTAATATTATAATAATCTCAGATACCAGCTTATGTCAAAAATACCAAATTAAATTTAATATACAGGGCTAGGCAAGACAGCGTGATATTCTAACTTAAAACGATATTTTTAAATATTTTGCGTTAGTAAAGTAATAAAACATGATTCTATCTTGGGTATGATACCACAAGAAATATTTGTGTAAAATTTTAACTTGTAGTTCTCAATAAAAATGTGCCTAACATACGCTTTAAGATTTACCATGTAAAACCCTATGTCCCGCCTTAAAATAAACGCACTGTAAAATATGGCGTACAAGCCTGGACATAGAACGCTTGGACTGCTAGAATTGCAGTATAAAAATAACATGCATTTATTATAAAATTATGTATAATATAATACATTAATACATTGACATGAGGACAATTAATAGACGATAGTAAGATAATAGAGAGTAATAAGAACCGAAAGTTACAATACTTTGGATTATATATATCACGTGAGGGAAGAAGAACACTATATTGCAGTTGACTGTGTAAGCAAGAAAAGATCCGAGAAAAGAGAAATAATGGAAGGAGAATATCGGGGCTGCGAAACTTGAGAGAATGGTTTGGATGCACCTCGGCTGACCTCTTTAGAGCAGCAGCCTCCTAGATGAATGTTCCGATGCGGAGATAGCACTTGAAGAAAAAGATGGATATCACACGTTTATGTACAAGTGGATTGATTCACTATATTACTTACCGATTTATATCAAATAATATCAGTGAAAATTGATTTACAACATATGGGTGGTCTTGACGTAATTGAATATTGGAACGGGCGTCGTCAGGTCGATAATAACAGGTTCCTACTTTACTTGCATATGAATCGTTAGTAGCATGTAGGTCCAAAATTATACGTTGCAATGAAAAACTATACCGAGGATTTAAAATATGGGTCCCAAAGGCGATAATTTAAAGTCTTTAGATACTGATGACTGATTTATGATCGGGTTTGCTTCGTAACATTCGGTTTGGAAGCGAAATTTAAAACAAAAATGAATTACTTATTGATATATAATTGGGGGTTTCCTTTGCATCTGTTATGGCTCTGATTAAGATTAATTAATAAAGAAGTACTTAGTTTCAGGCTTGCAATAGACTGATTGAAAATCACGTGGCAAACAAATCGTCATGTTTATATTAAATTTACTTTTTTACTACCCACAATTTAATAAAGTTTTTTTTTTTGTGTATGTATATCTACTAATAAATGTTTATTATAAATGTCATCCGAAATGAGTTTCCGCAAAACGTTGTACCGCAATAACATTAGCGGCTAACGCTCCTAATAATTAATTTATGACCATTTTAGTTTTAATTATGAATACTGGAAATAATTTATATGCCCAATATCTCACACGCAAACATAAATTACCTTTATTATTATTCTACGAGGAATAGAGAAAAAGTTATGAAAGCAAGATGCGAAACATAGAGTTCTGATGTTAGGTGCCGTTAAACTAGAGCATCCATTTGGATGACATAAAGGCCGGGCAATATTAAGAGAAAAAGATATCGAATCTGTTAACAGCTGATGAATATTAGATATTTAGCACTCTCCCCATAAAAATCGTATGTGGTCTCAATTCTTAGATTTCGTTCCCGCAAAAAACATTTAAACATCATATATGAACATGTTATATAAATTTGACATGGATTAAAACTAAAAAAAATGATGAATATCATTCACTCAATTTTAATTTGTATCCACTGTCTGCGTTACATTAAATTTAATTGACGCTTATTTGGAACACCATTAGGTCTCTCTCACCCACTCGCTTTTTGATTGATCATCCTGGCAATGTCTTAAAACCAAAATATATTACTGGTTGGCTCTTTCGATTGTCATTTAAAAATTTCGATTTTACACGGATACTAAACGGGTGAACATACTCGGAGACACAAGATTGAGATAACGTCAAATATAATTTATTAAATAAAGCTCGGAAACATCGAAGCTGTTTATCGCCTGACGTGGCAATAGGGCTCTATTGTTCCGCCACAATTTATTTACGGTATTGAGAGATATAACTCTTTTTGCTTGAAATACATTGGTGATCATCAATTACATTTTTTCATTAAATTGAATTTATGTACGATTTCACTATAAACGTGGCTTAATTTTATAGTTTTAAGAAGTAAAACTTACGTGTGTAGACACCAGCTAGGCCAAGTACTTGGATAAACTAGAACAACAAAAGGAAATTATATTACTAACGAACGAAAGCGAACATTGTTTGTTGAGCCTAGAACACCTAGAGCATACACCGCAGATGCGTCATAATAAATAAATAAAAACTAATATAGCATTGTTCGACCAAGCGGACAAAAAATCCCTACTTTTACATTTAAAAGTCACATATAAAAGCAGGATTTAAACATGTGATCTACCGCTTGAGTCCTGCAGGGTTCTAGTTCTCGAAACTATATAGGGTAAACTGTTCTATTTGGGCGAAGTTATCACGCAACGTATAAAATTGTGTTCTTGAATACACGGAACCATTCATATCATAGAGAATGCTGATTGAAATCATATGAAAGCTGCCGGGGAGCATTGCGAGAGCATTTCTCCTTAGAACAGGCTTCTCTAGTTCCCAGAACTAGGACCATCATTAAGCTAATACACTTTTCAGTCATTTTTTGTTTAGAGGAAACTAGTCACTTTTCGGTTTGCAATTTTCATCTTGTCGCTTAAAATAGGCAATTAATTTAGAAAAATTTCAACATGTCTCCAGAGTTGCCCCGTTTTTGAAATGCAGGTGTTAATGTTATAAAAAAAATCGTTTTTTTATAATTTCTTTAAATATCCTATTCCTAATTTATTGAAATTAAGTACCATTATTCATAATGATAAGGGGCTTAAATAGCCATAACTAGATTAAATGTATTAAGTCCAGTGGCGTCTCGGGGAGCACCTTAACGAATATTATTAACAAGAAAAATGTACGCCACTGACTTTTTTCTAATATTGATATTTTTTCTCGGATTTACCAAGTGATACTAAAACTTTTTTGTTCCTTAAATTGCTTTCGTATCTTGCTTCGTTTTCGAGAGAAAAAATAAAGCCCATTTTATTGCACGTACAAAAAAAATACCTATGTATTTCACAGTTAATTAAAACATTTAAATTAAAAATAAAATAATTTTTTTACATAATGATTCAAGAAAAAATGCAACAGTTAATCGAAGCAAATGTTAAAAATGACCATCTTCTGATAAGACGCACGACTGCAACTGTAACACCCTGTATATGAAAAACGGGGCAACTCCGGAGTCCCGTCCATATGAACTTTTTCTCTTAGAATATCATAAGGAATCACCCCCTTAAGTAACGTACCGTACTTCTGAAACACCCTGTATATCCACCATGTAAACAGGTATCTATTTTTTACCATCAGTAAAAAATAAATGATCAAGTATAGCCGAGTAAAAATAAAACTTTTCGGTTATATTTCTTATAGTATATCTTTAAATATTGCGAAGTAATAAATCCATCAAAACCGTCTTCTACATGGGCGTGCAAGATTTCTCGGTCTGTATAGATTTAAGCAGGCCTGAATTTTTAAATTTGTGCAGAATTAGTACAATTATCGACATTAAATTCAAGTTTTGTCTTCAAATATACATTTTAATATTAAATTTTTTAAGCTTAAAATTATGTACAGCCGTACCATTTACCTGTAATTTTAAAAAGCAGTTTTATTAAAACTAATTAGAATCTTATACCGTTTTTGCTCTAATCAATTTATTCCTTTTTTTGTACCTAATCCTGGTTACCTGAGTGCTAATTATGTGGTTATTATGCCTTTATGAGTGCTTCTATTGGAATAATACGCCTCTTTATATCTATATATACCTACCTTGGGTGTTTGTTTCTCAGTGAAACTTGTTAAAGTTTGAAGTGTGAGTGTTCTTTTAAATAAAAATGGAGAATTTTTAACAATTGCCTAAACGCCCTAGAGTCGGTCCATGTAGTAAATGAAAAAAAAATTAATTCTTTACGGTTACGATTCTATTTAAAGTAAGAATGCGGATTTGAGTGTTGACACTGCAGTACAATTTACCACAGATATACTTAACGTTGGGAAAACAACAATATATGAACTTTCAAAAGAAGAAAGAAGTATTGGCGTCATACCTCAAAAGACTTCTCCAGGACGACCAGAACTTGAGCTGGATGACGTTTTAATGTAGAGAATAAGGCGAAAAGTTCATAGTTGCTTTAAAAAAACCGGAATTCTCGTCTGTTGTAGAAGAAATTACTTAAGAAGCATCCGAAAGGTCAGAGAAGGAAATTAATAAATATTTTACCCAGACGAAACATGGCTAAATGAAGGCAACACTGTGACTAACTCTTAGTAGGATGAAAATACTAAAAGTTCAAGGCAAGCTTTTTTGGAAGGATTATCCACAGGATTAAGGCCGCCATCTGGAAAAGCACATCGACTTATCATACATAATCCATATTGGAAGTTCTGAAGGCTTCATTAAATGTGGTCTACTGATATTTCAATCTAAAAATACAGGAGACTATCACGAAGATATGAATGCCGATGTCTTTGAAGAATGGTTCAAGTAAATGTTGGATCTTATACTAAAAGATGCAATAATTGTATTGGATACTGCAAGTTATCTTTCTAGGCTGACGGAAAAATTATCGACAAGTGCGTGGCGTAAAAGTAAAATAACAGAATGCCAAAGTTTAAGACAAATAGAATTTCCATTAAATTCCTTAAAAAAAGCCAATATGGTACTAGCCAACTTACAATAAAATGCATTCAAAAAATATGTAGTCAATAAAATGGCAAACTTACGAGGAATATTTGTGCTCAGACTCCCTCCTTACCACTGCGAATAGTGCGAATTAAACCCGATCGAACTTATATGGGCTCAAATAAAGACAGATGTCGCCAGAAAAAACACGACGAATGAAACGGTGGATGTAAAAAGACTCTTTAATGAAGCTATGGGTAAAATCAGTGCGGAAAAGTGGAAAAGTGTATCGGTCATGATAGAAGAAGAAGCCAAAATGTGGCAGGTAGATAATATAATCGAAGAAATGTTTGAACAGCTTATTATAAACGATGTTAATAAACGTTCATCTTCCGAATTGGACTATGATTAAGCCATAACGACAAAGTATTATTCGATTTTTGAAAATGCTTTGTTTGTAAGATTCTATATTATATCTTGTTTTTGCAATTATATTATGTAAAATAGTACCACCATTGTTATTTATCAGTTAATACGATTTTTGAAATGTTTTCATATGTTATGAATACCTACGAATATATTATAATACAATTTTAGGAGAATAGGCATGTTTAAGATTTTTAATTTAAAATCTTCCCCGACACCCGCTCCTGGCTAAGGGATTTCCCAAAAACAATGGTAAATCCTCAAGTATAACAATGGCTTGCGATAAATTAGACATTTAAAGATAGACTATATCTTTATCACATTTTATAAAAATTTATTGGGAGTAGTACAAAGAATGACAGGCCAAACCCTCAATCTCTTTACACGTTTTTAAACTATTTAATAAAAATTAAATGACATTGATACTTTCGACCTAATACGTGAATATTGATAAATATAATATAGGTATACAGGTAGCAATAATTTTCTTTGGTACAGGTCACCACTGCCTGACGTTAATAATGCCCACGATCCTACGTTTACATTAAACATTCAGTTGCACAAATGGGTGTCTCAAGTTTATAAAATAGCAACACCTTAGCCATTATTGTTTGTTTATTTATGTAGATACATATCTGATTCCAAACGTCTCTACTGAATAGGGCATTGTTAACGGGCACATTCAAAATTTATTTATTTAAATATGAAACACTTGATCGGGCGTATGATTTAGCTTCGGTAAGTGCTATTGTTTAGTATTTTTAAGGTGCGTATATATATTCGTTACTCTAATGTTCTGCCACAAGTGATAAATCTCGAAAAAAATATCGCGAACTAACCTGACAATGCCACCATGTGATTATTCTACAAAGTTCTATAATAATAATACACCTATTTTGGTTGTGATTTCTTATAGCGTAAGAAATTTCCACTTATCCTGATTTCCTGAAACTTTTGAAGGAGAAAAAATATTTACTTGACAACCGACCCTATAAAGCAAAACTTTTCCATTTTCTCTATATATGTTCGCCCTAATTTTTGAACCTGGATTTGCTCCTCCTTTATTTTTCATAACGGAAAAAAGAGATTTAAAAAACATAAAAAGGGTATCGCGCTAAAAGGAGGGCAAATAAACTTATTTTCGAAAATGATATCGAATAAATCCTAAGATCTGGTAAAAGTGCGGCAAACAAAATGAAAAAGCATTGACTCGGCGACAGCTAAATCTTTTCACATCGTATCAGATCCAACCGTGAAAATGTGATGGACTGATGATATCAGCGAGAAAATGTGGAACAGGTGTTTGTTAGATCCTTTTTCTTATCTTGTGGTGATGGTAAAAACATATTTTTAAATTATATTATACAGGATGTCCAAAAACGAATTTCGGAAATAAATAAACGATAAAAATTACTCTAATCTGCCTAATAAAAAAATATCATAGACTTTGTCCCCATCCCCAATCTCGACTGCGCTAGATCTTAAAAGTTATAGCTTCCTTCAGCATTAAATTTTCATATTCTAGAAAAAGTGTAATAAAAAAATCGATATTTGAACATGACAATCTTTCCGGCGCTCTTATTGACGCCTTTGGTTTTACTTGTTCCTATTTTCCAAAACAAGTCACTAAAACTGTATGGCTTATTTGAGTTTGGTTATTCCCCCCTCACCACAGTTTTTATGGACAGTTATTTTATTCTTATGACCATAAAAGTTTATAGTAGTACGGGTAATATGGCTTCCAGATTTTCTTTTTATATTTATTCTTATCAGAAGATGGCTTACAGGAAGTTATAATGCAATTCGTAGGCCTATACAGGGTGTCCACCTAGCCAAACCGATGAATATTTAATTAAATAAGCAAATACAAATTTAAATTTGTTGTTTACAAAATTAACAAGTAATTGCTCCACAAACGAAATCAAAATATTGCTCCTATACCGCTGTACTGTAACTGTGTCATGGAAAAAAAAAAACAACAATTCTTTTTCCAAAAACAGTCAGATACCAATTTTTTGAAGATACAATGTGGACTCTTAGGAAAAAATGGGGATTTTCACTACTCCACATGCCTGTATTTTGAGAATTCACATGACCTGTGAGGTGGAGCCAGGCTTCATCAGAAAAAAATGTCAGTTCTAATAAATCATTTATTTGGAATAAATTTTGGGTAAACCACTGATAGTAATTCCTGCGTCTTTTAAAATCTGCAGCTCGTATTTCTTCGAATACTTGCACTTTATAAGGAAACAAATTTAACTGTTTTTTTAAGAATAGTCCTTCATGTTCCATAAGATCTTCCTACATCTGGAGACAGGCGTCTTACACAACTTGTTGGCGTATTTTGCATTAGTATTTCACGAACGTTTGTAATAAGTAATTCTGTTCTTACAGATTATATTCGAGGTCCTTTTTTATGTTGTATATAACCTGTTTCCCTTTCAAGAGCCCCGGTTCTTCTCGGGCAATGATAAAAATCCTCATTAGTAAAAACGACGTTAGAAAAATTCTTGCGAACAGAAAGCAGAATTGACTATCATCGAGTGTATTGAAGAGATCTAAGAAACGGATGAAACTACTCCCAACTCTGAGACAAAGGATAAGGAGCCTGAATTTGCTCCAGTGTCGAAAAGATCAAGCCTATCTGAAGCTTGCGCAAGTTCGAGAGACCTTTTCAATAATGTTAACAATTTTGACAAGTGCGACCTGACACCACGTAAACAAAAGTAAAAAAAAGCAAAGAAAACCAAGGATGGAGCTGCATTAGTAAAACTAGATATTTAAAAAAATATTGTTGGCTTTATTTAAAAAAGTATGGGTTAGTACTTAAATTTAAACTTAGCTGCCGATGGTACAGTAGACTGAAGAAAGAAATAAGATCTTGTCAGGGGAAGGGGGGGGGGGGGGAAGAAAGATCAGACGATAGAAAGACGGTGGACTTCTTCCGATGGAGAAGAAAGACCCTAGCAGGAGCTTCTAGGGCCATAAAGGTTTATTTAGGGGGTTCAACCCTGCTGTTGGGGTGCTCCTATATTATTCGGCTCCTCTAGGTCTTGGTGACCGGACTTGACTTCAACAGCGAAAACACAACTTAAATCCCACGTAGGTGACTCCTCTGTCGCCCACGGTAATCCTACGCCAAAAATACACCACGTCCTGGAGAATCACCGTAGAGGCGACGGGAAATACGGTCTTCAAATCCTATATCCCGCAAGGATGATTCAGAAAATCCTGGATTTGAGCAACCGGCCTGCTTATTTCGCTGCTGGTAGTCAAGTGAGCAAGCAAAAAGTGTTACCCGTCAACAATGCCACAGAAAAGTGGGGAACGTCAAAAAGAATAGGGCAAATATCAGCGAGCCACTCCCATGGGTCCTTGAACAGAACTACTGCCCGAACCGACATAGACCGGTTCAGATACTAGCGGTTGATATCGAAATAAGTCTAGTGGGTCCTGACTACCTGGTTGCCGGTATTTAAGTTAAGTGAAATAAAAAAGAGGTACCTAAATTTAGTTATTGTTATGTAATTAATGTAACAACACTATAATTTTTTCTCAAATAAACAATTAAAATTCAATTTAATTCAATTCATAAAAATTCGATTCAAATAAACAAAGGCCATTAACATTATTGGAAAAAAAGAAGAGTTAACCTTTAAAACTGAGTTATAAATAGAAACCAAAACAAAGGAATTTTCACGAAAATACCCTTGTCTAGGAAATAATAGGGTAGTTTATACAAGGAAAACAAGGTGATTGAAGATATGGGCAAAATATAGTCGCGCTTAGCCCAACTTTGAGTAGGAAACCAAAATAAAGCCGGTATGTAGTTTAATACAGAAAACAAAACATTGCACTTTTCACCAGTTTTAAAGCTAACATTCAAATCAAAGATGTGATATACGTTACTATTAATAGGCCAGTTCTAATGACTTATTAGTGACAAAATGGAATTGGCACAATGGTAACAACACAAAAAACAGAGTCAATATTATTAAAAACACCGAAATAGTTAAGATATTCAATTCCCCAACGGCTTGGTAAGGACAAATTTCTCTAACGTAAAAAGTTCTATTCACCTCCCGAAAGGTAATATTTAATTATAAAGGAAAGACGGAATTGACTCTTAAAGAGAATCGTAGAGAAACGGACAAATTGCAATTTTAAGAATTGTAAAAGCAATTTAATTAAGATAACTATGTAAAACATCACTTGTGCTCGCCAGGAGCGTAACTAACATCGAATTATTTTTTTAAGTCAATTTATTTACTATTACACTAAGGAACAAATTTCAACTTTTTTTTGTTTCCTGAACAAAACCTTTTTTGTTTTATTGAACTACGCCCAACTAGCTAAAAAATATCTATTAAAGATTTTAGTTAGCTCGCAAAAAAAATCGGAATTATTTGTTACAAAATTTTAATTTATAGGCATATACAATGAACATACAAACAATATATTGCTGGTTCAAAAATAGCAATTAAATAGCCCATTTTTATCAGTGAGTCTAAAGTTTAGACACTCATTTCACGCTTTTTAGCCTGTCTTTAGAAAGCAGCCTCGGGGGCATCTCTCGTAATAGTCTAACAGTAGTCGGCTAACATCTCACAGTTTCATTTTCCCTGATACCTTCTTTCCATGTTTGAAATATCCTGGTGGAACCTCTCACCGTGCTCGTCACTTACAGCACCACAATTTTCCGGAAAGTAATCCAGATGAGAATCCAGGAAATGAATTTTCAACGACATATTACACCCTAGGTTATGGTAACAAAAAAGAGGTTTGGCAACCAGGTCTTTATAGTTTTCTGCTTTTCGGTCTCCCAAAAACCTTTGCAACCATTTTAAAGGCATTCCAAGAGTCCTTTTCCTTCTTTAAGTATGGAATCGAATTGCGCATCTCCGAAAAGTTTCCTAATCTGGGTACCCACAAATATTCCCTCTTTAATTTTAGTGTCACTGATTCTAGAGAACTTTTCTATTATATAACTGAAAGCACGGCCTTCTTTGTCCATGGCCTTCACAAAATTTTCCATAAGTCCCAATGTTACATAAAGTGGCGATAGTAAAATCTTTTCTGGGGGAACTAATGGCGCGCTGGCTACATTTCTCTTTCCTGGCTCAAAAGACTATCCCCACAAATTTGGCAATTATATCTTTCATATTATATGGTCTCCAGTGCCAATTTAAATTGCTATACGTTTCTTTCATGTGGACTGCATAACCAATTGGAACTGTTTCACTTATGGAGTAACATAGCTTTAAGGCTTACTTTTGAGGAATCAATGAAAGGTCTCCAGTCTTTTGGATCATAGTCGAGATTTAAAGCTGCTATTAATCCCTCAATGTCCCTAGAGGCTACCAAATTGTTTTCCATGTTAAAAAATGGTGTTAGGTTTTTCTGACGGCTTCGGTACACAGAAACTTTTACTTCATCTTGAAGTCAGTTCCATTGTCGCAATCGAGAGGCCAATAGTTCGGATTCTTTCTTAGGCAATTTCAAATCCCTTATAAGGTCACTACTTAATCCACTTTGACTTCTTTTGTGAGGCTTTTTACTTGGAATCCCACAGACAAAATCGGAGTCTTGCGAGGTTGATGGGCCGGCGACATTTTCCAGTACACTACCGTTTGAATCCATTGGATCATCATCAGAATCAAGGCTATATTTCTGAGGTGGATTAGGTACAGGCAACTTGTCACTATGAGGCACCGGGCGTATGGCGGATTGTAAATTTGAATACTGTATCGCAGACTTTTTCTCTCCGAAAAGCTTTTTTTGAAAAAGTAACAGTCAGTAACGTGGTCTTTCGGTTCTCGCTAGAACATAGAAATAGCAAAAGGCATCTTATGCTTTTTTCCACTTAGCCTGCCGCGAATGTTGGACGCACTTTTGTAGCAGCAGATATGGTAAGCCTTTTGTATTAAAGGGCTAAGTGTACGTTTTTGTTTCACAAAAGTCACTTTACCACATATATAACAAAAATGATCCGGCTTATTTAAACAAAGTCGCGACATGTTGCTCAAAACTCTTAATTTCTTAAATACGAACAGCTCTTAATTAACTGGTGGTTGAAATACAACTAACAATTTAGGATTTATGTTATATGTATTTAAACTCCTTATGAAGTACACCTAGTATAATAAAAATCCAGGTACTGCTTATCTAATAGTCGAATTTTCCCATGCAGGTAGATGATAATTATCATAATTAGCATGGATCTATAAAACCGGAGCCAACTAATACTTTTGCAAGACAGATTGTTAGTTAGTATAATAAAATAAGTAAGATTTTGCTATTTTGGTCTCGGAAACATTTTTGCTGTTCCCCAGTGTTACTATTGTAATTAAATATACCGACACGATTAATAAAGCAGTGTCGCATATCCTGATGTTTTGATTAACTCGTGGTTAAAGATTGCAGTATTGCGGTGGTTTCAATCCCGTAGAGATTTGTGTTAATCGCGAAGGATTCCCATAAGATTTTTAAATTTTATTTAAAATTTAACAAATATTTTATTTATTACAAAATTATATAATTTAGAAATATTAACTACTATATCTATAAATTAATGAAATGTCTTGGGCAATGGGCAAATCAACTGAATACTACTTGTTATTTGTGTACTTGAGGTAATCAGTTTTACTAAGCACCAAAATTCACAGTTAATCGCATTACTTTGTTATGAAGGTAAGTATACTGTAAAAAAAAATTAAATGAACTTCAAGCAGTATTTGGAGCACGAAATTCCAACTGATTACCTTCCTAAATATTAAAATAAGGAATAAAAAATGAAAATTCAATGAAACTGTTACATATCGGGTAAGGTTAAGGCTGGATTTCACGTAAGAACCATAATTTTTTGAATGTATATTGCAAATTATTGAAAATCTTTTATGTTGAGGGTTTCGACGAGTTTACTTACAGTAGGATCCCCCAAACCGACAAATGATGCGGGATTACGTGGGATTGCGGGATTCCATTACTTTACGAGATTCCAATCCCTACCGGTGTTTGATGGCCTAACCGGAACCGGTATATTATAGAAAAAGCTATTTAAGTATTGAAGTAGATTCGTCAAACACAGTGAAGCAACTATTAGGGATTTTTTAGAAATTAGGTCCTTAAATAGATATTCTAGAAAATTCTGTCTACACCCCTGTAGTTTCTACTACACTTTAAGCAGCAAAGCTTTCTCTGACGGTAATTAAAGAAAACGTAAGCGAGTAGAGGCAATTCTGTAAAACGGTAACAATCTGATTAAATGTGATGGCAGCCGGCTACAAGTAATTTGAATAAAACCCGACCTGCCTTTTCAGTATTTTGTTCAGTCAGTCAGTCTATTGTCAGTGATTTTTGTTCGAATTAGGTATTTTAATTAAGAATCTCGACCAATTCATTGTTCAAAATTCAGGAATATATAGGCCTAATTCTGTGAATGGGGTTGCTTGAGTATTTCTTGAATTTTAAAATCTTTCACAATGAGACGTTATACTGGAGAATTTTCGATAGTTAAACTACCAAAAAAAACGTATCATCTGAAATTTAAATAAATCAGTTTCCGTTTGCAACGAACATAAGCGCACGTTTGTTGAAAAAAACCTGTCAATCCGGCCCTGTTCGAAATATTTTGATAAAAATTACACATTTTACTGAGACGATTTCAGTTCATCATCACTTCAAAAATAAATTAAATCAGTGTAAAATGAAAAAAAATATTCACAATTACAAAGTGTACTCCTTTAATTTGAGCCAGAGTGGAGTGATTATGCTGACATGCATCTAATTTATGGAAAGCACTCGTCAATTAATTGTGTGGAGGCGACAAGAATTTATTCTTATACATTTCCAAATCGATATTTACCGCACCCTAGAAATTTTAAAAGGGTTGATCGTAGCTTAAGAGAAACAGGTAAAAAGTCAGGTGAAATAAAAAAAATGCTAAAAGTGACTAATATTTTTGCCGCATCGTGGTGGAAAGGGCCTCCAAGAAGCGCAAGGAACCTTCGATTAGAGGAAGAAGTTCTATAGATGAGATTTCTGAAAATCCCTCTAATATTGTAAAAAAACTATCGGTCCAAGTTCATGCGACATAGTGGGTTGCTCATGAGAACGTTCGAGAACAACTCATAACAAAATCATAATTTTACTAGTATTGTTTTGTTTACTGATGAAGCCGGTTTAACCCGAGACGGAGTAATAAATTGCCATAATCTGCAGATCTGATGAAAATTCCTATTCAACAGTACAGACAAAGCACCAACAAAGGTTCAGGTTTAATGTGTGGGATTATTGGGAATCATCTCATTGGGCCATTTTTTATTGAAGGCAGATTAAATGGTGCCATGTATTTGCAATTATTGCAAGAAAACTTAAACGGTTTATTAGGAAATGTTCCCTTAGAAATTATAAATTAAAAAATGTGGTGTTTGCACGACGGTACACCGCCCCATTTTAGCAATTTACTTCGACAGCGCTTATCAAATACTTTTCGTAATCGATGAATAGGTCGAGGTGGGCCTATTATCCTTTTATGGTGAAATTTATAGAGGCTTGTATATTCGACGCCAGTTCAGGCCAGAGAAGATCTGATCGAAAGAATAACACGTCATTTCAATGAAGTTTGAGACCATCCTAGAATGTTGTTTCAAGTACAACGAGAAAATATCCGTTGGCTAAGGAAGTGAATAGAGGTACAGGGCGCTCATTTCGAAAATCTACTAAAGTAAGCGGCACACTTCAATTTGGAAATGTATCAGAATAAATTCTACTTGCATTCACACAATTGCCGAGTGTTTGTCCATAAAGAAAATGAGAAATAAGGAAAGTAACATAGATGGCATAACTGTTAAAGTATTCAAACAAGCAATTGAAGTAATCGGAGACAAGATACTTAATGTAACAAAAAAGGTGAATCTGTTAGGACGTACGTCAAAAACTTTAAGTTCTTGGGGAAATTAACAATCTATAAAACAATAATCGCAACACACTCCTATTTTTGTTTAACTCTCTGCTTTGTGATAAATAATTCAGAAATGGATGTATTACAAAAAAATCAAAATAAGGCTTTACGAATCATACCAAATTGCAACAGATATACTAGGCGAGATGATATGTTAAAATGTACAAATGTATTAAATGTAAAACAAACCATAACCTGTAACACTTTTATTTTTATTTATAAAATGTTACATCAGCTAGTTCCTAAACATTTATTAGATGGTAATACATTTGCCAGAGATATTCATGAATACAACACTAGGTCGAGAAATAACTTTTACCTACAAAAAGTAAATACTTACTATTATCAAAATAATCTGTACTATAATAAGGGTCTAAAACAGTGTAATGATTTACCTGATTATATTAAAGAATGTAAAAATTTAAATAGCTGTAAATGGGAATGTAAGCAATATGTAAAGGCAACAGTGCCTATTTAGGTTTGACAAAAAAACTTATGCTTATTATATATAGGTATTGATTTGACAATGAAAATTTATCTTTTTAATTTGTTTAATCCAGACATAAGTACTATTGTTTATAATTTGTAATTTGGCTAGCCAAGTGCTAATAATAAAGATTATTATTATTAAGTTAGATGCACAGGAGCATTAATGAGATATTATAATGAACAATTTTATTTTTTCAACGCAAATTATTAGTTATGTTGTTATTCGATTAGTTACTGTGTTTAAATAACTTATGTTAATAAACTTGGTAATTAAATAAATTTCGAAAGTTAGTGCTTAAACGTGTTATCCAAAAAAATTATTCCCTTCGAAAACAGCTAACATTATCGAAACGATTGTAGACTACCTTTTTTAAATAGGAATGACTAGAGTAGTTAAAAAATCAGTTTTCAGCTCCATAAAATGATACCTGTCAAAATTTTGGCCCAACGAGAGTGGTGGGAAGTCCGTTCCTGATTGCCCTGATGATGTAAAACATCTGCTGTAGTGTACCGTATACTTTTCGGACACCCTGTGTAGCAAGCATGATATAATTTAAAATTTTGCTTGATTGCAAAATTAAGAACGGATTTTAACGAAATATTTAGGTAAGTCTTTAGCCTGTTAATTTGCCAAGATACGTGCCCACTATTTCCCTAAAGTACCACTTGTTTCATTTACTATATATATGATAAAGGGCCAGTAAAATGTCGTTGAATACATTACCTAGGAGACATTAAGCACATGAACTTTGTGCTTCCTCTACTACACTACTCAAAGATCTCTGGAGGGCACGAAAATTATTTAGGCTTTGCTTTGAACCTAAACTTACTACTTGGGTTTGGCTTTGCCAAGTTCGAGGATTCACAAAAGGACATATTTTAGGGATTTTGATATTATTAGATACAATGTTTATTTGGACAAACTTTATTTTTAATTTTTCTTAGCTTCTAGATTTGTTGTTTATTGTTGTATGGAAATACATGAAATCACCAGTACAGAATTATTTCTAAAGCGGGAAATCGACGTAAATTTTAGAGGAGGTGGTTGATCCTCATAACTGGGTTAGTCAAAGTTTAGTAAGAAACTTTAACCACGGATCTATTGAGTTGGGTAATCAATATGCAGTGTTTAATATTTGATTTAATCTGGCAGGGTTCTAGCTTTAGTCAAAATTTAGTTGATTTTTGTTAAACATTTTTGTTATGGTCTTTATTATCTATGTTATATAAAAATTATTGTTGCCTTGTTTGTTTGTTTGTCCCGTATGCATTCCTATGTCATTTATCCGATTTTATTTACGATTGAAATCATGGCCGCCGCTTAGATAGCACTAAAAGTGATCGCTGGACAAGCTTGCCTGTTTGATCACCATGCTAAAGCGCTACGATCTGATACAGGCGACCATCAATGATAAACACAAAAATATTATTTGAGGTTAAATTTGGTGGCAAAAGGTCAATCTGAGGTTAGGTTGCCTTGCCGTCATCCTTCTCAAGCAAAATTATAGTCTATCTACAAATGACGCAAAGTAATAAATCAATCAAAACCGTCCTCTCCATGGGCATGCAAGATTTTTCGGCATGCATAGATTTAAATAGGCCTGAATTTTTAAATTTGTGCAGAATTAGTGCAAGTATCGACATTAAATTCAAGTTTTGTCTTCAAATATATATTTTAACATTAAATTTTTTAAGCTTAAAATTATGTACAGCCATACCATTTACCCGGAAATTTAAAAAGTAAATGTATCAAAATTATAGAATCTTGTTCCGTTTCTGCTCTAATAATTGTATTCCTTTTTTTTTTGTACCTAATCCTGATTACCTGTTTGCTACTTATGTAGTTATTACGCCTTTATGGGTGGCTCTATTGAAATAATATAGGTAAAGTCCGTTTCGTTGCAGTTGATAGCTCATATCGAGGGTTGAAGCCATAAAACAACCGTAAACCATAGGCGTAGGTAATTAGTATATTATTATTATAATAGTAATTACCTACTATGCCTTATTTAATAAGAAAATTGGCCTCTGTCCATTGTTAAATATACATTAGGATTATTAGGGTTAAAGTAGGTACAACAGGAGTACTAATTAGTAATTAAATTTACCTATTTTTGCCTGCTTCGGGATATTATTACGCCATTTGATGTGCGTTTGTCAAACTATGTTTTTAGTGTATTTAGATACTGAATTATCCCAAAGTTAAATTATTTCCTATACTTGTGACAATGGCTTCAAGTTTTTCGCCAACGTGTCTTCGTCAAATTAGCAAGAGTGCATATTCTCTCCGAGAAAAGACATTAATATTAAACGTGCATGATGCTCTAGTGCACCAGAAACCTGCAAGTGATGTTCGTAGCATCATTGCAGAGTGTGCCAATATGGTAGGAGTTGGAGAGGCTACTATATATAGGTTCTTGCGTGAAAGAGAATCTAAGAGCCTCAGTGAGCCAAAACCACTCCTAGGAAAGAAACCGTTAGAAATTGACGATTTCATTAACAACTCTTGCTTAATTCTTTAGCAAATGTGTCATCAGAAAATTGGCAAAACGCCATAAAACATGTTATAGTAGAGGAACAAAAAATGTGGGAACTTGACAACGTAATTGACACAACTATGGAAATTGAGCCTTTAGTAATAAGCGTAGGACATGATGACTCTTCAGATTTTTCTGAGGACGATTTTATCGAGTTATAATTATTAAAATTGTCAATATTTTTTGATCTGTAAATAAATTAGTTTTCTTGTAAAACATTGTATTTATTCTAGAATAAATCAATCAATGGTTATAATTTACCAAAATTCATAAAATCTATTATATTTAAATAAAATAATAAGCGGTTAGATTATATTAAAACCCAACTCTCCGACCATGGTGGGCCGTTTTAATCATTATCCTTTCATTTCATTTTATGGCTCTATTGTTACTTTATCTGTTACCGGGTGGAATAGGTCAAAATTTCTTCATCCTTATGCTAGATATACGTAAAAAGGCCATTTTATAGGTAAAATATTTTAAGCCACCCTAGTCTTGTTTTGAATCTTTAATGAGGGTATCGAGCTATCAACGGCAACGAAACGGACTATACCTATTTATATCTATACATACCTACCTTGAGTGTTTGTTTTTCACTAAAATTAGTCAATGTGTGAAGTGTCAGTGTTTTCTTAATTAAATATGGAGAATTTTCAACAATTGCCTTAACGCCCTAGAGTCGGTCCATGTACAGTAAATAAAAAAAAAATGTATTCTTAACAGTTACGATTCTATTAAAAGTACGATTCTATTAAAAGTAAGAATGCGGATTTGAGTGTTGACAATGCAGTGAAATTACACCACATTAACGTTGGAAAAAGAACAATATATAAACTTTTAAATGAAGAAACAAGTGTTGGCGTCAAACCTCCAAACGCTTCTCCAGGACGACCAAAACTTTAGCCGGATGACGGTTTAATGCAGAGAATAAGGCGAAAAATCGAGAAGTCCGAGAAGACCAGGACTACTCATTTATGTGTAGAAATACGCTTTGGAAATTATTAGAGAAAATGGGTTTTTGGGTGGAAAAAACACAATAGGCAATCGATTTTACTTAGCCAGAAGCGATATCGTCTGTTGAAGAAGAAATTACTTAAGGAGCATCCAAAAAGCCAAGGAAGGAAGCAAAAAAATATTGTGCTTAGGCTTAGACGAAACATTACTAAATAAAGGCCATATTGGGACTTAATTTTGGCAAGATAAAAATATTAAAAGTTCAAGCCAAGCTTTTTTGGAAGGATTTTTCACAGGATTAAGACCGTCATTTGGAAAAGGACATCGACTTATCATAATTCGTTAAAGGTGGTCTAAAAATACAGGAGACTATTACGAAGATATGAATGCCGATGTCTTGAAAAAATGGTTCGAGCAAATGTTGGATCTCATATTAAAATATGCAATAATTGTATTGGATAATGCAATTTCTCACTCAAGGCTGACGGAAAAATTACCGACAAGTGTGTGGCGTAAAAGTGAAATAACAGAATTGCTAAGTTTAAGACAAATAGAATTTTCATTAGATTCCTTAAAAAAAGAACTATTGGTGCTAGCCAATTTACATAAAAATGCATTCAAAAAATATGAAGTCGATAAAATGGCAAAGTTACGAGAAATATTTGTGCTCAGACTTCCTCCTTACCAATGCGAATTAAACCCAATCGAACATATATGGGCCCAAATAAAGACAGATGTGGCCAGAAAACACACGACTTATAAAATGGTGGATTTAGAAATTTGTTGATTGTAGATTGTTTAATAAAGCTATGGGTAAAATGCGGAAAAGTGGAAAAAGTATATCGATCATGTGATAAAAAAAGAAGTCAGAATGTGGCAGGTAGATATAAAAATCGAAGAAATGGTTGAACCGCTTATTATGAACGTTGTTAATAATAATAAGTTCATCTTCCTAATCGGACTATGATTAAGCCATATCGACAAAGTATTATTCGATTTTTGAAAATACTTTGTTTGTAAGATTCTATATTATATCTTGTTTTTGTAATTATAGTATGTAAAATAGTACCACCCAAGGGATGGTGTTTAAATTGTTCTTGATTACCACGATATGCATTTTGCATATGTAATGATCATTTATAACTTCGCGCCATTTAAAGAAGAAGACTGTAAATAAGGTCATGTTTTGTCTCGTGTTTTGTGCAATATTGAAATTTGAAATTATTTTTTTTGTCTGGGAAACAGTAAGATAGTATTAAGAAGATATTATTAGAAGTAAAAGTTGACTAAAAAAAACTTAAGAATATACCGGGTGTGTTCCATTTAAAATAAAAGTCGCACCTATTTTTCGGCAGAAGCGGCAACACTGGAATACTTAAAATATTTTAGATAGATAGAGCATATTTTCTTATGTGCGAAAACAAATTTTCAAAATGATCCTATTACCCGTTTTTCACATACGTCTTACCATCGACCGTGGATTACCCTGTATAGGTATGCACTTTTTTTGCACATAATTACTTAATTGCACCGACAATACAACAAAAAGAATGATTTTACAGTAAAAGGCAATACCATTTTGGCAACTATAAATTATGTTTGGTTTTTGATGACAGTAAATAGATACGTCGTTTTTGGTTTTGATGATTTGTCAAGTGAAATCCACATCACAACGCATAACGCCGTTGCTATTGGCGGTCGTAGTCACGTGACATACATATTTAGAAGTACAATAATTTTATATATTAAAAATATTATTTTAAATAATATAGCTTAACTTTTGTGTTATCATCATAATAGCTACCTTTTCACAAAGCTATTTATTTTTTGTCAACTACACAATTTCAAATATTCGACTATACAAGGTCCTGCAACTGTGCGTGGGGCTTTCATAGCTCCTAAACGAATTAAGTTAGAAATTTCATTCATATGCGGGCTTACACTGTATCATAGAGTGTATTTCAGGAAAATATTTTTTGCATATACAGGGTTGCCCAAAAAAGTGTGGTAACATAAAGTTGACTTTTTTTATGGGGGCACGTAAAGCAAATCGT
Organism: Polydrusus tereticollis; assembly: GCA_963920685.1. Classification (NCBI taxonomy): domain Eukaryota; kingdom Metazoa; phylum Arthropoda; class Insecta; order Coleoptera; family Curculionidae; genus Polydrusus; species Polydrusus tereticollis. Next base: position 123,715,759 of record OY987329.1, read on the forward strand.
TTATAATAATCCGCCGACAACTGCCATTAATATGCAGCAAAGTATTAGAGACGTGTTTGGTAGTATACCACCTGAAATGTTAAGGGAAGTAAATAGATCTTTTCTAGTATTAATTTATGCACAGATCAAAATGGAAGACATTTTGAACATTTATTGTAGTTTATAGGCATACAATATGTTTAATTGATAAAATAGACGTTCTTTTTACATTTTTACACAACAGAATTTACGAAATTTGCAATTATTTCGTAAACGGCTGAAAATAACCTACATGTTTGTATTGCAAAAAATATTTGTTTATGAATTATACGTTACATTAGTTGAAAATATACAGGGTGTTCCATTTAAAAAATTTGAGAAAAGTGAGTTTTTAATGACTAATTTTTGAAACCTTATTTAGAACACCCTGTATAAAATTGATGAAAACTCTTCAATTTATCGTATCTCTGGACTCCTTGTAATTATTTCTGTACAATGCCGTGATTACCAAAAATGTTTTCAGATTTTTTTTTTTTTTTCTTTAGAGCTGCTAAATTTCTTTATCTTAGTTTTTAATTTATTGCTCTTAAGCTGCCAAAGCAAATTGCATAAAATTATAGATATTTATAAAAGATAATAGTACAAACCAAAATATGCAAGAAAATACAGGGTGTCCCGTTTAAAAAAATTTAACATTATGTTACCACACTTTTTTGGGCAACCAACAGTATAAGCCCGCATATGAATGAAATTTCTAACTTAATTTGTTGAGGAGCTATGAAAGCCCGACGCACTGTTGCAGGACCCTGTAGGTATACAGACAGTCAGTCCTACGAGTTACACAGTTTTGAAAATTTATGAAAATTATCGATTTTCTATCAATTCAAGTCAAAATTTTTTAAGTCACCCTATATTTTATAAATCTTTAAAATTAACGTAAAACCTCCAAGCATACACCTAAATCATTTTCTTGTTCTCCCAAGGTCCTGGAGCAGCATAATATAGGGAAAGGACAAAGTTATACGTTTAATGTCTCTTAGGTAATGTATCCGACGACATTAAACTGCCTCTTTATCAGGTTCAGTAAATGAAACAAGTGATACTTTGGGGAATCCGTGGTCACGTCTTTGGGCTTCCTTGGCACATTAACAGGGATTACTGCCAACATAGACTTTTGCCAGGTCTAGTACAAGCAAAGGGATATTCGGTAATAAAGAATGTTCCTTGAGGATTATAATGATGTGAAGGTGACACAGTGCTACTGTTAGTATATCCTGTAGTGCATTAAAGGTTTTTGGACTTTTGCATTTATTAAAAGTCAAACATACGACTATATGAGGAGCGTCGAATCAAATTGTATTTTGTCCACAATTGGACAAAAATGAGTTTGATACAGCATTCCGTTCCTAAGCTAGCAGTCTTTCGATTTCCGAAAGTTTTACGGATCATACATAATTACGTCCCATGCTAAATAAATCATAAATATGAAGTTGTGGTTCAAACTGCATTGTGTTCATCATGAGTTCTGGTTCGAACTGTATCAAAGTACCAGTTTAAAGGTTGACGTATTTTTAATCGGTAGTGCTGTTTACTCGCCAAGTCGAAGAGGACGTCTTTAAGGTTATAAGGTTAAGTCGTAGAGCATTCTCGTGCCTTTGGATCAATAAATATTATGTCCAAAAGATTTTGTCTTGATTTCCCCTCAACCTGAACCAAAACGATTTTCCTTTTAGAGTTAGTCAATTACTATATCACTTTCCTTTCAAATGCTATCGCTATTGCGATCGTAATAAAATGCGTAAAGTCGTAGTATAGTTTAATTAGTAAAGTTCCTAAAAAAATTAAATTTGTGGATATAAGTCAGTTTGATTCGACGGTCCTCATTATACATTCTGTAAACAACTTTTTTTTTTCAGTTGTTTCTTTATAAACTTGTACTCGATGGCATTTCCGCCAATGTCAATGCAGTCCACTGGATGCAATAGTTAAAAATGTATACAACCTTCCACTTCAAAGGATTTGATTCGATAAATCTTTCGCTAAACGCCATGTTTTTAGTCACATGAAAACATCGTTATGGGCCAAAATAAGTTTTGTCTTTTTTTTACAAACACACGAATAAAACTGTCTACACTAGCGGCTATTAATAATCACCATCGCGTAAAACAATCGGCAAGGTACAGTGTCGTGCGGGCTTAAAATATTCAAATAAATTTATAACAACCAGAAATCTTAATGTTTTAACGTTTTTGTTTGCAACGCTGGACCGGGTAGTCCACCGCCAGACTGGCTATAGGGAATCGTTAAATGTCCCAAACCCAATGAAATACTTTGACGAAAATGAATAAGTAAATAAAAAGGTTATTTCAGTAAAATTTTGGCCTATTTTAAGCCAATACCTACTTTGAAGAAGTAGTCCATCCTTACAGTGGAGTAGGTAATATAGATAAAAACAAAACTTCTGTCTTCCTCCACAACTATTTGTGGGGGAAGACAGAAGTTTTGTTTTTATCTACAATACCTACTTGTTTGAGTAAGTTTCGCGTTCATACAGGATCATTCAGATTAAGTGTCCACCATTGGTAACTTTATCATTAGTAAAGATACATAATTGTTCAAATTAGCAAACTAAAGGCTGTTTATTACCAACTGGCAGCGGCAATAAGCAATGAACACGCGCGATTTTGGCGTTTAAGATTTGCTATTGGTCCCTCAAAGCTCGAATGCCAAAATCGCAGGACATCATTGTTTATTTCCACTGTCAGTTGGTAATGAAAAGGCAGTAGTATTTTTACAGATCATTAAGAAACAAGAATAAAAAAAACAATTGAGGATCGTATTTTCGAGCCTTGAACTTTTTTTTTTTAATAGGAACCCCTATATATTATATTTTTATCTGTTGAAACTTGAAATGTTAAACAAAAAAGTGTATAATGAACTTTCTTCTAAGATCAAAAATAACGTCAAAATTACAGTTTTTGAATATTAATAGTAAAAAAGAAAGGTAAGTATAAAAACCGCATGACCATCACTATTTAATATTTATTTGGCATCTAAAAGGCTTCGAACAATAATTATAACTTTTTTATCAAATAATGTCAAATATCTTGTATGTATGTGAGATATGTTAGAAACATATTATTAAGTGTGCAGAAAATCCTCTACCAGAGCAAGAGAATACTGCTCTGAGTTATATTCACTTTCGCATTGAACCAAATGACCAATGTTTTCTGAGAATGAGAAAAATTAGATGTGTCCCCGGATCGACGCAACAATAGGTGAAAAAGGCTGAAATTTTTTGAGTTGAAACTTTATCTTCTGGGGTTCAGCCCTGCTTGGATAGAAACTAATTTGTGGCATAATTTTAATTTCGAGAAATCAAGTGTGCTTTGGAAACTTTCAAAAAACTTTTTTTTCCCACCAGTAAAATGCTTGATTTCTAGGAGATACGAAAAAATTTTATAAAGAAAAGATGTTCGGAAATAATAAATGAGTAAGAATACAAAACTCTAATCCTATGCTTACTTTGATGTTTTGCATTATTTTTATTGAAGATATTGAAAAATTTCGTTAAGAAAAGTTGTTCAAAATAATAAATTAAACACGATCGGTTTATTTTATTCCCTTTAATAGACATTTAGATAAAGAAATGCGAACATAAAAATAACAAGCAATTCACTTCCTTCAAAATATGACTAAATTTGTTTCAATGCTATTTAGAAAAAAATAGTATGCCATGGAAGGAAAAAAAAAATATTTTGACAGTTTGTTGTCAAAAATAGTTTGGTGCTTTTAATAATTAATAAAATTGTTGTAGTGTTCTGTGCTCTAAAACTGATCCGAACTTTCGAAAACATTACTGTGAAATATCAATTATGCTTACTATACCAGAACGGATCTACCTAATTTAATGTTATGGTATAGGTGAATTATCTATTCCAGAGGTTATCAGGCGATTTCATATGAAATTTCCGAATACAGTTTTAGCCAAATCTACAGTATTCAGACTGGTTAAAAAATTTGTTACTACCGGTACTGTACATATTATACTAAAAAAGAAGAAGAGCTTTGATGAAGATGATGTAGTTACTGTGTTAGCAATGGATTCATTACGCGAAAATCCAAAGCTGTCACTAAGAAAGCGGTACGAGGAGACTCGTGTTAGCAAATCACATTTGCAACGCATTTATGACGCAAATAAGGTAAAACCATATAAAGTTAGATTTCGTCACACGTTAGAAGAAGGGGATTAATCACGAAGGTTGGAGTTTTGCCTAACTTTCATCATCATAGTCACAATGTCTTAGCAGATATGTTGTGAACTCGTAAAATGAAATGTTCTAAGTCAGAGCTGGAGGGTTGCCGAAACGAAGGTTGTCAATTGCTCTAGAAATTGTATTTCGCCATCTTTCACGATTATTTGTCAATTCGGTCGCTCTTGTGACGCTAGTATTTAGCAATTGTTTTGTCGCATCCACCCAGCGTGTAGGAGAACGGCCACGACGCCGTCCTCCCGGAGCATGACCCTGGACAACAAGTTTTTCCATATTATCACTTCTATGGATATGGCCGAAGAACGTCAGGATACGCGTCAAGACAATGGAAGATAGTCGCTTTGGATTTCCGAGTTCACTCAATATAGAAACATTAGTTCGGTGGGCTGTATAAGGAACTCTTAGCATTCTTCTCCAAGCCCACATTTCGAAAGCATCTATGCGGTGGCGGTCTGCCTTTCTCACAGTGCAAGTTTCAGAGCCATACATAAATATGGAAAAGACAAGAGACTGAACCAGCGACATTAACTTTAGGTGAGAAGATTCTAGAAGATCGAAATCTCCATAAAAATATTATTTTCTCAGACGAATCGACTTTTACCACTAACGGTGTACCTTCATCACAGAATTGCCGATATTGGTCTAAAGATAATCCAAATTATGTAATAAATTCTAGGCGGCAGTATTTTAAAAAGGTTAATGATTGGTGTGCCATTTCCTATCATTGTGGTGTAATTGGGCCATATTTTATTGAGGGAAGACTTAAACAACATACTAATTTAAAAATCCTAAATCAGTTTCTTGACGAACTACCATACGAACCAAGATATTTTTCATATTTTTTAACACGACGGCTGCCCTGCCCACTCGACATTTCGGGTATGTGAATGGCTCAATGAGCATTTTTAAGAAAGATGGATAGCCAATGCTGGTCCCATTTTGTGGCCGCCCAGATCTCCGGATCTAACAATAATGGATTATTATTTTTGGGGTCGAATAAAACAAATTGTATATTTGAATAGGCTTCCAAATGACGTAGAAGTTTTGAAAAATCGCATTACAGATGCAATAAACTCTATTTCCCTGGAGGAGATAAGAGCAGCTTTCACTGTATTTCGGGAAAACATTGAGAAATGTGCGAATAAAGGCGGCGAACTTATTGAATAAATAAATCTTTCAGTTGATGTTAGTATTGAAATAAATTAATTTTTTAATGTATTGTATAAACCGTTGTTAATATTGCTATCGAAATAAATTAATTTTTTAATGTATCTTATAAACCGATCGTGTTTAATTTATTATTTTGAACAACTTTTCTTAACGAAACTTTTTAAGATCTTCAATAGGGAGGTGCGTGCAATAAAAATAATGCAAAACATCAAAGTAGGCATAGGATTTTAAAATTTTGTGTTCTTACTCATTTATTATTTCCGAACAACTTTTCTTAATAAAATTTTTTCGTATCTCCTAGAAATCAAGCACTTTACTGGTGGGAAAAAAAAGTTTTTTGAAAATTTCCAAAGCACACTTGATTTTTCGAAATTAAAATTGTGCCACAAATTAGTTTCTATCCAAGCAGGGCTGAACCCCAGAAGATAAAGTTTCAACTCAAAAAATTTCAGCCTATCGTTGCATCGATCCGGGGACACACTGCATGTGTTGTCAAGGACTCTAATTTGTCTTATGGTACAATTCATAGGATTTTTAAAAAGTCTAAATATGTTCCTTATAGGCACCGACCAGTTTAAGCTCTTTCGGCAGGAGATCTAGAGAGAAGACTAATTTTTTGTCAATGGTATCTAAACTTATGTCGACAAAATGTTAATAACTTTCGATATATTTTATATAATTAATCCAATTATTTTTCAAATTCTGGAATTTAAAATAGAAAAAAAACATCATTACTGGTCAAGGGAAAATCTGTTGTTAGTACATCCACAGGTTCATTTTAGTTTTAACGTTTGGTGAAAGATTCGTGGGATTTATGACTAGAATTCTTAATAATTTCTTAGACGAACTGGATCTCATAAGTAGATAGAATCTGCATTTTCAACAAGATAGCGCACCAGCCCATAGCTACAAATGTATTTACCAACTTTTTAGTACTATTTCTAATAATCTATTGATATTAACAAATAGTCGTATTCAGCTGCCTCCCTGATTACCAAACCTAACCCCTCTTGAGTTTTTTTTTTGTGGGGTTATTTAAATAACGAAATTCAGAATCAAAAGTAAAGTATAAAGTTGACCATTTAGAGACTAGGGTCAGTGGTACATTTGAGTATCTTCTAAAAAAAAATGAGTGATTTTATTTTGTTTTGCTATAAGTTCATATTTTATGTAAAATAAAATTCGTAAACCTATCTTTCTTGTTTTACTTTGGGCTTTACAACTTCCTTAATTTTCATCCTAGGAGCAAATGCTTGTTTAAAATTTAGAGTTTTTACAGATATAAATATAATACAGTATGTTCGCTTTTTTAAGTTTATTTTCTTACGACGTGAATAACCTGTACGCTATACTTTTAATATTCAATATTGGGGTGTTATTGGTAACGCCGAATAAGATTATGATATTATTTTACAGTTAGAATTATGCTTAATATTTTTTTTTGAAACTCAGGTTTTTTTTTCTTCATAACCACGAACGCCACCGGCGGAATTTTAAATATTCTACCGTGTCACAATCTCCTGATGGGTTTCACAAAAATTTCTCAGAAATCGCATTCTTAATAAAGGAGCTATAATATGGGATTCATAAAAAGTGAGGGATACTGTATACCATTTAAGAAAATGATACATTTACTTCAAAACTCGAAAACACGATGCTCAATTGTTTCTCCCATTCTTGCGTCTTAACAAGCTGTAAAAATACAACTAGTTCGCTAATTTAAACAACTTGTGTATACAAAAGGAGAGTATGACTGTATATTATTTATTTAAGTGATTTGTTTAAATAATAATTAGACGACGGAGGCAGCTCTGTTAGCTAATTATGCATTGATACAGTCTAGAATTATGTATGAGCTTATGTTTTGTACTGCAAAAGAAGTTTGGCTCGGTATTTTTCGACTAAGTTTATTTGTATTAATTTATTCAAAATATTTTGAGGCTGGTAGGTACCTATGTACATTTTAGATTGTGATGGGTTTCTTGTAAATAATAAAGATTTATTTGGAAGATAAAACTCAAAACTATCTTACTAGAACTAAAACACACTTATTTCCCGATAAATAACTTTATCCTTGTTACTTGAAAACAAAATGTTAACTTCTCTATAATAAAAATATTTTATTATATACCTGGAAGTGTACGTAGTCTTTAACCTTTCTAAAAGTGCTGTATGTCTATGAAGGGCATTATAAAGTATTTTACTCATTAAATTATTTTTCTCCTGTATTAAAAATCATATGAACGAATTCTCCTGGCAGATTTCTTAACTCCGCAAGAAATAGTATAATATATTAAAGGTTTTTAGGTACGCTTATTTGTTTTTAATATTATTGTATCTAACTTGAACTAACCACTAATATGCTCTGGTGTGTCTGTCATAGAGGTTGTAATTGCTGTATTATGTATTATTATTTAGGTTTTAATTGGGTCTAGAAAATTTGTTTCTCAATATAGATATTCGTTTAAGCTTGTTCCAGATATTTTAGCTTATCTATATATCATTTTAGTTTTTTTAAATCTTGTTTCATATTGTATATTCAAATATTAGCTTCCTACCTTCTCACACAGATGAACAGGGCCTGACAATAAAGGGCACTATACCTAATAACACTCGCAACAATCAAAAACTACAAGGAATATCTGACACCACACACAAACGCGTTTATACTACTGTTTAGTTAGTCATCATTATTTTATTTTCTATTTGGCTAACGAAAAAACTCAAAACTTGTGATGTAATACGGTTTTGGATTTAACGTAAATATTGTTTGGTTTGAATCACCGAGATACTTAATAATAGGGTACTATTTAATGATTTACCTACTAATATAATAATATACAGGGTGGTCAATTAAGTGTGCAACAAATGGGAACCTTTTTTATCAGAAAATTTTATTCTTGATAAAAGTTAGTGCATATCCGATAACAATTTCAGGTGCGCTTGGAATGGCCCCAAGTCAATTAGGATACAGGGTAGGGCAAAAAATATGAAAATCGTTCAAGAGTAAAGTATGCCGAAAAATAGACAAAAACGTTATAAAGAAAAGTTTAGAAATTAGAAATATGTGCAAATACAGTCATAGCCTTCTATCCAAAAAAATTTCTTGTGGAAACTTTAAATTAACCCGATACAATGACTTTCTTTTTTATATTTAGGAATATTACTTTTTAAATTAACAACAATCAAATCACTTCTGGGCAGCTTTCATTATATTGAAGCGAATTTGTGAAACTAACATAGTAAAAAACTAAATATCATAGAAGTTGATCCGTGTGAAATAATAAAAAAATTGAAATATTAATTTAATCCGAAAAAAAAAATGATTTTTGCATGGAAGGCCATGACCTCGGCCATGACTTTGTATTTAGAGATATTTTTTAATTGTAAACAACTTTTCTTATACTTTGTTTCTTGATGCGAGAGAGCAATAAAATCTAAATTTGCAATGACAGGACCCATTAAGGAGGGTGGACAACTTAAATATTGCATTATAAATTTCAGCTAAATTTCAATGGTAGTTTTTAAAAATTCGGTATTTCAGATATTTAAGACGTACACACCCCGAATCGGTCCTAAATTAGGGTCGCCCTAATTAGAATACAATAGAAAGACCAGTTTAGTGAATGAAATGAAAACTACCTGTAGTAACAGCGGCGTTACTACAGGTAGTTTAAATATTAATATTTATAAAAAAAAATCTACTATGAACAATACAACTTAATTTTTAAATTTTGGTTATCATGTTCCGAGTAGTAAAATGAACTATCGTCGTTGGGGTCCAGAGACATAATAAGGGCTCTACAGTGTTTTCTAGCATGTTATCAGCTATCCCTATTCTCTCTTCTATCTTAATCACATGTTCGACGCACTTATTCCATTTTTCACAATCCACTATCTTTATTCCCTCTTGCAAGAGGTTTCCAACGTCTCTTATTTTAAAAGTGGTGTTTAGCCTTGCTACAGACCCTTTTACTTGCGCCCACACCGATTCTATGGGGTATAATTCAGCAGTGACATGGCGGAAGGCGAAGTATCGTTATATTTCGTTTTGAAGCGATTTCGTCGACAACAAAAGTTGATACAAAGAGGTTTATTCAACTTTACAATCTCCAGCAGCTTCCTTTTCAGCATATCTTTATGAAATGGCTTCCTATTTACAGTAAGCCAATGAATGATGTCATTTTTTTTTCCAAGAAGACGTTGGTATCTTCCGGATTTTATTGAGTGGTAGTTGGCATTAGCCATGACTATAACAGACCCGGGAGTAATAAGATCTAGCATAGCTGGAAGTATTCTTCATGTCTTCATGATAGTCTCCAGTCCGTTTTCATTTAAATGCTAGTAAGCCGCCATCGACAAATCCATTTTTGCTACCAAGGTAAATAATAATTAATCTTTTACCTTTTCCCGAGGATGCTTTTATTCCAGTGGACCATCCTTCCATGAAAGCTTGCCTCGCGCTTTTTATTCGTTTATCCTGCCATATTTTACCAACGGTATAACCTCCATTTAACCATGTTTCGTCCGTTTAATACATATTCCTGTTTTCCCTTCGAAACTGTCTAACTGCCCTCAAATATCGTCGTCGCCAGCAGGTGATTTCGTCTTTCTCTATTAAAAATGATTTTCTGTTTTGAATTTTTTCATAACAAAAATTCATTTCCTTCAAAGTTTTTCATAGTTTCTTCTTACTCATGGGAATAATGAAATCATCCTTTTTCATTTCAGACATTATTTTGTCCAAGGTAGGTATTTCTTTTTTTAAATAAAACGAGTGTATGATTCTTCGGATGGCAGTCTTTTCATCCTCATTTATTACGGTTCCTTTTCTTCCTGCACTTCTTTTTGGTGACCTGATGGGGCCGCGTTTATCCTCGTGCACAAGTGGGTATATTGTTGACTGTCCGGCTCCAGTCATATCGAACACATTTCAACTATTTTTGCAACTCTGAATGTTATATAAAGCGAAGACCACTGGGTTTTATAGTTCAATAATATTTATTACTCTCTCGCATTAAGAAATAGACTATAATAATGTTTTTCTCTATTTTTCGATATAAGGGTACTTTACTTTCGAACGATTTTCATTTTTTTTTGCCCTACCTGTAGCTTTCTCATTATTTCTATTTTTTCTTAAACTATTCCAATATTTGTTTATTTTTGGAGCAATTAGGTTTAACCAAGGTTAATTTTAGACAATATGTTCAGGATCTTCTTAAATTAATCTAAAAAAAAATCTATATGTTCAGTAATTTTGCTAAACTACTAAAGCACATTTTGTGCTAAAAAATCCCAGCGGTAGATGACAAATTTAAGTGTGTCATGCTTTTAGTAATTTATAAATGAACTCTAGAAGAAACAAAGATCGCCATGAGTGAAACAATGAAATACAAAAATGGAAAACCTTCAAAAACTGATAAAAGCTAACCAAATATGTATCTCGTTAAATCAATTTAAATTTCTTCTTATTCAATTTGAATATAAAGTTTTTATCGCTTTTGCTGGTCAAAATGCTTCAATCAAAATCTGTTTCTTCAAAAGAAAATTTAAATTATTTTAATTTGTGGTGAAAATTATCACACAATGGAAGACATCCCACCAGAAATATTGTTATTCAACGTTAAGAAGAATTGTTACAAAGTTTAGGCAAACTAAATCAGTAGAGAATAGAAACAAAATACTTTATCAGAAAACCAAAACGAACGAAGAAATAACTTTAAATGTTTTATTGTCTGCGGTGGAAATGCCATTATCTGCAAGTGTTTCCGAACGTTCAGCTAGATGAATTTTTAAAGCAAATAAGTACAAGTCGTACAAGCCAAAGTTTATTCATTCTCTTAAAGAGATGCGTGTTGATTTCTGCTTTTGGTATCAAGGTCTGGTGAAAGATGACCAACATTTTAGCAACAGACGAAACAATCTTTTCGTCCAATGGTTGCGTCATCCCTATTTTATTATCGAGTGTAAGGACCAATATTCATTTAAGACAAACGTTGGATGCGGAGTATTGGGCAACCGAATATGTGGACCGTATTTCTTTAGAGAAAATTTAAAAGCAGCTCGTTACTTACAATATCTACAAACTGTGATCTCTAATATTTTAGATGAATTGCCATTACAAATTCGGAGAAAATTATTTTTTCAGCAAGATGGTGCACCCGCACATAGTGTATTACAAGTGAGTTAGAAGGTAATTAAATGAACATTACCCCAACCACTGGATCGGAAGGTTCTCTACAAATTCATGGCCTCCTAGATCGCCAGATCTTACGCCATTGGACTTTTTTTTGTGGGTATATCTTAAAAATAAAGTGTATAAGCATCGACTTTTGAAAATATAGACCATTTGGAAAATATAATAACCGAATGCATCCAAAGAATTCTGCATACCTTTTTAAGAAATGTTCGAAGGAAAATGAACATAAGAACAATAGACTGTAACTGAAAACGGTGGTGGACACGTTGAAGTTTAAAAGAAAAGGTGTTTCCTGTATATTGTTGTTACACTGTATAATATTATCTCTTTGATATTATTCTCCTAAATGTATTCTAATAAAAATGTAAAGTTGCAAGGGTCTTTCTTGTACATATTGTCTAAAATTAATTTTGGTTTAAACCTAATAGCACCAAAAATAAACCAATTTTGGCATACTTTTTTAGAATGGTTTAACAAAAATAAGAAATAACGAGAAATTTAAAGTTTGACCAATATTCTAAAAGTAAATATTAAAAAGAACTTTTGGAAATAATTTCATCTCTTTAATCCAGTCTCTATACAGGGTAAGACAAGAAAATAAGTATTTTTTTTTTAATAGAAGGCCGTGACTTCTTATTCGAATATAATTCTTAATTCTAAACAACTTTTATAAATGAAAATTGTATCTAAAACAGAAAACAAGAGTACTTTACTCTTGAGCAACTTTTAAAAAATAGAACCCCTTCATATGTATTATAGTTCTTTTCAATTTTAATGAGCGCTTTTTTAGTTTAAGGGGACGTAGAAGCTTTGATCAAGAATTAAATTTTCTGAGAGGTCAATAATAAAAAGTCTTTCATACAGAGCGAGAATTCTACCGCGGTCACTGTATAACCACATAATATAAATAGTATTTTTAAGTCTATGGTATAACCAAATAATGGTTTGATTTATTTAAAGAGCTATTTATAAGTAAGAATAGCGAAGAAGCTCCTATTCAAATTTTAAGCATGTGCTCCATCAGTGCTTGCTATATACGCTACTGCTACATAGAGTCTAAAAAAATGCATATTTCCTTGTAGCGTCATAGATTTCCTTTTTAAAATCTTCACTGGTTACGCCACTGAGTTACTTCTCCACATTTACCTTTATATTTCGCACCTCTTTATGCATTTTTTATGACTCCTTGTTTTTGGTTTCCTCACTCAAGCACTTATGGAAATAAAAGCGGCTAATAACGGCTTAGGGTGGTTGTTTTCGAGAATATAAAAATGCAAATTGTTTTCATAACTCGTGGTTATTGGGGATTTTAGAGGCAAATGTCGTAAATTCATTTTTAAATTGTGTTGTGCAGAAACTTTTCGGTTGTCTGATGTAAAAGATATTGTAGATCATTGCATTATTGCTGTAATCTTTTTTATTACTGTTGCAGCTCTCTGTTTATTCATTAAGGCAGAATAAAAAGTATGAACATTTTATTCTACTATTTTAAATTCAGGTAAAACGTATCATGAAATAGCCGTCGCCTTGTAGATCATATTAAACAGTAATAAGGCTGTGTTGTAAATAATTTCGTTTGTTTTTCTTAAAAAATGAGAGAGACAGATCTAAAAAATAAAAATCAAATTATAACAATCCGTATATTGGAAAGGAAGGAGAAATTTTTGACCGAATCTTTATACAATCTTTTTCTGTTATAAATAATTGAGGAATTATCATATTATTAGTTATTGGCACATGTTTGATCGATAAAGTTATGGCTATTGTCATATAATATACAGGGTGTTAAAAAAATAGAAAAAAAAACACTCATACACATGCAGTCAAAAAGGCTTTATTTTTGATGGACAGGGTGTCAAAACTTTAATTTTTTTTTTCGTTTCTCTCGCACATTTACCGACATAACTAGTTTAAATAGTTTAAATTTGGTACACTTATTAGTTTTTGGAAGCTCTATAATAAAATGTCTAAATTGTCGGAGGCAGTATACAGAGTGCTATATTTTTTGTGCTACTAACATTTCCAGTCTCCTGAACTTTTTTTTTGGTTACCCTGAATAAATACTGTTATCAAATTTTGACTCCTCGTTCCTTTCTCATTCCTTTTAATCCTTTACATTTTTATTGTATGTGTCGTCCTTTTCTAGTTTTTGTTTTTTGTTTAGAAACAAACAAAATATTGCAAATTTAAGACATTTAATCCTCTGGCAGGAAAAATGGCCCCACCAATTGGTCTCCAAGAATACCAGCCCACACATTTACTAAAAATTGATACTGGAAATGACTTTCGACTATGTCACATGAGGATTCTCTTCTGCCCAAAAATGATTGTTATGAAAATTTCTGATGGCATTTTAAGAAAAACATGCTTCATCACTAAATAAAATTTTATTTCCACAATTAATTTCGGGCCAAAGTTTCAATGATTAATCGGGGTGGAAAAACGGGTGGGAGAAGAGCTTGAACTATCTGGATATGGTAAGGATACATGAAATTATCCATCAAAATTTTTGAAACTAGCACAAATCTACGGCTATTTCTGCCAATGCGATAAAAATGTAGGGGATCAAGGAGAATGAGAAAAAAACGGAGACTCAAAATATGATATTAGTATTTATATAAGGTATCCCAAAAAAAAGTTTAGGAGAGTGAAAATGTTGGTACCGCAAAAAATGTAATACTTTGTATACTTACTCTGACAATTTAGACACATAGAAAGTTATTTTTAATTCTAAACATCTCTTGAGCAAAATTCATATTTTCTGATAAACCTCGTATTCGACTGATAAATTTTGATATCTGATGACGGCATATTAGGTTTTAGACCATGCCGAACTTTTTATGAAAAATAACTTTTTTTCGTAAAGATAATAAAAAAAAAGTTTCCCATATGCCGCCAACTTAGGTAGACACACTGTACCTATGTGTCACTTCATTCATTAACGTTAATATATCGTTAATTATATTTAACTAAAACATAGGATTAATAAATACTAAAAACAGAAGTTTCATTTCGTCCTGGCCAAAACAAAAAACAGTTTCTTTTTAATTAATTAAGTTAATCTAGATTTTCTTGTTTGCCATAAAGCAAAAGTATAAAACTAGCAATAAAATAGGCAACAATTTTGATATAGGAAGAAATAAACAAGACGTTCTAGCTTGAGAGAGACTTTTAAATATTAAAAATCGCCTAATTTCATCTCATCCACAAATTTATTGCAGGCTGTAGTGTAATTATAGTAGGATAAGGTGTGTTTCTAAAATATCAACCGTCTTTTCCCGTCTTTCGATTTAAAATCATGTACCCAATTTACAATAATCTTAAAAAAATGCATTTAAATTGCGTTTTCTATTAATTTAGTATCCGCTTGCATTAATGCAACAACTACTACTAATTTATAAGCCATATAAATTTAAATTTATTACTAAACTACGAGAAGAATGCACTTATAAGTGATTCGTCAATTAATGCTCGTTTAGAACAATTAGGCCTTATTTTAATCTGTTGACTTGATAAATACCAAAGGTCTTCAAAGACAAATTGGTTTAATGACTTTCTTGTACGCTGATGATTGGTGAGAAAATGTTCTATGTTTAGATTTCCTCAGATGGAAATAAATGTAGGAAAGAAAAATTTTTAATTTATTGTATATTATGACTTATTTATATACCTACAGGATGCTACTTGATGGTACGTAATTACTAAAAAGGGCGATTTTTAGACCCATTTTAATTCGAAGAATTTATATGAACACATTATTATATCTTTAAATGCTATGTCTGCGATATACCTACAGGGTACCAAAGACTTTATTTAATAATAATAATAATAATAATAAATGTCTTTTATTTAAACATAACATAAAATTTACAATAAAAAAATTAAAGAATAAATGTCAAATCCTGGCGCAGTCTAGCTGTAATAGCTACTCTACTGAACCAATCAGACATAAAATAATAAAATTGGATTGTCCATCATTAAATGAGTATCTTAAATCATCTACAAAATTTAACATAGGCAATAAAATATGCGAGTAGCGTAATAATTAATAAAAAATATAATAACTCAAAATATCAAATTATTAAAAAAAAAACATTATTATAATTTATCTTAAAAAGTTAAATATTCTGTAAATTTAAAAGATATTTTTTATATTTGATTTTTAATAAATTTACATTAAAAGGCAACATATCAGTGGGTATTGAATTATAATATTTCACAGCATTATATGAAAAGGACCGCTGAAACATGGTGCTCTGATGATGAGGCATGGTTAATTTACTGTCCCTAACACGTCTATCATGAATATTATGACGAAAAATCAGGCGGTCTCGAATCGTAACGGGGAGTCAGGATTATTAATAATTATAAACACAAATGAATGTGAAAAAATGAAGAATTCTACGTTCATCCATCCCGAACCAGCAATTTATTATGGTGTAATATATTTATCGATATATGGACCACAATACTTAAGCATCAATGGCAATATTTCGTCTACCCCTGTCGCATTTGTTAAAATGTCGTTTAAAGTTTTATTGACGTCAGATACTTCAGCTGGCCTAAATGAAAATTGTAATGAATCACTTAAAACATTATTTTCATAAAAATTAACTCGATCATTACAATTAGATATATTTAGAAGAAAAGCCGCGAAACAAGTATTAGTATCGTAAGGATCAGATAACACTTGAGGTATTGAACTATTTTTATTAGCGCAAATGTTAAAGCTTTTCAGAGCAGACCAAATTTTTTTAGAATTTTTCTCGGCACACAAAGAATTTAAAAAACGTCTCTTTTCTCTTCTTACCGAAGCCAAAGTAAAATTTCGTAAATACTTATAGTTAATCCAATCTTCATTTAATATAGTTCTTTTAAATTTTTGCAAAGCACTGTCCCTTTGCTTCATAAATACTTTAATGTTGGCCGTTAAACCATTGTGCCCTAGGTTTTGTTATTTCTGATTCTTTCATAGGGGCATGCATATCGAACAACGTTAAGATATTAGAATTCAGTAGTATAATTTTTTTGTCAATTTTTTTTTCATATAGTATATTATCTCATGGTAAGAGGTATATACTTTCCAAGAAATTATTTACATTAAATTCTTGAAAGACCGATATCTAATAATTTTAGAAATAGTTACACGCACAATAAATCATTTTATGATCTGAAATATTATATGCAGAAATATCTCAAGATTTAGTTATTAGAGACTGATTTGTTACAAATATTGCATCAATCAATGTACTTACAGTGCCAGATATACGGGTAAGCTCCTCAATAATCTGTACAACGTTATAATATTCAAGTAGCGGCGTCAAAGGGTTATGTAAATTAAGTAGATTAATGTTGAAGTCGCCAAGACAAAAAATATCATCAAGTGCGGGATAAAGAAATGAAAACATGTTACCAAAATCCGGTGTCAAGCTGTTAAAGTTTAATGACGGTGGTCTATAGAAAACTGAAAAAGCATACATTTTGGTTGCTAGTCTTATTTAAAATATTAAAATCAAATGTAACCATTTCAACAGCAAGATCAGTCTATACATATGCAGCCCCTCCTCCTCCCCTACCGAACCGATTCTTTCTAAAAAATTGATAACTAGGAACTTCAAAAGGTATAGAGCAATCACCATCAGAAAGCCAAGTCTCAGATAAAAATAATATATCAAAGTCATTTTGTTCAATCAATTAGAATTAATTAATAATTCATTAAAACCCGTAAATATAGACCGCACATTTAGATGACCCACCTTTAAGTTACCCATAATCAAAAATATGCAAAAATTCAAAACAGAAAATATTTGTATCACTTCATAATAATTTATTATTTAAGAAATAGACAAAATTAAAATAATATAATTCTTATTTATTTATTATATTATTTTCTTTTCGTCAGAATCTATAGCCTTGCCGATGAGCCGTAATTGGGTCTGACGAAAAGAAAAAGGAAAAACATCTTTCTTTTAATTCTTATTCCGACTAACAAAGCCTATTGGTCAGCAAAAATAACAGAAACGCAGTTTATAACGAAAAAGAAATCATACTTCATATGTCGCTCATACAATAATAATATTACATTAATTCATTCATTCATATTCTTAGCAGATATCTCGAAAACAGTTAGAGACATTAAACTAAATCCTTACCTAGATACAAAAATAAACATTTTGGCGTTGTCTTCGATAGGAAATTGTCTCGGAATGACAATGATATTGACACAGTTAGATTTTGCTTAATTAATAAATAATGAGTATATTAAAAAGAAAGAAGTGAACTCATAACTCGTATATTTACATATTTAGGTACCTACCATTTTATTATTATTTCTTGATATTAATATCAATTTTTTTATATGAAGAAGAATTCGAAAGGTATTAACTTTACAGCTATTTCCTAATTGCGAATCGAAAAAAAAATCACGTTTTTCGCTCGTATCAATCTTTCTCCCGTTCCTAGAAGCTCGACCGGTCGTGTTCTTACAAATATTTGGACAGCACGCAATACGCGTCATAAAGTCGTGCTTTCGAACGATCTTTTTTATTGGCCGTCAACCTGTCAATCGGCTAATTCATTGCTCAAAGGTCCGGAGTTCAATTTCTGACAATTTTATTCAGAGCTGGACTGGCCAGGAGACAGCCCAATTTTTTTTTAGATGCTATTTCTTTGACACACAAATTAAAATAACGTTTACTGCTGATGATTGCATTTCAGGAATTACTGGCTAATTAAGAAGAAGAGGAGCCTTGGAAAATAAAAAAAATTCAAGCAAAGGCGAGAAATGGGGCCCCGAAAAAGTAGTTTTCGAAACATAAGAGATCAAAATCAAACAAAATGCTCGCGAGGCGGTGACGTCATTACCTCCCACAGTTCGTCCGCTTTGAACTTGTGCAACGGTCTTTCTGTGCATATACAGGGTAATAATGTGATCACGTTATAGTCTATACGAAGTCAAACTGAACAGCTAAAAAAAATAGTGATGTACCGGATCTGCTAAGTTTACCAATAAGTTTTAAATAAAAATAACCCAATTTTATGATGATTAGACCACGTATGAATTTTTTCTCGCCAACGCGTTCCCTGTCGGCCGCTTCTAGTTGGTGAAATAATTTTGATGAAGAAAAAAATAAAATGAAGCCTTAAAAATGTCTGTTCCACTGCGTTTTTTTACCTGTTGCCCCTGACAGTGGTGTAGTTTAATTATTCAAATAGGGGGAAGTAAATTCAGTTTATTCTATTATTCGTTATTGGAAATTTTAGAAAGTATCTCAAGAGTGTGCCCGAGTGTAGTGTTTTCTAAGTTATTTTGTTGTTGTTGCCGTTGCTGTTGTTATTAAGTATCGTGTTTTTCTAAATTGTTTTGTTGTTGTAACCGTTCTTGTTATTTAAATATTTAATCAAGATGGCGTTGTGAAGACCTTTTGATGTTTCTGATAATGAAACGAACAATGTGAAAGTCGATTCCATGGCGGAGCCGTCGGAATTTTGTAATAAAGATGTACATGTTCAAACCCAGAAACTTATTTTAAATATTTACACCTGCTTGAAAAGTGAAAGTCCTGGGGACTCCCAAAACGAAATATTTGGATTTGTAAGCTCACTAAACTTGGTCGAACTACAATTCACACAGCGATTAGAGCAGTAATTATTATCGGCCATTTCGTAAAGCGAAAAAGAGCTGATTAGAAGCATAAAAAAGTTGATAATCGTGACAAAGAAGTTATACGCCGAGTTGTATATCAATTTGACGAGAAAAACAAAAAAAAGTCCCGACATTAGAAATGATTCGGCATAAGTTACGGAATTATTTTGATTATGAATTTAAATCTCTGGACACCTTACGTAGTATCTTGCTAGATTGTGGCTTAAAAAATTTGAACAAAAGAATGATATAATGGAATCGTCTCGTATCGTAGTATGGCGGCAAGAATATGTACGTAAAATTAAGGGATATCACCAATTAAAATGGGAGATAGTGTATATGGTTGGGTGGATGATAGTAATAAGTGCACACTAAATGGGCCTTGCTCTCGCGGTAAACGAAAGATCATACAACACGCAGGCAATACTAAGGGTTTTGTTCCTAACGCTTTATTATCGTTGGCCAAAAGTATAGATCACTCATCGGCTGAGTACCGTAAAGATATGACCGCCAGTCTATTCGAAAAGTGGTTTATTGAAGTGGTTGAACAATTGCTGCCAAATCTATCCCCCAATTCTGTCATTGATATGATGATATCATTCGCGTCTACTATTCTTGGAAAGTAGAAACACGGAAATATTATCCTAGCTTTAACTAGACTTTTAAAAAAATGTCATCAATTGCATCCTCAGATATTTTGGATTGAACTACCCCTACCATTGGGCTTTATAATGCCGCTTAGGTTTTCTGCCTCAACCTGCCCCTTTGTTAGTTATTAATTTTTTTAGATGTCTCTTACGAAGTTCCAAGAAATATACAATTTCAAGAATGGTACTTAAGTAGCAAAATGAACCAGAACAAACAATTGTTTCGAAAATGAAAACATTTTTAAACCTAAGTGAAGACATTTCAGATGAAACAGAGCGCTGTTTAAAGCAAACAAGTCACCTTTTTTGTATTCAGGGCGAAAGTTTGTGGCAGAAAAGCAATCGAACTCGTAGTTGATTGGAAAAAAATCACGGTAAATTACAGAAAATGTGCAAAGGGCACCGAAAATATCGGTTCCAATGATGAGTCAAATGTGCTGCCTGAAGAGCCGCTTAATTTTTTGGAAGATTCCGATTTTCCCTTGGACCTATCGAAGGACTTACGTACTGACAGCAAAAGTGATCAATCTGACTAGCATTTGCATAGATATGCATATAATGCAATTACCTTAACGGCATATTTGGCTATTAGATTCAATATATGCTATACCAAATTTTTTAGCTTCCCACAGCCCACATAGGGCAAGTCTTCAAAATCGACGAGTACCTTCTTTGTCTGTGGTAAATCTGTATTTCGTATCTTCGCAACGTTTTCTTATCCTAGATAAGATTCGTTTTAGTAGGCATCTCTGCAAAACTAATTTCACAGCAATGCAAAGAATGCTTTGAAATCTTTCAGTTTTTCTATTGCACACTAAAACAAGAAAGAAATGTTTGATTATTTACTTCTTGGAACAATAAGTTTTCATATGTTTTGATTTTATAACTTCCATTCTTACCTACTCTTAGTTTTTAACCTACCAAGAGTACAAAATGTTTAAAAAGTCATAATTTAGTTGTTAGTTTGTATGTAAGTCACTAATTACAAAGTTGTAAATAAAAGAGAAGCTTATTTTTCCACCGTAAAATAATAAGTACTTTTGTCCAATATCCCTTATACTCTGCAATACTGTGCGCAGGGCGCCGGTCTTGAACGAAATCCGGGCCCCCCCAAAAATCTCCGACCCCCCTCCCCTCTCGCCGGGCCTGCCTGTACCGAACTGCCAACCCACGAGCCGCCACTGGTTGAAAGGTGAAGATACTTACTAGCATTAGACTATGGAAATACCCTGTACACACATATCTATTTTTCTCCGGTCCAATCCTGCATTAAAATGTCAAACATTACAGATCGAAACCTTTTCTTTTTACACCTCGATAGTAATTTATTATTTGGCTGCCCGTGTAATAAATTACCGACAAATTTATATGGATCAAGATTTAAATTGGTTTTGAATAATAAATCAAAACGCCTTTTTGATACTTTAATTGGATATAAAATTATGCGTTCATATATTATGCCAACTAATATCCTTATCCGATTGAATTTCGGCTGCCGAGTCGTGAATTTGTTTAATCGTGACAATCAGGTGGGTAAAAAATACGTTCTAAAGTGCCTTTGGATTTAATTTCAAAAGAAACTGATGCTTTTAAATTCTTTAACTTTACCAAGCTGCGTTTGTATCAAGCTAGTAATAGTATATTACAATAGAAGTACGGTAGGTACGTCTTTACCGCATGTGCGTGATGTTTAACAAAACGAGCCCAAGGCGAGTTTGGTAAATCACGCAAATGCGGTAAAGACACCTCCCGTAAGTGTATTGTACGATACTTTATCTATAAGCATGTTTTAGGGCACCAATATTAAAAACTCTAAAAGAGCACTGTTTTAATTTACCCCGTAGGTGCCTCGTAAGTCGTTATCAACAATGCATTAACATCAGGTTGCTAGGGAAATAAATTATAGAAATTTAATAGTTGGCTTTTATATGACAGATGTAAAACTTGACAACGGAATAAACGATAATTATTTTTGTAGCAATTTCGTGAAAGTGTGTTTTACGTCCTTTAAATGGAAGTCAGTAGCAGCAGTGATGATGAAATTCCGAAGGAAGTTCTGGACATTGCTAAAGCAACTACCCTTAATTTATTGCCAGATAAATCACGGCATAGATATGAGAAGAAATATGGGCTCTTCATGGACTGGTGTTCATTAAAGAAAGTTAAAGCAATCTAGTAAAAATGTGATGCTTGCCTATTTTGTGGATAAATTTAAGGACAGTAAATCATTCTCTTTATGGAGTTATTACTCAATGCTCAGATCTAGTATAAGTATCAAAAATAATGTCGACATAAGCAGGTATGCAAAACTGATGGCATATTTAAAAAGGAAGTCTGTGGGATACAAAGCTAAGAAATCAAAGGCATTCTCCAAGAATGAGGTTGTAAGATTCCTTGTTACGGCACCAGATAAGGAGTTTTTATTAATGAAGGTACTTAATTGCGATTTTTTTAAAATCTACTTTTAAATAACAACTTATTTGCTTGTTTCAAGTGGTACTCATTGTGGGCATCGCTGGGGCATGTCGCCGAGTGGAGTTATGTAAAATGAAAATTGAAGTTATTAAGGAATTTGAAACCCACCTTGTTGTAACTGTACCGGATACAAAGACACATGTAGATCGTCAGTTCGTGGTTTACGTGGAAGGATTTTCATCAGAAATTAATAATATTTCAATTTTCAAGAAGTATAGAGCCCTTAGACCCGATCATACTGCCAATACACGGTTATTTATTGCATATAAAAAAGGAAGATGCACTATCCAACCACTGGGTATAAATACTTTTGGAAAAGTACCTTTTCAAATTGCATCATATTTAAAGTTGTCCAGTCCCAAAGAATATACGGGACATTGTTATCGAAGGACGTCAGCTACATTATTAGTAGATGCTGGCGGGGATATCATGAGTTTAAAAAGACATGGTGGATGAAAGTCCTCCAGTGTTGCGGAGGGCTACATTGAAAATTCGGTGCAAAATAAAATAGGAATTGCGAAGCAAATAAATGGCGTAGTTCAATTCTTGTGTCTCATCGGATAGTAAAACAATTCCTTCATCGATATCGTTTGGAAATGTTACAAATTCTACAATAAATATTAATATTTCTTAATTTATAAGTTTGGATTAGTTTAGAAATTTATTTATGTAAGTATTTGTTATACCTTTTAGAAACACCTTGTATGTATAGTGTAGGAAATAATTAAATATATATATTTAAGCATTAAGCCAATACAACAACACAAATATGACGCGATAGTTAATTCCTTTACGGATAATTAATTTTTAAATTTAAAAACCAATTAGATATCATCTTCCATTATAAAAATCATTTAATAAAACATAATGCATCTGTCTCAATAGGTGTTTTAAATTGGCTTTTACCTGTCATAACGCCTACGCACTCGAGAACGAAGAAGAAGCACAAAGAAGCACCGGGCAATCGAGATTCCTATCTTGAAAAATAAAATGGCTGATTAATTATGTCAAAATATTTAGTGGAAGTAAGAAGGGAACAATAATCTTTTTAATATTACATGTATTTAATTTAGAATTTACCAGATGCTCTCAGCGCCAGTGGCAGTTTGGAGAATTACCGTGATATCCGACAATAAAAAGGTTCATTGCTTAGATGAGCCAGAGTTTCCACTCGGTAACTTCCTATCCTTGTTAATAGTTTATGCAGTCAGCAATGTATAGTAAAGTTTAGGTTATACCGTTGATCTTCTGACTGCCATAATATTCTAATTATCGCTCCTAATAAAATGCCCAAAATTTACATATTTTCGGGCAGAGCCGGAGTACAAATTGCCTGCATCCCTAATTACTAAACCATGTTAAGTAGGTATGAATACCTAATATCATATACTATTTTTTCTTTAAACGTGCATCATATTATTCGAGATAAAACAATAAAAGAAAACGAATTTTTTAATGAAGATAACAAGATTGAATTTTTAACTTATTTCACTGTATATTCCCTTTTTGGTATCGTTATCATCGATACGTACCTACTTGTTTGGCATCTATCAAAACAAATATTTCAAATTCGGTGTCGCGTCAGTTGAGACCGAATAAATCTACAGAAAATGAGTTTAGAAGTGCCTGATGATCCTCCCGAGGTAGTAGAGGCAGCTAGAATAGCTATTCAAAACTTGCTGCCGACGAAATCTGGTGCAGTATATGAAGCTGTCAAGTTCAACATATGGTGCACTGGAAAAAGTAATGCAATACTCTGCCTGAGAACGTTTCATCGGCATATTTTAACGAAATGGCACTGAAAATCAAGAGTTCTAGTTTGTGGGCTCATTAAGCTGGATTTATAAACTCGAAAAGTTGGCGAGGTTGAGGTTCAGTTAGTGTTGGAAATAGGAATTCAATTTAAACTGAAGGAAACACTCAGTTCCATTTATACACTCGTTCATGTTGTTCATGTAAAGCTCATGTAAGGTTCGAAAACTTCCCGGGTAGTTCGAGATATTCAATTTTTATGCTCGGAGTTCGGAATATCTAACCTCATAAACTTGGTCATAACTTCAACCTCACCAACTTTTCGAGTTTATAAATCCAGCTTTATTCAATGATAAGGTTCGTGTTAAATTTGAAGCATAATGTGAACATTGAAAAATACAACAAATTTGCGTGCTTTTTTAAAAAAAGCAAGGAGAAGGTTATACGCCAAAGAAATCGAGAGTCTTGTCAAGGGAACAGTTCAGCAAATTTTTGTCTGACGCCCCAGATGAAAAGTATTTGGCGATGAAGGTAATAAAATTACATTTTGTTTGTTTCACATTGTGCTAACCAACCCTTAAGTTTTTAGGTAGTTTTGATATTTGGAATATCTGGGTCGTTGCGACGAATTAGTGAATATGACAGTTGATGATCTTGAAGATATGGATTCTTTGCTGCTAATAAAAATTCCCAACACTAAAACTAATAAGAGTAGAACCTTCAACGTCCTGGGGGATGAATATTGAAGCAAATATAGAAACTACGTTAATTTGCGTCGTGCCGATTTTAAGAAACGACGTTTTTTTTTGAAATATCAAAATGGGAAATGTTATAAAGCTGTTATGGGTATCCATAAAATTGGAAATTCAAATTGGAAAGAACATACAGGGCATTGTTTAAGACGAACTTCCGCAACAATGCTTGTTGATAGGGGGGGGGGGGGGTATTACTACGTTGAAAAGGCATGGGGGTTGAAAATCTGATGCAGTTGCCGAAGATTCTGTGCAAAGTAAAACCAAAATTGCTAAGAGAATTCTTCAACCTAGCTCTGCGGAAAATCTCCAACAACCTCCATTTAATGGACCCTCTAATGGATTTTTAAAAGCAGTTCACCCTGGAAAAATTGTTATGAGCAGTACTGATATTGCAAGAAGTGGAGGATTCTTAAATGATGCAACTCTTCACAATTGTACTTTTACTATAAATATTACCAATAAATAATAAATACCACTGCGAATACCAATAATCGTTGTGTTAATGTTCGTTTATTAAAACTGATAATTTAAAATAAATTTAAATTTCGTGGCTAAATGAGCAATGCTCAAAGCTAAAAGACAATAAATAAAACGAAAAAAAATAAATAAATTTATGGTACTATAATGTATTTATACGCCTAGGAGTATAAGTACTTATACTCCTAGTCATATAAATGACATTTAATGCCATTGAGAAACGTCACATAAGTTATCACTTATATGGCGTTTGAAGAAAATAATATATTAATGGCAAATTAATTTTTATTAATTTTAGTTGGTTTTCCGATGAGTGAATGTTGTTATATTAGTATTTGGGTTACCGGCGCGTGTTATTTCTTGTTGTATTAGTGTCAGAATGTGACGTCCATGGGTTTGTGCTTAGAGTGGGGCATCTTTCAGAAGAAAGCATTTGTCTCCCGATGCTAAAGAAATAATTAAAAATGTGTATTAATCTTTGCTGAAAAGAAATTTTAATTCAGTGATGCTTTAAGGCTCATCCAGGGTGGGAGCGTCGAGCGTCACATATCGTTGAGGTCATGCTGCGAAAGTGTATTCAGAGTGACAGCGTCTGCTACTATCAGAAGTTGTAAAGTCGCGTCATAAAACATCATCAGTTTGGGTTAGTTTAAATTACAGATGTTCTTACTCGAGACACCATAAATATTATACTTACAAGGCGTTAAATAAGATATACATATTTATCTGGCGAATTCCACTATTTGTATCATAAACTAAGAGTTTCGGAGTATAGACGATCCTTAAGGTTTAATGAGGGTAACTCTACCTTCTATAGTTCAGGTCTCGCTTGTATTTCTTCCTTTGATCCTTGTCGCTTCCACCATGGATGAGCCTTTAGCCAAGACGTCTGCTTTAACAAGTACTTCTTTACCTTCGGTAAAGGATATATAAGGTATGAAATCTATCATTTCCAGAAAGAAGCGAAGTATTGACTAGAATAATTTGGATTTATTAAGAAGATGTAAAATGTATGGTAAGAAGTTATGTTTTGGGTCAATTTATCGTCCTCCCAATACAAATCTAAAACTTTGTTTGGATGAGTTTGAAAATAGTGTCATAGAGTTTTTCCCGCAGTTTGACCATATCTTTTTTGGGGGCGACTTTAATGTTAATCTTCTGGAAAACGCAAACGGTTGTACACTTTTTAGGGGTTTCTTGAACAAATATGGTCTAACTCAAATAATATCTCAACCCACTCGCGTGACAAATTTTTCTCAAACTCTCTTAGATTTAATAGTTACTACTTCTCCCTCTGCGGTAGCTGGTACCAATATTATAGATATGGATAATATATCTGATCACTGCCTTGTTCTCTGCGATCTAAAACTGGAAAAGCCGCGCAAGGAAATTCAATTTAAAACTTACAGAGATTATAGCCACTTTGATTACAATAATTTTTTAAATGATCTTTCTATTGTCCATTGGGATGCTATATATGAATATGACGATGTGGATCATATGCTTGAATTCTTAAATTTTAATTTGGATAATATTTTTAATGTTCACGCCCCTATTAAAACGTCTCGGTTCACTAAGGCTCCGGCACCGTGGCTAACTGACAATCTTAAACTTATGATAAAGTTGAAACGGAAAGCGCTGACAAGGTATAAAAAAACGAAAACTGAGACTTCAAAGAATGAATATAAACAACTTAGAAATTTTGTGACGATGGCTGTTCGGAATGAGAAAAAAGGGTATTTGAACCATAAATTTAGGGTCGACCCAAAGGGTTTCTGGCAAACGTTAAGATATCTTAATATTAACTCTTCATCAACAAGCTTTCCGTCAAATATTGGCAGTGCGAATTCATTTAATACATTTTTTATTGATAGTGTACCCCGTTCGGTTGCGAACAGGGATAGTCTCATTAGTAATTTATATGACAATAAAACTCTACCATCTGTACAGAATCAATTTTCATTTTTTGAGGTCACAGAAGAGAAGGTTAGTAGAATTATCTCACAAATTAAAACACAAGCGAGAGGCATAGATAATATTGATATAAAAATAATTTCCTTAATAACTCCTCATCTTACCCCTATTATCACCTTCTTAATTAACAAGTGCCTTATGTCTAGTAAATTTCCTTCCTTATGGAAAAATGCCAATGTAATCCCTATTCCTAAAAATAACTACCCTCTATCGCATTCAGATTTTCGTCCAATAAGTATATTATGTTGTATGTCTAAAATTCTAGAGAAAATAGCTAATGAACAATTGAACCAACATTTTTTACACAGTAAGGCATTACCTTCTACACAATCCGGCTTTCGAAAAGCTCATAGCACTACAACCGCGCTTCTTAATGTAACAGATGACCTTCTGAGAGCTCGGGATGAAGGAAAGAATTCCTGCTTAATTTTACTTGATTTCAGTAAGGCGTTTGATACTTTGAATCATTCTATTTTGCTAACGAAACTAAAATTCTATGGTCTAAGTAACTCATCATTAAAGTTTATAGAGAGCTATCTTGGTGGGAGGAGTCAGCGTGTGCTATTACCTGGTGAAGCATCGCACTTTGTGACGACGCACAGAGGGGTACCACAGGGTAGTATATTGGGGCCATTGCTGTTTTCTATTTATACCGCTGATTTTTCTAATCATTTAAACAATTGCAAGTCTCATCAGTACGCCGATGATATGCAAATTTATTATTCTTTCTTTTATAATGATAATCCACCATCGGCGCACATTAACAATGACCTCGCAATTGTTTCTAAGTTAACAGCAGCCCATGAACTTATACTTAATAATAATAAAACCCAAATGATGATATTTGGGCGGGATAGAGATATTTTAGCCAATAATTTAAACATTACCTTAAATGAAGTCGCAATAAACCCATCCTCAGTATGTAAGAATCTTGGTGTTTTATTGGATGTTGACTTGCGATTTGAGCAACATGTCTCCCAACTTTTACAAAAATCGTTCATTAAATTAAAAACGTTATACATTCATAAAGATATTTTAGCTCAGGACATCAAACTTAGACTCTGTGATAGTTTGATTTTATCCCTACTCGATTATGCAAATGTTCTTTATTGGCCTGCACTGACCGTAGCAAGTAGGAGTAGTTTGCAAAAACTACAAAATTCATGTATTAGGTTTTGCTACGGTCTAAGAAAATTTGACCACATAACTCCATCATTTCTTGCCTCTGGGTGGTTTTTCTTGGCTGAAAGATATCGAATGCATTTGGGTACTTTGGTGTATAAAATAAACAAATTTAAAGAACCTGTATATCTCTATGAAAAACTTGTTAGAGGTCGCGATATTCACAACAGGGTTACGCGCTACAATGAACTTTTCCAGATTCCCAGACACAGCACTGCCGCCTTCCAGCGCTCCTTTACATATAACGCTATTAAAACATATAATAACTTACCACCTATAATTAAATCATGTTCATCTGTAAATAGCTTTAAGAATCATCTTAAAAAGTGTGTAATAAGTGAGAGAGGCTGAATTGTTTTCTAGCAAATTTTTACTTACGTTATATTTTTGTTTTTCTTCTCTATTTTAAAATAAATCCAATATTTGCGCTTTTTCGGCCAATTCCGGATCATGGATAGTTAAGTCGTTTTTTTTTTCTTTTTTTTACTTTTGAAATTACTTAAGGTAATTATTTTTTGGTTTTTCGACATTATTATTATTGTTAAACTTTGAAATGTAATTGTCTGGTGGTTAGATGAACAGCTATGCTGGATCTCGCCACCTTTTGTATTTTTCCTTTGTTGTTGTTATTGTTATGTATTAATAAAAAGCCTTTATTATTATTATTATTATTATTATTATTAAGATGTGTCAAATGTATGAAGAACAATCTGTACCTACTCTGGATTCCCTAAAAAAGAGGCTTACCAACGATGAAACAAATATTTCTTGTAGCATTTCAAGCCTAAGTAGAATTTTGATGTTAAGATTATCTATTATTTTAATATTAAATTATTCGATACACACGACACTGCAAGAAAAAGATGGAATGCTTTTTTAAAAAATTTCAAATCTAGGCTTTTTCAAATAAAGACATAAGAATAACAATAATACACGCAGAACAAAACGGATTTGTTCCGAATTGTCTGTTGCTTTAAGCTAAAAACATAGCGGATTCTTCTCTACATTACCAATGAGGCACAACATTTTGAAGATTGGTTTGAACATAGACTTTTAAAAAATATACCCAAAAATAGCGTTATTGTAATAATAATAATAATAAGCTTTATTGTCTAACAGATCTACATCCATTAATAAGACAATTTTATGATATAGCGCACAACAAGATATTAAAGGCACATCATAATAGTGCAATCCTACTAACTACAAAAAAGGAACCTAGGATTAAGGTAATATAATAGAATTCCTATAGTCAATGATCAAAGTAAAAGTGATATAAACAATATATTATATGGAATAAGAAAAGCATTACATAAATTTGTTTTTAACTAACGCTATAAACTGAGCATGGGTGCAACCATTCATATCGATGCTATTACAAGCAACAATTTTAATGCTGATGGACTGAAATAATGGACTTTTTACTAAGAAGTTAGTAGATGGGATAGGAATGTGAAACACAAGAGGGTCTCTAATTGAGCGAAAAGGTATATCAAAGTTAACTTGGCATATAAGTGATCTACATAATTTAAATATGAACTGACATAACATATATTTTCTGCAGTCAGACAGGGAGGGTATTTGATGTCTATTAAGGAGAACATTATGCTCAGTTCCTCTAGGAGAGAAAGCTCCGTCCATTTTAAACCACAGGAATTTAACAAATTTGCGCTGTACGTTTTTAATTTGTATTGCATATTTGTTATAAATGGGATGCCATATAATCGCTCTATACTGTAACTTCGATCATATGTAGCTATAATATAGTATTTTCAACGTTTGAACAAAGCCCTTGGAATTTCGCAAGATGAACCCAAAAGATCTGTTAGCACTGTTGCAAACGTGATTACATGTGCTGCAAATGAGAGCCTAGGATCAAAGGTGATGCCAAGATCTGTAAACATATCACACCGTTTAATTTCATTATTCTCCAAAGTGTAAAGGAATTTAGTAATGGTAGAGGAAATTAAAGTCTTACTTGTTATATTTCACAATTATAATTCAATTGCCTGATGACACGTGTTTCGACCCTTGCGGATCATATCAAAGGAGTACAAGACAATACTAAATTCTACGTGTAGTTTATTGGTAAACATGTCAACATTTTAAAATAAAAACAGCAAGATGAAGTGAATTGACACACAAATTATGGGTAACATGGGTTATTTTGGTCCTTAATTTTCAGGTATTGGTTAAAGGTATAACTAACTAACAGGTGTGATTATAGAGGTACTTACATCTAAGTAATAAAATTAAAAAAACGATATTTTGTATATAATTATGGCGTTTTTCGTTCATAATTATTGACAGTGTTTATTGTATATTTATCCTAAGATATTAGAATATTAAGTATTAGATTGGTACCTGAAGGTATTTCAATTTGATTATTAACAACATTACACCGATTTTTTAAGGCTTTATTGATATTTACATCTAAGTAATAAAATTAAGAAAATGATATTGTGTACATAATTATGGGTTTTTTCGTTCATAATTATTGACAGTGTTTATTGTATATTTATTCTAACTTATTAGAATATTAAGTATTAGATTAGCACCTGAAGGTATTTCAATTTGAATATTAACAACATTACATCGATTTTTTAAGGCTTTTTGATTGCTAATGTTTCTAATAGGTTGTCCGCATTAAGTTGAAGTAATTGCCAATGCACTAGTTACTGATAAATTCAATGTCCTTCTCAAGCCCGAGGCAGTCACCATCGTTCCGAATCACTCTGAATAACTTGACATCGTCCGCAAAAAGCAGGATTTCACTCGTAATATTGCTAGTAATGTCATTAATAAACAAAGAAAATAATAGCGGGGCAAGGTTGCTGCCTTGAGGGGCACCGCTAGTTATATATGGTGAATATTACTCTGCGGAGCAGAAATCTGGACAGTAAAAGTTGCTACTATTAATCGTCTAGAAGTTTTCGAGATGTGGTTATATCGACAAATACTGAAAATACCATGGATAGCTATACAGACCAATGAAGCGCTGTTAAATAATAGGGCTGATGCATCCTGCTTACTGTTAACTACCGTTGAAGTGAAGAAAGATATCATATCATGGACATAATATATAGCAATACAAAATCCTCCAGCTAATAATGATCGGCAAAGTCAAGTGAACATTCGTGAATGGACCGGCATACACAGTGCTGAGGAACTGTTTTGATTGGCACAAAATCGCGAAAGACTTACCAATGTATTTTCCAACGTCAGGGGCACTATATCACTCGAAGAATGGCTTGATGGGGGCCTCTCAAGGTAAAAATATCAACTATAAATTTACAGGGTTGTCTAATATATGTTAAACGTGTAAGCAAAATAAATTCTCTTATTAGGTACGCTCCCGCTATTTCTGAAACTGTCACCAGATGCCGTCCGTTTTTGCATCAAATTATCACTAATAATAATCCGATGAAATAAAGTTAATCTACGCTACTCGCAAAAATATGATCGTGCTAGTTCTGGAACTTTCTATGGACAGTTAGTCCAGAAACTGTAAATAAATTTATTTGCATGGTCCTTATTTATTGGTCAATACAATTAGCGACAAACTTAGTGCCCTATAGTCTAAACCCCATACAAATTAAATGAACTTGTACCCTATAGCGTTGAATCTACCGATTCGTCTTCCTTAAGTTATATTATTTGTATCAATCTATAATATTTTACGACGAAAACTCAGTCTTCATAAAAAAATTCTGTTTGTCGAGACTAAATACAATTTTTGAAATCGAAATTCTAGTATTTAAATTTATCCTTCATAGCATTATATTTAATAATAAATATACCCTCTTTGTAAACATTTTTGAAAATAATGTCAAGAAAGTAGAAGAGATTAAATTATTGACGTTTTCAAATTCTAAAAATAGTCACATAAAACTAATATGATTATTATTAATTTGAAAATTAGATTTCAGATTTCAAATTTGGTAAATTACTCCCTAGTTTGGATTATAAAAAACTGTTTTAACAACAACAACGATATTTTCGGAAATGTTTACAAAAAAGGGTATTATATTTATATTTTAATGCAATACTTTGTAGCATGAATTTAAAAACCATGTCACATGCAAAACAACGAGTACGTGGCATGCATAATAACACTAGAATATTAGTCTACTACTAAATTCTTACTCAACTGGAACTGCCTGCTGTTTTAATAAAGTATTTAAAAACCTATAGGTCCAAACTTCTAATTTATTTAAATCTTTTACTTATTCGGAGTATTACGCAGTAGGTACCTTACTACATAATTAGTATTATAATAGCTTATCAATTTTCGTATTTTATACAAACCATCAATGTCGCGCTCTAATATAGTTATTAAACAATTGCCTAAGTAGCTAATTGAAACTGTTTTAAGGTAAGCATCTTATTAAATTATATTTCTGCGGTAAACTGCTTGCTTTACTTTAAAACTTTCTATTGAATTTCGATTTCAAAAATTGGCTTTGGGCTTTATTTTGGATTAGATACAATTTTGTTTCATCGACATTAATTTTGATTAAAATATTGATTGATATTTCTCCCTTAAAGCATTTTTTATGTATGTTTTCTTAATTTATCAATACCCCCGTATTTGAATGGGAAACTAATTTTCTCGACAAGCAGAATTTTTTTATAGAGAATTACTTTTTGTTGTAATATTAATAAACATTTTTTTTTTCTTTTACTCTCTCCGTTTGGGGACACACGCTATATAAAGATTATCGAAGATCATAATAATTATGCTACACATAATAAGATTTTGCGTTACCTTATTCGGTTATAAACACAACAGTATGTCTAAGTTGTCAATAATTTGCTTTAACCTACATAACATTACGGTATCCTTATATTACAACAGTGCAAAACCCAGGCAAAATGAAGTTATCTTGAAGATATCATCTGACATCTGACAACGGAACCGTGCACCTTCAACCTACACACAAAACTTTAAATGGAAGTATACTCCAGAAGATTTTTGATTTAATGGGTATAGTCCGTACCAGTTGAATGTTTAATGGCAAAATCATCAAATGGGAAAACAGCGATTATTTTAAGTAATAAGTCATGTAGAGAATTATGTGCGTGTCCATTTATCCCGTATTAATAAACAAACGAAGACCATTCTCCTACTGCCCATGGTTTAATCTGTATGAATGTTTCTAATATTATCAACTATCTAACCCAAATGTAAATTTATTTACATCCCTTACTGTCCTAACTTCCTATATTCTTAACAAGCAAATTAATGTAACTTAGATTGTAAAACCAAAGCAACTAAATATTGAAAAATTTCTAGATGAGGCTCTTAATAAGCGGAAATATTGTTTAAAATTATAAATTATATAAGAAATTACTTACTTTCAGCAATAAGCAAGATTGTAGCTTATCTCCAACTTCCATGTAAGTTGTAACTTTTACAAGCCAGGCAATATTTTATTTATACGCCAAATTACCACCATTGCCTCTGGTACTAAAAGACGACGGGCTCATAATGTGGCCTATTCGTGTTTTGTCATTTCGAGTCACATTTATGTTGCATTGTCTTCTCCCTGATCTTTTCTACGTGACAGGATTATTTTCAGAAGGAGTTAGTTCTGCCGTGGTTGCCAAATCTAAAAAAGTCGTTTCTTTGTACAATATTTCATCACATTACAAAGTACCCCCACAATTTTTTTTTTGGGTCGAAGCAATGTCAATTTTAATTGCATAAACTCAAATAATTTGTATAATTTACCAATTTATTTTTTTAATCAGCTTCATCGCCTTTTCCTACAGTCAATTCTTCATTATTTTCTACTTTACTCTTCTGTTGTCCAGTTGTCCAACCCAGATATTGATTTTATTTGCATTGAGCCAGTGTATTGAGGCGGTTCTCATTGCGTTTTCTTTGATCACAGCCGTGAGAACTCTCCCTGAAAATGGTGAAAAATAACATACATTTAGGACACAAAATAATTCTGTGCAAGGAAAATTAAACCACCCAAAGTGAAAGACGAGTATCGCTTTGGTGGTCCGACTTAGGAAGGAAGTCTTAGGGCGGCTATTTCCAAGTGCTGGTAAGGTTACTGCTAACTAGGAGGCAGACAATTTGTATTTTAATGTTAAAACCTTCCGATACTGATTCTCCTATATATCAAATTAATGGTAGTGTCTAGTCTGGCACTCGCTATGATATTGTGGCCAAGGTACTATAAAAGAAGTTTATATGATAACGAATATTTTCTATCTTTGTTTGTTTATAGCTAAAAAAGGAAGCTAGTATAATAATAATCTTGAATATAATTATACAAAGCTTACCCAATTTATTTAGAAACATTAGATACGCTTTGAAACCACGATTTGCTTTAATATTTTTTGACAATAGGTTTTTAGGGCCTCTTTACCTCTTTCAAGTTTTGGGTTTTTAAGTTCTTTGGTTTGTAACGACAAGCCAACATCTGATTGAACCAAATTTGAAAATTTATTGGTAAATTCGTTTTGTTTCCTGTGTTTTGTGTTTTAAACCAATTTATGTATTTGGGACATTATTGCAAATTTAAACAAAATGTCAAAAAAGGGGAGAGCAGCCAATTCTTCAGAGGGAAAAATTGATTTAGTAATTAAAAGCTACCGTTCTAAAAAGACGGATGCAGTCTCCCGGAAGGACAAAAATTAAGTGTGGGACAAACTTGTGACAGAGTTTAATAGTAATAGCA
Source organism: Polydrusus tereticollis (assembly GCA_963920685.1). Taxonomy (NCBI): domain Eukaryota; kingdom Metazoa; phylum Arthropoda; class Insecta; order Coleoptera; family Curculionidae; genus Polydrusus; species Polydrusus tereticollis. The sequence goes on from OY987329.1 coordinate 123,750,983, forward strand.
GATATTTATAAACTGCCAGAAGCATGCGTTCCAAATATGAATCGTACAAGAAAGACCTGCGAAAGAAGAAAGAAATTTAAAGTTTTAAACTGGGGGCAGAAAATACATAGAAGAAAAAATACTTTCAGTTATTTCAAGTGTGGAAAGGCAACCGAACAGATTTGACGAAGATGTTAGTTTATGAACCAGATAGGACTCTATTAGCCTTCTAGGAATCTCACTTATAATTCTATTACTTGTTCTTGGAGTTAGGGGATAACAAGGAAGGAATATTCCATTTTTAAAATATATGCATCCTGGATACCATCAGGCTGAAATTTGCGAAAATAAGGTAAATTTTAATAAAATATTTACTATGGTTGAGGCTATCTTTCTTTTTATCTGACAACCAGAAATCATTTATTTATTTCTTGCAAAGTAAAAATTGTTTTGATAAACTTTAGCATAGAATTAAAGAAGTGGTTACCATTTAAAATATTTCACTACACTTTTTAAGCACCTAATTTTATAGCACAATATTACAGATTCCTCTGTTAATGCCCGATGTAACAGCCAGAATATTATAACAGAAAGTTTACCTGCACTTGGATATAACCGCTCTTAGTAAACACATCCCATTATCACCGGAAAGAATTAATTCAGATCATCAGATCTGTCTGGCCTACCAGTTTTGACCTAAGTTTGGCTAGATTTTCCGCAATGAGGATTGTATGGTCGGCAAATTTTAATTGGGCAAGTTTTATCCCATTAATCAATATATCCTTGTTCACCTAGTGAACGCATTTTTTAAGCAATGAACTTAAAATAATTAGATATTAGTCAACTAATTTATTAGGCCTCAATTTGGGTTAGTTATAATTTTACCTCTTTAACAATTTTTATTTTTTGGCAGAACAAAAAATGCATATTATGGGATAACGCTGTCGTGGGTGAGACAAGATCCTCAAGCATCTACTTCTTCATTTGGGATATATTTTTAGAGCGTGCAGTGTGCCACTCCTTAGTAATAATATGCATGCCTTTTACTTTGGATTATTAGGGTCTTTAGAGTCGGGATGGTTCTACAGTAAAAGCATTAGAGCGAACATTATATCCGAAAAATAACGAAAATTAGCAAATTGTTTTTTTTTTTCTCCTGATTACATTTGTAAACAAATGTCACATTTCCATTGCCACTTTTTCTCCTTTAAAAGTTGACATAATTAATTTTCAATTCCGACGTTTTGTTTTCGAGTCACCATCATCACCTTTGGTTTCTGGATTTTTTTTAAATACTACCTTGGTGAAAACTAGAACAAAAACGATACAAATTAGATAAACTGACAAATATTAAAAACAGAAATAACGACTGTAGAGATCCCCAGAAAAACTTAGTTCTCAAATCCGGCTTTTCACTAAATTGATTGGGCAGGATTGTGTGAGGAAAATTTTTGGATCCACTTTGATTTCAACATGACGGGGCCCCTCTCCATAATGGTAGAGATGTGCGTGCAGTTTTACATCGACATTTCCCAGAAAAGTGGATAGGAAATCGTGGTGTGGTGGAACAGCCAGCGAGATCACCCGATCTTTCACTCCTGGATTTTTTTCTTTGAGGTGCGATAAAAAATAAAGTGTATAAAAATGGTCCTGTTGAAAACATGGTACAGCTACGTGAAAAAATTCATGCCGATCTTTATGCAGTAGATCAATCTTAAGGGCAGTAAGAAAAGTAAACAACAAATCAGTCAAATGTTCAAATGTAAACGGCAATCTGTTCGAACATTTAAGGTAAGTTTCAAGGATATTCTTACCTTTTCTTAACTTTTTTTTATAATATTATCGGTGCCCTAATCCTGTTTTAATGTGACGTGTATCTTATTTAAGTAAGTTTATCTAACTTGAATCTGTTTCTGTTCGGTTTTTCTTTTCCGAACGACAAAAAAATATTTTAATTCCCTCTTGAACTGGTCAATTTCAAACAAATACTGTGATTTTCATTAGGGTAGTATTTGTAAAAAATCCTTAAGGAACGCAATATTCGAATGGCATCCAGAAGACATCAAAAATTAGGTTTTAGAGGTCTGAGAATCAAAAATATGCAATTTAATTTCCGTATTCGAAAAAATGCAGGTTGATGATGGTCGCCCGAAAACGAAACGCCAGAATCGAAAATTAATAATGTCAACTTGTAGAGGAGAAAATGCGGTAACGAAAATGTGACATTTTTGTGAAATATAATGTAATCAGGAAAAAATATAAACGAATATGCTAATTTTCGTTATTTTTCAGATATCTCCGAAGGTATTCGGAACTTTCTAATTTGTTCAACGGCGTTTCGTTCAGCACCATATTTCGGAACTATACCCCCAATTAACCGACTTTGTATCTCCTATAGTTTCAGAGATCCCTGTACCTACTTAGGAATTTGTAGCACCCTGTATAAGCTGCATACCACAGAATTCCGGTGTCAATTTATCTGCACAGATCTTAATCTGAGGATGACTGGAATTGCGTGAAGACCAGAAGCTTTTTGCCCTTGAATCAATGGAGGGTACCTATTCGTTGAAAAGCACGCAGTGAATTGTGATATAAGATGTATACTTTTTAAGAGGAAGTGCTTTATATTCATTTTTTATTATTCACTCGTTTTAAGAATAACAATAAACCTCCATAATATCTGTTGAATATGTTTTATGTTATATCCTTATATATAACCTTGTGAATAATGACTAATAAAAAATTATATTCAAAATTAACTGGCTTTTAAGTATAAGTAAATATGGACTACTATTCTAGTTGTTTTAATAACCTTTCCGTTAATTCAGTCTACATGTTGTTATATATTCGTATTTTTAAGGTTCAAAGGTGCGCCCGTCTTGAGCAAACAGGCGGTTGATGTTTCCATTAAGTTTTCCCTACAAGTCATTTATTACTAGTCGTGAAACACGGGGGAAGTTAACACGTGTGTTACAGACTATTTTTTTGTTTTCATACGATTTAATTATTATCCTAACGAATTAGGCTATATGCTAACCTAATTAATTTGATGTTCATTTTTTAAACAGACATTATCAATTACCAGATACGCTTCTCAGAAAACGCAGTGTTTTAATACTTCAATCTAACACACATGTAAAGTTTGGTATTTTGCAAGCAAGTCAAAGTAATGACTTTTCAATGCTTGCTCATTCAGAAGAAGACTGGTTGTTATTGTTTTCATTTTGTTTATTTGGAGCAAATATATCCTTTATTAAAAAAGACGGGGGTAAAATATTTGCACTTTACTAAAAACTCTATAAATTAAAAAGGCCCTTAAGTAACTTTTCTACTCCTATATAGTAAGAACCTACTGTTTTTCGTGAAATATTTGTTTTACCGATGAATGTACCTTCACCCTCAACAACAAACCAAATAAATTCTCTTGAATCGGCAGTTGGTTCCTTGCGAAACATTTTTAAAATAATAAACTAAAACACTTTTTGCTTTTTAATATTTTAAGGTTTTTAATTGAGAGTTATTCTATATGTTTTGCCTTATTAGGGCTTTTTCAAGAGTACCTGATTAATACTAAATTTTAAGAAAGATCCTTAAACTATGTATACCTTTTTTTATTGACTTAATTATATTATGGGTTTTTTTATTGCTGTTCTGGAAAGTCCAGGGATGTTGATGGAATGAATACATTTATCAATAATAGGGGTATAGTGGAAAATTTGTTGGTCATTAGTAGTAATAAATGTATTATTTTTCAAAGATTTTTTGATTTCTAATTGTTCTAATAAATCTAATTTTTTGCTTCTGTTTTCAGCATGAAGTAGTTCTATCTTATTTAGATTTATGAAATGATTATTTTCAATACAATGTCTTGACATTCCTGTGTTTTTGACAATGTTTAATATTAATGTTTTATGTTCTTTAAGTCTATTTTTAATACATTTGCCACTTTGACCAATATATACAGCATTACAATCTGAACAATAGATGTTTATACAATAGACTTAAAGAACATAAAACATCAATTTTAAACAATGTCAAAAATATAGGAATGTCAACACATTGTATTGAAAATAATAATTTCATAAATCTAAATAAAATACTACACCCAGTTCCAAAAAAAGTGACGCACCTAATTTTTGTTGCAACTTTGAAGCTTTGTCATTTCTGAACGAATGGACCGATTTTTATTATCTTTTCATTTGTGTGTAGGTAATTCCGTTACACTGGTAGACATTCTTTCAAAACCCCCTGGATGATAGTGGAGAAAACCATATTATTTTCTTAATTTTTGACTCACCTTGTGCGTTAATTAAGTAAATGTATAGAAAGCGCTTACACTCTGTATGAAAGTCGCTTCTTTTACGAGCATTTTGATTTTTTGTTCATTAATTTATCTCTAAAATTGTCCGAATTACAGCTTTTTTGCTGAAACTTTACGTTTATCCCACAAACGTAATTTATTGTAGGGTCACAGTGCCTTTAAAAAAACAATTGCCCTTGCCATGGCAATTACTCCATATTTAACCCTTTGTCGCTGTGTCATTAAAAAAGTCAATGTCATTATAAAAGCTTTAGTGGCTAAAATTACATAAAATGCCTCAAATAAGTTCAGAACAAGTAGCAGCATTAGTTACTTTAGTTAACGATGGGCGTACTAAACGTTACGCCGCTCGTGCAGTGGGTTTCCATGAAGCAACTGCTCGTAGAGCAATCCACAAGTACGAACAAACAGGAAGCACTGCTCGAAGGGTTGGTTCTAGTCGCCCTCGAAAAACTTCTTCAAGAGATGATCGCTTCTTGAGATTGAGGATATTACGTGATCGATCAAATACTGCGGTAAATGTTCAGCAAGATCTTCGCCAAATTCGGGGTGTTACGATAAGTAAGCAAACGGTATGTCGACGTCTAAACGAAGTTAATTTAAAAGCTAGAAGACCTGCAAAAGGTTCCTAATTATTGCCACAACATCGTGCTGCTAGAAGAAACTTTGTTGAAAATTATGTACAGTGGAATATTCGTGAATGGTCGAATGTCTTGTTTACGGATGAATCACGTTTTTGCCTTAACATGGTGGATGGAAGGAAAAGAGTATGGAGAAGGACAAGTGAAAGGTTTAATCAAAATTTAATAACAGAATGTGAAAGTTATAATGATGGGTCGGTTATGGTGTGGGGAGGGATTTCAATGAATAGAAAGACACCCCTCCATGTTTTTCCATTGAGGCAGTCGATGACAGCGCTAATCTATATTGACATTTTACAGCAGTATGTCTTACCTCATGCAGAGTTAATGGGCAATAATTTTATATTGATGCAAGATAATGCTCGACCACACACCGCAGCAATTGTTCGAAACTTCTTAGAAGCTACGGATATCACCACATTACAGTGGCCTGCCAGAAGCCCCGATATGAACCCTATAGAACATTTGTGGGACAAACTAGGGAGAAAGGTACATTATCGCCAGAGGCCTGCTGAAAATCTCGCAGAATTAGCATATGCATTAGTGGGAGAATGGAATCGTATACCAATGGAAACGATAAGAAACCTAATTTCTAGTATACCGCGTAGATTAGAAGCTCTTAGAGTTGCTAGGGGAGGCAATACACGGTATTAAGCAGTTATCCTAGTTTATAATTTTGTTTTTAATAAAAATGTTTTTAAAATCTGCTAAAAACTGTTTCTCGATAAATTCATAAAGTTGGTAATATGCAAGGTTTCAGCAAAAAAGCTGTAATTCGGACAATTTTAGAGATAAATTAATGAACAAAAAATGAAAATGCTCGTAAAAGAAGCGACTTTCATATAGAGTGTAAGCGCTTTCTATACATTTACTTGATTAACGCAAAGGGTGAGTCAAAAATTAAGAAAATAACATGGCTTGAGTTTTTTCACTATCATTCAGGGGGCTTTGAAAAAATGTCTATCAGTTTATTTTTTTCTTAAAGGTAACGGAATTACCTACACACAAATGGAAAGATAATAAAAAGCGTTCCATTCATTCAGAAATGACAAAGCTTTAAAGATGCAACAAGAATTAGGTGCGTCACTTTTTTTGGAACTGAGTGTACTTCATGCTGAAAACAAAAGCAAAAAATAAGATTTATTAGAACAATTAGAAATCAAAAAATCTTTGAAGAAAAATAATACATTTATTGACAAATGTATTCCATTAACATCCCTGGACTTTCCAAAACAGCAATAAAAAAAACCCATAATGTAATTAGACAATAAAAGAAGGTATATATAGTTTAAGGATCTCTCTTAAAATTTGGTATTAATCAGGTACGCTTGAAAAAGCCCTAATAAGGTGAAACATATGTAGAGTAACTCTATTAAAAGCCTTGAAACATTAAAAAGCAAAAAGTGTTTTAGTTTATTATAACAAACCAAATGTTCGAAACTGCCGAAATTGAAACCTAGAAAATGAACATCGCATTGTTCATACTCGGCCGCAATATCCACAAAAAATAAATGTTTGGGCGAGAATTATAGGACATTACATTATTGGACCATTTTTTATGGAAGGCAACCTTAAAGCAGTAACCTATTTGGACTTACTACAAAATCGAATTGAACCCGCACTAGAAGAAGTTGTACACAAAAATCAGGAGATCTGATATCAAGTGGATGGTTGTCCTGCCCATAATTCTCTCATGGCTAGGGAGTACTTCCAAAATACTTTTATCGGAAATATTATTGACCCACGGCATCTAATCCTTTGGCCAGCCAGGTCGACCTTTCGCCATATGACTTAATATATATATAATAACTTATTAAAGTCTATAACAAGACGTTGGAGCCTACCTGGTGAACATACGGTTTTCTTCCCTTGTAATACTTGAACTACGCACTAGCTAGAAAGAGCCGCATCTTTCTATATTCGGAAAATATGCGATGAAGTGTATTGCCTTGGTGATTCTTTTACAACTGCAAAAGTCTCACTTTGACTTTCCACTTGTATTTCCGACTATGAGCAATCGCATGTAATTTTACAAATAATAAAAAAAATATAAATTGTTTCGCGGAATTAAAAAGAGAATCATTAATTTACATTAAATATCATAATTTTTATAAAAATTCTGATTTCAGAAAAAAATTTGTTGTCGTCTTTTTCCGTTCGAAGCAAAACAGCCTTAAGTGTCTTTTTAACTTGGGCGGCGCCGGTAGTTTAAAATGCAATTTTTTCAGTAGATTTTTAGTTAAATTCAGCCAAATTATCTACCTAAACGAATTATGTAAACGCACTCGAGAACTAAAAATGTTTATCCTCCTCGCCTAATGAAGCGTATTTTACATACTTTAGTTAAAATTATTTAGGCAAATTAAAAGGTAATTAGTTGCGCTAATTGCTGCCTAAAAAACTGTTTTGCAGCATCTAATTATGACAACAATGAAAAAGCGGGTAATTTAATTCCGCAAATATTAGTGGGGAATTAACACACGAAACATCTAAGCTACTGGAATTAACGGGCCTGGAGCACACACGATAAAAAACACTCGAGGAGGAATGGGAGATACTTAAACAGTGGCGTATGAGAAAAAATTATCAAGTTTTAACTAAAAGCTGAGGTTGAAAGTATAAAGTCTATAGTATATGCAACCATGTCATCATAGGAAAAGAAAAAAGAACTGGAGTAGTTAAACTGTACACAGTAAAAAATATCCACCTGGTAAAAATCATTTTAGGAGTGGTAAAGTAAAGTAGTGTTAATGTTAACACCCGGATCAACATAATTTACCACATTTTTACACCCATTTGGAACCAAAGTTGTTGTATTAAATTTGCCTATAAATTTAACTCTCTAAGAAGTTAATTTTGTTGAATGGGTGTTATTTATTCCATTTTACACTCTATCAGGAAAATTAAATACAATGACAATTAATTACACCATATTAGCGTGTAAATAAACCCCGCGCTAGAAGGTTATTTTAACACATTGAGTGTAAAACTCGTGTTACCGAAAAGACAGGCGGCAACAAGTGGTGTGAAATTCTAGGAATTGACATATGACGCCGATGCTACGTGCAAATTAAACTTTCAAGTCAGTCTGATTGTGCTCTTTGAACGAAATATAGAATAATGTTATATTTAATTTAAAATATAGAAACAAAGCAAAGTTCTGTAAAGTGCCAAATGAGAGTGCCTTATTAGGATCTTGTTAAATTGGGTAAGAATATTAACAAAATTTAATAGAAACCTTACTAATAAGTACTCCATTTTTAAGAAACTATTTACATTGTTACAGTTTTCCTTTTAGCTTTTAAACTATTCTGTTATAAGCTTATACTATAAATGTATTCCTTTTTTTATATAAATGCTTAGGTACCTACCTACATAATTAATAAATATACAATTAATATAATACTCGTCATTTTTATTCCTTTATATTGTTCCAAAGCATACTTTTATTTAGTTGTTTAGTGTTCTAAGTATACATATATTTATTATGTTATTTGATTTGTTAAGCTTAACAAGGAGGTACATTAAACGTAGATATATATACCGGGTGTTGCATCGTCGAGCGGGACATAGGAAATCCCATGTAATTTTAAATGGGGTCAATTATTGGCTTCCCTAATTATTTTAGAGAAAAATTCTATTTAGGTTTATTAAAGAGCACTAACACCCACATTCAAAAGAATAACTTTAGATATTTTTGATGAGCCTGTTTAAGGGTTATCGCCGATTTCTTTTCAACTATTTCTCCTTTTTATGGCCCCGTATTTGCGGGCACCAGTCAAGGTAAAAGATGACTGTCAAATAAAGTTGTCATTTTGGGGAATATTTGAACATCTTCTTAAATCCTAAAGTTCTAACAATTTAATAGTACCTACCTATTAATTAGTAAAATATTGAAGCATGTAATTGGATACTTTATTTTAGTTTTATTCAGATTAATTTGTACTCATAAATACACCTTTAATATTTTCGATGGACTAGTTTTTATAACAATAAAGCACACATTTCAAAATGACAACTTTATTTGACAGTCATCTTTTACCTTGACTGGTGCCCGCAAATACGGGGCCATAAAAAGGAGAAATAGTTAAAAAGAAATCGGCGATAACCCGTAAACGGGCTCATCAAAAATATCTAAAGTTATTCTTTTGAATGTGGGTTTTAGTGCTCTTTAATAAACCTAAATAGAATTTTTCTCTAAAATAATTAGGGAAGCCAATAATTGACCCCATTTAAAATTACATGGGATTTCCTATGTCCCGCTCGACGATGCAACACCCGGTATATGTTTATTTTACTAAGTTGTTAAACTATATAATAGGTGTATCATTTTGTTTAACTAGTTATAATAATAAGTGTAAAAAAAATTACAGGGTTTTCCAGTTCTGTTGTAACCGTCATTTTGTTTATAAATAAACGATAAATAATACTCAATATTTTCATTCATTTAGCAAACCTTTTCCAAGCGATCTGAAGATTTATATAATATATTAGGAACTACTACTTTCGGCTTTGATTAGGTCATTCAATTATGTATCAAACTAAGCAAAGGTTAATAATGTAAAACATCTTGAATGCTTAATTTTTTACATTTTAATTATAAACGCCCGGTTAGTTTGATACGGGATTAAATTACTTAAACAAAGTAGAAAGTATTCTAGCCTTGGGTAGATTGTTTTATTACACTCACTATAGTAAAGTCACACCCAAATAAAATAAAATATACACTACAATAATATGCTATTTACACTAATTTATCACAAATTACAATTTAAAAATGGTTTACTTACACCTCTCATTATTTCTTTTACACCCCAGAAGAATAGGTTTACAATCTGTTAGTTTAATTTACACACGATAGTGTAAATATACCTACCCATAAATTAGAAGAATTAACACTCATCAAAAGTAAAAAAAAAAAACATTTAAAAATATCTTTTTTACCAGATATACTGATTGGCTAATATACCCTATTGAGTGTGGTCCTATATGTACCACCATTGAGTGTTAAATTTAACACTCACTTTTTTACTGTGTAGTTTATAGCCTTTTGACGTAACTTCAAGTTGTACAGTTGTGTTGAAAAATATTTATACTAAAATTCCTCGCTCTACTACTTATCTTACTCACTCACAAGCTTTTCCAAATTGAAGTTGATTAAAAGTCATTTAAGATCGACATTGAGGAAAAAGTGACTGATCGATATTGATAGTGCTATTAAAGGCTTGCCACGTTGAGTTTTTACGAATCTTAACATTTTAAGACTGAATATGGCGGGGGGCAAATATGGCCTCCGCCTGGACGGCAAAAACTTATGTTACGCCACTGGATGAAGGAGATATGACTTTCAACCTCTCTAGTTCAGGGATTCCGATTCGATGTGAGAAGGTCAAATCGATTCGGTTTCGTTACTCAATACTGTTTCCGATATCACAACATGAACCGATACCGAACAGTTCACATTCTAAATTGAGTGATAACTGCAGAGCAGCGCTGGGATTCCAATCTGCGATTCGGTATCAAATAGAATATATCACCATAATAAAAAAATAAAGTGTGTACATAGGATCGTCAAAATTTAGAAACAAAAATTGTTTCAAACATAAAAATATAAAAAAATACAAATACAACATACAAATGCACAGAAGTTTGTATACATAAAACTAAAGTGAAATAAACAACGATAATGGTAAACTATGTCACCAATCAACAAACAACATCTAAAATATTGGGAAAAAGTATAAACATGTAATAGTAAGGTTAGGCCTAGTGATCGCGATGCGTGTACTCATATACTGAATAGAAACCTCTTTCAGCAGAAATTGCTGAACTTTATTGATGAACTCAAAACTACGTATGGCATGTCGTTCGACCGGCAGAGCATTATAAAATTGAATAAAGTTGTACAGGGACATTTTTTTAAGTGTCTCACCCGATTGGCGATTTTCTTGCTGACTATTAGAAAAACAAATTATACATTTCCCAATGATTTTCCGCAGGGAAGCCAAATTTAATGTAAAGAGTATATAGTTTGTGCAAAGCTTAAAGTAGGGGTTTTCGGTCGCCCAAAAGCGACAATTTTGACTAGAAATCATATCATTTGTTGTGAATGTAGATTCGTCACTGAATATGATATGATGGTGAAAATGACGGCTTGCCAGTGTACGTTCACACATTAGTAAAGAAAATTGTAGTCGGTATGTATAATCGTTTTCTTAAACTTTGTGGGTAAAGGTTGGTTTGAATGCGTGAAACTTATTTGTGGACAGAATATTGTGTACGTGACTTTTAGATATATCACCCACCTCATTGGCTCTTGCTCTCAAAGGAAGTCGGGGATTATTGTGAGCTGATTCTAAGACCAAAATTGTTGCAGCGTCCTTTTCATCTAAATTCTTTTTTGTCTTTTTCACATCTTTAACATTACCATAAACGTCGAATTTACGTACCAAATTTCTTAAGAAATTAACAGAAACGTATACACCTGGAAATTTTCGGTTGAAAATTTGAATTGCGTATTTATAGGTCACTTCTCCAATACCATGACACTTGATCAAGTAAATGCACTGTTCTAGGGTAAGCATCTTTCTGAAGATGTTAGTTGATAGATGACAATTAATGTAGTAATGACAGCTAGACATTATGTGAAAACAACAATCTTGATTTATGTTCACAAAATGAGGTAGCAGTGAACTTCTCAAAATAATACGAAGTTAATTAATTTTCTAATTTCAAATAATATCTTAGTAATCATAACTTCTATGAAAAAACCTTATTTGCCTTTTCAATTCCTCCTTCTAAGTTATTTCATTCTGATGTTTCAAAAAAGTTTGATTCAAAATTTTTTGATTTTACAAATCTAAATTTTTGTATTTATTGCGCCCCTGCACAACAAAATAAAAGTTTCTCAACGTGAATCGTATTTATAGAATAAGCAAAAGAAATTATGAAAAATGTTTTTTTGCCAAAAAACTGAAAATAGAAGTTTTGCCTAGTATAGATAAGTCCATCCGTGGACACACTGTATTTTAAGGGGGTGAGACACTTAAAAAAATGTCCCTGTACATTGGAGACCTCTTGTACGAAGTTATTTTTTATATTTTCATACCCACCAGAGGGGTTCATATAAGTGACAGAAAATAACTTTAAATACAGAAGTAGCATAATTTTTCCAGTGTTATCTTTTGTACTTCTCAAAAAAAAACATAGACGCATCACAAAGTCTGATTCCAAAAATATATAACATGTGAACATTTAGTTCCACCTTTTTTGAAATATTTGAGTTTCCAATTTTGATAAATTGAAGTGATGATAATGGAGTTGTCGAGCCGTTCCGCATACGTCAACGTAACATATTTGTCGCTTTACGTTAAACTGACACATTCAGTAAGGAATAGCCGGCTAATAGCCCTGATCTAAGTCGGTTAGATATTTTTCTGTGGGGGTGTCTAAAAAATCGAATTTATTATACCAGACCTTAAAACATACAAGTGTTGAGACAAAGGATTAAACAAGAAATTTTCAGGCTCAAAACGGATCACATATTAGAAAATGTGCCAAAAGTCGTGGCGGATATACAGTTTGACATAAAATATAGTCATTTTACTTCACTTTAAATCATAAATTATAAAATATAAATTTTATTTAAAGCAAAGCGACAAATATGCCACTTTGAAGTATGCGGAATGCCTCGACACTCGATTATCATCAATTCAATTTATCAAAATTGTAGACTTAAATATTTCAAAAATGGTCGAACTAAATGTTAACATGTTATATATTTTTGGAATTAGAGGAAAAAGATCTTTCGTCCTGGTGGAAAATATATAGGCTGTCTCGTATAAAAAAAGGAAACTTACAATTGTTTTTCAATTTTGTGATGCGAGTATGTTTTTCTTCGCATACTAAAGGTTTTTTTCTGTCACTTATATTAACCTCTGTAGGTGCGCAAATATAAAAATATCCCTGTACATAGACGTTTCATGCTGAGGAATAAGTAAAACGTTGTTTTCTCTAGTACCATAGTTCCCTTTGACCCAAGACTCTTAAAAAGGTTTCTATTCTTGATCACATAGACAACATATCTAAAATCCAGTTATCCAAAGTTGAAGGTTAAAAATCAGTCTCAGTATTACTTTACTCAGGAGCTTTTCTGGCTTCTAAGTCACGCAGTACCTTTAACTTCTTTTAATCTTTTATGCTTGTGTCACCAACCTTCGCATCATGTTGAGCAGAGCCGTAAGTTATTTATTGTGTCATGTATGTTGTCAATTTATATGTAATTCTGGAGAGCTAGGCTTGTCGAGGCCACCAGCATGAGTGTCTTTTTACAATAGCAGGGAACAGCCAATTCATCGGAAACTTGTAGGTGGAGCGTGGCGGGTGGGTTTATAGCGACGTCCGTCTATTTGTAGTTGACCGTTATAATTTTGTCATAAAATTGAGTCAATGTTGGTATGTCAAAGACCCTGTGAAGTACCCTAGTTACAGCATACCTTGGGGTATCTGCAATGATTTTTAAGGCCATAGTCTGCAGTACCTGGAACTTGTCCTGTTTAGTGTGCACCATGTTGGGACAGCATAAGTCAGGATCGGCCTGACCAAGGCTTTGTACAAGTTAACTTGGGTTCTATAGCCAATTTTACTTTTCTTGTGAAGCAAGCAGTTAATTGAACATAGCTGTTTGGCAGCCTACTTTCTTCTAAGTTTGGGGTTTTTTCTCCAGTTTAGCCTTCCGTCAGAAACCAGTCCCAAGTACTTGACCTCCTGTACCCAATTCACCTGAATGCCGTTTAACAATAACCTGGTCTCAGGTCTTTTCACTCTGCTGAGAAGAAAGTAGCTTTCGTCTTGGCAATCTCAATATTCTTTTCTGACAGATAAATATACGATCAAAAGCATCACCCACATTGCTAGACATATAACTATAGGCCAAAAAATAATACACCGATAGAATACCAGACTCATCCAGTGTGTTTTTTAAGTTCAAAATGGCAAATAGGCAAAATTCAATTTAGAGCAAACATACGAGACATGTTTACTAAAGGTCAAACAGGGTTCCAAGTGTACTCCCAGGATCTTAGTATCTCTGATTGTACAGATTCATAAAGACTGTCTTCTCTATGTATAAAATTAAACCGTTATTTCGGCACCAGGTCTACATATTATGCTGTAAGTTAACATTTTATCGCGCAGCTTATCCAGCCACCACCACAGTTGTGTCGTCAGCATACGTTGTTACAAAAAGAGATCATTCTTAACTGAAGTCGTCGATCTCGGTAAGTTTGAAGGTTCTCATTAATTTTAAAGGGTAGTTACATGGAGTAAATCGATATCGTTTTTTGTCACAAACTCCGTGGAGTCAATTCTCGTCTGTTTTATGAGTTAGGAAAAAACTAAGGACTAAAATTACCTTAATATGATTGATTCAATGTACAGAATGGAGCGCTCAAGTTGTTAATCAATTTAATGCCAAGACTTTAACTGGTGCTGTAAAAATAGTTGCCTGCAAAATATGCAAAGAGGTATGAAAATTATTAATACTGACCTATATAAATTTTGCTCGGTTACTAAAAGCGACGCTTATGAGTTTTTAGTAAAACGAGATTATAACCATAAAATGTCCTGCAAGGAACAAAGCGGAGTTTATAAAATCCCAACGGGACAGCTAAAATAGTGTGCTGGGTCAGTTCGGGCAGCTAATTAAGGACCAGTCAATTAAGACTCTGCTGACCAACCCTCATAAATGAAGACGAGCTCCACTTAAACGGCTCTAAGGTCAGATTTAGGATTTAATCGTTTAATATTTACTTGCTATTTTTTTTATGGTTATGCGTGTAGGGCAAACATTGTGGGAAGTTTCTTGGAATATACAGATAGGGTGGAATTGAATTGCTAAAAGTCTTATTGGCCGCATACTGGACCTTGGAAACATAACCTGTGGATGTAGTGGAGAATAAAAATTAGGTTTAAAAAAAAGGTTACTTTTAAGGTAGGCATATCAGCCGAAACCAACAAAACCCCTAAAACTAATGAAAAAAAGAATTACCCACTGAAGTCCAACAAAACAACAAACCAAAAAAAAAAATAAACGAAGCTTACCTCTAAAAGGGAAGTGAAGACCTCGTGGACCTTTTCTTTAAAAGAAATGCCAAGTGGCTCTACTTCCTTGAAGGAAGGTATTCGATAGAAGACCACGAGAATCTCGAGATCCCCTTCTCCCCAAAAAGAATCAGCTGACTCAGTGTTGCCAACTTAATCTAACTCCAGCAAAAAAAGAAGAGAACCTACACACACTGCAAAAGATCCAAACGATACGAAAGTCTGGGCTTTTACCAAAACCTAAATTAAATAACGAAATTAAGAAAATAATTCCAACAAACTTTGTTTGACATAAAATTGTCAAATGTGAAAAATGGGCGTTCCGCGACTTGACGGAGACAAGAAACGAAAATACATGGCCACCCATTTGCGGCGCCTGGTGCTGTACACAGTAAAGCAGAAGTAGTGCGTTCGCCCCATACTCTGACTAACGTTCGGTAAACAAAGATGATACAACTTACTAAACAATTTTTTTAGCAAAATAATTATAAAATATGCACTTTTGTGGAAATATTACTGTCCGAATTAAAGGTAAATCTACATTCCCCACAAAGTCAATAGTGGCAATTTTTAATGTTATGTAAATAAAATCACATCTGAATGTTGATTAAAATTTACCGTATCTCCAGCATTGTTATGTATTATTATTATTATTATTATTATTATTGTTTTTACTCTCCGATGTTGTGTAACATTTAAACTCATGATATTCCGCGAGATAGATTTACGCAGCTCTATCTTTTCGCTGGCGATACAGCAATTACCTCGACTTCTAAATCACCGCGCATTGTCGTCAGCCGGATGCAGCGTCACGTAATGGAGCTGGAAAAATGGCTTTCGGCTTGCACGATTCGCCTAAATCCTGCCAAGAGGAAGGTAATCTTTTTCTCAAAAAGCACCGTTCGCAGGTCTGCATGAAACAAGGCTTCGGGTCAATGGAGTCCAAGTGAATTGGCGCCAAAATTATGCAGAACAAAATTTTTAAATCAAATACACACCAACCACAGTAATCAAGGCAAGAACCGATTGACCCAAAATAGACCTAAACAGTTTTCGACAAACCAATAGAAGTCAAAGGAGCGTTCCTGACTTAAAAACCCAGAGAAGATCCTAAGTATAAGGCATGTATTCTCGAGGCCAGAGCTATTAAGCACTGTTTAGAGAACTATTAGCTACATTTATAATTTTTAAAATGAAGTACTTAATAAAGATTGTTTAAAAAAAAAGAAATTGCAATAGAAAAAGATATTCCTGAAAAAAAAATAGAGACGCTTTAGCAATTTTGAGGGGAATTAAATTTTAGATGGCAAAAACAGAATCCAAATTCTTAATTATAACTGGGATGTTGTCTTATATAGGAATGTTTTATGGTTTGTAATCATTTATTTTGTAAAACTTTCGTTACACTATTTGTTAAAATATATACAACTGAATTTACCTTATAAATATAAGCATATATAAAAAATAAATTAAATTATAAATGTGCGTATATAAATAAAAATACGACGGAGTCTAGGTGCGCCAAGTAGCACCCCCCCCCCCCCCGTCCCCCAAAGTGCCCCCAAGATACACCCCACAAAACGCATAATAAACCCCTCCCTCTGATTCCAGAAGAAAATTGTGCCGACACTCTCCAGTTATGTTTTTCATTTAATGCGGATTTTAGGTTTGACCCCTGTAACTGGCTGATCAAAATCCACATTCTATTGTATTGTAAATAATATTATTATTTATACATGGGTTACTTTTACTGGGAAATATTACAAGTGGGATGCCTACTGCGACGAGGCGCCACTGCCAAATAACTCATAAATTAGTGTAACGAATATTATGCTTATACCTATGTCTCTAAATAAACCGTATATTAGGCAAAACTACCATTTGATTATGTACCTTGATTTATTTTCCAACTTTTGATGCCAATATTAACTTGATTTCTCGCTCTATGCGCTAAATAAATTTACTGAAATTTTTCCAAAACCTTTTAAGACATGCGTTACAGCAATTTTTAAACGTGTAGCCTATACAGGTATACCAGCAATAAACAAGAAAATAGTCCAAGACAATTTCGGGTTATTCAACCATACACATTTGTCGGTGGCTTATGTGGGATTTGTAAAATGGGGTGCTTTCTAGTTTCCACTTCCCCTTCTACGATGTATTTGGCAATGTATCGGATACAATACGTGTCGTGAATTGCTGCCATATTCGGCTGATTTCTTTTCGTGAGTTGTTTTTTTCAGCAAAAAAGGGTTTAGTTTAAGGTCTGGTATTAGGTCTGTATATTAGGTTCGTCTATCTTGTGTCGTCAAAAATTGATAGGGTATCTATTTTTCATTTGGAGCTAAGCCCTTTTTCTAGGGTTTAAATGCAATTGGAAAAATCTGGGTTTGGTGAACTTTTTGTGAAGAAAATTACGTATTTTATCACATTGGACCTACCTGTCAGGTATAAAGACACAGCCTATTAATTTTACGAAATTTCAAAAATATTATCTTTAAAAAATTGTTCTTGAAATTAGGAGAGAGAGTAATGAATACGGATCCAGTGGCCTTGACTACGTATTTAATATTAATTTTTAAAAGTATTATATAGTCTTAAATACAAGGGAACCTGGTAATATATGGTTATACACTTATAGTATAAAAAGCAAAAAGTGTCAACTGCACATAGTATGTTCAAAAGACTGGAATTAGAAAGTCGACCATCTACAGGCTCATACGTGACTGAAAGAGCGGAACCGTTAATCAATCAAAGCCGTCGTCAGAAAGGTATATTATAAGCCTTTAGACAAAGACGAACAAAATTCTATAAGAAGGAAAGTACATTCTATTGTAAAAACGAAATTCCCACTTTAGACACAATTCTATTTGCAATAAAAGAAGATATTCCTGAAATAAAAAGAGATGAGCTTTGGAAAATTCTACGGAAACTGAGTTTTTGATGGAAGAAAAAGAATCGAAAGTTACAATTAATCGAAAAAGATCCAATGCAAAAATAAAACAAATTTTATTAATTCCTCCGGAAATAAACTTACCAAATGCAAGATAAGTTGTTTATGATACTGGCTTTAACCTATACCTGTCTTTATTTTTTTCTCAACTTTTCCGTTCAAAAATTAAAAACGTTTATGTATACAGTGCATTTCTTTTAACATAGGGTTTTACAAGGTGAATTTTTAACCCATGTTAGGCAGATTTCTCTAAACCTAACCCCACGGTAGGTATTTATCTAATAAAATTGATGTCTTATAAAGCAAATAGTCCTGAAACTTGAAAAAACATGAAAATTAAGACCCGAAGAATAGGTTAGCATAATTTACAATCTGTGTCAATGAATTCCAGGAAATACCCATACAAATTCCTTTTAAGTATCTAAACGTTAGGTACACGTGTGAGACGCAGTTTTAATTTTTATCATAACAAGATTTCATCATTTTCAACAAAATTATAAGATCCTTAAAAAACCTGAGGTTCCTATGTATGTAAAAATTCCTATGGCAGCAAGGAAGTTTAATAGGCTGAATTATAAACTTCCTGGTATGGCTGGCATTACTATCCCGACATGTATTGCGTAGTAACATATTACGTTTTCCTTCTACTGTGTATACAAACACAAAAACAATCAACAATCTAAATGTACTAGGTATATTATATTTAACTTTTATAGAATAAATCTACTTACCTTGCGTTATACAAATGGTTTAGTCCTCAGGAGTTAAGGATCTCACCAGACCAGATCACAGCGGAACGACAAGCGGCTTGAAAATGGAGAAGATGAAGAACAGAGCTCTAATTATTCCGCAATTGTGATCGCTCCATTTGTCTCGCTTGCACGTACCTGAGTATTGAAAGCAACAAAGACGCGTGTCATATGTTAGTGCCGCTGTGGTCACGTACACAATAATATAGTTCTAGAGTTAAAACTCGGCGATTTTAAAATAACGTAGATTGGCATCAAATTAACAACTAGTTTCTGAAATGAAGTTCTTAATTATTAAATATGATGCTTTTAAGCGGATAATTACTGTATTTCCGTTTAAGGAAATGTCTTCAAATTGAACATATAAGTTCTGTTAAAATATTCTTTTTCATTTTAATTATTATTGTTTTTTAAAGTTCTCTTTATTTAACATCTCAAGTGTTTTAACTAAACAAATATTTCTCAGAGCAATTATTTCTTTAAAACAAGACTTCATTTTTATTTGGGTATTGTATTTGGGATTTTTGCAGGGCGAGGTAGATGAATAAAGAAAGAAAGGGTCTGATCTGCTATGTAAATCGTTAGAGAACCTACTAAAATCATTTTTACCACCTTGCCAGTGTTTTGCATATTAATTAGGGTTCATTACTGTCTCGCAATCTCAAACAGAATATAGCTAGTAAATTATCTAGATACTAAACTTCTTTCTATCGATTTTTTAAGTAACAACAATCTATTTATTTTATTATATTCGTTTATGTTCTGAAATTCCAAAAATTCGGATTGTCATCAAAACGACATACGTTTTTTATCTTACCATAGTCACATTTATGTGCGTTTCATGAACTGTCAGCAAATAACTTTATCTCCTAACCTAATTCCTAAAAACCCCAAAAGCGATAAATTATTCAGCGCACATAAAGAGATTTTAGGCACGATGCATTTTAAAAATCCTGCAATATTTTTATTTTTAAAAATTCCAGTGGAATTTAGCAGAACCAGCAAAATAGGAAACGAACGTCCTGCTTACAAACGATACACTTTTAAATTTCTGCAGGGCGTATTCGGGGAGGGAATACCAACAACAATCTAGTGCAGTATCGGATACAATTAATCGTATTCATATTTTATATCAGTAATATTTTATAGAAAATAAAAAACTTAAGTGAAATGGAATAAATGGAAATCACTGGTTCGTGGTTCCTGATATATCTTCAAAATACAATGGCGAATATTCACTAATTCTTTTAATGTATTTAATAATATGGATTATTCCCCATCATAACTAATACATCTACCAGGATCAAAATACAAAAAGACCGGGAACCAAGAAACACTTTACAACACAAAAGTATGCACCAGCAAAGCAGTTAAATAAAATAAAGAACCTTTATTTACAACCATACATGTAATGTTAACATTACTAACCTTATTAAAGGCTTGAAAGTGTCACATTACCTACGTCTACTTCCCTCTTTCATTTCCCTCATTCGTGTTCTTCTCTCATTTCTCCCACTCATTCAATAAAGCAAAATATTTATGTAATATCTTTATTTAACAATTCTTAACGTATACGTAGATTCAACAAGACAATTAACAACAATAATTAAACAATTTATCACATTATTTATTTGTTAAAATTAATGGTCAAATTTGACTTATCATAGGCTTTAACCGAAATTTTTAAGAGGCCGCCCTGATAATGTGAAGTTTCGTTGCTAGAGAATGTTATTTCTTGTCCACTCTCAGATCCCGTAATGTTAACAACAGGAGGCAAAAAGCTTGAATTGCTACAGGAGGATGATGGCAGAGTTGTTGAAGATATCATATTTGCGGTTTTACTTTGGTTAGCCACAGATGCATCCACATAACTCTCAGCAACTGTACTGGACCTCCATCCCCCTAAGCGCTTCAACTGTAAAATACCTGCTCCGCTATTAACCAGCAACGTAGCTGCCGTTCTTCTAAAGGCATGACCTGTGTACGTTTCCGCCTTAGGAAGTTTTAAAAAGCAGGCAATTTTGTACGGAAATTTAGACATACAATTGTACCCAAAAGGTTGATTTCGAGCTTTTCCCAATCGATATTGAACAAAAAGTCTCTCGTTTTGAATATCCTTTTTTACCTGGATAAATTCTTTCACAATTTTTATCCAATATATGTTAGTTATCATGAATGATCTACTTTTATAAGTTTTTGAATCCGAAATTTCGATGGAAATTTTCTTATCTAAAATATCAATGTGTGTAGTTTTCATTTTTAATAATTCGTCAGTGCGGCATGCTCCAGATACACCTATTATGAGCGCAACCTAAAATAATGAGAAAAAATAATTAAAAACAAATAGAAAAATTTAAAAAGAAAGTCTTACCTTGATAGGAAGGAACTCTTGGGGTGCTTAGCTTAAAAAATCCTCTATATTTTGTCTGGTAAAGATAGTAGATTTCTTTGGCCTAAAGCCTATATTCTGGCGTTTCAAAAATGCAAGAAACTTCTTATATTTTGATTTATCAATCCCTTCTCTTAAATCTAGTATGGCCCGTATCATGCTGTAGATAGCCCAAAGAGTAGATGGTTTTTTTTGCTTTGCCATGTCACTAAAATATGCCATCAAGACTGTCTCCGATGCGATGTTCTTTGTATTTTTTTCTAAACACCAACTTTCATATACCTTGAATGCTTTTTCATATCGCCCCCTACTTTTCTCGGAAAGTAAACTTGCTTCTGCTCTTTCTGTAGCATCTTTGAGTTCTGTTGGGATATCATTGTGGGAATAATCTTCATTATCACTATCCGACAACATTTTGGCTTTTTTCTTATCACAAATTTGACGGATTGAACGACAAATTTAAAATTGTTTAAAGGTATGCTCCATTACTTTGGCACTGCAACCAGCACATATTTGAATGACACAACCAGCATATTTTTGTATGGCGTCATAACAATAAATGGCATATTTTGACATTTTTACTACATTTGAAAAAATCAAATATCTAATTTTCAATTAACGGTGTGGTTGTAAATAAAATAGTATACAAACCTCGGAGAGAAGTTTTCATTACTGTCTCGAGATTAAAGTTAACCTCGACGCTTCGCGTCTCGGATAACTAACTAATCTCTCGGCAGTAATGAAACACTTCCCTCTTCGGTATGTAATGTACTATTTTTTATACAACATAAGTTTTATTTAACTGTTTAACAAAATTCAATTTGAAACCTCCTCTGTCAACTGTTGGAGTGTCAATGCTTACTATCGTTACGCGGGTTAATTTTTTATGTCAATTTTTATAGTCGCGAAAGAGGAAAAAGTCGTCGGAAAAGTGATAAATTATTCTTAGACAACTATAATATTATTATTAAAGCTATACCTATTGTTATCAAGGCTAAAGGCAAGGGCTAAGTACAAGGTGTCCATTTTTCAATGTAATTGCAGGGTCTCGATAACTAGTAAAGATAGGGACTTGCAGATTTTACGTTACTGCACTACTTTTGCGTGAAACAAAAGATGCCGCAAAGAAAATTGTTATACCTTTCTTAGTGTTAAAGCTACTAGATGTTTTCGAGAATGTTTGCTTATTTACCACACCCAGTATTTTGGTTATCCTTTAACTTATTAAAAAATCGAAAACTTTTTCTAAGAGAGTTTTTTAAGTGGAATTCAGTGGCGTCTTACTTTTCGAGATTTAGAGCAAACATATGATTTTTTAAATGGGTATTCTGTATACTTTTCTCATATTTGATTGGGCTATTTTTAAGTTTTCCAAAAATATATGATAGGTGATAGTTATTATTAATATTAAACGCACAAAACAAAAAATTTTAGAAATTAGGGTAGTAATTATGCCATGAAGCCATTGAAACAAACAAAAGAATATGTCATGACTGCTATAATAAATATTATGTAAAAATAGACTAATATTACATTTGCAACTGGGGACCCATATATCTTGTATTATGGCGATTAATAATGTCTGTGCGGAAAACTCTTAAAATAGGATTCGTCAGACCATGTTATTACTTTTGTAGCAAGCTGCCTATCAATTCGTATTCAATTTAGATACACTTGCAAAAAATAAGTCGTCGCACAGCACTCACAGTACGTAAATGGTGCCCAATCTTTACTTCATAGGGTTTCAAGCGATATTTATTTAATAATTTTTTGGACAAGATTTTGTTACTCCGAGATCTTTTTCTATGACTTTGCACGAACCTCTAGTGCCTCTACAAAAGCAATAACGTTCATTTCGTCCCTTTTGCGATTCTCCTTATTATATATTATTATATTCAGGTCTCAGCTTTATAAATGATCAATTCTTAATTAAATTAATTCTTAAACTTTATTCTGCTGCCTTCTCTCTGGATGTCTATGAAAGTAAGAACTCATATAAGTCAAATATTACAATATACATATACACATTACATCATTGTAAACTTATCTATTTTCATTGCACTCTATAAAGCAAAGTAACTTGATTTAACGAGTCTTCATTCTCCTTTAAAGATTTAACAACACATGAAGATGAATGAGTCGTCAGGTTGTTTTTTAAAAATTAATTCAGTTATAGCTACATAACCACAAAGGTTTTGCAATCAATTTACACACAATAATATTAATATTTCTTGAAAATGCAATAGGAGACCTATGTGGGGCAATTTATTTATTCATGAGTCAAGTCCTGGAAATCCGGAAGTCGAAGTTTAAAATATATGGATTTTTTTTTAAATAAACCTTATTGTGGTTTTATTTTGTTTTTACCCATATGTACGACAAACTATAACGTTTAATTTCAAAAATTTAGGGACACTAAAGGATCACATAATTTTTACTTTTTTTATTATAAGGCACATCACTGCAGGATTAATCCTTT
The DNA here is from genome assembly GCA_963920685.1 of Polydrusus tereticollis. Taxonomy (NCBI): domain Eukaryota; kingdom Metazoa; phylum Arthropoda; class Insecta; order Coleoptera; family Curculionidae; genus Polydrusus; species Polydrusus tereticollis. The sequence goes on from OY987329.1 coordinate 123,774,595, forward strand.
ATGGCGCTCTGAGAGCGGTGCGTGCGCGCAGAAAATGATTCACGTTGGTCTTAAAACTTTGGAGATTATACTCGTTGGGGAATGGATGAGGATGTTAAATGTGTCTGAAAGAAATCCGCCTATCGCCACTCGCAGAGAACGGTTTTTAAGAAAACTTGACACCACGAACAAAATTGAACCGGCATTCCGTATGCTCTCACTTTACTTAGTAGCCCCCCATGCCATACTCGGCCTTGAAAATATCCAGTGCTACCGCCCGGGACTCCCCATGATGCTCTATTGCGTTGTTCCAAACGTAACTAACATAAGCGAGAAGGTCTCCTGTTGATCTAGACTTACGTAATCTATACTGGCTATCACTAATAATGTTGAAGCCTTCCTTACTTTAATAATTTCTTGTTGATAGCCTTCTCCCTGACTTTTGATATAACCGAAAGCAATGCGACTGGACAATGGTTGTTAGGCAAGATCTTCTTGCCTTCTTTGAGTATGGGCTGAACTCGCACAGTTTTCCAGCGAGAAGGAAGTATTCCTTTTTTTATAAGATAAGTTAAAAAGCCTACAAAATACCGGTATCAATATATCAGAGCACGTCCTAATTACGATGCCTGGAATATCGTCAGGACCAGAAGCTTTTTTGGTGTAAAGACTCCTCAAGATTCGCTTAATATGGCGCTACCGGAAAATAATCTCGGGCATTCTCGATTCTACAGGGGTTGTCATACTATCACGTAATTCTTACTTTACGTCATATTTTTCAAAATTTTCATACTACTACATTATAGCCATTTTTTAAACTGTAGCGACGCGGTGACATGTATTTTAACAAAACGTTGTTTTTGCCTATACATTTTAGCAAATGGACATGCCACATAGATATTATTTTGTTTGTTTTAATGGTTTAATGGCCTAATTAGGTATACTACCCCTATTTTTAAAATTTTTCGTTTTGTGCGTTTATTGTTAATAGTAACTATTAACTATTATACATTTTTAAAAAGTTTAAAAATAACCCAATCAAATAAGAAAAATATACAGGGTGTCCCATTTAAAAAAGTATATTTTTGCTTGAAATCTCAAAAAGTAAGGCTCGCAGAAAAAAAGTAAGTAACGCCACTGAATTCTGCTTAAAATACTCTCTAAGAAACAGTTCCAAATTTTTAATAAGTTAAAGGATAACCGAAATACAGGAGGTGGTTAAGAAGCAAACATTTTCGAAAACATCTTTTAGCTTAAAAACTAAGAAACCTGACAATTCTGTTTGCGGCATCTTTTGTTTCACGAAAAAGTAGCGCGATGCTGTATTAAAACATGTTTACCCTGTAATTCGTCCTTCTAATTCCTGCCTTTAGTTCATAAATCCAATTACTTGTTTTGAACTTACGAGCCATTAAATATGATCCAAAGATGTTCTTAGTTCCGTTTCAGTTGTTGCTTAGTTTAATCATACAGAAATTGAAGGCGTTTCTAAACAACATCTAAACAGTTAAAGGAAATCTATTAAGGCACTTTTCCTCTAAACTTTTACCGTTACCAATAAAACTGTCTCAATTGAGCGTAATTTGACTGTTTTCAGCCATTTTCATTGTTTTGATATTCGGTGCTTCAAATGCCTGGGAATTGTCGTCTGCTGCTGTATATATTTTCAATTTTTGTTTACTGCGTAATATTTATGTTCTAGCGATATTTTTAGTGCCGCGGCAGATTTGTTTGGGAAATTTAAATTTTAATTAAACAGTCGAATTTACTGTTTGGGTTTTTTTTTATCGATAACAAATTTATTTAACCAGTAATATTTCGCTTTTACCCGCCCTTATTAATGAGATTGTTTGGCTCGTTAATATTTTGCCAGTTTAGTGAATTATTGTCCAACAAAACTTTAATTGTTACTCAGTTTACACTGAGGAACAAATTTCAACTTTTTTTTTGTTTCCTGAACAAAAGCTATTTTTTTTTTATTGAACTACACCCAAGTAACTAAAAAATACCTAGTAAAGATTTTAGTTAGCTCGCAAAAAAAATCTGAATTATTTGTTACAAAATTTTAATTTATAGGCATACCTATACAATAAACATTTTAATTTATAGGCATTGACAATGAACATACAATAGTTATTTATACTACAAGGGATGTAAGTAACATTTACTAGGCGAGAACGATTTTGCGCCCGAGCGATAGCGAGGGCTGGCAATAAAGTTCGAGACTAGTAAATTTACTTACATCCCATGAAGTATATAACATTTTTTCTCCTCCCCGCAGAATTTATTCTTGGATTTTCATTAATTTAATTCGATACTTTTCGCATGAAATTATGTACAGCTTTGACCGGTTTCTATAGCATCATTAGCATCATAAGCATTGTTATTTTATCAACAACGTCAAGCTGATTTATTATTAAAAATTGAGAGAAATTGAAATTATTGATTGGTATAACAGCCAAATGGATATAGAAGAAGCAGCAAATATCGCTTGTCTGTCGCTGCTGCCAGAAAAATCGAGGAGGAGGTATGAAGCAACGTATCAATACTTCAACAAATGGTGCCAAACAAAGACTGCTACTGCAGTTTCAGAAACTGTGCTTTAGGCGTATTTTCATGAAAAATCTGCTGTATTAAAGTCTCCATCAAGCTTATGAATATGAATATTTCATGCTGAAGTCCACCCTTTTCATAGAGGAAAACATAGATATTTCCAAGTATCCCAAACTTCGAGCATTTTTAAAAAGAATAAATGACGGATATAAACCCAAAAAATCTAATGTGTTTGACAGGGAAGATAAGATGTAAATAATTTCCTGTTTGATGCCCCCGATGATATTTATTTAATGATGAATGTTGTAATGATAATGGGAATTGCTGGAGCGTGCCGTTCTAGTGAACTCTGTGCAATGAAAATGGACAATGTTGAATTAAGGCATGAAGTCATATTTGTTACTATTCCTGATTCCAAAAATGGAATGACACGTAAATTTATAGTGACTAAAAGTGACGATGAGAAGGTTTGTTATTTCAAAATAGTTCAAAATTACATTGATATAAGATCCCACATGACGAATTTTAATCCTCGCTTCTTCATGCGATATCAAAATGGAAAGTGCTTAAACTAGCCTGTCGGGAAAAACTCGATTTCTTCAATTCCAAGTAAAATTGCTAAATTTCTGAACTTTCAGAACTTTAAGGAGTAGGTATACTGGACACTCCCTTAAAAGAACGTCGGCCACTTTATTAGCGAATACTGGAGTTGATGTCTTAGCCCTCAAGCGACATGGCGGATGGAAATCTGCAACTATTGCGAAAAGTTATGCAGCGGAGAGCGTCAACAATAAAAAAGGAAGTTGCAATTAAAATTTTATACAATATAACGAAGCCAGAAGTCTCCTGCAGTTCTTCAAGAGTAACAGAAAACTTGGTTAGAGATGGAGAAATTATGGAGTCAGAACATTTCATACAAATTGAGAAAAAACGAGAAAACATTTATCCACATTTTGTAAATAATGTTCATAATAGTAATAATTGTACTATTAATATTCATATCACTTAATATTACTCAATTTTTATAAATCATTGATTTTATATGGCATAAATTATTACCACCCAAGGGTGGTAAGTTGACATACAACTCGTCGTCAAGGGCAATCGATACCTTTTTGGTAATTGTTACTTACGTCCTTCAAAACAGTGTCAAAATGCGTTATTTGCAATATAGGGAGGAGAAAAACAATATTATGTTGGTTCAACAATAGCAATTAAATAGCACATTTTTATCAGTGAGCCACTCATTTCACGCTTTTTAGCGTGTCTTGTGAAAGCAGCTTCGGGGGCATCTCTCGTAATAGTCCAACAGTAGTCGGCTAATATCTGACAGTTCCATTTTCCCTGATATCTTCTTTCCATGCTTCAAATATCCTGCTGGAATCTCTCACCGTGCTCGTCATTTACAGCACCACAATATCCGAAAAGTTTTCTAATCTAGGGACCCACAAATATTTCCTATTTAATTTTATTATCACTGATTCTAGGAAACTTTTTTTTTAAATAATTAAAAGCACGGCCGTCCTTGTCCATGGCCTTCACAAAAGTCCCAATTTTATATGAAGTGGTGGTAGTAAAATCTTTTCTGGAGGAACTAATGGCGCGCTGGCTACATTTTTCTTTCCCGGCTCAAAAGACTCTCTCGTTGCAGCAGTATTTCGTATAATCTAGCTGCATTCCAAGCAAAATCGCCACAACTTTTAAATCCCCACAAATTTACCAATTATATCTTTCATAGTGTATGGTCTCCAGTAAGTAAATTTCAAATTGCTAAACGTTTCTTTCATGTAGACTACTTGACCAATTGGGACTGATGGCAAATTGTTTCCATTGTGGAGTAACACAGTTTAAGGACTTACTTTGAGGACTCAATGAAAAGTCTTCAGTCTTTTGGATTATAGTCGAGATCTAAAGCTGCCATTAATCCCTGAATGTCCCTACAGGCTACTAAATTGTTTTCCATGTTAAAAAATCGTGTTAGGTTCTTCTGACGACTTCGGTACACGGAAACCCTTACTTCATCTTTAAGTAAGTTCCATTGTCGCAATGGAGAGGCCAATCGTTCGGATCTTTTCTTAGGCAATTTCAAATCCCTTATAAGGTCACTTAATTTCACTTTGACTTATTTTGTGAGGCCTTTTACTGGGAAGTTCACAGACAAAATCGGAGTCTTGCAAGGTTGATGGGCTGGCGACATTTTCCAGTACATTACCGTTTGAATTTTGAATCCATTGGATCATCATCAGAATCAAGGCTATATTCCTGAGGTGGATTAGGTACAGGCAACTCGTCACTATGAGGCACCGGGCATATGAAGACCTTTTTTTTCTCCGAAAAGCATTTTTTGATGGGAGGTGTCAAACAAAAGTAACAGTCAGTACCGTGGTCTTTCGGTTCTCGCCAGATCATAGAAACAGCAAAGGGCATCTTACGCTTTTTTTCACTCAGCCAGTTGCGAATGTTGGACGCACATTTGTAGCAACAGATATGGGGAGCCCAATTTTTATCCTGGTCTCCAATTTTACATCCAAAATACAAGTGCCTTTTGTATTAAAGGGCTAAGTCTACGTTTTAGTTTCACAAAAGTCACTTCACCACATATATAACAAAAATGATCTGGCTTATTTAAACAAACTCGCGACATGTTGCTTAAAACTCTCTAATTTCTCAAATAGGAACAGCTCTCAATCAACTGGTGGTTGACATACAACTAACTAACAATTTAGGATTTATGTTATATGTATTTAAACCCCTTACAAAGTACACCTGGTATAATAAATTCAGGTACTTCTTATTTAATAGTCGAATTTTCCCATACATTACGGGCAGGTAGGTAATTATCATAATTAGCATGGATCTATAAAGCTGAAGCAAACTGAGCCTTTTGCAAGACAGATTGTTAGTTAGTATAATAAAATAAGTAAGATTTTGCTATTTTGGTCTCGGAAACATTTTTGCTGTTCCCCAGTGTATCAGAAAATAATTTTACAACAAATAAAATGACTTGAAACGGTAAATATGTATCTACTATTTTGTACAGGCTTCTACTCAAATTTAGTAATAAGTGGATATTGATTTTAGAGTTTTATTCGTAATGACGTTAAGTGATTTCCCAGAAGAATCAAAAGAAACATGCAACGAACCCAATTACCTTTTGTGCATACATTGTTAAAGCTTGTGTCAAATTCCAATTTTATTTACTTTGCTAAAAGCGTATTTGGTTATATTTTATTAAAGCCTGTGAGTGCTCTGCAGGAAATGTTACGGAAAATCTCCGATTATGGTCTAAAAAATTAGAATTTTCTTTCTATTTGTTACTTCTAAGGTTTTTTTTATACTTATATTATTAATTTTTTAGCAACGTTCATCTCTACATAATATCTGTATTAAAATTTATCGGAGAGATACTTATACTTAAATATCTCTCATTATGTCTTTAAAATTTTTAATTTCCTTCAATTAAAAAAAAAGGGAGTACATATTAAATATTAATGACATCAGAAATTGAACAAGTGCAAAATTGATTGTCGGTGGTGAAGCACAATACCCATGCATACATAGTACTTTAAATTTAATTGTTTCCGGCTGTATATTAGGTGCAGTAAATTTGTTTCTTTAAAAAAATATGAAAACAATTAATGAGAACGGTTTTTCTTGTGATATAAAGGGGACTGCATTTCCGCTTGGAAATGAATTTGGGCCTACTATAGCATTAGAATCAGATAGTCCCAAGTTCTATATAATATACGTAATTTGTTTTTATATAACGTTTTCAAAACATCAAATATCTGGGACTTTCGTTCCATGAAGATGGCCTGGAATAATTATTATGCGGATCAACGCTTAAAAAACGCGAACCGACAGCTAAGCGCCATATACTTGCTATTAAATCGACACAGTAGAATAAACATACAGACAAAGACAAAATCATACAAGACAATAGTAAGACCAGTCCTGACATGCGACATGCGGACATGGTGCACAATCAATAAAATCAAAATCATTTATTTTATGCCAATACAATAAATATTGCTTGCACAGGTCAGCTATACAAAAATTTCAAATGTAAATGTCTACAAATATATATAAAATCATTGTAAACAATATTTTTTTCTATTTGGTCTTGAATTCTTTTTGAGGTTGTTCTCTGATGTTGTTGGGTAAGTTATTGAAAAATTTTATAGCTCAATATCTCAGACCATCCTGACACCTCTTTAGACGACAATATCCCGCAATCAAATCGCCCCTTCCCCTAGTCTCGTATAAATGGATGTTTCCATTTGTGGCGTAAAGCTCGGCATTTTTTCTGATTTATAATAGGCCTTCCAGGATTTATACCGAAGGCAGGGTCAAAATTTAATGCAAAGAGCATCTGTGACTGCGGCGCATGTCCCCAGGCCAGAATAGCCTAGGACATACCCGAGTGAAAAATGCCAAAGTAAGCTGAGAACAGAGTGCATCTCGACACATAACCTCGGAGACTGAGCAAAAGGAATATCGAGCTTCTGAGTCTTACTGCCACCGAGTCGATATGTGCTTCCCAGAGCAATACAGGATCAAGCCGGACTCCCAAAAACCTAACCTGCTCAATGCCGGCATCGACCTCGCCCACGTCCCTTAGTGAAAACGCCATTCTATTGGTTTTCTCTTTGTTCAACAGTAACATGTTTGAGGAAAACCATACTTCGGCCTCCCCCTGTAATCTCGCAAACTCTTCCAGAGCACCCTCCAGCATTGGCGCACGCAGGGATATTGTGGTGTCATCAGCAAAATGTGTAATCCTCTCGTGTGTAGAGTTAATTGGGAGATAACTGGTGTAAGTTAAAAAGAGAATTGGTCCCAGAACTGATCCTTGTGGGACACCAATAGTTATGTCGCTCCTTGCTGATTTCACCCTTCCAACCCTGACTTTGTGCGTCCTACCCGACAAATAGGACTTAAAAATATTTAAGCTACTTGGATTAAATTAGTAAGCCCGCCGCTTCCTCAGGAGGATGTCATGCGAGACACAGTCGAAGGCTTTACTTAAGTCACAGAAGACTGAAGCTGTATACGCTTTGTTCTCAAAAGAGTCCTAAATATAAGAAACCAAGTCAGTAATAGCCAATAATGTGCTCCTGTTCCTTTTCAACCCAAACTGGAAAAAAACATGTAATTAAAACAAAAATTGTTGTATGTATGTATGCATGTTTGTGGTTCTGGTAAAAACCAAATGGCCATCGTCGAACGTAAATTTGTTTCCATCTTTATTTAAAACATTTGGACTTTCACATGGATACCGCTTAGCTAAAAAGGAACCAAACGTCATACGGCGTTTTTTTTTAGTTAAACATGGTTGGCATGCCTTAAAAGTGAACATTTTCCTCATTTATAAAGATTCAAACACATAACTTGACTTCAAAGACCTCAGTTACCAAGCAACATGTCATGCATTACCTTGGAATCGATTTATCTCTAAGTGAATCCAAGCAACAAGACCTGTTTACGAGTTTCCCACATGGCGCTTGGTTCTATTTTGATTGACTATAATTCTATAATCAATGTTAATCAATACTAAAAAGTTATAGAAGAAAGTTTGCTAAAATTAAAATGAATCAAAGAAGTGCAATGATTTTAAGTCTGGGCGATAAGGCAGGCAGATTTAGCATGTATATTGGATTGTCACACAGGGACCACACAAGTATTATCCGAAGCGCGAGGTTTGCCCTATGAAAAGAATGCGAATTAAAAAAGTGCAATATTGCTGATTTGACTAGCACATATTTCAATAAAGAATCCCAATTTTCTGTTGACCTGATCAAAATTGTGGAAACTCTGGACAAGAATTCAAAGTGGCGTGACCCGAGCACAGCTGACAAGGCTGCTTCATTGACGATATTTTTTTGTAACTCTCAGTTCATCGTCTCAATATTGTGTCTGAGTAACGTACTGTCCCTCGCGCAGACTCTGAGTAAAGTACTTCAGATGATGGCGCTCGATCTTAACGGCGGTACTATTCTACTAAATAACACAATTTCCACTCTTGCCAGTCATCGCGGAGTCGGTCTGATTGAAAGACAACAGAAAAATAAATCTAGAAAAGCATGAAAAAGGCAAAGAAACAATATGAAAAGAAGGAAAGGAAATAGGTTTCTGAGTAAACAATATCAATTTTTTTGTCATCTTCAGACAGTTCCGGAATTGACGAAGAATATCAACTTATAGAGCAACGTCCAGTCCTTTACTATAAAAACGACTTGGATACAATATTTCAGAAATAATACTCTACCGTAGGTCTAATAGACGATCTAGGAGACAAGTTAGATAGGAAGCTGCAGCAGGTAAAGGTAAAAACTCGTCCCTTGAGGAAACTTTTCTTTTGCATTAAGACGGCAACCTTTGAAATGCCAGATTGGCTTTTGGGAGTTCTAAAAATAGTCAGAGAAATAGGAAAATCTCAGCAAGCATGTATTGAAGCAATTAAGCAGTGGAATGTTAAAACTCAAAGCAAAGAACTATTACTTGAGACGACAGCCAGTAATACTGAGATTTACACGGCATCTTGCATTCCAATGGAAAAAACCTTGAAAAGTGAGCTTTTCTGGACTGCATACCGCCACCATGTTATGGAGATTATGCTCTCAGGTACCATGTGCTCTTAAGAAACAACATTCTAGATAGATGATTATCAAGAACTCCTACATCTGTCTTTCTCTGTCTCTATTTTTTCTTGGTGGCAGAAGTAGCAGTGAAACAATTCGAGCTCCATGGCCAACATATCATGCGACAAGGATGGTGAAGGCTGTTGACGCCCTTAAAATTTGCCTGATTCAAAACCAGTTTCACCTGAAGAAGTCCTGTATACGTGAGATCTTGGAGTGAAGCTCCTCTCGAAAATAAGGCTCCATAATAATGATATTCAGTTTATGCATCAACTTAAAAGCTAGCCAACAGTTAGTAAAAAAGCTTACACCGCTTTTGCGCGGCATCTTCGGTTTCTTTCTGAGCACTTGGTAGCGCTGGCCTTTTTTGATGATAAAGAATCTAAAACTGTCAAGCAAGACTAATCTTCCGCGACGTATACAAATAGCTGAGGAAAACGAATTAAGTCTATAATATTTTTGTAACTGAACGGACCAGCAGCTTTTTTTGATGTTCTTCTCCCCGAAGCAAAAAATAAGTCTAAAGCGTTGTGAGAAAAGTCAATTCAAAACAGTAGCAGTTTATTCTTCGCATATATTTCATAGAAAACGACTTCCTGCTCCATCCAAGGCCTCTCTTGTTTAGTCCCTTCTTATTTGGTTTTTGAATATTATATATTTGTATTTTGAATGTTTTTATAATGGACAACACACCCTGTATTATGAATGGTAACTTCTTTAACTTTTCTTTTTAATAAAGTGATATTTCCGTACCTAGTAATATAGTAGGTCCGCCAAACTAACAATTTTCGAGTGTCGCCAAGTCGCAGCAATCGAAGCATGAATCCAGCGACATCAGCTTTAATTTATATTTTATTTCGCAGTACACTTTTAAGTTTTCCTCGCTCGCAGCCATGTTACATTTGCAAAAATGGACAAGTCTCAACATCGCTATCACGTTAATGCATTAAGCGGTTTTTAGTGGGATCTAGTAAATTTTCCGGAAAAACCACGGCAGAAAATCAATTTCAAAATGCAGCATTTGATGTGAACCTTTCTGCGACAACAACTGGATGAAAACTTTTTAATTAAGTACAACAGTTTATTATGTGAACTTTTTAAGGATGTGCTTTTTTTTAACGATAATAACTTAATTTAGATACATAACACTATCATTTATTTTATTTAGTATTTAATTGAATCATATTAGGTCTAATATATCAAAACAGAAAAACAAGCATCTCTTCAGAAGTTCAGACCTTTACAGCTCTATGTAAAAACAATATTAATCGCTCCTGCAGCTTTAATTGCGTCTCATATATAATCATATTATTAAGATGGGGAGATAGGAACATAGGATGTTACATGCATACCATGTAACAGGTATATACCGACAGTCCTTACGTGTATTTCTGTATTTGTGTGGTCTTGTCTGAAACAGTAACATGCTAATTAGAAACTGTAGAACAAGAAAAGGTAAATATTTAAGTCACCATAATTCATTTCTGAGAAAATTTGGTAGGTACTTTTTTAATGACTTTTTATTGTTTTTGTTTTTAAATATTTATTTGCCAAGGTTTACAAAAAAAAAATGGAATAAAAATAAAGAAAATAACATCATTCTATACCAATAAATATTAATCAAGGCTTCTTCGTTTTCGTTCTTTACAATACTACAAAAAAATCAGCTCATATCTAGTGTTTACTAAGATAAAACTTGACAGCAAACAACTAGACATGTTATAATATACGTGTCTCTAAGTTCAAAGCCCACCCCTCAAGTAATATAAAAGTTCAATCAGAGATCAAACAAAAAATTTCAAAAAAAAGAAAAAACAAATTCATTCAGCTCTCTGTGGATCCCAGAATAAACCATGATTACTATTTCTTAATAGTTTCCCTCCCATATTACACTATTTACAAAATAAGAGAAAGAAAAGAAATGCCAAAAAAAAGCGAAGGGAAAATGAAATACAATGTATGTTACAATATATTAATTGGAGTTTGAATAATCCAATTATTTAAGATTATCTTAAATTTTCTTTTAAACATCTGTTCTTTTATTTCATGTGGCAACACGTTGTGCACCCTATATCCTATATCCAACACTGACGAATGAACGACCACCTATTGTTTTTTGTGTTCTAGGCATTTCTAAGTTGTCCCCAATTTTATATCTGGTTTCATGTTGGTGCGTGAGTCCTGATGTTGAAGTTATTGTTTCTGTTTTAACCAGAAACAAAATACTGGTTTTATAAAATAACTGCCTAATGCTCAAAAGTCGTGTATCTCGATAAAACCTGTCTGTACTCTATAAAATCGTGAGTCTATGCATAATTTTAAGTATTCGTTTATGAACTGTTTTTAGTGGTCTCAATGTATTGGTATATAATCCGCCCCATCCAATTATACCATATGAAAGAAGCGATTGAACAAGTCCAAAATATACAATTTTTATATTTTCAATATTTGTTATTCTTGTTATCTGCTTAAAAAGGTACATTAAGGATCTCAGTTTTTTAGTCAATTTTGTAACATGTTGGTCCCATTTTAAACTTGAGTCTATACAAATTCCTAAATAGTCTATATTTTCTTTACTTTTTATTATCCAATTTTGATAGTTTCGAAAGGGAATGTTTATATCTATGTAATTATCAATAGGCAAATTTGCTTTATAAGAAGAGAGAGGTAAATAAAAAGTTTTACCTATATTTATAGTTAAAAGATGTTTATCAAACCATTCAATTATTTTTGTTAGTCCCCTACTAATTTTTTCTTTAACTTCTACCCAGTTGTGGCTTTGTACAAAAAATGCTGTGTCGTCAGCATAAGATATTATATGTCCCGGTAGGTCTAAGCTGAGCAATGAATTTAAATAGATTATAAATAATACAGGTCCTAATACAGTTCCTTGTGGTATACCATAGGTAACTGTTAGTTGATCACTTAAAACACCCTGTATTTCCACTCTTTGTACCCTATTTATTAAGTAGCTCTTAAAAAGGAGATACGCCAGTCCACGAATACCTATAGCATACAGCTTTGACAAAAGCTTTTTATGACAAACAGTATCAAAAGCCTTTGCCAAATCAATAAAAACCGTGGCACACTGTTCTTTTTTGTTCATACAATCATATATTTTTTCCATTAGACAAGCTACAGCGTCATTAGTTGATTTATTTGGCGTAAATCCATATTGCGAATGAGACAGGATGTTATATTTATTTGAAAATGTAATAAGTCTTGATTTAATTGCGTTTTCAAATACTTTTGCTATATTAATTTGATAGTAAGCTAATCGGTCTATAGTTGTCAACTAATTTTTTATTACCTTTTTTAAATACAGGTTTGATTATAGCTATTTTAAAGTAGTCCAGACATACCCCTGTAAAGAAAGACAGATTCACGATATCACACAGTGGCGTACTAATATATTCTGCACTCTCTTGCAGAACCTTAGAAGTAACCCTATCAAAACACGGTGTAGAGTTTACCTTTAATAACCTATTTATAGATTTCATCTCATTACAATCTACAGGGCTTAAGAAAATTGATTCTAAATTGTTAATATCGTTCTCTATATTACTGTCCACCGAACTTGTTTGTTTAATACTGTTTGCCATGTTTTCTTGAACGTAATGTTTGTTAAAAATGTCTGCGACATTTTTAATGTTATTTTCTATTTCATTGTTTACATTTTTAATTTCTTTGATAACTTCTAATTTTTTTTTTTTTGTTAATACCATTATATTCGTTTATAGCATGCCAAAGTTTTTTTGAGTTGTTAATGTGTTCCCCGATCTTATTACTGTTAAAAAAATAGTAAGCAAATTTTCTTAGGACAACATCTGAATTAATAATGTAGAAATTTTGACTTATTTTCTGTAAGTTTCTTGTCGACTAGTCTCAGCAAGCTCACAAAGAGAATTTCAATTATTTCTGTGATATTTGAATTACAAGAAACTGTAATTTAAGCTTGCTTTCAATTGAACAAAATTAAGTTAAGGCTCATAAGCCATGATATTTTTAAATACCCAAATGCTAAACCCATGTACCTCTATACGAATTGGAAATACTTCATTAATCAATCTCTAAGGATATGAGCGTAAACGCCCATGCTTCCGATTGTTTAAATTTAAAAACGACCGTGTAATTTCAGCTTTTAACCAAGCTGCTGGCTAATGGCGTATGGAATAAATTGACCATTGTAGTTAAAGTGTATTAAAGAATTAATAAGCCACGGTAGTAAACCAGTTTTATATTTTTAAAATTAAAGATTTTAAATTACTTTCTCTGCTTAGACATACCAGGTGTAAACGAAATCATTATACATACATAGCACTATTTATGATAAAATATTTTTATTCAAATTTGGGTTACTGCCATGTTTAAGTTTTAAGTGGGATCTTAATTTTTACCCAATGAACGTTTTCACGTTTTGCGTCAGTTTCACACATGAAAATGAAATAGTTAATTATTTACCAATTAAATTTTAATTAAAACATACATATAGTTAATGCAAAACAATTTCCGTTGCACGTCATCAATTAGCTGATAATTGATTTACAAGGAAAGAAGAAAAGAAAAAAAATACGTAAGAAAAGATGAGGAAATTAAATTTGGGCAAGAAATAGTGAAAAATGATACGAACCCACTTTTACTCTTTGTGAAGAATGCCGAAGTATTTAGATAGCCAGTGCAAGGAGCTAATAAGCTATTTTCAGAAATAAATTGTCCGATTGTTACCCTTGACAATAGTTAGAGAAATAACTTTAAAGACTATGTTAAGGTCAACATATTTCATTTCCACTTTGCTAATCTTTAGCGTATAGTAGCAGAACTAAATTTGAATATCTCCTCTGTAAGCGCAGTTTCAATTTAAGTTCAGGAAAATAAACTATTAGAATTACCTAAAAAGCAACGATCTCGTGCTAAAAGAGTTGTGAATTTGTCAAGATTGGATATAAGTTCTATGCGTAACACTATTTAAAAAATGTACGAGAGATTGTATTATTCCAAAACTATAATATTTTACATTGACTACGCTTAAGCTCTAACTTTTTTTGAACATTATGAAATTTTGACAATTTTAAGTAAGAAATTAAAAAACAGACAACTGTTTGATGGTTGCCTTAACTGTTTAAAAACTCTGTAAAAAGAATTAGGCTTCGGATGGAAAAAAGATGAATCGAGGCGAGTGCTTATGGAAATTTCCCATGTAGCTTTCAAACGACTGGTATTTTTGAAAGAATAATTTTGTGTGTTTATTTTTGTAAGTTTGGCTTGTTTTTGTGACAAAAAAACACAGGGTAATTTCATCACTCGGTTATTTTGGTTACAAGCTGACAACACTGTTAATAACTGAAGGTCACTCGAAGGGTATGATGTGCAACGAAAATTATTTTGCGGGAAGTATATGTTGAAAATTGAAGCAAACTACGTTAAAATTTCCAAGTACCTTTACATGACTAAAGATTTTAATATTAAATAATGAAAGTGCCATTTAAAAAGAGTCTGTAACCTAGGATTAAAGTTGAGAACTTTTTTAAATAAAAAAATCGATCTATTCAAAAACTGAAGAAAAGAATTTAAATGTCACTGTTTAAAAATTATAAAAGGACCTAATTTACCAGATTTAATCACCTTTTCTATGTCACTTGCATATGTTGTTTTAAAGACGCCATTTTGTTTTTTTGTAAAATGGCTTTTACATCGCCATTTTAAAAGTATATGTCAGCTTACGTACGTCAAAGAAAATGTATTATTAAGAAAAATTGGGAATAAAAAATGAAGATCGCAATTATCTTAAAATATTTTGGTAAAAAATAAAAACACACTCAAACACAAATTTACAATAATTTCGTTTACACCAGAGATTTAAAATTACCTATAACAATTAAATCCTTAATTGCCTGTGTAAAAGGAAGATAATGTGTGTACATAATCACATAAACATTATTTTATTCATGCGATATTATTCGAATATACAGGGTATTTCCAGAAAATGATATAAAACGTCAAAGTCGAAATTTACAAATTAGTCTGCGTAATTCGATATGTCTCGCAAAAGTGGATTAAACCGAATGAAACTTTCTTAATTTGTAGAGAACCTTCGCCTTAGAAACCACATAATTTTTGGGCATCATTGGAAGATGGCAATTATTTCATTTTATTGCTTAAAAATTCAAAAATGGTCATATTTGTGAAATTTAATAACTCGCAAACGAAACGTCTTATCGAAATGCGGTTTGGACAGTCGGATATATCATCTCAAATACTCTATACTTGCGATACATCTCCCTATATCTAAGAAAATTTGTAATCGTAGATTTGTGAGTAAAACTAAAAATGGCTACTTTTTGAAACGGGTTTCAATTTTTTTAGGTTAAAAAAAATGTTGATCCAAATTTTGAATACCTCATCGGAAAGGTTTCCTCAGGAAACGTGAATGTATATTTTGGATTTTGCTTATTTTTATACAAAGTGTGCAAAAAATTGAAATTTCTCTTATTGTTTTCTTCAACTGAAATATTTAATACAAAGAAATTTTTTTTATAATGTTTTCACAATTATCACTAAAAGAAATAAAAATTTTATGCCACGAAAGCTGCTTAAAAATCTCGGGTTGTCAACATTATCATTTCGAAAAGACAGCTAAGAAGAACACGTGCTTGCAAATTAAAAAATAGTGTCCGAACAGATTGTCATAAAGTTCGAGTTTTAATTAAACTTTCGTGTTATAATATGGTGGTTGGCTTAAAAAATGTGATAATAATATGTCTAGTGACTATATACCTAAAGAGTGATTACGTTCTTCTTTTAGTAATTTCTTTTTAAAATATTTGATTAGGATGCGGAATTTTTTTCTAAGAAAATGTGTAAGAATGGACAAAGTTGATATTCGTTTTTGGTAAGTAATATTTATGTTGTCTTAAATTGTAGATTTTAAATTTATATAGCGTAAAAGCTACTTCTTAACTGAAATTAATGATATTTCCGAATATGTAAAGTGGGGTGGCTTTAGTCTTTTTGGTTAATTTCTACGTGTTTATTTTATACAGGATGGAAAATGAATCCGATAAAAATTTAAAACCTTTAACTAACCAATTCTAAAATATTTGGTAACATCTTTGAGTGACATTAGTGTACCGGGTGTTTCAAAATATATTGGAGTTCAGCAAAATTTATCATATAAATCGGAAAATAAATGAATAACTGTTTTTTTACATATTCTATTATAAAAATGAAAATTTATTGCTAGAGAAAGGTCAAATCTATTGAAATACGAAAATTTACACAAATACTCAGGATGTCCCAAAAATGCGTTTTGTGTAGCTCAAAGTTTCCAAGTTTAAAAAGTTTATTTTCCTTACATTTCCTTAGCCTTTTCATCTCATTTTTGTGTGTTGATTTTATACAGGGTTGAAAAAAGTTATGTAGTTATCACAAATTTTTCATAACAATGAAACACTGTAGCGATGTTACTTTAATTTATGTTTTTGTAAGTGTTTTGAGGATTTTTAGTCTGTTTCGGTAAGGTTAGGCTACGCATCAAAATGAAAATCCTTACTGGAGCTAAAACCTGATTGTTTCCAAAATATAGTCAAAAGCGTGATCTCAGAAACTTTACACTTATGTTGGTAATGTTTTATTTTACTTATTAAGTTAACAATGTTTATTTTATTTCAAGTTTCGAATGCATTTCATGTTTGGTCGCAGAGGGACCCGATTGCATCTACTATAGAACTGAAAAATAACCCACTTCATAAAATTATGGCTAATATTTAAACTCGTACAACGAAAAAAAAACTTGCAAAAAATATAAGAAAAAGTCAAACCGACTGCAGTTACCTCACTAGCATGTACTGTGGCATGACTAAAAGCAATATATTAACTTTTATTTAAGGTAAAAGCAGATTGATATCGCCTATTTGTGCTATGTTCTTTAATCAACAAAGTCATAATTAATATTCAACATTAAAACCGACACAAAGTGAATTTCAAGGTCGCCAAAGCAAATAAATAAACTTAGATCTAATTTGTTAACAGAATATTTCAAATAATATCTTTATCGTGAACCCTTCATATTTACGGCCTTAGTGCACGATATATTACGTGATAAAAATAGGGTTATAATATTAGGTGATAAGCGAATGCAGAGATTCGAATTTATACATATTTTAGGTATATGGGTATTGCACAATAAAATTAACATCCTGTATACTAGCTTTTACTAAGGTACTCAATTTGAATTAGTATTTCCTAATAAATATCGGATAAACTCTACCCGTACCGATACTTAAACAAAACTCTCCATCGATCGAGAAAGTTCGAATTGCATTCGTGCATATGTGCATACTTCTTTGAAGTTTCAATTTAATTAAAATTTTATTAGAGTTAATAGGGTTTATGAACTCTAATGCAGTCTAGGAAATATCAATTTAATGAATAAAAACAACTGATGGTCGAATCGATGATTATCTTTTTTAGATCTTAGCATGAAATTATTTATAAAATGTATAGCCCCGCTAAATAAGACAAGATGTCCTATCTGCAGAAATTCACTTTTTGAAATAAACATAAGTTTAAAGACTACCTCGCAATGAATTATTCCTCGATACTTATCTGTTACCGTTTTCGAGAAATTAATTAATTTGCTGTCTTTTTTTTTGTAATTACCTGCAATAAAAGCTGATATTTATTAATTCTGAAATAGTTTTGAGATGCGCTTTTTACGCGATGGCCAAATCTTAGTTGCAATATATACGTTATAGTTATTTTGGTTACTTGTTCTTCATTTATGTATAATACCATACCTATACCAAACTAGCCAAGTTTCTGACTTACAAGCATTTATTTGAAAAAGCTTGCCACGAATGGTCAATAACTGTAAAATATATGTCCACAAAATTTCAGATATTGGCAATATATACATTTTAAGGGCGATGAATAAATATAAAAGTAAGAATTCTTATTAAAACACAGTAGTGACCACCCTCGGGGAATTAAATGTTGGTCGGTTAATAGAGAAGAATTGAAACAACTGGTCGGCATTTTACAGTGTTTGTTAGTAAATAAGATTAGAAGTTGCATTATCCAGAAACCATACCAATCTTCTATTATGTTTCTTTATCTTGGAATGAAACCTGTGAAGCCATGTTGTCATGATGTCTGCTGTAATCCACGCTTTTTTGTTCGAGGCCCATTGGAGAGGTAAGCTAACGATATGTTCGCACTTAAAACATCGAGAATTTTTGCTTTTGTCTATTATAAGTGGTTCTTCCTTCTCACCTTCCATATTTGCACAGAAGCGATTTGTAAATCGTTGTTTTGCTGTTTTCTTTTCCAGTACACTTTCAATGCATACGTTTTTGTTAGGAACGCACGATAGTAGAGACCTATCTCATCTGCATTAATTACGTCCCTTGGGGCATAATCCTTTAAAATGGTCGATAGCCTGTCGTTCCAAGCAGTTACATCTTTGATATTGATATCAGCTGATTCGCCACTTAAAGGTAACATCGTGCTGACAACGGAATTTTTCTAACCATCCATTTGATGCCTTGAAGTTATCTAGTCCTACACGGAAAAAAAAAATTTATAAGAATATCCAAAAATATAATAGAAGTAACTATATTTTATAGTTCTATATAGGACAGCCATATGGTATACTAAGGAAGACTAGAAAATTATAGTAAAAACGAGTTAATATTTTTAATAGTTACTACAAAAATATATAGGAATAAAAAAATTCGTTACAGTAAAACTATTAAACAGGAGTGCAAATAATATAAAAATATGTTGTTGTTTTTTCTCGCATCTGTTGTTACGGTTGTAATAATTATTTGTAAAAACTACCAAGCAGTTTTGCACATTTTACTAATGAATATTGTAAAATTTGTAATATTTTTTCGTAAATTCTATTAATTTTAGTTGAATTTCTACCACCAACTTTTGTTATACTAATTAAATATTTTAGTAAATATTTAAAACTCCTTTTGTAGATTCATTTGAATATTTTTGTAACATTTTTTATTTGCTTTTACACGTGGTATAATGAAATATATTTGGTCTTTCTTTCTTGGTGGCGAAACTAAGTCTTCAAGATTCCATTCTGCTAATAAATCCTCCAAACTCCACATAACAGCACCATAATACCATAAACACAAAATCAGAGACAAAATTAACCAGTTTGAACTTAAAACATATAAGAGTAAGAGTTAGAGGTACGACCCCTTTGATGGCATAACTGTAAATGCGACGGCGGCGACGGACGGCGCGGCTTTGACTATTCCTGTGAATTATTTAGGAGTTTCTACTATATTCATTTAGTAAAATACGAATTTTCCTACGAAAATTTTATAAGCGCTTCTATATTTTTTGATATTTTGCAAATATAGTGTTATAAAAATTCAAATAGTTTATTGTTAAACAGTCTTACTATAATTACACCCTTCTAAATTCTATTAAAAATTGTAGTAAAGAAATATATTAATTTTTACTAAGTTTCCTTTATAACCATTTTTTATGCTTATCTCTTAATGTAATAAAAAATTATAAAAGCCACAAAAGGATTTAGTAAAATTCGCAATACAGTTTCTTACTTTTAACTAAAAAAATGGTTATTCAATTTAACCAAAACGCATTTGTAAAATGTAATATATACCTTAGTAGTGGCATTATTGTACTATGTTATATAAAAAAGCTAACCATATTTTTTTATAAATGTAGTTTACATTTTTATTTTGGAAAAGACTGATATAGAGATTTATAGTTATTAAGAGGTTTTATAGAGAAATATACTATAAAATTCTTACTAAACTGAATTTACAATACTGTTTTTTCCGTGTAGACATTCAGCAGATTCGAGGGCTTCTGCTTGAACTATGGGCCCGGATATTGGTAAGTGCTTGTTTTGCGCCAAGCAAAACCAGTTAAAAATAGCTTAGTTCACTGCCAGTCCTTCGGTTTTGAGAAAATCTCTTTTTTGTTCACCGCTACCACCTTCTTGAAACAAATTTCTTACTTCTGCTTTATTTTGAAGCAACATAGTCACTTCGGTCTTGCCCATTTTCAATTTCTCAGCCAATTTCCTGGTACTTAAACCAGCTTTTTCACTTTGCTCTATTATTTCAATTTTGTCGCTTAAAGAAAGACATTTCCTTTATATAATATCTACATACAGTGATGGGCTAAAATATGGAACAAATTCATTTAAAAATCAGGTATTAATTTTTTGAAAAAACGCTCGGACACGTCGATTTCAATTTTTTCTTCCGAATTTTTTGCCTTGAAAAGAAATTATACAGGGTGTGTCAAAAAGTAGATGTAGCAAATTTTTTGTATTTTAAATAGAACCCTATTTTTTTCAGTCGAATTTTGAATTCTATGTCAAATTCTGCGCATAATTCATGAAGCATACCCTATCCTTATCTCTAACGGTTTTGGAGAAAGATTACATCATAAAACGAAATTTTTCTTTAAAAAAAGTTACATGTACCTACTTAAAGGTAAACAGGTAAATTTAAATGAATTTTCACTACGATAGCAAGTCATGTGTTAATCAAAAATAATTTTAAAAATCTTTAAAACTCCTTACTTGTCAGATGGAGTAGAATAAATATAATTAAAAATAATTTTAGGTATAATTTTGAAAAACGGTGATCATGGTGCATTTAAATGAAACTCAAAGAATCCAAATTTTAATTTTAATTGGTTGTGGAGACAAAACAAGAAATCAAGAAGACGTTTGTAACTTGTTTAGCGCTAAGTATCCAGAACGACCGATTACAAGATCTACAGTGAGTAAAATTAAGAAGAAATTCAGGAAAACAGGGAATGTAAAAGATCGTCTACGGCCAGGTCGTCCAAAAATTAGTGAAAACACAAAATTGAACATTTTGTTAGAAGTTGATGATAATCCCCATAGTGCATCCACTGAAGTAGCCCTTAATAATGATGTGAGCCGACGATCTGTTTTGCGGGTATTGAAACAAGAAAAGTACCATCCGTACAAAATTAGGTTGCTGCACGAGCTAAACGAAGATGATCCCGACCGCCGACTACAGTTTTGTGAAACTATGATGGAAATTTGCAACTTAAATCTATTTTTCCATCGCAACATACTTTTTAGCGATGAAGCCACGTTTTGTTTAAATGGTTCGGTAAACAGACAAAATTTTCGGTATTGGAGTACAAATAATCCCCGTTGGATGAGAGAACAGCACACGCAAAACCCACAAAAAGTAAATGTTTGGGCAGGGATATTAAATGATAGAATTATTGGATCTTTTTTCTTCGATGGAAATCTTACAGGAGACCGGTATTTACAATTTCTTCAAAATTAATTCATTCCCACACTAGCAGCGGATTTTCCAAATACGAATCAGCCTAATCTACCAGAAGTGTCTATTTGGTTTCAGCAGGATGGTGCTCCGCCTCATTGTGCTCGACAAGTACGAGAGTATTTGAATACTGTATTTATCGAACGATGGATAGGTAGAAGAGGACCCATAGAATGGCCTGCAAGATCTCCCGATCTTACGCCAATGGATTTCTTTCTTTGGGGTTATTTGAAATCAAAGGTGTATAAGGATAAACCACAAAATTTGGAAGACTTAAAATTTAAAATTAGATATGAAATTAGGCAAATTAATGAAAATACTGTAAATAATGTTTTAGAAGGGTTTTTAAGTAGATTGGCATATTGTCAAGAAGATAATGGTTGGCATTTTCAACACTTAATAAAATAATTTTCGTTTTATGATGTAATTTTTCTCTAAAACCGTTAGAGATAAGGATAGGGTATGCCACATGAATTATGCGCAGAACTTGACGTAGAATTCAATATTCGACTGAAAAAAATAGGGTTCTATTTAAAATACAAAAAATTTTTGCTACATCTACTTTTTGACACACCCTGTATAATTTCTTTTTGAGGCAAAAATTCGGAAGAAAAAATTATAATCGACGTGCCCGAGCGTTTTTTCAATAAATTAATACCTGATTTTTAAATGAATTTGTTCCATATTTTAGCCCATCGCTATTGTAAATATTTTTAACAACCGATTTAGCAGCATTTAAAGCAAATCGAATGGATCCGCCTGCAATAAAGTAATTAGTGTATGTACCTATATTTCTTAAGATTTGTCGGGTCGGGTTTTACTGCCGTAAATGAAGGGTGTTTTTAGCATTAATATTTATTAAATATTCCGATGATGAGTGCCCGCGGTCGTTTAACAGATGGGTCGGTAGAGAGGAGTATAAAATGATGGGATTTCCATTTTTAAATATGAGGAATTCAAAACCGGTCGTTTAAAGCAGGTGGTCACTTTGTAGAGGCGGTCACAAACAGAGATTAAAAAATGTAGGTATACAGTAAAACATTGCAAGTAACTGATCTAATAGTAAATTTATATGATATAATTTTGCAAAACATAATATGGTACTAAAAATTATAATTTAATATGCATAAGATCGCTTATAGACACCTGCAACAGAACTTTGTCTCTATGGCTGTAAGAAATGAAAAAAAAGCGTATATCCGTCATAAATTTGGGAGTGATCCGAAGGGATTCTGGAAAACCATTAAATCCCTCAATATAAATGGCGCATCGCCCACACCTTGCGGTAATATTGGTAGCCCTTCAGTTTTTAATAAACATTTTATTGACGGAGTTCCGCAGGTTAATTCTTCGAATAATACATTCATTTCGGACAATTATTATAACAAATATCGCAGTAATTTTAAGGACACGTTTCAATTTGGGGAAGTAAGTGATGGAGCGGTAGAAAAAATAATTTCAAACATTAGGACTAATGCGAAGGGATGTGATGGCATAGATCTCAAAATGTTGTCATACATCACGCCTTATTTAACACCTTTCATAACCTTCATTTTAAATAGTTGTTTAAAATCGTCAACTTTCCCAACAGCATGGAAAAGTGCTAATGTTATTCCTGTGCCCAAGGTTGCGAATCCAGATAACATCTCACAGTACCGTCCAATTAGCATTTTGCCTACAATATCCAAGATTCTGGAAAGGATTATCCATGACCAAGTTAGTCAGTACGTTAACATCAACAAAATTTTGCCCTCGACGCAGTCTGGCTTTCGCCCCCAACATAGCACTTCAACAGCATTATTGCATGTATGTGATGATATCTATCGAGCTTGCGATATTCGAAAGAATACTGCTCTTATACTTTTGGATTACAGCAAGGCCTTCGATACATTGAACCACTCGATTTTATGTACCAAATTGAAGTATTTCGGCTTTAGCAATGAGGCTGTTTTATTCTTTCAGCATTATCTTTCGGGGAGACAGCAGCGGGTGTGTATTGGTTCGGAGGTTTCGGAGTATTTGCCGGTGGATAGAGGGGTGCCTCAGGGTAGTATCCTGGGTCCACTTTTGTTCTCTCTGTACACATCTGATTTTAGTAAGTATTTAACAATATGTCAAACTCATCAGTATGCCGATGATTTCCAAATATATCACTCGTTTGAATCCGCAAACATATTGCAATCACTGCGTGATATTAACAGGGACCTTGACATCGTATTTGGGGTGTCCAATGCGCATGCGCTGCTGTTGAACGGTTCCAAATCTAAGCTTTTACTTTTCGGTAAGGATATTCAACAGATGGCTTCTAGGAATGATGTAGAGGTACGCATTAACAATGTGCCGCTGCTGCCTTCAGAAAATGGTAAAAACTTGGGCCTCGTCATTGATAACAACCTAAGGTTTGAAACCCATGTATCCCAACTGGTACAAAAGTCTTATTATAAACTTAAGATTCTCTATATGCATAAAGATACTTTAACAACGAATATCAAGTTGAGACTTTGCGATTCTCTTATTCTGTCTTTATTGTCATATTGTGATGTTGTGTATTGGCCGGCTTTGACTGTTCGTGAAAAAAATACTTTACAAAAATTACAGAATTCTTGCTTAAAATTCTGCTACAACTTAAGGAAATATGATCATGTTACTCCCTTGTTTGGGGCTTCCAACTGGCTTAATTTAGATGAAAGGTTTTCTTTGCATATGTCCACTCTGGTCCACAAAATTGTCTTAACGAATAATCCGGAATACCTTGCCGGTAAGTTGCTTCGAGGTAGCGACAATCATGAGAGGCACACACGCCACCGCCAAAGGTTTACTATTCCAAGGCATAGAACTGTACAATTTCACCGCTCCTTCACGTACAATGCTGTAAAGATCTATAACTCCCTGCAACTAGAAGTCAAGTCTCTCACCAATATTATTACCTTTAAAAAGGCTGTCAAAAGGTCACTTATTGGTTAAAGCTTTCTCATGCTCTTTATCTGTTTAGAGATAATTTTTCTTTCATTTGTTTAATTGTTTTTTTTTTCTTTTTGTTGATTTTTTTGTCTAATTTATATAGTGTAGTACCTACTTATTAGAAAGGTTTTGGTAATAATTTTTATAATTTATATTGTCGTTTTAGCAATTTCTAAAAACAGACGGTTAGATAGAATAGCCTATGCTAGATCTCGCCGTCTTTTTCCGTATAGTTATTGTACACATTTATTGAGAATTAAATAAAGGCTTTATTTATTTATTTATTTATTTTATTTATTTATCTTTTATAATTGTAATCAATCATATTACTTATTGCACTGAAAAGTTTAATTTCTTGTTATTAAGCTTTTGTTTCATTTAGTAACAATATCCGGAATCTCTTTTTGGAATACAGTTTATAATATCTAGTAATCTGGACAATAAAGACGACTTATTGAATAAAGTGAACTTACCTGATGAAAATATTGTTGTGAGTGCGGAACCTAATGAAACACTAAATTCTGAAGCAGATTATTGAGTAAATACCTCTGTGTCGCTAAAATCTTTAGTATGGCCTGATACTTTTTAAAGAAAATGGAAGAAGAAAACAGAAACCAAATGCTAAATATACAAAAAAAGAAAAAAGATAGAAAAAGAAAGAAAGAAACAGAGACAAATGAAAGCGCTTGAAAGAAAGAAAATTAAAAAATAACGAGATGAAGAACAAAGAGAAAAACGTGACAAGAAAAAACATTAAAACGTCAACCGAACCTTTAAATAATTTGGGGCTAATCTAAGCAAATCCAATAATGGTTTGTACTACCAACCAAATACTGCTGACTCGGTTAATATCAGCTTGGACAATGAAACTAATAAGGATTCTAATAAAATAGAAATAGAATCTACAATTTCCAAAATGGTAGGTAAAGTGCATATACCCAAGAAAAACAAAGAGTTAAAACCTAATGCTAAAACAAGTCCGAAGTTAGAAGTTAAAGCTTTTTCCATTATTTCTTCTGTAGATGTGGCGAAAAGGCGGTTACTTGAAGATAGTCGTGAACCTCCTCAAATAACTATAAGTAATTTCAAACAACTTGATTTTTCCTCTCATTTTTCCAAACAAGTTTTTAAATAAAAAAGAAACGATAGGTTGTGCTATACCTATTTGCCTCTTCAATATCATGTCATCCAAAAAGATAAATTTAGTGTCAAACATGCATAAGACTATATTAGGAGAATGATACCCAAAAAATACGTCCATCAAAATGGTCAAATATTTTTTTCTCATTTTTGTCAAGAACTACAAACATTCTATAATTTAATTAGTATTTCCTTTTCGACCAGAATTTTTGAAAATTTTTAATAAAATAATAAATATTAAATTAAATAGATTGTTGGTTTTTTTAATCGCAAGTATACCGAGGTTGGTAAATGTACCTAATTTAGTAAAATTGTAATCAGCTTCAGAGTATGGTCTATAACTGTAGATTGCAAGGCCAATTATTATAGCTCCATTGCCACTATATCGCCCGCAATATATTTTTAAAAATAAATTTAAAGATATTTCAAGACTTCTGAGAGTAAAATTAAAAAAAAAGGATTTGGCATTATGCATTTCTTCTGGCAAGTGGGAGTAAAATAAACAAAACCCTCCTTAACAGGCTAATAACTGTAGCATTTACCCCACATATACAGGTATAAATTTAGTGTATTAAAATCGGGTAATCTCGGAGGTCAATTCCGATATGAGAGATGCCACTGCAAGGCACACTGACTAAAAACCAAATAGGAATAACTTTTTCAATAAGTGCTTATATGCTGTTGAAGAAGAAAGTTGACCAGTTAGGTAAAAACGGTTAATATGTAGAGTTTTATTGTTTAACATATCATAGTTCCTTTACTTTCTAGTAGAAGCGGCAACATAGCATTGTCGATAACACTTTGGGTGGGTAGAGTACGTCGTTTTATGCGATTATTTACCTCATCCATTATAAAAGCGGGTTGATTTTCACCTGATTATTCAGCGACTATTTCCCTCATATACTGTAACTACAATGCGCTTTTCACTTGATTTTCGGTGAAAATCAGCCCTCGGTCGCGATTGAGCTGAAAATTGCACTCTTCTGATTTTTCATTGTTGGTTACCTACGAGAATAACCGTCACTGTCACAACAAGTTGAAATTTCTGCTTTGACAATTTCGCGTCAATTTATCAAAATGATTCAGGAAATAGTCGGGGGTTGTTATTTATAATTCCACGAGTTCGAAGAACGAGTGGAATTAGTATAACAAGCTTGAATGAAAATTATCTGGTTAATTTTTATGCACGAGCGGTATTTAGGGAGAATATTTCTAGAATGAAATATATATTATTTTTTCATTTATGCCATAATTATATCTTTGGCGTTATCTGTTGAGAGGGTTTGTTTTTCAAAAGCAATGAATTTCCCGAAGGGAACTCATAACAATAACGATCACGTTCGCAGTAAAAAGGTAAAAAAAAAACTGTCTCGTCAAATAGGTTCGATTGTTGTGTGTTGGATATACAACGTTGTCTAGGCAACGTTGTATATCCGCTGATATTTTTTTATTTTTAACGTTTCTTATGGGAAAATTTATACATGAGTGAAATATTCTAAAAAATATATTTCGTGCATGTAAAATGGCTTGATAATCATGCACCCCTTCGGTCGGGCACTTTTTGGTAAATAACAATAAAAATGCATTCAAGCTGTTTCTAGGGCAACAAACCTTCATGCATGATTTTCAGCAATTTTACATGCACTTAACATATTACTATTGATAATCTCCCGCTCTCCGGTGAAAATCAACCTTGTCAAAAGTGAAAATCTCACACGTCAGAAATCGTTAGTTTTTTATTTGGTAAATTTAATAATCTTCAAAATACATTTCGGGATTGGGAAATAATCAGAAAATCATTCTCAGATTTTTTGCCATTAGGAAATCGCTCTCGGGCAAGCCCTCGAGCGATTTCCACGGCAAAAAATCTTCGGGATGATTTTCGATAATTTCCCTATCCCTTAATATATTACTACAGACTATTCCACTCATCATAATTTGAACCAATCAAAATGTAGCAATTTTAGATATTTACCTGTTTTTAATCGGAAAAACCACTACCTTCATAATTTTGCCGACCCCACTGACCAATCAGAATTTCAGAAAATAGCTAGCAACATAGTTTTTAATCGGCAAAATTTTGTTACCTTAGTTACATTTACTGTTAAGATTGGTAATTAATGACTGACAGTAGATTGTCACTGTTACTTTTGAAAAGTTGTAATCTCACGTAAATTTATTTATTTTTACCAAAGTATGTGTGAAACCATTCGTTTCGGTCAAAGATCAATCAGTGAAATAAAATCTGCCGTGGAAAAAGTAATTCAAACAAATACCATAAAAACCAGATCGTCGATATGGAACCAATTTCTAGATTTTTGTAAAGAGCGTAATTATGAATTTGTTTCGACTACAATTATAAATAATGATATAGCCACAATTTTGGAAGACTGGGCATTTAATATGAAAAGAAAAAACGGCGAAGAATATAAGGAAACTTGCGTAAAGTCTATCTGGAATACTACAGCCAAAATGGTACAGGAAAAATATTTTAATGACTTTAATATTTCGTTTGATCCCTTTAGTGACATACGCTTCAAAAAAGCACGCGATGCACGTAATACTAAGAGAAGAATTTTACAAGAAGATCTGACCAAACAAAAAGTAAGTGCAAAGGCATTAGGCATACAAGACATATATAACATGGCCTTACTTTGAGATGAAGAACCTCCAGACGGATTACAAAAAAAAAATTTCCACATATGAGCTTGTGAGCTTGCGTGGAGAGTAAACGAGGCCGCTTATTGCAAGATTCATTATTTTAAACTAGAAATCAATATTATGGGCAACTTTACTGGTAGAATATAATACACTCATCAGCAAAAAAAACCGGACAAGGAAAATTATTACCAACTTTGATATTAAATAACTTTTCTGATTTTAAAATATGTTTAATGAAATTTTCGGAAGATGGTAGCCACATGTCTTAAGATTATTACCCGCTTTTCGATTTAAGAAAAATGTTGACATGTGTGATATTATACCGAGGGCAACAAATGATACTTTTTTTGCCTTACGTTCTTAACACCCTGTGGAAAAAGTAGGCGGTGCGATGATATTGCAGTGCATTTCATATGGAAGTCGCATGTTTTCTTAACGTTTTGTTTTTTGATTCGTCCCAATAACTCTTCTTTTTAAAAAGATATAATCTTTTTAAAAAATACTTGAAAATAAAATATAATTTTTTTAATAAATACACAAACAAAATTTAACAAAATAAGTAACAGAAATTAATAGCGTGTATTGCCCCCACGAGCTCGAATTACATCTCTCATACGGCGTGGTAAACTTTGAACACAGTTAGCAATTTTTTCTTGAGAAATATTGTTCCATTCTTCCAAAAGAGCAATTTGCAAGCTAGGGATGGTTTCGGGAGCTGGTTCCCGTTTTCGAATTCGTCTCCCCAATATATCCCAAACATGCTCAATGGGATTAAGATCCGGGCTACGGGCTGGCCACTGAAACCGCTGAATGTTAACTTCGTTCAGATATTCGTTTACCACCCGTGCCACATGTGGTGTTGCATTGTCATGCATTAGACAAAAGTTGGCTCCAATATAGTGAGCAAATGGAACGACATGTTCTGCTAAACACTCATTAATATAGCGGTCAGCAGTCATAGCACCATTTAGGATTAGAACGAGCTCGGTACGTTCGTTAGATGATACTCCAGCCCATACCATTATACTTCCACCTCCATATGGTACTCGTGGAGAGATGCAGCATTGCGCAAATCGTTCCCCTTGTCTTCTCCATACACGCTCGCGTCCGTCTGGTGAACGTAAGGAAAAACGGGATTCATCTGTAAACAGTACTCGGCCCCATTGTTCGACTGTCCAATTAATATGTTCGCGAGCGAAATGCAAACGGGCAGTACGGTGGGCTGGGGAAAGAGCTGGACATGCAGCTGGTCTCCTTGAGTTCAATGCTTGTTCACCCAGTCTACGGCGGATGGTATCTGAGGAAATATAAGTGCCACGAATATTTCTTAATTGACGACTAATGGCTGAAGATGGTAAACCGCGATCGCGTAGTGCCGTTAACGCCATGAAACGATCATCATGCATATTTGTCTTACGTTTTCTTCCTGATCCTTGACGCCTAGAATACTCCCCAGTTTGTCGAAAGCGGCTGATTGCATCGTGTACGGTACTCT
The DNA here is from genome assembly GCA_963920685.1 of Polydrusus tereticollis. NCBI lineage: Eukaryota > Metazoa > Arthropoda > Insecta > Coleoptera > Curculionidae > Polydrusus > Polydrusus tereticollis. The sequence goes on from OY987329.1 coordinate 123,804,348, forward strand.
TAGCCTCACCCAAGACGTTAGCGATATATCGTATGTTTCGGCCATCGTCGTTTAGTGCCACAGCACGGACAACATCTTCTGTGCGCATGTTTCGACAATATTTCAAGCTTGACACTGACAATGAAATAAAACGCTAGTTGCTAGGCAACTTATCACGTTAATTTTTTGGTTTTTCATTAACATTGGAAAATTTAAAATGATTTTTTAAAAAGATTATATCTTTTTAAAAAGAAGAGTTATTGGGACGAATCAAAAAACAAAACGTTAAGAAAACATGCGACTTCCATATGAAATGCACTGCAATATCATCGCACCGCCTACTTTTTCCACAGGGTGTTAAGAACGTAAGGCAAAAAAAGTATCATTTGTTGCCCTCGGTATAATATCACACATGTCAACATTTTTCTTAAATCGAAAAGCGGGTAATAATCTTAAGACATGTGGCTACCATCTTCCGAAAATTTCATTAAACATATTTTAAAATCAGAAAAGTTATTTAATATCAAAGTTGGTAATAATTTTCCTTGTCCGGTTTTTTTTGCTGATGAGTGTATAATCCGATTTTTACTAAAACTGCACAGGGTGGATCTAAAAGCTGTGATAGCAGCAAGTGGTTAGTAGGAAACAAAATTAATACAAATTGTTGTCCAGTAAGGTTATTTAAAAAACTGTTGACTAAGCGACCTCACCAAATAACAACGGTCAGGTTATTTTTAACCCCCAATCCTATATAACTGGCACAAGGGCCCTTGGTTTAAGAACATACCATTAGGAATTAATTCCCTTGCAAAATGGACCAAAATTTCAGCTGAGAAGACTGGACTCGATACAAAGAGAAATAAAATAACTAATCACTCAAATCGCTCCTCTGCGGTATCAGTTCTTACAAAACAAGGAGTAAGTGAACAACAGTTAATAAAGTTAACTGGTCATGCAAGTTCTCACTCTCTTAAACCCTATCTCCAGATGGATCCAAAACATCATTCCGATTTAATAAATTGCATGAGAAATAACGAGCAACTGCCATCTGGTAGTGTACCAACAAGTAGTATTAATGCTATTGTAGAGTCCCCAAACCTTGCTATAAATGACTCCAACCAAAACGAGAATGCGAATAAAAATGGGATTATATATCAAAGCTGCACATTTAATATTGTTAATAATTATAAGTAGTTTTTATGTTTTCATTTTCCTATCTTCTTTTGGAATAAAATTAATTTATAATTCACCCATATACCTAGTTTTAATATTATTCGTTAAATAGTCTTGACGAATACCACTCAAGAAAAAAATTTTTAGGTAAAATTTTCCTCTTTTATATTCAAGTTTGTTGCTTTTTGGCAATTTCGCGATTGACATTTTTGTTACAAAACCACGAGCCGTTAGGCGAGTGGTTTTGAAAAATATCACAATAATAAGCAACAAACTTTCATAACAATCGGAAAATTTTGGCGGCAAAATTTTCTCTCTTGTGGTATTATATACGAAAAAACTATTTAGTGGAATGTTCCAATGACTGGTTCACCAAAAACATCTAGTACACAATCCAGCCTATAACACACATTGTTTAATGAACATTGATGTAATTCCTAAAATAATTTCTATAATATTCTTATTTAATTTCATCCGTGAATAAAAATACAGGAAGTAGGGGGCCATAATTTTAAAGTGTATAGAAGGCTCCGCTTCTTGCCTTAATCATAACGTTGACAGGTACAAATTAGACGAAACATAAATATAAATTATACACGAATTATAAACCTTTAGCGCAAACGGCTCTATAAATGATGAATGAAGTTTTGATAAGCATATTATACGCTTTTGAGACGGTGAATTTAAATAAATGAAGAATATTAAATAATATTAATTTGAACGATATGTAAATAAGAAAAGATAGATAACAAAAAAATAAAATAAATTGAATTAATCTATATCCTACTGATCTTACAAAAGTTTTTTTATGAATATTATTATTTTACCAGGAAAACTTTTTTTTTGTTTTCGATGCTTTGAAAATACCACTCGTATCTAGTATAATGAAACTTTATTCCAGTTTGTATTATTTAATTACATAATAAAAGTTAGTTGTTACAAAATAGATAATGAACACAATACAATTATAATGCCACTGGCTGAAATTCAGAATTTTAAAGTACGAGCCAAAACGGATCCTGCGGGTATTTGACATGACATGGAACATTGTTAAACAATAGGACGGACTGATATTAGTTTAGGTAAAGTTTAAAGTGTTATTTTAGACCATTATTAGAGCAATGTTGCCTGAATGAACCTCCAGATTGGTAATTAGGGAGTCGCAATGAACATACGTTAAAGTAAAATTTTGATAAACTTGATAGGGTTATGGATTATTCTGATTTTAAGCTTAAGATACGATAACGGCTTTAAGATTAACTTTACTTAAGCCAGTAAAATGCAGGGTGAAACAAAATTGTACAACCGATACTCTGTTGCTTAATGCCAGAGAGTAATAAAGTGTAAATTTGTAATGACAGGACCCATTAAGCAGGGTGGACAACTTTAAGGTTGCATTGTAAATTTCAGGTAAATTGCAATGATAGTTTTTAAAAATTTCGTATTTCAGACCTACACACCTCGAATCGGTCCTAAAGTAGGGCCACCCTAATTTGCATTCAATAGAAAGACGAGTTTGGTGAACGAAAGTAATGTGACAGCGGCGTTACTACAGTTTATTACAATAAAAAGTATATTAATAATTATAATTATAGAGATAGACAGATACTTGGGATATTAATTATTCTAATATTAAGTATATAAAAACTTATATAGAAGTAAGAATAATATGAAAATAGATAAATTGGAATAAATATTAATATTTATAAAAAAAAACTCCACAACACAACTTAATTTTTATATTTTAGTCGTCATGTTCCGAGTAGTCCGATGAACTATCGTCGTTGAGGTCCAGAGAAAAATAAGGGGCTCTACAGTGTTTTCTAGCATGTTATCAGCTTCCCATATTCTTTCTTCTATTTTAATTACATACTCGACGTACTTACTCCATTTTTCACAATCCACTGTCTGTATTTCCTTTTGCAAGAGGTTTCCGACGTCTCTCATATTAAAAGTGGTATTATGCTTTGCTACAAGCCCTTTTACTTGCGCTCACACCAATTCTATCGGGTTTAATTCACAGTGGTATGGCGGAAGGCGAAGTGCCGTTATATTTCGTTTTGAAGCGATTTCGTCGACAACAAATTTAGTACAAAGAGGTTTATTCAACTTTACAATCTCCAGTAGCTCCTTCTTCAGCATATCTTTATGAAATGGCTTCCTATTTAGAGTAAGTCAATGAATGATGTCATTTTTTTTTCCAAGAAGACGTTGATATTTTTTTGGATTTTCTTCAGTGCTAGCTGGCATTATCTATGACTATAACAGACCCAGGAGGAATAAGATCTAGCATTTGCTGAAAGTATTCTTTAAAGATATCAGCTTTCATGTCTTCATGAGTCCATTTTGATTTAAATGCTAGTAACCCGCCATCAACAAATCCATTTTTGCTACCAATGTGAGTAATTATTAATCTTTTACTTTTTCCCGACGGTGCTTTATTTCCAGTGGACCATCCTTCCATGAAAACTTGCCTCACGCTTTTTATATGTTTATTCTAACATATTTTACCAACGGTATAATATCCTTCATTTAACCAAGTTTCGTCCATATAATAGATATTCCTGTTTTCTCTTCGGAACTGTCTAACTACCCTCAAATATCGTCGTCGCCAGCAGATGATTTCGTCTTTCTCTATTAAAAGTGATTTTCTGTTTTGAATTCTTTCATAACAAGATTTCATTTTCTTCAAAGTTTTCCATAGTTTCTTCTTACACATGGGTGGAATGAAATCATCCTTCTTCACTTCAGACATTACTTTATCCAAGGTAGGTTTTTCTTTTTTTAAGTAAAACGAGTGTATGATTCTTCTGATGGCAGTCTTATCATTCTCGTGTATTACAGTTTCTTTTCGTCCTATACCTCTCCTTGCTGACCTAATGGGGCCGCGTTTATCCTCGTGCACAACTCGGTATATTAGACTGTGCGACTCCCGTCATATTCGAACACATTTCAACTATTTTTGCAACTCCGAATGTGGAATCTTGGTGGCGAAGAGCGTTGAACACATTGAGAATAATGATTTTCTCATTTTTAGAAAGCGCAGTTTTACTAATCCGCTTCTCAGCAACAAATTTAGAAACACTAACCATTTTCAAGAACGAAGTTTTTCAACAACTGCCGGAAAGTAACTAAACATTTCTAATTTTTGAAACAGTGCGGCAGAGGTTCTATAGTTCAATAATGATTTATTACTCTCTCGCATTAAGCAACATACTATAGTTAGGTAATTTTCAAGTATAATTAAGAAAGCTTGACGGCAAAGAAGTCTATTTTATCTAGTTTATAGTTCATCTTACCTAATTTACCTACTTAAATAATTACGGTTTTTTTGATTATCTACCAAGTCGGCAAAAAGGAACTAATATTAACGTCACTGCCATCACCAAGACACCGTTTAGAATACCCTTTAAAACCAATTAAAGTGCTGTCTAAAAGTATTCAGAAATCCATAGCCGAGGTAAAGCTGTAAAAAAAGTTATTCGTAGGGGAGAATTAGGCAGGCTGTAACAAAAAATATTTCACATTTTCTTTCATAGAACTGTTTTCACTAATCCAAATTTTTTTGCGGGAATTTCTACTTACATTATGTTGTGAACAAATCAATTAATTTTTTAACGACAAGCTTTACTCTAAGTATACCCAACCTTTGTTACAACTTGCCACGCCTCGGCGTAAAGAGTAACACTAATGTTATATTCATTTAAATACCACACGCGAACATAAAAAAACATTTCAAAAAATATAAATGGAGATTATTCAACATTTAGTATTTGAATACATTTGGGTATGAGTATTACTGAAAATATATTCACTGTCGGAATCGCAATAATGGCAAATTATATGGAAAGTTTCTGTCAGTGCAAACTTCATGTGACCAGATTTTATACTGCCGGCACCTAGTCCGCTGTGCAAACTAAACTAAAATATTGTTCTTCTGAGGAATCGTCTGATTCTACGTAAACTGTTCTTTTCACTTTTGACTTTATATTTTCTTCGGATTTCATGAACTTTCAACTATTTTGCTCTTCTTCAAGTGCATCTTTCTCTGGTGTGTAAGTAAGTAACGAAGATTTTGTGTTTTTTTCGACTTTTAAGGATTGTCTTTCAATGATCAGCTTTAGGAAGGGGACGGACAAACTCTGGAGAGAATGTAGTCTTACCGTTAGAAGTTATTTGCGAAGTAATTCCATTTAATCGTGATGTTGAAACAACGGATTGAGTTCAGCTATTTCAAAACAGTGAGGTGCTGTTATTGGTACATATAATCTATCACACTTGCCTGTAAATTCGACGTGGATATACCAGGTGTTTCTTGAGGTAGATGAGGTGACGTCGTGGCATCAGGTTATAATTCAGTTGTTTGAGAAGATGACGTAAAAAGTTCATCGTCACCGAAAATATCTCGAATGTTGATGAAATTGATATGCCAGAAACTTGAAAACATCTTGCGGTATTTACTGGAGGTGTTGCCAGTGGTTATCTAGTTAGCATATCTCTAACTAAAGGCGGGACGTCATAATTTGTCATTGACTTCCCGGGGTTGTTTTGGAGCCAACTGATATTAGTATTTTTTGAAGGGACTAAAATATAAATTCTTGTCCAATGGGAAGTGACATCATTAGCACCCCGTTTTGTTTTCCTTAGTATAGGTTAGTTCAGTTAGTGGGACTCACAATTGTCCAACAACAAAAGTAGGTATTTGGTTTTTTTCGATGGCGAAGTGTTCCATAAATTTGTAAAATTCTTCTACAACTGACTGCAAGAATGGGCCCTGGGAACCATTTCTATTAAAGTGGTATTGGAATTTTTTCCGAGGGAATGTATGGACTTATGTACAACTCTGTTTACTGCCTCTTTCAAGTCTTCTTTAGAGATAGGACCTCTTTCTGTTTTTTTAGTGTACGTTCTCATCCTAAACTATAAATCGCATATATTATGTAAGTACACGGAATATATTATAGCGGGGTAAATTGCAACATGTTACATTTTGCCCCGATCATATTGTTACAATCCGCCCCGGGATTGATTTTTTTCGTTTTGTTTCGGCAGATAAAAAAGTAAATATAAAATCATAGAAAACCTTCGTTAATATAATAACACAGGCTGCAATGAATCATTTGTGACAAAGAAAGTAAATTTCAGAAAGATTCGTATAACAGTTATTAGAAATCAAATTACGATGTCGATATTTACTTTTCACTTACTATTTCACAATACAGGGTGTCCCAAAATTAGTTGGCCAAAGGAAAACAGTGGAATCTGCATCGGAAAATAATACTAATTTGTTTAATGAACAAATATCGGAAATTGCCCCCTAATAGGGAATCAATGAAGATGGTATTTTTCAGATTATTCCCAAACAGTTGAACATAGAAACATGAATTTTTGGTATTTTAGTAACTTCTATATGCCGAATCTAGATCTAAAATCAAAACTGTCAAAATTTATTCATATACGTAGCATTGGGGGGGGGGGGGGGGGGGAGGAACAAAAACAAAAGTAGCTTCTTTTATAACTTAATGTTCTTCATTTTTTTTCTGGAATTATGAAAGTTAAGGGCTTTCTGGCGAAAAAAGGTACCCTTGATGTACTTCGCTCAAATGCACCATTTCTGAAAAAAAGTCCCTAACGATAACCCTGCTTACCAAGGACCGATCACATTCTTATTAAAACTTAGTAATAGGCCTTGAAACAAAATTGACATGTTTGATATTTGCCAGCTTGACATTTATTATGATAGTTTATTCAAAATTTTCTGGTATAATTGTGGTTAATTTTTCAATTCATTTTATTTACGGATATTGCAATGGTAATGCACATGCCGCTGTACGTGAATACCAAAGACGGTTTCCGAGAAGAAGACTGCCACATCGAATAGTATTTAGCCGTATCCATAGAAATTTAGTAGAAAATGGATCATTTAGGCGTTCCCAGGAACAAGGCCGGCCTATAGGAAATTATGATTTCGAGGGAGCGCTAAATAGAATTGAGGAAAATCCTCAAATAGCATTAAGACCGCTGAAAAATATTATCAATATCCTCAAATCAATTGAAAGTATCTAATATTTATTAGAATTGTTTTCACAAATAACAAGATAGCAGCACGTGAATTGTTTAAAAATATTTTTTTAGCCTGGAAGAATGATCCAAATGCAGGGACTGCATCTGTTTTATTATCAAAGAGTACATGATTTAAGAGCCGAAGATTTTCAACCTCGTGTAGAATTTTGCCAATGGATTTCCAACCACCAAAATACATTGAGAAAAGTTTTATGGTCGGATGAAGCAACCTTTTCAAGAGGCAAGACATTTAATAGCCATAATCCATAATATTCATTTCTGGGCTCAAGACAGTCCGAATGTGGTTCGAAGGACTAACTACCAACATAGATTTTCTTTCAATGTATGGGCAGGGATCATAGGAGAGGTTTTAATAGGTTCCTTTATTTTGCCAGATAGATTAAATGCCCATCATTATTTAAATGTTCCCCAAAATGAGCTGGCAGAATTGCTAGAGGATGTTCCTATACGTACCCGTTTAAAGATGTTCTCCCAGCACGATGGGGCGCCAGCCCACTTTGGCCAGCTTGAAGAAACTGGCTAAATGAAAAATTTGCCAATAGGTAGATAGGTAGAGTTGGTCCAGTAAACTAGCCAGCTCGATCGCATGATCTAAATCCTTTAGATTATTATCTGTGGGGCAATATGTGCAATACTGTTTATGCCAATAGCCCAGAAGAGCTTTTAAGACGAATTCATGCAGCTGGAAATCGAATTAAAGAAAACCGGTTCGAAATTCTTCGTACTACTCAAAATGGAAAACATTAACTTAGAAAAATGTAACTTTTGTTTTTGTTCCTCAACCCCCCAAATGTTACGCCTATGATAAAATTTTGATAGTTTTGGTTTTAGATCTAGATTCAGCATATAAAAGTTACTAAAATACCAAAAATTCATGTTTCTATGTTCAACTGTTTCGGAATAATCTGAAAAATACCATCTTCATGGGTTCCCTATTAGGGGGCTGTAGCTTGTAGTACTTGTTTATTACACAAATTAGTATTATTTTCCGATGCAGATTCCACTGTTTTCCTTTGGCCACCTAATTTCGGGACACCCTGCATAAACAATTTCTGAAATAACATCAACCACAATTTGTGTTGCTTGATTAACTACACATAACTGACCTTCACATGTTCCCTAGAAGCCTACATGTAACGAGGTGTTGTCAGCCTTTAAATGAGAGAAATATTTGGTGTGTTAGAATTTACCCCGTGTTACAACCTGCCCCGGTCTCCCCTACGCCTTGTGATTAAACTTTCTTCGCCATTCCGTTTGGACATTAAAAGTTACCTTAAAGATCACTACTTAATCCGTTTGGATTCATCACATCCGCAAATAAAAACCCCAATATTGACTACGTGGCATTAGCGAAATAGAAACAAAGCCGGCCCGATAAATATTTCGTCCGCGTACAAAAAGCATTCATTAGAAGCCTGGCGATCAGCGGCCATAAATTTTCAACAGCTACTTCGTGATTATGAAGACCATTTATTTATGCACGTTACTGACAGTTTCGATTAGTTCTTAACTATCAATTGATCTTAATTACAAGCAATTAAGGATGAATTCCGGGATCTTTTTGCTTTAAAGTCTTGTTAAGTTGTAGATAAAAGATGCGTGTATTTAATTGCAGTTGTATACACAATGTCAAATGGTTTGAATGATTTTATAAGAGCCACGTGCCTTGTTACTGATTTTAGATTGGTAAAAGTCTACAGGGTGTTCATGGGTCAGGGTTTATTAACGCGTATTATTAGTTTAGTCTATTTCAGAAAGGTGTAGTAATAAAATGGGAAGTTCCGCCCAGTTCGGCTCAATTTCGGTGTCGGCCATAGGCGCAGGTAACAGTTTAGTTAATTCGTTTTTGTTTTCATGGCAGTCTCGATGAAAACGTCAAAGGTAAACCATTTTTTATTTCCATCGCTGTGTTGATGTTTTTTCAATTTTAGGCCAATATTGCATATGAACTTTTTTATTCCGTATACGATTTGCAAACGTTTCGGTAAAAAATATACAGGGTGTGCCATTTAAAAAAAATAAATTTTTCTCATTTATTCAGAAACGTTATGTCCAATTGTTGTTCTGCTTTCACCATTTTAATTAACAAAACAAAAATGCTACTACTTTGATAATTTAACCGACTTTGTATCTTTAATAATAAAAAAGTTAGCAATGGTGCGCACTTGATTGGGTACACCCTGTATAGTTAAATCTGAGTACCTACTCGATAAATAACGTTTGCTTTAAAAGAAGTACTGGAATAAGAGATAGGTGAATTATTTTTTTTTAGATATCTTTTTGCCCAAAATGTTGTCTATACCTGCTACTATCCTAAAACTACTTTTCGGATATATTGACTTATCTTCATGTCCACAGCCTTATTGGAATAAAAGGTATTCATGTTTCACCCTTTTTCACAAAAAGATATAACTATTAATAAGGCACTCCACCCATAAAAACAAAACAAGACAAAAATCGGATTAGGAGTGGTTAGGTAAAATGACGGCACTTGGTTTGACATCAGACAACTTACAGACGTTCGTCTACAGTGACAAGAATAAGTAGATTAGTGTAGGGTTAAAATAAATGTTTCGTACAACATCACCATTAAGTTTTCTTAATTAAGGATTGGTACAGTTGATTACTAGGCCATCTTACTTGTCAAAATCAATTTAAAATTAACATTTGCTTGCTTTGTTAAGTAAAAATTATTTTGCAAACGCTCAAATATGGTCAGCAAGACAAAATAGTTTTATCCACCAACGTATTGTTTCGAACGAGTTAACTTTAATTTTTCATTAGGTCCAAGCTGCCAAAGTTGATCTTAAACAACAGCATCTAAAAATTATTTAATTTAAAGACCATTCCATTTTCCATTGACTTTTAAGAAAGTGCCTCCTTAAAACGTAGCGAATCCTTAATAAAAGATATACCTACACCTATGTCTTAATAATAATCAGAAAACATCAGTAGTACTGCCTGCTTCATTCAATAGGAGAAAATTCCACAAAGGAATCAATGAATAATTGCAAGTGAGTTAAAATATTTTCTTAAATAAAGCTTCTTTGTGATGTACATATTCGATAATAAATTATTTATTATGTTGCAACTTTAACATTGCTGTTTTTGCACTTACAATTTGCGTTTAGCCATTTAAATTATAAAAGCTTTGAAATGGATCTACATATTTCGGAATATTTTTCCACAAATTTCTCGCGTGATAGAGTTAGAGAAAGTTTATTCTTGTTACATTATTATTTTGACTTTTTGCAACCACACAAAAAAAGTGAAATAATTTAAATTGTATACCTTTTCAGCCACATTTTAAATTCAATTGTAACATATTATTAGATTATTCATTAAAATATAATTCCACATAACGCCAGCTCCAGAAAACTCTCTTTGCTTGTATTAAATATACGGTAAACTTGGCCTTAACAATATAATTAAAGGAAGTGATTTATTCTCTGCATTTCTTGGCTATTTGCGAAGCCAAAACCGAGATGTATCGACCATATAAATCTTCTACTTTGACAAAATCGTCTTGAGATCTTCTAAATATTTACTGTGTTGTATTGGCATAAGAGTTTACCGACAACTGTGCTTATACAGATATCAAAACATTCAAAACTCTAAGGATTTCGTAAAAAATGTAATGTTTTATTAGCGATCACCAATAATTCGACAATAACTTTAGAATATTGAGAACAGATTGGTGATTTGAGTTTCTTTTATAAATAATTTTATGGCAAATATTTAGCTGCCTTTGTCGGCTGCTATACTTCGTAGGATTAAAAACTAACGTAAATTACTTCCTTCGTACATGCATTCCTAGCAGAGCGCTGACTGAAAGCATTTTCCTGCAGTTTCCCTAAACATAAAAAATATACAATATAATAAAAGTGGCAAAAAGCAAACATTTTATGGCATTTTTACAAGACATTTACTTAAACTCCACTTTGTCTCCCAGCTCTAAATTTTTATCCTGCTGACGAAACTTTTATGACACTATCAACGCATCCACTGATGTTTATTATTTGTTTAGGCGACAAAAACATCGTTAATTTTATTTTATTGGGTTTTATGGAAGCCGCAGACACAATACATAAAAATAAACTTTTCGAAGAAAATGAAGTTAAAACGAGTGGAAAATTGATGGGATTAACTACAGTTTTATCGGGTTCCTTTGCGGCCATATGCGAAAAAGTGATATAAATTAGTCAGGCATAAATTTAGAAAATGTGTAACAAAATAGAGCGCCTTTTCTGTCAACCCGACCAAAACAGCTGAAAATTGGAACAGATAAAGTGTCGGCTCTCAGATTTAGGACAAGTTTATCTTTTAGGCCAAAACCTACTAGAAATTTCCTTATAATCTATTCCTTAGGTAAAAAAATTAGTACTTTTTGGGCATTTCGTAACCTTTGTCTTTTCACGTCATTTTGTTTAAGGCATCTGTCGATTCTTGCTACAAAGGATCTTTCCACATCTCGGATCATATTCTGCTCAGTTTTTGCGATAGGTCAGAGCTCTGTTAGACAACACTCACGGAAATCGCTGGATTGGAAGAAATGGACCAGTTAGATGGCCTGCAAGGTCGCCCGATTTAAGCAAACTCGACTTTTTTTCTAAGGGGTATGTAAAAGACCTTATTTATACGGAACGTCCAACAACTGAGCCGAACATGCAACAAAGAATAATCAACGCGTTTGAAACAATTACACCCGCAATGTTCCGAGATGTCGAAAGGTCCTTTCAAGCAAGAATTCTTAAACAAAATTGAAGACATTTTGAACATCTTTTAAAATAAATGCCTTACTGTAAAAATGTATTTTTTAAAATAACATGGTTGTGTTTCCATGGCTGCCTAGATCTTTTGGCTTGGTCAAACGTTATTAATTTTTCCACGACTTTTTATCAGCCCTATATAAAATCAACACACAAATAAGTCGAAAAGATGAAGGGAATGTAAGAGAAACGAACTTTTTAAACCGGGAAACTTTGACCCACATAAATTAAAAAAACACCTGTTTGAGACATCTTATGTTATTTGAATTTTCGCATTTCAACAGAATTGTCCTTTCTCTACCAATATATTTCCATAGATAATTTTTTTCATTATTAATATGCAAGAAAAACACAATATATATAACATAGAAAGTAATTTTTCTTTACAAATTGCGAATTGGTTTCGGGTAAAAAGTTGCTTCAAGGTACCATTTTTGTTTGCTAATTTATAAAAGTCTGAATTCTCTATTCCAACAACAGTCGCAGTCGCTAACACATTTTGTGGGCCTGTGCGACTACGATCGACGTCAGGGACTTTAATTCTTACGGTATCACCAATTTGGGCCGCAAGAAACTTTTTGTTTGAGGTTCGCAACATTTTTGTTGCTTCAAGTAGAAGATTTTCTTTTGCGGCTACTCGTTTTAAATAAATTAGCTCATGCTGTTCAGTCAGCACTTGTGATGAAGACGTGCTGGGCTCCGGATCAGTCAGTGCTTGAGATGAAGATGTGCTGGGTTGCGGATCAGTCGGTGCTTGAAATGAAGACGCAAAGACGTGAGGTAAAGTTTGTAAATTGGCTCCAGTGCTATTTTGGTCATACATATTGCTATCATTTGAAAGATGGTCATCAATATGGTCACTAACCAAGTTTTCTTCAAAAGTATTGATGTAATTTTCTAGTTGTTCCTCGGTTTCAATGTTTGTAATTTGCCCGCAAGGGAGATACGAAGATGCTATGCCTCTTTTTGGTTTAACGCCAAGCAGAGTTTCATATGGACTCTGGCGTATCCCTTCATGATAACTTGTGTTTTTAGCGAATTGGGCAAACGACATACCTTCTGACCATTTATTCGAATCATTATCGTGCATCCATGCAGTCAACATATTTTGTATGTCCTGATTGGCTCTTTCGACTGAACCTTGTGTTTGGCTATGACGAGGCTTTCCGTGCACTATTTTAACATGTTTCCACATACCGCATAGCTCAGAGATGACTCGGTTGTCGAACTCTCTGCCATTATCTGAATGCAATATAGCGGGAGCACCAAATATTAAAAAAATGTGAAGAGGGTGATATGCTACTTCTTCCGCTCTTTTGGTTTTTAATGGCCGTAACTGGACAGACTTCGTTAAATGATCTTGATATACCATTATAAATTTGTAATCGCCCCCGTTGTATTCAGAACTGACCATTGGTTTCACAACAATACCTTTTTTAGGAGCACTGTGTTTCATTTGACATTGCTTACACAAATTTAAATACAACATTATAACTTCATAAGTAATATTTTTGTATTTAATTTCTAATTCTTTAAGCATTTGTGTTCTTCCTCCATGGCCCGTTCTTATGTGAGTTTCGGAAAGCATATTAAACGACTCTTTATTTGTAACATAATACGGGATATTCGTTTCTCCTGGTTTTAATGGCACAATTAACTTTTGTTCGTCACTAACTTTTAAAAGGTCAAAACGTACTACCAATTAGGGTATGTAACTTATCAAAAAACTGATCACGATTCACCGTAGTAGCCATTGAACACAAATTATAATAACTTAGGTCTATCAAAATTAAATTAGCAAGATTGCACGCACGCTATTAAACCTTGCGTAAGACTGACGACATGCCCACACAACAGAAGCGAACTAAAGAAACCGCTAAAAAGCCAGTTAAAATCTGTCGTTTTCGACATTGACCGGAGCTCATTTGTGTTTCTCAACATACACCGGTAATACTCCGAATTTATAATAAAATTAATAAATGTTCCGTCTTTCACCAACTCATTTGATGTTTGTCGACATTCACCGGTGCATGTCACATGCCCAATTTCGGACCTTCACGGTAACATAAATATGTCAGAATCTTGACATTCAACTTAACATGTCGTCTGCCTGCTTGTTGCATTCGAAGGTAACGAGTGATTATTAATTATTTTGCTCAAGGGCGGCTGTGACCCCCCAGTATACATAGTGTAGCAGTAGCGTATAGATTAAATCATAGGGCGAATTTGCAAGAAAGCAGCGTTGTCACGTTGAAAACCTAAAATAATGTTTTTTGACGGTATGTAATATAAAATCCTGAGCTATCTTACTTTGAAAGCCTACTTTATATGGCCGCCTCCTACTTCTAGACACCTTCTGATGTTTCTTTTTACCCTCAGAGACACATTAACCAATACGTTTGGAGAATTATTAATTTCGGCAATTTTTTCTGAAATCCTTCGTTTAAGATCATTTATATCCTCAATTGGTGTTCGATAAATGGAGTTTTTTATAAAAGGCCACAAGAAGAAATCGCAGGGTGTTAAATCGCAGGAACGAGGTGGCCATATTTGTTGCGTATTTCGGCTTATAACTCTTTTTTCAAAAAATTCACTTAAAAAATTTAAATTTTCTCTGGTTACATGAGGTGTAGGGCCATCTTGTTGGAAGTAACCTTCCCGCAATTCATCATCGTGAAGCTCATTAATAAATGTTGTCAGAATTTCGATCCGATATCTCTCAGCTGTAAATGCCATCAAAGTAAATTGGGCCTACTATTCTTCTACAACTAATTGCTGCCCACACACCAACTTTTTGAGGATGAAGAGGTCTTTCTACATAAACATGCGGATTTTGCGTATTCCACATTCGCATATTTTGTGAATTAACATAGCCTGATAAATAAAAATAAGCCTCATCGGTTCAAAATTCATCAAAGCAGTCATGCATAGAGTAATTCCACACACCGCCTATTTTGTTTCCATTTCTAAAAAAACTTTCAACAATAAAAATTTTTTGTGCTTCACTAAACATTTTTACTGTAGAACTTTCAATCCGGCAACAAAGCTTCACCAAAACTTGATACGCTGAAAAATTAAAAAAAAAATAAAAAATTAAATCATATCCTGCAAATAGCACTTTATAATAGTCAAAAGACGACTCCCCGGAGAAATATTAGTTAAAGCAATAGTAACCTACCCTCAAATAACTGCAAAAATTACAAAATTTCTCCAATTTTTAAACTTTACAAATACACAAATTCAAATAAGACGTAAATGTCATAAAACAATCATGTCATCTTATCTACGCAGTACGGCCATGATGCTTTTAAAATGCATGGCCTCCCTTGAGCAAAATAATTAAAAATCACTCGTTACTTATATTGAAAGATGCTATTGATCATTTTCAAAGGAAATTTCCCTAGTGTCAATTTAACTGGAAATTTTACACGGAAATTTTAAAAAATTGATAAGTGGAAATTGCATCCGTTTTGAAAATTACATCTGGAAATATCCCGGGGATAATTGTCATTTTTGACATTTATAGTTTCAAAACATCAAATATATCAAAATCAACTTTTTAGCAACTACCTAAATAAAGTTTTATCAACTCTGGGAAATTTCCGATCAAAACCTAACACGTGCCTAAAATATTTCCTAATGGAAATTTTTCAAAATTTGGTCTTCAGCCAATTTAAAAAAAAAAAAAAAACATTCGTGCATTGCACCAAAGAAAAAATCCCTCACCCTGCGGGTTCGGGATTTTTTCAGGTGCAATGCACTCATGCTTTTGTTAAAAAATTGGTTTCAGACAGACAGATTGCCCAAATGAAAAAAAATGCACATTCCAGTTTTATAACTTTTCTTAAATTTATTTTTAAACGAATTTTATAAGCTTAGCAATTTTAACAGACGAAATAATTCTCTTGATTCTCCATACAAATTCGGAGTTTTATTTAAATTTATAGTTTCCAATTAGGGTCGAAATTTCTTGCCGTCTTGCCGATGTAAAGCGTAAATAAGCAAGTTTTGACAAAATGTTTCTGCTAATAAAAGTTGAGAAACGTTGATTAAAGTTTGGTTTTTAATTAGTTTGGTCTTAGCTTACTTTATTTGCCATAAGCCAAAGTTAATTCGTCGCTTTCAAATCCGAAGTTTAAGTTTGTTTTAAGTTTTATTAATTAGGTACCTTTATTTTTCAAAGGAAACTGATCCTTGTTAGAACACGGAATTTAGGACGCAAAAATGTGAAGTAAGTATTCGTTTAAATAGGTAAACCTTTTTTTATGAGGGACAGTAATTATTGCAATTTATATGAATTAATTCATTATTAATTTTTGAGTCATATTTATTCGTACGTTTGTCCGGGAGAATATAGATTTTGGGGTGTTGTGTGATTCGTATCGAAGGCAATAAAAGTACTAATTGGATAATGTGTTTCGTATGAACACATACCGAACATATCTTTTATAATTTACTCAATATTGTGATTCGTACCGGGCATCAGGCAGGTAAAATCTATGACTTATAAGGGATAGAAATAATAAATACTTGTTATAAATTGTCTAATTTATTTATATGAAGATTAAGGAATAAATACACAAACACGGACACAAAAACTATATATTAGGTATATCTAGTTGATGAAAATGATAGTTACAATAGGAATAAAAAAACAATTTCAACAAATTAAAATCAGGCCGGAGTGGCATTAAAAGAAATTAATTTTAATAAATGTAGTCTACTGATTTCTTTGGTTTTGTATCGGTTAATAGTTTTTTCGAAAAATTCTTGCTGTTTTTAACTTTATTATTGTGGATTTTTGCACGCTCTGAATTTTTTAACTTGCGTACTTATTTAAAATTCACTTAGTTTTTCCACAAATACAAAAAAAAATTAAATGCGCCTTGTACATTAAGGAATTGTAATGGCTATGAAATGATTCTATGCGCTAGTTGTACGTGCGAGTGTTGTTGACATTTTGGCCCAGATTTTAAGAAAAGCCGATTCCTCGGAAATATAATTGTCTGTTAAATAACAAATCAAGAGCGAAGCTATCTCCTACTTCGCTAGGATCCAAATAAGGTGATGCGATAGTCGTTCGCATCCATTGACCAACCAAGCTTGATTTGTCTTGGTACTCCATAGTCAAGCCTAATTTTTGCAGTTTTCTATACCAAGCTTGACTGAGATGAAACTTGCATCCAATTATTTGACCTTTGGGCCAAACTTCATTCACAGCTATATGGACGCCTTGTTTAAAGTCCACGACAACTTCGTTAATATTTATTGTAACGTTATATTTTAACCACTCGTCTTCTATTAATGAAAATAATTTACAATAACAATGACTTTGCTTACTTGGCAATAAACAGAAGAATAAAGGGATATAGTCGCCGTTAAAAATCCATGGATAGTGAATAATTGACAGAAATATTGTGTGCAATAATCAAAGTGCCATCAAGGTATATTCGATTTATTGTAGCAGCCATGCGCACATTAGTTTCACATGGAAAAACGATAATATTTTCATCTACACTGTTAACAAAAAGGAAATTTGCACCTTTACTGGCTTTGATGTCTAGTTTTGTAGCAGCTTCATAAACTTCATAAATGTTTTTTGGAAAAGACGGAATAACTTTTCTACGAGCATTGTATATGTAGTTCCTTACAAGTGCAACGTCACTGGCATTAAAGGTAGGCGGTAGGTTTTCTTGAAGAACTTTGCGAATAATTTTTGAAGGTTTCTCGGCAATATCTTCCGTAGCTTTTCTTTTGCAAGCTGTACTTATAATTTGTCTTTGAAGTGACACTACATCAGCTTCGTGGCAATGTTCTAATTATTCACACTTATTCAAGACAACATTTTGCTCGAATGGACCAAGGGTATAAATGGTAGCTTTACATTTGCGATCTACGCACAACCAAACATGTTCCTTACTTGTTTTAAGCACTTTTTTTAAATTATACTTATAACTATTAACAACTAGCATTGGCTTTCCATGGCTGCTTTCAATAAACTTGATATCCATTTTGCTGCTCGACATCTAACAAGAGACTAAAAGACAAGATGTAATAAAAACCTTCTTTGACATGTATATCATAATCAGGTACTAATGGCTAGTCAGGTGGCTGCCCAGTCTGGTAGGGTGCAGGAAATCCCAAAAATTACGGTACGAATCGCAATATGAAAAAATTAGTAAAAGTTACCATATGGGTTCATTTTACCTGAGCGGTACGAATCGCTATGTGCCCAGATTTTGATACTATAACTACCTAATTGTCGAACAAAAGCAATTTTGAATAGTAACTTCCCAGGATATTATTTATATTTTATATTACAATAATTTTACAACTCATTTTTTGTCATAACAACCAAATTCTGGAAACCCCATTAAAGTTTGTACCTGGTTCTGATGTTGTTATATGTTATAACACCTTAAGAAATAGAGATATATATTACTTCCTAATTAGTTTAATGGAGTAATAATAATACGGCCCTTAACAACACAAAGGATAATTTTATTATCTAAATATTTAGATAGATAGATAGATAGAAACGTCTTTATTTTTTAACTCGGCGAAGAGCAGCATTGCTGTTTACTTAACCGAGCATATACAATACAAAAATATATATTTACATATCAATACTTAAAGGAAAAAGAAAGAATAAGTAGTAGTAGTAGTAATAGTAGTACTATAATATGTTATATAATTATAATTATTATAATAATATAATAAATAAATCAGCTAAAGATTTCTTACTCATGCATAAAAAAAAACAGTTATTGCCGGCATTTTAATTAAAATATCAAACTTTTAATATTCACTAAGCAAGTGTACTTTAAACTTATTTTTAAAAGACAGATAACTAATATTTGTAAACTTGTCTCGAATTTCCGAATTAAATAATTTGGGAATCACATGAGAAAAGCAACGTTCGTAAAGGGCTGTACGGTGGCGTGGTATATTAAGTAGGTCATTGTGGCGAGTCTCGCGATTGTGGGTTGTAGAGCGAAATGACAGCTTCTCTCGCAGATATTGAGGAGTCCCGCTTTCGAGCAATCTGTGTAAAAAACAGGCCATATGCAATTTTAGTCTATCCTGAACGTTCAGCCATCCTAAGTCACGCAACTTGTGTGTTACGTGGTCTCTTAACCTAAGGCTGTAAATAAATCGAATACATGCATTTTGAATTCTCTGCAATCTACCCTTAGACTGAAGATCAAGGCATGGACCATAAACGATGTCTGCGTAATTGATATGCGAGAGAACAAGAGATTGGCATAATTGCCTTTTTAAAGACGTGCTCAATATATCCTTATTTTTATATAAATTTCTAAGAGACATGAATGACTTTTGAACTATCTTGCAGACTTGATTTTTAAATCTAATATTACTGTCTAAAAGAACTCCCAGATTTTTGTATTCCTTTACCGCAGGGATATTTACATTTGATATATTAAGCTTTAAGTTTTCATTCGACCATTCCCTATTTGGTCCAAAGAACATAACCGCTGATTTGTTCGGATTTAATTTTAGACCATTATTAGTAGAGTATTCGTAGACACTACTAAGACATCGGTTCATGCTTTCAGCAGCTGCAGCTGCTTCGCTGGGGGTAAAACTTATACGTAACTGTGTATCATCCGCGTATCTCTGCATGTCGCAGCCTACTACAAAGTTATCCATATCAAAAGTATAAATTAGAAATAGTAATGGCCCTAGAATCGACCCCTGAGGTACTCCCTTACTGATTAATATAGGTTCAGACAATTCACCGTCAATAAGTACACGTTGTGATCGACCAAAAAGATATTCTTTAAAAAAATGTATCGTGTTATCAGCAAATCCATAATAATGAAGTTTGGCACATAGAAGGCGATGATCTAGAGTGTCGAACGCTTTACTATAGTCTAACAGTACCAAGGCTGATGTCTCTCCGCGATCTGCTGCTTGAATAATATCATCTAAAACCTTGAGTAATACGCCGGCTGTGCTACAGTGTTTTCGAAACCCAGACTGACGCTAATGAAAATTAGGTTTTATAAGGGTGGTCCTTTATGAACCTAAAATTTTGAATTTTTACCTTATTATTTATTAAGTTGCATTCAGCATCGTTCTGTGGTGTGTGTGTGTCTTTAACTAGTTGACCAAAATGGCTACAGCTAACAATATACACGATTTCCAAGATAATTCAGGAAAATTTTTAGAGGTGAGCAAATCTTTTTTATATTTTTTAGAAACTTGACGATGATTATTCGTTTGGCATTGGCCCAAAAACTAAGAAAGTAACAAGGCACAGAAGCAACAAGAAATAAAAAAAAGCAGGAATTGGGCGAGGGCGATCGAATTTCAAACTCTGGCTTCAGTTTGAACTGCTTCCACTTCATTTAACCTTAAAGACGTGTGTTTTGGCTTGAGCCCTTTTGTTGTTGTACCAACACGGGTCGCAAGTTGAGCAATGAGGTTGGGATGTTAATTTTATGTGAAAGTTTTACTTATAAAGTCCATCCGAACATATTTCTTTTGACCTAATAACTGCAATATAAGTTTTATTATATTGTAAACACCCAAAGAAACCCCGTTCGATTGCCAAACCTACGTTTTTAAAGAATGTCTTGGTAAAATTACCCATATAAAACTGTCGATGAGCGTGCCAACCAGCGAAATCTACCTGGCTCCAGCTGGCATCACTGTTTACATTACTGAAATGAAATGAAATAAGGGGTACTGCTTTGTACAGGAACGGATTGTGTAGTTAAATGAGAAGCCATAATAATACCTTAGAGTAGCAATGTTTATTATGTTTATTTTTACCATTACCTACTTGTATTACATATATGTATATTAATCTATAATAAATACAAAACAAGTGTGAAAAGTTTGCGTACGGAAAAGGGCAACTTTTCGCACGCATTTAGGTAAAAGTAATAATAACAATTAATTTACCTAGTTAAAATTATATAAAAGTTATCTTGCTCGTTTTTGAGAAAATAATTTTTTGTGTTTTATTTATAATTAAAAACTGTTTTTATTGTTGTCAACGGACATGGAACAAACTGATTTTAGACATTTAAAATTAAACGAAATTCATCTTTTGTATTTTTCCGCTCAGAATGACTGTTTTCGATAAGGGAACTAACGTTATTTATTAAGTGTTTTTCAAGTAACAAAAAAGTAAGAGTGCCCTGCAAGGAACAACAATTGTTTAAGTAAACTTGACAATGGCATAACTGACAAATTTTAAACAGTGCATACGTAATTATTGGATTGTAATTGTTTGGAGTGTTTTTAAGACTTTTAAGCTATCAAATTCGTTTCTGATATTACAAAATGATTCAGTTTACAAACTCAGAAATGGCCGATAAGCATTTTGTCTATGGAATGGCCCACGGCAAATTCAGAGCGGCTAGACACATTTTTGTCAAGAGAGATATCCTCATCGCATTGTACCGAATAGACAAATATTTGTAAAAATAAATGAAAGGCTGTGCAAATGAAGCACCTTTCAAAGGTAACATGCAACAGTAAGAACAGTGGAGATGGAGGAAGCAGTTTTACACGAAGTTAAGCGTACCCCCGATACAAGTACACGCGAAATTGCACAACAATTAAACATTTCTCACTTTACTGTATGGCAGATTTTAAGGGAATATCAACTGTGTCCTTAGGACATACAACGTGTTCAAGCGTTATTACCTGCGGATTTTCCGCATTCCGCAGCAAGTTGTTTATTGTACTTGGCTTTTGCAACAGCAGGCAGCATCTCCGACATTTCTATCCCATATTATGTTTACCGATAAAGCGTGTTTCTCCCATTCAATTATGAACTTTCATAACAATCATATCTGGACTGAAGAAAATCTCCATAACGGCACTAAATTTCAATAAAATCGGGAAAATGATATTTAAAAAAATTACAAGAAAACGATTTTTTTTTTAAATTTTAACACCCTGTATATGAAAAACGGGGCAACTCTGGACACATGTTCACATAAACTTTCTTTCTTAAAATATCATAAGGAATCGCCCCCTTAAGTTACGTACCATACTTCTGAAGCACTCTCTATAATATGATGTAAATGAATCTTACTTTCACCCAGTGAACATTTTCTATAAATGCACCAAACACCCTGTATAAATGTATTCATTTATTTATCTTACCGCAGATGGCACTCAGCTCTGGGAAAAAGAGAGCAATTTCTTTTAAGCAACTTACTCCAAAGTTATCATCAGAAGAAGTCGCTTTTGCAGGAACAACGACATGAAATTCAGGAACATCTTAACTCTCTCCTCCAGAGCCACCACAAACTTCGCAACCGTTTCTCTCTAAAAGATCCAGTGATGCAGTCAGAAGTAAATTCTAAAGCTTTGAGGCAACTTATTGCTTCTAGGGTTTCCAGCGATAGAATACGGTTCTGGAAAAATTTTAATATGCAAGTTCGCATGAGAAATAATTTGGGTATTCTTAGGAGATTTAATCCATAGACAGGAGGAAGCTGTGGGGTATTACAGTCCGGACGATTCAGACAGTGATGCCAGTTAAGCTTTTTTTTCTTTTAATTTACATTAGTCTGAGTGTTTCCGAATTTAATATCCTACATGTCTTACCTGAGCTTAAGAGTTATAGGCTATTTAGACTTAAAAATTCCTAAATTTATATTAAATATAATTTAGATGACTCTTAAATTGCCATTAAAATTAAGGGTAAGTAGTCGCGCATCGCTAATAATGAGTATCATGTATTAATTATTTTTTGTTGATGGAGTAAAACATACTTTTATTTTTACATGATGCGTGTCATTGTTTAAAACGTGTAAAATTGGATTTAAATGCCAGATGGAATATAGTGCAAGGTGGTAGGTAGGTGCCACCAAGGGCCACGTGGTAACAAGTTAAGTCGTTCTCAATTTACCGATACTTTATTGCAGCGTTAAATTTGTCACAAAGATTTTATTTGGGAATGGTCAGATTTCACCAGCGATACTTACTGTTGTTGTTTAGCTTTAAAGTTATTTAAAATAAGGCGACATATTATTATAATAGAAATTGGCAATTTCAAAATTGATTCAATACAAAATGGACAAATGGTGATATTGAAATATCCATATGGATAGAAAATGTAGGGTGTAGATCTAATGCAGACGTTATAATAGTTCCCTCGTAAACGATAACAACTAGTGAAAGTTCTGATTTCATTTTTTTTAATGCAGATTTTAATTAAAATTCAAGAGTTTCAAATTTGACCATTGTTGCAAATATCCCGAAATCGTTGACCACCAACATAGCATGGTATCCGAAGTGAAATTCAACACCAAAATCAGTAAAGACAGGCTCGAACAAAATTCGTTAGGACCTAATTAAACATATTTATTACTTCATATTTAACATATGACAATAAATTAGGGTGTACTTTTACTAACAGATTGGATAAAGCTCTTTTAAAAAACGAGTTGGGTAACAAGGTGTATAATCACAATCAAAACAATTTTGATTTCAAATAGACACCCTCCAGATAAAATTTGCATAAACTGGCAATGCACAAATGTATGCTATATAATTGAACAAAGTAATTTTCAAGATATATATCATTCTTATGATAATATCATACTCGATAATTATGATAAATACATCTCTATGCCGGTGGTCGAATACCATCGGAATACAGATGTGGCCAAAGACATGGTTAAAATAAGCTCATAAATACGGATTTTTTTAAAAAGACAAGTCACTGGGATTTAGAAATGGGATTTTCCTAGGACATAAAAACAGGTATAATATATTCAGTTAATAGGTATGATAATATCGATAAAGAAGATGTTAGATTAGTTTATTCAATATGAGATTGCAAACTTTAAAAGTATAATACAGAGTAGCATAAAAGTCGCGCATATTGCCTGTAACTTTTGAATTACCTCGTATACGAAAAAGTGAATGAGACCCCACCAAACATTAATACTAAATCTTACTTGCGGATTTCTGGGAACAGCCATAAACAAATTTGTTCTAGACCAATAGTGCATGTTTTTACGATTTAAAAAGTTCCGCTTCATCGCTCCATAAAATTTTCTCTAAAAAGTTAGGATTTTGCCTACACATATCTTGTAAACATTGGCAAAAAATGAGTATTCTTTCAGTGTCACCAGGTAATAATGCTTGCACTGGTCGGTACTTATAAGGTACCTACAAACTCATATTTTTTTAAAATCCTCCAAATTGTAAATAATCTGAAACCACTGTCTCTTACCAAATCTCTACTTGAATTATTTTTGTGCGCTTCAAGATATGCCAATCCATTTACTTCTACTTGTTCACTTATTATAAACTGTTTTTTAGTCCTTGTCTTTATAAAAACTATTTGTTAATTCCAAATTTTCTATACAGCCTTAGAAAATACCTTCTGTCTGGTTGCTCACCTTCAGGATACATTTGACCGTATTGCTCGAGTGCTAGTACACTATTTTTTCTACCAGCAAGATACTCTTCTAACATACTGCAATGTTCTAAATGCGTGAACGCCATTTTGTAATATTTAAAAGCAAGAACTAGATAACTTAACGCAAAACTACGAAAATTTTGGCTTCGTTAACAATAATGGCTACCCAGAATGAGGACACTTTAGTTAATTCGTTTTTGTTTTCATGGCAATCTCGATGAAAACGTCAAAGGCAAACCATTTTTTATTTCCATGGCTGTGTTGTGTTTTTTCAATTTTAGGCCAATATTGCATATGAACTTTTTTATTCCATATGCGATTTGCAAACGTTTCGGTAAAAAATATACAGGGTGTGCCATTTAAAAACTATACATTTTCCTCATTTATTCAGAAACGTTATGTCCAATTGCTTTTCTGCTTTCACCATTTTAATTAACAGAAAAAATGCTACTACTTGCTAATTTAACCGACTTTGTATCTCCAATAATAAGAAAGTTAGCAATGGTGCGCACTTAATTTGGTACACCCGGTATAAGAGAATTATTTAATATGAATATATAACAATTATATTATTGTTTAAATATGAACTTGGTTTATTGTTAAATTACGGGTAGGCGGCGCTTTCCTTGCCTACCCCGACGAGCTGCCACTGACGCCTGAATAAAACGGACTCAAAACAACTTCAGTTTACACAAACTCAAAGTTAACTTACTCTTAATATATTTAGGGATATAAAAACTAGTCCTAATAAAAGTGGAGAATCACGCTGCTGCTTCTGTCCCAAAATAAAAGCAATCTGAAATGATTAATTCTGGTTATAACTACGACTAGCTCGCTGGCAATAAATACGATAAAATGAATGATATTATTTCTTCCCGGATATATATACATGACTCTTGGAGGAGCCCGGAACACTATTTATAAGGAAAAATTTAGTGGTTGTATTATTTTTAGTGTGACAAGGAATTGCGCCAATGAGAATGTTGACTTTACTTTTATTTAGGGCTGGAAACGACTGTTTTATGGGTTGTTTGCTTTCGGGTAATAGATATGGCTGCCTAAATGTAATTAAGTAGAATTTAATTACTTGTGGATGGGGTAAGATTTAGTTCTCCTGAGTAGTGTAATACCCTTTATTTTTAAGATGTTGTGTTATTGATATTATACTATTAAATTATGGATACTGATTTTTTTTTAAACATCCGGCATATAGTAACCTCTTTTTCAAATGTACCTTCACTATAAACTCCTTTTAAACGACTATAATGGCTTCCGTCTCTACCTTACAAAACAGTATTTATTACTTAAGCAAACATTTCATAACTTATTGGTTATTACCATGATTACATTACCCTAATCTCGATTAGCTAATCTAAAATAAACCCGAGTACAATTAAAATGCCTTGCATCCACCTTTTCTTATTTATGCCTGCTTATAAGGTAATTGACGTAGGTACTCATATTCAGGCATAATAAACTCTATATAATTAAATTTGATACGATCTTTCGCTAATCCATATTAATAGATTGATCGTTAAAACAAGCAGACCTTAACTACCTTGGATTACATTTTAGACAAAATAAGCAAAGGGTATTTTAATTGCAGTTTATAGTTTAGCCGTGTCAAATCAAAATGTTTTTCACTTCGGCGAACATTTGTAAAAATATTTGATCATACTGAAAAATTTTAATTATAGTCAAGAAACGACGCATGCAGTTTTGAAATTTTCCATTTACAAATATTGAAAGATCCAGCTTATTGTCTTTAAAGATAGAAAATTCTTTTGCCTTCTTGTAAAGTTAGACCAAAAAGAAGACCTGAACATTACTGAACAATGCTTTGAATATGCAGGGTTATTTTGTTATTGATTCTGCTCTGTGTCCTGCATATGTAGACATAGATATAAGTTAAATAAGTATTACTGGAATTAAGTAGCTTAGTTTAGGTTAGTTCTGTAAGTAACTAACATTATGGCACTCTACAGAGTAAAAAATATCCGCCTGGTAAAAATCATTTCAGGAGTGGTAAAAAAAGTAATGTTAATGTTGGAACACCTGGATAAACATAATTTACCACATTTTGGCACTCATATGGGACAAAAGTTGTTGTATTAAATTTGCCTATGAATTTAACTCTCTAAAAAGTTAATTTTGTTGAATGGGTGTTATTTATTCCATATTACACTCTCAGGAAAATTAAATACAAAAACAATTAATAACACCATATTAGCGTGTAAATAAACCCTGCTAGAAGGTTATTTTACCACATTGAGTGTAAAACTTATTCTTCAATTGTTTATTTTACACGGCCCCGGGTAAAAATACCTAAACCCGTGTTACCGAAAAGACAGGCGGCAACAAGTGGTGTGAGATTCTAGGAATTGACACATGACGCCGACGCTACGTGCAAATTCAACTTTCAAGTCAGTCTGATTGTGCTCTTTAAGCGAGATATAGAATATTGTTATATTTAAATAAAAATATACAAACAAAGCAAAGTTCTGTAAAGTGCCAAATGAGAGTGCCTTTTATGAGGATCTTGTTAAATTGGGTAAGCATATTAACAACATTTAATAGAAACCTTACTAATAAGTACGCCATTTTTAAGAAACCAAGTAGGTATTTACATTGTTACAGTTTTCCTTTTAGCTTTTAAATTATTCTGGTATAAGCTTATAATATAAATGTATTCCTTTTTTATATAAATACTTAGGTACCTACCCACATATTTTACTTCATAGATTTCTCAATAAATATACGATTAATATAATACTCGTCATTTTCATTATTTTATATTGTTCCAAAGTATACTTTTATTTAGTTGTTTAGTGTTCGAAGTTCGAAGTATCCATATATTTAATATGTTATTTGTTTTGTTAAAAGCCTGTTTACATTAGGTGCAAAAAATGTCATGCAAAGTATTGCTTCTGCAAAGAATTGCATTGCGTAACCGTTTACACATCATGCAAGTAAAGGATGCAAGCATTTTAATAACCAGTTGTATTAATCAAATCAAATCAAATCAAATCAAATCGTTTATTTTCCCAAAAGACAATATATAATAATTGTAGGGGAATAGTCAAGAAGAGCTAAACCTAAGATTTACAAGCTAAATAGAGTAAAATAAATAAATAAATAAAAAAGATACAACATATATCTATGTAAACACACTTAACACACATTTGACACTTTTATGACACACGACTTAAAAACTCATCTATGCTATAAAAACACTCAACAATTAGATAGGTCTTTAGCTTATTTTTAAAATTCATAAGACTAGGAGAACTTCTTATATCCTCAGGCAAGTGATTAAATATCCTAACACCAAGATTACGAGGAGAATTGTATGATATAATACCTCTAGCATTTGGGATGCAAAAGTTATGTCTATTCCTTGTTGCGAAACCGTGAATGTCCTTATTCTGAGTAAAATCACTTTTATTACAATATATAAATATAGCTAATTCTAGTATATGCAAACAAGGAAGAGGCAATATCTTAAATTTTCTAAAGAGGTTTCGGCAACTATGCCGACCAGGAACACCTGCTATACATCTTATAATTCTTTTTTGTTTAATAAAATCATTTTTACTTAGTGTAGAAACACCCCAAAATTCTAGCCCATATCTTAGGTGTGATTCAACATAAGCATAGTATAACATCACCAAATGATCTTTGTCTAAAATAGATCTTAAATTTATCAGCAGATACTATGATGAATTTAGTTTAGCCGCAACATGCTCACAATGATCCCTCCAATTTAAACATTCATCCAGACATATACCGAGAAACTTGATGTTACGAGTTTGGCATAAGGACTTATTATCGATACGAAGATCTATTCTTTCTACCTGTTTTTGTCTACTGTGGAACCTGACGAACCGTGTCTTGTCAACGTTCAAAAACATATGATTATGTCCGAACCAACTGGAGAGCTCAAGAAGCGCATTATTAGATGTTTGTTCCAGAATATTTGAGAACTTATTCGCATTTTAATAACCAGTTGTATTAATTACTGAGCACGTTTGGAAATAACGAAATATATTAGTTTACTATGGCTTGGCTTTGCTCCGCATGGATCAATGGATGAATTGATTTTTTTATGTTGGTACCTGTGATTTCACACAAAAATTGCATGCCATGTGACATAAAAATAGCGCGTGTTCTAATTTGATGCAATGCAAAGAAAATTGCAACAGCTGATTGCAAAGTCGCAAATGCGCATGCCTACAGGCAATTTTTTATTGCATTGCACGTGCAATTTTCTAATGTAAACAGGCTTTAAGCTTAACAATGAGGTACATTAAACGAAGATATATGTATGTTTATTTTACTAAATTGTTAAACTATATAATATGTGTGCCATTTGGTTCAACTAGTTATAATAATAAGTGAAAAAAAAATCACAGGGTTTTCCAGTTCTGTTGTAACCATCATTTTGTTTATAAATAAACAATAAATAATACTGAATATTTTCATTCATTTAACAAACCTTTTCCAAGCAATCTGAAGATTTATATATATTACTACTTTCGGCTTTGATTAAGTCATTCAATCATGTATCAAACTAAGCAGAGGTTAATAATGTAAAACATCTTGAATGTATAATTTTTTACATTTTAATTATAAACGCCCGGTTAGTTTGATACAGGATTAAATGAGTAAATCAAAGTGGAAAGTATTCTAGCCCTGGGTAGATTATTTTATTACACTCACTATAGTAAAGTCACACCTAAATAAAATAAAATTTACACTACAATAATATGATATTTACACTAATTAATTACAAATTACCATTAAAAAATGGTTTACTTACACCTCTCATTATTTCTTTTACACCCTAGAAGGATAGGTTTACAATCCATGAGTTTAATTTACACACGATAGTGTAAATGTACCTACCCATAAATTGGAAGAATTAACACTCATCAAAAAGTAAAAAAAAATTCAAAAATATCTTTTTTACCAGATATACTGATTGGTTAATAAACCCCATTGAGTGTGGTCCTATATATGTACCACCATTGAGTGTTAAATTTAACACTCAATTTTTTACTGTGTACAGAGAGGTAAAACATTAAAGGTATAACTCAGAAGCTCACCATTATTTACTTATTTTTGATTTCACAAGAATTTTATTTGGATATGGTAGCTGAAACAGAAACAGTTTTTAAAGAATATGTAAAAATGGAAATTTATCAGAGAAAGAAGGACACAAACGTGCTATCCGGTTAGGTGTAATTATCCACTGTGATAACAGTCCTAAATATTTAATTTAAATTAAGTAGTGCTTACTCTCTTTGTAATAAACTGTCATAATTAGTTGATGCAATTAAATGTGTTTTAAAATAAATAAATAAATTCTTATAGTTTTTGTTTTATATCCTCGCTGATCTTACCAAAGGGCGCAAGCGACATTTTTCTCGATTGTGAGTTAGGTTCATCAAATGATTAGGTTCAAAGGTGTCTATGATCTGATAAACTGGCGAACGTCCAACTCTACCAATTCTAAAGCCGGCTCCACATTACATGGCAAACTAGGCGAATGACAAAGACAGGCGATTAGTACATTTTTCCTTGTCAAGTGGCATGCGCCGAAAATTTGAATAAACTATCTAACACAACGCTGTACAATGAAATACCCGGTATAAATACAGGGTGTCATTTAATAAGTGTGTAAGTAACAGGGTGTCCAAAATTTATTTTTAATTTTTGTTTTGCGTAAATAATTTTTAAAATATTATCTATATTTGGACGAAAATTGGCATCTAGGGGTTCTTTGAAATTAGAAATTTGAATTTGATGTTAGTATGGCTCCCACTTGTAGAGGGCGCCACCTACGTGTGTTTTACTCTTTTGAGGAGTCATAACTTTTTATACGTACTCTTATTACATTTTTAAGCAAAAAATGGATTTCTTCATAACTTTTACATGAAAAAAGCATCGTTGGTAGAAGTCGCTACGAGCAATCGTTCTCGAGAAAAAGAATAATAAAGAAATAAATGGCTTGTATTTGCATATCGCTATGCCCATAGGTAAAGTTTGATAAAATAGCATTTATCTCCTAAACAAAGCCGAAATCAAAAAATTATGAAAATTTATTTTGCATTAGCCAATAAAGTGCCTACATAACAGTGTTAACGAAAGAGAAAACGCCAGTGGCGTACATATTTTTCTTCCTATTAAAAATTGTAACACGCTGTATTTCAAAAATGAAGGATTTGCAGACCCATACTTATATGAACTTCTCACCTTATAACTAACTGAGGAATCGTCCTGTAAAATATCGGACACTTATTAAATAACGCCCTGTATAACTAAGGACGAAAATATATTTTTCCCTCTCGTCCAGCACCTAAAGTAATAGTTTATGGTCTACGGTGTTTGCATGAGGCAACATGCCGATCTTTTTTTTATTCATAAATTTACACTAAGTTTACTTTTTTTCCAACATTATACGTAATTTAGGAAAATCACTGTTTTTCAATTTTAGTGACTTTTGAATTAGAAATTACTTGGAATAGATTTGACAATATTAAGTTTGGTAGGTATATAAGACTTTTAGTTAAAAAAAACGCACAAAACATAAATAAATAATATGAAATATTTTCTCAATAACTTGTCCTGTAAGTTAGGATGAAGTCAAGTGTTAAATGTAGAAATCCAGACCCGATATAATTTTATCTCCCCTACGGACCGGAGCTGTCATATGCCGAAGTCCAAGATTGAAATCTATTAATCAGAAAAGTAAATACCCTTCCGATACGTTGTTGCCAAACTGAAATTTAATATACAGTGAGTCCCAGAAGTAATGTCTGAATTCATTTAAAATTCAGCAGCGTGCTTTTTGAAAAAAACCCGTCGATCTTTATTTCGTAGTGTGCTTTCTTTTATGGCAAATTCATGAATACAGGGTAGCCCAAAAATAAGTTACGACCATCATTTCAAGATTCTCAAATGTCTATTTCTTATTCCATTTTTGAATATGTACCATGTCCTATACCTAAACTCAACAGTTATCAAAAAAAATTACGATTGAATATATCGACAAGTAAGACCTGTTTATTTAAAAAGAACAAAAAAACAAACCATATTAAATGTACGCTATTTTCGGAGTTATGGCATGCACTTCTCTTTTGATCTTCTCTTTCAACTCCTGCAGATTGTTTGGCCTGACAACAAATACTTTCGATTTAAGGTAACCCCGCAAAAACAAGTCCAGCGGAGTTAGGTCTGGCGACCTAGCAGGCCATTTGATAGGTCCTCTCCTTCCTATCCACCGATTGGGAAAGGTTTCATCAAAAATGTACGCACAGTGGCAGCATAGTGCGGAGGAGCTGAAACATGAGTTCTTCGTCAGAGGAGTCTGGGTCCAATGGATTCGGAAATAAAGCCACTAATACTGGAATTAACTCAAGTTGGAGAAATTCGAGGTATACTTGTCCAGTTGAAGACGGTTCAAGGAAAAATGGACCAAATACTTTTCCGCGCACTATTTCACACCACACATTTGCTTTTTGAGGGTACTGGCTGTGAAGCTCCATCATCCAATGCAGATTTTCGTTTGCCTAATAACGGACAATTTTGTCTGTGCACACTACCAATCAAACAGAACGTAGCTTCATCGGAAAAAATAATATTTTTTACTAAATTATTATCTAGATTGCACATATCTTGCATGCGTTCACAAAACCCATTTCGCCTATCGAAATCATCTTCAAATAAGTCATGCACTGGAATAACTTTGAATGGGCGATCTCTGTGCAGCGAAACTTCAAATTGTTCATTTTAATTAAGCAGGACGACCACATTTAGGCAAATCTCTAACATGACCGAATTCTCTAAATTTAGTCTCTATTCTACTTGCCACCTTTTGAATTATAAGAGGACGATCAGGATGTATTTCATTGAATAATTGAGCTGTTTCTATTTGAGTACGTGTTCTATCACCAAAACCAACCATGCATAGAATTTCAATTTTTCCGTTCCGTTAACTTCACCATTGTGAAAACCGTAACTTTGCAGCTACGCTTGACAATTACTTATTTGAAGTAAAATTGTCATACAGTTTCTTTGGGACTAAACGGTGACAAGGCAACATTCAGATATACCAGAATTAAGAAAAAAACAAAATAAACACAAAATGGAATGTTTTACTCGATTTACAAATAAATCCTCAGAAATACGATCTTACTTTATTAATATGTTCAATCATAGTTTTTTGTTATGTTGAGTTTAGGTATAGGACGTGGTACATAAAACGTACTTAGAATTAGATGCAAAATTCAAAAATGAAATAAAAAATATATGTTTTCATTTCAAAAAATGGAGTTGATGCTCGTAACTTATTTTTGGGCTACCCTGTATAACGCTCCCCTGAATTTTAAATAAATTTAGACACTACTTCTGGGACTCACTTTGTGTTGTTATACAGGGTATTTCTAAAGTATCTGTACAAAATGCTATCCCAACTTACTTTAGTCCTAAACGTGATAGTTTCCGAAGGATTTTTCTTCTAAAAGGAATCTTGGACCAGTCCTAAGCCTGGGTAAGGTGTGAAGGAAGGTTAAAACAAGTTTCACTCAGTAGGTACGCAATAAAATATTTAAATTCAATTATCTCAGAAATGGTTGCAAGGAGCGAAATCTATAGATACACAGAAAAAAGTAATTTCTAAAATTAAACATTGTGCTTCTTTAAACGTGTTTTAAAATTGAATCTGTTGATTAAACTCAATTATTATTAATTATTAAGTCTATAAATACATAGTCATCATAAAATGAATCATTATAAATGTACATTTAAAAATATATTTCTTTACATTTATATTAAAAATGATTGACTGTAACTAATTCAAGACTATTAATGAAAGTATGTATACATAATCAACATAAAATCAATCAATATAGTTATAGTTAGAGCCGCGGTGACAAAAATGTCTTGGAACTCCCAAACGGATGAGAATCACGTTTTTGTATAGTTCGAGTGTCGTTCTCGAAATCCGTGTTGTCGAGTAGGGGTCTGGCGCTCGGCGGTGAGCGGCTATAATATTTTTTCCAAATATTGACCAGCGGTTTAAAAAAACATTTTGCAAACGGATGAAAATTACTGGAGGGCATCTAGGCAACCCCCCAATTACCGGAAAAATATTTTCATCCGATTTGATCTTTGCCGTAACCTCCAGTACAATTAAATAGACCCAAACTCCGAAATAAAAAAAAATCAGCCGCATGCATCCAACCGGACTAAAATGAATCGTTATTATTTATGTTATTAAAAAAAAAAGTTTTCATCCAAAATGAGCCTGGCTAAACTATGCCAAATAACAAAAAACCTCGCCAGCACGCGTGATTTTGATCCCGGAGTTCTGCGTAAATTTTATGCGAGATTTAGATGGAAGTTTCGTAAACTTATTTGTCTCTGGTTTAAAAATATAAAAAAAAATGAAATGCTCCCGAGAGGCGGTAAAATGTTGAGTGACTATTCAATGGTAAGTAAAAATTTTCATGCATGTTCTGGAAGATCTGGTCTTGGCCGCAATAAATTTGGATGAAAATAATTTTTCGATGTTCTGTAGGTGTCAAAGAACCTGTGTGCAAATTTTCATCCATGTTGGAATTACTTTATCAAATTTTGCCCATTTAAATTTTGAAAAACTGTTATAAAGCGATGGCGACACATGGAGCAAAAAAAATTTTTTTACATATTCTCAGACACGAACTCTAGCTCCCTGCCCAATTTCAAGTTTAAATGAGCAAATTATTTTTTCCCCCTTTTTTCCATTTTTTTTGAGCTCCTGGAAGAGCTCTTTGCAAAGATCAAATCGGATGAAAATATTTTTCCGGTAATTGGGGGTTGCCTAGATGCCCTCCAGTAATTTTCATCCGTTTGGGAAATGTTTTTTTAAACTGCTGATCAAAATTTGGAAAAAATATTATAGCCGCTCACCGCCGAGCGCCAGACCCCTACTCAACAACACGGATTCGAGAACGACACTCGAACTATACAAGAACGTGCTTCTCATCCGTTTGGGAGTTCCAAGGCATTAGGTTCGTTCCAACCGCAGCAAAAACCGCTCTTAAACGGTCCTGCGCATGCGTATTAAACAAAATGCGTTCCAACTGTGAATTGACGATTCATAGAACGATTCTTTAAGTGTTCCAACCAACCTTGTTACCGTTCTAGAACTAGTTCTTGAACCGTCCTTTCGATCCCTGGCCATACATTGGAATCGTTTGGGATGACCTGCGCAGTAAGGTTTTAGTAAGCTGGGGCTGACCATTAGTGACATTTCCATTTGTTTATTGGTGGTTTTTGTTCGTAAGATTTTTAGTTCGACTGTGTACTTTTCTGTTTTATACTGCCTTAATTTGACTTTGGTTTATTTTTACTATGAGTGACGAAGGAGATAGTGAGGTTATGTTCACGTTATAATTATTTAACTCGATACCTAAATCGGTTCACAAAATCGTTCCAACTCGTCTATATTTTGCACCATCACGGAACTGTAATCGTTACGAGTGATCCCAATAACCGTTCGGGGACGATACCAATTAGTTGGTTGGAACAAACCTATTTTTGTCGCCGCGGCTCTAACTACTACTACCCTTCCGTTATTATTTAAAGATATATGTATTTCTATAGATTTGTATTCAAAAACTAATTCAAAACTATTAATATAACTTTTATATGCCTAAAATTATATAGTATAATAAATTTTAACTAATGGTCCTATAACAAAATATTCAGTATTTATTACCAAATAAATAGTTTAAAAAGGCCAAATCTTTAAGTTAAAGAATCTGGGGAATCCCGGTGTGGTAAAATTTAACGAGTTATTGCATCAAACCAATCAAAACGTTGCTTATAGGTACACGTGATATGATGTGATGGTGTACTAAATATCGTTCGCGTCCGTACGTATCGGTCCACACCCACAGAAGCCAGAAGCCAGAAGTCGGTTGTGTGATGGTATATGCACATGGGTGAAACTCATAAGGGTGACCTCGCAACAAAAAAATACGTTACTAAACCTAGTTTGAAGAGTTTGACCCACCAGTCCACTAGAGGGCCACGAACGGTTACAACCATGTGCTCTTTCCGACACATCATAGAGTGGCTAATTAATTTGTAGCCTCTCTTATCATAATAATCTATAAAAAGAGACACACGTTGTTAAAAACCCAAAATAAATTACGCAAACTCTCACGTAGGTGTTATATTATGCTCTTGTTGGATAAAAAAGAAGAAGAAAAGGTCTGTGAACGTGCTATGAACTGTGAACCCATAAACGAATTGTTAATGATAGGAACTTGATTTTTTAAAATTTTTATACTTATAATAATAATAATAAGCTTTATTGTCTAACAGATCTACATCCATTAATAAGATAATTTTATGATATAACGCACAACAAAATATTAAAAACACATAATAGTGCAATAGTGCCATACTACTAACTACAGAAAAGAAACCTAGGATTAAGGTATTATAATAAAGTTCCTAGCCTATCGCCGAAAGATAATGATCATAATGATGAAAGTAAAAGTGATATAAACAATATATTATATGGAATAAGAACAATATTACAATAATTTGTTTTTAACTAACGGTATAAACTGAGCATGGGTGCAGCCATTCATATCAATGTCTTTGCAAGGAGCATTAAAAATGCTCATGGGCTGAAAGATTGGGCTTTCTACTAAGAAGTTAGTGGATAGGATGCGAATGTGAAACACAAGAGGGTCTCCAATTGCGCGAAAAGGTGTATTAAAGTTAAGTTGGCATAAAAACCCGAGCAGTCAATAAGTAATCTACATAATTTAAATATAAACTGATATAACATAATATATCTGCGGATAGACAGGGAGGGTATCTGATGTCTATTGAGGAGAGCATCATGATCAGTTCCACTAGAAGGAAAAGCTCTGTCCGTTTTAAACCACAGGAATTTAACAAATCTGCACTGTCCGTTTTCGATTTGTATCGCATATTTGTTATAAAGCGTATCCCAAAAGAAACGCACATTTTTATTTGTTAACAAAACAGATTTATTTCTTGAAATATGTCAAAACTTTACTGGGATTAGAAAGAATACATATCACGATTAAGTGCGAAACACAATATCCGACAAATATCCACCGTGGCTTTGTTGGCAGGCCCTTGCCGTTTTGACAAAATTAATGATGACATTTTCACATATTTGTAGACGAATTTCATCAATGACGCATCGAATTTGGTTCTTCAAGTCAGGAATTGCGGCTCGCTTATTGGCATAAATACGAGATTTAAGAAAACCCTAAAGAAAGAAGTCGCACGGTGTTATATCGCAGGATCGTGGTGGCTAATTCTGATCACCATTGCGAGATATGACACGACCAGGAAATTTCAGTCACAAGAAGTCTATTGTTTCACGCGCAGTGTGACAGGTCGCTCCGTCCTGTTGAAACTATAAGTTTTCCACATTAATTCGGTATAATTCAGCCCACAGAAACTCTTCTAACATTGCACGATAACGTTCGCCACTGTTAGTGCAGATCCAGCCTCGTCTTCAAAGAAGTATGGCCCAATTATTCTACCGAACCAAAAACCGCACCAAACGGTGACTCGTAAAGGATGCATTGGTTTTTCGTGAATAACACAGGGATTCTCTTCCCCCCAAATTCGACAATTCTGCTTACTGACGTATCCATTTAATTGAAAATGTGCCTCATCACTAAACAGGATTTTCTTCGAAAAATCTCCGTTACTTGCCTCGTTTTCCAGAATTCAATTAACAAATTCACGGCCCAACCCATGATCTGCTGGTTTCATTTTTTTGGTCAATTGGATTTTATAAGTACGCAAATGCAAATATTTTCTAAGAATTTGCTGCATACTGCCAACGAACATTAACAAGACAAGAAGGGTCACACTCTGTCGGAACCTTGATGTCCTGCTTACACAAGCGCGCCGACGATTTCGATAAATTCCTGAGGCAGTGTCCCTGTTCTTGCTTATACGAGGTTGATGCAAACGGCTAGCGATTAAAACGAATAAACGAGGGTGACTTAAAAACATCTAGTAATAATTTTATTGTTATTGTGTCCTATTCTGCTTTGTGTGAATTAAAAGAAAAATGGGGAAATCGTCAGGTTATTTAATTGGTAGATCTTAACATAATTATAAAAAGTACTTGTAGTAAAAATTAAGGAAAAAAGGAAAGTTTCTTCCAAAAGTAACAATGTAGGAAGCTACAAACGAGATTAGTAGGTATAAAAATTAACAATCAAATATTTGCAAATGCTATCTGAAATAGGTACTTATTCTAACTACCTTATTATTACATAAAATATATGCAGGTTGTTTCAAATTCGAGGCCATCAAACAGTACCTACT
The DNA here is from genome assembly GCA_963920685.1 of Polydrusus tereticollis. Taxonomy (NCBI): domain Eukaryota; kingdom Metazoa; phylum Arthropoda; class Insecta; order Coleoptera; family Curculionidae; genus Polydrusus; species Polydrusus tereticollis. Next base: position 123,842,151 of record OY987329.1, read on the forward strand.
TACTTAACAGTAAAATACGGGTAGGAGTAGTTATACTCTGGGAAAACAAATTATCGCGATTTGTATGGAAAATTGTGAAAATCGATAAACGAACCATTCTAAGCCAAATGCGTTTAACCAAATGAGTTAAAACCTCTGAATTGCTGTTCGATGCCTTTTACAAATCTTGTAGCCCGTTAACAACTCAATTAAATAATGTATTTAAATGTTCTGAAATAAAATTTACAGGCAGCTTTTTAAAGATGTTTTAAGATATTTAATTTTATGTTAGGTTTTATTGATTGTTTCAAAGAATATCTTTTTTTTATATCCCGGTTAGCAAATTTAATTGTAAAATAAATACGCACCCTAATATATAGGTTTAAAAAATATTTATGAGGAAACTCTTTACAAGGATGTGTAAATAGTACATTTTCATATAATATCTTAAGGGTTGCTCCAACGTTCTCGTGGCAACTAATTTTATTAAAATTTTCAATAAAAATTATTTCTAGCTGTTTGACATATTCTACAATATTACTAGGAGGTACATTTAGACCTCCATAGTTTTTAGAAGTCGAATATGCTTTATGCTCTAGAAATACAGCAGCTTCTTTTGGTAATGTCTTTTCATCATTATACTTTGTGCAAGCACTACAAGAGTGTTGCAGCAAGCATTTCCTTAATAGATACCCTGTAATGTAAACTATAGCATTTCCGTCCGTACTAGAAAGATTTCTATAGTTGCATGTAAAAACTTTTAAAGAACTATTATTTGTCAATATAGGTACATCGATATTTTTATATTCTTCTAGAATATCAGGAGTTACATTAAGCAAAACTGTATTAATATCTTTGATACAATTGGAACCTTCAACCTCATTAAAATATTTTAGAGAAAATAATTTCTTGAATGCCCTACAAAATTGAATTGGGGTTGGATTTCTCGAGTTTCCGCAACAATTTCTTACCAGACCAAAAAAATTTTCGATACAATCGTGATTAAGGTTCCTTGTTAAAAGAAATGAATAGTTCTTGCATTTTAAGGTTTCCCATAAAGACAGACTAGAGGTAATAGTAATTTTCCAGCCATTTATAAAATGCATAGTATTATTTATACATTTTTCCACGTATGTTACCTTTCCATCGTTCTGTTTTACCTGTACTAATTTAATTACCTGTAAGTCATCCAACAAACATTTTATTTTTCTAAAAAGTGCAATTGTTTTTCTGTGCCCATAAATGCGTTAAAGTTGTTAAGATGGGACGAGTTTAACAAATCAAATAAATCATTTGTTGTTTGTAGGAATTTTGCAGTAAGCGTTGCTTCTAAAGGCAAAACCTTAAAATGTATGTAGGTATATAGGGCAGCTGAAAGAGAGTGACTAAAGACTTGCGAAGCATATTTTACCTTCATTTTTTGAAAGCTATTAGGAAACATATGCTCGTCAGTAAGTTTAGGACAAAGTCGACACATTTTTTTTTGTCGTGATCATAAAAAATGTCTAAGTAACTTTCGTTCGTTTGTGGCATTTTATTGCAGAACCAAACACAAAACACTACGTAAATGTTTGTTTTATTTGTAATGGAATTCACTCACGCCGACACATAAAGACAACTGGTACATATCTCTACGACGGACAACCTGTTTATGCATATCGCGCGTCGGGGCTTACGGTGCTCTAGATACGGTAGCATCCGATATTCGAGCGAGATAGGCATAACGAGGGGAGGAGCTTGGAGTGATCCTTCTTGTCTCTTGTTAATGTTCGTTGATAGTGCTTTTGGTAATGTTCACTTGCTGTGACCGACGGCGAATCGACGTGCCTGGATTCTCACCAACACTTTCCGGCACTGCTGCGATATTTTCAATAGATCGAGCAGTACGCGGCCGCCCTGTTGATTTTATGTTTCCAACTGAACCACTTTGCTCAAATTTCTTGACCAATCTTTACACTGTCGTATGTTTTGGTGTATTATTTCTTCCAAAACCGGCTCGCACTTTACGAACTGTTTCCGCATAACATTCTCCACATCTATAATACATTTTCACGATAACAACGCGCTGTTCTACCGTGTAGCGCTCCATGGCTATTAATTGCAATAAATTACATGACAGCTATCAAATTTTCAGAAGCCTACTATGACAAAAACAAAAATGCCACAATATTTAAAATGTGCGTACATTTTGGGACACCCTTTAAATGGGATGCCATATAATCGCTCCATATTCTAACTTCGATCGTATGTATCCTTAATATAGTATTTTCAACGTTTGAATATTTAAAAAGCTCTTGGAGTTACGCAAGATGAACCCAATAGATCTGTTAGCCCTGCTGCAAACGTGATTTACATGTGCTTGCTTAATGAGCCTAGAATCAAAGGTGATGCCAAGATCTTTGATGATGATAGATTCAATGTCCTTTTCAAGTCCGAGGCAGTCGCCATAGTTTTGAATCACTTTGAATAACTTGACATCGTCCGCAAAAAGCAGGAGTTCACTCGTAATATTGATAGTAATGTCAATATTAAACAAGGAAAGTAATAACGGGGCAACGTTACTACCTTGGGGGCACCGCTAGTTGCCACAAATTTTTTTGATTTACATTATAAGTTGAAGGTTAGGTTTGCTGAATTTTCAAACTCAAAGATGTAGCAACCATAGTTTATATAAGAGGTACAAGCAGCCCAAGCGGATGCAAATAGAATAGTATTATTAGTCATGCCAAAGGAGTTTCAATGTTCAGACTTGTGTAAGTTTTTCATTTTGTCCTTTGGCATTTATTACCATAAGTGTATGCTCCTTATTTGCCTCTATCAGTATCTATGGTGGCCTATGTCACCCATTCAATATCCAATACAAGTATTACCGTAAATATCCCGGATGCAAGAGTGCTATTAGATCTTCATCTGGCCCTAATCGTATCAATAAGCATTTCTATGCAGTGCCCCTTACTGATGTTCAAATACTAAGAGTGTGGAAGAATAATAATTGTTATATCAACCCTGACATAAAGTGCAAAAACGTTAAGATTTGTGAGGATCATTTCGATAAATGTCAATTTAAGAACTCAGTTTTAAAAGGCTTAATTGGAATGCTATTCTCAAAGACATCACTGAGCTTTTGCCTCCTGATGTTTTAGGGTCACTTCCACATTCGGTTGAGCCTGGTAGTTTAATTTTTCTAGCAGCAGTACTAAAACATTCCGTTCAGTCCTCTAAAACTATCCATTCTACGGTTGATTCAAGTACAGATCTACTTCATACCAAGTTGACGACTAACCCAATTTGATCAGTTCTTGTGAACTTCCTTCATATTTTGACATTACTGATCCCGATACTCCAGAATTTCTTAATTCAAGTACCTACTAGATTAGGCAGATATAATTAGTCTGAAAATATTGTTTTCTTCTCGAATATGGCTCAGATTATTAAGTAGATGTGGGGTTATTAAAAAGGATACATACAAAATGCTTTCATTATAATAAATATTTTGAAAAAAGTTTTAAAATACGATAACTTTGAATTTCAGAAACTAACAGCTTTTGGACTAAGGCTAGTTTGGCCAGATCCTATATTTTAGCCATAGGAATTTGTACTAGCATTTTGACCTTTCACATGAAATGAAAAATTAGAAAAATTTGTTATTTAAAAATAAAATGTTTTATTTAGATTAATCCTGGCGAATTTATTTAAATATGTTAAATATTATTGCTTTATTTCTTTCCTCTAATAATTAACTAACTAAATGGTAGTTCCCCCTATATATTTGTTGGCAGTTCTTTTACAACATTTCCATTAAGTTAATTTGACTTTTTTCGCACTCTGAATAATCAATCCATCAGCAGCGGTTTTCAGGGGAGGCGCCTCTATGAGAGGGCGCTTACATGATAGAGTAGTAGAAAAATACCCATGTTAAAACATCTCTGTAATTAGAGCGCAAATTCTCTGTTTGTTGGAAAAATATATTAATGAGCTTTTGGGGATATTTAGTTAGACGTTGAAGGTAAAATATTTGATTTTGTAAATTATACTAAAGCCTTGTAAATAGTCTTGTATAAATTGTAAAAAATAAAAATAACTAAAAACTAAACTTTCAGATTTTCCTACTTTATTGTTAATACTTTTCCATTATGTATAGTTGGATTTTCTCCACATACTAGTAAATACCAATTTTGTGAAGAAATTAAATTTTGGGCGAGCTGTTAAAAGCAACCACCAACTAATATATATTTTTGAAAAGCCTAACAAGAAGAAAATCAAATTATGGCAAAATATATATTGTCCCATTAAAAAAAATATGGGTTGATTTCAAGAAAGTACTCCCGTCAAAAGAGTAAACCTAGTAAATTGACTTACTAGGTTGTTGCTTAGCAACGATGACATGAAAGCCCTTGATGCTCTTTTTTGACTGGTATAAAATATATTCTTTTTAAAAATCGAGCATTTAACGAGTTTATTGCAGACGAAAAACCCTAATAAAATGCAAATTTAAATATTTTTTGTTGGAAAAAGCTAATATAACCCGACGGATAAATCTTTTTTTGTTTCTAATTTATTTTGCTATATCTCACCAAAAAATAAAAAATAATACAATGTCCTAACAGAACAGTCGCATGGAACTGGCGCAACTAAACTATTTGAAAAACAGAAATATCACATTAATTAGCACTTACCTTTGAAAGAACGGCAAGCATATTCTTAATTTCCATTTCCTGACATCAAAAAGTCAGTTACCAGGATTTTCCTTTTGACGAGAGAATGGGACACCAAGAAGAAATAAATCGAAATCTGAACACCTGTACAGAGTGTTTCCTTATATTTTGAGAGCTTCTAGCAACTTTGCTATTCGAGATAGAAAAAAACCTTTTAAACAAGAATTGCAGGGATTCATCCAAACCGTCAGATTTTGCTTATTTTATATATTTTGACTTATTGTGAATTGTTCTAGCTAGAACATCTTATATATTATTCATTTATTGAACAGAGCTTAAAATTTCTTTTTCAAAAATATATAACTTGCTTATAGGTATGTAGTCACTTTAGCCACTGTTGAAATATTGGCAATGAACGATCAAAAAATGATGAATTCATGAAATAAATCACCGTGACCATGGAAATACAAAGCTATGGAAAAATAACATAACTGATGGCATAAATAATATTAAGTCCCAAAATGGGTTATCTCGAAAAGGAAAAAAGGGGAAAACTTTATTTCTTCTATAAGAATAATAAAAATGCTACTGTAATACAAGCCGATTATCGGGTTTCGCACCTATGTAGGCTACTACCTTCAAGAGGTACCATTGCGATAAAAAAAAAGTAGTACAAGAATTAGTAGTCCCAGATAGAACTCTTGGTCTATAAGGATATCGAGAAGTGGATATCGTCGTCACTATGAAAACAATATAATTATGCCACCTAACTTTTTAGGCGTTACCATGAATTTGGTAATCTACTATATACGTGGCGAAATAAAAGTATTGTAATAAAGGTGCTTTAAAAAATTTGCCTACCTTTTAAAAATGGGCAATTTTTCAAGTTTTTAAATAAAATAATAGAGTATGTATAACAACTATCGATTTATATATTGAATATAAAAAAAATCCAAAAACAACAAAAGCCAAAAATGGAAAAACAGTAAAAATACAAAATTTTAACCAAAAGTAAACATTTCTAAATGCAACATCCTAAAATAATATATACTTAAAAGCAGCTGTTTAATATTTAGTCATTGCGCCGTTGTTTTCAATTACTTTTTGTAACCGACGCGGCATACTTAAGACTAAGCTTCTTGTATACTCTTGGGTTATATTATCCCATGCTGCGTTTATCCCCTGGCGCAGTTCTTCTTCATTTCTTGGATGAAAGTCATGTTTATACATGAACTTGGTCATTTCTCCCCAGACATTTTCTATGGGATTGAGGTCGGGGCTCTTCGAAGGCCATGGTAAAACTTGGATGTTATTTTGTCGAAAGTAATCTTTTACTATGCGGGCAGTATGAATGGGAGCATTATCTTGTTGGAAAATATAATTTTGATCACCGAATATGGCTTCAACCGATGGCACCATAACATTATTTAATATGTTGCGATATGTTCCTGCAGTTAGCCGCCCTTGCACAAATTGACAAACTCCTGGGCCTCTAGCACTAATCCAACCCCACACATTTACGGAAAAACGTCCACTTTGATTTGTCTTGTGCGTATATCTTTCATCATACCTTGTGTTTATGGGTCTATATACTCGGACTTTTCCATTGTTACAGGACTGGAACGTTTTCTCATCTGAAAAAACTACAGACTCCCACAGTTGGTTTTGGTATTCGTGAGCAAATTGTACTCGTCTTTGCTTATTTAGTTCTGTTAAATATATTTTGTTTGCAGAACACCTATTTTTGAGTTCAGACCCCCGAATTCTTCTTCGAGCTGTAATTGAAGATCCAGGAAAATGGGTTTCTTCTTTAGCCTTAATAGCGGTCCCGAATGGGTTGTCCCTTAAATAATTAATTAAAGTTGTATCTTCGTCATCGGTGGAAACTTTTGGGCGACCAGAACCTGGGTTTCTCACAATACTTCCATGTTCTCGAATTTTGGATTTAGCCAACAACACTGTTTTTTTGTTTATCCCTAATGCGCCTGCAATGTCCCTTATGGGAACCCCATCCCTTAATCGCGTAAATATGATCGATTTTTGCTCTGAAGTTAAAGGCATTTTTTAAAAATTACATGACACTGACACAAGAATTCTGGTGACACTGAGTTATCAGTTTGAAAGAAAATATTTTATAATAGACCAGCAGATTAAATTATATTTTGTTGTACTACTTTTTTTTGATCGCAATGGTACATTCTAGAAAATAGAAGGAAAATAAGATAAATGAGGAGTATGAATTAGATATTAAGATATCTATCTTATGTTGTAAAGGAAAATAACTGATAATTATGATTTTAAATTTTGTAAAATTAACTTAAATGTGTTGTTGTAGAAAATCCTACTTTTTCTACTGAAGATGCCAATAAAAATTTCAGTAGGACGAAAAAGAAAACTATATAGTACTACCCTTTATAAATATGGATACTATCCATACAAAATTTTGCCTGTCCAGAAGTTGACGGTAGAAAAAAATCTGAATAGGCAAAATTGTTTTAGATACCTACATGCTTCAACAAAAATTAAAACTATTTCTGCAAAAAGATGTTATGGAACGATGAAGCTACTTTTACTACGGTTGAGTAGTGTAACAGGAAAAACAGTCATTGACGGACATTAGAAAGCCCTCCTGGAATTGTGAAATTAAATTCCAAGGTAGAAAATCAGTTCATGTATTTCGTGTTTATTCGGTATTCTCAACACTAAAGTTATAGGCCCTATTCTTTATTTACAATTTTTTTTTACTGGTGACAGATATTTGGAGTTCCTTGAAAATGACATAGAAAATTATTTGGAAAATTTGTCTATTCGTCAGAATCATGACATAATCTGGCAGCAAGATGGTGCTCAACCCCATAATGTCTTCGTTGACCACAATTTTCTCGACAATCGGTATCCCTTATAAATAGGTAGATTGTGGCGGCATTGTATGTAAATATAATATGTAAAATTATAAACTGCGCAAATAATTTGGTTGAGGCACAGAAAATATAGGTATTTTCTGTGGTTGAGGGAAGTCCCAATATTATTATGAATACTATTAATAAAGTAGAAGGCGATTACACAAAGGATCTAAATAATAATGATGGACCTATAGAACATTTATTTTCTAAATTAAATAAAATTTTAAAAAATTAAATAAAATTAAATAAAATTAAATGAAACTAAATATAATTAAATAAAATGAAATAAAATGAAATAAAATTAAATAAAATGAAATAAAACTTAAAAAATTAAATAAAATTAAAAAAAAATTAACTAAAATGAGATACAATTAAATTAAATTATTTTATTATTTCTGATATTAAAATTGCGATTTTTTCGTCATTTTTTTCATAATATAATAAATTTATAATGTTTTGATCTTATCTTTCAATGCCAATATTTCAACAATTGCAAGTGATTGGGATACTGAAAGGGCTGAAAAAGTTTAAGTTTAGGCTAGTTGACATAGTAAGCGGTAGCGCTAGGACTTCAGACTGCAATAAGCATTTAACTCGAACCTGAACTAACGTGGGGTGTGACTAGGACGAATTAAAAACCGGTTAGCGCCCTTTTAACCCATATAAGTCTGGTGTAGAAATATGCAGTAGCAAAAATGATTTCGTTCATTTATTCTCGGCAACATTACAGGAGAGCGCAAATCGGTCGACCGATGATAAAAGGGTATGTTGCTATTATAAAAATTCCAGAGCGCAAACAGATCGACTTCAGGCAAGAGCGCCAAACAGTCGAGCGCAAAACTGTCAAGCGCAAACCGCCCGGATTCCTGACCAGAGCGTAAGGTAATATAATAAAACTACTAAACCTTTAGAGTTTTGATACAAAAAAAACTTGTGCGTCGAAATTGCCGCTTTGCAACACACTATAAACGTTATTATCTTATCTAGGCCTGCGTTTTCCATAAACAAGGGTGGATCGCCATCGACCCGTCACGTAAAAACAAAAACTTTTCAATCAAAGATTTTCCACAACACTTTCATTTCTATCATCCCCCTATTCACTTATCTCGTTTTGATTCCCATACCGAATACGAGAAAAAAAACTTTTGTGTTGGCGGCATGATGTTTAAGATAAAGGACGAAATCGATTCGACATGTCTCTGGCAGCGAGACACTGAGGAGATGCACAACTCGACAAAAAGTTCGAAAATTTGGAGTGGACATTTGATTTATGTTTTTTCTAGTGGAGTAAATAAAAATTCTTTGACGAAGTTTGGTGTTCATAGGTTGTTCATTGACGTGAAAAAACTAAGGAGATACGGTAGATTTTAGTATCAATTGGACCAAAGCTCAATAACGTAAAAGTGGCTGAAGTATTAGTAATGTATTTAGAAGTCCTTAATAAACCATATCACCAGAAAGTGGCTTTGTTATAGGATCATTCTGGTGTACAATAGTATATTATTAACCAAGGTTTAGACAGCCATCATTATTGCCCGAGCGGCGAGTTTAAATCACGAGGAGCGAAGCGACGAGGGATTTAAGACGCGAGAGCTATAATAAGCTGTCTAAACCGTGGTTAATATATTATTTTTTCCACTACTACAAACTTTTATATGACATTTATCTTTATAGTATTAATAATTATTATAAAAAATTATAGGTAGGTATAAGTATATTTTTTAATCAAGTTACCTGCGCTTTGGAATTGTCAAAATATTTTGTTGTTTTGTCAGGTGGCTTTGTCAATGTCAATTTGTGTTCATTTGTGTCATCAGATTTCACGAGTTTTGCGTTTTTTTAAAAGATGAGCGAAGAAAATGTTAGTGATAATATTATGTGTACACCTCCCGAATTAAGGATGGAAGCAGAAAAAATGTTGATTGTATCGATATTTTACAATATCAAGTAATCTAATATGTATTGATAATTATCTGGTTGCCTAACCACAATGAATTGATGTTGTAGAATTAAAAAATCAAGTTACCTGCGTTCAAACAAAATTCGGTTAAGGTCAAAGATCGGTCAATAATGGATTTCAATGGCTTATTATTGACCATGGTCAATAATGACTTATAAGGTAGAGAAAAACGATTTCTAGCGTTAATAATCGGTCAATAATGGCGATGTTATAGGTTAGTAGTGGAAAAAATATATTACCTACCTCTTCCGGCTATATCTTACCTTCTTTTTTCTTTTACCCAAATTTATTTATTTACTTAAACACTTACCTGCTTACAGGTTTACAAGCCCAACTATAAGGCAAAGACAGAAATATGTACAATATAAAATAATAGTATCTAGAGGGTAAGAATATTACCCTACATTCCCTGGCATTTAACCGTAAAAAAACTATTGTTTTCCCGTTTAGCCTATAGTTAAATTGGGGGTCCATTGATAAATTAAACAATGATGTTATAGAACTGAATATTATAATATAATATAATATATTATTTGATTCAATTAGAAGTAATTGACACAAACACAAATAGTTGGATTTTTTGTCTAGCACTTAAAACGGCTTCAAAATAAAGGTCATAAAAATATGGACGAAGAGATATAAAGTTTGTGTATTACCAGCTGGCAGCGGTAATAAACAATGATCGATGGATCGACGCGTTATTTTGGCGTTCGAGCTTTGCTATTGGTTCGACGGCAATTTTAACCTTCGACGCGACCAGGCAGATTGGTTGTGTCCATGTGCTGCCTGCGTGTGTTTGTTCTGACTGGCTGCCAATAAAAAATAAACAGACTTTAGATATTTTACATATACCGGTCAATTCGAGCGTAAAGTTTCTATACAAGATTTAAAAAACATATAGAACAGTTCAATAAGGATCTACATAAGAATTCTGCGATTACGGTATCTGATTCTGTGTTTGCTAACCATCTCCTCACTGCTAAACCCGACTGAATAAAACACAAAATTGTAGAAAGTCTCATACGAGCAAAGAACTTGGCTTACCAGAAAAGCTCGAATTAATAATAGTAAAAATATGTTTTGTGCTTTGTTGCCCTTGTCCCTCTCAAAATCCGACTTCGTTTTCATATTGTAATAAATTTAATCAGCGATGCATGGTCCTTCATTTCTCGGATCAAATAGAATTTGGGGAACTTTTTGAATGACATTTTGACAGCAGCTAGACATGGGAGACAATACTGAGATTGTCTTTTATGGGGACAAGTATATTTCTGATTTTTACACTCCATTGGACTGATAATAATCTGATAAAATTAAATTTATATATTCTTATTCAGTTTCCATCATCAATAGAATAAACCAGATATTAAAAGATGTTCAGCTTTTAAAGTTTTCTCCAAGATTATTAGGAAACAAAATCTTGATTAGACCCTACAAATCGTAATTAGTAACTTTTGAGTTACGATTTACTATAAACGCAGTGAGCTCTCTGCTAGTAGCACATAGCTTCAACAATTCGTAATCAAGCTACAATATTCCCGAAATAGCGCTAAATAACTTCAAAACTAGTGACAAAACCGCAAAACAGACCCCGGTGTGTCTCAAACAATCAAAAACTTTGTTCGCTAACCAGATGAGGAAGATAGAACTACACTTTGTGTTTATTTCCGAGCTTTGCAGATACATTTGCAAACATATTAGGGTCTATTTACAATAAAAGTTACACTTTCTATTTAAATTTAAAATTCTTCAAACTTAAACTAATATGAACTTGTCTATAGTTGTTTAATGGAAAAACTTTTTAACCGTTCAATTAGCCTTTAAAACAGCAAATAATCTGAAGCAACATATCGTCAAATTTAAAGACTATAATCGGTCATATTTTGTTTTTATGATTCTTGTGTTAGGACTTTGTGCCCTTACAGTTTTCACTGGTATTTTGTGTTTTTGGGTGTTATTCAACGTCTATTTGCCATTGCCTTCTCTTTTTAGGCTGTTCGCGGCTGTTGCCGGTTTCTGGGCCGCTTGTACATTCTTCTCCTTTAGTGAAGATTTCTTGAGGTACGCTGGTCACTAGAGGGTTTTGACTTCCTCTTGCTTCATTGAAGAATTCTGTCGCAATTTTGTTTATGTATTTATTCTGTTCCTCGATGAATTTGATTGTTCCTCATGAACAATGGTGCTATGTTACTTTTTTGAGGGCGATGCTTTATACTGCTTGGAGTTTCTGTCCATGAGCCTATGCCCATGTTGGGCAGGCGAATATGATTATCGGTCTAATAATTTGTTTCACTAGAGTTATTTTGGTTTTCGGAGCCATTAACTCGATGACTAATATTTGTATGGTCGTTCCAAGTGAGTCGTTTGTCGTAGCTAAGTCCGAGCAACTTTACTTTTTGCTTCCATTCGATTTGGATATATTCAATTATTATTTTTGGTGTTGGCACTTTTCTGGTTCTTGTGAATATGATGGCTTGTGTTTTCGTCGGGTCTAGTTCAATTTCTCATTTTTCGAGTATGTTTATTATGTTCTTGTAGGTTTTGTGTTCCTTTTTTGAGTCTTTGTCCGTTGATATGATGGCCCTATCGTCCACGTACAGGGCAAGTTTTATGTTTTGGTGGATAGGCATGTCGTTTATGAATACGTTGAACAGGAATGACGACATTGGTGAACCCTGTGGCACTCCTGCTGTTAATTTTCCTATTGCTGATTTTGCCTCTACTGTTTTTGATTACTGTTTTTGTTAGGACTGGTGGAGATTCTAGATTGTTGAGTTTGATTATGAGGCCTTGATGACACACCCTGTCAAAGGCTCTTGCCACGTCTTGAAGGAGCGAGGAGCTAGGTGGGTCATTTTGTTGAATTGCACTATTATCTATTCTGCCAACGTTGTCGTTAGGTGCGTTGTTGGGTACTGTGGTTTGAAGCCAAATTGTGCATGTAGAATTACGTGAAGTTTATCAGCTTCGTCTTTTATTTTGTCGAAAGTTGAGATTTTGTTGTTATTGTACCTGACTTGTGGAGTGTGACGATGATTGCGTCCTTCTATTTGCTGGGAAAATGATTTGTCCTTTGTGAGCTCGGTTATTTGTTTTTGAGGAAGCTTCTTTAATACTGCATTTATTATCTCGTCCTGTCCTTCTTGTTAGGCCTGCCTTTTCTTTTTATTTCCGCGCAGTGTCCCCAAGAGGTCGTTTTGTTATGTAGGCATTTGGTGAAAATTGTCTGTACCAAAATTAATTTACAGATTTCTAACGATATAAACAACAGGCTTGTACCAACACGATCAAAAGCGGTACCTATTACCGTTACAAAATTACCAGTCTATCAATAAAACTTTGCACTTGGCAATCGATTGCTGCACTGATAAATTAGTTAAACAACCGTTTGGGGATGGTCCCAGTATATCGTGTTAACGTACTCTTTGCATGCATTTACTTACATTATTTGAATCTATAAATGAATTTTACTATAGAGTCCTAATTATTCTCTTCTCTATTGCTATGTCTGTATTTTGGAAGTTGTTTAGCGTACGACCCGTACCCTCTACAGTGTGACGACTGTCATAGTCTGAGGATTTATCGGTTTAGATGGACCTGACAGGTAGCAATGTATCTACTAGAATCCAGTCATATCTGATGACTATCTGATTTTGGTCAATAACTACCCAGTCGAAAAGACTCGCTCAATCAGGCCACTAGTTATCAACTTATCACCATCTAATAATGCAAGGTTTTTACATGATAGTATGAATGTCTTAATGGTAGGAAGCTGAATTTACTAGAAAAGTTAGAGATGCTCACCTGAGCGAACGAAATTTTTAATCTCGAGACTCACTCAGTTGTTATTTAAATAAGTAACTGTTGAAGGTACAAGAACTACATTCTCTCAAATAGAACGTGCAAACAGTGAAGAAGAAATTCGGTTTCTGGGAGTGTGGCTAGACAGGAAGCTGACTCTAATCAGTTATCCAAGGCCCTTTTCGCTCTGAGTTTGAGTTGACTTGACGATATTGAGATAATTTTTACTGATTAGCATAGCCTCTTCCACAGTACGTTTGCCTATGCACTATTATCTTGGAATCACCGTCGTCATGCATCGACTGTTTTTGAACTGCAACATAAGGCTATTAGAATTATTTGCAGTTTGGATTATCGAGCCGATGTAAGAGGAAAATTAAAAGAACAGAAAACGTTTCCTTTCCATCACCGTATATCTATTTCTGCCTTCTTTACGCAAGACAAAACTTTCATAATTACGATTCATAGTATGGCCATCTTCATGGTTACGAAACAAGATATAACGAAAATCTTCTCTTAGCTGAAACAATACTGCAAAAAAGTCGTTTCTTATGAAACTAGTATGCTCCAAAATTCTTCAACAGGTCAGCTAATCAAATCAAACAATGGTGCAAATAAATTTTAAACACATATAAAGGGATTTTTGTTGCAAAAAGCGTATTATTCATTGGCGTGTGCTTGTTAAAGTATAGTAACGTAGGAAAATTTCTTGAGTGTATTTTGAACTGTTACTATTGTAATGTAATTTTATTGTATTTTATCTTGGTATTGTGTAATATTATGTAGTATAGAATAATTTTATTGACGTAAGTAAAAATGCAATATTTTTTTTTACATGAGAATCAATAAATAAATAAATGGTAGGAATAAAAGTCTGTCTAAATCACAAATATCTTTAATTGAAAAGTTGTGGGGGAACTCGGAAAATTCCCTTCATTATAGTATGAAATCAAAAAGAGGACACTTTTCAGAGACCTTGCATCAGTGGATCTCAATAAAATTATTATTTCTTAAAGAAATTTAATAAACCTTCTAATGATCTACTGTTGCTTGCTAACCATAAATGGAAAAGGAAAAAACAACAAAACTTCAATCACACTATCACTATGCTAATGCCAGTGAATACTCTCAATTAATAAAAATAAAACGACCAATATTAAAAAAAGAATTCTTTTTAAATAAAACCTCATTATATTCAACATAATTTAAATAACCACAAATGTTATAAAAACCATATTAATCATTACTATACACAGAATTTTCTTATATTCACTCAACTAATTTTCGACACTTTGAAAATCCTTTATCTTGTAAGTACTGAAGTCTACATAAATGACTTTGAAATTATACAAATATTGAAAATATTCAAACTCATTCTTGAAACACAAAGCTGGCCAGTTGGTTTAAACCAGTGCCAAAAAACTCAGATACACACACACACACATTCTTGAAACAATGCAAAAAAATAAATATTACTATGTCCTTCACCAAAATCTTTCTATAATGTCACACTCCATTTATATACTACATTTAAGACATACAATTAATTTAATTTTCCCATTTTAATATGTAAAAACTATAACTAGCTCTTCTTTATATTGCTTCCCCTATGCCATGGCTTATTTCGCTACCAATTGATATTTTTTATTATATCGATGACCTTCACTAAGGTCGAAACATGTTCTATTTTTGATCTAATGCTATACAGGGTGAGTTGGAAGGAATGTGCCTAACTGTAAGCTGTAAGGGTGTAATCTATGCACCAAAATAATAAGAAAAAACTCAAATGTTGTTATCCAATATTCATTTGCTTTCAAGTTATAAGGGAAAAACAAAATATTGCATTAATTTAGCTTTCCTGTAATAATGTTCTAGCTTTAGTAGAAGAAGATGCGACGACAAGCTTACGAAGAATTGGAAGTCAGTTGGGGATTCACCAAAAAAGAGTGATCAATGCGCTTCACGAGCAAGGCTCATACCCGTACCATGTACAGCGTGTACAGAATCTTTAACCTGGAGACTACGCCAAGCGTATGCAATTTTGTGAGTGGATAATTAATAATCGTCATCTTTTACCGCACATACTTTTTACTGACGAAACTACATTCATCTGTGACGGTATCAATAATAATCGAAACTCCCATGTATGGTCGGACGAAAATCCTCACGCAATAGTCGAAATTAATTTTCAACACGGGTTTTCAGTAAACGTGTGGTGCGGCATGATCGATAATAATTTAATTGGCCCTTTTCTTTTGGAAAACCGCCTTACAGGGAGGGGATCACTACTTAAGTTTTTTACAAAATAAATTGCAAGAACTACTGGAAAAGATTCCTTTAAATATCAGAATTGTAATGTATTATCAACACGACGGAGCGCCTGCCCATTTCGATCGTCGGCGTCGGGTCAAGCAATATTTAGACCAAAGGTTTCCAGGGGCTTGGATTGGTCGCGGTGGTTCTATTAGTTGGCTTCCTATAGATCGCCAGACCTTACGCCGTTGGACTACAGTTTATGTGGTTGGTTAAAAACTGAGGTTTACAAAGTAAAAGTAGATACTAGGGATGCATTAATTAGACGCATTAGAAATGCTGTACCAAATATTAAAGAAAGGCACGAATCAATTAGAAGATCCACGCGCGCCCTTCGTAAACGAAGCAGGAAATGTTTGTAAGTCAATGGCGGTATTTTTGAAAATTTACTAAACCAGTGATTTATTTAAAACAATGTTAATGTTGGATATTTTGGTTCAACAATATTATTATTTTATTTAACGCTGTAACTTGAAAACAAATTAATATTGGATAACAACATTTGAGTTTTTTCTTATTATTTTGATGCATAGATTACACCCTTAGAGTTAGGCGCATTCGTCCCGACTCACCCTGTATATAATGTAGAGATCTGTCCACTTCATGATTATAAAGAACTATATTATGTTATTAGGTAATTTAGTGTTTATTGTGAAATTTTTCTAGGCCTGATGATGCCAATAAGGGCGAAATATACAGGGTGAGTCGGCAGGAACGGACCAAACTTCAGGAGTGTATTATACATGTAAGAACAATGTGAAAAAACCTATATCTTTTCATCCGATTGTCATTTGTTTTCAAGTTATAACGTAATTAAAAATTTGTATCTAGCGTTCCACTTGTATCCAAATTTTCGCATAATTATAGTATGCCATGTTCGAAACTCAAAAACATTTGTCAACTTTGTTGTTTTGAGAATGTGTCAACGTAATGTGACAGTAATTGAACGATTATTTTCAAGTATGAAGCTGGATTTATAAACTCGAAAAGTCGCGAGGTTGAAGTTATGTTCACGTTGGAGAGGTTCGATATTGGACAGTTCAGAATATGGTATTTATAAGTCAATTGCGAAGTTTGAATGAATGAATGTTTGAAAATATAATGAATTATATTTCATAACTTTGGATAAAGTCGAATAACCATAATTTAGTGTCATCACTCCCCATACTATCCATTTTTTCCGGCACAAATCACGTAACGAACCATACAACAAAATGGAATACAAATGGCGGAATGGCGTCATAAACAACGAACCACATGACTTTGTAGTAGCGTCTTTATTGGTCAGAACGAACTTTCCGAGCTCCGAACATAAAAATTCATTCTCGAACTACCCGCGAACTTCTCGAAACTATCGAACTTCACACGAACTGAGTTTATAAATTGAACTGAGTGTTCCCTTTAGTTTAAACTGAGCTCTTATTTCCAACGCCAACTAAACCTCAGCTTTGCGAACTGTTTGAGTTTATATATCCAGCTTGAATAAATAAAGTGTTACAAAATGCCAAAGACCTAGTCAAATTTAGAATATGCAAATATGGCGTTTGTTTATGGTTTCTGTAGTGGAATTGCTACAGCTGCTGTTGAAGAATATCGTCAACGGTTTCTACATCCTAATATAAACGTTTCGTCAGACTCTATAGGCTTGCCGATGAACCGTAATACGGCGAAACGCGTCCAAGGATTGGGTCTGACGGAATGAAAAGGGACAAACATCTTTCTTTAGAAACGTATTTATCAGAGTTTTCAATAAATTGCGCAGGACCAGTAAGCTTCCCAGTGCTAACATAACATTTGAATAAGCTACTCCATAAGGTTTAGAAGAAGTAGAAACTATTCTGGATTTAGTAGAAGAAGATGCAACGACCAGCTCGCAGAGAATTGATACTTAATTGGGTATTCCACAAATAAGAGTTATAAACACACTCCCATACCATTTACAGAGAATACAGCATCTTAAACCGGGAGATTATGCTATGGAATATTTTCTGTGGATAAATAATAATCATCGTGTGGTATCGCGCATACTCTTTATAGATAAAGCAGCGTTCACCTGTGATGGTATTAATAATATTCGTAACTTTCATGTATCGTTAGTCGAAAACTACGCAACAGTCCAAAGAAAGTTTCAACATAAGTTATCAGTAAACGTGTGGTGTGGTATGCTCGATAGTTATTTAATTGGCCCTACATTTTGGAGAATCGCCTTACAGGAGACTACTACTTCAATTTTTTACAAACATAATTGCAAGGACTACTAGAGAAAGTTCCTGTAAATATCAGAATGCAAATGTACTATCACCACGATGGAGCTCCTGCACATTTCGGTCATCAGGTCACGCAACATTTGGACGAGAGATTTCCAAGACGCTGGACCGGTCGCGGTAGTCCAAATAATTGGCCTCCAAGATCTCCAGACCTCACAACACTAGATTATTCTATATGATGCTGGTTTAATAATGAAATATATAAAGTAAAAGTGGATATTTGAGGTGCACTAGTTCGACGTATTAGAAACACTGCACCAATAATAAAGAAGAAAGACATGAAGCAAATAGTAGAGCAACAGGCCCTTTTCGCAGATAAAGCAGAAAATGTTTAGAGGTCAATAGCGATATTTCTGAACATTTATTAAAAGAACGCTGTGATTAGGAATATGTTAATGTATGAAATTTTGATTATTTGCTGTTTGTTGAACATATGGGTTTTTTACATTGTTTTCGTGTGCATAATACACTCCTGGAGTTTGGTCCGTTTCTCCTGATTCATCCTGTATAATGAAGGAGTAAACCTTTTTAAAATTAGGAATAAAAAACACCAGAGACCGAGAGTTCGAGCTGTGTTTTTTTAATACCACAACACTGTGAGTATGAACGGTTTCCTTTAACGTGTAATCATGATATGAAGTAGATACCTAGGCGACAAAGTTTAAGAGTAATATTTAACCCAAAGAAAAATTTACGAATTTGTACCATAATTTTGGAATATCATTTCATATTTAAACATCAGTTTAGCAAGTCTGTTCTAATATCGTTATGCAGTTAATTTACTGTAAACGCACCTTAAGCATGAGCAAAATATGATAATAATTCTGTATAACATCATTTAAATGCTGGTAGGATATTTCTCTTCTTAGAATAATAACAACAACTGGTATTGTTATACATGAGTACACTTGCAGAGACAACCCGTGAATTCTGATATTTTTTGGTTTTATTTTATTTCTGCTGGGTTTTTATGCTTAAATTTAAGCCGATATGCATGATGGAATGTTATTATAACTTCTTTGAGTTTTCGAATGTGTGCGATTATTTATCGTAATTAAAAATATAGATTCATAGTTTTCTGTAGCTTCATTTTTAATGAGGTATTGTTAATTAGAAAAGTTGACGAGAGTATATTGGACCAGCAAGTTCTTAAATAAAATTTTTATAAAGTTTACTATAATAAACTAAATGATTACTTTGAACTTGTAGATTGGAGTTTTTTGAACCATAGTAAAGTAAATGATGCAACCGAAATGTTCTATATCATCGTTAATTTGCAATCCAAAGCAAAAGTTGTGACCTTAAAATATCGTAACAACTATTCAAATGAAACAATTGCCCGAATAAAATCCAAAAATGATACTTACAAAAACACAGGCGCACTCACTTAACCAATGACGAAACCCAATATAAAAAATTGCGTTCACAATCTAAAATCTCTAATAATAAAGATTATGGTGCGTTTCTTCAGCAGTACACAAAATAGGATCTGAAATAACACAAAAGCCTTCTAGTCGTATACTAAATCCCAATGTTAAACAACTGGATACCCCACGCGTAGGTTGAATAGTTTGCAGTCCAGCGATCCAAAACTAATAGTCGACTTTATTCAATCAGTCTTCACAAAATCTGTTTCCACAGTCTTGGATAACCAAATTTACCCTTCTCTAAATAGTTTAGTTGTAAGTGACATCGATGTTCACAGCTCCATAGTATTTGATAAGCTTATCGAGCTTGATGTAAAAAAGGGAGCGGGACCAGACGAGTTTCCACCAATATTTTTAAAAAAATGCAGTCCAACATTAGCATTTCATCTTAATTATCTTTATCAAGTTTCTTTAAATTCAGGTCAGTGTCCCAATAGCTGGAAATCAGGTTATCTGGCCGCAGTATTCAAGGGCGGTGACAGGGGTGACGTTAGTAATTACTGCCCCATTTCTGGTTTTGATTGCATGGCTTATTTCCTCGAGTCTATACAATGACCTTCCGGAGCATCAACATGGCTCGCTACCGGGACGTTCTTACGTAACTAATCTGGGTGTCTTCTCTCACTACTTGTCGACATTAGTCGATTCTGGGGCTCAGGTTGATTCAATTTATTACGAATTTATAAAACTTTCGATAGAGTAGACCAAGCTATTTTTGTCAAGAAGTTAAAAATCTTTGGCGTCGCAGCAGTTACCTTCAGGATCGAGCTCAGATGATCAGACTAAATGGTTTTTATATCTAAAGAAATATCGGTTACATCTGGCGTGCCGCAAGGATCACAGCTTGGTCCTATACTGTTTCTCATTTTTGTGAACGATCTTGTGAGTGCTTTTAAGAACTGTCACGTTCTGTTATAGGCGGACGATCTGAAAATATTTAGCAGGTAGTGTGGATGACTGCTTACTATTGCAACGCGAGATTGATGAATTGTTGGAAGTGTGTAAAACCAATAAATACCTCAAAATGCAATATCATCACTCTCGCGGAAGAAAGTGCCAACAATATATTCATATTTGGTTTTAATTCTTAGCATCCCAGAGTTAGTAGTAGTAGTAGTAGTAGTAGTAGTAGGTGAGGGGAGGCACACGGACCTGGCAAGTAGACCAAATGCGATCCTTTTTACCTACCCCTGGGTCTTCCTCGATCCCAGAGTTAACTTAATAAACGACCTTGGTGTCATACTAGACTGAAAATTAAGATTTAATGACCATATTATCTTTGTTGTGACAAAAGCAATCAGAACGGCTGGTTGCATAATGCGTCGTAGCTGGGATTTTTCCAATATTTTTATTATTCTTTAGTACGTGGTCACTTTGAATACTGCTGTACTGTCTGGTCACCTTGTTATAAAATCCATATTCAAGGTGTCGAACGAGCCCATGCAGTCAAAGTTTGTCAATTTTTTCCTTTACAACACCATTTGCAAATATTGAGTATGGATATGGTTTAAAATAATAACTAATAAAACTAACTGCTGTAAACTCTTAGCTCTAATTAATTTCTGCGCATGTTACTCGGTTCCAGGATATGCTTTTAGTTAACAGAAGCCGAACAGATGTTGGTAGATACAATAATATGAACCGTATTCTCCATTACTTCAATATATAATATGTTCCCCCAAATATTGACTTTGACTATACACTGACATCATTTAAAACAAAGATAAAACTACTCCCAAAATCTTTACATTATCATTACACTGAGAAAATTATCCAATACCTGATATAAAAAATTATATATCAGTTATTAGAATTCCGCATACGTATTTGGACAGCGCGACAGTTGGCTACTGTAACTGATCTCGTTTTGCTAAAATGTGGTTATAGTGGTAATAATTTGCTTCTTATTTATATATCAGTTATTAGAATTCCGCATACGTATTTGGACAGCGCGACAGTTGGCTACCGTAACTGATCTCGTTTTGCTAAAATGTGGTTATAGTGGTAATAATTTGCTTCTTATAGTAGTTATACCCTAAAATAGTTGTTCCTAGTAATTAGATTATTAGTAGCGGTTATCTGTTTTATACCCACTATAGAGGTATTTTAATAACAGCTAGTGAATATGTTTTAAGTATTATAATAATGTTACTAGTGGCCAATGTATATTTGTCTACCATTTATAAGAATTGCTAATATCAGTGATAATTTAGATAATAATATCGAATATCATACTGTTTTTTCCACTTAAAAGATAGATTACACCCAATATAAGAAAGGTTCTAATACCTATTATAAGAAAGTTCTGACACTGTGTATTAGAATATCTGATATACTGGGTGGTCCACTTACGAAAGCATATTTTCCATGAGATATGATTCGCCAGATGTTCCTGATTTTGATATGGCTCTATCCTAGTTGATTCTTTTTTTAGCAGAATCAACCTTATAGATGAAAACTATCCAAAATATAATAAGTAATATATTACATGGCGTTAATGGGATTAACTTATGATAGTATTTACAAGAATTTGTTCGACAATAGAAGGCACTCTACAATATTCTATATGCAATTCCGTATATAAAAAAAAACTACCTATATTTATATATTACGTGCTTATCTTTATTAAAACGAAAATAAAAAGAAACGCGTAATTATTAGTTATAATACTTCAAAACATATTTGGTTAAGGTTTTGAAAAAAAAAGTTATAACAGGTATATACAAATTTAAGCTATACATATTAACAAATAAAATATATTAAATACTCAAAAATATAACTCACTTATAAAAGCGTTTAAACAAACAACTACCGCTTAAAGGAAGAACTACCTATAGTTTTTATAGAAATAAAATATATTTCTCAAAAAAAAATTACTATATTTCGGAATTAGGGATTTCGAAAAGATTTAGAACGATTTCTGCGACTACGATGGTGCTTTCGATGATTTCTAACACTAATTTCGGGATTTCGAGCGATTCCCCTACAATTTGGTCACGTGTTTCGGAGAGTGGTTGGCCTTTCGACTAAAATGCTTTAATATATCTAATTATATATCATAGTATATAGAATACATACTTACTTACTACTGTGCACAGTCTTATCAGTTATCACTTTATCACTTACAGAAAAAGCACGTGCAACGACGCGACGAGGGCGGTATTCGAGAACATAATAAAACATAAATGACATGGCACCAGGTGGCGCTGGGGTAACAAATATCAATGGTAATTAAGATTTTTAATAACATGCAGTCGACAAATCGCTGAGACTATTATGCTGACTTTTATGAATGTCTGTATTATAAGTGCAGGAAACTGATTTGCTAAACGTGTAAGCCTTTCTTATACAGACAATAGGAAATGTTTAAATAAGCATTAAATAAACATTGTTACCGATAGAGAATATTTTTATAATTGTTATGATTACTCTAATAGTGCTAAGCGAAAATTTTGCTGTCGGTGCAAACTAGGGATTTACAAACTTTCTAATGGTTCAATTATTCTCAGTGTATTTAATTATGTTTATTGTCAGGGGTCCCGAGATCGGGTAGGTTCGAAAATTGAAATGTTTAGTTACTTTCCGGCAGTTGTTGCAAAAACTTCGTTCTTGAAAATGATTAGTGTTTCTGAATTTGTTGCTGAGAAACTAATCTGAACTAACCTGCTTAATGGGTCGTGTCATTGCAAATTTACATTTTATTACTCTCTCGCATTAAGCAACAGAATATAGCGATGGTTTTGTTTTTGTTGTGCAATTTGGGATATTTGCCTGTTAGCGAAGGATTTGTGAAATAAATAAATAAATATATTCGTTTGAATATAACTGGGGTTTGATTCTCAAGTCAAAAGAGAGTTTCCTCAAAAGTGTTGTATGCATAGACCCTGATTGGCGCCATTTAGCTGGTAGATATCAGCCTTCATTACTCCCGTCCTAAATGCTTGACCTGCTTTTAACATAAACTAAAAACGAAGAGATCCATCCAGCTTTTCGTTATGAGCTTTTTCAAACTTGACTGACTGACAATCCAGTGTTATTTTAACAGTTTCGTTGAGCTTACAAAAAGGCATAATAACTTCTTTTGTTCGGACTAAGTGGTCGCTTTTTGACGGGCGGATGTAATATTATGATTTAATTTTCTCTTGTGAAATCTTTCATATATTGAAACGTAATCCCTGGAAGAAGTTTAGGAAGTTGCCGACTTTGGATTCATGAAATGTGCAAGTTTTCGAAAGATAATTAAAAATGAGATTATTGCGGATTTTCTTGAAAGATGGGGTGCTAATGTTTAGTTGCTAATCGGCTTAAGGTGAAATAGATACCAGGTGGCAAGCCGCATTCTCTTATTACAACTAAAATCCATTTAGTAGGCACTAGAATCTAATTATATTTGTATACATGACGGTTCAAAATTACGTTATTACACTTGGGAAGGTGATTGAGGATATTATTACCTAACCTCTTCCCAACGGAGATACGGGTTGATACAGTTTGTTAAAACTTAAAGGTAAAATTAGTAAATAATTAATTGACGGAAACGGAATCGCTACTTGATGGAAATCCATATAAATTTACTAAATAAAATACTTATAAGTTAATTTTCACTATTTTATTGTACACTGTATAACATGTTTCGTTATACGTTTTCGGGTTAGTTGGATTACCTGTTTATGCTTCAGGTTGTAAGAAGTACCCGAAGAAGCTCTAGTATAGCGAAACATGTCGTACAGTGTACAATAAAATAGTGAAAATTTACTTATAAGTGTTTTATTTAGTAATTTAAAAAAAAATTAATTTTTGAACGTAGAGGAAATGCGATCAATTGATTTTTTTTAGTTTTGTCTGATGATCTATCTATCTAAAGATTACTTGAACTAACCTTAAGGTTCCTAAGTAATGTTGGATTTATGACTCTTTGTGAGATTTGTGCCTCCATGGATATAGGCAAAGAAACTTATAGCTACGCGTAGCTGTAAGTTTCTTTGATATAGGTGAATAAAATATGTACATGTGTAAGTAAAGCTTAACTAAGTTAATACTTCAAATTTTAGTACAGGGCTATTATTTACGGTAATGAATTTGACAGCACGAGAATTCATATTTCCTCCATGCTTGATACAGCACCAGCATACCGCGCCACAACTAATTCTGCAGATCTGTTGTCAGTCAAATTACAAAAACATTTAATCCCCAAAAGCCTTCGAGTTTTACTGGAATTTGCCTGTATTCGGAATCTTGCCGTTCGTACGCCTCCGACAAAAGTCAGATTAGTTATTTTTATTGAATTTTTAAGTCGATGTGTCAATCAGTCAAGGTACAGCTGTTGACAGGATCTGCGGTTAGTTCTTGACTAACTTTATGCATGGTTAAGCAGAGTTTTTGGAGACATGGGTGGAGTGTGAGGATTTATTTAAAATTTGTCAATAATATGTACTTAGTAAAGTAGCTTTTTTAATTAAAAAAAAGGACTTAAGTTTAGGCATACATAGGAAACAGTATTACATTCCACCAAAAGTGTGTACAAATGGATAACCAATAATTTTTGTGCCAAACTTAGTTCAAGTTGGATTGGGTTGAAACGGCTTTTATAAGTGACTCGAACAAACTGACCTAGACGAGCTGATGTTCAAGTTCAGATCACTAAGTCATCGTCATATGATTTTAACTCGTTGAAACAAAATTCTTAAAAATGAGGTCACTCTTTTGTAACGACAATTAAATTTAAAATTCCGACAGCGAATTGATGTGCGTGATATAGGACTGAGGTCGAGACCTAAAAAGTTGCCACAATTAATCGCCTGGAAGCCTTCTAAATATGGGTGCATAAATTGTTGTAGATGTTAAATATAGAAAACTGTCCGTATATTGGCCATATTTTCAGAGAAAACCAATCCAGGATCTTCCGGCTTACAATGATGGGCAAAATCGAAGGTCCCAGAGGAGCTGGACGAAAGCAGGCATCTTTGTTAAAGAGAATGGAACGGAATGACAAATGCTGATCAACAGAAAAGTACGTAAAGTCCTTTGATCCATAAAGATTTCTAAGAATCTAAAGCCAGAGCATACGGTATACCGGTTAAATTTTGTTAATAGCTGTTAAGATTTCTCAAAGACCATTTTCTATGAGTGGCGATGGACGGATTTATTTCAGACAAATTCACCATAATTATCGGATTCCCTCAAGACTTGACAAGACAAAATTCACTTGGAAGTGAATTAGCATCCATAATTTGAAATTTCAGTTAAATTCAATCGAATTTGCTGCATCTCGGAATCGAAAAAGTTTCTGAACCTCTTAATATCGTTCACACGTAACTGTCTCAGCTGCCTAAGCTGTTTCAGCTACCTCAGCTGTCTCAGCTGTCTCAGCTGTCTTAGCTGTCTCAGCTGCCTCAGCTGTCTCAACTGTCTTAGATTGTCAGTTGTGTGATCGAGAACTTTTAAAGTATTTGAATTATATGCTAACTATTGAAGAGCAAAATCTCGGATTTGTCCGAGTTGCGCCTTATAAGTATACTTACGGTGACATCTAAAATTGCTGAAAAAGCAATTTATCTACAAACAAAAAATTATATAACGGCCTTAAATATCTTGCCCTGTAAACAGTCAGGTTTTAGGTACGGTTACAGTACTGCATCGGCTTTGTCAGACCTAACGGATGATCTACTGCATGGTATGGATGAATCCCTGGTTTCTATTCTGATAATGCTTGACTACTCCAGGGCATTTGATTGTTTGGATCACAAATTACTATTAGCTAAATTAAAGTATTATGGTGTTTCTCTCAATGTCTTGGAGTGGTTTCAATCATATTTTGCCGACCGTAACCAGCAAGTTTAGGTAATATCTAATGGAGAGCTAATAGCATCTAAAAGCCGAAAAATAACTAGTGGCGTTCCACAAGGTTCGATCTTAGGACCACTCTTGTTTATTTTATTGACAGCGGACTTACCTACTGAAATTTCTGCCTCTTACCACTTACATGCTGATGAGTGTCAAATTTACTTGTCATTTTCACCTAATGATCAACGTCTTTCCTTTGCCCAAATTAATCAGAACTTAGAGATAATAAATGTGTGGTCTAAAAACAATGGCCTTCTGCTGAGTCCTGCAAAAACCTCTGCTATGCTTATTGGTACAGATAGGCAAAGTGCCAAAGTTCTGGTGAACGATTCCGTTTTGTTGGACGGAGTTCCAATTGACTTCAAAATGTTTGTAAAAACCTTGGGATTACTCTTGACCAAAATCTTACTCATGGCAGATTAAAATCAATTTATAAATTTAAATACATACTGGATGTTAACACTAAATTGAGATTAACAGGGTCAGTTATTTTATCTCTTTGTGATTATTGTGATGTAGTTTATGGCCCTTGTCTACAAGCCCAAGACCGACACAGACAACAGGTCATGCAGAACGCGTGTATGAGGTTTGCTGCATGTGTCAGGCGAAGAGATCATATAACCCCATCATAGTTGCAAATTGGTTGGTTCAGAGTGGAAAAAAGACGTGATGTTCATTTTCTCTGTTTTTTACAAAGAATTATTAATTCCCATACACCAACCTATCTCTACGAAAAATTAACTTTTGCCGATGGTGTATTTGTTAGACCGAAAAGGGTTCCAATTTTAGTTCATATAGGTACCACCACATTCCACCTCTGCTTTCAGAGGTTCTTTTTCTTATCATTCTTGTTTTTTATTTAACACCTTACCAAACTATTTAAAGACAATTAATAATAATAATGCATTTAAAAATTATTACAAATATGTATAGTGTCAACCACTCGTAACTGTAGGAGTTACTGATGGTGTTCCAATATACCTATCCTCTAGTTTAGGTATACTTAATTATTTTTAATTTCTCATAATTTGCTTGATAAACTAATATTAATCAGATTAATATATATTATTTAGTTATTTTCAATAATACTGTATATTTGTAAGATATTTCAGGTTGGGCGTAAGCAGCCTGTGGCTGAGTCCCGCCTTAATAAAAACTTTTTGAATTTGAATTTGAACAACTAGTTTTTGTAATAATAGTGTATCGGAGTATCGGAGATGAACAAGTTTCATACCAGTATGTTGTGCAACAGTTTAACGAAATATTTCTCGGAGTTAGTATAACGAAAATGGCTATTACGATTTAGTAATGAAGTTTCATCAAACTCGTTCTGTGCTGAATCTAAAAAAAAAATGAACATGACAAAAATGACGCTGCGAGAGTCCTACTTCTACAACTGGTTGAGGAAAATCCGCTGATGTCCCTCGGAAATCATGCCAAACATTTGGAGGTTGTAAGAAAAAGCCAAATCCAGATTTTAAAAGAAAACAATATTTTCCTTATAAAACCCATTTCAATCAAACTCTGGAAGAAGGCGATGAAGTGAAAAGGGTAGACTTTTGTTTATGGGTGAGTGATCAAATTTTGAGTGGACATACAGAGTTCTATAAATTTAGTATGTTTTTGGATGAATCTACTTTTTCTACAAATGGAACTGTAGCTTCCCAACATAGGATTCCTTCCCGGAGACAATATTTTAAGAAAGTTAATGTATGGTGCGCTGTATCTTTTAATGGTATATTAGGTCCATATTTCTTCAATGGCACTTGTAATAGAAACAGAGATGTTGGATACATTTTTTGCAAAAGTCTTGAACACTTGGATTACCGGAATAAATTTTTTTTAGCAGGATGGGTGTCCAGCCCATTATGTTCAGGAGTAGTGGAATGGCTCGAACGCGAATTTAAAGTAAGGTTGATTGGGAGAAACGGTCTAGTTTTGTGGCCCCGAAGAAGTCTAGACTTGACTTTGACTGATATATTTTTTTGGGGGCGCTCAAAACAACTAACTTTCACTACTCCAAAACTCAACAATATTGACATCCTAAAGGAAAGAATTAGCCAAGGTGTTCGGTTAATATCAGGCGAGGGAATTCGAAATAGCGTCAACTATCTCAGGAAACAATTTGAAAAGTGTGCTGAATATGGGAGTGAAATTTTTGAATTATAATAAGTATATTTTTTATATTGTGAATTATAATTTATTTCATTAAATAATATTGGAAGAATTGAGATAGTTACGTTTGGCGCATATATAAAAGACTTCCTTATAATAATGTGAATGATATCAGGGTGTTCAAAATTCCGAAATGCAGTTTTCAAATTCGATTGGAAGTAACTGAAATTTCAAATAATGGAAGCTAATTCAATTCCAAGTGCATTTTTTTATCTTGCATTTCGATTAAATAGTAAAAATAAAGGTACTTTTCTCTTCAGCCAACATCGCATTTTTCAAGTTTTAGTACAGGGACATTTTTTTAAGTGTTTAAGTGTCTCACCCGATTGGCGATTTTCCTACTGACTATCATAAAAAACAAATTACACATTTCTCAAAAATTTTCGATAAGGAAGCCGAATTTAATGTCAAAAACACATAAATTTACAAATTTGAGAGATGAGGCGCCATTTTGAATTTTCTTAAATGGCAATCCCCATAAATAACCACACGATTGAATTGCATTTGGCGATCCGATTCTAAAACTATATAGTTGTTGACACTTATTTTCAGCCGTTTCGGAAATACGGAGGTTCCTAATTTGCCTCCATCGATTTTGTCTTTTAAGTGTCTCACCCCTTTAATAAATAGACCTTCTAAGCTGAACACCTCGCTGAACACCCTAATTTTTTTCACAGTGACATAATTTCTCGTGAGCAAGCGATTTACGCTATAGTCAAATCCGACAAATGTCAAAAAGTGACAGATACGACGCCATTTTGAATTTTTTTAAATATCAACCTTCATAAATAACTAGACGATTCAATTGCATTTGGCAATCCGATTCGAAAACTATGTAGTTGTTGATATTTATTTTCAGCCGTTTCGGAAATACGTCAAATTATGTCACTGTAAAAAAAATTAAGGTGTTCAGCTTAGAAGGTCTATTTATTAAAAGACAAAATCGATGGAGGCAAATTAGGAACCCCCGTATTTCCAAAACGGCTGAAAATAAATATCAACAACTATATAGTTTTAGAATCGGATCGCCAAATGCAATTTAATCGTGTGGTTATTTATAAGGGCTGCCATTTAAAAAAATTCAAAATGTCGCCTCATCTGTCAAATTTGTAAATCTATGTATTTTTGACATTAAATTCTGCTTCCTTATCGAAAATCATTGAGAAATATGTAATTTGTTTTGTATGATAGTCAGCAGGAAAATCGCCAATCGGGTGAGACACTTAAAAAAATGTCCCTGTACATTTAAAAAAAAAATTCAACATGAATGTTGTTTCTTTTTAAGAAGCAAGAGCGTTTGACAAAAACAATTTTTTTGAAATGTGAAATTTTTGGTCCGTTTCACCTATTGTAAAGTTCAGCCGTTCAGGCGACGCTCATCGAGTAGTGAAATATTCTTCTTTAGGTAGTTCTGGTATATTCCCGTTTCGTCGATTCCCGTTTCGTCGACTTTAAGAAATTTTCCCGTTTCGTCGACTGGCCTTTACAGGTATAAATGGGTGTCATTTATATCTAATAGGTACCTAGTAATTATTCCTTCCTCAATCGACGAAACGGTAACAAAACAGGTAAAATTGTCCAGTCGACGAAACGGTCAATCGACGAAACGGGAATAAATCGTAGTTCTTGCCATCGTGTATTGGTTTCTTTAGACCTGATCAGAGTGGAAATCTGCTTTACTTATTGGGTAAAATTATTGCTGGCCACGCCACTGTGTATCAGTCCTCTTATTTTAGGGCTCATGACCAAGCAAAAATATCACAAGAGACCGTTTCAAATACTCTTAAAGTGTACCAAAAAATAACTTTTTAAGCGGAGGGTATACTATACACGACTTCTAAGAAATCCGACGTTGGGGTTCCAAATTTTTATAACTTTCTGCTTTAATGAAAATTTATTACGGTTTTAAAGTCGAGCAGTCTACCTAAACGGTTTATTGTTTTATTGAAGTTGGATTTATTAATTCGTGGGTTGAAGCAGAAAATTGCAATTTATATTTTTGACCTCCGGTTTGTTGCAATTACAGGCGGCAGCAGTGGGAAAGTTTTTGTAACAGTTGTTGCGAATTAAGAGTCTCCAGGAAATCATATTAAATACTCGTAAGTATAAAGATAGCAGTGTCGGACTTCTAACAAAGTGAAATGGGTACGACCAAAATTGAGACAAACACGAACAGTACTACCGGGTTGACAACGAAATCATTAATTTTATAGATGGTGCCTCAGTAAGGTGTTCGATACCATCTAAATTAAAAGTGATGCAGCGAAATATTTTCTATACAGAATTTGTAGGGATCACGGAAGCGCATAACGCAAAAATATATTTACCTAAGCATACTCAGTTTTATGAATAAAACAATGCAGTCTTCCTTCACAGTTTAATATTTGTAATAAAAATTCTAAGTTCCCGACATGTTTCGAGTACTTAAGTACTCATCTTCAGGGGATACTAAAAGGACAGTACAATTTGAGAATAAAAATTAAAGATTAAGAAGGACTTACCCAACATCGAGTTTAACATAAAAGTGAGTTGTCTCAAATTAATGAGTACAACTCAAAGGCTGAAGACTTGGTGTATGAAATGGTTGTATGTATTGAAATAGAGGTGAAGTTTAGATTAAGTTTTGAAATTTAGAATAGTAGAAGACATTTTAGAGAGAGATTCTGAATTTTAAAACTGAAGCGGTTTTAGATTTAATTCAGCGCTCGTTGGGGCATGTAGCCCAGAGAATAGCTGTTTTGGCATAATTTGGTTAATCCTTATTATATAAGGTCTCAGCAAGTGGCTAGAGAACAAAGTTCTCACATGTATACATATTTATATGTCATATTATGATTACCACTTGCCAAGTAGTATTCTCTTACTATTTATTGTGTGATATAATTAGTAATTGTTGATTCTTCTGTAATAGGTTACCTGTTTGCTTGTACTTTAGTATTATAAACTATCTTTGTTACCAGTGTTTCAATACACTGATTAAAGGATTATTAATTTATGTAAATTTAAGAAGTTGTATTAAATAAATGATTTTCAAAAAAAAAAAAAGTTATTATGTGTATCGTCTGTGCTTGTGTTTAATTGTTTAATTAGCTGTACGTGGTAATTATGCCAAAACCAAAACCAACCGTTGAAGAGTGGATTAGGGGTCACAAAGAACTGAAAACTGACAATAAAAAGATTTTTTGTCAAGCATGTTCTAGAACTGTAGGTAAAAATTTTCAAATTCCAAAATAACTTCGTCTTTGTTTTCTGTTTAAAATATTATTTTATTTTTATGATTCTTAAGAGATTTTCTTTTTGACATTAATTAAATGACTTATTTATGACTGAAATTTTTATTAAAATAGGTTTTAATGAAATTTCAAACATTATTTCTATTTTATTGCAGATCGCTTGCAACAAAAAATACGACTACATACCTACTATTTCGACTTCAATAACTTCAACTTCTGGTTTTAATGAACAAAAACAATTTCATTCCGATTTGTGCAGTGCTATGGTTAAATCAGATACTCCCTTGAATAAATTACAAAGTAGCTGTTTTAGACAATTTCTAGAGAACTATTGTAAAAAACGCATTCCAGATGAAAGTACCCATGTCGCCCCAGTTTATGATGAAATAGTGCAGCAAATTAAAGAAAATATTGCAAATAATTATATAGAGTTTGCTGTCGATGAAACTACTGACACATGTGGAAGATATATAGCCAACTTAATTAAGGCAGTCTCTCTAAGTTCAAAACAATAAACAAAAACGAATAGTAACAATGTTTCTAGATTTGCTCAAGTGAAAAAATTTTATTGATGCTTTCCGACGCTGCAGCATACATGATAAAAGCTGCGTCAAATATTAAAATATTAAAAATAGCTGAAACCATTCGATTGCAGTATCCATTGATCAAAAAATTAATAATAAATGCAAAAAAATATTTATAAAAATTCCATTGAGCGTGCAATTTTTTAATGTGAGTAAGTAAGTTTGTAAGTCAGAGTATTCAATTTTTAGAAGAACGGCAGCTACCGTTATATCCGTGAATGTTATTAAAATTTTCGAAGCTGCAGCAAATAGTATTCCAGGATCTATTGGTCAATCAATAAAAGAAAAATTGGTTCAGACTATCCCAAAGAATAAAGGTTCCAAACATTGCAAAAAATATCTACTCTTTTGAGTGGTGAGCAAGATTCCGATTTTGAAATAGATCCAGCAATTATACCGAAATTTAAATATGCACCAATAACCGGTGTAGATGTAGAACGTAGTTTTTCTGCAGACAGAAACAGTCTAACAGACAGAAGGCATAATGCTACCACGGACAATTTCGAGAAACATTTAGTTAGACATTCTTTTAAGCATTAAAAAAAATGGTAGATATGTATGTGTAAAAGCAATTGAATGTATTATATAAATAATAAATAACAAATAACAATGTTATTATCATTAACTTATTTTATTTTTTTTTTTAATTGGCTTATAATTTTATTGTTTACTTAATTTGCTTATTTGAAGCTTTTTTGATAGATTTTATGCTTTGTAAGCACTTTTTGTTTAATATTTTTAGGCTTTCCTAAACACGTTTTTTCAATGTTTTTGCGCTTTTTTATCCGGTCTTTAGTTATGAATATGGTTTTGTAGTAGGTGTCATGTATTGATTAATTGGATGTTTTGTTAAAATATATCAAGCTACTGTTGGGCGCTAGGTAAGTAAATAAAAATGACTATTATAGTTAAAAAATTGTAGCTGAAAAACAGTAGATACTCTTCAGAGATTTGCTATTTATCTAATAAAAAAAAAATAATTTTGTGATATTGTAATAAAAAAAAATTACCCTGTCTTGGGAGGAAGAACTATTTGAATAATAGGGAAAGGGGAAAAAAAGAGGCTAAAAGTCTTTCTCCACTAATTTAATAGTGAGCTATTAAAGGCTCAATTTTAAAGTTAAATTGTCTCTACATGTTTCAAAGGTAGTAACCTTCATCTTCAGGAGACCAAAGTAGTGCTGCAGTTATTATTAGCAGTAGAGAGAAAACTGTTGGTGGAAAATGACGTTGATTGAGCTTTTTTTATTTAAAAATATTTTGACAAGATATTAATAATTGAATGTAATCAGCATGCTAAAATTGGAATTGAATGTGGAATGTTATATAATTCCAATTTTAGCATGCTGATTACATTCAATTATTAATATCTTGTCAAAATATTTTTAAATAAAAAAAGCTCAATCAACGTCATTTTCCACCAACAGTTTTCTCTCTACTGCTAATAATAACTGCAGCACTACTTTGGTCTCCTGAAGATGAAGGTTACTACCTTTGAAACATGTAGAGACAATTTAACTTTAAAATTGAGCCTTTAATAGCTCACTATTAAATTAGTGGAGAAAGACTTTTAGCCTTTTTTTCCCCTTTCCCTATATTTCAACTCCACTTCGAGAATGGACTATTTCTTTAAATATTTGAATAATCCTTGAAAGCTATAAAATTAAGTATTATGAAAATACTACTAATAGTGAAAATAAATAACGGTTGAGTTTTGAGTACCATCAATTAAAGGGATAGTTCATGAGTGAATTACAGCAGCAGATGTAACAATTAAACGACATTAAGGTTAATTAGTTAGTTAGCTCACTTGTACACTTTTGTGGCGCATCCTCGGACATCCATTTTTTTTAGAGTTGCGCCACAATATATAACTAACACGTCATTTAAATCTATACTGCGCAACTCTAGTATTTTCAAATAAACATTTTGATGTGAACGCAATTTAAAAATCGTAGCACAATTTGGTAACTAACTTGCACAACTTTTCATATTGCAATGGTGTTCTCACTTTGCAATTTGCAATACAATCAGGATTGCGCCATTTGCCAAAAAGTCTGCGAGTACCTTACGGCACGTGGCGCTTCGCCGCATCGTAAGTTACATATTTTGTACCACGTGACTGGTTCCTTCTGATATTTTTGTAAAACGAATTTCGATTTGTTTATATTTTTAGGTCACTTTTAGTAGAATAATGACTTACGATGTTTAAGGATATAAGTAGATAATATGTGAAATTTAAGCTGATACTATAGTTTGCGGAAACACACCTTTTTATCCAATAAAAATTATATTTATTTGATAAAAACTCACCTGAACCATGAATGTGGCGTGCAACTCTTCCTCGACACTGTCTGAAAAAAATAAATCAGGTTTGTAAACACGTCCTCTCGAATTCAAATACAATTTTTTAAAATTGAATTGAATCATTACATTTATATAATAATTCTAAATAATAAGCCTTGAATATGGACAATTTGATGACCCCAACTTACTCAATGTCGTAAATGGTTTTAACTTAATTTAATTTCCTTCTCCCCCCCCCCCCCTTTACTTTATTACTTTCTTATTAAAATGCTGACCCACCAAATATAAATCATGTTCCCTCTTGGAGTTGACTCATGGAAAGTTGATTTTATTAAATTTTCATTATAGACATCTATACATCATATCATAACTATAAATGATTCCATTTAGAATTCTGTCCTCTATTACAATTTTTACATCTAATATCCTTCATTGCTAAAAGTAGCATCATGTTAGTGATTATCTTCTGTCGAGTCCATTGGCTGCATAAGGTACACGTTATGACCATGTATTGTTGAACCACTTCGTTCCCTCTTTTAATTTGTTTTAGTTTGTTTATTTAGGTACATCCTAAAAAACATAATTCTTAATTACTTGGTTGCTGAGGATGACTTTGACTAAAGTCGAAATTAGTACAACCTAATGTCAAATTAAATTATGTACACTCTTTAACCCTTATTTCACCCTAAAAGGACAAATATATTTTATTTTTGTGGTATAGACAGACCTTGTTTTCTTTTCTTTCTTTTCTTTCTTTTAAAATTAAGTTTAATATGATCTATAATGAGAGATGAATGGCTTTAAATGATTGCTCAATCACTTACTCACCGGAAATACCTACCACACACAATGCAATAAGCTCATATAAGCTTGAATGATTTTATTAGTATTGACAAGCATCTGATTCTTCGTTTTTTCCAGCCGAACAATAGACTATGCATGTGGATTTTCAATTATGAATGTGGCATTCATCCTTGCAATATCTTGTTGTAAAATACGCGTTAGATCGGGTAGATAATGTGTCTGGAATAAATTAATTTAACCGTGCTTAGAAAAAGAAAAAGGTATTCAAAATCCATTTATTGAAAAGTAAGCTCATCATATGGCACTTTAGGTGTATCCCAGCAAAATCTAGAGCGGGAAAGCTCATCTTTTTCTCTCTAAAAGTACGAATTAGGAGAGCAAATGACGAAGGGCAGTCAAATGCATTATGACATTATGGCTCTGCCAGGAATACTACAGTCAGCATAAAGTGCTGCATTTTAGTATCGGTTTGTATAAAAGTAATAAATATGAAATTGTATAAGCAGCAAGAAAACCCATCGTGTATAACGATTCCCTGGCGCATCGCGAAACAATACGCCGTAGGATAGCTATGGACCGACTGGAAATATTTTTAAATTTTCGGTTTAGGTTAGTTTCTCATAAAAATCTAAAAGTTAGAGAAACAAACCTTTCTCTAGTTTTAGCTTCTTTTTTTAGTAAAACTGATAATGTATACGGACGTGTTAAAATTTTACATCACGATATATTGTCTATAAAGTAATTTTAAAAAAACTAAAACTATAGAAAGGTTAAGTGATCATTCAAGTTTTCAAATTTTGTTTGCTAAATGAGTCTATTTGGAATATTAACTAAGTTCTTGAATTTGATTGGAGGCGTCTTTTTCCATATAAACACCCTTATATTATCTTAAGGAATTTTACCATACTAATAGCTTGCTGAGAGGGACTTTATTGCTGAGGAACATCGAGCACCATCTTCATTTAAGAATATCATCTATTTCCTGTGCAAGCATTTCACGATATCTAACTTCAATTAAAGATCCATTAATGAAAATTGAAGCGATGATTCTGTTTTGTACTATGCTGCACCACACATATACCCACTCAGAACGTATCACTTTAACTGTAAGATGCGGATTCTGCGATGCCCAAAAGTGTGTGTTTTTGGTATTTGAAACTGAAGTCTTTTAAAAAGAAGATTGAAACAAATTGGCGTTATTGTTGAGGATGTTTGTCATATGACGGCAAAACTCCAAATGTCTATGCTTCTGTTCTTCTGTTAATTTTTGAACTTTTATGAATTTAAAGTCGTGGAATTTATGCCGTTTCAGAATTTTAAAAACTATTGTGCAACATTTGCCAAGATATCTTGCACAGTCCCTTACCGAATTTTGTGGATTTTCTGAAAACAAATTAAGCTTCTAAATGATACGAAGCGAATATAAAAACAAATAAAAATTACCTTGAAGATATAAAAGAACAGCAAAATCTCCATCCTTAAATATCCGACAATGCCTTCTTTTTCTTTGTAATGTTTTTTACTCAGAAAGTTGACGAAATACATTTTGGAAAGTGTTTTCGCTAGAAATTTCTAAATGTGGATGTCGTCTTCTGAATTCGCGTTGCGTTTCTAGCTTATGGTGTCCACATTTAATATATATTTTAAGAATTTCGAACTTTTGCTCTCCAGAGTATCCCATTTAGACCCTGATTTTGACAACGTTTATTAATATTTGTCAAGTAGACAGAAGTTGCCAAGAGCAATTTAGTCAAGAGCTGTGTTCGGCAAATACATCTGCGATTGAATAGATTTTTTGTCACGTGACCACAGATCAGTCGGAGAAATTTGTAATAAAAGAACGGTACCAAACAACTGATCTCTGTCAAAGTCAAAAATAAAAACTGCTTTGTTTTGATTCAAGAAATATAACCTATTTTTCCCCTTTCCTACTAAAATAGTCATATTTCCTTTATTTTTTAAAGTTAACTTTCTTACAACGTCCTCGCCAAAGCAAATTTTAAACCAAAACTGAGAACAAACTTCAAATCAAACTTAACCTCACTAACTCAGATGGCTGAGATTTGAGATTAATCGCTTTCATCCGATCAAAAACTCCGAGCAAAAAGATCATCGTCAGAGCGCTCAGATTTTAATTGCCGAACGGTTGTCATTTACTTCCCCTACATCCAGATGTTATACACGAACGATTCAGATCAAATCTAAGCGGTCTGATGTATTTGCCGAACGCGGCTAAGGTAACAGGTATAACTATAAGTAACATGAGCCGTTTACGAAACTTTAATGAGGATAATGATAATTCTATTATATTTTCGCATAATTCCAAAACGGTAAAAAATAACCCCAACAACTATATTATATTTAAAAAGAGGACAAAATTCTTTAACCGATACAATGAAAAAATAGGGGGTATTCCATTTGCAAAAACTGTCACTTATCAAAAAACTGTCACTTCCGATACTAAGATGTTTTTGTTCATTACATTTCCTGGAGATTCGGTGAAAATGCTATAACTTTGTTAATTTAACCATTTCTCTAAAACCAATAATACTGGAGATATCTATTGGGGAAAATATACGCGAACACTCTGTACAGCAAAAATAGTTCTATTTTCTGTGGTAACAGATAATGTAAAATGGCGGATGGAGCACCCCATTGGAGAAACTAGGTAGGTGCGTACTTTTTACAAAGTTTACAAGTACCGGGTCTACGACTAAAAAAAGCGTCGCGAAACTGGCCGAGAGAAATTGCTGGAAATTATTTTAAAATTTCTTAAGTTGACCGCTAGTGGGCGTAACTATAACGACCTTCTATAAAAGTGTTCTTTTCTCCAAAGTTTAGTTAATTAATTTATACAACTACATTACATTTTTTATTCTTACGATAACTTCCAACAACTTCAATTTGGGAATTTTTGACTACTCTCCAAATAAGTGCGGCAGGGGGGGGGGGGGTCAAATCTTGCAACCAAAGATGCTCGTAACTTAGGGTTGAACAATCGGAATTGATCCAGATTGGACTTGTTGGAAAGAGCATTTATTGTGCCAGTCAATAATTAATGATATAACTCGTTGTGGATATTACAGTGACCGCTAAAGGGGCGTTATTTTTAAAAGCGATAAATTTTCCATTTTTTCTTGTAAATTTTCTTTTTAAGGTAACTTAGAGCAACTAATTAAAGAAACAATAGAAAAAGTCGCAACTTGGCTGGAACAATAAATGATCTTTCTAACAAGTCTAATCTGGTTCAATTCCGTTAATCCAAATCTAACTTAAGAGCAATTTTTGGTAACAAGCACTTATTTGGAGCCAAATTAAGCTTTTTGAAAATTGTCGTAAGAATAAATGTAATGTAGTTGTTGTATATCTTAGTTAACTACATTTTGGAGAAAATAACACTTTTATAGAAGGTCGTTATAGTTAGACTCTCTAGCGGGAGACCTAGAAACTTTAAAATAATTTCCAGCAATTTATCTCGGCCACTCTTACTAGAATTTTCCTTAAATTTCTTTATTTTCTTTTTGTTGTACATTTATTTTCTTCCTGTTGCCTCCTCTAAATTTTTAAAATTCTACAATTCTCTTTTATACGAAAATTGCATCAAAAGCGATGCCTCATCAATTTTACTTGTCCAGTCTTATGAATTCTAACCAAATTATAACCTCAGCCCACGCGTGGTTATTAAGTTTGTTATTTATGACTTAAATGTTACTACTCTACGATAGAAAAATGTCCAATGAAAAACTCGGTATAATATTTAGGGCGTAAACTTATAAAAAGCTTAAGGTAGTCATTTAAATGACAGCTGACATCTGAAATTTTAAGCTGAATAACACAGAAGCTTGATGTTTTTACCTTTACTTATTTTAAGTACCATATCGCATTGTTTCATCTTAGGAATCTTTGTTACTCTCCCAGAGCTGATTACCTAGAATTTATATACAATAAGCAATAGTATCGCCAACAGTAAGGAGACTTCAATAAAGTCTAATAAAAATTTATTGGACCCAATAATTCACTTTCACACATTTTCCCTAGAACCAGACCTAATTTCTCCATTTCGATCACAATACCTCCTGACCCTGATCCGAAGAATTGCGGTTAATAAAACAGTTTACTGTAACCACGACTGTCATAACTAATAAATTTTCTTCATTGTCGAATTATCTTTAAAGGAAAAAATCTGCTTCGTCACTTTCGACCGGGAAAAGAAGCCCTCTCCTTTAAAGGTGCAATTGGGCCATCGATTCCAGTAGCGTATCTACAATGTCG
This sequence comes from Polydrusus tereticollis, assembly GCA_963920685.1. NCBI lineage: Eukaryota > Metazoa > Arthropoda > Insecta > Coleoptera > Curculionidae > Polydrusus > Polydrusus tereticollis. The sequence goes on from OY987329.1 coordinate 123,881,674, forward strand.
GATATAAGTATTGCAATAAAATGAAAAATTAAAAAAGTAGCCTGATATTTGGCAAGTACAGGGTTATCCAACCAAGACTGGACAAGGCGATTTTTTGACTTTTCCTGTACTTTTATAAAAAAACTGAAATAGCCATCTTAAGTCATTTTCTCCCGCGAATTCGAATATCTTCAGCAAAAAACAATTGAACATCAAACAAAAGTACTAGGGGTCACTTTGATATTTTTTTAAATGGGATGCCGTATTTTTAATGAGCTTATCCGATTTCTCATATAAATTTTGATCTAAAATGTTGGATTTTTAATTCAAAAACGCCTTTTTTCTTCAGTTTTAAATTCGGAAAATGTTCGTCTACCGTAAGATTAATACCTGATAGATGGATACCCGTTTCACCTGTTCACCCTTTAACCTGCTTTAAAGCGTCCGTCAGTTAGAAAAAATAATCAAGTTTCAAATTTCTATATATTTTTCACGAATTAATTACAAACTTAGTAGTTTTTGCAAATCTATTATTGCTTACGTATAAAAAAAGTATGACATATTAGAAAAAACTATAAACTAAAGTGAATAACTTTAATCTCAATAATATAATTGTTCTATGTGTCCTCCATTATTTTCAAAACATGACCGATGCCCCCTTTTCAATCTCTCCAAAGAATCTCTTACAATATTTTGGTCCTGGTTAAGTCTATTAATTTCATTTATAATTTTTTGCTGAATGTCCTCCAGACTTCTGTTGGGTCGTTGATAAACTACATTTTTTAAATGACCCCATAAAAATGTATCCATTGGCGTGATATCGGGGCTATTTGGTGGCCAATGAATTGTTCCGTTACGGCCAATCCACTGATTGTAACGCTCGTTTAGGTATGTTACCACTTCTCGAACTGCATGAGGCGGAGCACCATCCTGCTGCCAAATGATATTGTTGTAGGCTTGCAATGGCAACCTTTCCAAGAAATCCTCGATATCGTTATGAAGAAAATGGAGGTATCTTTGGCCTGTTAAAGAGCCACGATAAAATAGTGGTCCAATAATTCGATTTTCTAACATCCCACACCAAACATTAAGTGAGCTCCAACCTTGAAACTTTATCATTTCATATCTATGAGGGTTAACTGCTGCCCAGTATCTTGTATTTTTCCGATTGTATACCCCCGATGTTGTAAATGACGCTTCGTCACTCCATAGAATTTTATTATATAAATTATAATCTTCGTCTTGCTCTCTCATCAGCATTGAAGCAACAAATCGAAATCGCAGTTCTTTTTGAAGCTGTGTTAAGTATTGAACGGGAAGGATGCAATATGGTTTTAGACCACATTTTTTTAAAGTTCTGTGAACTGTTCCATAGCTTACTCTCCGGAGCCCTGGACCATACCTTACTTCTCGTACCGCTTGCGGAATAGAACTCTTCGGATTTATAGTAAAATATTGAACAATAGCTCGATCCCTTATATTCCGTCTTTTCATCTCTCTTGGCTTATCTTTCAATGTCTTACTTTCTTCAAATAGGGTCTTAATTCTGAGAATTGTATCCACTGAAATGTGTCTCTGGAAACTCTCAAAAAATGTTCATTGTGTTTGTCGAGCATTCTCTCCACTTTTGTAATATAATTTTATTACATTTAGCCGTTCTCCTAAAGAATATTTCATTATTTGTAATTAATTCGTGAAAAATATATAGAAATTTGAAACTTGATTATTTTGTCTAACTGACGGACGCTTTAAAGCAGGTTAAAGGGTGAACAGGTGAAACGGGTATCCATCTATCAGGTATTAATCTTACGGTAGACGAACATTTTCCGAATTTAAAACTGAAGAAAAAAGGCGTTTTTGAATTAAAAATCCAACATTTTAGATCAAAATTTATATGAGAAATCGGATAAGCTCATTAAAAATACGGCATCCCATTTAAAAAAATATCAAAGTGACCCCTAGTACTTTTGTTTGATGTTCAATTGTTTTTTGCTGAAGATATTCGAATTCGCGGGAGAAAATGACTTAAGATGGCTATTTCAGTTTTTTTATAAAAGTACAGGAAAAGTCAAAAAATCGCCTTGTCTAGTCTTGGTTGGATAACCCTGTACAATGAAGCTTGCCATAAACATCACAACAAAAATGTTTTTCGAGTTGGCCGCAATAATATCTGACTTAACAAGATACCAGCTGCGTTCGGCAAATACATCTGCGATTGAATTGATTTTTTGTCACGTGACCACAGATCAGTCGGAGAAATTTGTAATAAAAGAACGGTACCAAACAACTGATCTCTGTCAAATTAAAAAATAAAAACGGCTTTGCTTTCATTCAAGAAATATAACCTATTTTTCCCCTAAAAATGAGTATTCCTACTGTTGTATTGGCGCTAATTGAAGGAGACTATCAACTGTCCTATCCTCTTTGCTACCAACTTATGTTTGAAGACGATGATGAGGAAGACGTAAAGATTTTGGTAAATTTTCGTCTGTCACCAATATGGTAAACCGTTTTTGTTCTTCCGCATCATAAAGTTCTATTTCCTTCCTTTTTTAAAGTTAACTTTCTTACAATGTCCTCGCCAAAGCAAATTTCAAACCAAAACTAAGAACAAACTTCAAATCAAACTTAACCTCACTAACTCAGCTGGCTGAGATTTGAGATTAATCGCTTTCATCCGATCAAAAACTCCGAGCAAAAAGATCCTCGTCAGAGCGCTCAGATTTTAATTGACGAACGGTTGACATTTACTTCCCCTACATCCAGATGTCATAAACGAACGATTAAGATCAAATCTAAGCGGTCTGATGTATTTGCCGAACGCGGCTACTGTTCGATCAACACTTGTAATTTTATAATTTGACGTTTAGTAGTTTGATGTGTCTTAAACGTCAACAAATATATTTTGTTGCATTTTACTTGTTTCTTGTGGTAAATCTGAGTTTGCGTTTAGAATTTATTAACGTTATTCAGAGAAATATTCTTGAAAATGGGAAAATGAATTTCTGTATCCAAGGATTTAAGGTCACGAGTTCTGCAAGCTTATCAAGATGGAGAAAAGCAAGCCGCTATTGCTCGAAGATTCTCACTAATTCTTTGCACAGTTTCACGCATAATTTTATAATTCAATAAACGGTTGAACAGGATGATAAGATGCATTTCTCTAAACGACCCATGGAAGTCGGGTTCTCGGATTAAAGCCGAAATACCAAATGCAAACATTTACTGCCGAACTATTCAAAGAAAGTTAGTTCAGCAAAGAAACCGTTAATCTCTGCTAGAAACAAAGCTGCCAGGCTTGCATTCGCACGAAGGCTTATCGACTGGACTGCTGCTAACTGGAAAAAGTGGCATGAGACGAGTTAGGAGACCTGTAAACCAGCGTTTTAATTTTAAGTAGCAATTAGTTCATGGATTTGCCTTTTCTCTGGCAAAGTTGCTCTTCTACACTGTATCGACAGGTTTATCTACGCAAATGTTATGGAAAACATTATGCTTCCTTCTGCACTCGCTTTTGCAGAATGGGAAATGCCCCTATCGTTCAATTTTTAAGAGGATATAGTCATGTGCAAGCGTAGTTTAGGCAGAAGAATATTAGGCTTAGACTGTAGCTATGGGAAAGGGGTAGAAAGATAAATAATAAGTTCTGCAATATTTCTTTACGTCAGGAAAAACTCCTTTAACATCTGTTGATTATTCGTTATTACTATTTAGCTCTATGGTTTGTAAAAATTTGTAATTAGCTGCTTGCTTGGATGCTTGTGCTTCTTACGGATTTAATTTAGAAGTTATTTTGCAAGCATTTTTGCGCCTTTTTGTTAAATATATAATATTTGTTCATGTCAATTTTAGTGCCTCCCTACTATTGTGGGATGGGATTCGGACCAACAGAGAGCCAGTCCCGATTTGTCTCGATCTTGTATGTGAGTCGGTAATAAGTTGATTTGTCGATACGTCTCTACGTGCGTAATAATTTCTAATATCTTTCAAGAAAAAGTCGTTAATTGTCAACATCTGAAAGTCATTACGTATTACTACATTCATAATGTATCTCGGCGCGTTCGCGATGATTTTCAGCGCCGTGTTCTGAATTACCTGGAACTTATTTAGCTCCGTTCTGCTTATGTTGCATCACGTAGGAGCACCATAAGTTAGAACCGGCCTGACCAATACCTTGTAGAAGTTGACCTTAGTCCTATTAGCATGTCTACTCCGCCTGTGAAGCAGGGGGTAGAAAAAGTCTTAACTGTCGCAATGCAAGTTTTATTCTATTAATTGAAATTTGCCTCCAATTCAGCATTTTGTCGAAAATAAGTCCCAGGTATTTCACCTCCTGGCACCAGTTCACTTGGACTCCATTGAGCCGTAGCCTTGTTTCAGGCCAGCGGACGGTGCTTTTTGAAAAGAAGATGACCTTCATTTTGGCGGGATTCAAGCGAATCTTCCAAGCCGAAAGCCATTTTTCCGGCTCGATTATGTGACGCTGTATCCGGCTGACGACAATTCGCGGTGATTTAGTAGTGGAAGTAATTGCTGTATCGTCAGCGAAAAGATAGAGCTGCGTAAATCTATTTCGCGGAATATCGCGAGTATAAATGTTATATAACATCGGAGAGAGAGGTGAGCCTTGTGGCACTTCGGCCCTGATGTGTTTATTCAAAGACAGTGCGTTCTCTGACGAGACCGCAATACTAAAGAAAGCTACCTACCTACTTGATTAAGTAGTTCGGAGCACCGAGCCTTTTCAATTTTAACAAGAGGCCATTGTACCAGACCTTGTCGAATGCTTTGCTTACGTTAAAGAAAACTGCGCCCTCCTGTTAAAGCCTTTAATAAGGTTTGCAGTGAGTCGGGTGGCCTACCTGAATATGCAATGTTCAGGCAGCAACCCAAACTGTTCGGCAGGCAGAAAATTGCGCATGAAAACAAAGTCGTTGAACCTACTTAAGATTATCTTTTCGGCAATTTTCCCTAGGCTCGACAGCAGGCTGATCGGCCTATAGCTAACCGGTACCGTAGGGTCTTCGCCTTTCTTATAAATTAGAATGACTTCAGGGCGTTTCGAAGCAGTTGGAAAGTGGCCTTCTCTGATTATAGCCTGGGATAAGCTTACTATGTTCCCCAAAGCTCGATCTGGTAGATTTCGCAACGCCATATTCATGAACCGAATTAGTTCCCAACAAACAAACTTTAATGAAAAACATGCAACTTTGTATCTTAGACAGTTCAATCAACTCCATGCCAAGAAGATGTGCCAAAGCTGTAGTCAATAATGGATATGATATTGGATATTATACCCGTTAATAGTTTTAAATATTATTTGGTAATAGTATTATTAGTAAAGCTCTACTACGTTCAAATCGCTGGCATCTGAAATCTAGGTCCAGGCTGTCTACCTCCACGCAACATATACAAAGGTCATCTTCTGTTTTTTTAATTAATTTCTTATAAGTCCTAAAGACCTTTTCCCGCTGAGGAACCATGTGAAGAAATAGTCTCTCCTCCTGAAGATACATTTGACCCATAGGTTTAAATTTTTAAATTAGTCGTGTGGTCCATTTTGCCACTTCCCTGGTTAGATCCCATTTCTCCTACCACTCCAGGATATAATATTTATCAATACCGTCAGAATACATATTGCAAGACTGGAAAAATAATATTTTGTTTTAAAAACTCTATTATAAGAACATATTTACTAGGTTAATCGTCTGTTTACAAGTTTAAGATTCGCATATTTTTTGGACAATAAGAAATGCAGTCAAGTAATTTTTATCAGTTACTTGCATCGATTTTAAGGCAACGAACGATTTGAGAAAAGAAATTATTTGCTTTTAACCTACGTCACTGGAAAAAGTCATTGCACGCTCACGCATCTGCCTTTGAAAGTCACCGTGGCTGCACCACTTGAGGCGCTTAAAACCCCGGGGTGTTATTGTTGGCATTTATGCCACTTTTTGCCTTTTTCAAATTGGGGTTTTATACGATTGTTTTCCCAGTTGGGCGTCCAAAGGGATCCTTTCGGCAAAGTATCTGTGGCCTGACCCAAAATAGCCTCAAATGAATTGAAATATTGAATAGACTGTTATGGTTTCCGAATTCTCGGAAAAAGCGTCTTTAATTTTAATAGAAAGTAATGTTTTTTTAAGGTAAATCTTTAAAATAAATATTATCCTACGATCAGGTGTGAACTGCATATCGTGAAGGTACCAATCTGTAAGCTCTGTAAATTAAATAAATGTTTATTTGGTACTAAATTTTTGTTCCGGTAGGTATTCCTATCAGGGGCGTGCGATGAATGAGCAGAATGAGAAAGCGCTAACGGCAGGCTCCCAGGAGGCAAAGCGCAGAAGGTGGTTTCTTTGGGGGGGGGGGGGGGGTTTTTCGACATTATACGTTATCGACATTCTAACCTGAACTAACCTAAACTCATTATGTTGTAGTCTATAATTAGGTTCTAATTGAATGTCCTAGAAAGAACACTATCGTGTCCTTTAATTAATAATAATAATAATAATAATAATAATAATAATAATAATAATAATAATAATAATAATAATATTAATAATAATAAATAGCCTTTATTTATAGATTTTAAGAAAATATACAAAATAAAAGTGAAAGAGGTGGCGAGATCTAGCACAGCTACTCATCTAACCACTCGAATAAAGAGAAAAAAAAAACATAAGAAAAGTGGAAAATAAAGAAGACATAATAATGCGAAATAGTAGTAGAACATTAGACTTAACTAAAAGCATATAATTTAATGGTATGTAGCGATCAACCATGTATCCAACGATCAGGTCATAAAATTCACCAAGCAAGAATTAAATATATTACAAAGAAAAGTCAAAACTAGTTTTAACATGTTATAATAAAGCGGAACAGTGTATTTGATTTAAGAACCCCTAAGGTAAGTTTTAAGATGTCTTTTAAATGTTTCGGTACTTGAGCAGTCTTTGATATTTGTCGGAACATTGGTATATAGCATTTAGCAGCATTATTACTGAAGGAGCGCTGAAATAAAGCAGTTATATGCCTAGGAATATTAAGGAGGTCGTTGTATCGTGTAGCATGTCCGTGCACATCAGAACCCTTGATCAGTTTTTTAAGAAGATAATCCGGCTGTCCGAATTTCAATACTTTAAGAATTACCGTACACAGGTGTATGTTAAACCTCCAGTATTAGCCAACCTGACTCTAGGAAGCATGGTGTAATGTAATCATACTTTCTTACTTCATAACAAGATCTCAGACAGCCATTCTGTAATTTTTGTAAACTATTTTTGTCCTCGTAAAGTACAGCTGGTCGAAACAATACATCACAGTAGGACAAAGACGATAAAATGATCGAGTCACACAACCTTAATTTAATTAGAGTTCAGAGCAATTGTTTAAACATATAGATAGTTCTTAGTTTCGAATCAAAATGAACACCTAGGCTTTTGCAATATTCAGTGGGTGTTAATTTAACATTGTTTAATTTAATAATATTACTAAGGCTAGAGACTTCCATGTTCTTATTACCAAATAGAATAAGCTGAGTTTTGGATTGATTTAGCATCTGATATCTCATAAATCTTGTCCAGGTCTTCAGTGATACACGCTTCAGCAACCCTCATACTCTCGGGATCAAAGCTGTGATATAGTTGAAAGTCATCAGCATACTGGTGGGACTGTAAGTGTTGTAGATGTCTTTCAAAATCCGCAGTATAAATTGAGAACAGTAATGGGCCCAAAATGCTACCCTGGGGCACGCCACGTTTCAAAGTTATAAAATGAGATAAGCTATTGTTGAAAAATACTCTTTGGCATCCGTCATGGAGGTAACTCTTAATGAAGTCAACAGCGGTGTCATCAAGTCCATATTATTTTAACGTTTACCAAATTTCTATACCCCTTGCGAAACACGACTTTCCCTATAAATAATGATGAGGATTTGATACACCAAAAAAATAAAATGGGTCATGGATTTTTTTGAGACGCGCTGTATAACCCCCTCCCCCCTAATGATATGTTAGGAAAGCTAATTTCAACAAGTTTCTAAATCCCCTTGATGTGCAATGTCAATATCATTATCCAATCAGAGATGTCTCTGCAGACAACATAATTACCACCTTGCCGGTAATTTATATCGTATTAACCAACCTGGCCTGGTTTTTTGCTTGCAGCCATCGTGGCATGGGTCGCAACTTGCACCGCCTATCTGGGCCAATTATTATGTTTGACAATGGTAATTTAATATACGCCAGAAGTAGTTAGTACAACTTGTTAAATCTTTTTATAAGCCTTAAAATTAAAATACTAAACACTTAAATAAAATATAACGAAATATATTATTATACAAGAAAAATGTGGTTTTGCTTTCCACATTTGGGTATTAGGTAGGTACTGCTTTTATTTGCAACTCGTAAATAATAATATAATAATATAAATAAGAACACACCCTAGTTTAAATTGCACAGTCCTAAAACTTCATGAAACCCTTCATTCTTTTTTTTTTGTTGGCTACATACCTTAAGTCTCTTATATGAACTGGTCGTGCATATACCAGTATGTCTCAGAATCAACAAAATGCCAATTCCTTTTATAAAGGCGAGTATCTTTCTGGGCTGTATTTCTCTGGCTCTCCCCAGGTTCTAAATTATGTAAAAATCTGTTAGAACCTCCGCTGCCATTTTTTGATCTTTCCTGTTCATCTTTAGCAGTATTATTTGTGTTTAGGATTGTGCTTCCCTATGATGCAGTGACTCTAATGCCAGGAGCTTCGTTTCAGGAATCAGATGATGATCTGATCATTAGGTTAGTTTGATTGCTGTTATTATAATATTATACGGACTGCCTAGAAAGGGTTAATGTTTTTTAAGGGTTTTTGCAGCCTGCAGGTTGTTTGATTGTTTTCTTTTTGCTAGCGTATCTTGACATCCACTCACAAGTTATAAGCTCACCCTCATACGTTTTAGGGCTATAAGGGCGGTTCTGTTGCCTGAACATTTGTAAATGATCTTTCTGTGAATACCTTGTTTGAATTATTTCCCATACACGTGCAAGGATCCCAAATTTTCAGATTGAAATACAGTAACATGTCAGGAGCACTAATTTCTTTGTCACAGTTCGTGTGTAGTATGTCCATTCTTCTTTCCTGGGTTCCGGATGAATCCCTTTTTTGGGGGGAAGGTTGTTTTAATTCCATTCCCCCCTTTTAGGAACTTTAAAATTAAAGGGCCTTTTATTTAAGACCTGTGTGGGGACTCCTCATCTGCAGAAGTAGACGCCAATTGTCCTCGGCAAGAGACTGTGGACCTCGTGTATAAGATGTAGCTGTGGCAAATTCAGTAAAACGTTCATTGTTCTCATTATTCTCTTATTTTTAGGCAGGCTAGTATTTGCACTTTGTCTGGTATAGACCTTGCGCATGTTTTCTCTGCTTCTAATTGCGACCGTAAAACCCAGTAGAGAATCTTCGATAGGGCTCAAGATGAATATTAGCAAACTCAGCATTATCAAAAATTTGATTGAAGGTGACAAATATGTATCGCTGATATTGGCAGCATGTGGAAGGCTTACTTAAACATTGAAGAGAAATAATGTTTCATTAATTCTAAAAGGAAGGGTTTCTAATCAGTCTTACCTTTCAGTTTTAACTTGACCTACAGCATGAAAACAGCTAGGATATATAAACCAAGAAATCGGGTGAAACTTTTCGAGAATCTCATTGTGCAATGTATGATTGACATCACACTTCACCATCGAGTGAAGAACCGCAAGATAAGATGGAGAACAAAGGCCTTAGATGTAGTTAAAATTATAGTGAAGCATCAATGGAACTAGGACAGGATAGGATACATTGCACTAAGAATGGAGAATATAAATAGGTCATTACCATATTTTAGCAACGACGGCTACTATTGCATGATGTTTGCAGTTGTTTGAAAGCATGTTATGACAGTATCAAAATTACTATAATTAATTTCAAAGAGCTTTAAATAAATTATGAAACGTTTACGGAGTAAAAACAGTTAAAAAATTAAGGGAAAATATCCAGAACGCCATCAAGACGAATGATGATTGCTTTTTACCTCATAATCGTTATGCCCGTCGGAAATGAAAACTTCTTTATATTTAATTTTAATTAATTTACACTCGAGGGTCCGACTTTCCAAAGTTAAAAAAAAATTTACTCGATTTTTCTAACTTTTTAGAAGCGCCGTCGAGATCAAAGGACTATACTTTCTGATATAACAAGATTTAATGTGCTAATTATGTCGATGAAAATTTCTACTGCTTTCAAGGAAAAAACTGCTTCTGTAAAATAAGTTATGAAATAAGTGCTTTTAGGTGGAAAACGCTTTATCAATTAGGAATTCTAAAAATTGTTAAATATTTAATACTTGGCAAAGTTAAAACTAGTTTCAGTTTAAAATGATTAATTAAACTTTGAAGATTTTACGGTAACAAAAATTCTTATAGAATTTCCAAAAAGAAGAAAAGTTTAATAGTTAATTTTTATGGTTAAGAGTTAAGTTAAATTATGTTACATAGGCTTGTGTACAAGGTGTTGTTTCTCTATTTTCTCCGTTACAGCCAGTTTATTTGAAAGTAATCAGAGAAGTTCCATATTTTCATCACTTTCCGATCCCTTTTTTAGAAAAAGAACATGCTAACATCGGAGTTGACAAATTTTTGCCTAAATTTGATTCTTGACTTATAAATACCCAAAGTTACCGTCCTTGTTATTTTGAGGAAGTTTGTAGGGGAAACAGATGAAGTTTTGAAGCTTACCGAGAATGTAAAGTATTAAAAAGCTCTCCTGCATCGTTATAGAGCACAATAAGAGGGCTTTACATTGTTTAATATATGAGGTGAGGCAAAATAGACTCAGCCATGGAATATTGTTATTTCCTTAATAACTGTCAATAGTGAAGTTTTATATTAAAGCAGAAATATACAGAATTTTGTTATGCAGCATTATTCGCTGCAAGAAAGTGCAGAAATTGTTTAATTGTATTTCCAAAACTTCCCGATAAAACAATTCGACGTTTAGTAAGTGCATTTACAAAATGCCACAGTAAGTTATGCAAAACCTCGTTCTGGTCGTTCAAACAAAAATATTTAGCTTGTTCGGGCTAATGTTCAGGAATAACTAAAAACTTTCACAAGACCTGCGGCGCAATTAAGGTTGACTAAGTGGACTTTAAGAAGAATTTTGCACCTAGACTTGCTCAAACTAGGGCCAATCTTATTGATATTCAAAGACGTTTTCAATAAGAATAAATCGTTACAAACCTAGTAGAAGCAGAACCCAATTTTTGGCAAGATTTGATAATGAGCGACGAAGCAAGCCTTTCGGGTCGTGTTAGCAAGCAAAATGAACGTTCTAGGGGCACAGATTAACCTAATACTAGGGGAACAAAGAACCGTCGTCTTATCCAAGCGAATGTGCAGTTTGATCAAAAAGTTGCTCTAGGGTGCGTAATATACTCCGAACGAATAATTGGACCCTTCTTTTTCGAAAATATCAGTGGTAATGCAGTTACTGTTTATGGAGAATGGTATCGTACAATGATTCGTGAATTTCTGCAATCACACTTGGAAGAACTTGACATAGATAACTTCTGATTCCAGTAGGATGCCGCTATATACCACACAGCGTGTGCTCTAAAAAAATGGAGATATTGACCGACTCAATCACCTGATTTGACGGCGCCAGATTTTTTTTTTGGGGATATTTGAAAAGTAAATTTTACGTTAATCGCCCACGGACGTTAGAAGACTTAGCAAATTCCAGCTGAAATATTGCGAAAAGTTATGCAAGACGCTCAAAGTAGAGTTGGTCATTGTCAGGCTTGACGCAGCGGTTACTACTATTTACTCAATGTTATTTTTCATAAAAAAATGTTTTAATAAATAGTTAAAAACAATTTTCTTCTTGCGCTGAATTAATTTTATTAAAAAAAAAATTGGCTGGGTATATTTTGCAGCACCCCATAATTTTATAGTTTGTCCATTAAAATTTTTGGGGAAAAATTACTTTTTACAAAATGTGATATAGGGTTAGCACAAGCGTAAGACCCTGTCCTATACAGGGACATTTTTTTAAGTGTCTTACCCGATTGCCGATTTTCCTGCTGACTATAATAATAACAAATTGCACATTTCTCAATGATTTTCCGCAAAGAAGCCAAATTTAATGTCAAAAATATATAGGTTCACAAATTTGACAGATTTTCAATTTTTTTAGATGGCAATCTTCATAAATAATCACACGAGTAAATTGCATTTCGCGATGCGATTTTAAAAACATATAGTTGTTGATATTTATTTTCAGCCGTTTCAGAAATACGGGTGTTCTTGAATTGCCATTATCGATTTTGTCTTTTAAATGTCTAACCCCTTTAATAAATAGACCTTATTAGCTGAAAACCCCAATTCTTTTCACAGTAGCATAATTTCCCGTGGCGGAGCTATTTACGCTAAAGCTACGAGAACATTGCATTTCGCCATTCGATTTTAATTTTGAACCGTTCATATGTTTTTGAAATCGGATCGTGAAATGAAATTCACTTATCCGGATATTGATGAGCGTTGCTATTTAAAAAATACAAAATTGCATCGTATCTGTCACTTTTTGACATCTGTCGTATTAATTATAGCGTAAATAGCTCGGCCACGACAAATTATGTCACTCTGGAAAAAATTGGGGTTTTTAGATTAAATTAATTAAAGGCAAAAATAATACTCTTAAGTCTAAGCTAACATCATCAACAAAGCCATAAAAAAAAATTAATATCCTCAATTAAATATAAGCTATTAAAATTTGAATAATTTCAACTATTCTAGTTTCGTGACGTCATTCGTTGTGACGTCAAACCGTGCGACGACACATGGCGCAAAAGCAACGGACACGTCAAGACAGAGTCACGACTGTCAAGGTGCTGCAGTTTGAGTAATACTTAAGATGTAACATTTTGCATATGTTATTTTTTGATGTGGCTGAACATATTTTGGCAATAAAAAAAATATGTGCAAGTTACCTATTTAGGAACCCCCATATTTCTGAAACGACTGAAAATAAATATCAATAACAATATGTTTTTTGAAATCGGATCACAAAATGCGATGAGTCTGGTTAGTAATGCGGGTTGCCATTTAAGACAAATCAAAATGAGGTCGTATGTGTCAAATTTGTGAACCTATATATTTTTTTAACACTAAATTTGGCTTCCTTGCGGAAAATTTTTGAGAAATGTGCAATTCGTTTTTATTATAGTCAGCAGAAAAATCGCCAATCAGACGAGAAACCTAAAAAAATGTACCTGTACTTGTAAAAAATGTATATTTTACAGTATCATTACTTCTATTAAGTATATTTTTGCTCATGTCGGGTGTGTCTGTTATGGTAGGTATATGTTTTATAAAACCTGCCATCAAAATATACATTTATATTAATAGTTTTGTGATGAGTTCGCACAATTCTGGTAAAGAACCTTAAAATTGAAGCCATTAATTGCTTGTATTGCAAAAAATAGCATTGGAACTAAACTATTCACATGCTAATAAAAAACACCACGGTCGAAATATTACACTTAAACTGTAGTTTCATTTTTTCTTATATAGGGGTACTTAATGCACCACTAAACGGCGCATTGCTGTCGACCGAGGCTGCCTTGAGCTCAGCTTAAAGGATCGCAGTCTCTTACCATCTGACGTGGAACGTGTCTCGTTGAGTCAATACATACATGCAGCCGAAACTTTTCTTATTTTGGGGGATGTCAAATGCGGCTCATGAACGGAGCAGGAAAGGGGGAGAATCAGACGCACTTTGACATAATTGATGAATCGTTTTTGACGGCGTATTTTGTTCCTAATGTAATCTGTCTGGTTTTAATTAGTGACTCGTTCCAAACGCATTGGGCTTTAGTGCGAAAGTAAACAAACTAAATGGGTCTATATGGGGGGATATGATGAAACGGCTCAATTTTGAACAAAAAAAAAATTGTGGAGAAAGTTTATGTCACAATCTCGATATCAAGAAAGACGTGTCTTTCATTTAAAGAACACCCCGATTTTGCAAGACTTATGAATCAGCTTTTCGGCATGCATACCCTAATGCCTAGCTCTTTTGCACTGCGTTGACCACCCCTAACTATTAAATTGTACTTTCTTCTTATCTTCTTTTTCCCTCCGTTCTTCACGTTTTCCTGAGAGCTTAGTTAATGATGAGAGCTATTACTGGCCGGGGATCGATGCATTATAAGATATTTCCCACTCAGTGTTAGTAATCATCAACATTAAGTTATCGTCAAATTGGCTAAGAGGGGTGACTATTAGTATGGAGCGAAAAAGCATCAAAATATTTTTTTCTAATTTTGACATATAAAGTGACACTTTTTAAAACTGATTGACATTATGAAATGTCTTACTTTTTGTAACTAGTTGCATAAAGTAAAATTTTATGCAATTGGTGACGAAAAATGTATTTCAAAATTAGTGACAAAAAGAATTATTCTATTTATTAAACTGTTATAATACAAGTTAAAAACATAAATTATAAATTAATTAATTATTATAATTATTGATAACACAATTATTGCAATTATTCAAATTAATTCCCGACGACATATTTTTTTCATTGCTCGAACTTGCTGTTATTTGAGAAGCGACGCACATTGCATTAGATGTTTCACCAAATATTTCTTGCGCTATAAGTTTTTTATTATTCATGGAATTTTCAACATATCCCTCCGCAACAGAGCTAGATTTCCAACCTCCGTGCCTCTTTAATTTTAAAAGATCAGCGCCACTGTCTGCTAGGAAAGTGGCAGAGCTTCTTCTGAAGCAGTGGCCAGTATATAGAACAGGATTTGAAAGACCAAGAAATTGTGCAATAACTTTTGGCAGACTGCTAAATGTGTTAATTCCCACAGGATTTCTGGTACATTTTCCATTCGCATATTTTACAAAAAATCTGTTGTGTTTAAGAATCTGGGGACGCCACTTAATATATTTTCTTAATATTTCAACAAGATTCGTATTTTCAATGTCTCCAGTGGTAATTGCACACTGCCGTATAACTTTTGTTTTTGAAGGTGGGATATCAACACGAAAATGGCTTCCTTCGTCTATAACATTTTCAACTGGAAGAAATGTTAATTCTGCTTTTCTGCATGCTCCTGCCATTCCAATTATCATTGCAACCTTAGCCATTAAGTATTCTTTGTCATCAGCTTCCAATAAAAATTTGGCAAAATCTTTTTTAATAAAAACTTTTGACTTTTTAGCACTGTACCCGTCCGCTTGCCTTTTAATATATGCTACCAAATTTGTATATTTTTTAATATCAATATTCCTTTTCAGATTTAGTTCAGACCTTAACATTGAGTAAAGTGTCCATAATGTGGAAACTTTTAGATCTTTCTTACCCTCAAAATATGCAAGTAAAACTTTCTCATTAACATGTTTAATTTTCTTCTCATCACACCACGTAACAAATTTTTCGTATGCCAAATCATAAACTGCCTTTGACTTTTTGGAAATTACTGATAATAGAGCATTACCTGCTGCCTCTTCAATATCGCTTGGTAGCTCTTCAGAACTTGAATGACTCATTTTTTAAAAATAAAACTAAAAATATATCAATCTCGATAAAAACCTTCCGTCTAGACTTTTTTACAAAATGTCAAACTGACAACTAACATGAAGTAACAGCAACAATAGCTATTTATGCCATCAGTTATATGTCAAAATTAGAAAAACTAAATTTATGTTTTCCAAATTTTTATCAATTATATTAAATTTTATTTTTTTATTACTTTCTTCAAAATTAGAAAAAATCTTGTATGCAATACGTTACGAAATGAAATTTTGTGTAACTTGTGAGTTTTTGCGAAACTCACTTCGTTCGTTCCGCAAAAATCTCACGCGTTACACAAATTTAGGCATTTCGTAACTGATGGCATAAATAGCTATTTTTTGTATTTCAAATTTCTAATAGTTATAAAATGTTGCTTGTTTGTGTTGTCTTGCATGCATACATAGCAAAATTACAGTCTCAAAGAAATATTATGGTCTACAGGGTCACCCAGAATTAATGAAATTCATAAAAAAATCATTATGTTACACGAAGAAGTTCCTTCCAAGCTTAATTTGAACTAACCCGAATCGCGTCTTCAAGACCCTACGTCTGTAGTATTACGAAAAGCCGGTGGTTCTATCAATATTATGCTTTGCCAATAAATCATTTCCATATACTCATTTGCATCGAAGTTAATTGTTAGTATTTTAAAACTTCTAACACTTAGTTGTTTTTTCTTGTGGTGCCGTCTTTCTTGTTTTTAGTTTCCTTCGCCATCCCAGTTCCCTAATTTGCTCCATTGAATCTGTTACCATAGTCAAAAGAATATTTTCTATATGTGCAAAATAGACATTGCCCTGAATGACAGAATCTATGTCTATATTCCCTGAGCATTAATCTCGAATATTTAATAAGCTTCCAAAGATTTTGTGCACCATAAATGGTATATCTTTATAGCGAACCAAACTGGTGCGTAAACTTCCACATATTTCGGTAGGATAACTAAAGAAACTGTAAAGGATTTTCAGTTCCCATATCTAATCTTAATATACGGTTCGCAAATGTTAACCAGTGAGCGTGATTTAGCTTTTCAGAAGATCGATTGGCTAAACCAGTTGGACGTTGACTGCATGACAAATTTCTAATAGGTATCTTTGGTCATTACTTAGATTTGTAAAATATAAAGAAGGTAAATCTACATCTATTTCAATTGGTTGGTATTTAGTTACGGTAAAGGTTTCACATTTCTGTAATAAAACGCCAATCGGTCCAGTAAACCTGTTTGCACCTTTAGTTTGTCCATCTACATTCTGAAACGAGTGTCGCAAAGGAAGTTCTTTTCCATGTAACTGGCACACAAACCAGTGAAGTGATCGGCCTAGTCTCAACTCGATTATACGAATTTTTCCACCATTTGCACAACTATTTGTAGGGGTATTATTACCAAATGATCTAGAATACTTTCAGCATATTTTCCTGCATTGCTCTTATTGGGAACGAAGTGCCCTATATATTTGGAAAGAGGCTCTTCAATGAAAGCTAAATGTTGTCCGATAATACTTCTTTTATGAACCCTACCGTCAATTTTCTCCATCTTTAACATCCGATCCTTCCTATAATCAAAATTAACTAATTTCAAACCGCCGGCTTCTTTTGTAGTGAATCTTTTTATTTTTTCCGCTCTCTTTGAATTTTGGATTACTAGTACCTATTACATTTATTACTTAAACGGCAGAAAAAAAACATTCCCACTCCTTCATTTACGGACTAAGTGCTGGCCTCGATTAAAAGCAATTAAACGAGTCTATAATACGTTAAATTTTAGGCCATGGCCTGGTCCGCCATAAGGATAATTGATTGCAGTTACCACTCTTAGTAGTATTGTTGATATGACTAACCTTAAATTTTTTTAAAAAATTGCAATTTTGAACTTCTTTTCTTACATAAGTGGATATGGCGGACCAGTGGCGCAGCCAGGAATAGGAGCGTGGGGGTTGGGGGAGGGCGTGGGGTTCACAACTAAGAGAACAGAAAGGTAGTACAGAAAATATTGTAAACGTTGTTTGGGAACATTTAATTGCCCTCTTGGGGAAGCGGGGTTTTACCCAACCCCTCCCCCCACCGTGGCTGCGGCACTGAAAATAAATCGATTGAAACAAAAATTGCTACGAGTACTAACATGTGACCCTAAAGGAAACTTTTTCTAACTATTACATCCAAGGAAATTTTTTTCGCTCCACCCTAATTACTATCGACCCCCTAACCCCCTAACTTAGCTGAAGTACGATCGCTAGGTTTGCTCAGGTACCAAGCATCTAATGAAATTTCATATTCCGATTAAGTGGATGAATATTGTGTTCACTTAGGTATTACTACTCTACAAAAAAGAAAGTCCACTGGTTACATTGTGTAAATTGTGTAAGATGACTTAATGTGACATATACTTAATTTATCTCAACAACATAACAGGGCAAAAATACTATATCTGCGTTTCCATATGCGACGTATTTACGGGTTATGATGGAATCCGCCAATAATTTTTTTCCATTACCTTAAATCATTTTGTATAATGCTGTCGTTTTATTAAACCGTTAGATCATGATCATTAATAAGATGGCATAAAAATATTCCACACGATGTGTTTCACTTTTGCACATTTTACCCTAGGAAAAAGATTACTGCGTAAATTTTTGCTGTGCCCGGAAAATATAAATGCACGCCACCGTTTTGTGGTAGGACTAACAATTGAAGCAATTATTCGAGTACGCCAATGAGAAAAGCCGTCCAAGTTGATCGACACCGGCTGTATGATTGCCAAACTGATAAATCGCTGTTGGCACGCTTGCAAGCGCGCACTTGTCACACATGCAGTCCTTTTTCTTATATTATGTCCTATTTCATTGGGGGAACCTAAGGTGAAACAACCAAACCAAGGCAGTTGTCTTTTTGTCAAGAGTAACGTTTACCACCATTTTTACTATCATTTTATTGATTGGTTGGCAATAGCTGGTTTTTATTAGTTTAAGTATACCAGCTTTCTATATCAGACTCCGACAGATGTGACTGGTTCATATTGTTATTTGGTCAATGACCCTTCTGCCAATTTCTAATCTAATTTATTTTTTAAAACTCAAAAATAATTATCCTAAAAAAAGTATATTTTCATACGAAAACCCACAATACAAAATCGAGCTAAGCGAAGCACTAATAAATTATTACATAATATGTCTGTGCTTATTCCACATAGGTTTATATGGCAGTAGAAACCCATATAAAATGAACTGAAATGAAGACAGAAACAAACATACTCGCTTTAAGGAAGTTAAAAAGAGACGAATTTTAGGACAAAATAATCCACGGCCCGCAAAATAACATCTATTTGGCGCTCGCGTGTTCGTCAACATCGCCTGTTCTCGGGTTGTTCCGTCTTAGATGCCGGCCCTATGGAAATACACTCGAACCACTTGGTGAAATATACTATTGCAAAACATTTGGGTTAGACAGAGAAAAACGAATTACCTAATAATACGCATTTTATTTGCCTAAATCCTTGTTTAAATTTCATGACACTGGCACTTTACTTATTGGTAGTTAATAGTTTAAATCTATGATCTTTCGGATTTCCTAATTTTCTTTGTTTTTTGGATTTCATTGTCTCTCGTTGTACCTACTCCAGTACATATCTTAACAATGGCTTTAACTGACTGCGGTGGAAAAAAAGAGGTACAACTTAGTTTAGAAATTTATCTAGTTAAATTTGAGGTTCAATTATTATTAGTTGTCCAAAAAATTTGCCCCACCAGTAAAAAAATTCACTGATTGCACCTGAATTCCAAATGTAAGAATGTTAGTTTTTTTTAAATTTATTCAACTTAACTTATCGCCCTACCCACCCCTAGTCGCGATAACTTCTTCTATATTAAACTTCCACTGATTAGCGTCATGAAATTGAATTGTTGATTTATGGTTACGAAAAAACCTCAGGCACTGAAATAAATGCCGTGTCTAATTACATATTAAACAGTGGAAGTTGTTTTATTCCAATGACTTTTTTGTGTGGTTTTAAATTTGCATAGATATGTGGCGTGTTTCGACGCATTTGAACTAACTTCATGTGTGAATAAACATAAATTAATATACTTTTTGAACACATATCTAGATTAAAATATTCCCTGTTTCTTTAAACTACCTATAATGTCTATTGCCTTGTTAAATTTTCATTTGGAATTCAATGGAAAAATTGTTGTTGTTGTTGTTTATGTAGAATTGGAAGAGGCGATTGATGTGGTATGTTTGGATTTTTTGTTGAGTAAATTGAAAAAATATGGGATTTACCGGAATAATGCTCAATCTAAAAAGAAGTTGAGGGTAGAAACTAGTGTGCTAAAGCAAATAGTGTCAGTAGTAATATAATATCAGTTAAGTTTGGTATTTCTCAGCGATCCGTCCTTGGGCCACTGTTCTACTCCTTATACGTTCTTAATTTAAAATATTTATGCCAATCTGAAAGAACGATACTTTATATTTGCGGATGATACAGCCCTAACGCATATACGAGACAGTGAAGACGAACTTAGCAAGGAGATCAAGAGTGACCTCGAGAGTTATGCGAACTGGCTGCACAACAACAAGCTTAAGATAAACATTAATAAAACAAAAAGCATGTTATTTAAACAGAAAAATAAACATATAAGTAAAAGAAATTAATATTCAAATTAATAATGCGAAATTACAGCAAGGCTCCAAAATCAAATAACAAGGGCTAATATTGGTGATAAATTAGATTGGGCGGAACATGTACTGTTTATAACTGATTAGATTGTTTCTAAGTATTGAGCAACGTTTAAATGCAAGGACTATTTAACTCTTAAAACCAAGTTAATGGTGTACAATACCTTCGTTTTGTCACCCATTTGCGGTACATGCGGTGAAACAAATTTTCATAAAATAAAGACATTACAAAATAAAATACTCACAGAATTGATGCATTATTGCAAATAGAACAATGTAAGCTGTTTGGGAAACACGTTTTCTAATACTCAAAGTAATAAACATAAATTAATCTGTCAACGTAGCCCCGACGTCTGCAAATCGGCAACGCTGTAATAAAAGTAATACGTCGCCTGTGTTTAACAGTCCTTCAGTCTTTTAGCGTAGCGACAAGATATATATGGTAAAAAATCATTAGTGTTTTATCCCGCAGTATTCTATTTCTCGAAAAACATCAAGTCTTCTGTAAAATAGAAACGTGCTATATTCTAAACTAAAGAATATTAAATTCACGCCTACGAGAACCGTTAAACGGTAGCTTTGAAATAGGTTTGCGGCTTCAAAAATATGTAAAACTAAGTTCTGTGATGTTGTAACCGACAAACGGCAATATAATTTAATGCGCAACGGATTCTTCAATTTTTTTATTGGCAGTGAACAAGTATGGACGCTAACCTGGGCGGACGCGACCTTCTCAATAGGGTCCACGTGACCACATGTAATTGGTGGACCTCTCAGACTAGAGCACTGTAGCGCCATAAACAACTCAGTATCCTCTTGACTTCGAAGCAAGTAGGTGCTTCACGTGGCTAAGACAATAATAGCACGTGTTTTGATCTGACATAAATATGTGTCAAGTGATTTTCTAACGTTAAAGTAATTGATATTTTGGGGACGTGTGCCCGGTAACAGAGTTTACCATTCCTTTAAACCTCGCTTTAAACGTACAGTAATAGTACCGGGAATTTCGCAGTCAATTAAACTACATTCTTTGTGTTCGGTTAAGATGTGCACGAAGTTGAACGTCAGTGTTTTGCAGTTCGCATAAATATGTAAATATTATATTATATTCAAGTTCTAATTCATTCTCTACAATAAAAACCAATGAAATTCTAACGGTATCTTGGTGCAGTACTTTAGGGTTGTTCAGAATGGTTTATCAATGAAAAAATTGTAATATTGTAAGGGTGGTGAAAAGTGAAAGAATAAAGAAAAACATATCTAAACAAGTTGTGTTTAATTGGTCTAGAAAAAAAAAACGACCCAACCTTATACTGTTGGCAGTGGCGCAAACAAGGGGGGGGGCTACCGGCTTGCAACTCTCCCCCCCCCCCCCAGCGAGCGTAGCTCGGGTCGTCTAACTACCTGTTTACAAGAAAAATATACTCATCACTACCTAAGATCGGTAAAATTACACAAAAATTGAAACGAGTCTGGCTGTTTTTTTTTGATTTTCTGTTGTTGTTTCTATTTTTCTTACATCATCATTGAAAAAAGAGCGTGCCACTCAAAAATGTTTCGCCTGCGGCGCTATTTTTTTTTCAGCCACCCCGAACCTATTTTGGTTGCGCCACTGACTGTGGGTGATACGCAGTGTCTATCTGAGGTCAGGGCAACCCCTGTCTAAAACATAAGCTTATGTATAAGATTGCATGATCCGATTACTAGTGCATCAAGCGTATTCAATAAACTGCCTGCATACATAAAGAATATAAATTGTTATAGTCCTTTTGTGAAGAGTTAACGTTTAGGGATGCTTAATTTAGGCTAAGCAATACTATACATTGTATAGTATGGTTCAAATTCTCGAGGCCAGTGCTTCCATGCGCTGTTTAGAGAATTAAAATGTAAATGTAAATGTAAAATCTTCAATGTAAAACGATTCTGCAATAAACGATTATTTAAAAAAAAATTATTATTAAATTAGAATATTATGCTACAGACCTAGCTTTTTTTCCTAAAAGAGAGAGATTCTTAATCCTTACTGTATACTGTATATCTTAGTCAGGATAGCAGGTGGTTTGGTCTAGCGGATGTAGAACAAATTCTCTATGTAATAAATAAATCCTCTTTCTCTTGTCATAAAAGATCTAATAAATCGAACATTTTTAAGGGTTTAATAAAAGTCGTTAAAAGTATCTATGATAGATTACATTATTTTAAAATTGCCTCTGTAAAATAAAAGCTATAGAAATAAATATGAAAACGTATAATAAAAACTGTATAAGCAATATATTGCGCAATAAAACAAACTAGATAAATTCTCCATAAAATACTCAATATATTTTCACTTAAATCTACTTCATTGCGTAGCGCAATGGTAAAATTCCTCAAAAATTCGACAAAATTTTCTTTAAATATCGCAAAACAATATTTATTGGCATTTTGTTTCGAATAAGTATAGAGCTTACAAAAAATACTGATTTTAGAGCGTTCCTATAAACGTACTTACATAATGACCTGTTCCAAGATATACAGTATGTCTCCGTAAGTTCGCACCATATGGAAAACTTTTTTATTATTAATTTTACGAAAAAAAGTTATTCTTTATAAAAAGCTCTGCATGGTCTAAAACCTAAAATTCCACTATCAGATATTAAATTTTCCCAGGCATATACGGGGTTTGTCAAAAAATATGAATTTTGCCCAAGAGTAAACTACCTTTATTTTTGACAATATCGAAAATTGTTATTAAAAAAAGTTGATTAGAACTAAAAACCACGTTCAAATATGCAATTACACCCATTTACGATAAAAAATCTAGGTTTTGTTATTTTTTTATAATTTTTATATTGCAAATAAGAAAACACATACAAATAATAAATTGTAACAATAATTATAATAGATATAAATATAAATTAAATTTTCACTCATTCCACAAATGCCTCAACATATCCACCCTCTCGTTCAATACATTTTATCGTTCTATTGGCAAATTTCCTTAATACTTTCCTTATCATTTTTGAAGAAATTTCCCGGCATGATTGTGTAATTATCCTCTCCAAATGATTAACATCATAAAAAGGCCATTGCTGGTAAACTTTTTGTTTTAAGTAACCCTCAGGTCAGGGGATCTAGCAGGCCAAAAAATATCTGAAAATCTGTGCATAACTTTTCCATTGAACAAATGTTTAAGATAAAACCCTAACATTTAATGTACTGTGGCATGTTGCACCGTCCTGTTGGAACCAAATACATTGACGTTCTTCTAAAGGTAGTTCGTCCATGAAGTCACTGATCTGATTTTGCAAAAATTGTAAATAACGTTCGGCATTCATAGATTGGTGAAAAAAATACGGTCCTATTAATCTGTCCTTGTAAATACCACACCACACGTTCGTTTTAAATGAATATTGGTCACGAGACTTTATTGTAAAATTGGGATTTTCATCAGACCACCAGCGACAATGTTGTGACGAGACAGTTCCATTTGAAGAAAATATTGCCTTATTGGAAAAAATTATACGTCTCGGAAAAAAACGGTCCTCTTCTAACTCTCCTTGGATGAGAGAGCAAAAATCAAAGCGCCTATCATAGTCCCTTTCTTTCAATGTATGAACGATTTTTGGTTTGAATGGTCTGAAATTATTTCGTTCTAAAATTCTTCCCACTGTATCTTTACTTACATTTTGTTGTATTAACGACTTTCTTTTGCGCAATGACACTTTTGGATGTTCTTCAACAGACAGCATTACTTCTAACTGCGTGTTCTCATTAGCAACCAGTTTTTGGTGTTTTCCATTAAAGTTATTGTTTAAACTTCCAGTAGTCTTAAATTTATTCATTATTCTTGTAACAGTTGAATGATTAATATTTTTATTGGGATGTCTATCTAAAAATAATTGCTGCTTCTCTATGCGTTTTATAGTTTTCTACCACAATCAAAACAATTTTGGACGGTCGCTGTCAAACATTTTTTGCTATCAACAATTTATTTGTATGTCAGAGCAGCCTAGATTACATGTCATATAACTACAGTTAAATTTGCATTATTATTGTAAACATACGTTTCAAAAAAGGAAAAATATTTTTTTCATCGTAAATGGGTGTAATTGCATATTTAAACGTGGTTTTTAGTTCTGATCAACTTTTTTTAATAACAATTTTTGATATTGTCAAAAATAAAGGTAGTTTACTCTTGGGCAAAATTCATATTTTTTGACAAACCCCGTATATGCCTGGGAAAATTTAATATCTGATAGTGGCATTTTAGGTTTTAGACCATGCAGAGCTTTTTATAAAGAATAACTTTTTTTCGTAAAATTAATAATAAAAAAGTTTTCCATATGGTGCGAACTTACGGAGACATACAGTATATCGTTTTATTAATTGATTGACTGCAATAATATCCAAACGACCTGGTTCCAAAAAAGGCAAAACGTAATAACTCCTCTTTGATTGAAAAACTGGGGTATCTGCACCTTTCTTGAAGAGCTTCTGTTCGCTAGGCTAGGATAGAAGTTAGAGCAAAGTGAATTTTTAGCATCTAAATACAATATAATAAGATACAGTGAAACTTCCGTAAATCAAATCTCCAAGGGCCAGATAGAAATGGCCCACTAAGAGAGGACGCTAGAGGGTGTATCACTCAAATAAAGTGCTGAGGGTAATGCAAACAATTATTCAAAAATG
Organism: Polydrusus tereticollis; assembly: GCA_963920685.1. Lineage (NCBI taxonomy): Eukaryota > Metazoa > Arthropoda > Insecta > Coleoptera > Curculionidae > Polydrusus > Polydrusus tereticollis. The sequence goes on from OY987329.1 coordinate 123,906,626, forward strand.
TATCAATAATTCTGGTTTGGTTTAATAAAATAAATTTGGTTTCACTGTAAAGAGCTTTATTATCTGTATTATATGTCGTTTGAGATTTTGCAGTAGAAGATAGGGGGAGCTAGATGAAACAGCAATATATTTTGCGGGGTTTCTTAAAAATTCAAAGTGAGAGGGGCTCTCCACGCATCATTTTGCAGCAGTAGGTACTTTATACGTATACCCCTAGAATATAAAAGTCTATATCTCAATACCAAATGGCGCAATTTTTAATAATATTCCGATCTTCGTACGGATCGTCAAAATTAAATTAGATTCATTGATTAAATTATTATTAAATCTTTTAAATTATCTCAGATAATATATCCCAGCATCTTTTTTAATAAATGGCGAAAATATATGTCAAGCATAAATTCATAACATTAAAAATATATCACCATTTCGTATTTAGTACAAAAATAGACTTAATATTCTATACTGCGGTCTCAAAATAATTGGCAAAACTGTTCATATAACCATTAACGGTGTGCGGCGAAAATAATTACCATTGATTCGCCCACTCTTAAGTTGAATAAAAACAATCCAAGCCGCTTGGGAAGATTCTGCATAAATAGGTCATTACATGTTGCCAAGTTTTAATAGATTTAACTGAAATTTCCATAAAATTTACCGAAATCGGCATGTCATTAAGGGTCTTTTCACTCTACGATACCTGTTTTACTTAATTTGGCAATGAAGGTATAAAAAACCATGTCTAAAGGCGCTCGCACGCTTTCCTATCGCCTCTAACCAACGGTCAGTGTCGTAGACAAGTTTCAATCAAGAGGATATTAGCAATTCAGTTTTACTATGTTGGTGTTATTTTGGTGGTTGTTCAAAACAGCAAATATTATAATGTAGGCGTGTTCTTCAAGTGATAGTAACCAACAAGTTACAGAACGACGTCATTTAAAACCTGGGGAGCGTACAATGGTAAAAAATGTGTATGTGGGAATTCTAAGTACACAAAGTGGAATATCATTCACTGATGCAGCAGAACTTTGTGCCACATTGACTAAGACATCTTACCGTACTGTTTATTGAACTATCAGGGACAAAAGGAATACTAAAGTGTCCGATCAGAAGGAAACAAGAGGACGGAAAAAGATTTTTATTGATCAGCAAACAAAGTGAGCCATTCGTCAGAAAGTGCATGCATTTTTATTTTTCGAAATGAACTTCCGATTTAAAAAAAAAATTCTGCCGAAAATGAAAGGGATGAAAATATGCAACAAATTTCACCGAAGAGTTCTAATGCGTACACTACGAGAATTGAATTTTCGATTCTTAAAACGAAATCGTAAAAGTCTTTTGGTGGAAAAGGAAGAAATCGTATTGTGGCGTAGAAACTATCTAAAAGAAATACAACAATATCGCTGTGCAGGGAAAATAATTTATTTTATGGACGAGACATGGCTAAATGAAGGACATACTGTGAATTACATTTGACAAGATCTCAACATTAAAGATGCACGTAACGCCTTTATCAATGGACTGCCCACTGGACTGAAAGCTCCTTCAGGAAAAGGTCGTCGGTTAATTATAACCCACATCGGGAGTGATTCTGGTTTTCTTGAAGGTGTGTTAAAGGTGTTTGAATCTCGTAAAACCGGTGATTATCATGAGGATATGAACTCGGGACTGTTTGAAGATTGGTTTAAATCCATCTTGCCGCGTATTGAACGTGTGTCGGTAATCGTGATGGATAATGTACCATACCACAGCCGTCGGGTGGAAGCTTTGCCAACTTTTGCGTGGCGAAAAGGAAAGATTGTTGACTGGCTCGAAGAAAAAAATATTGCATTTGGCGAAAAAATTCTAAAAGTGCAGTTGCCCGATCTTGCAAGACTTCACAAAAAAAAATATACGAAATATGTAGTGGATGAAATGGCTCGTGAACGAGGTGTTACAATATTTTTCACAATCAAACTTATATGGGCACCGATAAAAGGCGAAGTGGCGCGTGAAAATAAAACTTTTAAATTAAAGATGTTAAAAAACTGTTTAAAACAGCAATAGCGAATGTACAAGCAGCAGATTGGTATAAGTGCGTGTTACATGTGGGACTTAGATGTACGCGTTGAAGTCATGGTAGAACCTATAATTAAAAATCCTGCATGACAGCAGTAGCGACAGTAATGAAATGTTTTCATCGTCAGATAGTAAATAATCGCTGTAATGGTAATAATGAATTTAAAATTGTAACGTATTGTCATTATAATACTTTTTCATGTCGGCGTGGAATATAATTTGTCAAATTATTATCAATTAGTGTTCATTAGGTAACAATAGTATGGAAATTTATAAACATTTATAATTAAGGTTTAGGTTTTGCCCTTAATCCACTATTATTTGTTTCTATTATTATGCTGTAGGCTGCAGATTGTTGCAGGTTAGGCATGTATTAGGTCTAATAAAAACATTATGAAAATAACATATAGGTACCGTTGTTTTATTATTCTTTTTGGATTTTATACCTGCGTGATTTGGTTTCTCTAATTACTTCATTAGATCACCAAATGTAAAGGCTTAATTTATTTTTCAGTTTAGTTTATAATATTATATTTATTATAGTAAATGTAAATATATTATAATAATAAACAAAAAATTCATATATTTTTTGAATTATTATTGTTTAAAATGACACGCCTCTGGCATTGGCGTTCCCCTAACGTCTTGCACACCCCGGTAAAAATGAGTCACTGCCAATTATTTTTTTACCGGAGTATAGGGTGATAAAGTACTAGATTGAAGGTGAGATGTAACCAATTGTTTGTCAATATCTTCGGGTATAAATCACACATCAACATGCGGTTTTCACTGAATTCTTTTCATTAATTCTTTTTGATTTGATAAATAATTAGTTACTAGTAGACAAAAAACCTTTCAAATAATACTATAATATGCTGAAGAAAAACACGAATTATTTAATAAGAGACTCTGTACTTCAAAAGGAGAGTCATGCACAAAAGATCTGTTCATCAATCTATGTTTTACTTTGGGCCCTATTTTTAACCAAATTTCTCACTGTGCATAGTTTAATATCAGTTTGCTGTAAAATTAAAATGGGCTTTTAGTGAAAACAGGTCATCTGGGAGAGTTATAAAAATATCTCATATTTATGGTTGCCAATATACTTAAAATTTTCGTGGTTACTCTAGGCAAGTCTTTGTGTAGTGTAAAATGTATCCATCTGGGATTTGAAGTTGTATATAATGGAAATTTCAATATATACTATAATGGAAAAAAGATGAGAAAATGCGGAAATAGTCTTATATAATCTGGCAATAAGCTGGCTTTTAGACAGATTAAAAATATGTTTTGCTAGACAAAACGCTTGGGTAAATATTCAAAAGATAAGCTTCAAATAAAAAAAATAATAAACCGAAAAGTAGCATGCAACAATGCAACCTGAACAAGGTAATAATAATAATTATTTTTAAATGTTGACAAACAATAACAAGAGCTAAGTTTACATACATTAACAATATAATTACGATCTGATTATTTTAAAGCTCTCGAAATAAATTTTGATGCAGTTATAATTGTCGGTTATATCTTCAATTTAAATGTAATTTAAGCTATAAGAAATGGCTGCAGATTGTTGCAGGTTCGGTTGGGCGTAAGCCAGGTAAACAATTAGAAAAAATAATTAGTCACGGTTAAAGAATGATGATTACATGGTCCGTCCATATTAAACAGTGTAATCAAAATGAAGTCTGCACCATTACTAATTTTGTTATTTTAAGAGCTCAGTGATATTAGTAAAATAGTGTATTTTTCCATTGATAAATACGCCGATATTAAAAATTGTAGTGACGTGATACAACAATGTAATTTTGAAAATCAAAAAAGAACCAATGGTGGATGTATAATAAAGCAATTTGAAACCCCATGCTTTATGATTAAGTATAGGAAATCACCAAGAATGTCCGCTAATTGGCTAATCTTGTACAGTTTCTTCGAACCAAACACTAAAACAGTCAAAATTATGTAATTTTCCAATTTGCCAAACCTTATTTAAACTTCTTAACACAAAGCACCAAATCACGCACCAACCAGCTGCAATAACCCATTTATTCAGTGGCGGCTCCTGTATAAGGGCTGCAGAGCTGCAGAACCACCAAACTTTTAAACCAAATAACCAATACCGTCAATTAGTACCGGTTATACATTTTAAATCGTATTATAATTATAATTTCATAATCAATATCAACACCTGAACTATAAGTATAGTAATTCTATACCAAACGCTTGAAGTATGACACAATAAACCATAGGAACGATGAACCTATCCGCCCATTCCTATTCTATGCATCCGCCGAGTACTGACAGCGCCAGAAAACTTGAGAGGGGTTGACAGTTCATTTTCTCCTTGATATAGCCAGCGACGAAATGAGCCGAACATATGCGGCCGGGTTTGTTACAAATGGCCGATTATATTGGGTTCAGTGCTGCAAATCATTTCAGTTCCGGTTAGTTCTCGGTATTCGTATCGTATGTTTGTATCTTTTCTTGTCATTTGTTTTACTTGTGAGCGGTTTCCGGGGGAAACAAAGGGTGAATTTATATTCATAACAATTTAAATATTGAAATTGCGGGTAAAAGTTGTGGCAAATCTATAAACGGCAGTTTAGCAAGGACACCTTTTTGAAAAATAGTTGTTTGTTCATATAAAACTCTTAGTAAAGTTCTGTTTTCCTTATGTCTTTTGGGAATGATCGTGAGAAAAAGGTATGGAGAGAGGCGGGGGTAAGGGATTTGGTGCAAAATGAAAAAACATGAACAAAGTTAAACTTAAATTAAGAATCAAATGCGATTCGCATTATTTGGCAACGTCAATACACATGCTTAACTATATTCCACTTATTAGATAAACATTCAAAGACAGCGGGAAGGTACCAAAAAATATATACAGGGTGTTATTCAATAAGTATCCGATATTTTACCGGACGATTCCTTAGTTATTTATAAGGTGAAAAGTCTTCTTTATTATTCTTTTTCTCGAGAACCATTGCTCATAGCGACTTCTACCAAGTATGCCTTTTTCATGTAGAAATGACGAAGAAATCTATTTTTTGGCTTAAAAAGTAATATAAGCACGTGTAAAGAAGTTATGACTCCTCAAAAAGTAAGAAGACACGTAGGTGGCGCCCTCTACAAGTGGAAGCCATACTAACATTAAATTCGAATTCGCATTTCAAAAAACCCCTAGATACAAATTTTCGTCCAAATATAGACATTATTTCAAAAATTATTTACGAAAAACAGAACTTAAAATAAATTTTTAACACCCCGTATCTTAAAAATAAAGGGCTTTCGGACCCATGCTTATATGAACTTTTCACCTCATAAGTAACTGAAGAATCGTGCTGCAAAATATCGGACACTTATTAAATAACACGCTGTATAATTTTCTGTAATTTTTGTAATGAATATTTTTCTGTAAAATTGATACTGAAATTATTAAATATTAATTGAACCCTGTAATGCAATAAAGAACCAACCAACAATTATTGAAAAAAGGAAATTTTACCATTATGAGAACCCATCGACTTGTAACAAAGATCCAAATATTTTAAGTACTAGCGCCAGCGCCATCTGTAGGAAGATAGAACGAAGTTGTAAAACTGAAAACCTGTTAATAAGATTTTACTATAAAGATCCAAGGCGACTTCGACCTTTTACACAAACCTGTATCCTATTCCTACCTGTTGAACTCAGGGTTATCTGGTTCCCTAATGCAAATTTGATGAAGTGCGTTTTGTTTAATTGTTATATTTAACTTATATCATCTCGAAAAGTGTAGAAAATCTAATCTTTTGTAGTGATTCTTGTGGGGGCCAGAACCGCAACATTGAAATAGTACTCATGATAAAATGCATTTTACAGGAGTCGCTACATCTACATATAAGTTGCGGTTTTTGGTCTCTGGCCATAGTTTCTTGCCTAATGATAGTGACTTCGGAAACGTTGAATGTGCGATTAAGAAACAAAATAAGATTTTTTCGCCCGCAAGGTTACATCAACATCATAAGAACTTATAGAAGGAAACGCACCAATAATATAAATAAAATGGAAAAAAGGATTATGCAAGCACTAAGAAATTATAAAAAATAATTGCTAACAGGAGGAAAAGTTGTGATGCTGGAAAAGTCAACTAGCAAGATTTTAAGGAAATTAGCCTTTTCAATGAAAAAAAAATATATCATTTTGATCAAGACAGGCTAAAGTGACGGGGGAAAGAATATAAAGAGATTAATACAAGAAAAAGACATGGAACACAGGTTTCTGAAGTAAATTTTTCCAACCACTATGGCCTAATGAAAAATCAGTGAATGATTAAAAATTAAAGGATATCCAAAGCTATTTATACCTAATTCCTGCAGCAGATCATGGTTGATATACAAATCTTATCGGTGATCTAACTGTGGCAGAAGACACATAGAGATGTGTATATTGGTGACTTGGACTTTGAGTTACTAGACGACCAATGTTTTAATAAAATGTTGGGTTAGTTCAGGTTAGTTTTTTGCATTCCTGGAAATGTTCTTAAGAATGTTTGTTGTAAAAATGCATTTTGTTTAATAATTTGGATCCAGCACCAAACGAAACTTATTTTAAACAATTTTCAACCAAAAAATTGCAATTGGATTATTTGCCAAGCATGCAAAAATGTTCTTCTTTAAATTAACCTGCATAACGATACATAGGTACCATCAACAAATAATAAGCAAGTGCTGCATATAAAGATTCTGCAGAACTTGCTGCTTAAAAAATAATTTATTTTTAAACAAGCAAATTGTGTATTTTTCCTTTATCCGTAATAACATTTTCTCCGTTTGCTCGAACTTCCATATTTTAATTTAAAAAAGCTCGAGGAAAAGATAACTTAGTACCATTCCCTTGTAATCCCAATAAACATTTTGCTAATATTACCTACGAGGATTAATCAAAATAAATCAAGGATATGCAATTATTGTCCTTTAAAAATTTTGAACAAAATAATTTTCTTTCAAAATATTTTTGTTTAATTAATATTGCTCTAATTTGTAGCTTATTTGTATAAATCCATTACTAACTCCCGAAAGAATGAATCATCATTGAAATAGATGAAAAACATAATATGCCCACGAAACGAAAAATCTTCTTCACCTAATTATTTTTGAAAAATATTTAGTTTATTAAGTATATTGCTTAAAATTTTAATAAATTAAAAATATTTTCAAATTTTAAAATTACTATAATACTTAAATTTTTCTTTTTTCACTTTCTTGTTTAAAAAATTTGAAAAATATCGCACGCAAGAATATCGTAAAAGTGCGTGTAGTATATTAAAAACGGTTTAAACACCCATAGTGGCACTCGCATCTAAACTGCTTCGGCGTCTAACTATTAGACCGAACAATAACAAATAAACGTGTTGTCATCATTGTATTCCAGTGTAAAGTAAATCAACATTCAAGCTGCTCCCCTCCACTTGGTTTGCCAGACTTACGCCACAGAAAACGTAGTTTTCTGGGCTTACTCTGTTAAAACTATTAACTTCTATGATTTACTAGAATAACATGATGTGGGAAATATATAACATTGCCTAAAACCTTGTAAAAAACCTGTAGTATGGCAACGCAGCAAAAAATAATCCGCCCAGATCTCATCGTTTTCGTGGCCATCCGCATCGACTCGGCAATACTCGGCATAGCAGATGTTCCATTTCATTTGTGACAGCGTTTTTCTGTGGGTTTTCCTGGAGTTTTGTCAACCTAACCATTATTGTTCTGTGGTTTTGTCGCATGCATATGTAAAGGCAGCGTAATCTCCACTCCCGACCCCACCTAGCTCCTCACAGCGTCTCGCCACCAAACGATTTTGGCATCACAATTTTATAGCATTTATGAATGGCGTGTCGAATCTATAGTTACGATGCCTATGTTCGGCGTCTATGTAAACTTTGATTAATGATATACTAAAGGTATAATCAATTTTTCTTACATTTTTATTATAAATAACTTATATCTTTTAATACTTAAGACATGATCAAATATCAAAGTACTGGCTAGCCAAGCAACAGCTACATCCATCAAGGTTCACAAATTTAAATTCTAGTTCGAGCATTTAGATATTGAAATGTTTTGAGTAGTCAGCGTACGAGAATTTACAGGATCTGGCGTTTTCCTCAACTTTCCCAAATTGACAAAGGAAATAAGTGGACGAGAAGACATCTGTTTTACTTTTGAAAGTTTTGTTTATTTGTTCCGATGCAGCTTCCTCTTGCGGTTTCTTGTTTATAGTTGTTTAACAATAAAAGCTTTTTTAGCTTGAAATACTGAAACCGAACGAAATTTTAAATTGTAAAAATCAGCTAGAACAAAGAACAATTTTCTTATTTTTCTTTGGTACAATTGAAACAAGGATTTTATGAAATTTGATAATTGACAAATGGAAACCAGACGGATTTTCTGTAGACTCTGTTGGATTTGCAATAAGATAAGATAAATTACTAAAATAGACCTAAACCTTAGTCGTCAACCTTGCTTCCATTAAGTGGTTCATTTAAGAGCTACTGATATTTATATGGATGACCGCGTTGAAGGTCAATCCTTAAAGTCTGTCGGATATAGAATTTGTCCCACAAACCACTAATCTAATTAAAAATTTAATCAATTTGATCTGGTTTACAACGGATTTAAAGAGGTGTTTGGTTGTTTTTGTGGTAAGTTTTAATTTGAAGTTAGAGATAGGTACAGTAAAAATAAAATTTTTATTTAGCTTTACGTCATAATGAATTAGATACTTTTTTTTATATCTCGTCTTCTACAAAATATGAAGAAAAAACAAGAGCTCATAAGTGATACAATGAAAAAATAAGGGGTATTCCATTTGAAAAAACTGTAACTTTCGATACTCAGTTGTTTTTGTTCATTTCATTTTCTGAAGGTTCGGTGAAAATGCTATAACTTTGCTGATTTAACAATTTCTCTAAAACCAATAATAATGGAGATATTTATTGGGCAAAATATACGCAAACACCCTGTACATTATGTAACATATACCTATTCTCCATCTGTCTTTGTAAAACGAACTTAGGTAAACACTCGCGTATGAATCGAATTATTTTTATTTTTTTATAACACTGTTTATCAGGATATTGACTTATTTAATGTATTTTTATTGACATTTAAGAAGATAATAAAAAATCATACCACTGTCATAAGTATTACCTAGGTAACTAATATAATGTAATAATATATCATCGTACCCCTCATTATAATTCGTAAGTGCCACACTTGGGCCTTTGGCCTGTAGGCATCCTATTTGTGCTTAAATAAATAAATAAATAGCTCCCTATACCAAAAGGTCTGTACAAAATCTGAGCACATAATCCTGATGCCGAAATAAGGCGATTTAAAGCAACTTACCTTAGTTCAAAATTGCTCCGTCTTCGAGAAACAGGGTGGTAAAGTTAAAAAATAAAAATCGCATTTTTTAAAATTAATGAACATTTTTTAACGTATTACTTTAAAATGGAAGGTAGATGGTAACTGGAACAGAGGTCGCCCACTAAATCGATGCATCAATTAAATAAAGACCTCAACAAATATGTTAACAACAGTTTAACCTCGGGTCTAGATAAGAGCCGTTAAAGTTGAGAGTATCGTTATACCTATTGCTTAATAAACATTTTATTTCAGATACATTTTTAATATTTTTTTCTTTATAATCCACACTTAGATATTCCTCTCAAGGTTTTATTAAACAGCGACGGATCTTACAAATTACTCGAGGAAATGCCAAGAGCCATTTTTGAGCTAAATTGCCGACGATTTTAAACATTTTGGAACTTTAAAGGATGATTGATTTTATCTTCGTTTCCCGATAAGGGTTAAATAATAACATTAAAAGAAGAATCTTATAATGAATTTTGTATCTGATAATAGACAAGACTACGCAGGCTACTAAAAGTAATATGAATAACTACAGGGTGTACGGTAAGTATATGGCATCCTCTAGGGACGGTACACCGCCCCTTTTAGCAATTTAGTACGTCAATACTTATCAAATACTTCTGGTGGGCCTATATTATGGGCACCGACGCACCGAGGTCGCCCGACAGGACTTCATTGGATTTCTTTTATAGGGAAATTTCGACGCCAATTTCCACCAGGAAAGAATAACACACCATTTGAACGAAATTCGAGACAATCCTGGAATGTTGTTTCAAGTACAACGAGAAAACATCCGTCGCCTAAAGAAATGTATATAGAGATACAGGGCGCGCATTTCGAAAATCTTCTGAAGTAAACCAGGATAATTTTTAACATTCTCGCGTTTAAATGATTTCCGAAATGTCAAGTAGGTTCAGCTTTAACTACTTTTTATAAATTACCTATTTCTCTTGAGCTACGATCAACCCTTTTATTTATTTATTTTTGCTTAAAACGCCATTGCGTCTTAAACGTTCAAGAAAAAATATCCCGCACCTGTAGCTCAACTTCCAAAACCAAGAAGACGCAGATGTAGTACTTGTCCGTCGAAAAAGAGCTGAAAAACAAACTAGTATACTGTTTTACGTTCAATATACCTATTTGCCTGCCATGTGCCGCTACTGTCTGTTCGAATTGTAAATAATCTATTCTAATTTTTATTACGAGTTTTCTAATGTTAGTTTTACCAAAAATTGTAAAAATAAAGAACTTTTTTCTGAATCTGATTTAAATATTGCAAAAAAAAATGGGTCCCTGGGACCCATTAATAGTAATTAAGTCGCAAAAATTGGGTAGTAGTAGTTACGGGTTAAAAAAAGTATCGTTCTCCCCTTTTTTTCTTAATCTCAATACATTTTTATATATTTCTTATTTTGAGAAATACAAAAGTTGTCAAAGGTGCAATCAACTAATTTTTATTTTGAAAGCCTAACTTAAAAATAATTTTAAATGATTACCTACTTGAAAATCTGGAATAACAATGCAATTCTCTTAAAATGTAAGACAGCTTAAACGTTTAGCTAGCCTAAACTAACTTAACTATAAAAATACGACTTTACTCCTTAACAAATTTTACGTTTTTGTATTTTTAACATCCTCTGTAAAAAAAATAAATAATAAATAAAGTTTTGGAATCGTGGATCGTATTTTTAAAGCAAGTAAACCAAACACTTTTATAAAGAATGTGTAAAGACGTTTTCAACAAAATTGCATTTGTTCAGTAATTAAAACTAATAATTCGAATAAGACAATTAAAAAACACGTTATTTTTCACACTAGACTTCCCTTTATTAATATTGTTATGGAGATGGAAATTAGTCTGTTTCCCTCCGCGGAGCTCACAGCAATGGCGTCTTTATCAAACAATGGCTTTTATGAGGTTATTGTTCCAAAAGAAAAACGGTAATTTGCTTATCCTCGATATACATAAAGTGTCTTTATTGTTTAATCAAAATTTTATTAAATTTTCTCTTTAAAAATATTAGTGTACTTTTAGCCGTTCTTATTTTCATATACAGGGTATCACACCGATAACTCCATTAACTCCATCGATTGATTATGGAAAACTATAAATTATGACAAATCTGAAGATTTGGTAGCATACTAATGTCGTGAGGGCGGGGGGGGGGGGGGGGAGCCCATTTCCCTGAAATATTTCTTAGATGTCAACTTAACTATTTTAAATGGAACCCCCTATATATTATTTAATTTTTGGATTCTACGTAAAGTTTTAATCACATTTCATCTAAAATATTCTAATACATATGTCTAACCTTTTTCATATAATTATATTTCAAACTTTACATTAAAAATGACGTTCGCAAACCGAAAAATAATTATCAATTTTGCCTGAACGGAAGCTCTTATTATTTAACTTGGGCGTGGTTCCTTTGTAGAAAGGCCCCTACTTTAGCAGACTTAGTATAATATTTTGATCTGATTTTTAATACAGGGTGTTCAAAACAAAAAAATATAAATGAAATTGAAGAATTTGTCAAAAGTCTATTTTTCAAATGGAAACAATCAAATTATATAATTTTATCTTATTCGCCATTATCAATTTGCATATAGGGTTGTCTATATCAAAAATTAGTACTTCTCAAAATATTGGTAATTTAATTTTTCTACCATTTCATTAAATTCAGTTGGCCAGGACGGCCTTAGAAACCAATCAAATGCAAAACTAAATGTCACTGTCACTTTAAATAAAAAAAAGTTCATTAGGATACTGAAAACGATATCAAAACAGCTTTTTTTATGAAACCAAATTAGAAAAAAAATTATTTACGATACTTCATCATTGCTGCTATTCTGAACAATGATAAACAAATTGTTTTTGGTTGTTGTTGGTGTTTAGCTGAGTCGAGTTTATTTTAAATTGACTAATTATTGGTCCTTTAAAATGGAACATTATTCTATCGCTGAGAAGGTGAACATGCTTCTAGTATATGGATTGCCTATGTAAGAGAAATGGACGTATGAGAGTATACCGTGACAAATATCCAGCTCGAAGAGGTAGTTCTAAACAGAATTGAAGATGATCCCAAGTTATATAGCGATGAAAATCCTCATGCCATCTGGAAGAAACATTTCCAGCATCAATTTAGAATTAATGTTTGGGCAGGTATGATCGACAATTTTATTATTGGACTAGTTGTAATCTACTCTAAGTCTACTCTTTTTGCAAAATACTTCACCCGATTTATTGGATGATCTTTCATGACAACTTCGTACCGAAATGTGGTTTATGCACGATGGGACGTCACCCCACTTCAGTATCAATGTTCGAAGATTTTTAAATTAAATAACTAGGAAAGCTGAGTTATTGCAAAGGAATTCAATGCTGCAGATCATTTTTAAAACAAGCCCGACACGATGCCCAAGGTACAGTTTAATTTTTTGAAAAGAATTAATTCATGTATTCAGGAACACGGTGAACATTATGAACATTTGTCATAAGAATTAAACTAGTTGGTAGTGACTAGAATTAAGACTTGTTCATGTTTTTTCGTTCCGAGTAGCGGTAAATCGAAGCAACCTTGCATATATAGGTAAGTTTGACTAGATCGCCTTATTTTTGGTTAAGGGATTTGTGGTTTAGCGCTGTACAGTCATTTCAAGGACACCCTGTATATATTTTTTTTTCATTTATCGGAAACAAAGCACTTTCTAGATATTTTTGTAACCGAAAAATGTCACTTTACCAGTCTAGACTGGAAAGCAAATAAGAGGAAGTAAATTAAAAATTACCTTAGTGTAAGCTAAACAAAAACGTGGTTTAACAAAAAAAAATTATTAAGGGTAGATCCTACGTAATTATCGAATTATGTAAATTTATTCTTAATGCTACATTGTTCTCATTATGATATTACCCGAGAAAAGCAAACAACGAAAAGCGACAAAATCTCGAGTTTAGCATTAATTAAATGGAAACCAAATTGTATGTCCTTCACTTTAAAATGTTGACAGTTGGCCGGACTATTACACTAAAAGAAGCACTAAAGTGATGAAGTAAATGGTTTACACTGAAATAAAGAATGTGGGTACCTTGTAAGAAGTACCTTTTTCATGAATATCTTCTGTGTTTCATGTAATTGGCTTTCCAGCAAATTTCGTAAAATCATAGAAGAATTAAATAAAATAAGAATATTTTTGAAATGTTTCATTGATTGTGCGTTACTTAGTGATAGTACATTTTAGAAAGGAAATGAAATAGTATATTACATACCAAGAGTGGTAAGAAGCCCATTACACACGATTTCAAAAATTACGGTACGAGCGTTAGCGAAAATTGCCCTTGGTAATACAGACATTATAATATTACGTAACTGCTCTTACGCACAGCTTGGCTTCTAACAATATAGTGTGTATGATATGAAATAAAACAATGCAGTCTTCCTGCACAGTTTAATTGTTAACATAAAAGTTATTAGATTCCCGACATGTTTCGAGTACTTAAGTACTCATCTTCAGGGGATACCAACATCGAGTTTAACTTCGAAGTAATAAGTTGTCTCAAATAAATGAGCACAACAAAAAGGCTGGAGACTTGGTGCATTAAATGATTAAATAAATTGAATGAGAGGTAAAGTTAGGATTAAGTTTTGTAATATAGATAAGTGTAACATATTAAAGTATGATAATAGAAGGTTATGACATCTGAAGGTAATTAAAGAAAAGTTTGTAAAAAATTAAGAATCTTGAGATTGTATGGTTAAGTTTAGAGGAGTAACACATATGTTAAGTTAAATAAAGAAATAATGTGAACTTTGGAGGAGAGAAGTTTTCTTTTAATTTTCAAATCATAGGTTTCATTTTAAAAAGAAAAATTTTATTATAAGAATTTTGTAAAAACTAATGAAATATTTTTAAATGAGAGGGTTTTGTCTAATTAGCTTATGTGATAATACGGGGCTTTGCCCCATATTTTAGAGGAATGATAAAACATGATCATTTTTAATTTATTTTAAAAAGGTTTTTAAATATGAAAAAATTTTAAGAAATTACAAAATTTTCAAAAGTTCAGAAAGAAGATTCAATATAACCTTAGTGCGAACACAACCGCGGTACTTCCGCAAAACGTGGGAAATTTCCCATTATTCATTAGTTTTTACGAAATTCTTATAATAAAATTTTTCTTTTTAAAATAAAACCTATAATTTGAAAATTAAAAGAAAACTTCTCTCCTCCAAAGTTCACATTCTTTCTTTAATTTAACTTAACATATGTTACTCCTCTAAACTTAACCATACAAGCTCAAGATTCTTAATTTTTTAAACAAACTTTTCTTTAATTACCTTCAGATGTCATAAGCTTCTATTATCATACTTTAATATGTTACACTTATCTATATTACAAAACTTAATCCTAACTTTACCTCTCATTCAATTTATTTAATCATTTAATGCACCAAGTCTCCAGCCTTTTTGTTGTACTCATTTATTTGAGACAACTTATTACTTCGAGGTTAAACTCGATGTTGGTATCCCCTGAAGATGAGTACTTAAGTGCTCGAAACATGTCGGGAATCTAATAACTTTTATGTTAACAATTAAACTGTGGAGGAAGACTGCATTGTTTTATTTCATATTACATTGACACCACTGAAAGTATGGACTATTTTTTCAACTTCAATATAGTGTGTGTAATTAGAGTTTTACGGTTAAAGTAGACAGTGCGTAAGTAAGTTCTTACTAATATAGAAGTAGAAAAACAGTATTTTCTAATGTATCCCTTTATTTCTTTTTAAATATTTAACAGCAGTTTTCTTACCTTTTCTTACATTTTTCAACAACCTTAAAGCGGTGCAAATGTACTTACTGTTCAGGATCCTTTGGAAAAGCAAACATGCTTATTCCTTGACCTTCTTTTAAGTGACACCCTCGAATCGCACAGGTATAACTAGGCATAGTTTTACAACAGCACAGCACTCACAAAAACAAACGGTTAAACAATACACTTCTTTCAACAATAACGACAACTAAACTCGATAACGATAACTCATCGACGACCGGACTAACGGCTAAAACACGGCCGGCTTAAACTTATGACAGATATCCGGGTTAATTCCCACTTCAATTATTTCGTCAAATGTCATATTGTCGCTTCTCGTTGTTTGCTTTTCTCGGATATTACTATGCAAACCGACGAACAATTTAACGTCAACTGTAGTATGCTACCAAGTTTTCACATTTTTCCTAATTATACGTTTCTTCTTAATGAAAAACTGTTTTTAGGAGAAATGCCTACAAGTAAATTTATTTCTGGTATATAAAAAGAATGGAACTACATCAGTGCTTATAGTATATACCTTCTTAAGGAGACCGTTTCAGTCTTCTTGAAATGATTTTGTTACTTTACGTCAACTCTATCTTCTAAATCACACCCACCCTTGTCTCCAGTCGCACTGCTATCTCATTAATAGATACGTCGTATTCATGCAGTTTTACTTTATAGGAATTACAACACTCCCCTGCGGCATTACACAAAACTATAAATATTTTATAGCCACAAAATTGATGCAGGGGAGAACTCCTGCACTCCGATAAAAGTGCAGGAATTGTATGTATGTATGCCGTTAAATTGGCAAGGAAAATAGACCGAGATTTGAACAATAAAAATAAAGATTGGATGTAGGAAGGGAAATGGACTTAATATATTAATGGATAAGAGGGCATTTTATCAATAATATTCGATGCTGTACAGTTTCGAGCACATACCGTCTTCTTTTCTGACTGAATCTGTATAATAATAGTATCTTAGGTAATCGGTTTTTAAGTTTGAACCGGCATTTTATATGCTCTCACTTTATTTGGGAGCCCTCATGCCATACTCGATCAAAAGCCTTGGAAATGTCCAGTGTTACCACCCGGGACTCCCCATGTGTATGAATGGTTGATAATTATTTTTAGCAACAAGGAAAAGTTATCAAAACATGAAAATACTCATACATTCAATACCAGGTCGACACAATACAATGTACTAGCACAACATAGAGCCCTAACTACTAAAAAAATTTTTGAGCACCATATAATTTAATGATTTTAATGGATACTGATTTTATTATCTTATAATAGTAAGTTTTTTAGAAACCTTAAGTTCTTAACAATTTGTCAACAATAGGGTTTTCTTGTAGTTTATGTACCTTTACGTGACGGGAGTTTTAATTTAATTGTGTTGTCATCAGCATGAAAATTTTCCGAATAAAGACTTTGCCTTGCATTATGTGAAAATATTGTATTGTAAAAGTTTGTTCATTATGTAATCTCCATAATCCTCGAATAGTTATTTATATGTCATATTTTTGTAATACGGATAAACTCCTATTTTTTATTAAATATTTTTCCTGCGAAATTAACTGATCGTTAACAAAAACGTTTGTAGGTAAGTGAGATTAATGTAAAATCCCATGCTTTGTTCTGTGTATTTTTAAAATCGACTATTTCGACATAACTATTGTTGAAGCTATTTTTTAAATTTAAATATTTTTTTATTATTAAATCCTTCGTTTATTTCCATTTTTCTTTTAATTTAATTTCAAAAATGTTACAAAAGGTAATATTTGATTTTGAGAAATTAAATTGCCCCGAAAAACTGAATCAAATCTTTTTAAACATATATATCTTTGTGACAAAAGTAAGTATTTTTTAATATCTCGAATACCGACTTCACCTTATTCTCACGGAGCTGTAGAAAATTAGGAATTACAATTCTTATAAGAAATAAAGTGTAACACCCGATTCTTAATTGTTTTTATTTGGTACGTTATAATACAGGTGACAAAGCGTTCTCGTGGGATAATTAAATTTTTTTTTTTAATGTTCACATCGAACTTATCCACTTTTAGTTTTGGTTTCTTGCAGGAAAGATATTTATTATTTCATTACTTATTACTTTTAATAATTACTGCCCGGTCAGGTCTGCTAATTTACCTGTTTTAAAATTATGCATGAAAATTATCGATTTTACATGGTTAAATTTAAAATTTTCTTTATATTTCGGTAAATGCAGGATGTTTGTGGGCACAATTTAAAATAATTCTGAAATATACCGAATAATCTTACAATATTTTTGGATTCTACATAAAATTATAATAATTATTTAATAAGTTTATTATAGTCGATATCTCGGAAAATTTAGAGTTATAATGCACTTTTTAAAAAATAATTATTATTTTATGTTAAATCAATAAATATTGTAAGATATAGGGTGTTGCATTTTAAAAAATATATCTTTTAATTGTCCTACCTCTCTGGACCACCCTGTATACGTCCAAATAATTTTAGATAGGTGGTCATGAAATAAGAAACGGCTGCCTTGTCGTTCTTTTCAAATAACCCTGTCATTTTAGGTTAGTTTGGATGCCGTACTGACATCATCAATAACGCGCAAATATATTATTATTTCTAGAAGTAAAATACGGATCAATAATTTTACTACTATCCGCAATGTTGTTTCTTTAAGTTAGCTAGATAAGCTTCTACTTCTATTCTGTATCGATATATCTTTGCAATTACTTCTCGGAAGTTTTTGTTTTCTTCATAGTTTTTGCCTTTTTGTGATTTTTTTTGCTTCTTTGATTTTATTTAATTTTTACTCTGTTTCTTTGTTTTAGAGTTTTTCTATACGTTTTTTTTTTCGTACTTAGGGTAGGAGTTTGGCTTTGGGGAATTTGTGTCTGGCTTGTTGTCGTGATCTTATGTGTAAATTTGTTATAAGTATGTGTCTGAAACGTCTGTTCGTTCGTACTACTTTGTTATTAATTTTGTATAAGGCTCCTCTAGTGTCTTAAGTCTTATGCCTGCGTGTAGTATTCCTTATGGTACGTATCTTGCTTTAAAAATTAAAATGAAATACTAATAACGTTTTAAACTCTATTATATATTAATAAAAAGGCAAAGGAACTGTTGAAAATGTCCCTCGCCTTGTTCCATGCAAGCTTATGAATGCTTTCAAAAGCCTTTCGCAGCATTTCTGAATGGCGATATGGTTGCATATTCTTCAATAATTACACTGGTCAACACATAATTTGGTGCCGACAATTTTTTTACTGATTCTAGGTAATTTGGGTCTGCTAAAAGTAACAGATCAGATTTGCTCCATCAGATCGTTTCCAAAAACTGGGGCCATAAGCTATATTTTCGAGATTTAAGGGTATTTTATATCGCATAATTATATATTTATTACTGCTACCACCAAAAAAACAACTCAGGAATGGAAGAAAAATGTACATCACAAAAAATACAAAATTCATCTGTCAATAACATTGACAATATTAACTTAAGTTATTAATTTAAATTAACCCAAACTAATAAATAAAAATGAGCTAATCTGCATCACCCAAAAACTTCCTTTTATAAGATTTTCTCGTATGAGATTGAAAAGGAGAGTCTCTATGAAGACTTCAGCAGTAATCGGCCATCATGTGAATGTCCCATCTACCCTGATATCTCTCTTCCATAGTTTTTATATCCTGGTGGAATCGTTCCCCCTGTTCTTCACTAAGGTCGCCAATATTTTCTGGAAATCATTCCAAGTGGCTGTGGAGATAATGAGTCTTAACGCTCATATTACACCCGTGTTGGTTAAAGTTGTTGAGCATATCTTCCACTATCTTTCGGTAATTTTCCGATTTCTTGTTTCCGAGAAAATTGTGCACAACTTCTTTAACAAAAGAGCACCATGTATTAAATTCAGTTTCGGTCATCGATTCTGTAAAATGTGAATCTTTTATCAGCTCTCTGATCTGAGGTCAATCAAATTTTCCGGCTTTCAATTTCTCCTTGCTGAGTGCAGAAAATTTACTGGAAAAGTATTCAAAACACGCACCATTCTGGAATAAGGCCTTTACAAATTGTTTCATTAGTCCTAGTTTAATATGCAAGTGAGGAAATATGATTTTTTCCCTTTCAACCAACGCTTCATTAATTACGTTAGCTTCTCCTTGTACTAAAGTGCACTAAATCATCTCTATAAGGCCACCCTCTTCTAATCCAGTATTGATCCTTAGCCCTGCTGTCCCAAAGACAGGAAACAAGAATATTTTGTATAACCACCTTGCTGTCCAAGAAGAAAGTTCACCATTTCTTAGTTAGTCAACATAGATTACCCACTGATGTGTTTGTCATATTTAACTTTTTAAAGCACTAACGATATTCCATGGTAGAGGAAATTAAAATCTTACTTGTTATATTTCACAGTTTAATTCAGTTTCCTGACACGTGTTTCAACCCTTGCGGATTATTATCAAAGGAATATAAGACAATACTAAACTCTACATGTCATAAAAAAAAAAATTAGGGAGATGAAGTAAATTGACAGATGATGAGTTATTTTATTTTTTGGCCAATACCTGTAAACTTTTGATAATAATCCGCAAGGGTTGAAACACGTGTCAGGAAACTGAATTAAATTGTGAAATATAACAAGTAAGATTTTAATTTTCTCTACCATGGAATATCCATTGCACCAAGCATGTAGCCCAGTAGCCCATCACAAATCAATTATATACTAACGTTATTGTTTCATATTCTTCTTTTACTTTTGTAGAATGCCCAATTGGAATACTTCCATATATGTTACCGTTATGTAGAAGGACACACTTTAAACTTCGTTTGGAACTGTCGATAAAGAGACGCCAATGGTCTGGTATGTACTCTGTTATACCCATTTTCTCTAACAGACCTTTAATATCATTACAAAAAACCATATAATCCTCCTGAGAGAAAAATGGCAAAAGATCCTTTTCTCTGTTACGGTAGTACGTAATCTTGGTACCTGGATAACGAAGATTTTTTCATTTAGTCTGAAGGCAAGTAACTCGGCAGGCTCTTTTGTGAGGTTTAAATCTCTGACAAGGTCACCTAGCTCCCCCTGAGTTAAGCGTTCGGGACTTGTTAAATCTCCTGCAAAATCGCTGTCCTCTTTTTCAAATCGGTCACTCTGCAGCTCGTCAGATGACGTTTCGACTGTATCCTCTGGTTACGTAGGCAGGCTGCTATATCTTGGAATTGGTATTTCTTCAGAATGCTGAACAGGTCTCCTTGCTGACTCCAGGTGAGGATAGTTCCACTTGTGCCGATTGTTACGATTAATGCCCTTTATCTTTACAAGACAAAAATAACAATTGTCAAAGTGGCTTTTTTGTTCCCTCCATACCATCGGAACACCAAACTTTAAATACTTTCTTTGTCCTTTTGTCCATTGTCGCAGGTGTTCGACACAGGTTTTTGCATACAACATGCTGAGCTTAGGGTTATTTTGTTCTCCTAAGTGAACACCAAAATATTCCAAATAAACTTTTTCCACAAAGTCATAAATCACTATTCTAGTTTCTTTTAAAATGTACTCGCCACACATGTAGCAAAAAACGCCCGGATGGTTTACACAATTACGCCTACTTGTAGAAGTCATGTTTAAATACGATTTTTCAAAAAACACACTCTTGCAATGAAGCTCAAGTTTCAACTAAATGCATGCAGGCAATATTCCGCATAATATAATCCCCATATTATGTATACTATTGTATACTGTACTATTTTACAGGACATTTTACTTTTATATATAGTAATTATAGGTACTAACACCCTAGGACACAAGCCAAGTTAACGAATTAATTTATGAGGCTTACGGTATACAATTTCATTTGTTTTTATTGCCCTCTATTGTATATTTCGTGCTAATTGCAAATACAAAAATAAGAATTCTGCAGGTGCAAAAAAATTCCAGAAAAAATTATTTCTAATCTGTAATAATTATATGGCCGGTGATTTATGAATAAAAAGGTATAATTAAAAAGGCATTAGTCTTGGAATTAGTGAAGTTTTTGATAAAATGTATGACCATTATACTTGTCAAATATATTAATATTACAATTTATTATGAGTAGGCTCTATCTCAAAAACTAGAGCTGATACGAAGAAAAGCTAAGTGTTTTTGGAA
Organism: Polydrusus tereticollis; assembly: GCA_963920685.1. Lineage (NCBI taxonomy): Eukaryota > Metazoa > Arthropoda > Insecta > Coleoptera > Curculionidae > Polydrusus > Polydrusus tereticollis. Next base: position 123,928,078 of record OY987329.1, read on the forward strand.
TCACCGCATTCAAAATAGCTAAAATCAGTTGTTTCTTCTTCGACACCAAGACAAAATTTTTTTTTTGTTGGGCTGTGTTATCCATATATACCCATGGTTTTAGAATTGATGTTGGTACCCCGAAAGATGAAACTAAGTGTCATAAAATAATTGACAACAAGCTATTAGCAGTACGCAAAACGTCTGGTGTAGTGTCCCGGCAAAAGGGTTTGATATGATTTCATCTTATATGGATGCATGTCAAAGTTCTACTTTACAATCGTTTGGCACGTTCCATAAAAAAGTTCAATTTCTTGAACCAGAGGTTTCAAAGGTTTGGCACCGAAAAATAAGCATTTTCTAGATAATTCTTAACTGAAAAATTTCGCTTAACTGGTATAGACCGCAAAGCCCAGAAGAGGAACCGGCTAAGTACTTTACTGACCCCTCTTTCTTGCCATTAAATTTTTTATTATTTTTTTTTTATTGGTTTAGTCTACACATTTCAATTTCTTAAATATTTTCCTGGCTATAGAGTTCTCCAATTATCTAAAACTATGCCAATATAGTAAGTCATCAAAATTTTCTGGTACGCCACTGGCCTTGTCGATTGAAAAAAAATATTTAACGTTACACATCCCGAAAGTACGTTAACAGGACTCGCCTGGCGATTCGTCCTATAAAATAGTACTTTCCGGTTTTGTAACGTAATAAGTACAGATGCGTGGGACAGGTTTGATGAGTATATTCGATTTTTCCGGTTTTCTTTTAGTTACATGTTGCGCAGCGACCTATAGCTCCAGGGTTTTTAAAGTGCTTTGGAAAGTCTTAGAAAAAATTCCTTTCGTGTTTCTCTCAACTCGCATTTTTTTGCATTGTAAATATCGAATGCATTTGTACCAGCTACGTTTAGCGTACTAAAAAAAAAGCCACTGACCATCGTCTGGTACCAGAAGCACAGTTATAAGTACTGCATAACTTGCCTACCACGTCTACACTCCCTTCTGGTGTCATTGAATGTCATGATCATTTCTGGCTAAAGGTAGACCTTCGATAGACGCGGCTGCGACTAAATGCGACTGCGGCTGGCGACCAATGCAACCTGTCGCATCTGTACTCCCTTTCCGAGATATGCGACTGTGCGGCCACAACCTACATTATCTTGGTTTATCATCAGTTGTTTCGCGAATTTCCAGGGTTGAAAGTTTATTCAAAGCATAATTCATTCTCAAAAGATATCCAGTTATTACTGGAGGAGGAACGTGATGATAACGATTTAAATTTACATCACTTATTGGACTAAAAAAACAGAGAACAGCAATTAAGAACCTGTACAAATCACGTACACGTGAAGGTTCAAATAACGTTCTGATTTAAAAGTATTTCAAATGTAACGAGGAATTATTTCGAAAATATTGCCGACTAAATCTTGATCAATTTAATTTTGTGCTTAGTTTGGTTAGTGTGGACTTAAAATTACATAATTACTGTAAAAAAAATTAGTCTAGAGGAAACGCTTATTATTACCTTATGGTACTTAAGGCTTTACAGAACTAAATCCAGAATTATTATATCGTAATTTAAAGCTGTAAAATGGAATGAAAATCTGTCAATTGATCTTCGAAGTCTTGCGGACGATCGCTATAATTTTGTGGTATAATACTAGGTTCTTCAATAACTGTCTAGAGCTCTGCAAACTTTCCAGCGTCGAACCTCGTTGGTTCGAGAAAGCTCTGGTATATTCCACTCACTTCTAGATGGCAGTAATTGAAGTATAAAAGGGCTAGCGGCGCGACTGCGCGTCAGTCCACCTAGGGAACGCGAAGGAAGCGAATCTGTGTGTTGTGAAATAAAGTAGTGCGTAACTCCTTAAAACGTGTTTGTGCGTATTTAAAAGACATCTATGTAACAGTATTTTGATTTGACTTGTTGTTTTTATGTGTGATTTACTAGTATGGAAAAGAGGCGAAAAATAAACAATGAATGCAGAACAATGGAACTTTCAATATTTCGTAATTGAGTCCAGTAAGATGTTTGATTTGCAGTAAAACCATTTTAAAAATTACTCAAAATATACTGAAAGTTTGCGGACAGAAAAATGTGAAGCTTTGAAGCGCGGATTGAAATCGCAGCAATCTTCGTTTACGAAACTCAATACTGAACAAGAGGCTGCAACTCGTGCCAGATTTCATATGGCTCTTAAAATCGCAAAACGTGGAAAACCATTCACCGATGGAGAAATGATCAAAGAATGTGTAATTGCAGTAGCCGAAAAAATGTGCCCCGAAAAGATAAATTTATTTAAATCTGTTGGTTTGTTAGGAAACACCGTGGCTCGGAGGGTAGAAGCTATCGCAGAAAATATATTAACTTAACTGTCTGACAAAAATGGACATCTTGCTGAGGTACTGTTCAGGTGTTGATTTTTATTCGAGGAGTAGATAAAAGCTACGAAGTGTATAAAGAACTTCTTAATATTGATAGTACACGGCACGACTACTGGTGAAGATATTTTTAAGGGAGAGACAAAACATATGAATGACCTGAATTTGAGGTTGCAAGGAGAAAACCAGCTTCTCCCTGATTTATACACTAATATTAAATCGTTCCGGCAAAAAATAATACTCTTTCAATCACAATTATCTGTTGTGTCGCGACTTTCCAGGGTTTGATTTTCAAGAGTAGATGCATTCTAAAAAGTTATAGTTATGCATAGCCGCATTAATTACCAGAGTCGCATTGACCGCGACCATCGAGACTTTACCTATAAGAGGTACACACACGACCGGCCGTACAGCCACATCAATCGTAAGGGTCTAATAGGCCGCGACCATCGAAAATCTACCTTTAATGTTTTCAGGATAGAAGCCGTTGCCGAGGTTTTTAAACTACAACTTCTTTCTAGAGCTTGCCACGGACTGTGGATTGCGTGAGATATTAGCTGCAAAACTGCAGACGTACTCGACAAGTATTTGGACAGGGAAAGCCGCAATTCCATATTTAATGTTTAAACCGGTCTGATACACTATACGCGAATAATGAAAGGTTAATATCCAACCTTTTATTATATTTTGAGGGTAGGTCAGTACCTAAGCGAGAAGTTAAAGACGAATCATATTAATAAGTGATTAAGCAACACCAAGAAACCATACTCTGTGTCAGTAGGTATTCAGCTAATATATTATAAGACAGTGGTCAATTTCAGAGAATTTGTGCTATTTTTTAATGTTTTAATTTTTGTTCCCTCAGTTTGAAGAAAATCGACTAAAACGTATGGTTTGCAAATTTTTGTAATCAAACAATTATATTTCTTTGAGATGTTGTAAAGATTTTATTTTATTTTCTCCATTTACCCTCAGTTTAATGAATTACGGTTGTTGTGGCCATAGTTAATGGAAACTCAGCGTGCCCTTCTCATAAATAAACACCTGCAACGTAAATCCAAGGTAAACTTTGCACTCTGAAATATTTATACTTCTAGACATAGTGGAGCGAGTATACACAGTCAATAATTTCAACACAACACTTCAAACTGTTTACCCACCACATAAACTAAATTAAAGTACATACGGTAACCCATACGGTTAACCAAAATTGTGCCTGCACTTATAGATAAATATTTGTGCAGGAATATTACATGCAATTTCCTCTTGGCCATGATTTGTATGAAAATGGTTATGTGCGGGTCAAACGATACAATTTAGCTAATATCAGCTACTACGAAGTAAGGTAAGTAATAAAAGCTTTTGGTAACATGTAACACTAGTTAATTTTCGGCTTCCCAACCTTTCTGCTCAATATTGTCCAAAAATCTTCAAAAGGTCTTGCCTGACGAACACTTGGGGAATTGCCATTTTTTGGTACGGATGGAGTATTATGAGCAACCTAACCAATTTCTGGTCGTTCTAGCGTAGTGATAGTAAGATATATTAGGACATCAAATGATTGCATCATTAATGAAATCAACCAACTGCGTAAGACGCCTCTATGCATATAATGATTTGCATTGAACGCTTCTGACAAGTCCGACGTAAAGACGAGAAATGCCTGCAGCCTCTGATATGGCGCATCAAACCAAAACGTTTAATTTCTTTTAAGATTTGCATTTTACATTATTTGGACAATTATTATCGACATTGTCCGTATATCATTTCCCTTTATTTCACAATGAGATAACGTGAAATATTTTTTGTGATCTATAACTATATCTTTGTTACCTGTAAAGTGTTGTCTTCTTAATGCACGACAACATTCTGGAATCCTGCGCAACTGGTCCTCAGCGTATTTTGATATGAGAACTAACCTGAAAGAAATAACCCAAGTCAATACTTTTTCTACAAGTGATGAGAAAGAAATTTTAAAATCAAACTATTTTGACCTAACATCAAGTAATTTCCAGTTCGGATTTAAACATAGTATTTCAGCTGTTACAAAGGGTTGGTCAATGAAAACGAAACAGACCCGATTTGTCATATCTATCGTCACTAAAATATTCTACCAGACAAGTAATATTTTCAAATCTTTAGCTTCAAACCCCTAGCGGGGAGGATGAGCTACACCCCTAAATAGCTAAATATGATCAGGGGCCCAGTTATACTTCAGAACCTTTAAATTCTCTTTTTAATGCTACACATAACTTTTTTAATTTTTTTTTAAATTTGGTTCAGTGTTTTGTAAGAAAATGCCTTCAAAAATGGTTAAAAAGTTAAGCTGTTTAAAATTATAGAAAAATCATAATATTGTAAGTTGTATCTTAATTATTTTATGACATATTATTACCGTCTTTAAAATGCTTTTTCTTGAACCACTTATTGAACCGAATTAAAAAGAGAATTTAAGGACTTTGTAGGTTGCACTTGACATCTGATCCTATTTAAACTTTTAGGGGTGTAGGTAGGCCGCCCCCGCTATGAAATTAAAGTTAGAAGTTTGAGAATATGAGCAAAAGGTTTTCCCCAAAATTTAGCGTATCTACAAGTGACGATAAATATGAAAAATCGGGCATATTTCGTTTTCATTGTCCAAACCGGAATAATAGTTTTGTTTTTGATTGAGTCATTCGTTTAGGATCTTAAAGTTTTATGAAAACCTTTTTTTCATAAAAAGTTTGATACAGCATCAGATAATTTTGTGAAATTTGTACACAGAAAATACCTCTTGATATACAGGTTGTTTCAGAAGTACGGTACGTAACTTAAGTGTTTCTCCGCTCACTATAAGATATACATTTTTATTATCCGAAAATGTGAAAATAGTCCAAGAATGTCTTCCAGTTTCCTTACCAACATCTTTTGATTAAAAAAAATTAACATTGTTTTAATTAAGAAAATGAAAGTTTTTTCTTTTTGACATAGTGGTATCGATTTTTATCCAAAATTCGACAAAATGTACAATGAAAAAATATACAGGGTGTTTCAGAAGTACGGTAAGTCCCTTACGGGAGTGATTCCCTATGATATTCTAACAGAAAAAGTTCATATAAACATGTGTCCGGAGTTGCCCTGTTCTTGATATATAGGATGGTAAAGTTTTAAAAAATAAATCGTTTGATGATGATTTTTTTAATAGGTATATCCTTACCCCGATTTTTTTTTAAACTTGGTACCGTTATTCATAATGATAAAGGGCTTAATTAGCCTTAACTAGATTACCTCTATTAAGTCCAGTGGCGTCCCGGCGAGCACCTTAACGAATATTATTGACAAGAAAATGTACTCCACTGACTTTCTTATAATTTTAATATTTTTCTTCGGATTTACCAACTAATAATACAACTTTTTTCTTGCTATGAATTGTTTTCGTATCTAGCTTCGTCTTCGAGAGAACAAATAAAAACCACTTTATTGCATGCACAAAGAAATACCCAAGTATCTCAACCTTAATTAAAACATTTAAATTAAAAATAAAATTATTTTTTTAAATAATGATACAAGAAGAATACAACAGTTAATCAAAGCAAATGCTGAAAATTGCCACCTTCTGATTAAACGCACGATTACAATCGTTTCTCCATTTCTTACACGTTAGAAAATTTCTGCATTATTTCGTATCGCATTGCAACTTCCAATAATTCGAATTCCTAAGTGGTGTTCATAAACGGGCGTCTTTTATACAAGAGACTTAAGGTCACCCCATAAATAAAAGTCTAGAGGTTTCAAGTCGGGACTGCGAGCTGGCCAACCTTGGGGACCTGCGCGTCCAATCCAGCAATTAGTAAAAGTGTTGTCGAGGGATTAACGAGCAACTAGGCTAAAATGAGATGGAGTGCCGTCGGGGACGAACCATATTTTAGTTATTATTTGTAGAGGTACGCCTTCTAGCAGAACGTCAAGTTCTTCAGATATAAACTGCGTATAGGAGTTTCCATTCAATCGAGGTGGTAAAAAGTATGGTTCAATAAGATAATCGCCAATGATCCCTGTCCATACATTTACCGAAAATTGTTGTGGAAAACAAGCAATTATTGCCTCCCTTGAAAAAGACGCCTCATCAGTAAATAAAATGTTCGGTAAAAAATTTTTGTTGTGTGCTGCTGTATGCGGCAACCATCTACTAAAATCAAACATTCGGTAAAAATCACCGGGAAGCAGAACTTGGACACGTTGAATATGGTATGGATATAGTTGATAAAGATGCAAACCCCTCCAAATAGTTAATGCACTTGTTTGAAGTTGCACTCCTACCTTCCTGGCGCTAGTCGAAGGATCACCTTCTACCTCTCGAAGTATAACCTATTCTAACTCAGGCGTGGTTACTGTTGTAGGTATGTCAGGAAGATCCGTACTACATTTAAAACTCCCAGTTGCACTCAATCTTGCATGGACTGCATGGAGCTGTCTAAATGTCTTAGCACATAACAGTACTCTGTTTGGATAACGTTCCTGATAAATTCACCGAGCTTCTTCAGCATTTTCATTTGCTAGGCCATAATTAAAATGCGTCTGGGCCATTTTAGCGTTAGTTAGTAAAGTAATTAATTTTTGAGTTGTTATTGACAAAGCAGGTAAATTACACCTCAAAACTTACCTTTACCTTACATTTTAATTAACTTTGAGATGCATAGGTATTTTTTTTGTACATGCAATAAAGAGGTTTTTATTTTTTGTCTCGAAAACGAAGCAAGATATGAAAACAATTAAAGAAACAAAAAAGGTGTGCTATTAGTTGGTAAATCTGAAAAAAAAAAATATTAAAATTAGGAAAAAGTCAGTGGCGTACATTTTTTTGTCAATAAAATTCGTTAAGGTGCTCCCCGGGATGCCACTGAACTTTATAAATTTAATCTAGTCAGGGCTAATTAAGCCTCTAGTCATTATGAAAAACGGAACCAAATATCAATAGAATCGGTAAAGGATACCTATATAAAGATATATAAAAAACCGATTTTTTTAAAAAAATTTAACACTCCGGACACATGTACCGGGTGACTTCGTAAAAACTAGCACCCCCCGTAACTTTTTTATTTTTTATCGTACGGGAAAAATAAAAAAACTGACATACAGGGGAAATTTTTTCCTTCCCAAATTTGCATTGTAGTTTTCAGTAACTTTGCAAATATGCGGGGGACGACAAAAAGTTTTTTTTTTGATAGAATGCCCTGTATATTTTCGGCCAAAATGAAAGATCTTTTTTTCTGATTTCAAATATACCATACAAGTTGACATTTAGTTCAGCCATTTTTGCGTTATTTAAGTTTACATTTGCATCGAATTTACATTATCTTGGTATACGATACCATGATTACTGAGTACAACAACTTTTTAAACAGTGGGCCATGAAAACAATAGTAACAAATGTTTCTGAATTGACATTGTCATTGAAATAATAACTGTCAGTGCAACTTACTCGGTTCGTATATCAAGATAATGTAAATTCAATGCAAATGTAAACTTAAATAACGCAAAAATTGCTGAACCAAATGTCAACTTGTATATTTGAAATCAGAAAAAAAAGATCTTTCATTTTAGCCGAAAATATACATTCCATTAAAAAAAAATACTTTTTGTCGTCCCCCGTATATATGCAAAGTTACCGAAAGCTACAAAACTACAGATTTGGAAAGAAAACAATTTCCCCTGCATGTCACTTTTTTTATTTTTTCCGTACGATAAAAAATAAAAAAGTTACGGGGGGTGCTAGTTTATACGAAGTCACCCGGTACATATGACCTTTTACTCTGACAATTTCACTAGAGTGTATTACACCAGCAATAAAATCGGTATTCAGCTAACAATACAACTACCTGGACTGGTGGTCGACAAAATCAACCAACTTCGTATTGCCGCGACCATTTTTTGACATTTAGAAAAAAAGTCTCCTGAAAATACAATCATTTTTTTTTATTTCTATGACAACAATTATTTAATTGAAGTCATGTCAAACTGAATTGAAAAAAATAACGCGCAGATCATCAACTACAATAATTGTAATTTTAATATGTAGGTAGTTTTTATAACCTTTTTTATTACTGGATTTGTTTAAAATTTAAATAAAAGTTGATTTAAAACATCCGTTTCCATTTATTCTCACTCTCGTAAAATAGTCATGTCGAATACCACCCGAAAAAAATTTAAGTCTGCAAAATTGTTTTCCTGGTTTATTTAAGTTTGTTGCTTTTAGCAATTTCGCTCATAAAATTTCATTCGCGAAATTGCCTAGCAACAAACTTTCATACCAATCGAAAATTTTGCCGACAAAATTTTTTCTCTTGTGGTATTATATATGAAATTATTATAAGAAATTACCCCTTTAAGTTACCACACCACAAAGATGTCTCGTGCCGTTTTAAAATTTTAACACCCTGATGTAGTTCAAAGGTTAAGGCTTAAGGCATACGTTCATAATATGAAGTTTTTTTTCTTAAGCATATCATTACAGACCCCCATAATATAGTAGTTTTAGCTACAATGATACTTTTTATAGAGATAATAAAGTTTTTTTGGTTTCATTTGTAAGTCCATAATTTTATGATGCTAAACCAGTCAAATTATTATAATTTTTTAGAAAGGATTGTGCAGGCCTGGTGCTTAATCTGGATAGAGCACCTAAACCAGAATTTAAGATGCTTTTCTGACTCTGTTTTGTACAGATGCAAATAAATTCACTTAAGAACAAATAGTTTAGATGTAAAGCTTCCATGAATCATTAAGACCATAAACTCGTTTTGTATTCTTATTTGAATGTGAAGATATAATTCTTTGGTTCCCAAAATTAATCGCCCTTCTTTATGAATGCCCACTGTTACGAATTTAGCAAAGTTCAGTGCATAAACCAGCCGTTTTCGGTCACGTAAATCATCCGAAAAGCAGATTTATGAAACATTACGCGTGATGCTTAATTATACGAATAAATCATTTGATGTACGATCTCTTAAGACTGTGCTACTCATTCTGGTGCTTCTTTTAAACGTATTTGTTCTGATTTATTTCGTTAACATGGTAAAAATATTATTTAAACATGACATTTTGCACAGAAGAAAACAGCGTGTACCGGGTGTTCCACCTAAGGAGGTAATCGGCTATATCTCAGAAAGTAATATCACTAGGACTTTGGGAAAAAATACATGTCCCTAAAAGCGGCCAAGAAAAATTGCTGGAAATTATTTTCAAGTTCGAAAAATGACCGCTAGGGGGCGTAAGAGAACTTTCAAAATAGAAATGCCGATTTTCTCTTAATTTTTCTTAATAAAAATATGGTAAAAATATAAGCATTGTATTCTTCATAAAATTATGCAACTTTATGTTAGGAATCGTTTTTTTTCTATTTTCAATAATAAAGTGGTGGGAGAAGGTACAAACTTTTTTCTTTCAAACGCTGATATCTCTGCTTTGGATAAACCGATTTTATTCAACTTGGTCTTAAAAAAAAGCCCTTCTTTTCCTCTACACGTAGATCTATTAACTATATCATATTGATTCTGATGGTGGCCACTAGATGGCGTTTTTCCGTAATTTCTCAATGAATAAGGATTTTCTCAAAAAAATCAAATGTTATGATATGACTTTTTCATCATATTTTATTTTAGGCTTATAAAGGCTATTAAATAGTGGAATAAAAAATCCAGGTCCATATATAAAATAAAAAAGTTTATGATGGTCGCTCGAATCCGAAACGTCGGATTAAAAAACTAACACGATCAGCCTTGTAGAGAATGAAAAGTTACTATAAGGAACTGAAAACCGCAACGTGATATCTTTTGTTAAACTAGAGAAATTAGGGATAATACTAATTAATATGGTAAAATAGGCCATTTTTTTAAACATTAATTAATCAATTAAATCTCTAGTTTAACAAAAGATATCGCGTTGCGCTTTTCAGTTCCTTATAGTAACTTTTCCTCCTCTACAAGCTGATGGGGTTAGTTTTTTAATCCGACGTTTCGGATTCGAGCGACCATCATCAACTTTTTTATTTTAAATACGGGCCTGGATTTTTATTCCACTATTTAAGAGCCTTTATAAGCCTAAAATCAAATATGATGAAAAAGTTATAACATAACATTTATTTGATTTGTTTGAGAAAATCCTTATTCATTGAGGAATTACGGAAAAACGCCATCTAGTGGCCACCATGAGAATCAATATGATATAGTTATTAGATCTACGTGTAGAGGAAAAGAAGGGCTTTTTTTCAAGACCAAGTTGAATAAAATCGGTTTATCCAAAGCAGAGATATCAGCGTTTGAAGGAAAAAAAGTTTGACTTTCTCCCACCACTTTATTATTGAAAATAGAAAAAAACGATTCCTAACATAAAGTTGCATAATTTTATGAAGAATACAATGCTTATATTTTTAACATATTTTTATTAAGAAAAATCAAGAGAGAATCGGCATTTCTATTTTGAAAGTTCTCTTACGCCCTCCAGCGGTCATTTTTCGAACTTGAAAATAATTTCCAGCAATTTCTCTTGGCCGCTTTTATCGATTTATATACTTTTCCCAAAGTCCTAGTGTTATTACTTTCCGAGATATAGCCGAATACCTCCTTAGGTGAAACACCCGGTACAGACAAAAGGATTAATCTAATTACGCATAGTATACAGGATGTTTCAGAAGCACGGTACGGAACTTAAGGGGGTGATTCCTTATGATATTATAAGAGAAAAAGTTTATATGAGCATCTGTCCGGAGTTGCCCCGTTCTTGATTTACAGGGTGTTAAAATTGAAAAAAAAAACGGTTTCTCATAATTTTCTTAAATATCCTTTTCCCGATTTTATTGAACTTTGGTATCGTTATTCATAATGAAAAGGGGCTTAATTAGTCCTAACCAGATTGAATTTATTAAGTCCAGTGGCGTCCCGGGGAGCACTTTAACTAGTATTATTGAGAAGAAAATGTACGCCACTGACTTTTTTCTAATTTTAATATTTTTTTTCAGATTTATCAACTAATAGTACAACTTTTTTGTACCTTGAATTGTTTTCGTATCTTACTTCCTTTTCGAGAGAAAGAATAAAAACCACTTTGCATGTACGAGAAAAACCTATGTATCTCAAAGTTTGATGTCTAATTTACCTGTTTTGTCAATAACGTCAAAAATAAATAAAATGGTCCAGATACATTTCAATTATGGCCTAGCAAATGAAAATGCTGAAGAAGCTCGGCGAATTTATCAGGAACGTTATCCAAACAGAGTACTGCCGTGTGCCAAAACATTTAGACAGCTTCATGCAAGATTAAGTGAGACAGGGAGTTTTAAACGTAGTACGGACCTTTCTGGCAGACCTGTAACAGTAACCACACCTGAGTTAGAAGAGGCTATACTTCGAAAGATAGAAGATGATCCTTCAACTAGTGCCAGGAACGTATCAGTGCAACATCAAACAAGTGCAATAACTGTTTGGAGGGTTTTTGCATCTTAATCAACTATACCCATATCATATTCAACGAGCGTAAGCTCTGCTTTCCCGTGATTTTTAGTTAAGGTTTCATTTTAGTAAGTTTTTGTTGCATACAGTAGCACATAACAACAATTTTATTTTTATTTATTAATGATTAATAGCTTACGCTAAGAGTTTACAAACAATTGTGAACAATATAATGCAATAATTATTTTAAGCAAACTTAAATTGTCAATTAAGTAGTTCTGATAATAGCATATTGTAACTATAAGCCTATATTATCTTTACAGAATATGATACATTTTTCTCTTAAATATTTTAACTGAATTTGAGTTCTTTACACTTTGGGGTAGATTATTGTATTGAATAAGTCCGCTGTGGAAAAGATCATTCTGACTGTAGTTAGTGGTAACCGTTAAAACATAGAAGTCTTCTCTGGCTCGGGTTGGATAGCTATGTACATCTGTTATGTACCTGGTGTTTTTCAATAGATGTTCAGGAAGTAAACTGTGTTTTATTTTATATTATGATAGTCATTGTATTGAGAAATAATATTTGTTTAACACTCAGGAATCCTGTTGCTTGTAACATAGTTTCAATCCTTGTATAGCGACTACACCCTGTGATAGTACGCATGGCTTGATTCTGCTTTTTTTGAAGTATACTTTTCTCTGTCATGTTCAACAAAAATGGTATAGATGAACAGTAGTTAAAATGTGGTAAAATAATCGAATTGTAAATTGTTCTCTTTGACCAGTCACTAAGATATCTACTCATTCGTCGTAGTGGATTTACTTTCTTTGCAATTTTATTGGTTACGTATTCTGCATGTGCAGAAAATGTTAAATGTTCATCTATCACAACTCCCAAGTACTTGCACTGTTCAACCTGTTCTATCTCTTGGCTATTTATAAAAATTCCTCTGTGATTCCTAGTAGGTGTAGCATTGAATTTACTTTTAATTATCATACATTTTATTTTTTCTGTATTTAGACTTAATCCATTTTGTGTCAGCCATTTGTACAGTACATGTAGGTCTTCATTTATGGTTTGCACAACCTGTTCAACATCTTGACCCACAAAATACAGCAAGGTATCGTCGGCAAACAGCTGAACTTTACATTTTTTCAAGTTTCTTACTATGTCATTGATGTAAACAATAAACAGATTTGGGCCTAACACTGTACCCTGGGGGACCCCAAATAGATTTTCTTTTAGCGCTGATGTGCTGTTTAGAAATTTTGTTTCCTGGGTACGATTGGATAGATAGTTTTTGAACCATTTGAGCACAACATCTTGAACACCATATTTTTCTAATTTTTCTATGAGCATACCCCTGTCTATAGTTTCAAAGGCCCTTCGAAAATCTAAGAAGACTACCCCTATAACTTTTTTCTCGCTTAAAGCTGTTTTCCAGCTCATTAAAACAGTTTGTAGAGCGCTCTCACAAGAATTATTTTTTCGAAAACCTGCCTGGTATTCACTAAGTAGTTTGTTTGTTTCAAAATATTCTATAAGTTGTCTGTTAACTGTAACTTCTAATAGTTTTTCATAGATAGGAACCATATTAATAGGCCGAAATTCTTCACTTTTGTCTGTGTTTGTCTTCTTTTCTATGGGAATGATTGTAGATTTCTTCCATCGTTTTGGGAATGTTCCATATTCCAAACTGCTGTTTATCAACTGTAAAAATCTGTTACCTGTAACCTCAAATGCCTTTTGTAATATGTGTGTTGTTATTCCATCTACACTACTGGTTTTCTTTTTTAGGTTGTTAACAGTATCTTTTAATTCCATTAGTGTTATTGGTCTAAATTTATCCATTGTTGTGTCGAAGCGTTCTATTTTTTCTACTACCTCCATAATGTCCTGGTTACTTATCTTCATGGTTATCGCCTCTATACTTTCAATAAAATAGTTGTTAAATTTTTCTGCTATGACTTTCTCCTCTCTCTCGATGTTGTTTTCAAAGTATATTCCTGTTATTTTTTATTTTGTTTTTCCCCCTACTAGTTTTTTAATGGTTTTCCACATTTCTGTTGAGTTATTTTTATTAAGATTTATTTTTGAATTATAATAATTACTTTTCTGTTGTCGGATCATGTCTACTACTCTATTTCTCTGGGTTCTATATTCATTAAAATCATCATTGTTCTTAGTTATTATAGCTTTTCGGTATAGTTGGTCCCTTCTTTTCATATTCACATCAATATCTATTGTCCACCATTTTTTATCAGCCCATTGAGTTTTGATAACTTTCTCTTTTACAGGAGCATATCTATTCAGTACTGTGCAGATGGATTCTATCAAATTATCTGCTAGTTTGTCTATGTCTGTACAGTTACCATCCCATTCTGTATCCATTAGATCCAATTGAAATCTTAATTAATCGAAATTGTTGTATTCTCTATAGTACTTAATAATACTCTCTTTATCCCTGTCATTCTCTCCTATATCAACAGTCAATATACTATGGTCCGTAATTTTTGGTGTGATATGTACTTGGGGCTTCAGATTTTTGTCATTCGTGATCAGCAAGTCTATTATTGTTGACGTCTGGTTTGATACTCTTGTGAAGTTATTTACATTCTGATACAGTCCGCTTTGTGATATCAATTTTCTTAATTTTTCAGCATAGAATGTGTTTTTTGACATATCAATATTGAAATCACCAATCCATATAATTTTTCCTTCTTTAGATGCATATTCCTCAAAAAAGTCCTCCACATAAGATAAAAAGTCAGCGTCACTGCTTGCTGGTGAATGATATACACTAAATACAACTAATCTTTGATGAGGCTTTTTTTCAAGAGAAGCCATTAGGAATTTTTATAACGAACATTTTTGGGTGAACGATAATCCTCATAAAATGACAATTACAAAAGAACAATTTTTTTTTAAACTTTAATACCCTGTATATCATTAACGGGGACACATGTTCAAATTAACTTTTTCTCGCAGAATATCATAAGAAATCACTCCCTTAAATTACGTACCGTACTTCTGAAACACCCTATATAGGTCCTTTAAAGCGCTCTATAGGCGAAGCGTGTGAGGAAAATCTTTGAATGTTATATTCACTATAAAATACGAATTTGAAAACACATATGACTTACTAATGAGGTGATTTCGTCTGCTACTTTCATTTATTTAGTTTTACTTTAATGTTGATCAGGATGACTGTAAAATAAATATATTTCAAAGCTGAAATAACTCCCACTGCTCGCTTTGCATCAGCGAAAAACTCCATTTTAATTGATTGCGCTGTCCACATACGTAGGGATGCCATAGAAACACATTTTACATTATTTAGAAAACCATTTGTTCGTGTGTTTGTCTGTTTAATTACTTTTGCATCTACCGTGGAATTCTCGAAAACGTTACAAGTGTAATAGCACTCGACGACGGTGAGAAATTGAATAGGTATTTTTTTACGTCCAAACTTATCGGAAGCTTTACTGTATTTGGACGATGTAAATAGTGGAAAAAGTTTCTTGTTAATTAAATTAAAAGCAGGGATTTCAATCGGTGGTCGCATTTCTTTATAATCCAAGTTTGATTTTCAGCAACATTTTTTTATGGGCGTGAAAAATCTAGGAGCACAGAAATCACATCAACAGGCAATGTAATTTTATTCTATCCAATAATAAGGTCTGATAAACGACCAGCTGGTCAACTTAAGAAACAAAATATCGTCTTCAAAGTGGTAAGTTATGCTAAGTGCCGTAGTTGTGACCAAGACGATATCTTAGTCTAAATTGTAGAACTACTGAAGCCGTGGTAATGCCGGCAGTTTCGATAAGTTAATTATTTATATTTGTTCTGTTTGTCTACCCAACAGGTGTATTAAGATAGTGGAAAGAGCTTAAGTGTACAGTCGAGGTCGCAGTTGTAGGAAAATTAATGTAATCTTACTAGTATTAAAGTCCTTTAAATATGTGACTAAAGAATTAGTAAAATAGAAACTATTTAATGGGGATCATGAAGGGGAATACTTAAAAGGCTATACTAAACATAGCAGTAAGATATTGGAATTTGTATAGATATCTCAAAGTTCTAGGCAGTATATTATGTCGAAGAAATTCACAACATCACCAATATTACACACTAGTTGTACGAAATTTAAGTAACCATGATTTCAATACATTTAAACGCAATTTATTGATTATGTGAAATAAAATTTATTTTAAAACGAAGTAGGTACCCTTTGAAATATTGAAACAAGAAAACTGCTAATTAATAAAACACGTGTTTATAAACGTCTTTTATAGGTTGACGTCACAAATTTAAAAAACGGAGCCAAATCTATCGAGCGAAATGTACCATTGTGTCGTTGCCAAATGTTTCATATTTTCTTTAACATAATTGTACACCAATTCAGTATAAAAGATGTCATAATATCTTAAAACTTGAAATATTAAGTTGTCCTTAAATTAATGTGAATCTTTAAATATTTTAAAATCAGTAAGTAATTTAACAAAATAATTAAAAAAAAAGAGTATTTGGCTTTGCTCAAGTTTTCTTTGACGACAGTGTAAATTTAAATTAAAAGTATCGTTCCGGGAACGCGAATAACTAAAGTTTGTGCGCGAGTCCAGCCCAGACCTTGTCAAACAACTATCATCCAGTCGCATTGCTTTCGGTAATATCCAAAGTTATGTAGAAGGCTAATATGGATTCCGTAAGTCTAGATCAACAGGAGACCATCTTGCTTATGTTACTCACGTTTGGAACAACGCAATGGAACATCATGGGGAGTCCCGGGTGGTAGCACTGGACATTTCCAAGGTCTTTGACCGAGTATGGCAGAGGACCTCCTAACTAAAGTGAGAGCATACGGAATGTCGGTTCAATTTTGTTCATGGCTGTCAAGCCTTCTTAAAGACCTTTCTCTGCGAGTGGCGATGGACGGATTTCTTTCAGACGCATTTAGCTTCAACGCCGGAGTACCTCAAGGTTTTATATTATCGCCCACCCACTTTTTAGTATCCATTAACGATCTTTTGAAAAAAACTAAAAATCTTATAATACACTGGCGAGCAAAAAATTTAGGTCACATTGAAATTGTAATATTTTTTTGAAATTCTCTGTTTTCAGCTTATATTTGCAAATTGTAAATTATCCGAATAAAACTTAACATTAATAAAAAAAATGATAATTAATAACGTGTATTCCCTTCTCTTGCATTAATGACTGCTTGTATTCGACAAGGTATACTTTGAATTAAATTAAGGATCACATGCTGGTCGATGCTATTCCACTCTTGCAACAGCAACTCTCTCAGCTCCTGGGCAGTTCTTGGAGTTGGTGTATGCCTTCGAATTCGTCGTCCCAACTCATCTCAGACATGCTCTATGGGATTTATATCCGGACTGAGTGCTGGCCAATCCAACCGCCTAATTCCTACCTGATCCATCTAGTCACTGACGATTCTGGCCACATGGGGTCTAGCATTATCTCGCATGAAAATACCGTGCTCGCCCACAGTGAGCATGAAAGGCATAACATAATCATCTAGGACCTCCGTAATATATCTGTGAGCCGTCAGAGAGCCATTCTGTATGAAGACCAACTCTGTGCGTGCTTGTGAAGTAATACCCGCCCAAACCATAACCGACCCACCGCCAAATGGAAGTCTCTCGTCTATACAAACTGGGGCATATCTTTCTCCGGGTCTTCTCCATACTCGCCGACGTCCATCTGACACAGTGAGGCAAAAACGCGACTCATCTGAAAACAATACCTTGCTCCAGTCATCATCATTCCATACCCGGTGATTTCGGGCAAAAGCCAATCTTGCAATTCGATGCCTGCGGTGCAATGGTGGTCCTGTAGCCACTCTTCTAGAAGACAATCCATTAGCATGAAACCTTATTTTAATGGTCCATTCGCTAACGTTAACATCCCTAACCTCTTGAAGTAGATCTCGCAGAATAACCGCAGAAGCTGTTCTATTCCGCAAACTTGCGGACACCAAAAACAGAACATGTCTTTGGTTTGTGATTCTTTTTCTCCCGGATTCTGGTCTTCTGGTTATCAGGCCAGTCTCCTGACAGCGCTGGTAAACATTTTGTACAGCACATAGAGAGCCCTGGTAAGAGCTACCAATAATTCTTGCAGTTTCACGTTGTCCTCGACCATCTTGTATCAACGCTACAATTTTTGCTACAACAATAGGATCTAAAGGCATTATTACCTTTTAAATGAACACTACAAATACACCGTAGGACCGATAGGTTTTAGAAAAAGAAAACAACACTAAACTGAGCAATAGGCAACGAAATAAAAATATTAAATAGTACTGAATTCACGTTACTTCACAAAAGGCGTAACTACGATGACAATACGTGACAGATAACAAATATGGCAGATAGGATTTCTGGGGAAACAAATGATGCACCGCCTACTGGACCAATGATTTCCGGATTAATTTTATTTCTAAAATTATTTGCAATTTCTGAAGTGACCTAAATTTTTTGCTCGCCAGTGCATATGGCTTCGCTGATGACAGCACACTTGTTTCATCTTTTACTGTGGATGCTCGGACATCGGCTGCCAATGCACATCTCTATAAAGGCAGCAAAAGGTCTCACATTTCAACAAAGACCTGGAAGAAATTCTGTCTTGAGGTGAGAGTAACCAAGTAGAATTTACCGCTAGAAAACCCAGGCGGCAGCTTTTTCTAAAAAAGTTTATGTTGAAGAACCGGATGTAGTAAAAAGACAGGGACGTAAAATTCAATTATGCAAATTGAAATAATAATAACTAATGTTTGAGGCTACGTATTTTCATCCAGTAAATTTGCAGCGGCCGTGTTGATTTATTTGTCCGTCTAATCTGTAATTAATCAGTGCCAAAGAATAAATTTTGTGTGGTTATGTTTACTTTTAGTTGTGTATAAACAGCAAAATTACATTATTCTCAAAGCAAATCAAGAGATAACAATAGCCAGCTCTTGTGACTTTGTTTTTGTTAAGTCAAATCAAAATACAACAAAAGAACTAAGAAAATAACCGCAAAAGTATGGTTAAGGAACCAATTTGTATATTTAACCCATCAAAAATACTATTGTACTAGGGTGACAAACTTGTGCAAACCGCAAATATGGCACCTACTACTTATCGACGTCACAGAAGCAGGCGTTTTGGCGTGCATTCAATATGTCTAATTTTAATTGTAAAATATCTGGTAACACCATAAGATTTATGAAAAAATAAAAGTTGGGGTATATTTTCTTTGGACCTATATACAATTAAATGAACATTAAAAGTAAAGAAGCATTAAGATGCATAAATCAATAGAAATTACCAAAATTGAGAATGCACGACTGGCACAACGCGCGTAAACACACAACCTAAACTAAAAGGGCATACTCCAAAACATCAAATCTAAAGATGATAGCTGAAAATGCAACAGAAGAAAAACGAAAAGTGAAAGGTGTTGAACCTCACTTTACCATTGAAGTTCCCATATTAGATAAAAAAGTAACACATGGTTGTCCACAATTTTGAAGTATTCTCCGCTCTCCCAAATTGTAACGGTTTCGAGTTAATTTAAAGCTTTACTTTTAGTAACATACACTTCATAAGTTTTGTCACAAAGAACAACCTAATGAATTCCCGTAGCAAAGAACTTTTATTGGACCTTAATTATTTCTGATAATTGTGGTAGCCCGTTAGTGAATAAAACAAAGTACTGAAACTATACGCATTGGCCCGTGCTATCTCATGAGGCGCAAATTTCTTTGAACGTTCATATCTGGGCGATCTTATATAGCATTAATTTTTCGAATATTTCTAAAAATCCTACGTCTTAGTTACTTTACATTTTTAAGGGTTCACTCGCACTATCGTATGTTCTTCGAACTAAAAATGCCCAAAACGTTTCGTCTTCAGCATGAAACAATACGACTTCTGTAAGACAATTATTGTCGATATAGCTCATGTTGTGAATTGCGTACATGGCCAATATAAGATTAAAGTGTAGAGCTCTACTCTGTTTTGCACTGAAACCATTCAGTAATTCAAAAGGTTTTTACCCTCTTGAGTATTATTTTTAAATTGTTATCGATGAGCAGAATAGCCTCGATGTTAACGTAGTGGAAGAGTCGTTTTTCGTTACTCTTGTAGCAAGCACTATGTTCCTTAATATTTTATTCTGAAAGCACTAAAGTATTCCAACGTATTGCTCTAATGACCAGAGCTAGGTAGTAGCTAGCTACTTTTTTGGTAGCTAATAACTAAACCAAGGAGCTTGTAGCTGTAGCTTTTACATTATGTATTAGTGTATTCATGAAGCTATTTTAAAAAGTAGCTAGTTACTCGAAAAAGCTCAATGTGTTCTGGTTTCTTTATTGATGCATGAGCAGCAGTTATAAGTCCAGAAATAAGGAATAGGCTTGGAATAGAGGACTTTAACGCACACAATATTTATTTAAGCAAATTTTATTGACACGGTATTCAGTTATTATAATCTTAATATATTAACAAACAAAACAAACTTCTTTTAAACTTTTGGTATGTTAATTCAAATTAACAGTCCTCAGTCCATGACACACGAATCCATGACTCTAAGTCTTCGTTGACATTGGATGTTTGCTGCTCAATGTTGTGTGTCTGCTCACTTTCGTGTGATTCTAAAATATCGACATCGTTCTCTTCGAACCATTCAACATCTTGGTGCTCGTCTAAATTTTGTGATATGCGCATCAATTCGTTAGCACGACGAGCAGCCACTCTTAAAGGCCTTACTCTCGTTTCGGTGTGCGTGTTTACTTTTTTATGGATCTTCTCGATGTGACGATTTAATGACTTGACGGAAGCATGATAAAGACCACACATTTTGCATGTTCGACTTGATAGCTTTAATTTTACCGTTAGACAAAAATAATCGAAGGGCATTTGCAGAAAATCGTTGAGTGAAGAATTGAAGTGTAGAGCTAAATTGACTGGAAGATTGAGAAATTGCCCTCCATCATCTAAAACCAAGTCATCAACTGTTTGTTTTACTTTTAGTTGTGGTGGGAGAAACCTGTTGCCTAGTAATCTAAATAAGCTACTTCTTGGACGACAGCATTCTGTGTTTCTACATTTTACAATTTAAAGCAAGTATTGGCTTTCACGCACATGTTCTGAATACCATTTAATGTCTAGAAAATCAGGAAGATCTTGTTCGCCCGACCAAACATATTTTGCAGTAACATGATAACCATCAATGTCCATTGAACTCCATACCTCTGCTAATACATTTCCTGCAAACTCGAAATTGGATCTTTCTAAATGTTCATTAATTGTAACGCCACGGTCATCCAAATGAGACCCAAAATGGTCATGAAGCAACATGAAACCAGCCAGTTCCCGACTAAGAGGAGTCATTCTGCGTTCTACTCTGTTATACGCACTTCTACCAGGAGCATGGTGTATAGCAAACCCTAGAACTTTTTGATAACTTGGATTTGTCTATTTGAAACGTCATTTTAAACCATTTAACTTTGGCGAAAGGGGATCAATGGTAGAACAAACATTAACTTACAACAAGTCAAATCGTCAATCGTACTGAAACGAAACAATAGATTGGAGGAAGAAATTTAGACAAGTGAATAGCACGCGGTTATTCCCCTACTCGGTTTTATGCGAGTAAACGTATCCATTATTTTCGGGAATCCCTGAAAATGCGTTTCGTTTTCATACATAGACAAGTAGGGTTGCCATATGTGTTCAAACCAAAATCGACTAAATTTTGTAGAAAATCCGAAAAAGTAAAAAAATAAATACTACTGACGTAATCACCATCCAGACCCCCACCATCCCCATGTCATCAAAAATAAGCAAAGTAAAGACCCCCCCCCCCCGCCCCCCTGTAGTGCTTACGTAATACTTGAATGGCCCCATTTCACTATGTTAGAAAATTATCCAATCATTAAACAACTGTTTTAAGATTCCACACCTCTTCCGATTCTTCAGCTCCACTAAAGAGATGATTTTGCGATCTATGTTAATACTACAAGACGAAATACATTGCCGGACAGATTATTTGAAAAGCAGAAGCAAAAGCAAAAGACCGCAGTTTCTCAAAACTATACTTACTGACATAAAATAAGGTAACCTTGAGAGTAACTTATAGAAGTAAATTTTTAAACAAGTAGCTTGTAGCTTAGCTACCTGTAACTCCTCGTAACATCTCGCCGACTCAGTTCTGAATGCAAAAGAGGAAGAAAATGGTCACGTGACCGTTGCATCATAAAACTTTTATTTGGGCAACCACATTCTAGTATTGCCAGTATTGGAATTAAATTATAATTTTGGCAACTGTAAAGAGAGAAATTTCATGGAGAATAAAAGTTTAATAATATTATTTTTGCATCTGATGTTTGAAGGAATTAATATTTTATTTGAGTAAAGCCTTAATAAAAGAAATTCCGGATAATACCAAATTAGCAAAATTTAATTGACCCAATAAATTGTCGGTTAAGTTAAGAAAATGTTCGGCAATTCAATAATTTTATTAAATTGACTCAATTTTTTTCGGTTAATATCTCTCTGCAATATATTTCACTTGATGAAATTTAGGCTGTATTGCCAAAATTAACACAAGATCAATTATGTGTTTTAATTCATATAGGAAAAATTTATTCCTCAGTGTAAATGAAATGTGTGTGTAAATTTATTGAAAACTGCCATTCTCTTGAAATGCTGGAGTCCAAAGGAAATGTTTGACGAAAAATATTATTTGCTTTTCTACAATAAACATCAGCGTCTGCTTACTGTTCTGATGCCACAACTGTACCTTCACTAATATCAAAATATGTTGGTTTATCTTAATAGCCGAAATGTACGTTCAAAGCTTAATCCCATAAAGTTCGCTGGTACAGTAATCGGGCCTTAAGTAAAATGGTAATAAGATGCTCCACTTTGTTTATGGATAGTTGATAATGGTGGTAAACGCTATTATGTACCTGGTATGTTTATCTCATGGATAATTAATTCTAACTTATTGGTGATTAAGAACTTAACAGATAAGATTGGACTTTTGAAAGATGTTTTGAATAACGGTAACTTATCTTAAGTTTAAAGAAATGGTAGAATTTATTGAAAGTTTGAAACAATCCTCATTTATTTGGTCCAAGTGAAAATATTGTTTAGTTTTCTAAACAAGAAGCCCTTTCCGTTCGTTATTAAAACTCCATAATGGGATTATTTAGCAAAGAGTTGGCCTATCTGACTGAAATGCCAGTAGTTAACAGGTATTCTCACTTAAAACACGAGTATAATCTTCACAATTTATAGCAGTTTCGAAAGGCTTACAAGTTAGTGCCAGTTCTAAGAATGCCGAAGTTTAGAACAGACGGATATTTAGGGAAGGCATTAATTTGTTTCGGCTTATGTAAACTATGAGATTGCTTGAGAAACTCAGATATCAACGGGATATATAAATTATTGCGAGTTGATTATAAAAGACTTTAAACCAATTTTGACAGTTTGGGCAACTTGAACAAATACAATATCCATTGAACAGTCAGCAATAAGAGATTGCTTTATATGGCAAAGGCGAATTTTAAAATACAAAAATATTGATACGTACTACTCACCGGTTTTTATGTAACAGAAATATCACTGCAAGGTTCAATCTTATGTACAAGGTGGCGCCCTTTCGACGTACTTTGGGTGTTTTGGCGAATTTATACTAAATACAACGCTCGATTTTTATTACTAAGTCGACGCCGTCAAGAGATCTACCTTGATTGATTTTTGACGTACGGGGTGTTTTAAAAATTTTGATAATTTGAGGTACTTCTTGTACCTTAGTTACTATTATAGATATAATATAAGTTAAATTGCAAGTAGTTGTAGATTTTTACGTCGAATATAGTGGCGGTACAATATTTTTTCTGTACTTTCAGTTTTTTGAGTTATAACGCTTATATTAAATGGGAGACGCTATTTATTTTTTGACAGTTCCATCAAAAATTAATTTACCTTTTCATTAGTACCATACACTTTATTTTTTCTTTGAACAAAAAGCTTCAATTAAAGAAAAAACATCTTCTATTTTAATAGGATTCAAAATAACCTAAAAATTCCTAGACTGTCAAATTATGTAGCCAATAACAACAATGTAATGAATGTGCAATATGGTATAGGATTATTATCAAAAAAAATATATTATTCAGGGTGGTTTCTAAGGTGATACTTTTTTTTGAACGGTGTATACAACTACTTAAAATAAACAACTTTTTCAAATAACTTTTATTAAATAACTCAAAAATAAAGGAGATACGCTAATGTAAAAAGCCTACGATACGACTGATGATAATTTTTTTTGTTGGTTGTTGAGTTATGGGGAGTGTCGTTAAATTGCGGCTGCGAAAGCAAGGTTATACGCGGAACGCTTTCCCTTAAGATTCCATCCCACACCCCGTAGTTTTATAAATCTCGTTCAGAGGGCAAGGGATACTGGTGAGAGATCCATCGACAAGTACTAGGGAAATTGCAAGGAAGGTCGAATTAAGCCAAACAAAGGTGTAGAAAATATTGCGGGAAAATCAGTTGTACCCATTTCACGTTCAACGTGTACACGCGCTACTTCCTGAAGACCATCCCCGTAGAGTTGAGATCTGTGCATGGCTCTTACAAAACAATGCAAATGATAGAAATTTTACAAGAAAAGTTTTGTCTGTGGACGAGGCAATATTCACCAGAAATGGAATCAACAATTACCGCAACACTCATATTTGGTCTGTTGAGAATCCCCATGCTGTTCGAAGATCAAATTTTCAACAAAGATTTTCCGTTAATGTGTGGGCTGGGTGGGTGGACACTCATTGGTCCGCTCATTTTACCAGACCGTTTAACGGGCGAAGGTTATTTATACTTTTTGCAAAATCATCTGCCTAATCTGCTAGAAGAAGTGCCATTAGCTATAAGACAAAACATGTGGCTTCTACAAGACGGAGCACGTCCTCATTATAGACGGGAAGTGCGGGAGTTCTTTGATAATACTTCTCCAAACAGATCGAAATGGGCCAGATGCGTGGCCACCTCGATCACCAGATCTTACATCTTGTGATTTTTTTTTGTAGGGTTGCATAAAGGAGCTTAGTTTTTAAAACACTTGTAAGCACGCGGGAAGAATTGATTGAGCGCATATAACAGGCTGCATCAACAATTAGAGGGAGACGAATTTCGTTATTACTTGCTGTCACCGAACAGTAGTTGCGTCGCGCACAGCGTTGTGTAGAAGAAAATGGTGACAACATTGAACACATAATTTAAAATGGAACTGAATTGCTTTTTTTTATACCAGAATATCTCCTTTATTTTTGAGTTATTTAAAAAAATTATTTGAAAAAGTTGTTTCTCTTAAGTAGTTGTATACACAGTTGAAAAAAAAGTATCACCTTAGAAATCACCCTGTATATATAAATAATATTCGTTGAGGTGCTCTCCGGAACGCCCCTGGACTTAATAAATTTAATCTAGTTAGGGCTAACTAGGCCCTTTATCATCATTAATAACGGTACCAAATTTCAATAAAATCGGGAAAAGGATATTTAAGATAATATAAAAAACCGCATCGTAATCATATGAACTTTTTCTCTTAGAATATCATAAGGAATCACCCCCTTAAGTTACGTACCGTACTTCTAAAACACCATGTATAAAAGAAACATACAATTATCAAAACAAAACAAATTAAGTATACAAAATTATTGTTTGTGTTCAAATGGTAAATTGTTATTTTCAATCATTTTCTGCATCGTCTTTGCACATTTCTGAGGGCATTATAAATAGGTATACATAACTTTTTCTAAAGCCCTCTGAAATAGCCTCTGCAGATTATTGACACTATGACCTTTCGTTTTATATATTTGGTTTAAAAGAATACAACAAAAAAAAGTCCAATGGTATAAAATCAGGTGAACGGGCCGGCCACCGAATTGGACTGTTAGTACCGATCCACTTTTGAGGAAACCAATTTTGTAAAATTTCCCTGACCATCAGCGCGTTGTGTTATATGTATAATACCACATGTATGCGCCTTAAATTGAAACCAAATTTTTCCTATGTCACCCGTTCTACAGTTAGATGTGGGTTATGGTTGACCCAAAAAAGATTATTGTGACAGTTAAATACTCGGTCATTGGTGATATGTGCTTTATTCAATCAATTGTTCAAGGTACTCTATAAACAAAATGTTACTCGACGCCCAGCGTAACCAAGATATTAATTTTTTACTTTTCTGCAACAATACTGCCTAAACTTGCACAGGGTGTCCCATTTAAAATAGCCCGACAAAAAATTGAAAGTATAGAAAAAATATTGTACCGCCACTGGATTCTACGTAAAAATCTACAACAAGTTGCAGTTTAAATATATTTATGTATCTATAATAATTACTAAGATACAAGGAGCACCTCAGAAATTGAATTAGTAGGTAATAAAAATCGAGCATGGAAAAATTTCCGACTTTAGTAACTGCCTTAAATATTATATCCAAAGAGTGGCAGCAATTTGGTATCTTGCAGATATATAGGTAGGTTGTTTTATCATTATTACATAAATCATAAATACTACTACTTTCAAAATACACTTACAAACGAAATAAATTAAATTTCGATGTAACTAAACCTCCAAACACTTAAATTGGGGCATACAGGGAGAACTGAGATGTTTATCAGTGCCATAGAGACACAGTCTATTTGAGATAAGAGGAATGACACATACAATTTATATTTGGACCGATTGTTCTCCCATTATTTCTATTATACTATGAAAAGCCTTGCATATCTTTTAATAGAATTTAAAAATGGATGGAGGGTAAACGAAATTTTAAATGACGTTTTGTTTATGGGTATATTTAAAGGAAATATTGAGAGAGCTGACAAAATTGTAAATCTTTATTTTTAATTTAGTTCAAGCAAAGAAACTTATAGCTACGCAACTATAAGTTTCTTTGGTTCAAGCTATACTATAGTTCAGCTAAAAATAATGCATGGAACTATTTACTTTAACTGTCATTGATTTTAATTACAAATTACCTGAATGTTCCTAGTAGAAATGTCAATTTAGTTTACTTAAAAATACTGGGTGCCTAACTAATAACTGAGTAATTTTAAGTTATATATATTCAAGAAAGCAATCCAAGAGTTAACACTTCACAATGCTTAATTTAAAATATAATGAATTGTGTAGTACTGTCAGGTCATAAAATATGGTATATTGTCTTTGAAAAGAATGGGAGAGAAGTACGTGTTATTTTGTTTGGGCCGATTGGGGACGGTTGAGAAAATTTCAGCCGTTTGGCTGCATTAGTATTTAATAGTTTATTTCTTTATTCTATATGTTTAATAGAATAAAATAATCTAAAAGTCTTCATACGTTTAATTCGAAACTGATTTTCCAATGATTAGCTTTCAAGTCAGATATTGGCAGCAATAGACATTTGCCTGCTGCATAAACACCAAAATTTTATGAAAAATGGAAGGCATTTTGAAATTCATATAAAAATTGGATACAACAAATTTATATGTTGACGGCTACTTCAGTTATAAATCTTTAAGGATATGTATGAAAGGAGGCAATGCAGGAAGTTATAAATTAGCATCAAACGACTTTATAATTAAGCATCTTTCCCCAAGGATATAAGACTTTTATCTAGGTATAAATGGATCGCCACAAAATAAAGTAATAATCTGGTAAACTTTTGATCCGAAGTAGATTTTCTTATTTTAATTTTAAAGTCAGCTTAGATTTGGATTGATCTATATAGTTTGATGAACGCTGATAAGCATTGATAAAAGATAATCCATAGCATAATATTCTTATAGACTTGATGTTTAATCTAACACGTGTAAATTATACATTTTAAACTGAAAAAACAACGTACTTTGGGTACACGATCCATTGAAATGCATCGTTATTTGGTATCGATCGTAATCATGACCAAAAGTATCGATACAATAAAAATCATTACGTAAAAGATCGATACCTTAGATATCGATACCTTTCTGATCCGGAATCCGGATCGGAAAGGTATCAGTATCTAAGATTTAAGGTAACGGTCTTCAGAAACGATAATCCGGATCCGGAATTCTTCGTCTTCATACGTAGTTATTTATCTTGTTTTTTTCTGGTCTTAAAGAAAAAGATTCCTAAAAACACAGAAAACTGATTTACAACCCATTAGTGCATAACGATCGTTTTATCGACATCTCAATTTAGGCCGATAAAGAAGATTTCTTAACAAATTGTTAATTCTTTTTGACATAAATAGGTTGTGTACGGTCAAATACATCTGTTAATTCATTTCAGCGTACGTAAAAGGCAGTAAACGTGTTTTTTTTATTGTTTCTAATGCGATGGATCCAAATTTGTACAGTAAACGTCGCGGCGGGTAAGTTTTTGTAGAATATTGATTATATTTTTGACAAATGTTCCATGAAAATTTGTTATCAATATACCTAACTTAGTACGTTATCAATACCTATTATAAAAAAGCAATTTTCAAATTTTTTGTCCTTGAAATTTGTATCTACGTTTCGTGTTCGTTTTATCGAACGTTATGCGTCGTGACCACTTTGTTCCAGCATCGTTATTTTATGTTTATTTATTGTTCGTAATTTGCCAACAGATTATTGCTTGCCGAACTGCTTGATACCTTAGAAGATAGTGACATTGCGATATATATGTTACACCAACACCACCCAGAGATGGTGAAGGCACCGATATCGATAGTGATCAGTCCGATGATGATCATGAGGGCGATATTTGCCACCTAGGTCCAGCTATGCTGCGGGTGGAAAGTGACTTTATTCCTTCTAGCATCTGTAATAGAAAAGTACCCAGTGCGGAAGAGTATGATTCGGATGATAATATACCACTAGCAACTTTATTTCCAAATGCAGTTCTAAATTGGCTATCAAATGATATCACGCCTTCATCTTCTAAGAAAAGAAAAACCGAATCTTGGACTAATAAGGAAAGCGGTTTCAATATTAAAAAAGATTGCACAGTAAAAAATCCGCCAGAAGAAGTGTATGGTAAAACTACGCCTTTGGAATTTTTTCACCTGTTTTTTGATAAAGAAGTGCTATCCAACATGGAAAAACAGACCAATATTTATGCGCAGCAGAAATATCTGGACTTGAGAATGGCCAGAAGTGAACTGCTTGTTGTATTTGGAGGACTTTTACTTTCAGGATATGGTAAATATCCAATTAAACGGATGTACTAGTCCAACAAAAACGATGTTCCAAAAATATTATCTGAAAGCATGCGACTCAATAGGTTTGAGCTTATAATGAGACATCTACACCTCAACGACAACAGTCAAATTGATAATGAAAATAAGTTATCTAAATTACAGCCCCTAATTGATAAACTAAACTGAAATTTTAAGTATTATGGTGGATTGGATGATTACATAAGTATTGACGAAAGTATGATCCCATATTATGGAAAACGTTTTGCGAAACAATTCATAAAAGGTAAACCTATACGGTTTGGTTTCAAAAATTGGGCATTATGCACAAATAATGGATATATTATCAGCTTTGATATATATACAGGAAAAAAGAGAAATACACAAAATTAATCACATTTATTTGGTCTAGGAGGGACTGTTGTATTAAATTTTATAAGATCTGCTGAAATACAGCCTAATTCTGGTTACAAAATATTTATGGATAATTACTTCACTTCCATCAAACTTCTAAATCATCTGTTTTCATTATGCTATTGCGCAACGGGTACTGTTAAGAGATTAATAGGTTAGAAGATTGTCCACTAAGAAATCAGCAAAAAAATCAAACCAAGGAAAAACGAGGTGCTCATGTATTCTCAAGCAGGGAAAAAAAAAATTGTATTTCAATGGAAAGATAACAAAGTTGTCACTGCAACGTCGAATTTTGAATCTTCCAAAATCAAAGACACTACACGGTACTGTAGACAACGTAAATCAAAAATTGCTGTACTGCATCCTGAAATATTTCAAAATAATAACAAGGACATGGGAGGAGTGGATAAACAAGATGGCTTGGTTGCAGTCTATAGAACTAGAATGAGGCAACGCAAATGGTGGTGGCCTATATTTGCTTATTTATTTGACGTATCTGTTGTCAACGCTTGGTTATTATTTCGAAAAATTCATCCATCTCATGAAATGTCTTCTGGTTTATTAAAATTTAGAAGATATTTGGCTTTGAGTCTTTTAAAAAGTCAAGGTAAAAAATCAACGAAACGAAAAATAACACCTGCTCCACTTTATGATGTTAGGTTTGATGAAATAAACCACTTGCCAGAATATACGGAAAAAGAAAGATGTGCTCACTGCTCAGTGTGGAAAAAATTACAAATTTATCTGCATAAAGTGTCGGAGAGCACTGCATCCAAAAAACCGTTTTCTTCAATATTAATCAAGGTGTATAGTTTTATGCAATTAAAAATTATATGTATGTTCTCTTATGCATAACGTAATAAAAGGAACATCCTGTATTTTTTTTAATAATAAAAATTTCAAAAAATTTTATTTAGAAAATTTAATTATACTCCACCCAATATGCATGTGTAATAAATAAAAAATTGTTCATTTTAACATGTATAACCTTATGCACTAATGGGTTAAATAAATAATGCTAGTCACTACGAAGACAATATAACAGGTATTTATGTAAACGTATAAAAATTAGATAGAAATAAAGGTCTGTCTTTACCACCAACTAACTTTATTTGCCCCTCTAGGGTAGAAAACAAGGGTTATAGAAAATACATAAAATGATGAAGAATTAAAATAAATTTCTTAACGTTGTACTAGTTTCGACTTTAGGGAAAGTCATCTTCAGCAACTAATCATTTAAGAAATTTTGTTATGAAAAGTAGTTAAAACAGTTGGGAGAACAATGGGTGATTCAACAATAAAATACAATGAAATGCAGATTATGCAACCATTGGAATAGACAGCAGCTTATTATAAGGACGATGTATCTCTATGCAATGGTAGGAGATGATTTAAACGCAAATAGGATAAAAGACCCTAATCATAATACAGTGATTTAAGAATGTTGAAATTAGAACATGTTGTAAAAGAAGAAATTCATTCTTAATTTAAAATGAAACTGACTTAGTGAGGGGACATGTATATTGTTGTGGTGGATTAGATTATATGTAAATTGAATTAAATGAAATTGCTTCTCCTTAAAATTGTCAAAACGAAACTATGTCATTTCTGGTAAAAAATTTTGGGAATACATCAAGTGGTCACTATTCACATGTTATATTATTAAAATAAAATAAAACTTCTTTTAGTAAAATCAAAACATTGCATTAAGAATTGCATTTATATGGCAGGGCCAGGGCCCAGGGTAGTTTTTCAGTCTCCCTGATGTTTCTTGTTTTTTTTTTGTTTTTATTTTGGTAATAGGTATAATATAAAGTAAATTTTAAAGTTGCTAAATGGTTACAATAACTACTAATCTACTATAAAATATCATTTTATGGTTAATTTATGTATTCTTAACCTACTTAGTACAAACTCAACTCTACCATCGGAGTATTACAAACTCCAATCCTTAACGTCTAAAGAATTCAAAATAATAAATTTGTTAACATTTTCCCTAAGTCGATTACGATTTGGAGTAATAATGATTCCGGCTTTGGAAAAAAGCCTTTCTGAGGGAATTGATGTTGCAACAACTGAAAAATATTTGTTTGCTACTTCCAATAATATTGAGGAGTTCATCGTGTTCCAATAGACAAATTGATCACTAGCTGCCGCTACTACCTAAATAGATTCGAATTAATCCGAATCGTATAGTATCGGTACCCAACAAAATGTATCGATACTTGGAATGTATCGCTTAAAAAGTATCGAATCAAGATATCGAGTAAAAATCGCATCATATCGTGCATCACTACAACCTACTGCTAAATTCACATTTAGCCTAACTAATTTATTATTCATAAAATTTCCATTTCAATTTTTCCCGGTTTATCGGTTTTTGTCACTTCAAACAAAAACCATTTGAAATTTACGTAAATGTAATATGTAAAACAACATATTTGCTTTATCATTAAACTCAATTTTGAAGCAGCAGTGTTTGTTATAGGTTGACATTTATTATGTTGCAGTTAAACTCACATCGCCATCATCAATCGGGTGAATCTGTATTTTAGTTATTTGCATTTATTAATAAATGCAAATTTTCGAAATTTGCGCAACTGAAAATGCCTCACCTACATCCTTTAAGACAAATTCATCCTTGTTACCTTAAGCCTTGGAACAAGGGAAAAACGAAATATGCTGAAATATAAGTATCAATATCATATTTATAAAAATAAGACAAATTTCGATAAATATATCAAAGAGATTTAGATCCAATTTGTCAAACTTTCTTTACTTTCCAAATAACAAACTTCACCAGACATACTGGCGAATGCGAGAAATCCTATTAATTTTGTTTTTCTTCGGATGATAAAAACAGATTTCTAATTTAACTTTTCACTATCGCCTTTTAAAATCTGGGGACAGCCATTAAATAAATTACCAAAACATCGAATTAAAAGCAAGGAAACAGTTAACAAAAAGTCAATTTAGCCGATTCCACAAGTCATGAGAACTAAGTAAAAAATTCTCTCGGACCGAGAGTTTTACAATTTGCCGAGCTAAATTAAATTTTACGCTTAATTTCTGGTATTTAGGGGCGTTTTCGCCCTTTTTACTTGCTGGTCCGATCATGATAAGATACTTTTCACATGGAGTTTTTAAAGAACCATTGATTGGGATTTATTTGACCTGTAGAACGATATCTTATTCATTATCAGAGATTTAAAGATAAAGTTCCAGATTTGTTCACAGAAGAAAAGGGTTGTCTGGATTATTAAAAGTTAAATTGAACTATTTAAGACACCTCACTGTCGCCTTCTATGCAAAATGTATTTTGATGAATGGCAATAACTATTCTTTAAAAATTTTTTTTACACACTGGGCGACAAAATTTTCTTTTTGTTGTAACATAAAACTGAATATCATATTGTAGTAGGTAACACGTAAGGTTTTCTCGTTACATTGAACAAACCACATGTGGAACGATACCATGTAATGCTTATTGAAAAAATGATTTTCTCTACAAACGTGTTAAAAATGGAACTTTTAACACTGTCTACTAGCCTTAAAAATGTTACTTTAAGGCACTAGTGTTAAAAGTAGAATGTCAATTTTTTCAAAAAAACGTCAAAAAACATTTCTATTTTATTTATTTACACTTATATTAATAGTTCAATTTGAAAAATGAATTCCTTTCTCAGTTCTGCTCTTCTTCGCGGTTGAGGAGGATTGAACAGAAACAGCAGCATGTCCAGTTGATGTTGAAGCATCATCGGCTGATGTCGTTTGTACTGTAAGCAATTTTCGAGCAATAGAATTTTTATTTTCCAAGGAATCCACGATGTACCCTTCCGCAACGGTTGAGGATTTTCATCCCCATGCCGCTTTATTGTCGTAAAATCTGCTCCAGCATCAACAAGTAAGCTCGCAGAGGAACGGCGAAAGCAATGCCCTTTATAGAGTGTTGAATTTGGAAGTTGCAGAAATCTTGCTATAGCAGCAGGAAATTTTCCGAACGTATTAATTCCGACCGGACTTCTGGTACATTTACCTTTTACATATTTTAAGAAGAGCCGCCGATGTACGACATTTGCTGGACGAAGATCAGTATATTTTCGATAAAAGTCTAAATAAAAATTTTCAACGATAGTGAAATTTCGTGGTATCTTGGTTTTGGTATCTGATATATTAATAACTAATAAAGTCTTCATATCTTCCACGTTGTCAAAAGTCAACTGACAAAGCTCCTCCCTGCGACAGGCACCAAATACGCCTACAATCGTAGCTAATTTCATCAGAAGGTACTCATCATCCGTTGCGCACTTTAGCAACTGTTCAATTTGGTATCTAGTAAACATTTTTGATTTTTTGGCCTGGTAACCCTCTCTTTGACGCTTCAAGTAGGCAATCAATTTAAAATGTTTGCTGTTACCTACGTCGTTATTTGCACGTAGCATAGCTTTGATCATTGAATAATGGGACCAAAGGGAAGATGAATTCCATATCTTTGCCTTTTCCTCAAAGGCAGGAATATGTTTTCGGAATACTTTCCAGAAACGCCTTTGTTTTCACACCATTTTATAAATTTATTATGAGCAATCTCATATTGAATTCTTTATTTTCGTGGAAGTAAATCCAAGGTAGCTCTGCTAGCAGCTTCTTCTATGCCTTTAAGTGGATCGATTTCTTGTATTTCTTGCATTTTTGGCAAATCACAACAGCCAACGCTAGCGTTTTAATAAAACTGACAGGATCTTTCAAGTTTTCAATTTTTCTGTAAACAGATCAGCCATCAATGATGGTTGCTATGTTTTATTGACAAATGTAAACTAATTTAATATAATTATACGATGCTATTAGAAACTACCTGGATGTAAGAGATTCTAAACATTTAATTTTCAATTATTGTATGCTTTTTATTGCCCTTTGTAGAAACAATATTGTATGATATTTGTGTTAAAAGTATTTTTAAGGTGGTCTTGTGGATTGCAGAATGAGCGAAGCATTTCCACATGCGTGTTGCGTGCCTTAAAAATGTACTTTTAGCACTTATATCATAAATAACTATTTTCTACAACCGTCAAAAAATAACAATGTTTGCGCATTATTATCAGTATCTAAAATAAGACATTTTTTCATTGACATTATTTTTTTTGCGTTACCATGACCCGGTGTGCAAAATATCTTGCTATTACTATAAATTTAGTTATTGCCTGTTGTTGATAATATTATTGACGTTTGACGAAAAAGTAACCAAATACAATTTTTTATTAAGGTATACACAAAAATCTAGTTAGTTAGTTAGAGGTTAAATTATTACTATTCGCTTTTGAACTAAATGGAACTGGATTTAAATTTAAAGTTTTGCAATCGAAAATTTTATTTAAAATACTATTTTTATTATTTATTGAGTCCTCCACATATCCTTTGGCCATGGTTGCAGATTTCCATCCTCCATGGAACTTTAAAGGAGTGATGTCACCTCCTGTGTTAGCAAGAAGTATTGCAGACGTTCGGTAGCTGTGACCGGTATATGATTCAGGATTTGCTATTCTGAGATATTTTGCTATTAGGAATGACATTTTTCCAATTGAATTAATTCCAATAACCTGGTTAAAGCATCTATTCTTTAGATAGGTATTTCAGAAAAAATCGCCGTGACGATGCATAGCTTCGACGAAGAGCTGCATATTTTCGGTAAAGTTCGATATATTCTAGTTTTGAAACTGTGAACACGCGCTGCACGTTTGTTTTTTTTATCGGGAACTTTTACTATTAAAATTGAATCTTTGAGCTCGATATCATTAAGACTCATTTTTGTTAACTCCCCCCGGCGTATATCAATACTAGAACCTAAAATAAGATAATTGCCTTCACTAATAATTAAATGTTATCATCTGCCTCAGTTAAAAATGATTAATTTGCTCTCGCGTTAAAACCATATCTTGGCTTGATGCCCAACTGAAAGTTTTTTTACAAACGCGACCAATTTAGGAAACTTCCTTATATTCACGTTTTTCTTGACATTAGGAGTTGACTTCAACATAGAATATATTGACCATAATGTGGACGATTTGACTTCTTTCGATCTTTCCGCAAGATATACCAGTAAAATATTTTCGGATACTTTTTTTGCGTCTTTGCTCAAACACCATGTTTTAAATTATTCATACTGCCCTTCATACCGTCGTGTGGATTTTTCCGGAAGAAGATTCAGTGTAAAAAGTTTGACTGCATCTGATATTTCTGCTGGGGTACAGGATAAATCATATTCACTTTCGAGACTATCCATTAATATATTATTTTACTTTAAAAATCTCGCAATATTCAGCACTCACAATATCGAAAACGCCAGTGAAAAACGCTTGTTGTCAAACATATTGGTTTCCGTAGTTATATCTGGGACAGATTCGACTAATATGTTTTTAAAAATTAATTTGCATTGAATATTGTAATAAAAAAATATCGTTTTATGGTTTTAGTTTAATGAAATTACAGTCGTTGTAGAAAAAATATTGTTTGCAATTCGTGTGCGAAATGATTTGGTCATCTAGAACAATTTCTTGACTCGACTGCACCTCATCAAAAATGTTTTGTTCTCTATCACCAAAGTAGAATTTCGCACCCTAGATACAAAAATAACTATTGCAAGTCTTTTAACCCTGTACATCGACTATAATAATGATCTATGTTAAGTTAACATCTAAGAAAGAAGCAAACATCAAAAATAATTATTTCAATCAAAGTAATTCCATTTTTTTCTTTTATGGGGGAGTCATATCTTCTCTTTTCAAGAACCAACATTAATCATGGCTGGATCCCATCGTCCTTGATACGGAATTTCCATTGTCCTAATATCTTAATGGAACCTTTTACCCTGCTCGTCGATGACAGCGCCCAAATTTTCAAGAAAAAATGATAAATGGGAATGGAGAAAGTGATTTTTTAATGACATTTGGCAACCAAGCGATTTGTGGGGGTCTAAAAGTTCTTTAACTAGTTGTTCAGAGTTAGCATCCATATTGTGGACTAAAAATCCCCTCACTACACTTACAAATGAGTTCCAAGCTCTGAGTTCTTGCGTGGTGAGCTTTTCTATAAAATTGACATCGTCCAGCAATATAAAATATAAATACAAAAATGTCTTCCTTTAATTTTTCGTCACTGGACTGGAGAAAACTTGTCTTAGGTATTTAAATCCTTTACCCTCTCTATATTCATAGCCTTCGCATAGTTTTTTACGCCAACGGACTACAAAGTCTTCTAAATCGGCTTTACACTAGGAAATCCGCAACTCCAAGACTGTCCTTCACCAACAAGGCCTTCTAGGGTCCACAGTAACATCAAGCCAAAAATTCTTCGAGGCGGACATCTCTTCAACATCATCAAAGTCCCGATGATACGAATTTGCCAAACAAGGTGGGCAATTTTAGGGATTTATGATACAAGGTCTTACTTCTCTTTGTAGTGGTTGCTTAGTTCAAAGCAGGAAAGTGTGGGAGTTCAAATGAAAATAAGAGTAGGGGCCTAGAGGTTAGACAGAAATTCCTAAAATCTTAAGAGTGTCAATTATAGTTTTATGATGAGCATAGTGGTAGGAAGATTTAACTTTGATGTAAAAACAGGGATGTAAAAAATCCAAAAGACGATATTAAAAAAAAAACACTAAATGGAACTTATACGCATAAAATTAAAAGCCTGAAACCAAATAGTGAACGTTAGTTCCATGTCGTGAGGCTATAGATGTTTATTTTACTGGCTAATTCGACTTTTTCTAGTGACAATTAAATCCCCAAATAGAATTTGACGACGCGCAAAACAATCAATTCGAACCAGAAGAATCTTATAGTGTCATTTTGACTGTTCTACATTTCACGATACAAAAAGCTACCTTGCAGAACCCTTTGTTAAAGCACTTCTCGGCACAAACAACAGAAAAGTACTCGAAAAATACCTCTAATCACAATCGATCACAGGTCCGCGTGATCCTTCAAACTGTTGATGAAAATTAATCGACGTACGTTCGGCCGGTAGCATCGTAATCATTGTATTGACATTGTGCATTGACCAGCCAACTGTACGTCCTTCACTTGATCATAAGATTAAATGGTAGGACCGTTGTAGTAGGGAACTAATGAGTTGCAGTAAATATAAATATAATTAAATCATTCTGTGAATAATTTGGTCTAAACTAGAAAATAAGTTCTAGCAATACAGTATATGATAAGAAATTTTATTCTGATTGTTTATTAAGGGTGATGATTTTCAAGATTTATTAATACTACCTACCTATTGAATCTGAATTCAATCTTTTAACGTCAAACTTTTTCTGCCCTTTCACGCCCCACTTGGGCCTTCAGATGAAGACTGCAAAAAAAAATAAGAAATTTGTAATCAGATGTTACAGTTTCACTTTAAATTGTACTGTTTTCGAGATAATGTATGCATTTATAAGGGCTTTGTAGTTTGTCGTAGTGTTCATTCCATTTAACTGGAAAACATTTGAAAACCCGAAAATTAACATTCTAATAATTATGAGTATAAAGTAGGGCAAACCGGGGCTGATTGACTGTAGAAATAGGTAGACTACCTGTCAATAATTACTTACAAATACGAGTTGGAACGCGGTACATTACACGAGAGATGCGGAAAACCGTTGAACGTTGTTGAGGAGTGATAGGAGAATTTCAATAATCAACCCATTCATTCCCATGCTAAAAATATAACTAGTTTTTGAGGGCTACGAGGGTCTTTAGTTATTAATTATGGAATAGGAAATATATTGGTTCAGGTCTATAAAATGTGTTTAGGTTAG
Organism: Polydrusus tereticollis; assembly: GCA_963920685.1. Taxonomy (NCBI): domain Eukaryota; kingdom Metazoa; phylum Arthropoda; class Insecta; order Coleoptera; family Curculionidae; genus Polydrusus; species Polydrusus tereticollis. Next base: position 123,966,312 of record OY987329.1, read on the forward strand.
GTAGAATATCAAAAAGCAATATGGCCTTTGAAGCTGGTTGACTAACTTCGCTTGGGTTTGGTTGACCAGGTGGTAAACCTTACCCGTCCTTTATATTTAACCATCGATAATATCCATGTTTTCCCGTAATCAGAATTTTATAAAGTTTTCGTGACAAATAGACCAGTGACCAATTAAAATGATACCGGTCCATCGACTAGTCAACTGAATACATCTGATCCGGCTACAGCAGCTGCGTTGTTACCCGTTGCAAGGATAGCAGACGCTATATATAAACGCGATAGAAACGCTCCCTGATTTTACTAGCTTACCGTCAACTTCATTTACTACACCGACAGAGATACGACCATATCCAAAAGCTGGAACACGTCAACAAAACTAAGGAAATATCCGAGAAAGGACTAGTACAATATACACAGATACACCTGAATAGCAACAACCTAGGGACCTTAAACATGAAGAACAACGTAAACAGACTTTAAAGAAGAAGAACAAGTGAACATTCACAAGCATGATACAAATAGAAGATATCCAGAACGTTAAAGGAAAGGGGAAGGGGAAAGGAAAAGACAAGAGCAATCCAAGCGATTTCTCTGATGAAAGTAACGATGACACAATGTGTGTGGAATGAACTGAACATTATTCTGCCTGGTGAGGACTGGGTTCAGTTCAGTTATTAAACAGTGTGCAAAATAAAAAACCCTTTTCTATGGATAAAAAAATACTAAGTAAATTAGACGTTGATGACCCATTTATTTCCAAAGACGTTATGATCTTTTGAAACTCTATAATAAAATTATAATTATTTTATGTTATTTAGCTAAGTTATGATAATGTTGATTAGGTACATTCCCGGCATAGTATTTTTTTAAATAGTTTGTTGTTTTGTCATATTTAAAAAGACCTTGAACAAACCACTAAAACACAATTTTTTACCTTCCATCTAATTTTTTCCTAACGTATGCCTTAGATTTACTTGCCCTATATTATTAGTCAATCAACCCCGACTATGAGGTTATTTGACCCAAATGGAGGGGTATAGAACAAAAATAAAAAAATATTCGATATGCCTACAGTAAGATTATTTTATGCATTTTATTACATAGTCTAATATACTTCCTACCAGAATTTCGGCTTATTGAAATTCTATTTCTCACAGTTATTGGATTAAAAATCGAATAGTGAAAAATTAGTCAATCAGCCCCTGTCTGTCTTACCTGCTACTTTTTGTGCATTAATTTAGAATACTGACTTTAAAAAAATCTTGAAATTTTTCCAACAATAAGCGGAATAGGGTTATAACCTACTTGATCAGATGCAACATAAAATTGCACTTGTTTTCTACCAATTGTTGTTGATTTGTTTAGTTCCAAACAACCATTCCATATCTATTAGGCGCAGTAGTCTAACGTCGAAAAGGATTTACATACAAATTTTAAAAACCCGAGATATTATCGCAGAAAAATAGGGGCTTATTCTAAACATAAATGGCTTTTAATTTATTTTTAATTTTATATTAATGAAGTTGTTAGGTAGGTATGCTTTTCCGTCTTTTTGATCTAGAAGGATTAACGCATAAGCTTCTACTTAGTATAATTAAAGGATCTTTTCTGGTTTGAGTATGATTTCAATTAGGTATTTAAGAAAGTAATTAACTAGTCGGATTAAAATAAAAGTAAGAAGGAAGCAGTCATAATATGGTAATATATCTGCGGTCTACAGTAAAACACGAAAAAGCATTTTAATATGTTTTCAGATTCATATACTGTATATTTAAGAAGCCGTAATATAAATTTAAGGAATTTACTACGTTTAATTTTGCAATGCATGTAATTCACCAATTAGATTTTGTCAATGTTCATCTTCTATAATAATTGATTATGTTTGTTCTAATACAAATAATATTAAACATAAAGTAGTAAATACTTGTTTATCTGACCATGAAGCCATATAATGTGAATTTAACGGTGAGATAGGGAAGTTAAAACCAAATAAATATGTGGGACGTATTTACAGTAAAAATAATTTTAACATATTTAATAATGCTATAAAAAATAATTAATGGGATAGTATTTTTCTTCATAAAGAACCTTTAAGTAATTCTCATTCAGCGATTTTAGACATATTTACTAATTCTTTTCCCATTACAATTATTAAAAGAAACAACGAAAAATAATGGATTTATCAAAGGTTGAAATCAGTTCTAAGAGTTTACGCTCACTTTATTATAATAAAAAATATTTGTGATCAAACATTTCATTCATTTCATTTCAATAGTTATTAAAACTTATATTGAAAGTTAGTTAAGCAAGGCAAGAAAGATTATTTTGAATATCGTATTACCACATCATTAAATCAACCTAAAGAATGTTGGAAAATTATTAAATATTTAAAATGCAGAACAACATAATACCTATACATACTTCATTATCTTCTGACGACCTTAATCATTTTTACTGTTCGATTGCTTCAAATATTTCTAAAAATATTCATTTGTGCATTGATCCACTTTCGTACATGAAGGACGTAAAAATTGAGAATACGTTTTTCTTTAGTCAAACCGATGTTCAAGAAATAAGCTTACTCATAATGTAAATAAAAAATTAAAATTCTACTGGATGGGATAATTGATATATTACATTTTTTTCACAACTATCTGTTCGTGTTTTAAAAGCTTTAGCCAAAGCAATGAATATTTCCTTTGATAACGGAATATTTTCACAATGTCGTAGATTAGCTATTATTATTCCAATGCACAAAGGAGGTGATTCCGAATCTGCTTTCAATTTTCGACCAATTTCTTTACTTGCAACACTTTCAAAAATTATTGAAAAAATTGTTAAAAATATAATGATTCCTTTTTTAAATAAAAATAATATTTTAAATCTAAGCCAATATGCATTTCAAATTGAAATCAAAATATGATTAATGAAGGAGATTTTGCCGCAGCAATATTTTGTGATATTTTTAAACTTTTTGATTGTATTAAAATCAATAAATAACAAAATTGATTTTGGAGTTCCTCAAGGTTTAGTTCTTGGTCCTTTACTATTTTTAATCTATATAAATGACCTTGCGTCAATTCTTATAAATGGTAAATTTACCATGTTTGCTAATGATACAACAATACTTTGGCATAGAAAATATTGTATTGAATTAATTAAAATAATTAATGAACATTTAATAAAAAATAAAATGTTATGTGACCCTAATGTACTTTCTTTTAATATAACTAAAACCAATATATTATTATTAACTTTTATGTGTTCACTTATTAATATTATTTTTGACAACCTAATAATTGACAACCCTAAATTTCTAAAATTCTTAGGAGTTTGCATAACTGAAAATTTTTTTTTTACTGGACATATTGAAAAGTTACGTAAAAAATCATCTGGCTTTAGGTTGTTATGCCCGGAGAAAACTTTCTTATGAAATAAATGATACAGTTCTTTGAAATGTTTATTTGCCTCAACAGAATCCCTTTTGAGATATGGAATTTTCTTCTGGGGAAATTCATATCAACAACTTCTTAATTCTATTTTTATTTTACCAAAAAGAGCTATCAGGTATTTATACAAAGCAAGATCTAAAGATTCTTGTAAACCTTTGTTTACCTGACAAAAAATTTTAACACTAAATTCAATTCTTACATTGGAAACTTTGTTTGATTAAAAAAAAAAAATATAGAAATAATATTAATTTACCTAGTTATAATACAAGACAAGACTTGGCAAGATCTTGTAAAGAAATCTTTAATTTATGATTCTAAAAATATGTTTAATTATCTTATATTTATTATTATACAGGGTGTGACAAATTCGTCCATCACTACAGAGATATCGTAAACCCAAAGAGATACGAAGACGGTTAAATGGGGGCAAATTTGCGTAACTTGATGCTTAGCAATAATCAAGAACAAAAACATTTAGAATTCGAGTACTTTCGGTGATATTCAAAAGAAACCGAAATATATTCGAATAGACTTTTTCAATTTGCGCCTTAACTGTAAAAGATAAAGAAATAATGACAATTTATTGGGGCAAATTTTTATTTTCTGTTAGTATTCCTAACTAGTTTGGTCATGCAACGTTTTATTTTTCTAAAACCATCATCAGTTTCATTTTTTTAAAAACTTTTTAATATAAGACCTAGGGCATGTTTATTCAAAACATTGGTTAATTTCGCAAAAGAATTAAATCAATAATTTATTTTTTATTTAGATTTTTCTAATCCGGTGCTGCGTCTTACACATAAAATAATTTCGTTTTTAATAACCACCTATTCTTTTGTGTAATAACAAAAACTAATGCTAAAAAATCATTAGTTAACTATAATCCTTGCTAATGATGTTTTTAATACGCCATATTTTATATTACTAAAATTAAATCATTATGAGAAATGTAGTATTAAAATAAAAATACACACTATTAAACAAGAGTAATTTCGATGTAATTATAAACAGTCCAAAATAAAAGAAAATAATAACTTAATTATTAATTAGATGTTTAAAGACATTTCCCTGAGCAGCGATACATTTTCGAATTTTTGGCCTAACCTTATCAATTGCTCTTTGAATAGATCTACGCCTTATTCGGTGGAAATATAGTTAAATTTTCATAATTAATTCTTCCATAGAATTTATTTTCGATCTATTAATGCTGTAGTTTAAAGATCCGGAGATTTTGCTGGTCAGTTTACAACACCTCTGTTTCCTATCCATTTTTGAGGACACTCATTATTTAGATTTTGTAATATGGACAGGAGCCCTATCTTGCTGAAACCGCAACCTTCGGAACAGCACCAGGGGGATTTGAGCTAAATATTCTTGAAGATCTGTACTTAAAAACTGAATAAACCTTTCTTCATTTAAATTTTCATTAAAAACGTATGGTCCTAATATTGTGGTGCCACACATCCCTGCCCCTATACATTACCGCTAAATTTAGCTTGTTACCGGATTTCACGGTTTTTCACAGGATTTTCAATGCTCCAAATTTGTTCATTTCGCCTGTTGAATATTCCACAATTGGTAAATTTAGTTTCGTCTGACCAAATAATACCGTTTAAAATCGGGATTTAAATTTATTTCATCTTGTAGTCAGCCACAAAAGTTCATTTGTCCTTCTGGGTCGCCGGGATGGAGTTTCAGTGAGATACTTATTTTAAAAGGTTTGTAATTACTAGATTTTAAGACTCGTCATTCTTTCATGTGGTTTACATAGAGAAGATTAATAGTATTTTTTATTTCTCTAGTAGAAAAAGAAGGATTATTGTTTATCTAAAACAAGTTAAGAACAAATTTATGAAAAATAAAGATTTTCTTTTTTTTTTGCCCAATTTACCTGATTTAGTATTTGATCTTTTTCTTGATTAGTTACCCGACTTCCGTATTTATTTGGGGGTTTTAGAAACGACCCATAATGGATTATGTTATAATCGGGTTTTTGAAAAAGACCACGATGTGGTTGGGCACATTCTGGGTAAGTTTCAAAGTATATTTCCACCATATTCCATTGAATATTATTTTAACAAAAATTATGATTTGTTTAGCATCCTATTAATTGTCACACAGAAGAGCACGTGATTATCACAAAGAAAAGATCATGTTCAAAACGCAGGGCCGGATTAGAAAAATCGAAATAAAAAATGAATTACTGACTTATTTCTTGTGGGAAATCAAGATTTTTATAAGCACGCCCTAGGGCTTTAATTAGAAAATTCAGATCCGTATTTAATAAGTGAAACTGATGATGGTTCCAGGAAAATAAAACATTGTATGGAAAAACTAATTAGGGGTTCTAAACGAGAAAAAATTTGCCGCAATAAATTGTCACTTGTTATCTTTTACAGGTAATGTGCAAACTGAAAAAGTCTATTTGACATTCTTTCGGTTTCTTTCGAATGTCACTGGATCTAGGTACTCGGATTCTAAGTGTTTTCTTTCTGGGTTATTACTAAGCATAAAACTACTCAACTTTGCCCCTAGTTAACCGTCTTCGTATCTCGTTCGGTTTACGATATCCCTATAGTGATGAACGAATTAGCTACATCCTGTATACAGAGTGTCCAAGATAAGAATGGGATAGCATTGGAATCTTGGAAACGGTAGGAACTACAATGTTGGTTAAATTAGGAAAAAGTTGCACAATTTAAATACCTTTTATATGGTGCTTGCAAAATTAAACTATCTTTAACCGATTTCGATATTTTTTAAAAAAGTTATTTTTTGCTGTATTATTTTTTATTTATTTGTTGCAATATTTTAACAGATATAAAAAAATGAAAAATACTTTTTCATTGTCACTTTTTAAGCTGAACAAGATAGCGTTTACAGATTTCCAGTACGACGTTTCGTTTTCGAAAAAACATCCTCAACTTTCTTTTTTTAAATACGGTCCTGTGTTTTTTTTTTTTAATCGAAGGCTATTTTGAACTCTAAAATAACTGATGTACCACTTGCATTGATTTAAACATATTTTCAGCTTTTTAGCTATCGTTTAAAAATATTCAAGAAAAATCTCCATAGTTCGGCACTGAATGCTCGAAAAACATTTATTAACATAATACCAAATTAGAACTTAATTACAAACAGTGTTCAAACAAATGGCCATTATTTTCTAAGCATAGGTAACATCGTCTAACTGTGGAATTCAAAACATTGTTAAGTACATCTGGGGTAATCGTTTGAAATGCTTCTAACACCAGTTGACGCAATTCTTCCTCCGTTTGAAAATTACGTTGGGGCACATAGTTTTTGATGTACCCCCAGAAATAAAAGTCCAATGAAGCTAGATCAGGCGATCGTGCAGGCCAAGAAACAGCTTAACGCGTACCTATCCATCTGTCAGGAAATCTATCTATTAAATATTCTTGGACAATTCTCGAATTATGAGCGGGGGCCCCATCTTGTTGAAACCAAAAGTTATTGATTTCTGCTAGTGGTAAGTTGTTATCGAACCATTCTTCCAAATTATGCTGCAGTAAATTTCGATACCGCTCCGAATTTATATACGTGGTAAAAAATTGGACCAGTTATCTTTGTTCCCAAAATTCCTAATCACATGTTCAAACCAAAACGATGTTGGTGTCTAGCCATTTTGTACAACCGTGGATTTTCTGTGGGCCAATAATGCGTATTTCTTCTGTTACAAATTCCGTTGTTGGTTATCATACTTTCATCAGAAAATAAAATTTTATTCGCAAAATACCCTTCGCCTTATGTCGTCTCCCGGTTTTAGTCCTTGGCAGATTCGAAATTTGTACGGGTGATATTTTTTGTTCTTACGCAAAATAAAATGTGCCGTAGATTTTGGCGTTCCACTTACTTTCTCAATGTTTCTAACTGATGTTATAGGGTCTTCCGTTACAGCTAATGCCACATTATTTAAATGACCCATACTGCAATAAATTGGCAACAATTCTTCCAAACATCTTTTTATTTGGTTGTAATTTCTCTGGGTAATTATTTAAATACATTTGCTCAGCTTCTCGAGTATTTCTATGGCATAAAATGTAACACTCTAACATATCAAACTTTTTCTCAAAAGAGAAATGTACAACCATTTTTCAACGAAGTAAAAGACCTCGTACCTAATTAAATTTTGTATTTATGACAGAATAAGTTGTCAAGAAAGACGAACGTTTGTTTCAAAGCCCACTATGTTTATTGTACGGTCTTATGATATGAGGATTTTATTCGTTACATAATAAAAATCTATGATAGGGAAAAAGATGAAAATTTGTTCAAGTGATTGATCAGTTATTTTAGAGTTTAGAATAGCCTTCGATTAAAAAAAAAACACAGGACCGTATTTAAAAAAAGAAAGTTGAGAATGTTTTTTCGAAAACGAAACTTCGTACTGAAAATCTGTAAAGGCTATCTTGTTCAGCTTAAAAAGTGACAATGGAAAAGTATTTTTCATTTTTTCATATCTGTTAAAATAATGCAACAAATAAATAAAAAATAATACAGCAAAAAATAATTTTTTTTAAGATATCGAAATCGGTTAGTTCAGGTTGGACACCCTGTATAAATAATATTATATATTAAAAAAATTTCAAATTTTAAGATGTTTTAACTTTAACTATGATTGAAATGCAGACTTGTTTCTGATTCCTTTATTTTATTAATCCTGTATAAGTAAATAATGAAAAAAAAATTTAGATAATCTTAACTCTTAATAACTTGGAGTTTTAACATCCGTTTAACCTGAACGCTTGTTTTACTTCCTTAGTTTACTAAACTGATAAGGCGGAAATTTTGCACGCACCTGGTACAACTACAAAAACAACAAAATGTTTTCTGATTTTTGTTTTTCTTATAAAACGCATATTTTTTGGGGGTTTTTCCGTTAAAGAAACAAAAAAAAAACCTTCTTTGATGTGGGCAACAGCACAGATCACTTTATCGTTTTGTTATTTCAACGTTTTTACCGGATCCCGTTTATTTTACGAAGCAATTAATTATTCTTGTTGAGTGTTTTGTGTTTCCAATGGTTTGAGGTTTACACGGGACAGTTAAAACAGAATTTTTTTTGTATATTTATGGGTATTTTGTTGGCAAATAGCGGTAACGACCTACGGTCGCCGATCGCTGTTGTAAATGGGTTTTCTAGGGTAATAGGATCGGTAAATACCTCAATCGAAAGGACAAGAAGAATCAAATATTTTAAATGAAAACAACAAACCTATTATGTTTGTGCTTTCGCATTGCATCGAGGGAAAGGGTTTGAAACAACTATTATCTTGACTGGAGTTCATATAGGTTATATATTATTATATATATTATCCTAACTTAAAAGTATTTCAAATAATCAAACTCTGTTCCAGGGTGAAGTGTATACATAATTGTAAGACGAAAAAATAATCCAATTCTATACTGAATATCTTTATTTAAACTCTACGCGTTTCGGCGTTTCGCCATTGTCAAGAGTTAGTAAGCTTATTAATCTAAAAAAATTTAAAAGTATTTTTCATTGTGACAAATAAAATGCGTACAGCGCATTCTACATAGTAAAAAATATCCGCCTGATAAAAATCATTTCAGGAGTGGTAAAAAAAGTAGTGTTAATGTTAACACCCGGATCAACATAATTTACCACATTTTTAAACTCATATGGGACCAAAGTTGTTGTATTAAATTTGCCTATGTATTTAACTCTCTATAAAGTTAATTTCGTTGAATGGGTGTTATTTATTCCATTTTGCACTCTAACAGGAAAAGTAAATACAAAGACAATTAATAACACCATATTAGCGTGTAAATAAACCCCGCTAGAAGGTTATTTTAACACATTGAGTGTAAAACTTATTCTTTAATCGTTTTTTTTTTACACGGCCCCGGGTAAACATACCTAAACCCGTGTTACCGAAAAGACAGGCGGCAACAAGTGTTATGAAATTCTAGGAATTGACACATGATGCCGACGCTACGTGCAAATTCAACTTTCAAGTCAGTCTGATTGTGCTCTTTAAATAAGATATAGAATATTGTTACATTTAAATGAAACTATACACACAAAGCAAAGTTCTGTAAAGTGCCAAATGAGAGTGCCTCTTATGAGGATCTATTTAAATTGGGTAAGCATATTAACAAAATTTAATAGAAACCTTATTAATAAGTACGCCATTTTTAAGAAACTAAGTAGGTATTTACATTGTTACAGTATATTTTCAACAGGACGGTGCAACCACCCATACATCCGCCGAAACTATTAATCACTTACCCAATTTTCTCGACGACAGATTGATCAGTTTTCTAACAAACAATGAATTCCTGCTCAGATCACCTTCTGACAGTTATGGATTACTTCATTTTTCCTCATTTGAAGAACAATATTTTTAAAACGCCAGTTAAAAATTTAGAACAGTTACAAGAAAGGATTATCCAAGAATGTGGTAACATTTTTCCAGAGATGCTGGTCAATTTCAGAAAAATTCTATAATTTTTATTTTCTTTTCTCTATATTCTTACTTTGTTAATTTTATAAACGACAAAATTAACTTGTATTTGTTTACTTATTTTAATATTCATCAGTTTGTCATAAGAATTTGACACAATTTTAACCTGGATTTTATAATTGTGATTTAAACCAAACCCGACGTTTTACAGTCCAAGCCCTCTCGGATGAAAATAATTTTTGCTCGCAAGGTATAACAATACCGATTTAATAACTGGTAATAGATTTATTGTGGTAAATAACTCTAATAGAGTTAGTAATTGTATAAAAGCAAAAAGTAATAATATTGTTGAGAACCTTGAAGGTCTATCAGCACAGTCGTTAATCAGTCAAATGCCAGAAGATAGAAGATTCTGTTTCACCGTCATTGTTGTTATTTATAATATTTCCGTTACACGTCATACCCTTTCAGTGATTTCAGTTATCAGCAGTATTGCCAGATTGTAACCAAAATATATCCAAGTGAGTGAATTACCCAAGATTTTTTTTTTCATAAAAGCAAGATAAATTTAACCCTCTTTGCATTAGAACGTCTCTTTTTAGGGTATTTTAATAATTTATTTTCCTCAGCTGGCATTGAAGCTGCGGTTACAGTGGAGACATTCAATATTATGGCAACTGCTACACGCTAAAGATTAATAAAGTAGAAATAAAATATATAGACCTTAACATACTCTTTAAGGTTATTTCTCAACTGCAGTCAATGGTACCAATGGGCCATTTTTGTTAAGTTCTTCCTGAAAATAGCTTTTTAGTTTGATATCAAGATGAAAAAGCAGAATAGAACTTTATATTTTTCTTCCACCCAATACTACCTCACATTGTCAACCTTTGGACTAAGGCATTATTCAGAATTTTAAAATGCTCTACAGAAGCTACTGTATTAAGAGGCTTTTAACATGTATAGACAGTGGTTGCCCTCTTAAAGAAATTGAAAATAACATTACCATAACCAACGCCTTGATATGGGTTTCGGTAGCCTGGCGCAATTTGTCCCAAGGGACAATAAAAAATGCTTTATGAAAGCCGGATTCATGTATAATACTGATAATATTGACGATATCGAAGAATTAGCTAATATTCCGCTCGCTCAACTGTTTTCTAGCATTAAGGACACATTTGTGAACTTGAAACAATTTGCCTCGATTGATAACGATTTGCTAACAGAAAGAACAGAATTGACTATCATCGAGTGTGTTGAAGAGATCCAACAAACAGATGAAACTCTGATACAGAGGAAGAAGAACCTGAACTTGCTGCAGAGACAAAAATATCAATCCTATCTGAATTAGAAAGCTTTTTAATAATGTTAACAATTTTGACAAGTCTACAAATATTTCTCAATTGTTATTAAAATGTGAATTTTATAAAAATAAAATAAAAAATATGAAGCAATCATTAATTTCTGATTATTTTAAAAAATAAGAATTTCAAAGCCAACATACAGTACATTGTATAGTATATACAGCGTGTAACAGAAGTATGGAACGCTTTAAATATCTTTAATACCGTTTGTCCGATTTAGCTAAAATTCGGTATCCGTATATAAGAGGTTATCGCGGTGCTGCTAGTGACATTTGCAGTGTTGCCAAATTTACAGTTTTTTAGCAATTTGAAATTTTTTTTTTATGGAAAACCCTATACCTATATTATTCAAAAAAATGATTCCGCAATAAATTCTAAATAACTTTTATATAAGTTACTTAATGTCTAAATCTAGCCATTTTTTTGATATTGGGGTTTAAATATCATTAGTGATGCCGCCGAGACGAGAAATTCTCGTGTCTCGTCTCGTCTCGTCTCGTCTCGTCTCGTCTCGACGAGACGAGAGTGAAATTTTTTTCTCGAGAGAAGTCACGAGACGAGGCGAGAGAAAATCGTTTCTCGTTTTTTCTCGAATTTTCTCGTTTGTTAGAACACTGAATTTTAGGTATCTCCTAATATATAGACAGAAAAATAATGTGTTTAACGTTCTCACTCTATCGTATTGTGAAGGCATTTACCTTAAAAGAGATATTCAAGAGAACAGAATCAAATTGTCTAGCCTCTTTCTTCTGTCTATGGTTAGTAGTTGACATTTTTAAATAATTAACCAAATCTGAAAGAAAGCATTTTCGATTGAAAACGTTGTAGCGGCGGTGATCTTAAACCAATTACAGTTTACATTGTATAACTCATATGTAAAAGAAGGACACAATAATTATCTAATGTTACCGCGATTTAGTCCGATATTTCATAAACTATGAGAGATTGATATGTCAAATAGAGCATTTTCGGAAATGCTTCTTTAAGTTCTTTCTCTTGCACTTTCTATTAATGTAATAAAAAAATTAAGGTTTTTCCCCGGATGACATTCTGGGCTGATCCCTTTATTTAGTCGAATATTTTCCAAACTATTGCAGTTAATTATGCCCCGAATTATGCCAAAAAATAAATAATAAAAGAAGGGTAGTTCCATTATGAATCAATTATTATTATTATAAATCGTTCTCCATTCTGTATCTTTTACCACCCCGTATATTTTGGACTGAAAATACCTCGGTGCCAAGCCTATTACATTACGTGAATTATGTCTTATGGCCGCTTGCAATATTTTGTTGATCTAAGAAAAATAGTTTCTAAGTCACATGCCTAACAAACCGACTTATATTAAACCCTTCTGCGAGACGACCAGATACTTTTAAATGTTTACCCCCTTTAAGATTCGTATAAAAAAATATTTTTTATGATTCCCTACTCACGAGAAAAAACGAGACGAGACAATGGCACTCTCGAGCGAGAAAAACGCGTTTCTCGTCGAGACGAGATAAAAAAAAATTCTCGCCTCACGAGACGAGACGAGAATGGGCCAATTCTCGTCTCGTCTCGTCTCGCGGCATCACTAAATATCATAAGAACGTCTTATCCAAGAAAACTGATAGAGATATAAGTAGGTCTTGGAAATTTGTGACACAATTAAATTCTGACAGCAACATTGAGAAACTTTTCAAAAGGTATTTTTGCTTCATAATTTATCAGTTTTAATAATTCTTGTAATGAAGAATAGAAATATTAATGATATTGGGTTACGGGGATCGAAGACGAGCAGGAGGTTGCTGAGATTTTTTATGATAAGTATCCCAACCGAAATCCAATAGCACGCTCCACAGTAAGCAAAATTTTAAAGAAATATAACGAAATAAACTGGCCATGTAAAAGACATTTCAAAATCTGGGCGTCCAAAAACTGCGACAAGCTACGATAAAGCTTTAGATATTTTGCTTAGCATAGAGGAAAATCTACACCTCTCTACTCGAATTATTGGCCTCGATTACAACATATCGCACATGTCGGTAGATCGCGTATTAAAGTGTGAGAAGTTCCACCCATACAAAATTCACCTGGTTCAAGAACTCTCTGAGGATGACTTTGACAGGCGTTTAGAATTCAGTGAGCAAATGATGGATTTGTGTAATGCTAATCCAAATTTTATTAATAAAATAATGTTTTCCGATGAGTCGACGTTCTGTCTTAATGGAAATGTTAACCGGCATAATATTCGTTATTGGTCCAAAGAAAATCCTCATTGGATTCGAGAACAGCACACCCAATTTCCGCAAAATATTAATGTTTGGGCAGGCATTATAGGACAAAGGATAATTGGTCCATTGTTTCTTAGATTTTCTTTTACGCAAGAACCTATATATAGTAGCCTCTCCAACTCCTACCATATTGGCACACTCTGCAATGATGCTACGAACATCACTTGCAGGTTTCTGGTGCACTAGAGCATCATGCACGTTTAATATTAATGTCTTTTCTCGGAGAGAATATGCACTCTTGCTAATTTGACGAAGACACGTTGGCGAAAAACTTGAAGCCATTGTCACAAGTATAGGAAATAATTCAACTTTGGGATAGTTCAGTATCTAAATACACTAAAAACATAGTTTGACAAACGCACATCAAATGGCGTAATGATATCCTAAAGCAGGCAAAAATAGGTAAATTTAATTACTAATTACTCCTGTTGTACCTACTTTAACCCTAATACTCCTTGGTGCACCACCACATTACGCCAGACAAGTACGGGAGTATCTAAATGAAGTATTTTTTGAAAGATGGATAGGGAGACGGGGTTCAATTGAGTGGCCAGCTCGGTCACCAGATCTGACTCCACTCGATTATTTCTTGTGGGGACATCTAAAAAATGTGGTCTACAAGACAAAGCCACATGATATAGAAGACCTGAAACAAAGAATTGAAGTTGAGTGCCGACGAATCGAAGAAACAGATATTCTTTCTAATGTTTTATATACTTTTCCGCAATATTTAGCATATTGTCAAGAAGTAAATGGAAGGCACTTTAAACATCTAATTCAATTTCTTTCTTTTGTTTTTAGTTTAGTAAGTTTAAACAATAATTACCTTACAATAATTTTTCAATAAAGTCTCAATTTTCGAGCTCGAATATTAAAAAAATGGCTAGATTTAGACATTAAGTAACTTATATAAAAGTTATTTAGAATTTGTTGCGGAATCATTTTTTTGAATAGTATATGGGGTGTTCCATTTAAAAAAAAAATATTTTAAATTGCTAAAAAACTGTAAATTTGGCAACATTGCAAATGTCACAAGCAGCTCCGCGATAACCTCTTATATACGGATACCGAATTTTAGCTAAATCGGACAAACGGTATTAAAGATATTTAAAGCGTTCCATACTTCTGTTACACGCTGTATATGTTAGTATGCACGTGCAGTATACCGGGTGACCACGAAATTACTGACCAGCTTGTCACGTCCTTATAAAATAAAATATTATTTTGAAATTTTGGTAGGATATATGGTTGCACTGTGCGCACATTTTCAGTATTCAAACTTCCGACTGTCACTTCCGGTTAAACCGGAAGTGCATACAACATTGATATTTTAAATAGAACACCCTGTATATTTTTACGAAAATGCATTCTACAAAGTATTCTAAGCATAAAACATGTATCATATTCTATACCTATCTAAGACAGATTAAGAGAAAATGGCGTTGGAATTTATAAAATTAGACACTCATTTTATTGTTTTTTCGAAAAACAAATGAATAAGCGCAAAATTTTATATTCTTTTTTTACTTATTTTTAGGTATTCTTTATGAATAAGTCACAAATATTTCACTTCCGGTTTAACCGGAAGTGCTGCAAAATTTGACATTCAAACATAGATTTCTCCATTATTTTTAATGGCACGCCCTATTTTAAATATAATTTTCAAAATTACCTTTTTGTTCTAAATATTTTTTATTAATGCTTCCCTAGGTCTAAAGTTATTCGTTTTTAAGATATAAGCATTTAAAAATTAAACTTTATTTCGAACCTATGGTAGAATTATAATTAATAAAATAATATGTAAAAATACAAACTAATTATCCATAAATTAAATTATCAAAATGATTGCCATTTGCTTCTTGACACAAATGAATTCTTTCTTGGAATTCTCGAAGTACATTGTTCATTTTTAGTGGTGTAATATTGTTTACTGCTTGAGTTATTCTATCTCTTAGGTCGTCGAGGTTCTGAGGTTTTGTTCTATACACCTTCTCCTTTATATGGCCCCAGTAAAAAAAATCAAGCGGTGTTAGGTCGGGGGACCTAGCCGGCCACCTTACTGGGCCATTAGTGCCTATCCAACGATTTCCAAAAGTCGCATTCAAATATGCTGTCACTATTCTAGCATTATGTGCCGGAGCGCCGTCTTGTTGATACAATACTTGTGCGTATTGCCTAACAGGTAAATTTTCCAGAATATCTTCAATGGTGTTCTGAAGAAAAGCCAGGTATTGGACAGCGTTTAAATGTTGTTCAAAAAATATAGGACCTATTATACGTGTTCCTATAACGCCTAGCCATACGTTAATGCCAAATCGTTCTTGAAACGCCCCTTCCCTAAATAGGTGATTATTTTCAGTAGACCAATACCGGGTATTATTTCTGTTGAACATCCCTAAGTTGGTAAAACGGGATTCATCAGAAAATAAAATGTGTGCGTTTAAAAGTGGCTGTTGCTGCTCCTCTTCAAGATACCAGTTGCAAAATTCCAATCTTCGAATAGGATCGCCTTCATAAAGATGGTGATGGATTTGGTATTTGAAAGATTTATAGCCATGTTTTTCTAAAATTTTTCTTGCACTCTCCCTACCGATGCCAATATCATTCGCAATTTGCCTCGTCGATGCTGTCGGGTCAGCTTCAACAAGGGCTAGTGTATTTGTTTCTGCCTCCTCACTAATAATAAAACCATTTGCGTTTTGATTTTCATTCTCGTACTTCAAATGATTTTCTAACCATGGAAAATACGTATCGCTTGGGTGCTCGCGTTCGGGAAATCTCTGCATATACAGAAATTTGGCCTCTCTCCGGTTTTTTCTAGTCTCTCCGTAGATTAGCAGCATGTCAATTTGATGCTCCCGCGTAAAAAATGGCATAGTTTTAACTTTTCTTATTAATAAATAAGTCACTTGTATAAGAATGTAAGGACTAAATTAAAAATACCATGGCGATAGCGTCGTGAAACAGTTGAAATTAGTAAACAGATCTGTGGGGTCCATAGCCACCTTAGACGAAACTATGAATAAGTTAATATCAATTGTTGCTTGTTGAATAATGCAACTAAACCTTTAAATGCTTATATCTTAAAAACGAATAACTTTAGACCTAGGGAAGCATTAATAAAAAATATTTAGAACAATAAGGTAATTTTGAAAATTATATTTAAAATAGGGCGTGCCATTAAAAATAATGGAGAAATCTATGTTTGAATGTCAAATTTTGCAGCACTTCCGGTTAAACCGGAAGTGAAATATTTGTGACTTATTCATAAAGAATACCTAAAAATAAGTAAAAAAAGAATATAAAATTTTGCGCCTATTCATTTGTTTTTCGAAAAAACAATAAAATGAGTGTCTAATTTTATAAATTCCAACGCCATTTTCTCTTAATCTGTCTTAGATAGGTATAGAATATGATACATGTTTTATGCTTAGAATACTTTGTAGAATGCATTTTCGTAAAAATATACAGGGTGTTCTATTTAAAATATCAATGTTGTATGCACTTCCGGTTTAACCGGAAGTGACAGTCGGAAGTTTGAATACTGAAAATGTGCGCACAGTGCAACCATATATCCTACCAAAATTTCAAAATAATATTTTATTTTATAAGGACGTGACAAGCTGGTCAGTAATTTCGTGGTCACCCGGTATACATATTGGTAAATTGACTTTATTTCATTTAACTTTGGTTTTAAATTAAATTTAAACAAAAATATTTGAAATTATATTGATATATGTAGATAGTTATTAATAAACAAACACTCTAAAATGTAGACCACTTGTTTTAATTTTTCTCAATTAACCGACCAGCCCTGTTAACCAAGATTTTACTGTAATTGTTTATGTGGTAACAGGAAAAAAATTGGTACAAATAAATATTTTATATCTTACGCTTTCTAATAAGTTTCGGAGAAAGCTACCTTTCGGGCAAAATTAATAAATAGGCCGATTCTAGCCAATCAGCTTCAACATTGAAATCTTATATTGTTAGAAAAGGAAATAATTTTAAAGGCAAGGGATTAGCCCGGATTACTAACCGGATATATTGTGTAGGATCGACCGGTTAGGAGGCACTGGTGGAGTTTTCGCAAATTACCGAACTTTTCACGTTCCACTGTCCATGTCATCATATTCACGCCCGTTTGCATCACTTCAACTAAGGTTGACCTTAACCATAAGTATCACTTAAGTGTAAGAATTGGTTTGCACAAGTTGTACATAATCGTTAGGTGACACTTAAGTTAAAATATTTTTAAGCCCAGGATATTCTGAAGCTTAAGTGATACTTAACAGATTAACCTCAAACAAATTCATACTACTTGACATTTCACAAATCGATTTATGTTTCGTGTGTGACTTTTATTTTGCTAAAAAATGGATATTTTAAACAACGACTTATTGTTTGAAGATAATGATTTGGAGGATGTGATAATTCCAAGAGTTCCTAGGCAGGTATATGAAAGGGCAAATTATTTTAATAGTTTTGAAGAATCCTTGTTTTTTAAACGATTCCGAATTACAAAACCCACTGCACTCTACATATTGGACCTAATAGATCATGAAATAGAATTTCCTTATGATATGTAAGTACAAGCAAAAAAAGTTTTTATTTCATCACTCTATGAAATTTTTTTTGCAACTTAATTCAATCATAATTAATTTCAGGAATAATAGTGTGGCTCCAATAAACCAACTATTAATTTTCTTACGATTTTGTGCTACTGGGACCCATCTTGCATGCATTGGTGATTTTGCAGGGGTGCATTTGTCAACAGTATCCCGTATAATTGTAAGAGTAGGAACGGCTCTAGCTCGTTTGTATGATATATTTATCAAAATGCCACAAACACAAATTGAAATAAGTGAGAGTAACTTAAGATTTTATGAAGTATCAAGATTTCCTCGAGTTGTGGGTGTCATTGATTGCACCCATATAAGAATACAATCTCCAGGTACCTACCCCTTACATATTGTAGTTATTATTTATTAACATAATATTATGTTTATAAATGGTGTATATTTATGCTTCTTATGATTTAAACTAGATTGGGCATATTACTTATTGTAACCTTTTTTTAGGAGGCCAAGATGCAGAGGTTTTCAGAAACCGTAAGGGGTATTTTTCGATCAATGTGCAGGCCATAGGTAGTGCTAATCTGAAGCTAATGAACTTGGTTGCCAGGTGGCCTGGTTCAACACATGATGCCACCATCTTCAATAATAGCAGAGTTAAAGTTAATTTTGATGATAACTTGTTTCCCAATTCAGTTTTATTAGGTAATAAATTGTTTTATTAATTAATTTCATATTTTAAAATGTTGTCTTCCAGGAGATGCTGGTTATAATATGAGGTCATATTTACTTACACCGTTGCAAGAACCCCAAATGAGAGAGGAACAACTTTATAATGAGTCACATATTCGTACTAGGAATATCATAGAAAGAATATTTGGCATTTGGAAACGTAGGTTTCCTGTCCTAGCATATGGTTGCCGATTAAAAATAGATACAATTTTAACGAAAATAATAGCCACCGCAGTACTTCATAATATATGTAGAACTAATAATGAGAGAGAACCACCAGACCCAGAAGACCTGGAGCGTTTTTTACAGATAATGGAAGAAGATGAAGTACCAAACATTCCCCCTTTGGATGAGGGGGTTGTGCCATTGGCAAACCAAGTCAGAAGAACTTTAATTGATACTTATTTTAGATACATTGAGGAATAAACTTGTATGTACTGCGTAAATGCTGAAATACCTACTTCTGTGTAAATATAACTTCTTGTTTTGTGTTTCAAAACTATTAACATTTTTTAGAGTGAGTTTTAAAGTATTATCATCACGTATGCTATCTCTGTATGAAAATTGCCTTATGTGAAAATATAACGAGTAATTACTGATTATGAAATTTCTTTAATTGTTGTTTCTTTAATTCAATATCTAATAACAAGTTTTCTTTTTTTAATTCGAACAAGGCTCGCTCTTGTTCTCTGCGTGCTTGAATATTTAAGAGTTCCTCTTCAAAGCATTGCCTTTTTACTTTTGCAGTTTCTGAATATTCTTTATTTAAATCTGACTGCAGCTGAGGTGTTGGTCTTCTCCTTGTTGTCCATTTATTTTTTAAACATGGAGTTTTAGTTCCACTCACATGCCCTGAAAATGGGTTCACCTGAAATATGTAAATAATATTTCTTATTCATGACCTATTTCTAATCATATTTCTGTCTTACTTCTGAGATTGGTAAAAAGGTCCTTTTAAGTCCTCTACGGGTGTCTATGCTGTTGGAGGGGGGTTCATGACCTGTCAAAATTGAACTACATCCAGCAGAGTCCTACAAGTAAAGAAACAATCATTTATTAAAAAATGAAAAGTAGGTTTTAACAAAAATAGCTACCTGCAAAACCAGATTTTCAGATGAATCTTCTTCGATCTTGTCACCCTCATCGTAGGTTTTTGTATAGCTATGTTCCTCAGTCACTTCATATTCTCCTAAAACTATATTAGGAGACAAAGATGGTTCCACCAGCTTAACATCTGCAGTTGTACTGTCTCCATCAAAATTGTTGCTTAGTCCAAAAACAGTTTTTTTATTCATTAGATTTAAAGCTAATTCCTTTATGGGATTGTCTTTTATGATATAAGTTCCTCCTCCGGTTTTATTTATTTCCTTTTTTTCTTCGGCTATTTCTTTTCGAATGGTCTTTTTAATATTTTCATAATACTTCTTTAAAGCTTCTTTGGCCCTATGGTGCCCTTCCTGGTTTTGGGAATTATATGCAGCCGTAACTTTTGTCCATGCCAGGTCCTTTTCACGCCATGTTGTTGCATTTGTTCTCTTATTTTCTATAATGTTTTTAAAGTTGCTAATAATATTTAATAGCAGCGTTTTTTCTGTTATAGAAAAGTTAGGTGCCCGTGTTCTTAGACTATCGTCCTTAACGTAACTCATACTGATTATTCTCCACAAATTAAATAAAAAATATAGTTTTGATTAGCACAACGAGATATAAAGAAAATGTTCCAACCTAAAAGGTTGCTTGCTTGCTTGTTCGTTTTTTGGCGCTAACAAAAATATACGCTTTCTTAGGTTATAGTCGGTGAAATAATCCTCTTCTTTGACAGAAAATACATTGTTGCCAAGTATTTTTAAATCTTTGCTAAGAATTTGATAAGTGACACTTGTGCAAAGCTTTTGGACATAAGGGTTACTCTTATCCCAAGGTTTCCCTTATCTAAGGTACAGTTTTGACTAGTAGTGGTGCAAACAGGGGTCAGTGGCAAATAGTAACTCTCTACGCAATAAAAAGGCGCAACCAAAGCACAGAAAAATTGTTTGCACAAAAAATTTAGCTATTTGCATGCTGCGTACGAGAAATATAACGTTTTATGAATGCAAAGACTACAATATTTGAAATATGATGCTATAGAAAAGAAATGTGAAGATAGACGAATAAAACTGAACTACATTATTATTTGCTTTGACATATAAGGTTTTCCTTGCTTGTAACCTCTTAAAAAAACTCAATTTAAAGCAATCTTCTAGACCCACTATTACAAAAACGAGGGGCTTGGTGATTTATTAATATTAAATTTTAATAGATGCGAAAACTCTATAATACCGACTTATGTCCACCTCTAGGCTGTATTGTTTAACTTCGTTGGCATTAATGCTTGAGCTATCCTACCTAGGGGTATATGTTAAGCTATAATATACTCCCTAACTAGTTTGAAGGTTTATATGTTATGCTGAAAACTCGAGAGAAGTAATATATCGATGGTTTTAAGCGCAAATATTATACGTCCGATTTTATAAATTTTTCAGAAATGCGAAAAATAGACTTTCATTCGCCTTTAAGTAAAATTTATGATAATTTTCCAAATTAGCTGGCATTCTTTGAGTAAGTATATGTATCTGTGATACAAACATAAAGGCGCATTATAAATTATTGATATTATTATTTTCACTAAAAATCGTTAGAGTTGTAATTTTGCATGGACATATAATATTGTGAATTTCCTCGAGCAGTTCAGTATGTTTTCCCTTTGGAAAAATGCTCATACACGATTATTGATATTTTAAGGTCTATTTTACTTAAAAAATATTGATACAGTGTGTCCTATATTTGAGTTATGACGTAATCGATAATTTTTTTAGGTAGCAACCCTACTTTTTTATTTGCTATTTTTAAACAGCATAGGTATTAAGTTACACATAAATGCCACATTTCAAATTTTTATTCCTCGTCATTAATAAGATATGAAACAAAAATTAACTTTATTTACTTTAAACGAAAGAGACGCCCAGTCTAAACATTTCTAATAACTTCAATTAACCTAGACTCGCGTCTAATTCGTGCTATTAACGCTTTAACATTTGCCAACATTGCTTTTCAAGTATCTCCATAAAAAGTGGTCTAATGAACTAAGGTCTGGGCACCTGGGAGGTCATTCCATGCCCCCCCCCCCCCCTTCTACCAATCCATCTGCCCGGATATTTTGTATCCAGATGTTCATGAACAGCTACTGCAAATTTCTATTCGGAACTAGTTCTTCCTGCAAGAATTCCAAATAACATCTTGCCCCATTGAGATTGTCTTCAAAGAGAATTGGTCCTATAGCTCGATCAGCAACAGTACCTGCCGAAACATTGACTTTCTCTGGGTGTTGAGTGTGGCCTTCCCTCCCCTCATCCATTGTGGATTGTCGTCTGCCCTATAACGAGACTTTTGTCAGTTTACGTTACCATTCCCTGTGAATATTGTTTCATCAGGAAAGTAATGTTTTCGGTGTTTAGATTATTCCTCTCTGGTAGGGCTATCGTTAGCTCGCAGAAGTGAAGTCTCCTATCAGGATTATCTTCTGTCAATTTCTAGGGAATTGCCATTTTGTAAGGATGGCATTTATGCGCATGAAGAATTTTTACTACTGCAGATCGACTTATTTCGTGTTCGGTAGCTAGAAGCCTGATAGGAATATTAATGTTTTCTTAAATATCTACTATTACATTCACTTTGACCTCTCCATTGAGCGCACTCTGCCGATGAATATCTGTCTTTTTAACGTACCCATTTTCTCGAAATTCCTTCTCAATCTTGCTTACTGTGCCTTGGGATATGGGTGGTAAATCGGAATATTTCACTCTGAATAAATGATAAACTTCATTTTGTGTTCTCCTCCGATCCCCGCATCCAATCATTATTAAAATTTCTATTTTGTGTTTTTTAGTACAGTTAGACATTACGTTAAACGATTTTTGCGAAATAACTAAACTTACTTTCAACAAAGGACAAAATAAAAGTTCACGCGTTCAAGATGTGTAGCGTACCAATGCTTAATACGATAATTCTGTCAAGAAATGCTAAAAGGTGTTTCTTTAAACGGACAAAAAAAAAGTAAACGAACGACGGATACGGGAATAAATATATAACCTAATATGCTGTTTAAAAATAGTAAATATAAAGGTAGGGTTGTCATTTACAAAAATTCTCGATACGTCATATCTCATACCTTCTTGAAGTTTATCCTGAGCGGTAGCCTAGGGAACAAGATCTTTGATTTTCTTTGAACTTAGTAAACTTTCACAATAATTTTGGTATGCGTTGGGAATCATTTGCTTGCAAATATTTTTTTGTACCTCTGGCAATCGTTTTCCGTATTTTTGTGATATGGCCAGTTTCTAATGAAATAATTTTCTTTGTTTTATTCGTTTGCAAATCGAAGAATTCGTTATCAAACAATCAGTACTTATATTAAATAATGAAGAGCTTACATTTATCAAATCTTAACCGCTTAATGCGAAGCCATTTTACTTGGTTGCGGTTATGACTTTAGGGGGTTTGAATTAACAGAGATGACAGTGCCTATAAGTCATAGAAATCTCAAAACGAAGCCTCATTTACTTGATAGGGATGAGGTTTTTCTCGTTATTTATATTAACAACCCCCATTCTTGGGTTGTAAAAATTTTGCGGTGTTTACGAGCTCGTTAAATAGTGGCATGAATTAAGTTTGCCTCTAGGTGCGAAAGACCAAATTACATAAACTTTAGATCAACAAACTTTAAGAGTTCTATTTTTCTATTTTGATAACGGCGTCCAACATCTCAGCAGAAACAAATTGATTGCGGTTTAGTGCTCAACAAATATCTAAAAAACTTGAGCCATGAGTCCCATCCTAAAACAAACAGTGGCTAAGTAAAGTTTTCGCTTTTAGTAAATCTGACAAACAGTGGAAAAAGGGCAGGTGAGAATATATTTTAGATCAAAAGAATTAGCTCTGTAGGTTGCGTCTTCTACTTATTCTTTTTATCCGTTTCTTTCATCTCCATCGCTTCCTTCTCCCTATTTTTGTGTAGTTGCCAGATTTCTTCTGGATCGGTTTTGTTCGTAGCTGCAGCGCTATAATACCGATTACACGTTGAATATGGAACGACAGGTGTGGTTCATAACTGTTAAATATTTTTCGGTAGACAACCGGGTGATACGTTCGTACAATATGTTTCAACCTAATTTTTAATTACGTATCGCGAACAGATATATTTTCCGGATATACAATGATTAAGAAAGTGTTAGAAGTTTTTGGGAAGCTTACAAAATAATTAAACATGATTTATCCTCATAACCGTTCATCATTCTAGACTTACAATATTTGCGCACACACTAGATATTACCTACAAGGTGCAAACTAAATAAATAAATAATAAATAAATAAATAAATAAATAAATATTCTTTATTTAGCACTTGGCTAGTAATGAATACAAAAAATATACAAATTCCACCATATTACAGTTAGTTACAGTATTTCGAATATATTTGTAATATAATTACAATGAGAATAACCTAAAGGGAAAAATACAAAAAAAGGAAAAGAAAAATTTACTAACTACTAATTATCCATTAAATGTTTATGTACATCCCTACTAAAAGAATGCAGGCTCGATGCACATTTTACCACCTCAGGCAAGGCATTAAACAGGCGAACCCCCTCATAAAACAAAGATTTTTGCAATGTAGCTGTCTTAACTGACTGGATGTTATAGTTCTGCCTAGAACGAATATTATAGTCATGAAAATTAAGTCTCTTTTGAAGAAAATCATGTAGGTACCTTGGCAGTTGACCATGTTCTATCTTATATATTAAAACAAGGTTGTCCCTTTCAATGCCCTGTTCCACTGACAACCAATTTAAGGTGTGTAACATGGTCTTTATTGGCGTGTACCTATTACAGTTCAGTATTATACGCATTGCCCTATTCTGCTGTAGTTGTAATCTATCTATATTTTCTTTTGTCCATGATATTAACAAGGAAGAACAATAATTGAAGTGTGGTTTGATAATTGTGCTATAAACTAGTGTTTTGGTCCATTGAGATAAACAATCAGAAATCCGATAAAAAAAAACAATTTTCTTACCTAATTTTTTACAGAGATAATCTACATGATTCGAAAATGTTAGCTGAGGATCCAAAAAGACCCCCAGATATTTTATTTCATGTACAAAATTTATTATATTGTTATTTATTTTAAGATTGAGGCCCAGTTCGGAGTATTTTTTGCAATTTGCTTTCGATCCCAAAGCCATGCACTTTGTTTTCGAAGCATTTAACTTTAATTTATTTTGACATAGCCAGTCATACAATATTGAAAGTTCGTTGTTTAAAGTATCGGTAACCTCAACAAAATTGTTTCCCGCTACACAAATGAGAGTGTCATCTGCAAATAAATTGACAAAAGAGTTTTTTAATGATAAATGAATGTCGTTGACATAAATAATAAACAGAAGAGGGCCTAAAACACTTCCTTGGGGTACACCCCATTTACTTTCCCTGCTATTAGATAGCTTATGTTCTACTTTTGTTCTGTGATATCTGTTACCTAAGTAATCTGTAATCCAATTTAATACACTACCATTTATTCCGTATAACAATAATTTTTTAACAAGAATATCACGATCTATAGTTTCGAAGGCGAGTTGCAAGTCAACAAATACACTTAGCACTATATTGCCTTGGTTGATGAAGTTTCTCCAATTTGCGCACACATATTGTAGAGCTGACTCACATGAATGTTTACTCCTAAATCCAGACTGTCCGGCAAATAATAATTGCTTACATTCAAAATAACTTCTTAACTGCTCACAAACTATCGTCTCAATTATTTTATCTACAACAGGGAGTAAATTAATAGGTCTCAATTCAGAAGGAACCTTGGGTCTCGACACCTTAGGAATAGGAATAATTACACTAATTTTTAATTCACTAGGTACTTTTCAGGTGGTCAAGGACATATTTACTAGGTAAAGAAGCGGATACCCTAATACACAAAACAACTCTTTAACTAATTTAATATTTAGTGATACGTCACTAGTACTTTTATTTTTGAATCCGTATATAACTCTTCTTAACTTTGATAGACTGACAGTTTTAAAAGT
Source organism: Polydrusus tereticollis (assembly GCA_963920685.1). Lineage (NCBI taxonomy): Eukaryota > Metazoa > Arthropoda > Insecta > Coleoptera > Curculionidae > Polydrusus > Polydrusus tereticollis. The sequence continues at coordinate 123,992,290 of OY987329.1, forward strand.
TAGCAAGTCGTTATTGTCAATTTTATGAATACCAGATATCCACCGCTTGTTTTCTATGCTACCAGAAATTTCTTCCAGACTGTCCGAATAAAAGTCATTCAAATTATCCTCCACAGACCCATCATATATCCCGTAATTGATCTCTGTAAAATCTATAGAATACTTCTTGTTCCCTATTAAGTCTTTTAGTGTTCTCCACATCTTTTTTCCGTCACCTTTGCATCTCTCTATATTATGTTCATAATATTTTGTTTTCTCATTTCTAATTAAGGAAATCACTGTATTTCGTTTTACTCGGTAGTCTTCCCAGTCCTTTTCATTTTTTGTCAAACAAAATTTTTTGTAAGCGTTATCTCTGCTTGCTTGTGCCACTTTTACTGCCCCTGTTATCCATGGATATTTTGGTACTACATATGTTTTTTTCGGGGCAATTTTATCCATTGCTACCTGGATACTTTCCATAAAGTCTGAATACACTCTATTTACGTCAGTTGATGTAAAGTTCCAGTTTGCACTTATTAATTCTTCGGTAAGTTTAAGTATTTCTTCGCTGCTGAAATTCCGATTATAAATACATCTTTTTTCTTCCTTGACACCATCAACCTGCAAGTAAGTGCCGATAATTTCATGGTCACTCATGATAGGAAAATTCCTTAAAACCTCCGTGGCATTGAAATCATTTGTAATAATGTGATCGATCAGAGTCGAAGAAGTATTCGTAACTCTAAACTATACCTTTATCCTAGATAACAAAAAGTGGACATACAATATTTGTGCTTTACACCGTCGATATCATGCTTTAGTAGCACAAAAATACGATTTTATCGTTTAAAAAAATTGATCTATTCCCTACTGTCGTTTTTACTAAGAAAATGTTTTATCCGATTCTGCGAGTTTTGTTACAGACAATCAGACACCATTTTTCCAACGTAGTCAAACATTTAAAAGCAAACAGTTCCTCAAGTTTCTTTTGTGTCCCAAACAAACAACCTCGTCGTTTAGTAGTCACTAAGATGTATTCCAATATTTGTTATTCAATTAGTTTGTCTACGAAAGCCGGGACCACCCTACACTTAATACTTTTCTACTCGTTTTAAAAATAAATCAAAAGGCATTGTCAAATTGGTAGAAACAAATTGATTGAGTTTAACGATATATGTGTTAATAAATGCAATAACAGTTTCTTAAAGTGAGTTCATTTAGGTTGTACAAACAGTTTCTAAGATAATTGACGAATGACTATGACAACGAATAAAGCAATTTGAATTTGCTTATGGACCTATAAGGACAGGCCTTATGCATAAGATTGACCGTGTCTATAGTTTATCCATTGCGACCGACCAACAACAGTCCGCAGCACAATAATGAAAACGTGTCTGAAAAAACTTTTTTACTAACGAAACATGGTTTTACCACGGTAGAATAAATAAATGGTAGATCCCTACCCCATATTTCCAAATTCGCCGACACCGTCGAATTCCGAGCGAAACCAGTTCTAACCGGTGGCTAGCGCGAGCATTAATCTGGGACTTTTTGCTTAATGAGGGGCATTTGGCAAATTATTCTGTTTAAGGAAATGGAGGGAACTAACTGCTTAAACGATATGCATGCAATTTTGCTAAAAATTTTAACAAATATTTCCGAAAAGTGCAAAAATTTAATAATTACCCCTAAAACTAATTCTTTAAAAGCGTACACTACTGACTACCGGGATTTCGATAAGCCCGAGGCCGTATGTGGGGGGACATTTATTTAAAAAATGTTCAAATCAGCATTCATGTCATGTTTGTGAGGAGTATGTTAGACGGTAAAGGAACAATTTTTTTTTCGTAGAAAGGCGTATTGAAGTATAGAAGAGAAACATTATGGCGGATTAACTATGACCTCAACATCTTTTGTGCACTTTTTAATTTTAATGAAAGATATACAGCGTCTTCCATTAATAATTATTGTTGGTATTAAATTTATGGAAAATTATCACAAGAGAAACTTTACATTCCTTTCGTCTAGCGGAAAACATAAATTTTTTAAGTTAAAATAGTCATTTGTAAACAATTTTGATCGTACTAGCCTTTACCTGATGAAAATCCATTTTAAAAAACTTTTGAAATGAAATACGTATGTGTTGTAATTTTCACTATACAGGGTGTCCGGAAAATACGTGTACAACGTTTGACGATAGACTCCTGACGTCAAAATAGGTCGATCTAAGCCGACTTAGTTATATCCAAAATTGTTTGTTTGAAGGTTTGGGACAATGATGTATCGTGAATGATAGATGAGTTTTGGACTTCCATTGTCATTATTTATTATTATCACGATATCAGTAATGATAAATTGTCTCGTTTAGCCAGTAAAGGGCGTCAAAAATTTGTAAAAATATTGGTTTTTCCTAAATTAAGTAAAAACCTGCTAATCGATTTTAATGATTTTTAGTATGTAGACTAATAATATAAAATGACGTTTTCTAGTAGTATAGTCACCGGCTGTAAATAAGTGGAAGTGTTATAAAAGTGATATAATACGCCAACATTTCTCCTGATTTTTTATATCAACGGCGTTAATTATATTTTTGTCGAGTGACTGGATGTATTTGGAAGCTATTTTACCTCTTCAATATTTTTCGTTGGATGAGCTGTTTTATTAACAGTAATAATAAAACAAAGTACAACAAAGTTGGAAGTATGTATTAAAAATATTGTAAGAAACTAAGTAAACCGAAAACATTACTTAAGCAAATGTGTAAAATGATATGGGACCCTATTTAATGTCTCGGAGTTATTAAAATGGTTGCCTGCATTTAAAATCCGCGTCAATAAATCATGGAGTGAATTTACCGGAAATTGTGAACGTCTGTTTTTATAGCGCCCCACAAAAAGAAGTTATACATATTTAACTCCAGAGAACGTGGTGGCCATTTTACTAGTGCATCATTGCCCCTTTCAATCCACTGGTTGGGATATTGATGGTGTAAGTATTGCCGAACGGCAACGGAAAAATGGGGCGGGGCACCGTCATGCATATACCACATTTCCCTCCGAAGTAAAAGGGGCAAATTTTCCAGAAGAATTGGTAATGTGTCTTGCAAAAAATTTAAATAAATATTTCCATCTAACCTGTCTGGAATAACAATAGGACCAATAAGGTAGCGATCAATAATACCTGCCCAAATATTTAATTTAAATTGATACTGATGATGTGCAACTTTAATGGCATTTGAATTTTCATCGGAATAAATATGTTCGTTGTGCAGATTGGTTACTCTAGATCTTGTGAAGCACGCCTTGTCAGTAAACAATATTTTTCTACAAAAATTTTGATCACGTATTCTTTTGTTTCTAATAAATTGACAAAATGTAAGCCGCATGGGGGGATCAGTCGGTAAAAGTTCCTGGACTTTTTTCACGTGATATGGATGTAACAACTGTCCTTTTAAAACCTCATTGACAATCGTTTTAGGAACATGTAACTCAAGTTCTAAGCGACGGGTACTGGTACTTGGCTCTTCTTTAACTCTTTCCAGAATGTTCTCTTCTGTTTCCACAGTTCGAGTTGTTCGCATACGACCCCTGCCTTCAAACTTTTTCTGAAAGCCTGTTTCCCGAAGATGACGCTCGATATTGGCAAATGGTTGGTGGTTTGGTATTCGACGGTTTGGAAATCTCTCCGTGTAAACCCTAACACTCTAACGCCCATTTCCTTGACAAAACCCGTATACCAGGAGCATGTCAACCTTCTCAGAGTTCGTATAATTTTCCATGTTTAATGGTAAAATGAACTTGTAATTCAAGAATGTTGATCGCATACTTTAGTCAATTTCATAGACTGGTGACAATTTGTCAATAATTGTCAAAATTAAATGCCATAGCAACAAGGTCACTAAAAAAATTATTGTTACAGGTAATTTGATTTTAATTTTATTACTAATGTTAATAATTGATGTATGCAGGTAATTGTAAATATTTTTTTTTCTGGCAAAACAGCTCATTCAACGAAAAATATTAAACAGGTAAAATAGCTTCGAAATACATCCAGTCACTCGACAAAAATATCTGGGTTGTCATAACGCCGTCGATATAAAAAATCAGGAGAAATGTTGACGTATTATATCACTTTTATAACACTTCCACTTATTTACAGCCGGTGACTATACTACTAGAAAACGTCATTATATAGTATTAGTCTACATACTAAAAATCATTCAAATCGATTGGCAGGTTTTCACGTAATTTAGGAAAAACCAATATTTTGACAAATTTTTGACGCCCTTTACCGGCTAAACGAGACAATTTTGGATATAACTAAGTCGGCTTAGATCGACCTATTTTGACGTCAGGAGCCTGTCATCAAACGTTGTACACGTATTTTCCGGACACCCTGTATATTGTCAACGGATGAAGAAACATCTGAGGAAGCCCCTGTGATGGCGAAACATATGATATGTTGACAATATATAGTGAAAATTACAACACATACGTGTTTCATTTGAAAAGTTTTTTATTTGTAAATAACTCGAAAACAAATAAAGATATCGAATCACGGTTTTCGTCAAAATATAGCTATTTTTATGTTTTTTAAGCTGAGTTATGAAATTATGTATCATACCGTTTAGTTTTATTAAGAAAATTTGAAAAACTAAATCGTATTTAAACAGCGCCACCTAGAAGACGCGGTATGTAGTAGCGACCACGACCAGAGTGAGGTTTCTAATAAGTGTAAAAGTGTCTATAAAACGAGCTGAAGCTAATTAAATTTGGGTAAAGCATATGGAAGATACAGCATTTTAAAAAGTATTTTTTCCACAAGCTTCCCCTACCTATGTTCTCGAAGATACCTACAAAAAATGTCTTAGAAACTAGTTTCCGTAAAAATGAACGAGCTCTTTATTTCCGTCATTAAAACAGTACCTTAACATAGCGATTATGAACTGTGCCCCCTAGCGGCCATTTTGGAAACTTGAAAATATGTTCCAATTCCAATAATTTCTTTTGGTCCATTTAGTCAATAACATTTTTTCTCTGAAGCCGTGGCGTCCATAATATCGTACCTTGCCGACCTTAATGGGTCATATGGTTAAAATTTTAATCTTTTGGCTGGAACTGTTTGCATAGAAAAGATTTTCTCATCCTTGTACTAACTTTCCTGCTGCACATAAATATAGTTTCGTTTTAGATGCCGTAGCGCAGCTTACTGCAATTAATGCAAATCTTTCGACTTCAGTTCACATACTATGCAGCATGAGTCTTGAAACGATAAAGCCGACGCATCCATCGCCCTATGTTGCAGTGTGTATGGATGTAACAACTGTCCTTTTAAAACCTCATTGAGAATCGTTTTAGGAACATGGAACTTACGTTCTAAGCGACGGGTACTGGTACTTGGCTTTTCTTCAACTCTTTCCAGAATGTTCTCTTTTGTTTCCACAGTTCGAGTTGTTCGCATACGACCCCTGCCTTCAAACTTTTTCTGAAAGCTGGCCGTTTCCCGAAGATGACGCTCGATATTGGCAAATGGTTGGTGGTTTGGTATTCGACGGTTAGGAAATCTCTCCATGTAAACCCTAACACTCTGACGCCCATTTCCTTGACAATAGTGTTACGTCCAAAAATTTTTTTAAAAATAAAAACTTAAGAACTTGGCTACTTGTTCTACTTTTATTCGCCTTTTTACCTTTCAAGAGTAATAATTCCAAATATGTGTGTTGTCTGTCAGAATGGAAACACACGGCTTTACTTAAAAGTTACCTTTTATTAGTCCAAAAACTTATTAATATTCTCAACTGAGCGCTTTTGTTCTCCAATGGACAACTCAAGAAACTCTGCCGCCACTCCGGGCTCCGTCACCTTCATGCTATCTCAGGTCTTTTCCCGTGTCGGTACTTCCCAACCGCTAGTGGCATTCTCTAACATTTAACAGGACGGAGACGGCACTCGACCATCCTGACGGAAAGATCGTTCTCGATCGGCAACGGGCAAATTTGTGGCAACTTCCGAGAACTTACGTCAGATACGTAAATATAGATAACTTTAAGTGTGGGTCAAACACGCCACCTTACTTAACATAACATGTCTGCGTCTAAAACGCCATTAACAAGTCAGATACTTGAACGCGTCAAAAGCGTGTATTACCAAGTCAGATACTTGAACACGTCAACAACGCTTATTACCAAGTCAGATACTTGTATGCGTCAGATACGCACAGTAGCTAGGGGTGACGTCACCAAGAAGAACATAAAACATTAGCGTCAAAAACGTTGCTCATTTAAACCTTTTGGATGCATCAAATAAAAACATAAGCCTCAAAAACGCTGCTCATTTAAACCTTTTGTATGCACCAAATATGCTAAAAACAAATATCAAATACGCTATTAAAATGCCATTATCTCTGCATCAGATACGCTACCTACCATATACTATGCGTCAGATACGCTATTCATATACCTGTTGAAATCTGAACAGTTTGATGTGCTCGCTGCCTACAACAGCTTCATATGGACGTCGTGTTCGCGTTGAATGAATGCCCTCTTTTACTCTATATCTGTCGTTGGCCAGCACCTCAACGATTCGAAACGGTCCCCTATACTTCTCCAGCAACTTTTTGCTCTCCTTATTATTACTGGGAAAACTTGTAATCTTGCTCAAAACCAGATCCCCAACGCAGTATGTGATCGGCGGACCTCTCTTTTTATTAAATTGTTCATTTTGTTTTTCTCGATTTTCCTCGAGATTTCTAGCAGCAACAGCTCGTAAAGTAGTAATATCGACAGGGTCAATGTCCTCATCGGTGACATATTTATCTCCGTCTAATCGTAATTTATAACCAAACAACCATTCATCCGGGGTTGTTTCGGTAATTCGGTGTTTCGTACTACTTATACCATGTTAAATGTTCTTTACATTAACGTCCCATGAAGCGGTATCTAAAGTGGCACACATTGTTGCCAATGGGTCTAATATCGTTTTATTAGGTCTCTCTACATGTCCGTTTCCTCTAGCCATGCCAACTGCTGTGGTAAATACCCCTGATACCCTTGTCTTCTGTATATCTCATAAATTCTTTGGAAACAAAGGCCTTTCCTGCATCTGTTATTAGCCTTTTCGGGTTACCAAATGTTTTGAAAATATCTTCTAGTGCTTGTAAAGCGATTTGCTGGAAGTGTCAGGCACTGCCATTAAATAAACAAATTTCGTAAAAGCGTCGATAACGACTAATAAATATTTATTCCCAGATTGTGTTTCTACAAATGGTCCAAGATGATCAGCGTGAAGTGTATGGAAGGGTCTTGCATACTTTGGTATTGAGTGTAAATAGCCAGGTTTCTTACCACCATGATGTTTATGATACAAACACGGAATGCAAGCCTCAATATATTTCTTAACAAATCTACGCATTTTAGGAAACCAATATCTTTCTTTTATTCGCTCAATAGTTTTATCCAACGTAAAATGTCTTATATCATCGTGGTTTGGGAATGTACAATCTTCTTCCATAAGCCTTTAATTTATATACTTTGTTCCCTCTTAACCCCTTCGCTACCAGACCGATTTCGCTATCTACTATATTATACCAATCGCCCATCATTACGGGTTCTCCATCAGAATAATCCGATATGCTGGACAGGCTGTTATTATCATCTTCCTCATCCGTATCTGGTACGTATTCAGAGCCCGAGTCCTGGAATGGCTCACTATCGCTTGAACTACTCATTTTCGGGAGCAAAAGATTTAACCCCAATAAGAGCAACCACTAAACTGAACAAAAAATATCGCACAGCGACTGCCGACCGCTTATGAATTCCACAAGACCACAATAGCGAGCGTGACCTTGGGAGGACCAATCAGAAATTGACTCCTCCTATAAAATTTTGCTATACCAGGGCTAGAATACTATCAACGAAATTATACTGGCCCGTAAAATGAACAATAATGCAACTAACAAACATGTAGCCATAGTGGCAACATGGTATATTTGAGAACATACATTTGTAGCCACTATGGCTACATGGTAGCGAAGGGGTTAAGCCGAACTCTGTAAAAATCTTTTTTTGATCAGTATCATCGCCAGATAAAAGGATATCTTAAATCTTCTTTATATTTTTATCAGCTTGTTGAACTTAGCGTAAGTAATCCTCTTCCGCAATTAAAAATACTTCTTGTACCTCAAAGTGCCGTCTCCGCCCTGTTAAATGTTAGAGTTAGAGAATGCCCCTAGCGGTTGGGAAGTACCGACACAGGAAGAGACCTGAGATAGCATGAAGATGACGGTGCGCGGTGTGGCGGCAGAGTTTCTTGAGTTGTCCATTGGAGTTTTTGGACTAATAAAAGGTAATTTTTAAGTAAATCCTTGTTTCCATTCTGACAGACAACATAAGACTTCCCAACCGCTAGGGGCATTCTCTAACATTTAACTGGACGGATATGGCATGTGTGATTGACTCCACCACATACTTTAAGGGCGTTGTTTTGTCTTATATTATGAGGGGATTTTAATTGTTTTAAATAATCATGTTGGCAAAGAAAATTCAAGGTTTATCGTGGGATGGGGCTACATAATTCATAATGAGAAAATCATTACCGATGGTCCGACCTGCTTTGGCTAACCATAGACTATGATCAAATTAGAGTCAATAAAGATCATTTTGTTTGTTTTTCTCGGCAACGATAATCGTGCTCGCATCGAAACCCGAAACCGTTTAGCCTCGACTCTAGATGATAATTATCTTGAAATTTATTATTCCACAGTTCATCACTGGGCTGACCAAAAGTTGATGATATACTACCTACCATAAACATAGGCGCGCAAAATTATTTTTGCAGCAGATAGAATAAAATAATTTAAGAACCCGGAAAATTGCATAGTCATTTGTTTATCCCCATATTCCATAAAATAGTAACCATAATAAAACAAAGAACGGTCGGTGATAATTCATAACACAGGCCTGCATTTTTACACTTTATTGAATGTGACATTTTTTTTTTAACTGAACTGGTTAATTGGGTGTCCCTGATTTCAAATCGGTTTTTAGTTTTTTGGTATCACGTAAGATTTTTTGTCGGTATGATTTTATAACATTCTATTTACAAAATAAGTATAGAAAACCGAAATACTCCGTTTATTGTTTTTTTTTCGTATACTCGGCCATAGGAGCATCCCTCTTCCACATCCAACAGTAGTCCGCCATCGTATTTGTATCCCATCGTCCCTGATACCTCTTAATCGTTTCTTTTATGTCTCGGTGAAATAACTCATCCTGCTTGTTACTGACATCACCAAGGTTTGCAGGAAAATAGTCCAAATGTGCGTGTAAAAAGTAAATTTTTATGCTCATATTGGATCCTAATTCCTTAAACTTATCCAGCATATTCTCCACTATGTCCACATAATTTGGGTGTTTATTATTTTCCAGAAATTTATTCACAACATCCTTATAAGCTTTCTACGCATCTTTTTTGTGCTGTTCATGACCGCTTCAAACTCATCCGTTCTCGTTAGCATTCTTATTTGCGGATCAATCAAAATACCATCGTATACATAACCTTCTTTAATATTCGCTTCTCATAGACAGGGACATTTTTCAATCAAGAATTGAAAACATCGACCTTTAAAAAATTACTTCATCAACTAAACTTTCATGAAGAATATTCTTGTTGCTAGGTTAGTTATATTCCAATTTCTCGTTACCCAGTGTCGGTCTCTAGCTCTGCTATCTCACTCGTATAAAAGCATGGATATTTCGTAAATGCAGATTGCTGACCTAATAAAAGGCTTAAAATTTTTAGGTCGCCGCATAGTAGCCAGTTGTGATTTTTGTAGCCTATTGTCATGAGAAGTTCTTTAAGATTTTCGTTAGTTTCTTTTAATTGGGTTGAATGACCCACAGGAACAGAAGCAGCATTAACTAGGTAGCTACATTTTTACAATTGCGATACAAATAAAGCGTAGTTCCTGGGGCAAACTGGTGTTTATCGTTTAATCTAGATCCCAGTATTTGGCAGATATCTTTGGGAAGTCCTAAATCTCTGACTAGATCATTGAGTTCGTCTTGCAAAAACAGCTGAGGTACATTTTGACTTAAAGAAGAAGGTTGAAACGCATCACTTCCCGCAATAGTTAAGGGTTCGTCATCTTCATCATTATCACTAATACTGTGTAAAATTTTTGGTGCCACAGGTATATCAGCACTATAGGGCACTGATCCGATTGTCGACATTATGTTTGGATACACAATGGGTTTTAAAGTTCTGATATTACGACCTTTAATGCTGCAAAGGCAAAAATAACAATCGATACAACAAAGGATAGTGCTTTCCTTGTTCCTTTAATCCAGTGTCTTAGAGCTTACAAACAACATGTGGTGCCCAAGTTTTATTCTGATCTCCAAGTTTTACTTTAAAGTATGTAAAATATGCGTTTATAACAAAGTCAGTAATACTTCTCTTCTACTTTTTCACAATATAAAGTTACCGCAAATGTAACAAAAATTATCGGGGGTAATACCACGAGTGCTTAAAAATTACCGATAATTTTCATGAAAGCTTGTTATTTATAATTCCACGAGTTCGAAGAACGAGTGGAATTAGTATAACAAGCTTGAATGAAAATTATCTGGTTAATTTTTATGCACGAGCGGTATTTAGGGAGAATATTTCTAGAATGAAATATATATTATTTTTTCATTTATGCCATAATTATATCTTTGTCGTTATCTGTTGAGAGGGTTTGTTTTTCAAAAGCAATGAATTTCCCGAAGGGAACTCATAACAATAACGATCACGTTCGCAGTAAAAAGGTAAAAAAAAAACTGTCTCGTCAAATAGGTTCGATTGTTGTGTGTTGGATATACAACGTTGTCTAGGCAACGTTGTATATCCGCTGATTTTTTTTTATTTTTAACGTTTCTTATGGGAAAATTTATACATGAGTGAAATATTCAGGCTTATTTTTGCAACTTCGACGGACCATTTTTGCAACAAATTACTTTACCGAAACAAAAACTAAAGTTATCATTTAAGCTCTGATTTATATAAGTAGTATTCCTCAAAATGCAGGGATTGGTAGTCGCGTGTCGACTTTTTCCCCGTCTGGTTTATAAATAATTCCGAGTATAGGGATTCCCCCATTAGTATTTTACCTATTAATACTATAGTATTAGTAGTGCTTCCCAAATAAAAACAGAAATCCAGAAATTATTCATTTTATAAAATAAAAAAATATGACAATTCTATGGAAAAAAAAACCGTACGTGACACAAACAAACGACGATTGATTTGGTTATTAGTACGTCAAAACTGAGTTTAAAAAATAAAAATTGTCTAATCACAATTCCTTCGTAGCCCTGTGAATCGAAGCGAACAGACAAATAATAACAACATGGTTTGGTATAATGATATATGAAACGAAACTTTTGAAAGCTTGTGAAAACATTTTGGTTTATAAATGCTTTCACAGGCTTTCAATTTTAAGTCCCATGAACCACATATTATGATACAAGGGAGACCTTAACTGCAGGTTCTGATATTCTGAACGCGAGACCGCTCAACAAATAATATGGCACTCTTTGGATTAGACCACATCACATTTTCATAAAAGCAGAACGACTACCAATCCATGGAACAGAAATATTTCTTATTTTGGTACATTAAAATGGCTATTCATTTAAGTGATTATAAGTTAATCGGCCCAATGCTGCTAAGTTCTATCTGTGGAGCATTTGTTTCGTTCTTTTATCTACCCTTACTTAGTTCCCCCTTTTTTCAGTAAAGTGCCGTGCCATCGTTTTCTTAAATATTTTTGATTCCTTAATGGGTTGTTTAAATATTTTTTCTGCAGCCGTCTCGAAAATAAAATTTTCGGTATGATTTATTAAATCGAAAGTACCACTTAACACAAATGCCACCGAAAGTAGCTATTTTCGGGACGATTCTTCTCACTTTCGAAACGATTTCTTTACTTTCGGGACGATTTGGGTATCTATGTAGGCGGCTTTGACAATAACATGAACTTTGTATTTTATTATGACAGCGCTTGTCATGTAACATTGGTGTGTGTTTTCTCGCTTTTCAAATCCAAAAAATGGAAATCAGTAGTGAAAGTAAGGCTGAAATGATTCCACATGAGATTATTGAATCTTCTAAACCGGCTACTTATGAATTATTGCCGGTAAAGTCAAGAGAGAGGTATGAATTGGTCTACAATTTATTTCAAAAATGGAGCAATAATATAAATGTGCATACTATAAATCAACAAGTGATTCTTGCATATTTATTGGAAAAATCTAAAATCTTAAAGCAATCTTGCCTCTGGGGCAATTACTTGATGATTAAGTCCACAATTAATATTAAAAATAATCTAGATACAAGCCGCTATCCCAAAGTTATTGCTTTCGTTAATAGAAAATCTATTGGCTATAAACCAAAAAAATCAAGAGTATTGACTAAAGAAGAAATAAATCACTTGTTATCAGAAGCTGGAGATTATACCTACTTAATGACAAAGGTAATATAATTAAATCTAATTCCTCTTCTTCCTTGTGATTATTTTTTTTTTTATTTTAGGTTTCATTAATAATTGGTTTGGCAGGCGCTTGTCGTCGTGAAGAGCCTTGTAAAATGAATTTGGATGATATAGAAGATAAGGCAACCATGTTAGTGATTAAAATTCCTAATTCTAAAACGAATCTGGAAAGAACCTTTGTCGTCACTGGAGAATATAATATTTCTTTATACAGAAAATATTTGTCATTACGTCAAGCAAACACACCACATCGTAGATTATTTGTTTATTAAAAAAACGGAAAATGTACTATACAACCTATTGGTATTTACACTTTTGGAAAAATCGCCTGCACAATTGCTGAATTTCTTAAATTACCGAATCCCAAAGAATACACCGGGCACTGTTTAGGCAGGAGCTCAGCCACTTTACACGCTGAAAGTGGTGGTAGCATAGCCAACCTAAAGATGCACGGAGGATGGAAATCAACCAATTTAGCAGAGGGATACATAAAAAAATTATTTAAGAAACAAAATTCACATAGCTTCACAGATTGAAAAGGACCGTAACGAAATTAATATCTCGAAAACTAGTACAATTACTGATGCGTCTAATTCTAATTTCAACACTGCCACTTTTGTTAATATCCCTAATAATATTAATGTAAGTAATTGTCATAATTAATTGTGTCATTATTATTCATTAGTAATGTATTCATATGAGTGATTGTTATATGTAATTGTCTATATGAAGTTCATACGTTATTATCCATCGATATCCTTTTTAACATACAAAAGAGTTACAGAAAAAATATTGTACGTAACACGATCCAAAAGTGATTTTGCGGGACTGGCAGGATTCCAGGACTCGCCTACGGCTCGTCCTGAAAAGTTCCTGCTCTTCCCGTAAGATATCACGGAACTTGTTACCTAAGTTACTATTGTGTGAATCTTTTCCTTTTTCTGTAGGACCCCTTAACCCTCAATTGTTTAAAATCCCCTGAATTAAGCCATTTACTTTTTTTCTTGCATATTACCGCACGTCAATGACTAACTCAAGTAGAACCTCGTTTCGAAAAGAGTGATCGTTTACTAAACACAGGTTCTCAGGATTCAAATTTCAAAAATATGCTCGAGCGTTATTATTTTCGTAACCCGTAATTACGGACCACCGCGAAGTCAGCGGAATGTCTTCTTCTTTTCTCGATGTTCGGGCCTTGCGTGTGCCCTTTGTTGGTTTTTCGTTAAGTAAACGAAAAAACGTGGCGCCTCCTTGGAAATTACGAAAATGGGATGGTTGTGCGGAATAATTTATTAACTTTATAAGTTTTTTCAATTATTATAAGTACAACGTATGGGTAACTTATGGGAAAAAATAAAACGTTTGATATTTTTTCGAAATCATTATTTTCTCTTCATTAAAATCCAAAACATCGGAAAAATTTCAATTAATAATATTAACTAATCTGAACTAAACTAACCTACGAGATAAGTTCCGTAATGAAACGAAGAAAGAATTGTATTATTTTTAAAAATAATAGAGAAGTATTTAAATTCACTCCACAACTATTTCTTCAGGTGAGCAATCAAAATCGATAGCAAGTAAAAACACGAGAGGAATATTGCAATGGTTCATTTGAGCCGGTTGCTTTTCGGTTCTAATTATATACTTTATTTGATATGCAGGATTTTAATTGTGCCAATGTCAATATAAGTTTTAAATAATAATAATAATTTACCTTGGCTGAAACTTTGATTCTTTACCATTCTAAAAATACTTTTTATCTATACCTACAACTATTGCAAATAGTTATTTTTTAAAGCAACGTTTTTTTTAAGGTACCATTGTCAGACCAATCTCACCTAGGCTGGTGCACTGGTTGTACACCAGGGTGGTGAGATCTGTAATCACATGTGCAGCACTGGTCTAGTGGCCAAAGATACAGCAGTGGAGAACATCTTAGACCTTCCTCCACTTCATTTGGTCATTAACGGAGAGGCAAACATGGGACTATAAAGACTGCAGACGTCTACATTTATTATGCTTTTTGGGGGGAATAGAACTGGACATGCACACTTATGCGTTACCATAAGGGGACCTAAGTCAGAAATAAGATCAGACCTTATGAACCCTAGGTATCGCTATGACATACCATTCAAGACCGTAATCGATGAACCGGACGCGTGGAACAATAAAACATCAGATACTCCTGGAGATAATAATCTGGTACACAGAGATCTCAAAATCCAAAGAGGGTACCGGAGCAAGGATATTCGAAGTAAGACAGGAGAAAGATGCTTAGTTCTCCCTGGGTAAGTCTTTCATGGTGTTCAAACTGGAAGTCTACACCCTCCTACAGAGTGCGTATGAAATCACTTAGGACTTATTTTAATAAACGAATCCAGATATTCTCCGATAGTCAACCAACCCTTAGAGCGCTAACACGCAACAAGGTGACATCAGGCCTGATATGGAAATGGCAATAGGAACAACAAGCAGACCAGTCTCTGAAGACCTCCTAGCTGCAGCACTTTGGGCCACCAGACCCGTGCCCCCGGCATGCTATCCCTTACGGTACTGTTGAATTTTCCTCCTTTTGTCATAATGCATAATCCAAGATTGAATCCCCTCTTTACTGAGTTCCTTCAGAAGGCTGTCTATAAAAACGTTTTACAGCAGAGGAGAACGTCCCATGCGGGGATATCTCTACCAATGGCCACTGACTGCCCAAAAGAATGGTAAATACGGAATTGGTTAAGCATGTGATAAATCCATCTGCAGAAGGTATCTTTCAGTGTTCCTGGTTGCTCTTTTGATGGAGGTGAAGGAAGTGTTATCAAACACTCCCCCGATGTCTCCACTTTGTTTAATGGTTAATATGCCTGTCCTGGTCTTGATAGAATGGCCTTGGCAAAAGCTAACAAACTAAATCTACAATGGGTACCAGGACATGAAGGTATTACATGAAACTAAAAGGCTGGCGCACTTGCAAGGTTCGGAAACAACATTCATTGGTCCAGAACCGGAACTTGGAGTCCCAAGGTGTACTATACAAGATATCATAAAACGATGAACAAAGAATAAGCACAAAATCTACTGGAACAACAGACAGGGATTAAGCCATAGCAAACCTTTTATTGGGGACCCAGCCCCAAAATTAACGCGATACTAAAGCCACTGATAAAAACTAAATTACCGGGACCCGTCAAGTCCCTGTCATCACCTGTAGTAAAACTATTGTCAAGCCAACAACAACGAATAACGATTATTAATTGCCTTTAATAATGGTTCCAAGAGTGCATTGAAATAAATGTTCGACATTTGCAGGTTTACTCACTGAAAATTCTATAGCATATTAAATATTTGATTTGATAGAAAAATCTCTGAAACATTGGCATACAGAGATTTGCATTTAGTATTTGTCCGAGTTTTATATGTATGAGGTACCAACGAATACAGGTTAGTTTAGGCTGCCCCCACATATTAAATTTTTTTCGTTTTTCCAAATTAAAACAATACATATTACAACTTATTCCCTGTTGTTCCGGTTTGTGTTAAGCGTTAAGCCACTGGTGCATCATTCGTAGACCCCTTCTCTGTACAATAAATTGAAGAATTGCAGAATAACTTATAATTACTTAATTTGCAGCAATTAAAACGAAACCATAAATATCTATTTATTATACCTGGCAACGTAAAATACATCCGCCATTTTTATAGTTGCTATAAATTATGTATGTTGCTCTAGGGCCCACATTAATATGTGGGTATCGCATATGATCATACTAACTCATCCGTATTATAAAATATTATGTATAAGTTTTCAGTGACCGCCATATATTTAAGAACTTTAAATAGCTCTGGCGTTTTCGTTTTACCGTTTTGTTTTATGCTAATTTCCATAGGCGTGTACAAACATCTTTGGAGCCCCAATGAAACTATATACAGGGCCGACTTATAATTAATTATTAGAAATGCAGGATTTTTGCACGTCAGCTCGATAATTTGCGTTCCAAAAAATCCTGTCCCCCAATGACGCTATCGCATTTCTGACAAAAATAAGGTAAATGCAAATCTAGATTCAAGCAATGTTTGTGCTGCTGTTTTCCTGGACCTGGCAAAGGCCTTTGATACAGTAGATCATCGGAGGCTTCGCGCTATTCGTCTGGGTGTATTTGCGTGCGGAAAAGTAACACTTTGCGTACTCGTTAGGAAAATAACTATATTAACTGTGGTTTCCGAACTGGGGTGTTTCCAAAGACACTAAAGGCTGCTAAAGTGGGCCCGTTTTCAAAAAGGGGGGTGCTTACTTAATCGCTATAATTAGTTACAGGCCTGTGTCACTGCACTGCTTCCAACAGTATCAAAGGTATTTGAGAGATCAGTTTACACCATATTTATGAGCTTCATCCAGAGGCACACACTATTGAATTTATTGTTGACAATATAGATAAAAACCACAAGAATTAGGTTAGTTATCTAGGATGTTTCTAGATCTCTCTAAGGCCCTCGACACTATTAACCATGAGGTGATGATGCAGATGTTCGAGACATATGGCTTACTAGGTGCCTGTGCGGCACTAATAACTGTCACTACGCCGATGATACAACAATTTTGCTTTATATGCCCAGACTCTCTCACACTTCAATAATTACAAGAGGAGATTGGGCGCATAATTCGCGAGATAACACCAGTAATGTGCTCAGCTGTGTTAGGTAATTTTTGCAAAAGAGTCGTGTCCTGCCAGAGGATTCGCGATGGTCATTTGTTAGATATTGTGTTTCAAGGACTATTGTATGTAATCAATCGTATTACTTAGTGCATTGAAAATTTTAACTTATTAGGGTTTTGTTTTGTTTGATCACAACATCGGGAAACTCTTATTGGAATACCCACAAATTGTTTAGGGCTTAAATATTTACTGTTAACTGCAATTTTGTTAAATTTTTATTTGATAATCGTATATTATATAGTATAAGCTTTTAGTCCTCAGACATCGCATATGGCTTTTAAACAACCCAATTTAAAAAAATCGTATAAAACAATAACAATTAACCTATGGCTAGTAAAAAAAAATAAACGACCCTTTCAATTGACCATATGACTGTCTGCATTTTATAGTCGATTCACCGCGGTAGGTACCCGGCAGATTAATTTTTTATAACCATAAATTTTGTCCAATAAAAAAGACGAATTTGTAAATTGTTTAATTTTACTGATTTATGCGCTTCCAAAAGTAAATTCGGTTTCTGATTTATTGCAACCCAGTGCAGCCAGTTTTCGAATGTCGTTTTCAAGATATAAATCACGTGTATTTAATAATCTTATAAAAGTTTGCTCGGTTGGTGGTGGAGTCGCTAATCGAATTTACCAAAAGTCAATTTGGATAAATCCCCAGACAGACGTACGCTTAAGGTAAGTCACTGGCAAATTTAAATATTTCCATTTAACTGTGATGAGAACTAACCATAAGCGTCGAGAGTGATTTTTTGATTGCATGTCTTCTTTAAATGTAAAATATTTTAAATAAAATTTGTTTTCCGACTTGCAGAGGATCATATTAGAGAATGTAAAATTTACACATCAGAAATTAGATGAGCCCAGTGATGACCAAGAACTATTTTTAAATTTCGTTGTGAGAAAAAAGAGTTTAGTTGTTTTGAATGCATACATGTTGATTAGAATTAAGTATCCAACATTGACAACCTTGAAAGATACAAAATGTTTTTAATTAGTCAACTAGTGGTACTGATAGAAGAAGAAAAACAATTGAGTGGCCCAACGCAACAGCGGATCAGTCCATTTATCGGGGAAACTGACAGGTACGCGGTTTTACAAAGTAAAATATTTCTCTTTCGTACTGTGCAAGAACCGGACCTTTAACTTTAAAAATTACCGAAATATAGATATATTTGTGGTTGCCTGGCAAACTGAGCAGAAACAGGTTGATGACGCACTGGCTTAATTCCCTAGTGGTTACATTAATTTTTACTGCCATCTTGGAATCTGTCTCATTTGCCCAAAAAGGCCTTAAAATCGTGGAGCGTACGTAAAACCCCTTACTTCCCGGAGCCATCTTGGAAACTTTCTCGACTTTTCTTTAATTGCAATTGAGCCATTGGTTTCCACAGTTAAATATGATTGTTGTTTTCTTGTCACTGTCAAATAGATAAAATCATAATATTTGTGTTGGAAACAACCAATTCCATCCTACATATTCACCATTAAGGGCCAAGTGTATAGGTATGAATTAACCTTAGAATTAAACCTAAGTTTTACCTCTGAGCTAATCCGTGAGTTAACCCAAAGTAAAATACATTGCCAGTAGTATAGGTTTGGGGCAAAATATGTTTTTATAGCTAGCTGCTAACTTCAGTTTGACGTAAGTTACAGTCTGTTCAGAGATATAAGAAAGTGACTAACTGATCCCTATTAGGAAAGACTCGAGCCAGCTGTAAAATTGAAATATGGCCGAACAGGTCCGTATTTTGCTTAGAATTTAATCATGGTTTGTAATAAAAATAAGATAAGATGTTAAATAATATTTTATTTATGTTTAAATGTGAAATTACAAGTTATTTTATTATTAAAAATTATATTTATGATTACAAAAATATACAAATTATTCGATACTTATAATAATTATTCACTTAATATATCAATAACACTATCGCTATAATCATCTCTTCTGATTATTATTTGTTCTATATTGTTTATATGGATATAGGATTTTTCCACTTTTTCAACATGTGTAACAGAACTTGCCTAACTTTGTGAATGGTTGTTAAAAATTTCAGTTTCTATAAGCTCAAGTACACTGGAGTTAATAGTAAAGCAAATATTGTTACGACGAATGGCATTTCAGTTGCCTTAAAACTATATGCCCTAGATTTTTTGCATAATTATCACAGAAGTATTCCTTTTGTAGTTTTAAACTTTTCAAAACCTCAATTAATTGCCTTTTGGTGTAATCTTCCTGAAAATAAATGTCATTATCATACATGTAGTTTTGTATTGTTGCTTTTGTGTCATTTGAGAAGGGAGTCTTGGTCAACTGCCTACTATGGTAGCTTGCATTGTCGCTTACAATAACGCTATTCGAAGGTATATTTGGAATTAGCTTGTTTTTAAACCAATCTTCAAATAAATCAGCAGTGGTGTCGTCATGGTAATCCAGAGAAGAATCTTTAATGTTTTTTGCAAACAGAGAAAGTCCATTTGGAATCCATCCATCTTTAGATCCAGCATGCAAAATCGTAATTCGTTTACCTCTTTTTGATGGCGCGCTTGTTTTACACTTGCCGCTTGAGTCAACCCAACCCTTTTCCGGGGTATCATGTGTGTCGAACCAGGTAATCGGCCTTTGCTGATCTCTGTAAATCCTAATTTTTTGTAGATATTCGGATCGCCATTCCCGAATTCTACTAGATTCTATTAAAACTTATCTTTTGTTAATTTTTTTAAATCTAAAACCCATGTGTTGGATACACTTCCATAACGTTGTTATGCCACATTTAACGCCGGTTTCATCTCTTTCAAGCCTCTTAATTAGTTTATCTAATGTAGGCACGCTTTTTTCCTCATTGTAATTTTACGCCGTATTATATCTTGATAACTTCCATCTACCTTCAAGAAAATGTCAGTATCGGTTCTATTTTTCCTCGCTAAAATGGGATTATTCACTATTTTCCATACAGTTGATGTTGGAGTTTTTGTTAATGTGGCCGTTTCTTCTAACGTTACTAGCTTGCTGACCGCACGTTCATTGAGAGTTGAATAAACATTGTTTATAACTTCCCTAGTTTCCACAGAAAATTGTTTTCTGCTTTTCGACGGGGTTGTCTCCTGAGATACATATTTTCAATGACTCACACACGATTAAACAAACGCTTTATTATTACACACGAAGTAAGAATAATTACTAAGCTTAAAACTAACTAGAGTGGCTATATATACAGTCTTTAGAACATAATTTCTTTTATGAGATTAACCCTTTCATTTTGAATCAGGTAAAAATCGGTTTAAAATCGCCAATTATCATTATTACTTTAATAATGAAATTACGTCTTCCGAATTTGCAGTTTACTTTAAGACATTTTTAAGTACGGACCATAATTTACCGGCATTTATTCATTCATTCATTGTTTGTTTATGGCCACCCTTCCTTCAAAGGCAAAGTGTAACTTTCTTATATCTCTGGACAGGCTTTATCAAATTTTATTTCTAAGGTGTAAATTATTGTAACCTTACTAAATTGAACTATTAATTCGAATGAAGCCTTCGACAGTCTAAGGCTCAATTGTATAGGTTATAATTGATATGGAGATTTACCCTCAAATTAAACCTAAAGTTAATTATTAAACGTTTTTGTTGCAATTGTATAGGATGGGGTTAACTCATAAAACTGCTGACTTCAGAGGGATGGGAATATCAAAATTGCTTTCTGTTTTCACATTTCGTTTGTCATGTCCGTGTCATGTTTAGGCGAATTTTCCACCACACCTTTTATTTTTATTTTATAGAGCAAAATAAAAATTGATAACACTAGGTAACGAGTGATTATTAATTATTTTGCTTAAGGGCGGCTGTGACCCAGTAGACATAGTGTAGCAGTAGCGCGTAGATTAAATCATAGGGCGAATTTGCAAGAAAGCAGCGTTGTCACGTTGAAAACCTAAAATAATGTTTTTTGACGGTATGTAATATAAAATCCTGAGCTATCTGACTTTGAAAGCCTACTTTATATGGCCGCCTCCTACTTCTAGACACCTTCTGATGTTTCTTCTTACCCTCAGAGACACATTAACCAATACGTTTGGAGAATTATTAATTTCGGCAATTTTTTCTGAAATCCTTTGTTTAAGATCATTTATATCCTCAATTGGTGTTCGATAAATGGAGTTTTTTATAAAAGGCCACAAGAAGAAATCGCAGGGTGTTAAATCGCAGGAACGAGGTGGCCATATTTGTTGCGTATTTCGGCTTATAACTCTGTTTTCAAAAAACTCACTTAAAAAATTTAAATTTTCTCTGGTTACATGAGGTGTAGCGCCATCTTGTTGGAAGTAACCTTCCCGCAATTCATCATCGTGAAGCTCATTAATAAATGTTGTCAGAATTTCGATCCGATATCTCTCAGCTGTAAATTGTGCCATCAAAGTAAATTGGGCCTACTATTCTTCTAGAACTAATTGCTGCCCACACACCAACTTTTTGAGGATGAAGAGGTCTTTCTACAAAAACATGCGGATTTTGCGTATTCCACATTCGCATATTTTGTGAATTAACATAGCCTGATAAATAAAAATAAGCCTCATCGGTAAAAAATGTTTTTTCAAAAGCACCACTATTTTCTTCTTGAAAATTGTTTAAAAACCATTCACAAAAATTAAGTCTTTGGGGAACGTCATTGGGAAGGAGTTCATGAATAGCCGTAACACGATAAGGGTATAGATGCAGATCCTTTTTCAAAAGTGTTTGACATGTACTGTAGCATAAATCCGTTTGCTGAATTTGTTGAGATAAATGCCTAATAGAAGTTGAAGGATTATTTTCCATAATTTGTCGCGCTTCTGCAATAACCTCATTCGATCGTTTCGTTGGTCTTCCAGCCCCTTTTTTATGTTGAACAGAACCAGTCTGACGAAATTTATCAATTAGGTATTGTGACCCAGTACGAAAATTATGAAAGGTCACCGCAACATCAGGAAACTCGGTTCGAAATTCATCAAAGCAGTCATGCATAGAGTAATTCCACACACCGCCTATTTTGTTTCCATTTCTAAAAAAACTTTCAACAATAAAAATTTTTTGTGCTTCACTAAACATTTTTACTGTAGAACTTTCAATCCGGCAACAAAGCTTCACCAAAACTTGATACGCTGAAAAATAAAAAAAAAATAAAAAATTAAATCATATCCTGCAAATAGCACTTTATAATAGTCAAAAGACGACTCCCTGGAGAAATATTAGTCAAAGCAATAGTAACCTACCTTCAAATAACTGCAAAAATTACAAAATTTCTCCAATTTTTAAACTTTACAAATACACAAATTCAAATAAGACGTAAATGTCATAAAACAATCATGTCATCTTATCTACGCAGTACGGCCATGATGCTTTTAAAATGCATGGCCTCCCTTGAGCAAAATAATTAAAAATCACTCGTCATATCCCTACATGTTTCGACTGTGTATATAGTAATCTTCAGGGGTTAGTAACATAGATCCAATTGAACAGTGATTTGTGGTTCAAGATTGACAGACATAATCTGAGTGAAGCAGGCTCGAGTTAGTGATGGAAGTGGAGGAAGTTTTCTTATCTTTTTTTTCCGTTATGATTATGGTATTGAAATATGTAAAATAGATGCTGTGATATGATCTACTCAACTCCACTGAAAGCATGGACTACTTCTTCAAACAGAGTTTTGTCTGTGGATGCTTAGGACATAAGAATAAATTTCTGACGACACAGCGAATAACCTGTCCTCCAGAAAATAAATTGTGATTTTTATCAACTAATTCGGCCTTATTACCTTTATTGTCAAGCAATTGTGCCAGACTTTATCGAAAGTTTTATAAACATAGAAAAAGACCGCCCCCGTTAAAAAGCGGCCATTAAACCCTTTCAGGAAATTAGCCGCTAATCTATTCGTCTGGCGTACCGTGCAATGAGCAGCTCTAAAGTCGAACTGCTCTGGTGGTAAAACGTCGTTGTCGTACACAAAATCGTTAGTTCGATAAAGTATAGGTTTTTCAATTACTTTACCTAGATATGTGTATGTGATATTTTAAAGAAAGGATGTAAGTTTCGAAATTAATTGATTTCAAAAGTATGGTTATATTAGTACTTATGGTGGCATGAACTTTGTTTAGTTTTTAAACTATTTACTTAAGG
Source organism: Polydrusus tereticollis (assembly GCA_963920685.1). NCBI lineage: Eukaryota > Metazoa > Arthropoda > Insecta > Coleoptera > Curculionidae > Polydrusus > Polydrusus tereticollis. Next base: position 124,015,679 of record OY987329.1, read on the forward strand.
GTATGATTCTGTGGTTCGTGTATTTTAAGACTCGAGAATGCGGTGAAAACTGTGGATCTGCAAAATATATATAAATAACAACATAACTAGCTAACTAACCCAATTTAGCCTTGGAAGAAGAGCTAGCATACAGGGTGTTTTAGAAGCACCTAATTCCTTATGATTTTCTAAGAGAAAAAGTTCATATGAACATGTGTCCGAAGTTGCCCAGTTTTTGATATACAGGGTGTTAAAGTTTTTTAGGAAAAAATCGGTTTTTTATAATTTCTTTAATAATCCTATTTCCGATTTTATTGAAATTTGGTGCTTTTATTCATAATGATAAGCGGCTTAATTAGCCTAATTAAATTAAATTTATTAAGTCCAGTGGCGTCCTGGAGAGCACCTTAACGAATATTATTTATAAAAAATGTACGCCACTAACTTTTTTTTTAATTTTGATACTTTTCCAGGTTTACCAACTAATAATAAAACTTTTTTGTTTCCTGAATTGTTTTCGTATCTTGCTTCGTTTTGGAGAGGAAAAATAAAAACCACTTTATTGAACATACAAAAGATATCTATATGTATTTCAAAGTTAATTAAAACATTTAAATTGAAAATAAAATTATTTTTTTAAACAATGATGCAAAAAAAATGCAACAGTTAATCAAAGCAAATGTTGAAAATGGTCACTTTCTGACGAAAAGCACGATAGTAATCGTCTCACCATTGATTCCCTTACACGTTCAACAATGCCTGCATTATTTTATTACGTATCAAATTGAAACTTTCAATAATTTTAATTCTTAAGTCGTTTTCACCTAATACAGTCTTGTATACAAGAGACTTTAGGTGACCCCATAAATAATAGTCTGAAGGATTCAAGTCGGGATTGCGAGCTGACTAATCTTGGGGAGCTGCGGGTCTAATCCAGCAATTGGGAAAAGCTGGGACGTCGTCGTGCATGAACGTATGCGTATAGTTGATAAAGATGCAAAACCCTTCAAAGAGTTGATGCACTTATTTGAAGTTTGCACTATTGAAATGCATCTGGGCCATTTCAGCGTTAGTAAAGTTATTCATTTTTGACCTGTTGTTGAAAAAACAGGTGAATTAGACATTAAAACTTTCCTTCACCTGATATTTTAATTAACTTTGAAATACATACACTATGGGACAAAAGGAAAGCAACACTTTCGAAAAATTAAAGAAATCTCAATATTGTAATATTAAATGCATGATATCGTATTTAAATACATCGTGTCTTAAATATCAAAGTATAGGCTGCTATTATCGGCGGCAACAGCTTTTTCCAACAATCAAATTAACTGATATTGACGTAAACTTTGAAATACAGTATTGTAATGCGTCAAAAGTAAAGCAAAATTTTAATATTTTCCTAAAAAAGAAAGGTTTTAGTGAAAGTAAAGGTTAAAATATTTTTGCATAGTTTATTTTATGTTTAATTAATATTTCTGTGCTGGATTAATCATGCCAAGAGTTTTCTTTTTCGAAAGAATTAAAGCAGAGAGTAATAAATGCACATTTGGAAGGTACAACACAAGCCACAATTTCAAGACGGTTTGTTTTACCAAGATACAGCGTGTCCAAAATAATTTCAAGTTACATTCAAAGGAGGCATTTAGAGAATCTACCGAAATCGGGAAGGCCGAGAAAAACAACAATTTGAACAGACAGACGCATTAAAAGAATTTCTAAAAACGATCCTTGGATGTCTGCACCTAGAATGAACCTGAAATTCCCGAAATTATGGTTAGTCCACGGACAGTTCAAAGAAGGTTGGTAGATGCAAAGTTATTTAGTAGACACCCGGCTAAAAAGCCCCTTATTTCGGCAAGAAATAGAGTGGCTAGGCTTGAATTTGCACGTCGACATTTACATTGGACAGTAGACGAGTGGAAAATGTTTTATTTAGCGATGAAAACGCGTTATAAGTTTTCAATTCTGATGGAATGAAGCGTGTAAGACGGCCAATCAAAACAAGGTTTAATCCCAAATACGTTACACCCACAGTTAAACATGGCAAAGGCAGTGTTTTTTTTTCTATGGGGTTGTTTATCATGAAATGGGGTGGGTCCTTTAAACTTCATTAGTGACACTATGGATTGATTTGTCTATAGAGATATAATGCAAAATGTAATGTTGCCTTATGTAGAGTGGGAAATGCCGTTGCGTTTTATTTTCCAACAGGATAACAATCAATAACACTCTTCACAAATCGTTCAAGAGTGGTTTCAAGAAAATAACGTTCGGGTCTTGCAGAGGCCGGCACAATCCCCAGACCTTAACCCCATTGAAAATCTATGGGAAGAAGTTGAACGTGGAATTCGTAATTAAATTGTTTCCAAATAAACAATCATTGGCAAATAAAATCAATGAAGTTTGGACAAATCTTCCCGAAAATACTGTTCAAAAATTGATTGCCTCAATGCCGCGATGTTGTCGGCAAGTAATAAAAAATAATGGACATTCTATTAACTATTAACATAATACTTCCAGCTACTGTAATTATTAAATGTGTTTAATGCTTCTTTATCGTAATATGTAAAATAAAACACTGTTGACACAATTTGTTGCTTTACTTTTGTCGCACTTCATTTCGTCGATTTTTATAATTACAAATATTTCTCTACTTTCATTTTGTTTAAAGTATACCAAAATATTGTAAAATATTACTAATATTAAGGGAATAATATTTCATTAAAATTAGCTGGGGATCACAATCATATAATTAATTTTTTAAATTCAAAGAAATAAAAGCACTTTGTTGCTCTACTTTTGTCGCACTTCATTTCGTCGATTTTTATAATTACAAATATTTCTCTACTTTCATTTTGTTTAAAGTATACCAAAATATTGTAAAATATTACTAATATTGTGGGGATAATATTTCATTAAAATTAGCTGGGGATCACAATCATATAATTAATTTTTTAAATTCAAAGAAATAAAAGCACTTTGTTGCTCTACTTTTGTCCAATAGCGTAGGTATTGTCTTTGTACATGCAATAAAATGGTTTTCATTTTCTCCCTCGAAAACGAAGCAAAATACGAAAACAATTCAGGTAACAAAAAAATTGTACCGGGTGTCCCTCTAAGAATGGCTGTCGGCCGTATCTCAGAAAGCGTTAGTCGTATGGCTTGCGGAAAAAAAATATATTAGGTGAAGTGGTCATGAGAAATTGCTGGAAATTATTTTCAAGTTTCTCAAACTTTTCAAATAAAGTGAAGGTGAAGGTTGAACATTCTTTGTAATAAATGCTGATAACTCCGGTCTGGCTTAACATAATTTAGTAAACTAAGTTTTGTTGAAAAGGGCTTTCTCACTCTATATATCATCTTATGAACTACGGCAATATGTGTTTTATACTAGGCGCTAGGGGGCGCTGTCTTACAACTTCACAAACATTGCGCGTTTTTTCCATAATTGTAAATATAATAGTATATTCAATTATATCTGATTACAAGGATGATTAAAAGTCTAAGAAGTCAGCGAAAACCGCAAGTTAATATCTATTTTTAATCCGGAGATATCAACAACAATAATCATAATTACGGAACATTATGATTTTATTTCCAAGTTGCCATTATAAAGGTTTTTTTAAGAGCCAAATAGGCCTTGGAAAAACAAAATATGAATTGAAACTGTGCACGCGTGTCACCTTTCATTATTACGTCAAAATTTTTGTCGTGCCAACAGTGTTGTGTCGTATTTGATTTTCAAAATGCGTTTTATTTTCTCCCTCAAAAACGAAGCAAAATAGGAAAACAAATCAGGTAACAAAAAGTTGTACTATTAGTTCGTAAATCCGAGAAAAAATATCAAAATTAGAAAAAACTCAGTGGCGAATATTTTTTTGTCAATAATATTCGTTAAGGTGCTCCCGGGACGCCACTGGACTTAATAAATTTAATCTACTGAGGGCTAAGTAATCCCCTTATTATTATGAATATTGGTACAAAAGTTCAATAAAATAGGGAAAAGGATATTAAAAAAAAATATAAAAACCGATTTTTTTAAAAAAGCTTTAGGACCCTGTATATGAAAACAGCGCAACTCCGGACATAAGTTCATATGAACTTTTCCTCTCAGAATATCATGAGGAATCAGTCTTTAAGTTACGTATCGTACTTCTAAAACACCTGTATATCTCGTGATTTTTCTAGTTAGCTAAAATGAATGATAATCTCACTGATTTCAATTATAACTACCCAATTCTAATCAAGAAAACCTCGTATTAAAAAATCATCTCATAAAGATACATATCACCGAAAAAGACAAATGACTCTCTCAGGACAGATAGGGATATTGGTTTTCTTGACTCTCAAATATACGGAACTTACAACGGCTTGCAGTGGTCAATATATTAACTGAAACCAGTTTGCCCTATCTTTTTTTAAGAAAACGATTTAAAGCGTCCGACACCTTTTTTGTGATGTCATAAATAATGACACCTTAAAGGTGCCGTAGCACCCTGGTGTCACAATATTAAGCTTAAATTTTAAAATGAAATGTTTAATCTTTTATCTAATACGATTCTGAATTTTAATCCTTTGTTAGTGTAACATACAGCGTTATACAGGGTGTTCGGAAATGACGATGATAAATTTAAATTTAATAGGTATATAAAAAAATATAAAAAAAAAGTTCCTATTAAGTGCTGCAAGCCCTCAGATATGGTGTCATCAATAAGTTTTTATTTTTAAATTTATTATATTATACATCTAACCAAATCTAGGTTAAAATTATGTCAAATTCATATTATGACATGATATGCAAAACTGATGAATATTAAAATAATAAATACAAATTTATTTTTGTTGTTTACAAAATTAACAAGGTCTCTTCATATTGGGCTAATCCTTTCCTGTAACTGTTCTAAATTTTCAACTGGTATTATAAAAATATTGTTCTTCAAATGAGAAAAAATAAAGTATGTAATCCATAACAGTCACACAAGGTGATCTTGGTGGGAATTCAATGTTTGTTTGAAAACTGATTACTCTGCCATCGGAAGAATTGTGTATAAGTAGTTCATAGTTTCTGAGGATGTATGGGCGGTTGCATCGTTCCGTTAAAAATAGCCAAAATCCAGTTAATCGTCAAGTAGTTGCTCCTCAAATGGATTTTAAGTATTGTTCCTATACCGATGTGCTGTAATTGTGTTATGGAGAAAAATAGGACCAACAATTCTTCTTCGGGAAACAGCCAACCGGACACAATTTTTGAGGGAATGTGGACTCTACAAGAAAATGGGGATTTTCACAACTCCGCATTCGTATATTCTGAGAATTCACATAACCGGTAAGGTGCAACCAGGCTTCATCAGAAGAAAATGTCAGGGTCTAATAAACTATCAGTAAGAACCATCTGTAAGAACAAAAGAACTTCCTTCAATTCCTCTGTTGTTACAGATGGTCTTCCAGCTCCTTTTCATAGAGTACCTATTTATCGGTTTGATAAATTATAAACTTATAAAAACAAATATGGACCTTTCCTATGAGATGAAGATGAGTACCAATTTTGTTTTTCTCTTTAAGTCGGTTGATAAAAGATGTTTGCCGAGTTCAGTAATAAAATATTGATACCAGCATTTCACTTTTTTTTTAATTAAAATACACCCATTACCTTCTACAGTGGCGTGGAAACAAAAGGGTGGTGGCATTTTTTTTGCCGAGTGTATTGTCGCTCTTCAACGCTTATTATAAAACTTGTATAACAAAAGAAAGGATTTACAGATTTAGATGGCTTATTATTTTATTATTGATTTGTTGGAATTTATTAATAAAATTATTACTCAAACACAGTTTCTTAATATTAATTTTTTCTTATTACGAAAACGATCTATATACGATTATATATCCAAAGGAGCTTTTTTACGTAATAAAGTTCTAGGAACTACAATTTAATTTAAAAACAGCATGATAGCACTAATGTATAAAGGAAGCTCATCTCTGTATTAAAACTATAATAAAATTCATTTATAAATTCCAATAATGTAAACAAATGCCTGTCAAGAGCTGTCGCTCAACTAATTTACTAGTGCAACAATTGATTCTGTAATTCAAGATTTTATTGACAGGCTGGAAATTAAATTTTGGGACGGTTATAGGTACGGTTTCTGGGTCGTGTTGGAACAAACCTGGTATTTAGATCGTTGGAATCTATAAATGAATTTTGGCATAGATCCTATTAAACCGAAAAAAAAATACTTTGATGATACCATCTTCATAGACCTGCATGGAAGCATTTGATGATTGATGATGAGAATCTTAACTTAAAATATGTCATCTTCATTTCAGGATATCCTGTATAATATACAAGATACTAGAAATACATACAACGCTCACTTGATAATTGAAAGAGTTCTTTTATCTGTGTACAGGGTGTCCAGTTTTCGATGGTCTTACGGGGTATCTTCGTTATTAGTAAAGATCAGAATTTTTCTAGTCCTCCTTGTTTTTGATATACGGGATGCTTTTGAAAATTTTATATTTTGGGACACCCCCCCCATATTTGGTTTAACCTGTAGCATATTAAAGAGATAACAAATGTTCCTTTTGTAGATTTTTACGTAAAATCCAGTGATCCATATTTTTTCTACGCTGAATAGTTTCCGAGAAAAAAAAACAAACTTGCTTTTTTTTTTAAATGGGTCACGCTATATATTTTTAATAATATAATTTGGTTTATAACAAGCTTCTCGGAAATATATAATACCTTATTTTTATTTTTAATATTAAGCACGAAATTTACGTTTCATTAAAAAAATATATATTTTTTGTTAGTAGGCCATGACGGGTATTTAAAAAAAAAGAACACAGTCATTTATGGCAGAAAATGTAAACTTTTAAAATAATGAAAAATACGACATGCTCGTTTGTTATGTCCATTGTAATAAAAATGCAGATGAAGCATTAGAAGTGTATTTCAATAGGTAAATATACGCCTTTTTGTAGTATCTCTATGAAGATTTATTAAATTTCTTAAGTTACTTGCAGATATCCCGAAAGACGATATCCTGATAAAATAATTTTTCTAAGGATGAAATCGAATTAAATTTAACACGGTTAATTTTCTAAACATCAGCCTAAAATCTACAAACAAAGAAAACCGCGCGACTGATGAAATAAATGTTTTAGCTTCAATTAAAACAAATCCAACTAGTTCTTGCAGAACGGTTGAAGGTTCTGTCGGAGTAGTTAAATCGAGAGTTCAAACAATCCTAAAAAACCCAATTTTAAGCCATATAAATTCCACCTAGTACAAAACTTACATCCTGGTGATGCACAGCGCCGTATAGGGTTCTGTAATTGGTAATTACAAAATATCAACCGGGAAAATAATTTTGAAAGAACCGTTATATGGTCCGATGAGACTCATTTTACCAGTGCTAGTATATTTAATCGGCACAATACAAGGTTTTGGTCTCAGAAAAATCAGCATGTAATATTTCCACTCGAACGGCAAGGCAACGTTTTATGTTTTATACTAGGAAGCAAAATAATTTAAATTATATTTGAAGGCAGCCTTAATGCAAATAAATATTTGAAAATTCTATAAAACGTTGTGCCGGAAATAAAAGAGGACGTGCCTTTAGCGGGTCTTAATAACTTGCATCTGCAACTACAATGCACTAATTGTCAGGGCTTACTTAAACAATAATTTTTCAGGCCACTGGATTAGAACAAATTGACCTGTAAGATGACCACCAAGGTCACCCGACTAGTCGGTTTTGGATTTCTTCTTGTGAGGATATCTTGAAAATAAAATTTATTGTATTCAATACCAAACAATTGCAGATTTAAGAAATGCCAGTGAAAGAGAAGTTTTCAGCTTCCGTTTCTAATGTTTTACGCAGTAAAACACAATGCATTGTTATTATATTGACTGAATTTTAACTGCTAATTAGATTAAGGTGCCCAAAATATATTTCTTCTGCAGTAATTATCATACCAGAAATAGTTTTGTTAAATACCCGTCATGGCCTACTAACAAAAAATGTATATTTTTTTTTATTAAAACGTAAATTTCGTGCTTAATATTAAAAATAAAAATAACGTACTTTATATTTCTGAGAAGCTAGTTATAAACTAAATTATATTATTAAAAAATATATAGGGTAACCCATTTAAAAAAAAAAGCTAGTTTGTTTTTTTTTCTCGGAGACTATTAAACGTAGAGAAAATTCGAGTACGTCACTGGATTCTACGTAAAAAAACTACAACAAAAACAATATTTGTTTTCTCTTTGATAAGCTAAAGGGTGGTAACCTTAATATAGGGGGGTGTCCCAAAATGTAAAATTTTCAAAAACAAGAAGGACTAGAAAAATTCTGATTGGGGCATCTGTTGTTTCACAAAAAAGTGCTGCGAAAACCGTATTCTTCTATCTTTACTAATAACGGATATACCCCGTAAAACCATCGAAAATTGGACACCCTGTACACAACTAACAAACTATGTAGTCGATTCATTATCACTGCAAGAAAACAGAACATTAGAATGTAAGCTACGCAATCTTTGCTCGTTAAGGGCTGGTCGCTGAAATATTTTATTTTATCCTAAAACCTCGGGCATGCAAACCTGCAACGTACATTTTAATTGTTGCTTTCAATAATAGTACTATTATACGCCAATTTTATGTTATTTTAATAAACAGAACGACACAAGTATTGCGGTGGTTACAAAAATATTACATATTATAGCTTGTGTTGATTTTAGTTAATTAATTTTGTTTAGGCTAGGCAAACATCAATAATTAAAATGTAATTTGCCCCGTATTTGCTTTATTTTAATGGTTTCCAGTCATTTGTACTCCATTATAGAATCATTTTGCGGGTTTTGGATCAATGATCCGCGTGATTGTTTTTCTAATTACATACAAGCATATTTTTGACAATCAGATCTTTTAAAATTTCGTAAATTAAAACAACACTTCTGTCTTCCCCCACAAATGATATATATATATTTTTTTAAATAATATATTTAGAAATTTTCCCTACATGTTTCGACTACATATATAGTCATTCTCAGGGGAACTAAAAGGAATGTATAAAAGTCCAACAACAACAGACACCATAAGCGACGTACCTAAATCGAGTGTAGTTTAAGTTAAAGTAGTTGCCTCAAATTAATGAGTACAACTTTTAAGATAATATCAAGTGAAATTTTTTTAGTTGAAGACTAACTTGAGTTTACTCAACGTTATGGATTTGTAGAAAAGCACATTTTTAAATTATTTTAATTTTTTTTTTATATTTATTAAAGCAGGAAAATTTAGTTCTAAGTGTTAAGAGTGATGATACCAATATGAATAGTTTTTGAAAATATAGTATTGTTGATGTGGAGAAATCAAAAGTAAATTTTTTGTTTTTTATTATTTTATTTAGTTACCAACCACATGAATAGTTTTCAAAAATATTACATGGTTGATATGGACAAATCAAAAAAGAAAAATTACTTTTTGCTATTTTTTTTATAATTTTAATTATATATTGGTTAACTTAACCAACCTTGGTTGAATGGGGGCTCAGTCCCTCTAAGGCTTAAATAGATAGACATTTTGGTGATAAAAAAACATTGCAGGAATAGAGATAATAGAGTTTAGTGCTATCCACTACCACATGTAACGTGAAAAGAATTAAAAAGACTTTTAAGCAAAAGTGTGATTAATGTGCGAATCAGAAGAGATTTGGCGTTTGACATGACAAGTCTCGGATTGTGGAAATCTTAAAAGTTGAAGTGTCAGTACAATTTAGAGTAACTCGATATTAGGTTTACAATGTCTATAAAAGATGGATTATCTGATATCTGGTTGATAGTTGTAATTGTCAAACACACAAAGTACCTGAATACACAAGAGATTGTGACATCTGTGAATGAATGGCTAGAATAATGATTTTTAACAATTTTAAAAAATATTAAAAAGTTTTCATCAAAATAAGGGAGTGATAAAAGTTTGTAGGAGGGCAGCTATAGCTGCACCAAAACATGCACTTTGAGTAAAGGTTTACTGCACTAACATTGGGTGGACCTTTAAGAATTTAAATCGAAAGTACTAATAATATTATAAGGAAAAGGCATTGTAATACATAATCAAAGAAATACAAACTGGAATAAGAATATGGGCAGACTGGCTTAAGTGCTTTGAATGTTGAGTTATGTACAATGGGGATTGAAGAAGATTGATATTTTGATGAAACCTTTTTGAAATTTTTTAAAATTGTTAAAAATCATTATTCTATCCATTCATTCACATATGTCACAATCTCATCTGTATTCAGGTACTTTGTGTGCTTAACAATTACAACTATTAACCAGATATCAGATAATCCATCTTTTATAGACATCGTAAACCTAATATCGAGTTACTCTAAATTGTACTGACTGAAACTTTTAAGATTTCTACAATCGGAGACTTGTCATATCATACGCCTCATACTCATCATGCTCTCTTCTAATTCGCACATTAACCACACTTTGGCTTAAAATTATTTTTAATTATTTTCACGTTACATGTGATAGTGGATAGCACTAAACTCTATTATCTCTATTCCTACAAAGGTTTTTTGATGATTAAAATGTCTATCTATTTAAGCCTTAGAGGGGCTGAGCCCCCATCCAACCAAGGTTGGTTAAGCTAACCAATATATAATTAAAATTATAAAAAAATAACATAAATAACTAATTTTTCTTTTTCGATTTCTCCATAACCATGTTATGTTTTTGAAAACTATTCATGTGGTTTGTAACTAAATAAAATAGTAAAAATCAAAAATCTTTCTTTTTTGATTTCTAAACATCAACAATACTATATTTTCAAAAACTATTTGTATGGGTATCATTACTCTTAACGCTTACAACTAAATTTTCCTGCTTTAATAAATATAAAAAAAAATTCAAATAATTTAAAAATATGCTCTTCTACAAATCCACAACGTTGAGTAAACTGAAGTTAGTCTTCAACTAAAAAAAATTCACTTGATATTATCTTAAAAGTTGTACTCATTAATTTGAGGCAACTACTTTAACTTAAACTACCCTAGATTTAGGTAAGTCCCTTATGGTGTCTGTTGTTGTACTTTCATACATTCCTTTTAGTTCCCCTGAGAATGACTATACAGGGTGTTTCATTAAGGTCGAAGAGCGGCCATATCTCGGAAACTATTGGGCATAGAAATTCAGGAAAAAAAAATTAATGACTAAAGTGGCCATGAGAAAATCCTGGAAATAATTTTTAAGTTCCGCATTTTGCCGCAAGGGGGCGCAATTGAAAAGTAAATTTTTAAATTTTAGATATCTCCGAAAATTGCACGTTAAGGTATATTTTTGATAACACCATTAAAAAGCTTGGTCAATTTTGCATAATTTTGGTCCCATGCTTATTGGCGTACCGACTTTAGTAAGAGTGGGGGAAGCTGTTGAATGTGTAATCATTTAAATCGCTGTAACTTATAAACCACTTATCCGATTTTAGCAAACTAAAACTTGTTTGGAAGAGAAATGTAAGTACTTTTAACTATCGTCTTGAGTGGTCCATGATACTTCTCAATAAAAATACAAGAGGGCGCAATTTGCAATAATAACACATTTCTTAACTTTATTCATTTATTTCAAATCATACGGTATAATTATGATACCATAATCGAAAAGTAGATGAAATTTGCTACAAAAAATGTCAAAACCGCAGCTCGATATCTCCATCTGTTTCAGAGTTATTGCCAATAGAATAATTTTTAAAACTTTAAATGAAGAAGCGGTTGTTTTCATAGTTTTGTGATCAAGCATTCCATGACAAAAAATATTTTTAAACTTTATGGTTAGGTTGGGTTGTTTCTCATTATTCCAATGGCCCAGAAACCACTCTAGAATTAATGGCAATCATGGAAAACGTGTCATTTAGGCGTAACTCTAACAATATGATGTGTTTTAAAAAATAAATCTAGATAGCTGTGAAATAAAATCTGAAAGTTTCCATGGAGATAAGACAAATAATGCAAATAGTTGTCAACTAGTTTCATTTTGAAAGGTGTTGACAAAAGTTTATCCGTAATTCATCTTAAACTTCTTGATAGAAAATTGTGATACGTACCTTTCAAAAATGGCTTATACCAATGCCGAAGCTTACGATATGCTGGCCGTATATTTTGAATGTTTTCAAAATGCGCCTATAGCGGAACGCGAATATGCTCTCAGATATCCTGAACGAAGGCACTATGGCAGAGCAGTATTTCAGCGACTGGCAATATGCGTAAGGCAAACGGGAAGTGTACGACGCATTTCAGTTGCTTTTAGAAGACGTCCAGTAAGAAATGAAGTCAACATTACAAACGTTCTTGCGTACGTAGAGGCCGATCCGCATTTAAGCATAAGAGCAATTTCTTTAGACCTAGGTATAAGTTGTACTGCAGTGTTCCGAATTCTAAGGGATTTTAAGCTGCATCCCTATCATATAGTTTTACATCAGGCGCTATCAGAAAGTGATTATGACAGACGGCTCGACTATTGCTATTGGCTAAGAGAGATGTGTAACGAGAATCCTCAATTCCTCTCCCACGTGTTATGGACTGATGAAGCCACTTTCAGTAGCTGTGGCAAAGTTAATTTACACAATATGCACTATTGGTCACAGACAAATCCTCACTGGATGCGCGAAGTGGATCACCAAAACAGATGGAGTGTTAACGTGTGGTGCGGAGTATTAGGACACAGAATTATCGGACCGTTTATTTTTAATGATTATCTAAATGGTGAATCTTATTTAAACTTTTTACAAAATGACTTACTTGCCTATCCTTTTAGAAGATGTTCCTATTGGCCTAAGAACATCCATGTGGTATCAACATGATGGATGCCCGGCACACTTTTCGCATATGGTCCGTGATTTTTTAGATATTGGATACCCAAATCGCTGGATTGGAAGAAGTAGTTTGTTTGATTGGCCACCTAGATCCCCGGATTTAACTGTGTTAGATTTTTACTTGTGGGGGCGAATAAAAGACATTGTATATAAAACGCGACCAACCACACCAGACAACATGATTGAGCGAATTGAAAATGCACTAAATTCGATTTCACGAGCTGAAATTGAAACAGCTGTCTCTAGTTCTAGAAAAAGAATTAATCGTTGTATTTTGCACAACGGAGGTCATTTTGAACATTTATAAAGTCTCTCAATTGTTTTCCTAAGAAGCTTTCCATGAATATTGTTTCCTTCAATAGTTTCCGATAATTATTTCAATACTGTTTTATGGCCCGTTGGCCTTGAAACACGCTCCAAATTTTTTATTTTACATGATTTGGACTAGTCCTAAGCCTAGATAAAGTGTGAAGGAAGGCACGGAGTTTGACATTGGAATAATGAGAAACAACCCAACCTAACCATAAAGTTTAAAAATATTTTTTGTCATGGAATGCTTGATCACAAAACTATGAAAACAACCGCTTCTTCATTTAAAGTTTTAAAAATTATTCTATTGGCAATAACTCTGAAACGGATGGAGATATCGAACTGCGGTTTTGACATTTTTTGTAGCAAATTTCATCTACTTTTCGATTATGGTATCATAATTATACCGTATGATTTGAAATAAATGAATAAAGTTAAGAAATGTGTTATTATTGCAAATTGCGCCCTCTTGTATTTTTATTGAGAAGTATCATGGACCACTCAAGACGATAGTTAAAAGTACTTACATTTCTCTTCCAAACAAGTTTTAGTTTGCTAAAATCGGATAAGTGGTTTATAAGTTACAGCGATTTAAATGATTACACATTCAACAGCTTCCCCCACTCTTACTAAAGTCGGTACGCCAATAAGCATGGGACCAAAATTATGCAAAATTGACCAAGCTTTTTAATGGTGTTATCAAAAATATACCTTAACGTGCAATTTTCGGAGATATCTAAAATTTAAAAATTTACTTTTCAATTGCGCCCCCTTGCGGCAAAATGCGGAACTTAAAAATTATTTCCAGGATTTTCTCATGGCCACTTTAGTCATTAATTTTTTTTTCCTGAATTTCTATGCCCAATAGTTTCCGAGATATGGCCGCTCTTCGACCTTAATGAAACACCCTGTATATGTAGTCAAAACATGTAGAGAAAATCGCTAAATATATTATTTAAAAAAATATATCATTTGTGGAGGAAGACAGAAGTGTTGTTTTAATTTACATTACCTACACTCCACTGCAAGTATGGACTACTACTTCATATTTTAAAATTTCGTTACGTATTGACAGTCAAAAAGTAGTATGTTAGTTTTATAATATGTATAATATACCAAAAATTCAGTTTTCTTTTCATGAAATGAGTTAAATCTGAAAAAATGTTTACCGGTTTAAACTATATTATGATAATATGACTATGCTCTCAGAATGCTTTTGTAATACATACGTCACTTGTGGTGAGCAAGATACCTCCGGAATGGTTTATCTCAAATCAAATATCTAAGAGAATTGATATTTAAACAAAAGATCAATCAAAATCAAAATGATTCACGTTAAGCTAGGATTAGAACTTTTAAAAGAATTTGTAAGAAAAGGTTTAAGACGGTCGGTATGCCCTCTTCAACTAAAATATTGATACGTTTTTGTTATTCGTATATACGTATTCCAGAAGTAGCTGTCAACTTCAGTTTTTTTAATTCTACATGTTGTTTTATATTTAATTTTTGAATTTTTCATTATATTCTAAGATAATTTTATAGATTATAAATGTATTGCCTAAGTCTACCCGTTTCTAAGATATCTGCAGATTTTGTAATTATTATTTGGTAAGTATATGGTGATGAAATAATCCCTATAAATTTTATACATTAGCTCCTGGACTAAAAATATGTTGCTAGAGTAAATGATCAGTGAATCTCAAAAATCTTGAAACCTAGCATTTATTGCGAGAAAATTTAATTATTAATATTCCTTATTAGGATTAAATATTTTTAATGTCTCAAAGAGGTAATTTATTTGTAATTTTTAACTAGGTAAATTAAACTAAAAGTAGAAGATGAAGCACATTTCAGCGAAAAACTTCAGAACAGTACTACTCGGACCAAAAATAGGCCGGTTCGCATAATAGCGAGTGATAATGAAATACAAGTATTTAAGCTAAGTGAAATGAAACAGAGGTACCCAAATTTAGTTATTCCTGTATAATCCATGCAACCTCACTATAGATTTTAATTTATTTATCATATTATTTTAGAATTTAAAAATAATGCATAGCCCTAGTAGCTTCGGCCTTCAACAAACGGCCCCGCCGCTAAGGCCAAATGCTGCTTAATGAGAAAAGATTGGATAACTACTGCAAGAGGTATTAGATGAAATAAGATATGGGCAAAATGTAATTCCGCCTGGACAAAGACAACGAAGGAAAGCTCCTTAACATAAGGTAGGTGTCCAGTTCCATGTAGGAAATACAACATTGAACGTTTCACTAGTTTTAAAAGCTAAAATTCAAGTCAGATATGTGATATAAGGTACTATGATTAAGCCAGTTCTATTACCTTACTATTGGTGACAAAATTGAATTGTCACAAGGGCATTATGACATCCAAACTAACCCAAATCGACAGAGTTACTAAGCTATGGAAGACAACAGTTTCTCACTTCATGGCCACATTGAACCAAGATAATTGGAAGATAAATAATTATCAAGTATAATATATATGATACGGTTTTTTTCCTCTGCGTTCCTAAAGATACATGAGGGCCCTCACCTATTTTACATTGATTGATAAGGTCGAAGTTTAATTTTCTTCCGAACACAAAAACAGGAACAAACCTCAATTAAATTAAAAACTATCAAGGATCTTAATGAAGGATCTGCTTTATAAATGTTAATGACAAAAGGTGTTGAATATAAATCTTTAACAATTAAGGGTCTAGACGTACGGGTGTTGTTTTTGTTCTTATCTCGTTAGACCCTTGCTTGATTAGTCTTATTCATGTCTTTTTTTATATTGAGATAAATAAATATAAAGGATAAAGTTTTTTTTTTGATAAAACAAGGTGTATGTTTTTTAGTACAAACGGGTGCCCTATTCATTAATAAAATGTGTCTGTGATCAAGTGTTAGTCAAATTGTTTATTTTAAAATGTAAAAGTAATAATCTAAACAGAAAATAGGACACTTTACGTTCGTATTCTTAAATCTTTAAGAACCATCAACCCAAAAATGTCGTATACGTATGGGTCCGCAAATGCATCCTAATGGCGTTTAAAGATGAATTGATTTTATCTAATAACCTTAATTGCTTTTCAGAAAAGAATATTTGGGTGATGAGTTACCATGAAGAAACATTATTAATTGAGGGTACCTAATAGGGTAATAGTTGATCCATATTATAATCGGTGGCATGCGAACCAGGGGGGTATGTTCTAGATCTTGCAATCCCGGGATTCCGTTAAAATTTAGTCTCGAAAAATTCCGGTATTGGGCACATAAATCACGGAATAAATTAAAATTTAACATCTAGTACAAAAAAACTAATTAAATTAACGCTGCTATCATCATCGCAGAATTCTTCCTAATTGTCTTTAAGTGCATTTGTTCATTCTTTTATATTACCATATTACTATCTGTCATTCTCAATCCTTATTATAGAAGAGTTGTTTATGTGTAAAAGTATTTATGTAAAATAATTAAATTATTCTTCTTTCTTTATATTTATGTCTTTTCTGTATAAACTCCGTTTTGTTATACACGGTCGATGGTATGTATGGAAACGGTCGATTATTTCTTAAAGTAAAGCAGCAAGCAAAAAATATTTAAGAAAAAAGTTTTAGGGTTTTTTTGAAGTCTATTAAACTTAAAAAAAAAAAAAGTATACAGGGTGAGTCGAAAAGCCGTAGAGAAACAAAGTTACGTTTTCCTAACGCAACACCCTATATCTTAGAATATTTTTGGATTCTACATAAAATTAGAATTATTTTTTAATATGTGTACTATAAGTCTAAACCTAATAGTTTCTGAGATATCGACTTTTGAAAAATTACATTTTTGAACTTTGACAGATTCTGGCTTTCTAGTGATATGCCATAGAGCAAAAATGACTTTCATGTCCCTATCTTACTTTTTTATTATCATCCCCAAAATTTAAACTTGCGGTTAAACCGGAAGTACTATATTTCCGGCTTTTGAGTTACATCCGGTTTAACCGGAAGTTGACACCAGTAGGAAGATAATAAAAAACTAAGATAGGGATATGTAAGCCGTTTTACTCTAAGACGTACCGTTAGAAAGCTAAAGGCTGTCAAAGTTCAAAAATGTAATTTTTCAATAGTCGATATCTCGTAAACTATTAGGTTTAGACTTATAATGTATTTATTAAAAAATAATTGTAATTTAATGTTAAATCCAAAAACATTCTAAGACAGAGGGTGATCCATTAAAAAAAAGGTAACATTGTTTTCCTACGGCTTTCTGACTCATCCTGTATACTTTTTCTTTTAAAATTTTTATATACTTCAAAAATCCCTAAAACTTTTGTCTTAATTATTTTTTGCTAGCTGTTTTACTTTAAGAAATATTCGACCGTTTCCATACATACCAACGACCCTGTATATCAAAATTACATAACATAAATATAAAGAATTTACCATTTTGAGTGTTATAATTTATCGGGATCAACCCCGGGATTTTGTATCTTTGGCCTGAAATCCAGAGATCCAGATATACGTACTAGATTGCAAGCCCTACCCTATACCGGGTGTTGCATCGTCGAGCGGGACATAGGAAATCCCATGTAATTTTAAATGGGGTCAATTATTGGCTTCCCTAATTATTTTAGAGAAAAATTCTATTTAGGTTTATTAAAGAGCACTAAAACCCACATTCAAAAGAATAACTTTAGATATTTTTGATGAGCCCGTTTACGGGTTATCGCCGATTTCTTTTTAACTATTTCTCCTTTTTATGGCCCCGTATTTGCGGGCACCAGTCAAGGTAAAAGATGACTGTCAAATAAAGTTGTCATTTTGAAATGTGTGCTTTATTGTTATAAAAACTCGTACATCGAAAATATTAGCCATGAATTACACTTCTGAAGAAAAAATATTGATGATTAAATGGTATTATCAAGGAAATAGTTATCAAAATGTGTCAGACATGTTTGCTGCTCTGTATCCATATAGACCGATACCTGCAAAATCTACAGTCGAAAGGACTATCAAGAAATTTGAGACAAAAGGCACTGTAATAAATAACTGCAGATGTGAAGAAAGGCAGGAACAAAGAAGAGATGCAAGGAATGATAGGGACTTGCAAGTTTTATTGTGCGTGGAAGAAAATGATGGGAAGATCAGCACAAGGAAACTTGAGAATGACATAGGATTAGATCACACCACAGCGCTACGAGCTTTGAAACGACATAAATATTATTCATACAAATATGAAAAGCACCAAGAGCTAAGAGATAGGGACGAAATACGATGACAGGAGTTTTGTTTTGGTATGATGGAAAGAGCAAACATGGAAAGGGAATTTTTAAAAAACATTTGTTTCACTGACGAATGCACATTTATCTTAAACAATGAACCCAATGTTCAAAATTATCGATATTGGAGCAAAGAAAACCAACACAGGTTTGTGGAAACAAGGACGCAATATCCACAAAAAGTTAATGTATGGGCTGGGATTTTCGGAGAAAACATTATCGGGCCATTATTTCTTACACGAAATATAAATGCAGAATATTTTTTGGAACTACTTGAAGATCATATTTTACCTACTTTACATGATGCCGCCAGGGAAAAATCAGGAAGTTTGGTACAAAATGGATGGCTACCCGGCACATAGTACCCTGGCTGTCCGGGAATATTTAAACCGTGCTTTTAATGGAAATGTTATTGACTTAAATCATACAGTAAATTGGCCAGCCAGGTCTCCTGATTTATCGCCAAATGATTTCCTTCTCTGGGGCCATTTAAAAAACAGGATATATAATAGATAAAAAATACCCAAATCTAGACGAGTTAAAAAATGCTATTTCTGCCAAATGCAATAGAATTTCAGTTTACCAACTAGCGAATGTAAGAAGAGAATTTTATGATCGCCTCGGTTATTGTCTAGCAGTCAATGGAGGAATATTTGAACATCTTCTTAAATCCTAAAGTTCTAACAATTTAACAGTAAAATATTGAAACATGTAAAATGTCATAATTAACCTTGTAATTGGATACTTTATTTTAATTTTATTCAGATTAATTTGTACTCATAAATACACCTTTAATATTTTCGATGTACGAGTTTTTATAACAATAAAGCACACATTTCAAAATGACAACTTTATTTGACAGTCATCTTTTACCTTGACTGGTGCCCGCAAATACGGGGCTATAAAAAGGAGAAATAGTTAAAAAGAAATCGGCGATAACCCGTAAACGGGATCATCAAAAATATCTAAAGTTATTCTTTTGAATGTGGGGTTTAGTGCTCTTTAATAAACCTAAATAGAATTTTTCTCTAAAATAATTAGGGAAGCCAATAATTGACCCCATTTAAAATTACATGGGATTTCCTATGTCCCGCTCGACGATGCAACACCCGGTATAGTAGCACACCAATATTGGAAATAGTACAAATGTTTATTAATATATTTTAACAATATTCAACATTGACCTAAGCTATGTACCTAGAATATAAAAAATAGTATTATATGTACGAAATAATGTATTTCATTTTGCATTAGCAAATTTACTCTCAAGTAAATACCAGTAATCCCTAGGCTCTGCCACTGACTAAGATCAAATAATGCTGTAGTTAGTTTTGAACTGCTGTCTTTAGTTACCATCAATACAGGGCAAGCATTTATGATACCGTGTGGAAAAAAATAAACTCTTTTAAAGCGACGACTTTGACCACGTAGGTAGTGCAATAGAGGCAACGCAATCTTCCATCAGTTTCAAGCAAATAGTGCACAAATTATATTGTGTCAATAAATAATAAATCTGTAAAATCAATATATTTTAATTATATTTATGTACAATATAATATCAAATTATTTTCTTAATTCGCACAAACAAGGTCAAGGTATACAGTGAGAACGTAAGGTTGGAATAAATTCATTTAAAATTCATGTGCATTTTTTTCGAAAAAACGCTCGGTCAATTTTTTATTTTTTCTGTGCATTTTTGAAGCTTGTTTCACGTATAAAGGTTGTCCCAAAAACAATTTAGGACGGTTTACTTTATTTTTTTAAATCGAACCCCCTATTTTAATATTTAATTTTTAAAGTTTTTTTGAATTCTGCATAAAATTCTAAACATATTTCATGAAATTTATTTTCTTAGCACTTAGCTATTCTTCTTCACTAGAAAACACGGCTGCCTCAATTTCAGCCGTGGGTAAGCTTCTAACGGCATTTCTTATCATTTCCATCATGGTATCCTGATTATTGTTGTTGGTCTCTCTTGGAAAACCAGATCTTTTAACCTACCCCATAGGCAAAAATCCAGATAAGTAAGATCCGGTGAACAAGCCGGCCAGGGATAGAAAATTGCTTAGAAAATGATAGTAGTTCTGCGGCTTTTAAGGGGTTGGCAATTTTGGTAAAAAGAATAGGGAAGTTCGTTTGTTGTCAATTTCTTGTATCTACCCATCGGGGTCTTCAAAAAATGATATCTATTTCTTAATTATGGTAGCTTTTGTCTTCCTTTTTGGTAGTCATAAATTTTTAAGGCCTTTTGATGATTTTCCAATTATTTTAAGGAGGGACATTTTTGGACTAACCTGATTTGCTAATCTTTCTTTTATCATTAGGTAGCTTCACTAAACAAAATTTTTATCCTATCCTATAATACATTTCAAAACATTTTGACTCCTAACTTCCTTTCCATTCAGACAAAAGCCCAAAAAACACACTGGATCAATTAATTCACGACCATCCCCCATTATCCCTTTGTTAACCCGCCATTTTGTACCATTCTATTAAGCCCCATAAAAAATGCACCTCAACCTCCTTAAGAAGAAACAAAAGAAGACCGAAAGCAGCTGATTTATCATAAAATTCTTAACTCGATGCGACAGGTGCATTTCAAACGAGCCCTCGTCAGAGGCAGGTCTGTTGGTTTTTCTGAACCCGGTACTTTAGCTTGCCTACTAATTTGGCCCAAGCGATGATAGGAAAAACGAGTTTATTGACGATATAAAATATATACAGGGTAGAAGGATTTAAATGTCGACAATTGCGTTAAACTCGTAAAATTAATACTAATTGACTTATATTTAGAAAGTATAATTTAGTCATACCATAAACATTTTAACCAAAAACACTCTGATAGTGATTACCAACAACCAGGCTATATAGCACTAATGTATATAAAAAGCGAATTAGCCCAAAAGGCAGAAAATTATCCACACTTTCTGCTGAGGGAATTTTCATCCGTATTTTTATAGGTATATATATAAAGATTTTAAGGCCCAAATCATCAACCCTGTTAGTGGTTATATTTTTTTTATTTTATTTTTTATATATTTATAAGGTATGGTCAGTAGGGTGGATCGCTTTTATGCATAACCAAACTAAATTTTCCTAATCAAATTCGCTTGGTATACAATTGGTGCTCTATCATATTATAGATAATGTGTCCAAATTTTGGTGGGAAAAAATTGAGACTTGATACTGCCCCCACGTTAATAAACTTAGGTTATTTTAAATAGAAATTAGAAATTAAAAATAATGCAAAGCATGGAAAATATTTTACAAATAGATTTGGCTTGGTATGAAAAAAAGGCGACATTATCTCAGGAGTGTGAAAAATGCTCAGTAAGTCCCATAAAGTAGTACTGACACAACTTTACGTATGATATTGCCTAATTAAAAAAACTTCAAAAAATTGTTAAATACGGTTAGAAGCTTAACAGGCCGAAGAAGATGTGTATTTAAGGCCACGTTCAACGCAGTATGGCACTCAATAGCATTGACGTTTTTTTACTAACACTTTTATAGAATTACAAAAAATGCTGGCAGTTGGTTGTGACGGTACGGTGACAAATACAGGTAAAAAAGTGGTTTGATAATATGTCTGTTGGAAGTACATTTAAGGAAACTCCTGGTGGTTCATATGCCAACTACACGCCAACGAAATAACCTTGAGGCACCTCCTTGAATACTTTGATGGAACGGCCCGTGGCCCAAAGCTTTTATTGGTACTATCGGAAAACCTCTAATTAACTGTAATCCAGTAAAATGAGTTCATTCAAGACGGCTGATGACCGGAAATCGAATATTGCATTTATATGTATCGTTTAACAATCCATCACATAATTTAGTAACACCGACAACTTTTGTAGTGAAAGTTTAGATTAGTTAAACTGGAGGACATAGAGATCACTGAGCCACCACTTACAAAACCTTTATCAAAAAATGAAACTTTTGCAAGCCATAACAAAATAAGATGTTTATTTTAATGAAATGCTACCTGATTCTTGTCACACAGAGGCAATGGAAAGATGTGTAAAAACCGTCACAGAGGCATCTTCAGCTGTATGCATGTGGTTCATCAAACAGAGATGAATTTATCAGGTCGAAAATTGAATCTCCAAAAATATTACCGACTTCGTTTAATATCAAAAACGAATATCACACAGATAATTAAAATTTTTGATTGTATGTTTGTTTCGATACTAAAAATGTTTCTTTGAATTTTTTTCGTAAAATTGTATGTAAGTGGATATAGTAAATCAATAATAAATATATTATTGTGTTTTATTTTTTATTTTCTTTTCCTTTACTTACTAATTTGATAATCCTTGGGGCAGTACAAGGCATAAGATAATAATTTGAAATTTTGGCTGTATCATATATTAATAATAGAGCACATATCCCCTATCAAGCCAAGTGCACATTCTAACTTTCATTTTACCGATCCACCCTAATGGTCAGCCCTGAAAATCTGAAGTCAATCCGATAAGTACTTTTCGAAATATACGAGATTCAAATCAAACAAAACGCTTGCGAGGCGGTGACGTCATTACCTCCCATAGTTCATTCGCGTTGAACTTGTGCCACGGTCTTTCTGTACATCTACAAGGGAGCAGAAGCTTATTATTAGTACTTTTAATAGTATATTCCATAACGAGTAGGAAATGCCATTCCATACGAGTTCTAGATTATACTTTGTCTAAGGCAGAGCGCCCACCAAAGATCTGCACTTCAAGTGAAGAGATATGAGGTGCGCATGAGGTTGATATGAAGTGTAGCGTACCAATAACCCATGCAGGCCATAACAGCGGCCGCCAGGCTTGCCCGGTCTCTTGGGCGTATTTTGGGCTGTATGCGCCCAAAATATGTCATTAGTTTAGGATTAACTTTTACTGTATGTACACTAGAGGTAAGACTAGATTAAGTTAGTTATTAAGGTAGAACTATACAAAGAAATAGGAAATTAACGCACACAGAAGCCGTGCAAAAGAAGTGAGTCGCCTCACTATGCAGTGCCGCACGGCATGCGTACTGAAAAATAGGACCTGTTCTATTTTCACTTATAGTATAATTATAGCTTTCTAGGCTATATCGTGCAGTGTTCCGTATTGATTGATATTCACATTTCCAGGACGGTTTACCCCTGGACAATTATTTTAGTGTGTACAATTTTAATAAAAATGCCCGATTATCAACAATTTAATATTGAATTCGGGCAGAATGTAGAATCATGTAGAATGCTAAAACATTTTCATCATCGGGCGATGGCATTCTGACAATGGCATTAACCTTTGCTCCTCTACGCACTGCATGCAATTCGTACCCTGTTTTGATATGCGTGTACTTCAAGCACACATGAAGTGCGTTCTAGACACTTCACCTCAAGCAATTCACTGCTTTGATGGGCGCTCTCCCTAAGACTATTCTAGAAAAAGAAAAGGAATTATTAAAAATGATTGTTTTCTCCCCTGTCGATGTCTACTCCACAACCCAACAACGGAGAAAGGGCGATATAGATGGCCACCTGTCTTCTTAGTCGTAAACAGCGAGTAACCGCGGCAACGAGCGCGACTCGACTTGATATAGGAGATTGTGACGTCACACATTGGTTTTCGTGCGTCGATGTTCGTAAATTATTTTAAAGGCTTTACAGGCGTCAGAAAACTAGTCTTTTTTGCAGTTCGTACTAAAATTATAAAATCTTTGAGAAAATGTAATAAAAGAAAAAGCTAAATAGGCTCATTGTTCCAATAGTGGTATCCTCAAAATTTATCTAGAAGTTCGTTTCTTTCTTTCTATCTTTGTACTATGATCAGAATATATGGCAAAAGTGTTTCAACTTCGAGAGCAAATGGTAATTACACTAAGGGCCGGTTGTATAAAACAATTCGGAACTTAGGTTGAACGGAACGGCGATCAACCTTTGAACTACGTTTAGTCGATTTTACGTTGTTCGATCTAAACTGATCCTTAGTTCAGCTGAACTGTGATAAGTTTATGTTGGCACTACTAATATTCAGTTACTTTTGGTTTTTTTCGATTTTTGACCTAAGATATAACCTAAGACGTTTATTTGATTTAGCGGATTGTTATAAGTTCTTTGGTGCTGGTATTATGGATTCTTCTAAGAAAATGACTATTTATTTTAGTGCTAAAGAGGCTAGCATATTAATGAGCCTCGTAATGAAATTTAAAGGCACAATTGAATCTAAAAAGACCGACAATATTTTAAGAGTATTTACCTATAATGCAAATAACAAATAAATATTTTATGGGTATCGGAAGAGCTGTGCCACAGGTATCGCAATATTTGCCAATTCAATTGCCAGCTCAACTTCTTCATTTACAAGAGGAACAGCATCTCTCAACATGCAATCCAAAGCCCCTATAAACCTTAGAAATCTGCTTATGTTCAAAAATTCCTGTCGAACAATATTTACTTCCTCATGGGGTAATGTTATATACTTAGGTTTCGTGCATATTTTGTGCAATTGCCCGGGACACTTTATTAATGACTCTGCTTGCTGTAGATTTGTCCACATCAGAAAAATCTCCAGCTACCTGCAAAATACATCCTGTTGCAAGATACCTTAAGGTCAGGAGTACCATTTCTGACGCTGATAGAGCATGATTCCTTAAAAAAATTTATATTTTTTGATATGTTATAATAAATAAAAACAAACTCATTTTACATACTGCTTGTGGAGGAGATTGCTGGAGAAATAATAATAATAATAATAATAATAATAATAGTCTTTATTAGGATTGTAATTTAAAAAAATAATTACAATTCTTAGAGGGCGAACTCTAGCTGATAAGCCTCAGCCACTCAACATTAACCCTTTTTTTAAACAAAATTAAACTAGTTATAGTGTAATCTGACAAAATATACATATATAGCATAGCAAAATTGCGAGTTTTTAATGAAATATACATTGAAATACTTTCAGTAATGAAAGAAACTGTCTTTTTTGTTTAGCGAAATCTTTGTAAAAATTCATTGTCTTTCCATTAAGTAAAATGGTCAGGACGTTCCCTAAATGTCCGTGGCATTCTAGGATTCACTATAGCATCCACAAGATCCAAAAAATATTCATCGCCAGATATAACTTCGTTAAATTCATGCATTTTTATAAACAATAAGATAACGATAATCGACACAAAAGAAAAGTTGTAAGGCTAGAAAATGACTTTGATCGACAGTTCAACATTTGAGAACGCCCAAAAGTGGACGTTCACTTAAACTCCGAATTTAAACTAAGATCAGTATAAAATACTGTTGGTACAACAACTTTCTTATTTTGAACTACAGTTCAAAGTATTTATACAACCGGCCCTAAGATTGTCCAATTTTTAATTGTTAAGTTACGTCTTATAGAGTCATTTTCAGCCTTGCAACTGACCCTAAAAACCTATATTTATTATGAGCAGAATTTCTACATACAAATACATCTGATTGTACACGTATTTTAATGCAGTTGGACCCCAGATAATAGTTTAATACAAATAATCATACAATACCAGAAATCATACTTCTGTAGATATACAAAATTACAAAATAATAATAGATTTCATACAACATACACAAACAAAATTATTTTCCCCGTACAATATACTTAGGCTTTTAAAATTACAGGTCTTCGCGTGCTGTCGTGGAGGTTATGCCCATACAAAAGACAATTTTTAAACAAAAAAAAATTGCCTAGAGCCGCTGTCTTATTTAAGCGGGCAGCTGCTAACAAGGCATTGTAAGTTTTCTTCTTTTGGTAGGTAGCAATCATGTTTCCAATCATTATTAAAATAACTACAAATAATAATCTTTGACAAAATAATAGCGTTGGTTAGGGGCTATGCTTACTTTAGATTTTATAATTCTATACAGGAAGAGATTTATCAGCGGATACGGTATGAAAAATGTAGAGAATATTGGTAGAGAAAGTTGGAATTAGGTCCATATACTGGAATTCTTATTGTGATAAATTTAAACACTAGATAATGGTGTCAAATTAGCATTAAACCCATTAATACACATCAGTGTTAGGATTGCAAACTCGCCAGGACTCGCCTGGATATCCCGGAATCGGAGTATTGTGCCCTAGCAGAAATAAAAACTGACTAGGACCCGGTATTGTCCCGGAATCAAGATTTCTCAGAAACTGTACTGGTATTTTGGTGAAATGTGGCAACAGTGAGCAGTGCATACTAAATATTTTGTTGTTTTTCTTTGGTTTTGTTATCAATCATGATATTAGCCAATAAATATATATTGAAAATATAAATTAATTAATAAAAATGTTGAGTAGCGTATTTGAAAAATACAGGGCTGCCCAGAAGTCCGGAATAAAATTAATATAGCCTTAACCTGTAACTTTTGGGGAAAATGCTCACACACGTCAATTTAGTTTTATATATGCTCATATTTTGACGTTATTCGTTTGTTTTTTTATAGACATTTGTCAAAGATATGACGACATCGATCTTTTTTTTAAATGGAAACATACAGCTTGTGATCCATCATTGAAAGATAATATCTCGTACTTTGTATGTTGCTATGTAGTATAGGAGTAATTTTAAGTTAAAGGTGACCAAAGGATTGTACAAAATTGGTTCGCGGTAAGTTTGAGGCCATAATACATTGTATATTCAAAGGTTTTATAGTTCAAAATCTTATATAATTATTATTTTTTGGAATGCTTTGTCACAATTTTATTACATTTTGCGAATGAAAAGTCTTATGTGACACATAGACATCACTTAACATGTTACGCATGATAGATCATACGCTGGAATAATGGCAGTGTGAGTATATGGTATTTTTTACAGCAGAAACATTTACAATACTGAGGATCCAAAAGACGCCGAAGAGCTATTAAGCTATTTGAAAAGTCTATAATCTAATGAAGAATGTTATGACCAGTTTATGGAAGCTGAATCCCTGAAAGTTACCTTAGTCCCACCTAATGATGAAAGAGATAGTGATCAGGAAGATAAAGAAAAGAAGAAACACCCAACCATAACTCCCCACTTATTAAAGAATCGATTGACGACAGCGACAACGAAACATTAGCAAACAGAATAAAATGAAGCTTGAAAAACCAAAACTACGCCGACCAAAATGAATTTCATAATTTTTGGATAACGACTGATGATATATACTATAAATATTTGGCAATAGTTCTTCTATCTGGATATAGCCCGGTCCCTTCAAGGCTCTGCTATTGGGAAACTCGGCCTGACACTAACAAGGTATTAGTTAATAATAAAGATAAAATAAAATGTCCCAGGAATTGGTCCATCCGCTTAGAAACTATTTTTCAGTAGATGACGCATCAGGCAAAACCCTATTATGGAAGACACAGCATGAAACAAAGGAAAGCCCATAAGATTTGGCTTTAAATTGCGGTGTAATTGTATATTTGATGGGTACATTGTAAAATTTAATGCATATACTGGTGCTGGAGATGAAACAAAAGGAAAACTCATATGTCTGTCTGAAAAACTGTCCTATGATTTTCTCCAAGAACGAAATGACATTTTTCTCGATAATCATTTTATATCTATTACTTTATCAGACACCTTTTCAAAAAATAAGCTGTTTTCTGTCTGCACAGTAAGATCCGCTCAAATAGAAAAAGCTAGACTATAAGATTCAAAGAAAAAGAAAAAAGCACTCATTAGACCATTCGTGATGAAAGCTCTGAGGTAACATTGACGCGATAGCATGACAATAGTCAAGTAACTATGATATCAAATATGCAGGAAGGAAATGTCTACGAAACGAAATGTTCATGCAAACGCTGCTCCAAAAAGAAAAAAATACTATAATATAGGTTGATCAACCATAGATTATACACCTCTCTGGGAGGTGTAGCTAGGTTTGATCAAATGAGAGCTTTGTACAGATCTAAGAACAGGTAAAAAAAAATGGTAGTGGCCCTTATTTTGCTTTAGCCTAGATAGGTCAGTAGTCAATATGTAGTACTTGTATCGTCGAGCATTTCAAACACGAAATGAAGCAATTTTACCGTTTGAGTTTCGTGGAAGAATATTCTTGGCAATATTATCTTTGCCACCTACTACATCTACCAGTGTACGGAAACTAAAATTATGGTAAATATGTTAAAGTACGACACACGATAAATGGTCATGACTTACTAACGCCTTTATCCTTTATACCTGATTTTGGCAAACATACCATTTCGGTCCAGGGTGGTAGTAGAAAGATTGAAACAATGTTTGTATATGTACACAAATTTATTGTGTATCGCTGACTTTGACGTAAATTATTAATATGCGTAAAAGTAGTAAGCCGTAATATATAATTTTTATTATACAGGGTGTCATACGTAGAAGTTCCACCCCCTTTATTTTCTTAAGTTTTTGAGATATCGGAATAATTTTTTTTTGTTTAAAAACAGAAGGCAAAGGCTTTTTTGACATCTGTGTAATTACCGGGTTGAAAATGCGGAACTTCTACATGGATCGCCCGGTATGAAACCGTATGAGTAAAATGACTCATCTCAACAGTTTGAATCTATACTATCACTATCATCCACTGATATAATTAAAGGTTTTATGTTTTTTCAAAATTTTTTAATAATTATTTTCGACTTCAAATACATGATAAACGCACGCTCTCCAACTGATCTCTGGTATTAATTCACACTGAGTTTTAATTACTTCAATTACATTAGCGGACATTTTTGGGTTTACATTATTGCGACTAACTTTGTTTTTTAATTGGGACCATATCATTTCTATAGAATTCAAATCGCAATGGTAGGGGGGCAATCTAAGTGGTATGTTACCGGATGCTTTTATAGCCTCATCTACGCAATATGTTTCATCATAGGATTTGGTTTTTAGTACCTCAACTAGTTTTTTTTCTGTATAATTATCTTTAAAATAGGGGCCTTGTTGGCTAAAGAACTCTTGCAGTACCTCTTTTTTGCTGCTTATGGTTGGTATTTTCAAATGATTTAATAATAATTCGACAATTTCTAATGTGTCGACAGGTATTAAAATACGTACATTATCAAAATAAAGACATAATAAAGCAGGTAAAATCATGACCATTTATCTTGTGCCGGACTATACCAGTAAGGCGATTTGATGGGAAAGGACACTGAATTGATTTGCAAATGAACTAAATTTTCATGTCTACAATGCAATGTGAGCCTACAGCCAACAGCATGTTTTCGCCAGGGTCATAAAAAATAATGTTTCTTTGTGAAAAATTGTGTTAGGTACTGTTTTGATAAAATTCTATACAAAAATGTTATTGAAAATTCCTTTCTTGCTATTTATTGATTCTCGCATTGCCCAGCTTCTGATCTAGCCGAATTATAATTTTTTTCTGAAATTATGTCAATCAAAAAAATTGAAAAAAAAAAAAAATTCTGGGCATTATTGGGTTAAAAGCACAAGGTTAACTGTGTATGTATACTTTGAATACCCCAGAGTGTACTTATACCAGCTAGATATTTATTTATAGGAGATTTAAGTCTTAGTCTGGTTTAATTTGCTATGCCATCATACTACAAAGGGGTTGCTTAGTGGTTTTATGTATATCTACTGCGACAAAAAGTGAATAACAAAAACTTAAAAAATTATGATTCAACTTTAAATGAGGGAATTAATGGATTTTCTGTGTTTTAAAATATCGCAACAAATAAGTTATTTCTTTCTTCCAATCGGAAAATGCCGTTTAAGACCCATCCGTTCAGGACACCCATAAATTCGACTTGGTCGTGATTGTAAATTACCCATACGACCTTGTTTCTTGACAAATTCACACTTCGATACCGCCATTGACAACATCGACTCAAGATAATCCTAAATCAGTCAACGAGACGCTTGTATTTTTTTTTCGGAACGTGGATTTGCTTGCTTCATCACGCCAGGTGGTCATGCGACTTTTGTCTTGAATCGTGGATATTTTATAGTCGTGGCTTTAGTCCATCGGTATATGGTACCATTACGCATTGCACATACACTCTGTATCTAATGGGATTGGATTTAAATATCGAGAATATTGTTTTTACTATTTGAAACTTTAAGTTCATAATTATCATACCTCTTAACCAGTAGCACAATTTCTGAATCCTAATAAGTAATTTGAAGTTTTTCGCGCAAAATAACTTACCAAAAATTTCACCGAGAGGGCGCTTTTTCCAATGGGAAAAGTTATCGGACGATTTTTCGTGACGCGTCAATAATGGTACAAACTCAAGTAACCCAACCAAAAAAGAACTCAATTCACATAAGTTGAAAATTTGTTTTCATTTTTAAAATGAATCGTTTCATTATACGAAAAGCGCCTCCAGAGGTTTAAGCAACACGTCAAGAGAATCAACGAGAATCCGAGAGTTCAAATACTCCGAAGACCTCTAAATGCGACCCTTGTGATTTTGACAGCAATGTGCGAAATACCCCTAAATCAGCAGAATCGACTGGAAGATCTGTACGTCGTTTTAGAGAAGAATGGCAAAAAAAGTTCACATGATATGATGACAAGTAACTCACGATAATGACAAAGATTTGTAATCAGTGGCGCAACCAGAAAATAAGTTCGGAGGGGACGGGGAAAAAAAATAGCGCCGCAGACGAAAAATTTTTGGTTGCCACGCCTTTTTTTCAATGATGATGCTTGGTTTTCAAGTGAGAAGAATAAAAAACACAACAGAAAATCACAAAAACAGCCAGACTCGTTTCAATTTTTGCGTAATTTTACCTATCGTAGCTACGCTCGCTCGGGGGGGGGGGGGGAGGGGCTGCAGCCCGGTAGCCCCCCCCCTTGGTTGCGCCACTGTTTGTAATGTAAATCTACTCTGGAAAAAAGCTTATTGTCTTTTAGCCCAAAATCAGAGAACGCTTTCATAAGCACTTGATTCTCAAACTGAAAAAAGGCGGTAGAGAAATTACGTAAAAATGAATCTTCAAGCACCCATCAAGATGCTGTTTGATAAAAATCATTTCAACTTTACGTTACCTCGCAGTTCAAGGCATCCCAATCCGTGGTCATACTGATGAAAAGAGTAATTTCAATTGTTTATGCAAATTGAGAGCTAAGGACTCACCATAACTACGAAAATGGTTACTCAGGGATACTTAAAAGTGGATTCCTAAAGACATTCAAAATGAGATACTCCAAATTTTGAATGTCACTGATCGAAGAAATAAAGGAAGCAAAATATTTTTCTTGAACTGGTGATGAAACTCTAGATGTGGCATCTAAGGAATAGTTTAGTTTTCGTTTCAGGTAATAAATTCATTTAGGGGAATAACTATTCTTTAAATCCTAATAAGTATCGATTCTTTCTTGAATCAAAGTTTTATTGGTGGTTTAGTATCCGTTGTTCATACACCTGCTAATGTAAAACTGTGTACATTTTAATGTTTTCAGATTCGTTAACTCCTCATTTGAAATTGAAGAACTGTTTCTTGGTTTTTATTCCACTGCTTCTACAACAGCAAAAGCACTGTTTGATTTGGATATCGATGTTTAACGTCGTTTTGATCTCAATATTCAGTTTACCCGAGGCGTATGTTTTGACGGAGCAGCGAATGTATCTGGAAAATTCAATGGAGTTCAAGCTAAAACTTCTTAAGTCGAAGAAAAAGCCCATTTTGTGCATTGTTCAGCACATAAATTGAATCTTGTTATTCAAGATTCAGTAAAAATGATTCCTGAATATCGTGACGCCCTTAATCTTGCAAAATATTTAACAAACTTTGTAAGGGATTCACCGAAAAGATTGGCCGAGTTTGCAGGTGAAACAAACTTATAAAATATTCTAAATCCACTATTCTATGAAATAACAACTACTTATTCTGTTTTATAATTGATTAATTAATACCTAATCCGTCATTGCGAATTAATAAACTAAAAATCCGAGTTAAAAAACTGAGAGTAACTGATTTTCTATTGAATTTATGTTGTAGAGATACAGAGTGAAGATAACTTAGAAGACACGACAAATTTGAAACCATTTTGCCCTACTCGATAAACCATCCGTTACACATCCTAGAATTCAATCTTCAAAAATTACAAGAAATTAATGATTTTTTTTCAAAACCATGCAGAAGAATGTAGTGATGCAGCTGCAACAGCAATTCATTTTACGCAAAATTTTTTCACATATTGATGCTACCAACACCGCTATTCGGAAAAAGCAATTTCATTTTGGCAATGTCAAAGTACTTATTGAAAATTTAAGTTCAACTATTTCGACCTTGAGGGATCAGTTTGCGACTGTTTGGACAGAAATAGAAAAATAGCCGACTTTCTGTAGGCATTGATCCTCCAGCAGCGAAACGTAAAAGAGAAGTTCCAAAAAAATTAGATTGCTCAAATGACAATGCTAAAGAATGTCAATTGTAACAGTAATGATTTCTTTCCCAATTCAACTATAAAGTCAAGAATTGTGGAAGTTACTCCCATACTAAATGGCATCCTTTAATATGCATAAAAATATATACATACACGTATGTTTCGATAGGTTTTATTGAATTTAAATGTGACTTGTCACGGACAAGGTGGGTAATATATTCTCAAGAGTTCAGAAACATTCTTTGGTGGGTATTTTTTAAGACAAAATAGTCGATTTCGGTCATACAAATAGCGTCGTTATATGCTCAATCTCATAAAATATGCTTGTGGGGTCCTGGATCTATTGTCGGGTAGTTTAGAAACCGTTTTCGAAAATTAATTTGTAGTTCCTGTTACCTATAAATGATTGTTGTAATTTTATTGTGTAACATTACTCTCAGCGTTCTTTGTACAAAAGAGAACTCACCAAATATAATACAGGTTTCAATATTGCACTTTGGTATTAATTAGTTAATGGCGTCACGCTAAATTTTCCAGCGGTCGAAACTTCAAATAGAAATTACATTGTGGCTATTCTGGTAATTGAAACCAGTGCAGGTGTTGTTGAGTTGTTCTATTGAATGAGGTTTTCGAACTTTCCTTTTAACTCCAAATATTGACGTTAGAATTAACGTAAAAATCAGAAAGGGAAAGAATGGTTATTTTCATATAAAAACTCGGTGAAGATGTTTGTCTCAAATCAACGAAAGAAATCGCAGCAAGCAAGTAATCCTTAAATGTTTTTCCGTATTCGTCCCTGAAATTTAAACCTGATTTTAGGGGGCATTAGCTAATATTTACATCGGCATACATTATCCTTAAAATCCAGTAGTATTTTTAGTCACGTACCAGTCGAGACCATGAAAACCAATTCAAACCACCAATGATATCACAGTTTTTTGGACTTTCCATGGTTTCGACTGATCCGTCACTGAAAATAATATGCGGTATAAGTGTGGTTACCTTTATTGGCATCCGAGGAGGTTTGTGTAAGGAGAAGCACATTATTAAGAAAAATGTAAATTACCAAAAATCTCTCAGATCATACGCCTTATTATGTGGCATTATTAAACAGTAATTATGTTTTATAACTTAAAACTATATTAAGAAGGGTTTATCCTCATATAATAATATACAAAGTGTTCAATTAAAATATTTTGAGAAAATTACGTTTTCCTAAAATGTCACCTAGGACCTAAAATACACCTATCATTTGTACATACTTAAACTAGGCATTTTAAAAGAAATAATAGTTATTTATAATAAAAGTGTTAAAACTACATTTGAATGTGTTTCAGAATGAGAAAAGCGAATCCTGTCATTCAAATGAGTGCATTAAAAATACTTTTAACCTAAATAGCATACAATATCTTTCTACAAACACCAATACAAATTAAATTATTAGAATGTTTAATAAATTGAAAGCAGATAAATAGCATCGTATATAAAATTATCGATGTTGACATTTGTCAATAAAACCCAATAAATATGTTTTTGTACAACTGCCATTAAAAGTGACACTTTTAATGACAGTCAACAGTGTTAAAAGTGATTGTTTACGTGGAAGCGTGTTAAAAATATTTTTACCCTACATTTTCTTATGATGAAATCAAATAAAATTATAATAATAATTTTAGAAAGTGCAAATTTTTATTATCAATATTTAACAATCATTACTTACTCGATTACTTATGAACATTAATATTAATTGTACAACTAGAACAATTGCTAACATTAATGCCTTGCGACTTTAGGGAGCTTCGCAACACATTACTAGAATCCCCAGTACCATCATAACTAGTAGAAACCGGAAGTACAATATTGGATGATGACGTTCCAAAATCTGCTGAGTTGTTAGAGGTTGGGAGAATTTTTGTGATTATTTGAATATTAAAATGCATTTTGAAGTTTAATGTCATTCCAAATTCCCCTATTTTATTATCGAAATAGGGCAGTTATACAAAAAACATTGTATGATATTTGTGTTAAAAGTAATTTTATTTTGTTCGTGAAATTGTTCAATTCGCTCCGCTCATTTCACAAACTTTTTCGCTCACAAAATAAAACATCACTTTTAACACTGACATCATAAATAACGATTTTGGACGTTTACTTTCAAAATTTGACATTTTAATTTTAACAGTACTGCCCAGGTTGGGATAACTTACATAGTGAAGGTCGTTTCCCATTCGCTTAGTTTTTCAACCAGTCGCTGATGGCGCTATGGTAGGGATTTCGTTTGATAAGGTTGTTCTGGTTCATATCCTAACGTTGGTAGAGACTGTGCTATATTTAATACACTGGTTTGTTTGTTGTACTAGTTGGTTAAATTGTTATACAGGGTGTTTCCTAACTACGATACAAAACTTCAGAGGGTGATACGTAAGGTCGTTTTAAGTTCCTATGAACATATGTCCGGAGTTGCTTCGTTTCTGAGATACAGGGTTGAAGTTGAAGTTTAAAGAAAAAACGGTCATAAAACTGGGAGTTTTATTAAAAATGCAGGTGGTGGAAGACAAGAAACTGCAACAATGCCTGAACTATAAGCTATACTTGATGCGATAGAAGAAGATCCTTCAAATAGTACCGGTAAGGGTCGACGAAAATCCCCACGTTATTAGAGAAAGTCATTTTCAGCAACAATTTTCGCTCAACGTTTGGGTAGGAATTATTGGTGACTACCTAATTGGCCCAATTTTTTACCGCCAAGATTAACAGGTGAATCCTACACGGACTTTATGCGACATCATTTATCCATTTTGTTAGAAGAAGTACCCCCACATGTAAGAGTCAACATGTGGTTTATGCACGAAGGGGCTCCAGCTCATTTTGGTGTTCTTGCTCGTCAGCATCTCGACATCACCTACCCTAATCGCTGGATTGGACGTGCAGGACCTCAAAATTGGCCAGCTCGCAGTCCTGATATTAATCCTATAGATTTATATTTATGGGGTCATCTGAAGGCTCTTGTTTATAAAACTCCTCTACTAGATGTGAATGACTTGACGAATCGAATAACTGACAATTGCAATGTCATAAGGAATACTCCAGGTATTTTTGAACGTGCCAGACAATCAATTGTATTTGTAGTTGCTTAATCTGAACAAATAAAGAAACTAAAAAAAAAGCAGTGGCGTATTTTTCCTTCTCAATAATAATTGACTGTGGTGCCCATTGTGACGCCACTTGACTAGATAATTTCATTCTAGTAAGGGCTAAATAAGCGCCTTATTACTTCAAATAACTGAACCAGATTTCAACCAAATCGGTTTAAGAATATTTATTATTAACTTCAACGCCCTGTATCTCAGAAACAAAGCAATTCCGGACATATGTTCATATAGGAACATTTTTTCTTAAAATATCCTCTGAAGTTTCGTACCATAGTTAGGAAACACCCTGTATAGTTGCTAAAATGTATTATTTAATGCCGTGCTGTGTTCTAATTAAATAATAGTACATTATTTAACGAGCGTATAATGATTTTAAGGATTCGAGTGTAATATAGCCATTATACGCGAGTCAAATACTATACTTTTTTTTAAATCGACCGGAAAGCAACCACTTTCTACTCAATTTTTTAACCGGAAAATGTCATTTTATCGGTCTAGACCAGAAAGTCATAAAAGAGGGACCGGTAAAGTACTTTACCGGTCCCTCTTTTTACTTTACCGGGCCCTTTTTTTACATTCCGATCAATATTTGAGAAAACGAACCAAACCCATAATAAGTAGGCTTTGACTTGATTGTTTCTTTCATGGCGTTTCATGGCAACGAACTGTCAAATTTGATACTGCTTATTAAAAATTGTGTTTAAAAGTTAAAAGTTAGATAATATTATGGAAATGAATGTGGATGAAGGTGAAATTCCTCTTGAAATAACTGAAGCGGCTGCTAGAGCTACTCACGATTTGTTGCCGCATAAGTCCAGGGACAAGTATGAAAAAACGTTTGCCGTTTTCAAATGTTGGTGTAAAGAAAAAAATTGTACTTTTAACATAACAGTTCAAAAATAGATATTATTAATTATTAGAATAATTCTAATTTTAATTATTTATTAAGTACCTATTATCAAATAATATTTATTATAACTATTATAAATAAAAAAAATTCCTGACTATAGAGTTTTCAATCTGTTTAAAACTATATTAATGTAGTAAGCCATTATCTAAATTTTCTTGTACGCCACTGGTCTTGCGTCGATTTAAAAAAAAATATTGTACGTTACACAACCGGAAAGTACGTTTACAGGACTCGCAGGCTTCCAGGACTCGCCTGGCGGCTCGCCCTGGAAATTGCCTGCTTCGTCCTGTAAAATAGTACTTTCCGGTCTTGTAACGTAATATACTATTATCTACGACAATTCAGTATTCAAGAAGTTAGAAAATGGATTCAGAGCAACACATTTTATTACAATAGGATTATTATTAATGGTATTTCTTAACTAAAAAATACAATTCAACGATGTTAACCATAATTAAACAAAATACAATTACTTATTTCTAATTTTTCATGAAATTTATTGTAAAATTAGAGCAATTATGAAAATGAATGGGAGCAGGAATATTACTTATATTCATATCGTTCTTATTAGTAATGGAAAAAGTTTCGGAGCTAACATTATTTACAGTGGTAGATGTAGATGGACATAATTTTGAGTTTATTTGTTTTAAAATTTTATTAGCAGCGTCTATTTTAGTTTTTTTTGATTCAGCAATATAACCTTCAGCTACGCAGGCCGATTTCCAACCTCCATGACTTTTAGGGCTGTCATAGTTGCTCCTCCGTCAGCATATAATGTAGCTGAAGATCGGCGAAGACAATGGCCGGTATATTTTTCTGGGTTTATTAGTTGCAAGTATTCCGCTATCGTCTTACCCATCTGTCCAAATTTATTTATGCCAATTATTTGCTTTGTGCATTTGCCGTTTTGATAGTTTAAAAAGAAAGAATTTGGCACGTTTGATGGTCTAAGATCCGCATATTTACTGACAATATTATAATAGTCTCCGGTAATCGTAAAATTCCTGGGAATTTTTGTTTTCGTCGTTGGAACAAGAACTTGCACACAGCCGTCATAATATTGTATGTGTTCTACCTTCATGTTATACAGCTCGTTGGAACGGCAAGCTCCCATTACCCCCATTATCAATGCAACCTATAAAAAAATATTATATTTAGTTATTTTAGATAAAGGTGTTAAATCACATGCATTATTACCTTTGTAGCTAGATATTTAACATCCGGTGCCTCTTCCATAAACTTGTTAATTTCTTCCCCAGTAAAAGCCTCTGCTTTTTTCGGCTGGTAACCTTCAGATTGCCTTTTCAGTAAAGCGCGTACTTTTCCATAAGGTTCAATATTTACATTATGTTTTAACATAAGGGTACTTTTTATCATGGAATAATTTGTCCACAAAGTGCTTGACTTGTATTTTTTTGACAATTCTTTAAAATATACTAGCACGGTATCTTCAGAAAAAGAATTTGTGTTGTTTTTTCGTCGCCAGTCTATAAAATTATCGTACGCTAGCGTATAGTTCTTGCGTGATTTTTCTGGTAGTAATTCCAGGGAAGCTGTATGCGCTGCAGCCCGAATTTCTGGAGGGGTACTTTGGATTTCGTTTTCGTCATCCGAAATCATGATATTTTACTTTGAAATCAACAACAAAATGTCACAGCGAAACTTAAATGACTGAGGAAAAAAATGATTCGTTTACTTGTCAATCGGTTGCTATGGTATTAATACCATTCACGCCTGCTTAAACTAGATCTGGTGCGTTTTTATCGTAATTCAGGTAACTTTGTTTTGTTGGGACCGTGGAATATGAAATCTCATATTCCACGGCTGTGGAATATGAGTAACTATGGTAATATGAACCACATTATATATGTACTAACAAACACATTATGCTTCTATTATTAAATAGTCGTAGATAAAGCATATTATCGGAAGGTAAAAGCATACTACGACCTGAAAAATTTGACAGCGATCAGAACTGTCCCAAGGCTGCTCAAGAATGAACCCATTGGAAAGTAACAAATGACAATTTCATTATTATCATCTATCGAAAACATAGACGATGAGGGTAAACCCAAACTTTTAATTAATTTTATCATGAAGTCATACAAACTACGATTTTATTATCGATTGTAAAACGCATGAAGAAGCTGTTAAAACTCTGAATTCTATTTTATCAAGCTTAAGAACGAGGTGTTTTCCAAACACTGTTTGACTATTAAAAAACAACAGCCTGGTGAGACAATAAGTAAATAACAAAGTCATATAATTTAAATTTGCGTGCGTGGCGCCGACTGCCCGGCACTACTGTGCCACATTTAGTTCCTCAACAAGTCGAGTATGGCGCTATTATAGGGAACCAATTTAGTAAGTTAAGTTACCTATCTAACCTTCCCGTAAGCGAATCTCTCTTGTATATGGTAGTTTAGTTTAGTTTAGTTTAGTTTATTTATCCTCAAAACTAATAAAAGTTTAACAATCGTCATAAAAAATACAGTGCAATTGGTTTACTTAAATAACTAGTGTAAAGTTAAAAACTTAGATTTAACAGATAAGTACATCAATATTGTTTAAAAATCACAATCAAATACATTTTTACAAATTTACTATGTCACACAGAAACCACAATATTTTACCAAAAAACAGTTAAAATTCCAAATCTGTCATCTTACGTAGTAGAAATTCGTCTACTGTATAAAAACTTTTGTTCAATAAGAATTGTTTTATTTTGTTTTTAAATTGCTTTAATGGCATGTTTCTTATTCTAATGGGTAATCTATTGCAAAATGTAGGCGCAAAATGGCGTGTTACATTCCAGGAGGTTCTCAATCTCAAAAAGTCTATTTGTACATCAAGATGATAACGTGTATTGTAGCTGTGATCTTTTACTAGGGTGTAGCACGAAGGATTTTTATAAATGTACAATAAGGATTCTAGAATGTATTGACATGGAATTGTTAATATTTTCAGGCTTATAAAGAGTGGCCTGACGTCGTCTACATATTTGACACCAGCTACAATACTGACTGCCCTCCGCTGCAGACTGAAGACACGCGCGGCGTGGCTCGAATGTCTCCACGCCAGTAGTCCATAGGTCCATAGTGCCTCACAGTAACCTTTTTAGGGCTACTGGAGGGTGGTAAAAATTGCACTTTTAATACGTTTGTAGAAAAAATAATGTTTTATTAATTTTATTGTCCGTTGCCCTTATCATGTCGAATACAATACGAAAGAGAATTGTGCCTTGCAAAATGTTTCTTTGTTTTTATTCAAGTTTGGTCAGTTCATGACATTTTTGACAAAACCTCTTATCTGGGGTTCGTGGTTTTATCGTAAAAATGTGATTTACCAAATTGCTTAGCAAAAACTGAAAAAATTTTACCGGCAAATAATTTATTATATTTTAGCCTTCATTGAAATCGTACAGTTAAAACGAATCAGTTTAAATTGATATGACGATGTGCCATTATATTTTATTGGTTTTCTTTTTCAAGTCCCTCTGTTAATTTAGTCAGTCTATACCAAGGTGCGTGCTGCCAGTGATGACATATGGCTCAGAAACCCTAACACTAACAGCAGCAACAGCTAAGAAACTTAGAGTTACACAGAGGAAGATGGAGAGATCCATGCTTGGTGTGACCTTGAAGGACCACATAAGAAACGAGGATTTGCGCGGAAGAACCGGCGTCAGCGATGTCGTTGGAACTATTGCGAAGCTTAAGTGGAACTGGGCTGGCCACGTTGCACGGATGCGAGATGACCGATGGGAAAAGAGGCTTCTTGAATGGAGACCCAGAACGGACAAGCGAAGTAGAGGAAGACCGCCTACGCGTTGGTCGGACGATATCAAGAGGACCCGCAACAACTGGATACAAACAGCACAAGATCGATTGGAATGGAAAATGATTAGGGAGGCCTATGTCCAACAGTGGACACAGAGGGCTGATGATACCTAGGTTGGTGTTTAGTCACTCGCTATCAAGGATAAGTAATGGACGAAGACGAATTGTTGTGATATGCTGTATTAGCTTTGTCATCCAAAACAGTAGAAAAAAAAGTTGAGGAAAAGGAGGTATGGATGAAGGTATGCCTACAAAAAGAAACTGGTTTTCACGCACTAACTTGTTGAATGAACTGAAAGTAAATCCGAAGGATTGACACAATTATTTAAGGATGGGTGAGGAGACATATTTTAATTTCCGCGCGGAGATAGTAAACAAATACTAAAACTGAACGACAAAGCCACCACACACCATCCCTTTATTACATCCGTGAAATCGATTCAGTCATATCTGAACCTAGAGCTGAAAATCTGTGGGGTCCTTTAGCGAATTAAATAATATTTACTTTCTCTAAAACTTTAACTTTCTTCGAATATCCTTTTCAAGCAAATGTACAGGGTCATGATAAAAAAATTGACCCACCTTATAAATGAAATATCGTTCATTTAATTAAAAATGTCCTGGACCAGATTTCTGATCAAATAATCCGGTTTCCATGTGGATTGTGACCCCTATATATTTTTTATTAAAAACGAACCTATTTAGAAGTTTGGTATGTAATATCTGCTTGCTAGGTAATTAAAAGTACATGTATAAATATTTAAAATTCACCATTAATCACCTTTTAGAGGTTCGAAAATAGGGATTGATTTTTCAAAATCTCCTTTGCTTTTTTCATTTATAAAAAAACAATCGCATAATATTATTGCTCAGCATTCTTAAATTACCCAGTATATGTAATATCCTATAACACGAATTGCACCTGAATTTTTATTTCAATAGCTCAAAATTCCATTTTCCCACTGTATTGGTCATCTCTTTTCATCCTGTTTGCTATTGAAATGGAAAGCTTTATCTATATTTACTTCCTTATTTAATTAGCGGGTTCTAGTTTTTGAAAAGCGCAAATACTCCTCGATATCAAATACACCTGTTAATTAAGAATTCTGTTAGCATTTTGCTGTTGTGTGCACTTCAATGTTTAATTGCTCAAAGGGCCGTTTGATTAATTGCGGTTTTAGCAAGTATTTGTTTGTGTTCATGATTTTTTCAGTTTTGTGTACCCACCGCAGATATTTGCAATGGCCGAACGGGATAAAAACGAAACAGAATGCAAACTTATGCATAGAGTTATCAGATGAGATCAGATTCATTATAGTAGCGTAGTCAAGGGCGGCACTTTCCTGGATCGACAAATTTTGAATAAAATTACACTGCCCGACACAGTTTAGCCCATTATTTTCACAATGCAAATACCTTTCTAATAATAGAAAAAATATTCATAAAGCCCTAATAGGTACCACTATTAATTGGGCTCATTACACCCTTTAATTTTTATGAGAAGTCTTTTAAAAAGGGTGCATTTTAAAACAGAAAGGTAACATTACACTTATTCTCTTATTCAGTCTTCTTTTGAGTTTCAAATTGAAGGGTTCTGTGCAGTTAAGAAAGCTTTTCAACGACGCAAATGTTAAGTGAGACGCGCTGCAGTTGTAAAATTTCTCCTGGCAAGTTTTGTTCTGACCTGTTACTCACAGTGCAGACTTACCAGTACAGACTGCGCCTTTAGATTGGAAAGATAATGTTTTTGGAGATAATAACGCATTATTAGGAGGCTTCGAAGACAGTATGCCGATCGCATTTTTACTCTAGATCCCGGTTCCAGCGAGCCACATTTGATTATTCAAAGTGAGTTAAATGATTTAATACGTGATTTGGGGTTGTCAAAGCAACAGCCAAAAAAACAAACATTACGGCTTTAAGGAAAAGAAATGCTATGTTTTCTGCATTTTACAATATGCAAAATTTGCTCTCTGCGTGTACTGATATCGATCATTTAATGCAGGAACTCGATATCGAGCATTCTTCTTTTAAGTGGCGCTTGATCATAGACTCATCGACATATAGTTTAAAAGCTGTGTTATTATATAATGGAAATTTAAAACCATCTATATCAGTTGCCCATTCAGTAAGTGTGAAAATATGAGCATCCTTTTAGATAAAGTAAACTACAACCGGTACAAATGGCAGATATGTAGAAATTTAAACGTTATTTCAATTGTAGTGGGAATTCAGGAAGGATTTACAAAATACTCCGGTTTTCTTTGTTTACGAGACAACATTATACAGGCTTCCCAATAATAGACTACCCATTTTATATAATTAATAAATTCCCTACGAGATAACTAAATAGGTTGTTCTCTGTGGGATTATCTTCTGTAGTCTTTGGGATTTAAGTAAATTATTAATCAAGTAGGCGCCTGTCACAAATAAATTTTAAATTAATAATTTCGTGGAACGTCATTTTTCTACGAGAAGTTTGTTAGTTTTTGTCAATAATTATTTAAT
Organism: Polydrusus tereticollis; assembly: GCA_963920685.1. NCBI lineage: Eukaryota > Metazoa > Arthropoda > Insecta > Coleoptera > Curculionidae > Polydrusus > Polydrusus tereticollis. Next base: position 124,058,850 of record OY987329.1, read on the forward strand.
TTTTTTGCTTTGAGACATTATCTCAACATCCGTTTGAACTTTCATGGATTACTCATGCAGTCCAACAACGTGTGTTTTGTGTAGAAACTTACATAAGAAGCAATTCGATAGAAGAAGTTAGGCGTGCATTCCGGCGTCAGTTTAATAACAACAATAGGGGTCACGCGCCAAATCGTAAAATTGTTAAGTTATGGGTTCGTCATTGGCGTGAAAATGGTTCTGTACAAAATTTAAAGAAGCCTGGACGTCGAAGAACAGTTCGTACACCAGAAAATATTGAACGAGTTAGAATTGCGTTTACGAGAAGTCCTAAAAGGTCTGCTAATCGACAAACCCTTATCCTAGGAGTATCGAGGGGAAGCTTAGATCGAATTCTTCAAAGGGATTTAACATTTCATCCCTATAAATACCAAATGGCACAGCACCTTAGCAATCAAGATAAAAAAGCAAGGTTAGCATTTTGTCAAGAATTTTTGGATTTACATCAAGGAGCAATTCACAGTCTCCTAATGACTGACCAAGCAAATTTTTATTTGAACGGCATGGTCAATAAACAGAATTTTAGATACTGGTCAAATGAAAATCCTCGTGAAATCTTTACACAGAACCTCCATAATCCAAAAGTTGTTGTGTGGTGTGGAGTAGGATCTTTTGGTATTATTGGCCCTTATTTTTTTGAGGATGAAAATAACCGCGCTGTAACAGTGACATCCGAGCGCTACGTTAATATGCTAGAGACATTTCTCATTCCAGAATTAAATAGACGAGGATTACTAAACATTGCCTTACTATTCAAACAAGATGAGGCAACAGCTCATACCGCCAGAAACTCAATGAGGGTCCTGCGAGAAATGTTTAATGGCCGACTCATTTCTCGATTCGGAGATTTGCCTTGGCCTTCGAGGTCCCCCGACTTAACGGCACCCGATTTTTTCCTGTGGGGATATTTAAAAGCCAAAGTGTTTGCGAGTCGTCCAGGTACAATCGAGGAACTGAAAGTCAACATTCGTGAAGAAGTTGAAGGAATAGACGAAGGTTTGCTACGCCGTGTAATGAACCACTTTTTATCTAATATTGAAAAATGTGTTGAAGTTGGTGGAGGTCATTTAGAAGACGTGATTTTTAAAAGTTAGAATTAAATTAGCCAAATATTTATAAGTTATCATAAATCTCAAAGAGTTAGCTGTAATTTAGTAAAATAAAAAGTTTGTTTTGTTAACTAAAAAAATTTTAATTCAAATATTAAAATGGTAGTCTATTATGGGGAACCCTGTATAATGAAAATTTGGCCGAAAATTAGTGAATTTCAACCGAAAACTCAAAATGTTAAGTATATGCCCCTTGAAGACCCAAAAAATGTCCTTTAGCCTCCTCTTCACATTAAAGTTTTCGTCCTTCTTCTCTTTTTATGGTTTTGTCCCCCTTTATATAAAATGTCACTTTTGTGTGTGTTTTTTGAGCTTGTATGTTTTCATGGAATTTAACGTTTTAGACCTTAAGTTGGGTAATATTGCTTTTGTTAATATCTAATAATTATTGTTAATCGGGTTACATTATAGGTCTGATGATGCCTATTAAAGGCGAAACACGTGTCACCTAATACAGATAAACACGTAATTTTAACGAGAACAAGACTTTGTGTCATTCCCCATTCTATGAATATTAATAGGACGGACGCGGATTGTATGTTACAGAAGACCAAAGTATTAAACTTCATTTACCTACTGTTATTATCTAAATTGTAGGTAGGTACTGTATTGGTAGTGATATTAAAGACTTTGTTCTGAGAAAAAGAAGAAATATAATATTTTAGTTAAAGAAAGAAGTTTTATTTTAAATCCTTCCGAAATGTTCAATTTTCTTATACTTTTTAGTTAAGGTAGAGAGGGGGGCAAATTTGGCCCTCACTTTGGGTGGCAATAACTCGTGCTACGCCACTGATTCATTGATTAGAACACTCGTGTTAGCTATAAAAAGGAGAAATCTGTATTTCTATCACATACAGGTAAATTCATTTAAAATTCCGAAGTTGATATCACTTTCGCTATGAGCCAGTAACACCGCATTATTCGAAATATTTTGAAAACGTTACAAACGAAATATTATAGCCACAGACGAAGTTTCAAAATAAAATCTGATTTAGTTTTAAAAGTACCTCTATAATAGGTTGCTTTATTTGGTGCACCCTGTATCTTTCTTGAAACTACCTTGCAATAACATTTTTTAATCGTTGGGTCCGTGTAAAGCCGATTTGAGCTTAGTGTGCATCTCAAAGTTGAATTTTACTAATTACAAATGTACTTACTGCGAGTTGGATAGGTCTATCTTTGGTTATTGTACAGCCTCAGTTTATTCTGGTGGTCTAACAATCTTTCCCTCTAGAAAAAAAAAAAAAAGTGGTAATTAAATTAATAATAATATTTCAATACATGCACGCAGGAATTCGAATCGAATAAAAGTATTGACAACATTAGTTACTACGCCAAGTCGCCATCATTCATCTAATTTGTATGTGTGAACGAAAGCTTTTTGCGATGGAATTTCTATGAATGGATTTTATAGCTATGCAGACGTGAGTGCAAAGTCATATTATAGTAAGTTAATATGCAGACTGTCGACTCAATTTACCTTAATTGCTAAATATTAACCAAGCATAATAAATACAGTAAAATTTTGAAAGGATTCATACAGCAAAATTAATTGTCGAGGTCAATAAATGGAAATAAAATTCTTAATCTGCAGAAAAAAGTCTAGTAGTATGATTTGCGAATTAACTTCAACATAGCGTGGAATCAATGAAGGTTTTTACGTTGTGTCCGATTTTGATATTTTTTTTTAATGTTTGTTACATTTATTTACCAATTATTCAAAATCAGAAACACAAGTAATGGTGGAAAACATTTTTTGACCCCCAAATTAAAAACTTTCGAAAAATTAAATGAAATTTAAGATTTTTATGTATTAAGTATGGTTGCCGAAGAACGGCTGGACTTTTTCGAGACCAAATTATTACTACAGATAGAGTTGAGTTATAGAAAAAAATTTCAAAAATTTGAGATTTGGGGTCGAAAAAATTGTTTCTTCCTTGGTACTCCATGTTTCTAATTGTTTTATAGCATAACATTTAGAAATCAAAATCGGATCTATTTTTGAGGGTATGGTAGGGAACATGCCTTTAAAAACTACCAACGAGAAGTTTTTAGCCAATAGTAGAAATAAATACAGATTCATCAATCTCCTTTACAATAAGCAGTTCAAAAATAATTCTTAGTGAAGTCAAGCAGAAAGTGATGCGGACCGCTTGATTGCACAATAATCAGCTCTTGATTGTTTGATTGAAGAGAGCAATGGTTGTTATGGCAGAAAACATTGGCGTTCTAACCTTGTTAATCATCATATGATAAAGAAATATATTTTCTAAAACCATCAAAAAATAATGTGTTGCATTCAATTTAAGTTAGAAAAAGGAACATCTTTGTATATTCATGCTTTCACAGGTCGCAATATACATCATCTGCTTTTCATAGGAAGGGTAAAAGTAAATTTGTCAAAATTTTGAACGATAATAAAAAGTTACAAGGAGCAGCAGCTAGTTTTGTGATGAAAAATTAAGATGGAGGACAACTTGTTATTGCTGCTATGAACCCCTTGCACTGTACGGTGCAATATCAGTTAATGATTTCAATGAATCAAAATACAAACTATTTATAATATTAGTTTCTCTATTTAACTGCCGAAACTCCTCAGCCAATTTATTAAATAAAACCTTTTCCCAAGTTTTTCCAAAAGTTTTTAATTTGGGACTCAACAAACTATTTTCGACATCACTTATGTTTCTGATTTTGAATAATCAGCATTAAAAAAAAACATCGTCAACATCGGATCGGTGTCTGAGAGTTTAGAAGTTTTAATTATTTTTCCGCTTCATTAACGCGACGAATACTACATTTTGCATAAATAAATTTACACAAAAAAAGAGTAATAATCACGTCAAAATTAGACGTGTACTAATTTATCTTTCTCCATCGGCAACACCTGCGAGAATCTGTCACTTATTAGAGTCAAGGATGATTTTTGTTATTTACTAAAAATGAATAATGTAACTTGTCCTTAGAATGTTGTGGTATGAGACGTTGTTGGATTACATTCAATAAAAAAAAATGTTGATTTCAGGATTTAACTTCCTGCGGTGTACAAGGTGTCCATTTTTCCATGTGTAATTGCAGGATATCTCGGTACCAGTAAAGATGGAGACTTGCGGTTTTTGCATTGCGTAGTAAGTAGTTTTTCGTAAAACGAAAGATACCGCAAACAGAATTCTCATAGCTTCTACACCACGATCCCGAAATATTTGGCAAAACTGTTCTTATCACCATTGACGGCGTGCGGAGAAAATAATTAACATCGATTCACACACTTTAAACTAATATAAAAGCATTCAAAACCGCTTGGAAAGATTGTGCATTAATAAGTCGTTACATGTTCTCAGGTTTTAAAATATTTCATTTAATTTCTCACAAAATGTATTAAAATCAGCATGACATTAAGGGCCTTTACACCCTACGGTACTTAGTCTACTCAATTTGGTAACACAGGTAAGAAAAACCTATGTCTGAAGGCGCTCGCACGCTTTCTTATCGCCTCTAACCAACATTCAGTGTCGTAGACAAGTTTCAAGATAATTCGGTTTTATTATTTTGGTGGTTATTCAAAACAGCAAATATTATAATGCAGGCGAGTTCTTCAAGTGATAGTAACCAACAAGTTACAAAATGATGCCATTTAAAACCTGGGGAGCGTACAATTGTAAAAAATCTGTATGAGGGAATTCGAAGCACACACAGTGCATTCACTGATGCAGCAGAACTTTGTGCCACATTGACTAAGACATCTTGCCGTATTGTTTATAGAACTATTAAGGACAATAGGAATACTAAAGTGTCCGATTAGAAGGAAACAAGAAGATGGAAAAAGATTTTTATTGATCAGCTAACAAAGTTAGCCATTCCTCGGGAAATGCGCGTAGCGCCTTTATCAATGGTCGAATCAATCGCAAACTATGTATTAAATTCATATTTAAAATAAGTACAAGACATTCCCTTCTTATCTTTCTTCAAGAAACAACTTTTTTTTGCCACAAAAAACGCTCCAATCGCTATTTTCAACACCAAAATGATAAACAAACTATGGGCGTAGTGAAGAAAAGCATTTACTTATTAAGTAAAAGCTTTTACTCAAATTTCTTCTGAAAGTAGTACAAAATAATCTGATGTACCTATTAAAGTCTAATATGACATTTAAATATGTATACATGTGAGAACTTTGTTCTCAAGCCACTTGCTGAGACCTTATACAATAAGGATTAACCAAATTATGCTAAAACAGCTATTCTCTGGGCTACATGCCCCAACGAGCGCTGAATTAAATAGCACAATTTGGCGTATTTTGACTAACACTGTTAGTACTAAAATATAGACTCAGATTGCAGAAACTACCGGGAAAGAAAAGAATGAATCTTTATTTCCAATGATAGGTTGCTACGCTGCGGCTACCTGTAGACAGCTTTCGAACTCTTTGGTTCTCGTCAGTACAGGGCAAGCATGAAGCGAGCACACCTACCATTGGAAAATTAAAACACCCTATAGCCACAATATTGTTCTGCCTAGGCAGTACAATACAGGTGGCGCCATCCTCCAGCAGTTTCTAGCAATCTGATGTGAAAGATACCGTATGGTACTATAACACAATAAATAGTAAGAGAATACTACTTGGCAAGTGGTAATCATAATATGACATATAAATATGTATACATGTGAGAACTTTGTTCTCAAGCCACTTGCTGAGACCTTATACAATAAGGATTAACCAAATTATGCTAAAACAGCTATTCAAATATATTCATCATATTCATATATATTCAGTCATATTATGATTACCACTTGCCAAGTAGTATTCTCTTACTATTTATTGTGTTATAGTACCATACGGTATCTTTCACATCAGATTGCTAGAAACTGCTGGAGGATGGCGCCACCTGTATTGTACTGCCTAGGCAGAACAATATTGTGGCTATAGGGTGTTTTAATTTTCCAATGGTAGGTGTGCTCGCTTGTCATGCTTGCCCTGTACTGACTAGAACCAAAGAGTTCGAAACCGGTCTACAGGTAGCAGCAGCGTAGCAACCTATCTTTGGAAATAAAGATTAATTCTTTTCTTTCCCGGTAGTTTCTGCAATCTGAGTCTGTATTTTAGTCCTAACAGTGTTAGTCAAAATACGCCAAATTGTGCTATTTAATTTAGCGCTCGTTGGGGCATGTAGCCCAGAGAATAGCTGTTTTAGCATAATTTGGTTAATCCTTATTGTATAAGGTCTCAGCAAGTGGCTTGAGAACAAAGTTCTCACATGTATACATATTTATATGTCATATTATGATTACCACTTGCCAAGTAGTATTCTCTTACTATTTATTGTATTAAAGTCTACTTTAAGCTTTAAATCAATAAATCTCCAAAAGTACTGAACTGAAGTACATGAATTTTACATCATTATAAAGGGAATTGAAAGACGTTTAAAAGAAGGATCACTCGACCCCCATTTCCATTTAAGATTTTAGGGGTGGTGCCACCCCCGCCCAGGGGACTGCACGTGTTGACGTGATTTTTTGCCAATTTTGTGTACCCCTCGAAAACAAAAACGATGGGTCTAAGCGTTTTTCCAAAAAATAACTGAGCTGCCGGTAAATGTCTCTGTTTCGTTTTTGATGCCACCCTGTATAATAAAGAGAAGAAAGGGACGAAATGAACGTTATGGTTTTTGTAGAGGGACTAGAAGTTCGTGCAAAGTCATAGAAAAAGATTTCGGAGTAATTGAATCTTGTCTAAAAAATTAATAAATAAATATCATTTGAAACCCTAAGATGTAAAGATTGTGCACCCTTTACGTACAGAAAAAAGTATGCACGCCACTGAATTCTACTTAAAAACTCTCTTAGAAACTGTTTTCAATTTTTTTATAAGTTAAAGGGCAACCAAAATACAGGGGGTGGTCAAAAAGCCAACATTTTCAAAAACACCCTGTAGCTTAAAAACTTTGTTTCACGTAGTAATGTAAGAACCACAAGTCTCTATCTTTACTAGTTACCGAAATATTCTGCAATTACATCAAAAAATGGACACCCTGTACACTGTACACTCTACTTTAATTTTGTTTAAACTTTAAACATTTGCTGCAGCTCCTCTATATGGTGACTAACATAGTTTTGGGACAAAAATCCATGCAAGTTTTCTAACACTCGGTGTTTGGCCTAAGATTTGGATGATATCCTTGGTATTACGCAGTCTTGTTTTTATTTAATAATTTTATATCCATTTTTAGCGTAGGTACTACTCAAATTAACAAATGTATCTAGTAAATTCTTCACCTATACTAAAATCTATCATTCCAAAACATTAAACAGTATCAACCACCATTTGTACGCTTTTAGTAGCCAACACAATAAATTAACAATAAATTTTGTCTTATCTATCTCAAACACATTTCGTTAAGATAAGACATTACCTCACACCAATTGTCGCATACCCTTTTATCACTGACAAATTACATCCGAGCATTCTTATCATTAACATCGTTTTTTAAACGTGTTGAGCTCAAAAGTCACGAGGTGTTTTTCTATGTAGTCGTTTTGTTTTTTGATAAAAGTACAAATGATCTTAACTTTTTTAACATTGTAGTATACTCGGGTTACCATGTTAAGTTCGGTTGATCATTAATATTAATTTAGAGGTTAAGTAATGATACCCAATGAGGATTGGGTATATAGTGTCCGCGAAAAAGTCTGCATCATATAAAAATTATTATTATTTATAGAATTATTGACAAATGGCTTTGGACCTTAGATTCTAACCAAAAAATCTGGGAGATCTAGCCTGTTAAATATCATATAAAAAAGGTCACCGAAAATAATAATCCACTGTACCTATTTTATTTGGTAATAGATAAAGTTTAATACATTGGTAATTTATTTGGTAATAGATAAAAATTAATACATTGGTAATATACCCATAATATTTCATGCAAAGCTAATCTATGAACGACTGCTTCTTCCAAATACCAGGTTACAAAAGAGTGTCATATATTCCAGTACCAGACGTTACATCATTGGGTAGGGCAGTCCATCACATAAAAATGGTGAATACAAACATTTAATATTTTTCCCAAATGGCCTGATTGTGTTATCAAGAAAATTTAAAAAACGCGTAAATGTCAAAATTTGACAGGAGGTTGGTTTTCTTAAATGCAACACCCTATATATTATTAGATGTTGGGAAAGATATTTTTTTCTTGATTTTAAATATACACAGTGTGTAAAAAGTCCCAGACCGGTCAATTATTTAGAAAATGGCGCACAATATAAAAAAACTTCCGGTATAAAAGTTGTAGGCCTTAAAAAAATCTAAAAAACTAGGACACCTGTAATTATACAAGGTGCCTCAAACAATCATGGTTTACTTAAATGGAATAACCCCTTTTTAATCACGTTTTCTGATTTCTCTAAATATTCTAAACAACAATTATGAAATATGTCATATGGCTAAACCCATTAGTTTAAGAAATAATTTGAGTTAAAGGACATAGACACAACAGGTAAGATATTACCTACATTTTGCATTTTTACAAGCTGGTACCAGAATGTTTTGCGTCACTGTCATATTAATTTCTGAAAATGTCTCTCAACGAAAGGGAACGTATAACTTTACTAATGAGCAGAGGTTTTGGAGACCGACAAAGATCATTCACCGAAACAAAGCAATTTTTCAACACAACTTTCCCAAACCGACAGCCTATATCAAAATCTACAGTTGTGAGAACAGTTCAAAGATTCGTGGAAACCGGGTGTTGCAGAGATAAAGTTCGTTCCGGAAGACCAAAATCGGCAACTAGTGATGAAAAAAGATTAGAGACATTATTGATTTATGTTTTAAATCAGTTGAAATTATTTTAAAACACAGTAATTTTTACCCCTATAAAATAACTTTAGACCAGGAATTATCAGAAGACGATTTCGAACGTAGAATGGAATTTTGCGAAGTAATGATGCAAAAACAGGAAGAAAATAACAATTTTTTTAATCAAATTGTTTTTTCGGGTGAGGCAACATTCATGTAAAACGGGAATGTCAATCGAGATAATTGTCGATACTGCGCTGATCAGAACCCACATTGAATGAGAGAAACACACACTCAACACCCCCAGAAAGTAAATGTGTGGGCCGGCATTATTGGCAATAGATTGGTGGGACCTTTCTTTATAGAGGGGAATTTGAATGCAGAATATTATCTCCACATACTGCAAAATCAAATTGTGCCAGCACTAACCAATACAGTAGGACCACTATTACGACATACGTGGTTGCAGCAGGACGAAGCTCCGAAGCTCCTCCTTATTTTGGGCGAGCTGTAAGAGTTTACTTAAATATTACTTTCCTAACCGCTGGATAGAGTGGCCCGCTAGGTCGCCAGACTTAATGCCTCTTGATTATTTTCTCTGGGGACAACTAAAAAATAAAGGGTATGTGACAAAACCTGCAGATCTGAACGAATTGAGAAGAAGAATTGTTGAAGAATGTCAATCTATTAACCACGAAATGTTACAAAACGTCATCGACAAATTTTATTATAACCTAGCCCATTACTAGACTTACCTACTTAAATTTATTTTTGTTCTTGTAAATTTGGTATTAATTTTACTGCTTGTATTTAATTTAATTGTTATTAAATTTTTGACAAAACTTGCGTGGGTACATTTAGTACAATTTTTATGTTTTTTTACAGTTTTAACGCAAAACAATCTGGTACCAGCTTGTAAAAATGTATTAATGTCCTTTAACTGAAATTATTTCTTAAACTAATGGGATTCGCCATATGACATGTTTCATAATAAATTGTTGTTTAGAATGTTTAGAGTATGACCGTATTCCTTTCAGAATACTTGTAATAGAGATTCTTATTTAAATATGTTAAATACTTCTTTTCTGATCGTTTGGAACAACTGCCATTAGGTTACCTAAGTAAGATGTACTTCCAGCAAGATGGATGTCCGGCTCATTTTGCTAGAGAAGTGAAGGAAAGGCTTGATTTGGAATTTTGACAAAAAGGGATCGGGCGAAATGGTACAGTCTTATGGCCCCCAAGAAGTCCCGACCTTACGTTGGCAGATATGTTTTTAGGGGGACGCCTAATTGTATGTATACAATTTTTTTTTTCATCGACAATCGTATTTTTTCAGGAAGCAAAACTTCTCATAACAGTTGACTTTTCCTGGAAAAATAACATTTTTGGTCCGTTTGCCCACATGTCTACCACATCGCCGCACATACTGTATATACTTTTATTATGTTATATTGTCTCTCATTTTCGATATAGACCACTTGGTTTCTTATACATTTGCGAATATTTCTTCTAAATGTACTGTGAATGACTTCTTGAATAAAAAGTGTTTATAAAAAAATTTGAATCTCTTTTAATAACCTCTGTAAGTGGGTAGCAAAATATACGGAAAAAACCCTGTACAATGTAGTTCAAAAATTTAAAGAATCATAAATAACTTGATGTCATGTCATGGTATGTTATGTTATATTATATGCAATTGTAAATTGTAAATATTATTATTAATAAAGTATAAAGTATAAGTATAATAAAGTCATAAAAAAATTATGATACTTAGAATTAAAAGTTATACTATAATGACATTCTCGTAATATAATATTGTGTATGTCGGATTGCACAGAGAAATACCCTTAACCCATAGCAAGGAATTTGATGGAACTTTAATTTAGTATGTTATTGAGGTCGTAAAACTCTATAACAACCGCTGTAAATTTTATTAACAAATCATCAAACTCAGACAACCGAAAAAGAAATACCGATCATTTTTTCACTGCCACAATAAACGAACTAAGCATTTGAAAAATTTCCGAAATAACTGAACCGCACTTTTTTAACTACCTTAAATTCGGTATCATTAAAATAATACGCCGTAAAAGCTAATTAATACCACATAAAAGAGTCGACACCTCCCTAATGAGTTCACAAAATCCGGTTTTTAACCTTATTTAAATGAACCATAGAAATTAATGTACGGTAACCAAAATTAATGTGGACCTTTTAGGAAACGAGCCGATATTCGTAAATTATGTCAAAAAAGATCAGGTTCCGTATTTGTAGATGGGTTGATTCTGTCTTATTTCAGCAGTTACTGAGAAAAGAATTAACGGGACTTTTGAGATCTTCTGTATAAAATTTTATCATTAAATTTTCAATAAAAAATCTGGATACACATGGACATTTTTTTAAGTGCCCCACTGGATTGGCGACTTTTCTGCTGTCTACAGTAAAAAGCAAATTATACTTTGGTCAATGATTTTCCGCACTGAAGCCAAGTTTAATATTAAAAAATATATAGTTCACAAACTTAACAGATACGACGCCATTTTGAATTTTTTTAAATGGCAACGCTAATCAGTAACTACATGAGTGAATTGCATTTCGCGATCCAATTTCAAAAACACATAGTTGTTGATATCTAATTTCAGCCGTTTTGGAAATACGGGGATTCCTAAATTGCCTCCATCGATTATGTCTTTTCAGTGTCTCACCCCTTTAATAAATAGAACTGTTTAGCTGAAAACCTCAGAATCCTCTCTGGTAATTTTTGCCTCAGTGAAAATCTATTTCACCAGCTATTTAAAGTATAATCAGCCCTATGATCAATCATAACTCCAGACGCTAACTTCAAAATTAACTGTTTATCAACCACAGTGAAAAATGAACAAGTAGGCTTTTTTCGGTTGTTGCCATGGAAACGGTACGTTAAAAGTTAGGCCGTGCCTCCGCTGCCGGCAACGGCACCCGGAAAAGAAAGGAATGGCTGCCGGCGCCGGTTGCCCGTTCAATGTTCGCTCGGCTGCCGGCAATGGCTAATCCACCTTTTTGGTTCCAATTCGCTTTTTTCAAATCTCTTTATAGAGTTTATTGGTTAAACAGGCGCTAACACGGCATCTAATCCACCTTTTTGGTTCCAATTCGCCTTTTTCAAGTTCACCGGCCAATTATTTACCAGCCCTTTTTGAGTCGATCTACTTTTAAAAAAAAAAGAAAGAGTTATAAAAAACTAAAAAAAGGTCATAAGAAAACTAAAAGTCATTAAGAAAAAGTGGCCGAAACGGGATTCGATCCCGGGACCTATGGCATCACACCCAGACGCTATATCCACAGCACCGTTCAATTGCTTACAAACTTCAGTTGTAGAACAGCGGCAATACCTAAGAAATAATTCAATTAAGTTGTGTGCCATTGCCGGCGGCTCAATCGGGTGCCGTTGCCGGCAGCGGAGGCACGGCCTCAGGAAACTGCCAGAGCTGCCGGCGCCGGCAGCGAAGTCACTTCCAAAAGTTAACTTGTGTGTTTGATTATAGGGCTAAATATGATTTAGTTTTATATAGTTTATTTAAGCAACAAGAAATAGGACATGTTTTTTTTTTCAAATAATTTGATTAAATTTCTATTATTAAGCTTTAACAAGTAAAGTGAATAATTGTTATTTTAGTTATTGGTTTTAAACAAAAGGTCTTATTTTGACACCTTCCAATAAACTACGACTACTTAAAGTAACAATATATTTTAATATTTATTTCAACATAATTTACGCACTCTAGTTTATTCCGGCCAACTATTGGGTAAGGTAGTAGAAAAAGTAATAAATACCTTCAAAATCAAAAATACCACAATCAATAAGGAGAGTGTAAGTTGTTTTTCATTATAGTCAGCAGGAAAATCGCCAATTGGGTGAGACACTTAAAAAAATGTCCCCGTACAAAATAAATTGATAGCAGGGCAAGCAAGAAATGAATATTAAAATATAAATTACTCAGTGCCCCAAAGTTCGGACGAGCTTATTATGGCTGGTTTTGTGTTAAGTTTTTTGCCATTTGAAAAACAACAAAATCTACTCACCAAACGTATTAGACAAGCAAATATTTTTTAAAAAAATTGTCATTAGTAGACCCACAAGGAAAAAGCATACTATTGGAAAAATCATACATCCCTAATTACATCAAACAAATTTTAATTAAATGTTTTTTTTTATCCAGAATCAACTTTAATAAAAGTTGGAGCAATTTTTTCGGTAACATTCATAATTAAATTTTTAGGCGCAGGTGTCCTAAAGATCTGAGTAAATTAGTTTTCAAATTGGATTTTTTTCCTTATCTCAGCTTTTAAGTAATATATTTTACATTTTATATATTTCATGTTTAGAAATGATAGCAGATTGAAGAGAATATTTTTTTTATAAATGTTTAACCTACATAGATTTTAAATAATCATTTTAGTTAAATTGGCGAAATACTTGAAGTTGTGTTATGCTACTGTAGGCAATTGCTGACTACACTGAGAAAATTGTATTGAATATAACATTAATTTAAGTTACACATAATTGTTAACCAAATATATGAACTGGATAAGTAAAATAACAATATATTAAGCCTTTTTCATAGTTTTATATTTAAAACTAACTTAAATATATAACACACCTATATAATAATACCTAAAATACTGTAGTAGCATTATAATGTGCATGTTTAAATGTAATATACAACATATTAAACAAAGGTTTTATTAAATATTGTATATCAAAATTTTAAAATACTGTGTGTTAAAACAGGGTATTCAATAAGTAGGAAACAAAACCCTGTATTCATTTACTTATCAGTGGTCATCGGTGAACGTTGCTTCGCGCTGCGCCGTATGGTGCAGGACAGAGTTCCTGCGAGCTAGGTATAACTTGTCAGATTTAAAGAATGAGTATAATAAGTAATCATTTTGAGGAGAAGCTTCATCACATCTGGGAAGGGGTGATTAACCAAACAACTTTTAAGGTAGGTTAAACCTAAACTAATCCAAACTAATCTGAACTAATCTAAACTTACCTATTAAAGTTATTGCAATTTTATCCGATCTATTGAAGAAGTTTCATTATAAGCAGATATAAACTTAGACCAGGGTGTATAGCCATAGTGATGTAATGAGATTCATATAAACATTAACAATATACTTTTTACAATTTGTAAGCCAGTGGATGTGATGGAGCTAGGAGCTACCTATTTAAATTCATGCTTGAACCCATGAAATGTTTGCTACCTGTTTCATAGAGTTCTGAACATAACCTTCTGCGGTAGAAGACGATTTTCAAACCCCATGTCACTTTAACATCTGCATATCTGCACCGCCATCAACCAGCATAGTAGTAAAATTATGCAAAATATTGTGGTTGTAAATAATTATTACAAATATGAACTTTATTTTAGGATACTATATAGGGTGTTATTTAATAAGTGTCCGATATTTTACAGGACGATTCCAAGCCCTTGATTTTTGACATACAGGGTGTTAAAAATTTATTTTTATTTTTTTTAAATAACACCCTGTACATATTATATGTTTATTAACAATACAGCATAAATACTTTAGAATTCCTTTATTGTACAGTTTAATATATAGTTACCACGGAGTTAAGATACAATATGTTTATACCAAATATACATATAATGAATTCAGGAATAACTTTATTTTTAGTTTAAGAAAATCTGTACTATTAGATATACAGGGCTGCCCAGAAGTCCGGAATAAAATTAATATAGCCTTAACCTGTAACTTTTGGGGAAAATGCCCGGACACGTCAATTTAGTTTTATATATGCTTACATTTTGAAGTTATTCGTTTGTTATTTTATAGACATTTGTCAAAGATATGACGACATCGATCTTTTTCTTTTTCCGGGCTTCTGGGCAGCACTGCATATTATTTTATTTTAGTATTTAGTATTTTAACATTTTAATATACAATATCCCAAATTTGGGAATACTTTATCTAATATGTCTGTAATTTTAAATACATAAATATAAAATATACCTAAAATAAATATAATTATTTTTAAATTTACCAATAGTTTTCTCAGTGTAACTAATGTTGTAATTGAACTACTGAACCAGGTTAGTTTAGGGTATTTAAAATCCTGTATGAATTAGTGTCATATAAAAGGCAGTATGTAAATATTAATATAATACTTATTAATATTTAATTCGAGCTTACTATAAAACCGGAAAAAATAAACAAAAAACAGAAAATAAGCTGCAATGCTAGTAACTTCATTTCATTTGATATTCAGAACAGTTACAGCTTTTACTTCTACAGAAAAATAGAAAATTTAATGTAAGCAAATCTCGAGTAGCCTGTTAGCAAAAAGCTTTTTTAAAATTGTTATGTAAACAAACTGTGTCCATTTTGCTTGGTTCTAATATAAGCAACGTTCCTTTTAAAAAGAAATCCATTAGGAATATTGGTTTACATTAATATAAACCGAAAGATATAGCTCTTGCTGCTTGTGATTAGATATCACGGCAATTTCTCAAACTTTTTCATTAAAACTTTCAAGGAGTTTTATTAATTTAAATGTATGTAGTAAGCTCAATTAAAAGCTTTGACGTCTTTTTATCAGATTCATTGTATCTTTATCTATAGATATTTTCTAAATGTTTAGACAGAACGAGTGCAAATCCAACGAAGGATGCCTCCAGATAATTAAAACTATTCATTCTTATGCCAATTTAGTATAAAATAACTCTAATCTAGATAAAGACTCTAATAGAAACAGTTCAGTTTATGACCGCTAGGCGACAGCATCATTAAATATAATACGTGCTGGTACATCGTGAATCAATGTTTTTTAGATAAAATCGGTAATATTTTTGAATTTAAATTAGAGTCAAAGGTTAACTGGCAAGATTCACATCGCTTGATATAGGTGCAAGAAATAGCAGAGATTGGTTTAGCATTATTTGATCAAAATTAGAGTGGACGGGCGTAATAAAAGCATTGTACCTATTATAGTCAGTGTGGGATTTTTTTATCCATAATACGAAGCTCCTTGATTTCAAGATTTTAATTCTGGCAATACGGCATAATATGTTTTATCAGGTGAAATATATTGCAGGTAAGATAGTTTCCGAGAAAAATTTAGTTTATTTAATAAAATCATTTAATTGCCGAATATTTTCTCAAATTAAGCGAAATTTTATTTGGTCAATTAAATTTGCTAATTTATTTTTCTTCGGATTTCCTTTTATTAAGGCTTTACTGTTAGAATAAAATATTAGTTCGTTCAAACATGTCCCCGTGCAATTTCTCTATTTAACATTTGCTAAATTTTTTTCTTGCTTCTTGATAAACAGTCGCGATTGTCGGAGCTCTAGGAGTTTTATCCAGTATAGTCCTTCTCATACAGTCTAGTGTTTCTTGCACACCACTTTATGTCGTCGACAAGAATTCCATCCCACAAGTTGGTTTAAGGCTAATTAGGTTCCTTTGTTCCATACCACCTTTTCAGGGTAATTTTGTCGTATTTTGCCAGGTTCCATAGTTGTCAGTGCACTTCTCTATGACTAAGGACTTTACAGTACTACTGTAGTACCGCCAGGCTGTCAGTTAAGATGTAGATCTGTCTATATTTATGAGGAGGTATGAATATGAAATCAATTTAGACTTTTTCGGCGTTTAATCAAAACAACCGTCGATTAGTATGCTAATGGAATTAATTAAGTACAAAACGAGCGAGGACGATATGAAACTAATTTATCGTGGAAGGAAAGTGTGAAACATTCCTGAGCGCGCGGCGTTCGCAGCAGGACACCCTGTTACAATCTTATTTATCTCTCACTCTCGACTACTACAACTTGCTTATTAACATTTAAATATTCGACCCATCCATTTATCAAGCTAACTTATTCGGACTCAAACTGAGTTTCATAAAGAAAATGCATTTGTACGTCAGGATTTTTAAACGGCTCCGATGGGCGAGGGCGGAATGGATATATGGACCGTAATTAGAAAGTTTATTGGTTAGTTATTAAATATTTACATTTTTTTACATCAGACACAAGTACAACAGAAGAAACTCTATAGGGCGTTCTGCGAGGGAACAAATTCACCTTGATTTATTGACAATGTATATATATTAGAAATGTTCAGGTTAGTACTAGCTTACCTGAACTAACCTTAACTAACTTGAATGATTATCCATAAAATACTAACGATTACGATTTCCTAATTTAGGAATTCTATTCAAATTTTAGCTTGTATATTTATGTAATATTCGTTCGAAAATTTTATTTTTAGCAAAGGAGAGCGGTGGGAATAAACTTAATAAAACCGGTTTCGAGAACCATCACATTATTTAAATTTTTTTATATAGCGGATTTTCCTAGGGAGCATAAAGAAGGTGAATTCCTACGAAATTTGGACGTGGTCCCAAAAATTTTTTGCCTGCGGCGCTTTACTTCCACGGTCTGCGCTCCTCCCATACTTAATCCTTCCCCCCGCCCCAAAATACTGGCTACGCCACTGAGTAGAATGCACCTATCTGAATACGAGAATGGCCAAAAAACTTGTGACACGCAAGATTTTCGTGTTAGGTACATTAAACAAACTACAAATATAACGGTACCATTTAACATTTATTGCAAAAATGATTTTACGCCATTTTCAACCCTGTATATCGACTTTACTTATAATTTATATTGAGTTAACACCTAAGACAAAAAGCAAACATCACAAATATTTATTTCAAACACACTAATTCTATCGTTTCCATTTATGGGGGGTCACATATTCTCTCTTCAAAAACCAACAGTAATCAGCCATTAGGGCTGGATCCCATCGTCCATGGTACCGAATTTCTATTGTCCTGATATCTTCAAAGTGAATTTTTAATGACATTCGGCAATCAAGCCATTTATAGGAGTCTGAAAGTTTATTTGCTAGTTGTTCGTAGTTCACATTCATATTGTTGCCTAAAAATCCCCTCACAATAATTACAGATGAGTATAAAATTAACATTGCCCAGCAATTTTCTAATTTGTTGCCCACTAAAAATTTTAATTTGGCGTCACTTAACTGGGGAAAGACTTGCCTTAGGTATTTAAATCCTTCAGCTTCTTTATTCATAGTCTTCACAAAGTTTTTCATTAGTCCAACTTTCATGTGGAGAGGAAGCAAAAGGACATTTTTTGGGGCTACAAGGGGCACATATCTAACATTTTGAGATCCCGGTTGAAATTTACTCTTTTCCGGCTAATGTTCGTGGCATAATGTTCCTACGAGTGTGCCACAAACAAAGAAAACAACAATATTTTGTAAATCCTCCCTGAAGTCCCACTAAAATTGCTATAACTTTTTGAATCCCATACAGTTTATTTCATCTAAAAGGATGCACATATTTTCATAGGTTTCTTCCATTGTCACTGAATAGGCAACTGGTATAGATAGTTTTAAATTTCCATTATGTAATAACACAGCTTTTAAACTATATTTCGATGAGCCTATTAACAAACGCCACTCACAAGGAGAATACTCGATATTGAATTCCTGCGTTAAACCACCCAAAAATTCGTAATTTTTATTTCTTTGGCTAGTAACTTTTACTTCTTAAGACGGGAACCAAGAAGTTCTGACTGTTGCTTCGACAACCCCAAATCATGTACTAAATCATTTAACTAACTTTAAATAATCAAATATGACTAGCCGGAACTGGGACCTGGAGTAACAGTGCATGGGGTCAGTACACTATTCTTCGGAGCTGCCTCATGAAGTGTTATTATCTCCATTATCTCCCAAAACAAAATTTTGCCAATCTAAAGGCGTAGTCGGTGTTGGTAAGTCTGCATTGTTATGTGTTATGGCAGAAGGCAAATTCGCAAATTCGATCTTGTGCTTTTCTTTTTTGGAATAATCTTCAGTCTTTTTTTTTTGTAACAATAGCAATGGTCAAAATGACTGGTGGGTTCTCGCCATACCAAGGGAACTGCAAAAGGCATACTTTTTCTCTTCCCTTTCATGCACTGCACCAATGACACATTACAGCTGACACAGCAAATATGCAGCCTGCTGCTCGTCTTGATCTCTGATTAAAACACCGAAATACATGAAATAAGCTTTGTCCACATTTTCAGAAAATCGTCTGGCTTGTGACTTCACCAGAAATTCTCCACAAATATAACAAAACTTGTCAGGAGAAATTTTGCAACTGCCACGCGTTTCACTTGACATTCTCGTCGTTAAAAAAACTTTCTTAACTAGACAGAACCACTCAATTCGATGCTCAAAAGAAAACCGAATAAAAGAATAAGCTTAATGTTATAAACAATCAATTTAATTTATCTTTCTATTTTAAAATGTGGCCTTTTTAAATGACCCCTCATAAAATTTAATACCTGCCAATATAAAAGAGTCTAATGAGCCCGTTAAAAAGTGGTACGTTTATGAATTTTTTTCTATTATTAGAAGGGTATTAGCATTGTGAAAATAATGGGCTGAATCGTGTGGGCTAGTGTTCTTATTTACAGTTAAACCGAGAATTTAACAATTTTATGTAACTTTAAAATCGTTTGAAGTCGTCTCTGCTATTTCAATAAACAAGAAAAATTTTCAAAGTTTTGACACCCTGCAAATGCCAAGTACCACATTATATGAAACGAAATTGCCGTAATAACCGAGCCGAAAAGGCAATTCAGGGATCTGGTTAAGGCGAATGTCCGGTTGACATTCGATTTCTGGTTTACTTTGTTAACGGAAAATTATATTCTTGTATAATAAAATAAACGTCGAAAGTTTTAAATGAATAAAAATTTATTTCTCGTGTTACGTGCTGGAACAAGTCGTTTGTTTAAATTTAAGGTGACGTTTGGAAGGCCATCGTAAGTACTATAAGTGCATACGAAACATCTTCAACATATATATACTGGAATTTTTAGTATGCATTTAACTAATTGAATTTGGTCGAGAAAAGGTAAATTTCACATATATAAAATATGTAATAAATATACAGGATGGCAAAATAGTCGCGCTTAACACCTGTAACTTCTGAACTACCTCGTATGCGAAAAAAGTGACTTTTATGAAAGTTTTTCAGTAAATTATTCCCCATATTTCTACCTGCATGAGTTTTTTGTGTCATTTCTTGTTTGGTTGCCATACTTTTTTCAAATGGAACACCCTGCATATGATCGCATATTTGGATTCTACTAGGAAAACTCTGAATTTTTTGTATTTCATATTTTCACTTATTTGGAAGCGTTTCCTAGATAATGACAGCTCAAAAATGAAAAACTTCTTTATTATAATTATTCCTACCTGTTGAGTCAAGGTGTTTTCATGACAGCGACCTAAGAGGTGCCAATTTTCAGTTCCTGTTTATTATTCTGTTGTCTGATTTCTAATTTGTTTACACTGTGGTTCATCTGAATGAGAAACAACGAGTTGAAATTTTAGTAATGAGCGGTTACGGAAATATGATCGCAAGATCAGGTTTGTCAACTTTTCAATGAATTATATCCAAATAGGCCTCCAATAAATCAGTCAACGGTGTGTCGAGTGGTAAAGAAATTTCGAGAAACAGGCAGTGTTAGGAAGCCGCTAGATCAGGTCGACCTAAAATAGCAACTGGGAGAGACAAAGCTTTGGATATCATGCTCTTAATACATGAAAATCCAACACAATCATCCAGGCCAATGGCAATGAATTTTAATGTGTCTTATCAGTGAGTCAAAATGTGTTTAAGCAGGAGAAGTTGCATCCTACATAATTGCACGAGATAAACTAGGACGATTTGGATAGAGGAGCTGAATTTTGTGAGCTGATGATGGACAGATGCAACAACGATAATCACTTCGCAACAAGTATCATTTTCTTGGATGAAGCTGCTTTTCATTTAAATGGAATTGTTAATAGACACAATTATCGTTATTGGTATGCATGAGAATACTCACTGGTTCCAGGAAGGTCATACTCAGAGGCCCGAAAAAGTTAATGTTTGGGCGGGCATAGTTGTTGATAGACATATTGTGGGACCTTTTTTCATAGATGGTAATTTGAATGGCGAAAAATATGTGGACCTCCTCAGGAATCACATAATTCCTTTTTGCAGAATAGGTTTAACCGGTGTAAATAATGACATAAATGAACAGGTATGGTTCCAGCAAGATGGAGCACCTGCGTATTATGCGGCAAATGTTAGACAATACATAAGCGAACAATTTCCAGGACGTTGGATAGGAAGAAAAGGTGCTATTGACTGGCCAGCGCGATCCCCGGACTTAACCCCGCTCGACTTATTTCTGTGGGGACGCTTAAAGAACAAAGTCTACGTTAACCGTCCAAATGACTTAGAATCTTTAAAAGTCAGAATTAGTGCTGAAATTCGGGCCATTCCAGAGGACTTCCTTTTAAACATTGTAGACGGGTTCAGTGATCGACTGACGCTCTGCTCAGCAGAAAATGGTGGTCATTTTGAACACCTGATCCACTAAAAAGGTTTAACTTGTTTATTATTCCGATGTTAAGTTGTTCAATTTTCTAGGCTATTTATTTTGTTGTTATAAAGTTTGTTACAATTTTAAATAAATAAAAATTTGAACTACAAAAAATTAAGTGTTTTCCCACTAGAATCCAAATATGCAATCATATGCAGAGTTGGTCTCTATGGCAACCAAACCAGAAATGACAGAAAAAATGTATGCAGGTAGAAATGTGAGGAATAATTTACTGAACAACTTTCATAAAGGTCACTTTTTCATATGGGAGGTAATTTTGCGCGACTTTGTTGCTACTCTGTATATTAATTAAAGGATATGACAGCATTATTAGTAATTTTTATGGACAAGCCAAAAGATAAAAATAATCAAAACTAGTATTTCAATTAATATAAAGAAACTGTACAATATCGTTTATTACGCAATAAACACCGATTGGTTATCCAATTAAACCTCTGATTCATATAATAAGATTATACGATTGGCGTTTATGTAAATCACGTGCTAATTGCAAATATAAGGAATTATTAAATCGGCTCCGGACACTCCTACATTGCCGGATTTCTATTTGCAATGCAGATCGCCTATTACTGATTCATAAACAGACAAAAATATATTCATTACGACCGTAAAGAACATGTTCTAAGTGACAGTAATGTGACAACTAGGTGCATACCTGCCGTTCATTATTATTGGAAAATGTCTAGTGTATTGTAATCGGGGTGAATGTTATATAAACATATACGCCTTCACATTACGACATTACTTTCAGTAGATGTTTAATTTTTGAAAATGTTATACTAGGA
This sequence comes from Polydrusus tereticollis, assembly GCA_963920685.1. Lineage (NCBI taxonomy): Eukaryota > Metazoa > Arthropoda > Insecta > Coleoptera > Curculionidae > Polydrusus > Polydrusus tereticollis. Next base: position 124,081,075 of record OY987329.1, read on the forward strand.
GCATACGTTTTTTTATATCAATTTTCCATACAAATTTTAAACTGCTTTGTATTGAAAGGTCGAATATGTTATTGACTTAAATTATTTGGACAGTGAGTTAGATCTTTATCTTTGATTCCTTATCTTTATCTGTTCAGGAAAACTTCTTGGGTAGGTTTGGCTGCTGACAATTTTGCTGTGTTTTGGCTGGTTTCTTGATTGTACCTATAGCTGCTGCTTTTTGAGAATTCTAGTACACCCTAAAGAAGCTTCTCTGAATTTAACCTAAACATGCTTAAGCAATTTTTTATAAACATCTCGTTTGATAGCTTATATATTGATAATGATGTTGATAGTGTTTATGGGGAAACAGTAAGTAGAATACAGTGGTCAATAGCAGTCCAATAAAAAATAAAAAATCTACATTCAACAAAAACAAAAAATGGATGACTCCCGAAGAGACGCTCTTGATTGCTAATAAAACCACTGAACTAAAAAAATCTATTTTGGTTGTCTAAAAACAGATTTAAATGTACGGAATCCTTAAAATATGAAAAAAAAGGAATACAGTACACTTATTCTGCAGGTTGAGAGACGGTGTTATGATAAAAAAATTAGAGACAGCGAGAACAAACAAAAAACAATATGGAATATCATTAACAACAAACTCGGTAAAACAAAAAACAAAAATAAAATCGAACTTCTTGATAATGACAAAAATGTTTCGAACCATAAAACTGTTGCTAATATATTTGCGGAATATTTAATATTAGCTACTCAAAAAGGTTAACAGATAAGTTTGGTGATAACATATCAAATGATTGTACTGTAGTACCAATTATAAATAGTTTCTTTTTAAGCCTATGGAACAGGAAGAGATTTTTAAGATAATAAATGACCAAAGAAATTTTAAAAAATGTAGGAATTTGACGAAGTGCAGATAAAAGTTGTTAAAATTTTAAGGGACAGTATTCTTAAACCTATTCAATATGTAGTAAATTTAATGTTCAAGACAGGTATATTTTCAAGTGATCTAAAGATAGGAGTTGTTGTCCCAATCTTCAAAAAATCATATACTTCAATAGTCAGTAACTATAGACCTATTACAATTCTAAGTGTGCTGTCGCAGGTGTTAGAGAAGCTTCTGTACAATAGATTGGTCGACTTTCTGGATGTAAGCTATGTCTTGACGGATTGCCAATACGGCTTTCGATCGAGTAGATCAACAGAGGGAGCAGCGGCTGACCTTGTAGAGTTCATTAAATTTATAATAAAATGGACGATGGGTGTCATGTCGCTGGTCTCTTTTTTGATCTGTCTAAAGCTTTTGACGGCTTGAATCATGAGTTTATTTTAAAAAAGTTATCTTGTTATGGCTTTAGGGATAATATATTGGATCTTATGGGTTCGTATTTGGAGGGCAGACAGTTCATGATTAAAGTTGAAAACGTGTAGGTATTCGGTATGTAAGGATACTAACATAGGGGTTCCTCAGGGCTCAGTTCTGGGTTCTCTACTATTTTTAATATTTGTCAACGAAATACCACAATACATAACAAATGAAGTAACTGTTATGTTTGCTGACGATACCTCAGTGGTGGTCTCGGCACGGAGCTCGGAGCTCGGAGTATTTAACCGTGTTTCCATTGCATCTGTTTGTTGTTAACTTTGACTCGGGTTTCCGGTAGTCTTACTCTTGACTTTAAGATAAAAATGGCCTGTGTCTTTTCCTCACTCAGGCGAGTTTCTCAATCGTTAAGCAATTTTTGAAAAAGATTTATATGGTCTTGCAAACGTCAGATCACTAAGCATGGCTGTCTCGAGGTGGCATTTATCGCGGTACCATCAAACAAATATAATTTCGTTTGAGGGTGTTTGGGTATATCATTCGTATAGAGATTATACAGTACCGGCGCAAGGAGGGACCCATGCGGTACTCTTGCCTTGATATTCCTAATACTTTACGTTGCGCTTTTTGACGACACCACGAGAGTTCTGTCCTCGAGAAAAGAAATTATGAGCTTGATCGTGTAATTTGGTATACCTAATCTAATACCTAACTTTATTATACTGTGCCAGACTTTGTCGAAAGCGTTCAACATGTATATTTTCAATAAATAATGGGCTTCCACTAATTCCAAGTTGCATCACTACAAAATAAAGTTGGTGCACGAGATAAACGAGGACGATTTTGATAGAAGATGATGGAAAAATGCAATAACGATAATAACTTTGCATCAAATATCATTTTTTTGGATGAAGCTACTTTCCATTTAAATGACATTGTTAATAGACGCAATTTTCGTTATTGGTCTGCTGAGAATACTCACTGGTTCCAGAAAGGTCATACTCAGAGGCCCGAAAAAGTTAATGTTTGGGCGGGCATAGTTGGTAAACATATTGTGCGACCTTTTTTCATAGATGGTAATTTGAATGACGAAAAACATCTGGAATCGCAGAATTCCTTCTTGCAGAATGGTTTTTCCGGGTGTAAATAATGGCATAAACGAACAGAGATGGTTCCAGCTAGATGGAGCACCTGCGCATTATGCGGCAAATGTTAGACAATACATAAGCGAATAACTTCCAGGACGTAGGATAGGCAGAAGAGGTGCTATTGACTGGCCAGCGCGATCCACGGACTCAACCCTGCTAGACTTCTTTTTGTGGAGATACTTAAAGAACAAAGTCTACGTTAACCGTCCAAATGACTTAGAATCTTTAAAAGTCAAAATTAGTGCTGAAATTCAGGCCATTCTAGACGACTCCGTTTTAAACGTTGCAGACAGGTTCAGGGATCGACTGGGCGCTCTGCTTAGCAGAAAATGGTGGTCATTTTGAACACCTGATCCACTGAAAAGGCTTTATTTGTTTATTATTCCTATGTTAAGTTGTTCAATTTTCTAGGCTATTCATTTTGTTATTATAAAGTTTGTTACAATTTTAAATAAATAAAAAATTGAACAACAAAAAATTCAGAGTTTTCTCAGTAGAATCCAAATATGCATTCATATGCAGGGTGTTTATTTAAAGAAAGTTAGTTAGTCTCTATGGCAACCAAACCAGAAATGGCAGAAAAAATTCATGCAGGCAGAAATATGAGGAATAATTTACTGAACAACTTTCAGGTCACCTTTTCTTATACGAGGTAATTCAAAAGTTATAGGCATTATGCGCGACTTTTTTGCCAATCTGTATAAAGCTGGTTGCGTATTACTTTCGGTTAACACTGCATACATTTTACAAAGCCACTCTAAAATTCCTACTTCTTTCTCCAACGCAAATGTAAAAAATGAAGTTGCTATACTTTGGCGGACGTGTATGAACTAGAATAACATATTAAGTGAATCTAAAAGAACGAGATACAATTCAGAGAATCAAGGCAACAAATTAACGCATTAAACTAAGGTTATTTGGAGAAATAAACTTTAATGGTAAGAGATAGTCGTGTTTATTCGTTCGATTATTACTATAAAAAATTACTCATGTTTTCCCAATTTGGCAACTTTTAAATAATTAGATGGCTTAACAACTTTAGCTGCTATTAGTCAGTGATATGACGGATTTAAGTAAAACATTGGGCACATTTATTACCAAAAAATATTAGAAATTATAAACAAACCACCTTATTTCTCTGTATCCTTCATAATATGTGATAAGTTATAGACGTGCCAACGAACGCATGATATTCCCTAAAAAAAATCGACGGGATAATAATAGCCCCTTTTATAAAGAATCTTTGCACAAAATCCTAAACCTATCTTCAATAAATCTTTACCCACGCATCTACATGGGCCCGTTGTAAATTTATTTTAGTCTCTATTGTTCTAAAATTTTTTGTGGACTACGAAGATGGTTTAAGCGAAGTTCGTCGCAGCCTTTCTCGTATAAACAGCCATGTTTCGAAGTGTTACAAGTACTATGTGGATGCAATAAATCATTCGAAAAACCGGGTGGTATCTACGATTCTACACTATGGAAATTTGCTTTTGATGTTGGAATATGCCCGTAATTTCAAATGGGATTAGGGAAATTTTTATTTTTCAGTGAATTTATTATATCATACAGGGTTGTGATTGTCGCCTATACAGTGATGGGCTAAAATATGGAACAAATTCATTTAAAAATTAGGTATTAATTTTTTGAAAAAACGCTCGGACAAGGCGATTATAATTTTTTCTTCCGGATTTTTTGCCTCAAAAGAAATATACAGGGTGTGTCAAAAAGTAGATGTAGCAAAAATTTTTTGTATTTTAAATAGAACTCTATTTTTTTCAGCCGAATTTTGAATTCTACGTCAAATTCTGCGCATAATTCATGTAGCATACCATATCCTTATCTCTAACGGTTTTAGAGAAAAATTACATCATAAAACGAAAATTATTTTATTAAGTGTTGAAAATGCCAACCATTAACTTCTTGACAATATGCCAATCTACTTAAAAACCCTTCTAAAACATTATTTACTGTATTTTCATTAATTTGCCTAATCTCGTATCTAATTTTAAATTTTAAGTTTTCCAAATTTTGTGGTTTATCCTTATACACTTTTGATTTCAAATAACCCCAAAGAAAAAAATCCATTGGTGTAAGATCGGGAGATCTTGCAGGCCATTCTATGGGTCCTCTTCTACCTATCCATCGTTCGGGAAATACAGTATTCAAATACTCTCGTACTTGTCGAGCGAAATGAGGCGGAGCACCATTCTGCTGAAACCAAATAGACGCTTCTGGTAGATTAGGCTGGTTCGGATTTGAAAAATCCGCTGCTAGTGTGGGAATTAATTCATTTTGAAGAAATTGTAAATCCCGGTCTCCTGTAAGATTTCCATCGAAGAAAAAAGGTCCAATTATTCTATCATTTAATATCCCTGTCCAAACATTTACTTTTTGTGGGTCTTGCGTGTGCTGTTCTCTCATCCAACGGGGAATTATTTGTACTCCAATGCCGAAAATTTTGTCTGTTTGCCGAACCATTCAAACAAAACGTGGCTTCTTCGCTAAAAAGTATGTTGCGATGGAAAAATAGATTTAAGTTGCTAATTTACATCATAGTTTCACAAAACTGTAGTCGGCGGTCGGGATCATCTTCGTTTAGCTCTTGCAGCAACCTAATTTTGTACGGATGATACTTTCTTTCTACTTTCAATACCCGCAAAACAGATCGTCGGCTCACATCATTATTAAGGGCTACTTCAGTGGATGCACTATGGGGATTATCTTCAACTTCTAACAAATTGTTCAATTTTGTGTTTTCACTAATTTTTGGATTACTTGGCCGTAGACGATCCTTTACATTCCCCGTTTCCCTGAATTTCTTCTCAATTTTACCCATTGTAGATCTTTTAATCGGTCGTTCTGGATACTTAGCACTAAACAAGTTACAAACTTCTTCTTGATTTCTTGTTTTGTCTCCACATCCAATTAAAATTAAAATTTCGATTCTTTTTAAGGCACCATGATCACCGTTTTTCAAAATTATACCTAAAATTATTTTTGATTGACACATTACTTGCTATCGTAGTGAAAATTCATTTAAATTTACCTGTTTACATGTACCTTTTTTTAAAGAAAAATTTCGTTTTATGATGTAATTTTTCTCTAAAACCGTTAGAGATAAGGATAGGGTATGCCACATGAATTATGCGCAGAATTTGACGTAGAATTCAAAATTCGACTGAAAAAAATAGGTTTCTATTTAAAGTGCAAAAATTTTTTGCTACATCTACTTATTGACACACCCTGTATAATTTCTTTTTGAGGCAAAAAATCCAGAAGAAAAAATTATAATCGACGTGTCCGAGCGTTTTTTCAAAAAATTAATACCTGATTTTTAATGAATTTGTTCCACATGTTAGCCCATCACTGTACTATGATTATAAATCGTACAGATTCGTCCTGAACCTGAGCTAAGTATTATACAGGGTGTCCATTTAATGTGCCGGTGGACGATATCTCGTTAACGGTCGACTTAAGGAAAAACACTTTTATACAAAAGTTGTAACAGGTTAACGCCGCGCATCCTATAAAAATAAATTAAAATATACAGGTTGGCTCAAAAATCCAGGGTAGGCCAAACATCTTTTTTGAATGGACCACCATATATTTTTTTTATTAGATTGAAGCCTTCAGTAGTCCTCTATTCTACTTTAAAAAGTTTTGATCATCAAATGCGACGTTGTCAAAATATCGATTTGAGGCTAAAAACGATTTTACATAAAAATCGTTGGATATTAACTATCTTTACAAATCTTTTTACTAAAATTTAGGAAAAAAAAATATGATATGTAAAATCACCTAACTGTTATTAGAATTGGTATAAGTATTACAGAGTGTTCAACATTTTGGTCCAAACTTAATGAATTTAAAACCAAGTTTTCGTTTTTTTTTTAAATGAAACACCCTATATTTTACATTTTTTTCGAAAGGATATTTTAATTCCCTTTAATTTGATACCAATATCTGATACCTCATTTCAAAAAGTTGTTGAAGGAAACATGATTTCAAAAAATTTCTTAAAAACCTTAATATTATAATTATGAACAATTTTGATGTTTGCTTATTCATTAATAAATTTACTTCCAAAAAAATTGAGAACTTAATAAATTAGTGTGTAATTCATATCTAAGTAGTTATAAACAATTTTAGAGAAGAATCTTAAATTATTACCTATCCAAAAGTATGTAAATCTCCAATTTTGAAAATATCTTTCACCAATTTAAAACGAATACATATTAACGCATTTAGTATTCAAAGTGTCTACTATTTTGCAAAATGCACGCGTTAATTCGTTTTAAGAACGAGTCCCTCACATTTCTCAACATTAATGGAGTAATTCTACCAAATGATTGTCGAATTCGTTCCATCATGTCCTCCCTTGTTGTTGCTGGTGTGCTGTAAACATAGACCTTGACCGTGCCCCACAAAAAGAAATCCATGGCCGTTAGGTCAGTTGACCTTGCTGGGCAACTGACCGGACCTTAAAGTAATAAAAATTCTAGGCAAAAAAGAAATTTCATAATATTGGGTTTTCAACAACCATTCCTTCACATCCACCGCTCTGGAAACTGTGCATTTAAATGTTCCCGAACATATCTGCTGTAGTGAGGGGGTGCCTCATCGAGCTGAACCCACATCCTGTTTGTTATGAAGTCCGGGAGATTATCAGTCGGCCTAACAAGGTCATGTTGCAAAAATTCCAAAAACAAACAACCATTCAAGTCCTCTTCAAAGAAATAAGGTCCAATGACATATTCGTGGATAACACCACCCCAAACGTTTAAGCTCCACTGATGTTGAAAATTATTTATTAGTAGGGCAGGTGGATTTTGGGTATCATAAAAGTGAAAATTATATCTATTGACGAACCCATTTCTATGAAATGTCGATTCGTCGGTGAACATGACATATTTAAAAAAAATCTTTCATCTTCAGCAGTGGTATTTTGGGCCCATTGACAAAATAATGTTCTTCTTTCAAAATCATTGTCGCTTAATTCTTGATGTAATTGAACCTTATAGGGATAAAATTTGCTTGCCAATAAACAATTATTTACTGAAGATTTTTTTATTTCCGAATTGGAACTAACTTTTCTCACACTTATTTCTGGATTCTCCACCACCGCCAATGCAATGCCTAACTGGTTATCTTCATATAGCGCTGTTTCGGTCCTAGATGTTTTTTTATACTCTACGCTCCCCGTTCTCTCAAATCGATCTTTTAGTTTAATTATTGACCTTTCGTCCGGACATCGAGCTTCTGAAAACTTCTAAGCATATATACGTGATCCTATAAAACAATTTCCATCACTTTCTCCAATTGCGTAAATCATATTTACTAATTCTACTCGAGTGTAATTAAAATTTATTTTAAAAATTAACGTAGACAAGGCCACTGTAAAACGTCAAATAATTGATAATTATTATGTCTGCCATTTGCAGAAAAGTGGAATTTGATAAAAATGCATGACATAGTTATTAAATTAAAAGTATCACGAAAATACGCTTGCTTTTAAGACACAATTTTTTGAAATCATGTTTCCTTCAACAACTTTTTAAAATAAGATATCAGATATTAATATCAAATTTAAATATCTCTTCGAAAAAAATGTAAAATACAGGGTGTTTCATTTAAAAAAAAAACTAAAACGAAAACTTGGCTTTAAATTCATTAAGTTTGGACCAAAATGTTGAACACCTTGTATTACTTATACCAATTCTAATAACAGTTAGGTGATTTGACATGTTATAACTTTTCTTTACTAAATTTTACTAAAAAAAATTGTAAAGATAGTTGAAAATCCAACGATTTGTACGTAAAATCGTTTTTAGCCAAAAATCCATTGAAAAATTCATATCTTGACAACGTCGCGTTTGGTGATCAAAACTTTTTAAGTAGAATAGAGAACTACTAAAGGCTTCAATATAATTAAAAAGATATATGGTGTTCCATTTAAGGAAACATATGTTTCGCCCACTCTGGAATTTTGAGGAAACCTGTATATTTAAAATTAATTTTTAGAAGGTGCGCGGCGTTAGCCTGTATAACTTGTGTATAAAAGTTTTTTTCCCTAAGTCGACCGTTAACGAAATATCGTCCACCGGCCCACTAAATGGACACCCTGTATATAATTTTTTTTTTCCACTACTAACCTATAACATCGCCATTATTGACCGATTATTAACGTTAGAAATCGTTTTTCTCTACCTTATAAGTTATTATTGACCATGGTCAATAATAACGCATTGAAATCCATTATTGACCGATCTTCAAGAATCTATTTGAAGGCAGGTAACTTGATTTTTTGATTCTACAACATGAATTCATAAACATGAATGTGGTTAGGCAACCAGATAATTATCAATACATATTAGATTACTTGATATTGTAAAATATCGATACAATCAACATTTTTTCTGCTTGCATCCTTAATTCTGGAGGTGTACACATAATAATATCACTAAAATTTTCTTCGTTCATTTTTTAAAAAAACGGAAAACTCGTGAAGTCTGATGACATAAATGAACAAAAATTGACACTAACAAAGCCACCTGACAAAACAACAAAATATTTTGCCAATTCCAAAGCGCAGGTAACTTGATTAAAAAATATACTTATACCTACCTATCATTTTTTATAATTATTAATACTATAAAGATAAATCTCTTATAAAAATTTGTAGTAGTGGAAAAAATATTATATTAACCACGGTTTAGACAGCTTATAGCCCTCGCGTCTTAAATCCCTCGTCGCTCCGCTCCTCGTGATTTGCCGCTCGGGCAATAACGATGGCTGTCTAAACCTTGGTTAATAATATACTATTTCCTGTATCGTCTTTTGTACTACCTACGCAGGAGAAACAAATTCGTAAAACAAAATGGAGAAATTACAGCAACTTCAATTTTATTCAATGGAACACCTTGTATTTAATGCTCCAAAATAAAAGATCTTGTATTCCTGATTACTATGACTATATTGGATTATTCTCGAATTGCTGTTAATAAACGCAAATCAGGTTGATTACACTGAGGAAAAACTTTTTCTTGTGCGAACTAAACCGCTTGATTGTTTTTTTGTTAATTGCGAAAATACGGTCTATATTTCATCAAGTAAAATATATTGCAGCAAATATATTAACCGACAAAAATTTAGTTCAAATTAAATTATTCAGTAATTGCTGTAACTTAAACGAGATCTTATTGAGTCAGTTAAATTTTGCTAATTCAGTTTTCTCCGCAATTTTTATTAATGCTTCATTATTAAAATAAATTGTTTATTCCTTCAAACATTTGATTCAAGAATAATATTATTAAACTTTTATTCCACGTAAAATTCCTCTATGAACAGTTGCCAAAATTATATTTTAATTCCCATAATAAAAATGTGGTTCCCCGAATAAACGTTTGATAATGCAGTAGCCACGATACTATCTTATTCGATTCGTACGTTAAGTAATCACACGTAATTCACGATCAGTGAGTCGACGGGATGTCGCGCGGAACCGCCAATTATGTCTTATACGAGTTTACCCGATTAAAAGTTTTATGATGCAGTGGTCACGTGACCATCTTCTTCCTCGTTTGCATTCACTAATGAGTCAGCGAGATGTCGCATGGATGCACCATTTTATGATGTAGAAAGAAGTTTATTTCCTGCTAATGGAGGGCGCATAGGTGTTTAAGTGATTGGTTAGAGGACTGGGAAAAGGTGTTTAGGTATAATATGATTAACTGTGATCCTAGGCAACCAGAATCATATTTTTAAATACCGGGTGTTGCATCGTCGAGCGGGACATAGGAAATCCCATGTAATTTTAAATGGGGTCAATTATTGGCTTCCCTAATTATTTTAGAGAAAAATTCTATTTAGGTTTATTAAAGAGCACTAAAACCCACATTCAAAAGAATAACTTTAGATATTTTTGATGAGCCCGTTTACGGGTTATCGCCGATTTCTTTTTAACTATTTCTCCTTTTTATGGCCCCGTATTTGCGGGCACCAGTCAAGGTAAAAGATGACTGTCAAATAAAGTTGTCATTTTGAGGAATATTTGAACATCTTCTTAAATCCTAAAGTTCTAACAATTTAATAGTACCTACCTATTAATTAGCAAAATATTGAAACATGTAAAATGTCATAATTAACCTTGTAATTGGATACTTTATTTTAGTTTTATTCAGATTAATTTGTACTCATAAATACACTTTTAATATTTTCGATGTACGAGTTTTTATAACAATAAAGCACACATTTCAAAATGACAACTTTATTTGACAGTCATCTTTTACCTTGACTGGTGCCCGCAAATACGGGGCCATAAAAAGGAGAAATAGTTAAAAAGAAATCGGCGATAACCCGTAAACGGGCTCATCAAAAATATCTAAAGTTATTCTTTTGAATGTGGGTTTTAGTGCTCTTTAATATACCTGAATAGAATTTTTCTCTAAAATAATTAGGGAAGCCAATAATTGACCCCATTTAAAATTACATGGGATTTCCTATGTCCCGCTCGACGATGCAACACCCGGTATAGTAACTCAATCTAGAAGAAAATTAGCATCGAAAACTACTGTATGTCGATTTACTTTATCGAAGAATAAATCGTCTTCCATGCCGTAAAAGAGCGCAGTACGAACTGAGTTACTATATTGATCGACAGCTTCTGGGGTTAAATAACGAACTTAATGTCAAAATCTGTGCTTCATTAAAAACTCCTAAAATGAATAAACAAACTGAGTTAATACTAAAACTATTAAAATTGTATAAAGAAGACCCCGAAGTGCCATTACAATAGAATACTTATTACGTTTTAATACTGGAAAGTACTATTTTACAGGACCAAGCACGCAACATCCAGAGCGAGCCGCCGGGCGAGTCCTGTAAGCCTGCAAGTCCTGTTGACCTACTTTCCGGATGTGTAACGTCAATATTTTGTTTTTAAATCGACGCAAAACCAGTAGAGTACGAGAAAAATGTGATAATGTCTTACTATATTGGTATAGCTTTAGACAGTTGGGAAACTCTATAGTCAGGAAAATATTTAATAGACTGAAATATTAAGACTAAATTAAAAAATTTTAATACAAAGCTGAATGGTAATGAAAGAGGGTCAGTAAAATACTTCACTGACCCCCATTTTAGCTTTCAGGTATAAACCAGCAAAGTGACACTTTTCGGTTAAAAAATTATCTAGTCTTCCGGTCGAGTAAAAAAAAAAGCATTGAAAAGTATGGCAGGATCTACTTTTTCCATAAAATGACGACGATGTCCATTAAAAGTAACTTATATAGCTTTCGTTGCATGGTTCGAAAGAAGACCTAATAGCGTAAATAGTGGCGTAGCCAGCATTTTGAGGCGAGGGGGCGAACTATCGGAGGCGAGCAGACCGGGGAGCTAAAGCGTCGCAGGCAAAAATTTTTGGGACCACGCCCAAATTTCGTAAGAATTCACCTTCTTTATTCTCCCTAGGGAACAGGGGTCTGGCCCCAAATGAAGTTAAAATTCGCTATATAAAAAAAAAATAAATTTAATATGATGGGATGCTCTCAAAACCGGTTCTATTAAGTTTATTCACATCGCCCTTCTTTACTAAAAATAAAATAAGACCGATCTTGTTTTTTAAGAATTATTTTTTAAGTAGTAAAGGGGCGCCAGACCAAGGGGGCGGGAAGGGGGGGGTGGGTGATGACCCCCCTGTGGCTACGCCACTGAGCGTAATGTGCGGTAGCTCAACACGTTTATCCTATAGTGTGTTATTAGAGCCTACGGATTATTCTTGCAAGATTACATTATTATCGTAAGTAATAATTTACTAAACTTACCAGACCTATATAGTAAGAGAAGTGAAGATATAACTACAGAACAACGCAATTGTAACCTAATAATTGACACAATTATTATATAATTAATTATTTAAATATTTATGTGAAAAGACCTAATAAGAATATTTTTGGGGTATATTCTTAAATTGTCAAATTATTCCTGGATGAACTTATTTCATAAGGTAAACCGTCAAAAATAGTAGTTTCGGTTCAAGAGTACATCCATCCGGCGTGAACCAGTGCAATACAAATCTCAAAAAATTATGGCACTCTGATTGACCAGCTCAAAGTCAACTGTCCATACCGCTGCCGAGTTTTATTACGAATGACGTTCAAGTTTCGGTTGCGAACGATCGGGTGACGCGGATAACGTTGCTTTTCGACAGCGACAACGAGGTGTGCGAATTAACATTTTTTTTTTGTATAATGTTAATTTAAAAACTAAAAGAATTATTATTTTAGGCAGTGCTCCAGCTCTGCAGCTCTTATTAAAAAGCCTTGTAAATATAATCAAAGATCCTGTACACACAAAAAATTTTCTTTTCTGGTTTTATAATACCTTTTAAGCGCTAGAAGTATAGTTCGTCCATTATATTATAAAGCTCCAGGCATTCGCTGTTATTTAAATATAATATGATTTTCAGAACAATTTAATTCTGTTTTATTCTTTTTATGGCAAAATTATAAAAATTAATGTATGTTTCTTATTAACTTTATGAAGCACCCCATGGCTTAAAACTGATGCGGCGAATCTTATAGCCTTATGATATTGGACCATTAAAACTTATAGAAAGGCGTCATGGCGTAAGACAACAGAGCAAAAGAAAATTTAGCAAAATTTAAGATTCAAGCAAAGATAATAGTATTATGAAAATAATAATTATATAAGTTAAAATTTGAGGTATGTAAAAGGTCAATAATATTTTTTTGCCTTATCTCTCATCTAAAAATTTTAACTAGGTACTAAAAAAATCCTAAATTCGGCCTACAAAGTTATTTAAAACGCCGTTGAATACAAAATTATGTTTTATAACCGTTTCAATTATCATAAAATAACTCTTATTCTTCAATTACTGTTAACAATCGAGAATTAATAGCGTTTAGTCTCCCATCTTTAAATATTTTTACCCAAAACGGCTGAATAATTGATTCAACGTCGTAAAAGAACAACACCATTGTAAGGAGATACTTTAAGTCTTAGAATATGGAAATTACAACATAAAAAATGTAAGAAGTGACCACCTAAGATAAATTAATTCAAATTGGAGGCACGGGTATTTGAAAAACACCAATGGGTACAATGGAATTTTCAAAAATATTTTATGGTTAAGTCGCTTCAAGCACGCAAACAATTAAAGGTGCCCCATTGCAATAGCATCCATTTTAAAAATGCTAAACCTTTATAGTCGACCTTAAAACAACAACTGGTTAACTACAAAATAGTTAAGTCCGAGAAATTAGGTGTGGTGGTAGTGATAAAAATTGTTTATACTTAACCATATCCCATCATAATTCAAAATGTAATAATATTCCTAATAAAACTGTCCCTCTGACAATGTTTCCCTAATATACAGTCGAAACTTGTTGCCCAAAGGAAATTAAAATTCTATTTCGAACTACTAATAACCATAAAAATTCATTCTGAAAAAATCTTTACATAGAAGTTTAGTAGCGGCGGCAAAGTCGCCTAAACAAAAAAATACTAATTATCAATAATTACTTTTGGAATGGATATAGTATAATTATTAAGTGTACTTTTTATGGTCCCTACATATTTATTGTTATTAGATTGTTTTAACGAAATTAGATATTTAGGTTAGTTCATGGTTGTAATTATCACTATCTCCATTAAAATAGTCCGTTTATTTTTGGGTGATATTGTGATTGAATTTTTAAATCCAAATTCCATACCTTTACGTTTATTATCCGGTCAAAGCAGACATTTCAATTTACAATAATTTGCATAGAGCTGTAAGTTGGTACAGACTTTGGAAACATTATTACAAAATAAAATACTAAAAGTCTCCACCGATCCCACATCTGCAAAAAAAGTTATTCGAGTCAAATGTAAAAAAAAATGGGTTTTCCAATTTTTCCGGTAAACGGTAAGTTTTATCATAAAAATAGATCAAACAGAAGTTGTAGATCATGAAGTTATCTACAAAAAAAGGTGAGAAAGAGAAACGTCTGAAAGATACAGAAAGTTTCAGTGGACTCTAATAAGGGAGAATATTGTACATAACATTGCATGGAATGTAGTAAAATATCTAGTGATAGCCATTATGGCAAGAAAGGAAGAGGATGAAAAAGGTGGACAGCAGCAAGGAGTGAAAAGACAGCAGCCATTCTGAAGACATCCTCTTAAGTAGTACCGGAAGGGAGAGCAGAAAGACGAGTCTGAAGTCATCGGAGTAAGTTCTTTAGCCGATAGGCATTCCTGGAGAATGCGAATCCGATATACTTGGCCACACAAAGAGAAAAACAAAACTGCATTTTATTATTTTATCACTCATGAATTAAAAAATTTGAAATTAGAGTTATATTATTATACAACCCTATTCTGTATAATATATATACAGTGAGCTCAAAAAGGTTGGAATAAATTCGTTTAAAATTCAGGTGATTATTTTCTGGAAAAACGCTTGGACATGTCGATTATTATTTTTAATTGCGAATTTTTTGACATAAGAAATATGTATACAGGTTGTCTCAAGAAGAACATATACCGTCAACATTAATTTTTTTAAATAGAACACCCTGTATATTAGTTTATTTTTAAATTTTACGATACATTCTAAACACTTTTTGTATAACATACCATATCTCCAAAATCAACGGTTTTCGATATATTGACATTATAATCTTTTTCTGAAAAAATGCTGAGATCCGTGGATTTTTAGTTTAATTGCGCATTTCTTTATTATTATTGTAACCTGTTACCTCAATTAATTTATTTTGACACAGACCTTTACTTCTTGTAAAAATTCTTCAATTTGTGTAGATCTATCTAACTTCAAGTAATTCTGTAAAAATGGCGCGGTTAAGTGAAAAAGATAGGATAGAGGTACTAATGATGCTTGGCTATGGAGAATGGATGCGAACCCAAACAGAAGTGTGTGAGTTATTTAACAATAAGTACCCAAACCGAGTACCAATATCTCAATCTGTTAGTAAAATTGTAAAAAAATATAGGGATTTGGGGCATGTTAGAGACAATTATATTCAAGGTCAACCTAGGATTTCAGAAGATGTGCAGTTAAATGTCCTTTTAGCTGTCCAAGAAATCCACCATAGTGTTTCTCGCGGTATTGCCACGGAAAAAAATATTTGTCAAGCAACCGTATTGAATTATTTACACAAAAATAAGTGGCATCCCTATAGGGTACAGTTGGTTTATGAACTTAATGAAGATGACCCGGATAGAAGAACAGAATTTTGCGAAATAATGATGAACAGATACATTGAAGATCCTCAAATTTTAGAAAGAATTGTGTTCTCTGATGAAGCAACGTTTACTCTAAATGGGCATGTGAATCACCAAAACTGTCAATATTGGGCTAAGGAAAATCCGCACTGGATCATGGAGGCCCACACACAATACCCGCAAAAAGTGAATGTTTGGGCTGGAATTGTTGATAACCTGATTTTAGGCCCCTTCTGATGGTACGTTAAATGGCGAACTGTATCTAGAATTTTTAGAATTTGAGTTAATACCGGCACTTGCTGTACCTACTATATCCAAATCCAGATGAGCCAGACATTCCCAACAATAACTTATGGTACCAGCAAGACGGAGCACCAACACATTACACAAGCCCGGTGCGTGAGTACTTGGATACAGTCGGTCCTGGCAAGTGGTCGACGCGGTCCAAAAGAATGGCCGGCAAGGTCACCAGATTTGACCCCGCTAGATTTTTTCTGTGGGGCTATTTAAAATCTAAAGTATACTTTAACAGACCTAACAATATTAATGAACTTAGAGCTCGAATAAGGCATGAGGTTAGATTAATAGAGCCCCAGGTAATCCATAACGTTTTAGAAGAATTCAAAGATCGACTTGCATATTGCCAGGAAGTTGGTGGCGGTCAATTTCAACATTTATTAAAATAAAATTTAATATAGTCTATGTAAATATTATAGACTAAATAGATGTAAAGAGTTCATTTTTAATTGTAGTTTTCGTACCAAAAAAAATGTCAATATATCGAAAACCGTTGATTTTGGAGATATGGTATGTTATATAAAAAGTGTTTAGAATGTATCGTAGAATTTAAAAATAATATAATTCTATTTAAAAAAATTAATGTTGACGGTATATGTTCTTCTTGAGACAACCTGTATACTCATTTCTTATGTCAAAAAATTCGCAATTAAAAATAATAATCGACATGTCCAAGCGTTTTTCCAGAAAATAATCACCTGAATTGTAAACGAATTTATTCCAACCTTTTTAAGCTCACTGTATACATATATATTAATTATAGGTTTAGTTACTTAATTTAAAACTCCATACCAAGCCATAGCTATTGTTGTACGTTTCACAACAGTTTGCTCAATTTACTCAGTTTGCTTATTTTACTCAGTTTGCTCAGTTTGCAGTCTTACAGTTCTTTAAATTTTTCATGTATTACAAGATAAGATGGTTTCTTTACTGAAATTCTGTTCCTTAATTGGTTGCAAAGTCATGCAGTAATGAGTTCATTACTTACCATACTAGTGCAATAATGGGTATATTTTTTTGTGAGAAAACAAAATCGTGGTAGGTACCTAGAAAAAAATATTTAGGTTTAAGTATTTATTTTTCCCATTTTAGTAAATACAAGCCAAATTAGTTTAAAAAGAAACTCTCTTCTAGTAAAATGAAAAACTCGACGACGACGAATACGGCCAACTTTGATCCCGATGCCGGTCACGTGCGCGTGTCGCCAAAGTGACCATTATGTTTAAATCGATCTTTTATGTCCCATGGTCCTTTTCGGTCAAGTTAACTTGATATCTTTTTACGTTCCATCGACACCTCTCGGAAACAAGATAAAAAGTCACACCGATACTGCATTCTCAATTTGCAGCTTTAGTTAAAATTAGAAGAGTGTTCGCAATGTAACATTTACCGCAAACATAAAGTCACTTTATCCATGTCGTCCTAAATCAGTAAATAACCCATGTCTATGGGGTATTTAATTCTTAGCAGAATATAAATGATTTTGTGTTTAAACATTCTGCCTAACGAACAGTTCGGTTTTCGTGCCAAACACTGCACAGTTTTAGGCAGACGACAAGGTTTACGTTCAACATTACAAAGGGATTTAATGGAAGAGCGCACACGGTAGCCGTCTTCTTTGGCGTAAGCAAAGCTTTTGGTAAGGTCTGGTATAACGGTTTCTTACTGAAAGTGATAAGACTTGGAGCTCCGAACTACGCCATCAAGGTGGTAAAGGAGACAAAATGACAAAATGAAGACATCGATATTTTAAGTATAATTCAATCTGTTTATAGTAGATATTCTATATTATTTTGCTATGAGATAGGGCTCAATTGCATCAAAATATAATTAGTAAGTAAGGTATTGCAGATTGTTACTTTACAGAATTGGACGAAGAGATAGAATAGGACAAAACGTCACAATCAACACCCTAAATTTCGAAAGAGTAGGGCGTTTCAAATACCTTGGAGCTACAATAACTGCTGATAACGACGTTACGGAAGAAATCAAAGGCAGAATCCAATCTGCAAACCGCTGTCTATACGCACTTAACAATCGTATGAGGTCAAAAAACCCAACCAGAATATCAAAGATTAAAATTTATAGAACCATTGTAAGGCCAGTAATACCATATGGATGTGAAACGTGGACAATGACCAAAGCAAACGAAGAAAAACTCAGACGCTTTGAACGAAAAATCCTCAGAAAAATCTTCGGAGCTCACCACGATCCGACAACAAATCGATATCGTGTTAGAACAAATATTGAAATACAGGAGCTCTACAACGATAGCGATATCGTACAAGAGATTAAATCCCAACGATTAAGATGGGCAGGCCACGTACACAGGCTGCATGATGAAAGACTGGTAAGATTGGTGTGGGAGGAAGTCCCAACAGGAAAAAGACCACTCGGACGTCCCAGAATGCGTTGGAGCGATAACATTAGATCAGATCTACAGAAAATGAGTATCCACTTTGACCAAAGATTGATGGAAGACCGCATCAATTGGAAGAAAGTTGTGCAGTCAGCCTAGACCCACCCAGGATTGTAGCGCTAGATGATGATGATGATGAAGGTATTACAAATACAGTATATCGAGCGAAAGATTGCATGAGACGAAAGGGGAAATCGAGGGGAATTTTGGCATAAAAAGCGGAATATTATTCTAGACTTAGGTACTGGTCTACATATTTTAGATTTAGTGGTCAAGCCATAGGCAGTAGCAGTAACAACTATGTTCTAAAAACGAAAATAAATGTTTATTCCTCAAGGATTATATATTTCGCAACAGTGTGCATACTCCCCTAAATTCTTTGTGTATGAATTCTTAATCTTCGTACTTTATTTTATTATCAGATTTTTGATTGAACATTTTTCGATTAACATGATATCGATAATATTCTCAGCTCTGCTATTGGCACACAAGACGCCTGCATTTTTAAGTTAGGTGAAATTCCAAGCGAGAGATGTGCAATAATTATTGTATTATTAATTTGTTGTTGGTTAAAATATAGTATAAAAGATGAACAATAACTATAAAACTCGAAAACCTTATTGGAAAAAATAAAGATAGATAGATAATAATATAAATTGATCTAGTATTTCAAAAAGAACTTAGGTATATAGTAATTAAAAAAGTGTTAAGTTTATTTCTGTATCATTTATTATCGTAGGACTTGAAACCTGATTCCAAACGAACCCAAAACTCCAAAGTCTATTTTTTAGCACATAATTTTTTAAAATCCCATTTTAGGTACAAGTGACAACGAAAGTTGGACCATTAAAATACCTTTTGGTATCGCGAACAAGTCTGGCAAATTTCTTTCTGTTTCATGGAAGGCTTGTAATGGTATGGACGACGAAGAATGTTTCATTTTGCTTGGAATTTTTTGACCTTGTATACTTTATAGTTTTTAGTAGTTTAAAAACTTTTTTGGCAATTGCAATTAGAAAAAAAATTAAAAAAAAGTTTTATTATGAAACATAATAATTTTAGAAGTTTCTTTACCTTTTCCGTGTTTTCAGTGCAATCGCCCATAGTGGCCAATTTGTAGGGGCGGCAAACATTAGGGGTATGTCTAGAGCACCGTTTTACTGAGAAAAATAGTTGCTACAAAAATTACCTCGCATATGCACAGCATAAAGAAATCAGCATAGGCTTTCGAAAAGAAATCCTTTGAAGTTAATAACCAAGGTTTCGTTCGAATTCGTCCACTTCGATCATATTTCTGGTGCATATGCATTAATATTGCAAATGAAACAGTAGTAGCTGGCTAGCACTCTCCGCACTTACATTTTCTTGGAAGATTATATTATTATCATGATTATGTAAAAACATTTCGGCAGATAACGTTGCTTTGGTGCAATGAACAGGTAAACTGGCGTAATGAGTGGAAGACCGTGATGTTTACGGATGAGAGCAGCTCTTGTCCTCATACTGACTGACATGGCTGAAGATCGCCCAATTCTAGAATGAATGACCGATATGTCCAAGAAGTGCATCCAAGCGGTGCTATGGTCCGAGTTGGACTTTTTTTATGGTGTGAGTTGGGATATCTTTATGGCCGGACGGTGTTGTGTGTTTGTATAACTACAGATAATATTTATGCTAGAGACATCATTAGTAATATAGAAAATGATTACCGTTGGAGTTGCAGCCCAATTTTATATTACTCGATGATATCCAGGGCTTTCATTTCAAAGCGGATCACCCAAAATATCTCTTGATATTAAGGTACATAAATAAGACTTGTCAAAAAACAGATCAAGTTTTAATTAGCATTGTATTTAATAAAGTTTTAATTTACTATGGACCTCCATACCTCCAGCTAACCTCATATTGAAATGTCAAATGCATTTCAAGTGATACATCGTTGCAGGTGTGCCAAGAAAAGTGAAATCGGGTAATAATTGGTTTGCGAGTTAGGTGGAAACGATGTGTGTTAGAAGAATAAAAATTAATTTGGTGAATAGGACACAACCTCAAGAAAAACCATATGCAAAATGTTACGTCTTAAATATCACTCCTTAATTAATTCGATCAAGAATAATCCAATTTCAAAATTCTTCAATCAGGACAGTCGTTGTTTCATTTCAGAAACTATTGTCTTGGAAGAAAACTTAAGAAAGTGTTCAGTTAAGCCTAAATATACACCTGCTTCATGCAAGAAGTGTATTTTAGTTGATTTTAAAGTTGGGGATCGGAGAATGCATTATGAAACTTGGAGGGATGATTATATGTAGTAAAATAAAGGTAGAAAGTCATGCAGTATCAAAAAATTGAAATTTTAATATTTTCCTAGTCACTTTAGGTTAGATAAAAACCGTAACTCGAAAAATATTAAAATTTTAACTTATGACTTACTACCTTTATCTTACCACGTGGAATCATACCTCCAAGTTTCGTAACGCATTTTCCGTTTATTCTATTTTCCATTTCCATTTATTATTATATTTAATTTAAATATCAAAACTCGGTTACAAAAATATATTTAGATGTCAACTTTGTTACACTAGAAAAAATACTTAATTAATACTGCTAATATTTTTTCTGTGTATAATAACTTATTCTGTATATTGCTTTACATTTCTATCTTTTGAAAAAAAAAGGCGGCAAATAAGATTTTAAAATCAGGGTCTGGTTTTAGTTAAATAAGCTGATATACAGCATCGGCAAATGGTTTCTACAATCAACCGCACAACAGGAAGAAAAGAGAACGTAATATGCCAGTCAGAAGCTAAATAGAGAGAAATAATGCGTTGTCGCAACTCAAAGCACATTGTTTCCTGCTTCTAGTATGCACAACGTCAGCCAATACTTTCCTTCTCTTTAATTAACTTATAGCTAAAGAATTACGTTCTCCTCTCTTCCCGTTATGCGGATGATTGTAGAAACCACTTGCCAATATACATTAAAAGTATTAAAAAAATCAAAATCTAATTCATCACGGCCAATATTATCCTCTTAAATTTGGAGTAAGTCCCATGTTTGACACCTGAGTTACGAGGATTTAAAAAGTAAGTAAGAGTAAAGTCACCCACCCAAAATCTGTTGATGCTTTTGCATCAATAGCAGACGCGATCATCCACACAGAATAGTTTTCCAACTGCCCCCTCGTTAAGCGCAAAAGCCCAGATTAGTGCTCGCGCTAGCCACTATCCAGTTAGAACTGGTTCTACTTCGAATTCGAGCTGTGCCGGCGAAATTGAAAATATGGGGAAGTGGGTTAGATTTATTAATTCTACCATGATGTTAGTATCCACGTCACCTTTATAAAAAAAATAAAAACAAGCAGAAGTTCAATAAGAATCTTTAAGGACTGTTTTTTTCGGATTTTGTAACTGTGGCATCTGCCTTAAAAACCGCTGCCCGCTAGGGCCCCCATAAACAAAAGCGAATGACAGTAATTATGCATGGTCTTATTTTCTTGTTGGAAAAGGCAGTGGTGAAATTGCAAAATGTAAATGCTGTGGGGCAATTTTAAAAAGCATCTTAAAACTAATAAAATTGATATTTTGAAAAGACGGGTGAAAAATTCGCACAGTGAGGAAGGTGCCGGAACGACTAACTCCGACAAAGTAATTCTTACCATTTAAACGACAAGAACTCGCCGACTATCTTGTATCGAAAACAGATATAAGCTTTGATTCTGTACTAGTAAGAATGACCGCTTTAGACGGTTTGTGATTTTCGATTTTTGTCAAGTCTGTTGGTATAAGGAGGCTGTTGAAAGAAAGAGGATTTAAAATTCCAAAATCTCGAGAAACCATAAAAACCTACGTTATGAGCTATTATAGAAAAAAACTCGTGGACATACTATTGACGAACTTCAACAACTGAAAGCCAATAGTGAAAAATTTGATTTTGCTTTTGATGAGTGGACCTCGACTTTAAACCAACATTTTTTGAACATTAATGTGCATGGCCAGCAGAGAAAATGTTGGAATATAGGGCTAGTCCGATACAATCATTTAATGGCGGTTGCTGTATGTTTTGATATAATAGAAAATTGGCTTTTGGCTTTTAAGTTATGTCTATCAACCGATATTGTCGCTATTACTACCGATGGGGCCAGCACCATCGTGAAAGTAGGCCAGCTTCTTGGTCCTGGGCAGCAATTGTGTTTTGCACATGGAATACGGGTGGCGGTAATTGACGTAATTTATAAAAAATATGTTGAATGTAACAACAATTCTGATACTGATTTCGAAGATTATAAAGACAGCCTTTAGATTTGCAAATATTCCGAATTCTTAGGAATAAGTAGGTCCTAAGTACGACCCTAACCTAATAATATTGAAAGTAAGAAAAATCGTTCGCATATTCAGAAAATCACCTACAAAAAATTACATTCTTCGAAAGTGTGTAAAAAGTAATAAAGGAAAATAACTTAAACTTAAATTAGATTGCAAAACAAGATCGAAGAGTCTTCTGGATATGCTCGAGCGTTGTGCCGTATTGCAGAATTCTATTAAAAATTAAAAATACCATAATCGATCTAAACATGACACTGCTGCAGGATTCTGAATGTGAATTAATACAAATTGTCGTAAAAGTACTTCAGTCAGTACAGGCGTTGTGTTGTGTCAACGCGATATGGATCTAAATAAAACTGATACAGCATTAGATTTTATTTTTTTGTCTTGTTTATTGGGTTTTTAGGTCATTAATAAATAAATAAAGGTTTGGTTTAAGTTGACGTTTCGGTTTATATTACATTAAACCATCTTCAGAACTACAATTACAGGAAATGTGATTATTAACTAATTTTTAGGATTAAAAAGTAGACATACCTATATATAAATCTTAGCACTATCACTTCTATTTTTACATGTTTAACTATGTGGTAACTATGCAAGACTGATTTTATGAAGGGATTCTTTATGAGGGAGGGTAGGTACATTTATTAAAAATGGGAAAAACCATTTGATTACGGTTTATTGTTTGTTTTGTTAACGGTAGTAAAAATTTGCAATTTTTAATTAGGTTATTGAATTACTGTAAACTGTACTAAGATTATCAGTGTCGCATGTCGGTTCGAAAATTTAATGTATTTTTATTTTTTTTAATATGGATCATTTCTTTTATATTTCGTTTTTTATAATTTATTTCATGGTCTAAAATTGTTGTATTATTGAAGTCAAAATTATGTAAGTTGTCAATAGCATGTTTTGAGTTATATGTTTTTTTTTGTTTGTTTTATGGCTGTGGTTGTACCAATTGGCCAGCATCTCTCTTTGTATACGCTAATGAGCTTTTTGTTTTTCCCTTTACAAAATTTACTAAGATTTATTTTGCAATTTACTCCTAACCCTAAGTACTTGATTCTATTTAATTGATGCATTGCAATGTTGTATTTTTATTTTCTTCTCTTTCTTTTTTTTTTCATTTCTTAAATATTTAGATATATTATCTTTTCTTTTCTATTTTTTTTTTCTTTTCTTTTTTTGTCTCCTTTTAATTATTATTTCTTTCCTCTCTTTTATTTTTTTTTTCATAGTTTTATATTTCTTTTTGCAATAAATTTATATAATAGTCTGTATATATTAATATTATTTTTGATCAATGAGCTTCCTAAGTTAAATGGGAATTGAACATAAGTTTTAAGGTCCTTAAAGAGTTCATCTAAACATAATTGATTTCTACTACACCCTAGTCATTTCTTAGCACAGATTTGGAGAAGATCACTAAAAAGGAGAATTAACGAACGTTGAACCATTACTCTCGGACTCTTAAAATATCTTTCCAACCCCAATTTAGTACGTTCCTTTTTTAAAAATATAAATTTTTTTTTATTTGTTAACGGTAGGCATTCAGTGTATTTATTAAACAATATAGGACTTAACTTTTCATATATTTTTTTTTTATTCCGGGATTAATACTCTTTATCTCGAAATCCCCTGGGTTGGAAAAAAGCTTCGAGACTGACCTCTCTTGTAGGTACTATTAAATAAAAAAAAATCGATTTCTTAAAATATAACGAATAATAAAAGACCAAATAAAGACGGCGAATGTAGACCCGTAACTTAACTTCCTCGGTCTACAGATCAGTATAAAGATTTCTTTTTATGGAGAAGCCTTTAAGCACTTGCTTCCAAGTCAATGGAAAATCTTTGAGCAGCATTTGTAAGAAGAAATAAATACTACTTTAAGTGTGTTCGTTTTTTGCCGAACTTTTATTACTTACATTCTTTTAAGGATTTGAGTTCTTATATTAAAAGTGCAAATTATGTAATTAAAAATGTTCGGATACGTTTTTATTCGTCCTGTATTAGTATTTTCTATGCCAGTTTGAATATCCTTGAACAGTTTATCTTACAAAATTATTTTTATATTTGGTTGGGATTTTTTTTTGTATCTCATATAACCTCCAACACATCCTGTTATGTGCTCCTATCGCAAAACAAAATCAAACTTTGTTAAATTAATTAAATTTTTATGGCAATAAAAAAAAATACCTAAACCAAAATTAACATTAAATTAAATGTTAGTAAAAGCTGTTAACTAGATAGTCAATAATTTATTTTCCAGCAGTAAAATTACATAAAACATTTTTTTTCCCGAAAATATGCTATTCGAGTTAGTCCGTTTATGTACGCAGAGAATACATTATTTTTACTGAACTGAATTAAATCCAAGATATTGTACAGGGTGTCCGATGAATATAGGGCAATATTCGGTGCCATTTTTGAAAAACTAAAAATACTTTTTTAAATACTTTGGGCATCACTCTTTAAAAATGATAATCTTCATTCGTTTCAAAAAAATCAACCATTTTCAGAAAAAAATCTATTTGTTGCCAAACAAGTTGGAATACTATAATAAAAGTTTCAGAAAACTTAACGAGACAAAGCGACACGGAGCAAAATTCGTGGACCTGAATTTTCGGTTACCTACTTGGGGTGGCCATTTTTGCAATTACAGTATAAACGTCAATCGATTATAGCTGATAGCTGACAAACTGGTGCTTGCTTCTTAGTCTTTGGTTTTGATTTATTACTGTCTTTTGGACTTGCATTAAAATAATTTTTGAACTCTTTGTATTAAAGTTTGGCTAGTGTTTGTGGAATTTAAAAAGGTTTTTGTGTTTTTTTTTATAAAAATTCCGTTATTATTTATTTTAAGACTTTTAAATAGTGTTTAAATCAAGGTGAATACAGCAAAATATTATAACATGATAAAATAAAAATAAAGTAATAGATCTTTTAGCTTTAATGTTATTTTTATGTGAAGATCGTTTCGCGCGTGCGTCGTGATATGTTGGGTTGACTTTTTAATTTGAAATATTGTTTTGATTAAACATTAAGCAATAAAAAATAAGGTATTGAATCTACTTATTTTATTTTAATGTGATGTCTGTAGGCTTGGTCCAACCCGACAAAAACCGTACGAGGGCCGTTCCTAACGGTCGCTCAACTAATTTACCACTTCCACAATAGATTGCCAAATTCAAAATTTAATTGAATGATGAAATTATGACTTTATAAGATTGAAAAAATTGTATACGATTAAATATTCCAATAGGGAAATGCGAACTAATAAGGCCAAGAACCGGAGAAACGTTACACAAGTTTTGTTCAACTGTAAAAAATACTTTTTTTCAGTGTGCGTTTTAAAGAAATTATTCGTTATTTTATAACTTTCTTCCAGTATACCACTTAGACGAAACGTCAATGTCATCAGTACATCGGTAAAAATGTGAAGACACGAACATCAAAGGGTTCGACGGCTTGTGTTGTTTCTGTTTCGTTTAGTTTTCTGGGATAAAAGCCACAATGGTTTGTTGTCCTGGGTGCCAATAGGTTAGTATGACAAAATTTGTCAAAGTCATCATCATCATCATCTCAGCATTCTATGGAGCCTTATTCCTATGCTGAATATGCTGATATGCATTTAATTCATAGGCAAGCACATTTCAATTCTTTTGAAATAAGAAGAGTTCATGCTGAGAGTTTTTCAAATCGAAATTTATCGACTGGAAAAACATTTGAAAGGATTGATCGTAGCCTAAGGGTACCCGCAGACGAGCGACTTTTGTAGCGCTACAGATGTATCGCCGAATCGCAGCGACTGGCGATTAGTTGTGTGCAGACGAGTCACATTTTGTAATCTAAAGTAATTGCAAAATTGACAGTATTGCCAGTACAAAATGGATTTGGTAGTTAGCGTGTATTGCTCTTGTCTTCGTGCCAATTTATTCTATTCAGGTATAACTTCTTGGCACACTTCCTCCCGTAACTTTAAATTATCATCACTATATTATGGTAATGCCATATTATAAAGTCCAGGCCGCAATTCGACCTCAGTAATTATTTTTTCAATCTATTCCGCCATCATTCCCAGATATAAGGAAACAATACAAATAAAATAAATTTATCGCGCGCTACCACAATATTTTGTCTGCTGGGACTTGTGAAGGTCTGTGCGTTAGATACAGGGCGACACTCGCCGCCAGGTTTGTTTTGATTCAAACTTAGAACCGTTCTAGAACAGTGTTAGTTAAGGAACGCGCTGTATTTTCAGCTCATCAGCTGATCTTATTGTTTTGGTTTTGTTGAAACTAAAAATCACAGAAAAAAGGGCTTGTTCACTAAAGATTTGAATGTAGGAGAACTCTATAGTTATGGCAAGTACAAATCTCTATAGAAAAATTAATTGTATTAACATGGAATTTAGTAAATCTAAATTTTCTAAAGTATTGACAAATTTTTTTCAGCGTTTCTGTACGATCAGCTTTTAAACTCCAGCAGCTCCAGCTCGTCTTCGGAAGGTGAATATTATATTCAATAACTTAGTACCAGAATTTGTACAGCATCTACAAAAAGCGAGTTATATGCTGAAAATATTGTCCATAGGTATGTATATAGACACTCTATAGAAGATTTTAAAGTCCCCAGAGCAATCGTAGTTAGCTTAACGGCAGAATATGAACAGCATCTGTACTATCTATACAGTGGCGTATTTAGGATTGTGACACGGGGGGGGGGGGGGGGTCCACTTGTCTTTCTTAAAAAAATGCGCCGCAGGCAAAATTTTTTTAGGTGCCACGCCCTTTTTTGGACTGTCTAAACTTACAAATTTTACGTTTTGATAGCCCGGCTAAAAAAAAACGTAGAAATAAAGCAATTTTTAAATATAAACGCCAATATTTGCATTTGAAATATTAGTTTTTTGAAGGTATGTATAACGGTATACTATTTTACTCACCTGAATTAGAAAACATGGAACTGTGGAAATTCCCAAACATCTGGAAAATTTGAAATAATGTTTCATATTATTTATTGCAAATAAATGAATGTGAATTGCAGTTTTCTTTACTACTGAGTCCACGGGGGGGGGGGGGGGTCCAGACCCCCCGGACCCCCCCCCCTAAATACGCCACTGCTATCTAACACAGGATACTGGATTTGAATGACCTTCTGCAGTTCAATTAAATAAATAGTATAAAAAATTACTATTTTATTATTTGAAGTAAGATTGGAAGTTTTCTATAGTAGAATTTTAAAAAATACTTTTATATGAAACGAAACAACAAAACCAATTGCATTACTTCACTGGTAGTTATCGGTCAGGTGCTTTTGGTTTTAATAATTTATTTGAGTGGTGGAAGGTAATTTATTAAGGGTTATGGTTAATTTTCCTCTTCTTTCTTTTTTAATAAACTGATTTGGTTTCTTTTAGGTACGAACCGTTCCAAAATAGTTCGCAGTTCTCGAACTACTTGGAATAAATCCCTATTTTACAACCAAAACAAACCTGCCGTCTTCTACGATGCTGCGTCTGACCCAGAAAATAGAATAAGCTGCATCCCCGGCGACTGACGTCCGCAGTAATTGATAACGACTACAAAATAGTAGCTCGCATGCACGACTGTTTTTAAAATTATGCATTTCATTTTTGGAAACAACTGTCGAACTACAAAAGTCGTTCGTCTGCTGGTGCCCTAAAAGAAACAGGTAGGAAACAAACTTAACTAAAAAGTGCTTAAGCCAATGATTTTAAAATCCATTTTAGGAAGCTCTTTACTGCGTCGTGAGGGAGAAGGTCCCTCAAGAAGAGCAAGAACCCCAGAGTTAGAAGAACAAGTTCTGGGTGACCTTGCTGAAAATCCATTTAACAGCATAACGAAGCTCGCAAATCCACTGGACACACCAAAATGGGTTGTTTATGAATCTCATAAATAATAATAATTGCTACATCTCTTCCATATAGGTTCACGCAATGTCTCCAGATAATAATCCTACAAGAATTACTCAAACTGGTTTTATAACACTAGAGAATACCCATTTTACCGAAACTGTTTTGTTTATTGACGAAGCTGGTTTTACAAGAGACGGCGTAATGAATTATTATAATCTGTAAGTCTGCCATGAAGAAAATCCCCATGCAATAAGACAGAGCAAGCATCAACAAAAGATTATGATTAATGAGTGGGCGGGGATAACTGGGAGTCATTTGATTGGGCCCTTCGTTTTATATTGGTGCTTTGTATTTGAAATTATTGCAACATAATTTAAATGATTTATTAGACAATGTACCCTTGTAAGCCAGAGCACAAATGTGGTTTATGCACGATGGCGCACAGCCACATTATAACCAACGTCTTCATATTTGTCTGATAATCCTGCAATGCATTGTTGTTTCAAGTTCAGTGATCAAAAATACTTAGGATAAGAAACTGTATTGAAGTTCGAGGGGCTCATTTCAAGAACAATTTTCTTCTAGATTTTCATCAAGAAAAATGCTTCACATTTTTTAATTTTTCAATTCTTCTGTTCCTCTTGAGGTACGATCAATCCTTACAAATGTTTCTCGATCCAGTTAATTTCGATCTGGAAATCTCTCAGCATAAAATCTTCTTGCTTCCAGAGAATTGCATTGTGCTTGTCCCTAAATTAAATGCATGTTAACATTACTCCCTATAAAATTCGTAATGTAATCACAGTTTGTAGCATGACGTTTCTTTCTCTACTTTTTTTCCAGTTAACTTCTTTATGTGTGATTCATATTTTCGTAGTAGCGAATATTCCATACACAGGAAAAATAAAAGACAATAAAATGTATGCAATAAGAACAAATGGCTACAAAATCACGTAGACGGTACAAGTTCATTTTTATGTGAGAAACACGGCACAAAGCGAGTGGCTTATGCGAATTTTAAATATCTCTCCTAATCCGTATTCGAAGACATTTATTCAAGTCACCGATATTGTAATGCCATGGGTGCTTCTCCGTTAAATAATATAATACATGACTTGTGTTATGTGAATATATTCGTGTTAATTCAAATTCATAAACCTACTGATGAATGTATAAAGAAATCACCAGGAAACTTTGAGATATGATTCAACATTTCACAGGCAAGCATGTGTTATATCTTTTCACCCACACCAATAATACGACGCCAATGTAACGTTCTTCCTAAAATATTCTTGGGTGTCAGTATTTACCTTAGGATAACCTAAAAGGAACTGCGACAAGGCAACCTATCCACCCTTACTCTGGCAACCCTACGCCCTGGAGGATGTACTTCAGACAACAGCCCCTAAAATTAATTGACCTATGTTGTGCTGCTTGAAAACTCACTCCTTTAGCTAGCTCTATTCAGGGTAGGTTCGCTATTTTGTTTCTAGATTGAGAGATTTAGCACTCTTATATAAGCAAGTTAAAGTCGAATCCTGAAGGCGCCACCTTAGTTTTATTTTACTTAAAAGCCTTTAAATGTTCTAGTCTTTGGCTTCAGAGAAAAACAATCTAGGAAACAAAAACAAATATGTCACAATCGGTTATCAATAGCTTCTTATAAGCTCTCATTCACTCAAGTTCCTCAAAGTCGCTGTCTTTCAAATAAAAGCCAAATTTAGCAGAGGCCAATACAAATATTTATTCTTAAAGTCGTGTTAAGCCCTTGGCTACTTTGATTTATAAATGCAAGCTCCTCTTACTTTGGTGAATAATAGGTACTTAAAGTAAAAGATAAATAAGTGAAATGTAATAAAAAAGTGGTAGTATTAGTTTTGACATAAAAGTTCTGAAGGTTTAAATTACAAAGTTATCATCAAAAGAATAAGTAAAAGTCAAACCCTATTTGACAGGGTCTTGCACAAGACGGCAACTGTCAGACCTACACCATAAAAACGACTGTTTAGTCTGATCTGGCAGCCACATAGACCTACATCCAGGACATTGCCTCAGACTTGGAATTTCCGCAAGGTCTGTGCAAGAACCTCTCACAACTAACTAAATTTACCATAAGGGCATTTTTAAAGTACAATACAAAATCTTATGAGTACCTGTGGTTACTCGATAAGCATATTAGCAACTCGGGCGTAGATAAGTTAAAATGTTAAAGTTACAAGGGTTAAATTTAGAAGAAACAAATTAGCCGGGAAACAAAAAATATTTACTTTATAACAATAAATTGTAACTATATTTGCAACAAAATTAGCTGTAACAGACCACCTACTAGAGACTCTTGTGACGCATTAACGCTATGTCGACATACGCTACACGTTTACAATGCACAAGCTCTGTACATAACATTGGTGCAAAACTTTACCAAAACACTATATGTCGAACAATATGTAAATGCAAAATATTAAGATTTTAAGTTGTTACTATGTTACAATATACTCAAGAAAAATGGTACTTTGCTGAAACTTTACGTGCTACCCATGGTTCATGAAGACTCAATCTTCAGTAAAACACACACAAATGGTCCCTGAAACAGCTAACGTGGATACTGCTACACAGCTAGTCTCCAAAAATTCAAATGGTACATGGCAACTGGCACGTCCCGCATCCAGGCAACTCCAATAAAAAGTTAGTACTCCAGGTTGAGCTTTTAGCCCCTACCAAAAAAAAACCCTAAAATCGAATTTTAGATGTACAACATGAAAGAGAAAACTTTCATAAAACTCATCGAGGGTAATTTAGTGTACTAAAGTTTAAATCTACCTCATATAACTAACGAGGGTTCCAATTTACCAAATGGCGTCTAGGACCGCTTGTTGAAGTTCATGGCAAAGCATTTTAAATCGGCATTCCGCCCAAAGAATAGGCTAACTACAAAACCATACCCTTTTTAAGACATTTGTGGATGTTTAATCGGCACTACATCGCCTTCCCTGCCTAAGAAACTAAACTTAGGGAGCTATTTCCGCAAACGTACTTTCCTTCAAGCCTCTATTTATTGTTAAAAGGGCCGGATGTTGTCTCGTCTCCAACGTACATAGTCACCAAAACGTCGACAAATTAGTCAAATCTATCTATGAAATTGAAAACTATAATAACTTTTACACCATAGAAAACTAACGGCGACCGAAGTCAACCAACGCAACCAAGGCAAAAATTAACCAAACGTGACCGTGAAAATGCACAGAACTGTCAGTCTGACACTGACCTGCGTACCAAATTATCGATTTTCTTAAAAATAGCTGATTTACAACAGCATTTAACCTACATCTTAAATACAAGGTTATTAAAAAGTTCACGAATTACTAATTAACTAAAACAAGGATTTGAAATAAGACCTGCCTGCAAGTAGTATGGAACAAAGAACAGAAGAAATCAATCCACTTGGCTATGTTTTACAAGATACAAAACATTCCTGGAATATTAACATAATCAACAAAGGCTTCAAACTAAACATAGTGAAAATTTTGACTATTACAGGTAACTTAATTAGTAATTAATGTTTAAGGTAGAAGTCTACCTAGGTACTTTAAAAAGTTAACACAGAAAACCTAACATAGATAACCCAACTATGAAAATGCAATTTTTGAACCGTAACACATGGTCAAGGATAGTATTATTGTGATAGGCTTTAAAAATACCTGCTCAAAAAAGAAATTTCCTCCTAAAGCTGATTTTAAAATAGATATAGTACCTATAGTACTCACCTATTTTAAAACATAGCTTTCTTCCAATTCTGTAGAAGAACAATTTAATTTTACGCACAGGGAACAACAAAAAGTTCTGCCTATCTTTCAAATTATTGTTTCAGTAAACATGGCACTGCATATTTTCTAAAATACTTATTTTTCTTGCAACATACAAAATGATCGTTTTAGAGAATCAACGTGAAGTTCTCAATTGCCATTAATTCAAGCTATATATTGTAAATTTATGATAAATTCGTGAATAAAAACAGGCACGGAAAACAGTTACATACAAAACGATTTCTTAAAATCGGGCATTGTTTTGCAATAGCGTATGCAAAGTATTGTGATACTAACATATTCAGGGTAGATGACCTATTCAAAATTCGAATCAGACAATCTATGAAACGTAAAGAAAGAAAGATGTATAAAGTTAGAACAACATTTTTTTTTACAAGATTATTAATATTAATAAATCTTCCACTGAAATCCATAGTATCAACCTTTAATTAACTGCGGTACGTAAACAGCAATAAACAAGACACAATTAAGGTATTTTTATGGTTGTTTATCCTTTCTCTACAGCTGTTCATGTTTCGACGTTATTAAAGGAAGTTTACTTTTATCTAAAAAGAATATTGTTTTGGCAAATAAGTTGTGTTCCAAATAAAATCATCACCAGATTTATTGTAGGTGTTTTATAAGAAAATTTAATTATGAAAATGCTTGTGATCGTGGTGCTAATCACTTGTTTGTCTTGTTCTTTGATTTTATTAAGTAATTTGCTGCTCCTTCACAAGTGACATATCGACTTTAATTATATAAATAACTTAGTTTGCATTAAAGTAATTAAAGGATAAAGCCTAGCTACTCAACACTGACCCTGGTAAAGCTAATATAGCGTAATGAATATACAGTGTGTGTATAAAGTCTGGAAACGGCTTAATAACATCACAACTTATTGGCCGATTTAAACCAAATATGGTACAGTTGTCTAAGAGGATCTGGCGCACCGAATGACGATATTGGCGTTGTTGCCAGCTTTTTAGTTTCTTTGGAATTCGAACGAATTTTATATTTTCAAATGTAATACCCTGTATATTTTTTCGTTTATAGTTTTTACTTTAAATTTGTTACACTTTCGGTATAACATACTTTGTTCCTAATATCAGTAGTTTTCGAAATAATGACGTGTTTTGAAAATATCAACAAATTGTGTTTTATTTACTAATAAATAAAACACCAGTTCAGTGTAACAATCTTTTTGTGCTTGTTACAACGTTAGTAGATAGCCCGAGTTTTATCAAATTTTGACCAATTTAAATAATTAAATTTTTTAAAAATTTTTGAATACGCCCCTGTCTAAAAGGTTCTAGACCCAGACTGGTCTCCTTAATATAATAACCTACGTATAGGCAACCCGTAATATGACGATATGCATGACTAGCTGTCGGAATATCACTTGCACACCCAGATGGTATTATGCGATCTTTTACATGTTTGGGATGACTGCCGGTTTTTTGACGTTGCCTAACCTAGTATTTTGAATGCATTTAGTTTCGGGTCAAACTTGCATCTATTTTCATGGCTTTTTTGGTTAAAATGAGTAGATTCCCGTTTTCAAGTTCAAAGTGCCCTCCAGCTTTACTTGTCATTACCGGAAGTCACATGGGTTTTCGAAGCAGTACGAGTCACGAGTGGGAAGTTGTTTTTTTGATAGGAAAGTCTATTTAAGGACTTTACGGCGTAGCGCCTAGGTCTGTTCGTTCTATATACCGGTCCAGAAGACTTGAACAGCAGGTGACGAAGATATAAAAATTATGGTTTTGTGTTAATATATTCACATTTTATATGTGGCGGCAATGGCCGGATCGGAATTTAACATAGAAGCTGTCTTTTGAGCCTTAAATGGGATTGCTTCGTCACCTAGACCGTAGAAAGCCCGACCATCTGGTGAGTAGTATTTTTTGGTTTCACAAAATGGCGTCCTAATGTTCACGTTTTGTTTTAGGCTTTATTATCCTTCATGATCCTTCATAATTCTTCATTTGTCGTTATTCATTATCCTTCATTATTCTTCATTTTTCTTTTATCAACTTCTTTTTCTACTTCCTTTATCTACTTCGATTACCGTCTATTTTTCTTTTATCTTCTGGTTCTTTTATCTCCTACATCTTTTATCTTCTACCTTTACTACCTTCTACTTCTATTTTCTACGTTCTACATGGATTTAGCCATGTGTTGAAAGTGCTTTAGTCAGTATTCGTAACCTGGAGTCTTCCTCTAAATCCTTTACCCTGCTATGGATCCCATGTCTGGAATGGAGGATGTATGTCTTAGAGAGGCCAAGACGAGTGGGGGTGTCATTTTGGATGAAGTTCCTGTTTCGGTGCATGTGCCGGTCACCCCGACGTGCTGTATGGTCAACCGTCCACATTGATCTGATGCTGGAGATTGACGCATAATCCGTCGTGCCTGTCTGCTAGAGTCCTGCCTTACATGAGCTAAGTAGCATATTTTTTCTCCTTGTTTACTGTACTAACACCACTTCCGACTAATTTTTATTAAATTTCATAAGATATAATACCAAAAAACCCTTCTTTTGAGTTTGAATAAGTAAATTTCATGTGTCCAATAATTCAGGATAATTTCACCTCTGCACTTCAGTTAAATCACTCGTAATGTACTATTAATGGGCCTAGAGCCACCTTTTTATGTAATATTGCTAAAATAACCCTTTTTTATTCACTTGTAACGTTTTGACTGGCACAATGCCACACTTACCGGACTTAACCTTTTTTATTTGATGACTGATAGCCACTAAAAGTCAATTTGTTAACCCTTAACTTAATTTCCTATGTTATAAACCTTTTATGTGGTGATTTGGTAGACTGTATTATATTTGTATATTCTTCCCTCTGTATATTTTTATGTATAGTGTATAATTACCCTAGCTTCGCTTAAGACTGTTGTAAATTCTTGTAGATTTCGCTTAAAGTGGATGGGTCACTCCAGTAATGTATATATTGCCTAAACTACCTATCTTGTATCATACGAAAACTTAGTTTTCAATTTAAAACCGAAACCTCCCTCGTCAAGGAATGCTTGAGTGGTTGGTCTATTTATTGTAAATTCATTTGCATATTAATCCCTAGTAGGTTTTATGCTTACCTAGCTGGAACAGGCTAGTTTTGATTTATGAAACTAACTTTTACTCGTCAAGGAGTATAAGATGGTTATTTTATTTATCTTAAATTGAGATTTACATTAAACAAAAAACGTAAGTCTTACTTTCTAACAGAAGTAGCGGTTAAATGTTTAATTTTAAGTATTATTCTAGAACTTCCTCAGGAAGTATGCATTTTCCCTCTAATTAATTTTGGGTAATGAATTTTAAATCTTTCCTAAGCTATATTGCAGTTATTATCTCCTGTAAAGTTATTGAGATATTATATCTGTAATTTCTTTCTTTTTGCTTAATGTTATTAAGATATCCCTATAGAGTATTGAGTTATTTCTATAGCTGTAATTTTCTCTATTTTGACTTAATTTTATTAAGATATCCCTATGAATTTGTTGAGATATTCCTATATCGGTAACCTCTTCATTGGACTTAACCTTGTAAGGGATATATCTATATCTGTTTTGAGCGGGTTAATAAGAGACTGATAATCTCGGTTTTGAATGCATTACTTACTGACCCAGATATTTTAGTTACCATCAGTATGTATTTTTTGTCATTCTAGGTTTTGGCTATATCTATTAGTTAGACTTAGCTAGATAATCTTTATCTTCACCCCTAAGCCTTTTTTGCTGGGAACATAACTAAAGTTTTAAGTTTCCCAATTCTATTTTGGAATAGGGCATGGTAAATGTCTTTATTAATATAACCTGGAAGTGATATTACTATTTATGAATTTGATTCTAAATTCTAACTCACTTTAAATTCTGGCGTAGGGAATGCTATATATATATGTATATGACTTTATATTGACTTTACCCTAAATGCTGCTTTACTTTGAATTTTGGGCAAAAGGGTAAATGTCTTTAATTACATAACCTTGAAGTTATCATAAATTTCTCAAGGGATCTTAACCAAATTTTGGGGCATCGTAAGTGCTTCAATTGACCTTTTATTGACTTTACTATAAAGAATATTTTATTTTCAATTTTGGCATATAGAATGCTATAATTTGATTTAGTTTACATTAAATTTAAATTCTGTTTTATTTTGGTCACTACCTTTAAAGTAATTACACTTTAATTATGTTCAAAGCTTTATTTAGTATTTGACTCCTATTATTGGGTGTTTAGAAAGAATCCTCACTTCTTATTCTGTTTGATTTCCTACGATCTAATATATCTTTTAGTGGAGCTGTCTAGCTCATGTCATATCTTTTTCTATGTTATTTTTTATATCTTCTTTCTCTGATTTAGTTGCTTAGCCTTTTATTCAAATTCTTTTTCTATGTTATGTTTATTTCTTCCTATATGAATAAAATGGGTGTTTGTTGGAAAATATTATTCTTTTATTAATAAAATAGGATTTGGTTAAAATAATTGTTTTATTCATACTGCTTTCTCTTTCAGGGCTAGGGAACTAAATATTCTATTTACTCTTTTCTTTATAATCTTTTTCAACCCCTTTGGTTGATGGCGCCCAAAAATCTTATCTGAATTAAATCTACGACCTTAGCTCTCAAGCGAATTAAAAAACTGAGTGGCCGTGGTGACCCAAGTAATTAATTAATAAACATATAACAAGAACAATCATAAAATGAATAAAGTAAATAAGAATCTTTTTTTATCTTTTTTTTATTTTTTTTAATTTTTTATTTTTTATTAATTATTACATCAGTTTTGATGTAAAGTCATAAAAGCTTTCACTTTTACATGCAAAAATGTCTTTAACTGAACGTGAAAGAATTACAATTCTTATGATGAGAGGATATGGCGATAGGGTCAGGTCTTACGAAGAGGTTAAAAATCTATTTAATGACGCATTTCCAAACCGAAATCAAATTTCAAAAGCAACTGTTCTAAAAACTGTCCGACGGTTCGAAGAAACTGGAAATTGTAGAGATAGGCGACGATCAGGACGACCAGCAGAAGTAGATAAAGAGAAAAGTTTAGAAGTTTTACAACATGTTGTTGAAACCCCTGTTACCTCATTAAGAAAAATTTCTCAAGTAAGTGACGCCTGCTTCAAATCCGTCCATAATGTTTTAATAAGACATAAATATCACCCTTTCAAAATACAAGAGTTATTAGAAGATAACTATGAGCGAAGAATTGAATTTTATGATGTTATGAGATCAAGGTTTGAGCAAAATAACCGGTTTTTCAAATTTATAGTATTTTTCGGACGAAGCAAGATTTCTTTTAAATGGTAAAGTCAGTAGTCACAACTGTAGGTTTTGGGCAAATGAAAATCCCTACACTGGATGAGAGAAGGTCATACACAGCGCCCTCGCAAATTGAGTGTGTGGGCTGGGCTTCTGGGTAACCACAAGATCGGTCCATTTTTTATTGATGGAAATTTGACATCATAACTTTACCTGGAGCTCTTGGAAACGCAAATAGTGCCTACTATACGAAATGTGATGGGTCCAAATTATGCAAGTTCAATCTTCCAACAGGACGGAGCTCCTCCCCATTTTGATCGAAACGTGCGCGAATTTTTGAACAACACTTTTCCGAATAGGTGGATCGGTAGAGGGGTACAATCGAGTGGCCACCTAGGTCCCCTGATTTGTCGCCTAACGACTACTTTTTATGGGGGCACTTGAAGAACAGAGTTTATACCACAAAACCTTAAGATTTGGCCGATTTGCAGCGTCGAATTTTGGACGAATTTGAATTAATAACGCCAGAAATGATTTATAACACAATAGGGAAAACAGTTTGAACATTATTTAATATAAAAAATCTATTTTTTCTAAATTGTACTCATTATTTCGAAAACTACTGATATTAGGAACAAGTATGTTATACCAAAAGTGTAATAAATTTAAAGTAAAAACTATGAACGAAAAAATATACAGGGTGTTACATTTAAAAATATAAAATTCGTTGGAATTCCAGACAAACTAAAAAGCTGGCAACAACGCCAATATCGTCATTCGGTGCGTCAGATCCTCTTACACAACTGTACCAAATTCGGTTAAAATAAGGCCAATAAATTGTGATGTTATTAAGCCGATTTTGTATATACAATGTGGGGATCTTAAAGACTACAGAAGATAGAGAACCGGTTAAATGAGAAAAGTTTTAGACGAGTATATTTTCAACTTAAAGCCATTTAATATGCGATTTTGTCTTTTTTTCTTTTTGAGATATTTTTAAAAAAACCAAGAAGACGCTGTAGCTTTATTATTTTTCAAAATTTTAGCAATCTGTCAAAACATTTATAAAGCAACTTTTGAAGTAGATTTTACTTCTGTAATTGGATTTTGTACACGACGTTTCAGTTGCGTTACACCATCATCAGGTTCATTTTTTCCTATGAGCGCTTAATTGTATTTTGTACTTAAAAGGTAGCCAGCTTTACAATGATGTATCATATATTGGTAAATAAATGAGATTGGCTTGAGAGAGGAAGAAAATTAATTTTCGCAACACGTCAAGTATGACAACTTCCCAAACTTAATGCCAATTAAAAATTTTACATTTTGTAATACTCACACAACACTACCTGCATTGTATCAATCAAGAATTCTTTTTAATCTATGAATCAAAAATAAAATCTAGTAGCCTATGACCAGTGCCTACCGTTTGAAAATGAAACAAAAAAATTACTTGTTAAAACGAGTAAAAGTAATAGTTTCCTGTATTTTGAATTAAAAAGAAATGACATTGCGTTGCGCACGAAGAAGAATTTGATTTGCTAGAATATTACATTCATTGAAACAGAAATACAAATTTTGCATTAGAAAGATATTTTGAAAATAACAGCCTAGTATAACGCTTTTCCAAAAATTTTTATAAACCTTAGAAACTATGGAAATCTTGAAGAACGGCAGCCCAAGAATTACGAAAAAGAAAATAATAATTAGTGTGAAAATGCGAGGGAATTCGAAAATATATTAATACCGCTCCGACATCGTCTACAAGAGCCCAACCCCGAGAAGTTCCATACAAAGAGTCCCTAAAGAAAATATATATCGACCGTACAAGCCAACTATAGTTCAGGGTTTACGAGAAACGGATTATGCAAAAAGAATCCAGTTTTCAAATTGGTATGTGAACCAATGCGAACAAAATCCTGATTATACTCGTATTGTAATTTGGACCGACAAAACACATTTTACCAACTGCGGAGTGTTTAATAGACACAACTATCATTTTTGGGCTACAGCAAACCTTCACCAATTGGCTCAACATATAGTTAGAGCCGCGGCGACGAAAATGCCTTGGAACTCCCAAACGGATGAGAAGCACGTTCTTGTATAGTTCGAGTGTCGCTTTCGAAATCCGTGTTGTCGAGTAGGGGTCTGGCGCTCGGCGGTGAGCGGCTATAATATTTTTTCCAAATTTTGACCAGCGGTTTAAAAAAACATTTCCCAAACGGATGAAAATTACTGGAGGGCATCTAGGCAACCCTACAATTACCGGAAAAATATTTTCATCCGATTTGATCTTTGCAAAGAGCTCTTCCAGGAGCTAAAAAAAAAATGGGAAAAAAGGGGGGAAACAAATTTTGCTCATTTAAACTTGAAATTGGGCAGGGAGCTAGAGTTCGTGTCTGAGAATATGTAAAAAAAATTTTTTTGCTCCATGTGTCGCCATCGCTTAATAACAGTTTTTCAAAATTTAAATGGGCAAAATTTAATAAAGTAATTCCAACATGGATGAAAATTTGCACACAGGTTCTTTGACACCTACAGAACATCGAAAAATTATTTTCATTCAAATTTATTGCGGCCAAGACCAGATCTTCCAGAACATGCATGAAAATTTTTACTTACCATTGAATAGTCACTCAATATTTTACCGCCTCTCGGGAGCATTTAATTTTTTTAAATATTTTTAAACCAGAGACTAATAAGTTTACGAAACTTCCATCTAAATCTCGCAGAAAATTTACGGAGAACTCCGGGATCAAAATCACGCGTGCTGGCGAGGTTTTTTGTTATTTGGCATAGTTTAGCCAGGCTCATTTTGGATGAAAACTTTTTTTTTAATAACATAAATAATAACGATTCATTTTAGTCCGGTTGCATGCATGCGGCTGATTTTTTTTTTAATTTCGGAGTTTGGGTCCATTTAATTGTCCTGGAGGTTACGGCAAGGATCAAATCGGATGAAAAAATTTTTCCGGTAATTGGGGGGTTGTCTAAATGCCCTCAAGTAATTTTCATCCGTTTGGGCAATGTTTTTTTAAACCGCTGGTCAAAATTTGGAAAAAATATTATAGCCGCTCACCGCCGAGCGCCAGACCCCTACTCATTGATATATGTCTACATCAATGCACTCGAACTATACAAAAACGTGCTTCTCATCCGTTTGGGAGTTCCAAGGCATTTTTGTCACCGCGGCTCTAACTAATAGATTATATTAATAGATTGATATTAATCATCCTGCTCAAAACGTCTCAAACGTTACGACAGATGAGGTAAAAGGCATTATTGCAAATTTAAATATCAAGAAGGCTCCGGGTTTCGATGGTATTAAAAATGCTGCAGGTCGCAGTCTGCTAAACAACATCATCAGGGATACAGTAAACCTATCACAAGTAATAATCGAAGAAGGCTACTATCTGTGTGTGTGGAAAAAAAAGTTATACTGATCCTAAAACAAAACGAAGACTCAACACAGGTGGTAAGTTATAGGCCAATAAGTCTGTTGTCGAGTCTAGCGAAAATTATTGAAAAGATAATACTCAGTCGTCTGGTTGACTTTGTCATCGAGCGTAATGTTCTCCCCGATGAGCAATTTGGCTTTGGGGAAGAACACTATACAGTGAGGCAAACGACGAGAGTGGCGACTAGAATTTTGGAAGGATTCAATAGAAGAGCACACACGGGAGCGGTTTTCTTCGACGTCTCAAAAGCTTTTGATAAGGTCTGGCACTGCGGCCTGGCCTTTAAATTGATAAAATTGGGGGCTCCCAATTATCTTGTTAAGATTACTGCTTCCTTTTTGGAGAGAAGGAGTTTTGCAGTCTCGCTAGAAGGCGTGCTTTCTGAGACCAAATATCCATACATGTAGACCCAATTTGAGCCACACTGTATAGATGAAGTATTTCAGTTTACTTGTCACTTCTTTGAAATTCTTTTCAATTCAATTCAATAACTATTTTATATAGGCTTAGTAGGCTAGTAGATAGGATACAAAAAAAACACACATTCAATAAAAGTTCACTGTTGTAAAATAAATTTGACTGTGTTGACCAACATCATCAACACCAAAGAGGCACAGTAAGAAGAGCATAGTTACCCAGACCCAGCATTTTTCTGTTCATTCGCTACAGCACTTATAACTTTTTTACCAGAAATGGAAACTGAAGAACCAGCCATTGTTCATATAATTTATTAAAATGCGACATGTCGTTATAGGTAAGGCATCGCTGAAAAAGGCATCTGGTATGCTGGGACAAAATGAGTATATTCGACCTGATGGGAATAGTATCAAGTTTATTTCGGAAACCCAACTTGAATCTCAAAGACATTGGACTATAAACGGTAACAGTCTATAAATAAGTTCCTACAAATAAGAGGGATTGGAAGTACCGGACAAACCAATGCCGTTAATCCATACGTGGTTAATACAGAGTATCCGGAGATGACGAGAAAAAAACTATTAAAGTGCTTCTTTCCTAGCTCATAGACCATAACAACTTTTTGAAAAGTAGAGAATAACGAAATTACAGGGTGTCAAAATTTCTTTTTTGAAATCAGGCGTGCTTCATAACTTTTTTGCTTTAGTATTCTCTTAAAATTCAGTTATCTTTAATGGCTAAAGCACGCAGTCATCACTAATAGCCATTTTGTTTGTGGTACTAGGACCCTTACTAGTCCTTATTAGAAAAGTATTTGATAAGAATGGTGTAATAAACAATGACAGCTATAGTGTTGTTTACTACGTGGAGTTGGATATAATAGATGATAATAAATAGTGCATTACAATTATTGGTTAGAATAAAGGGTTCTAGTTTTAACCCTTTGCGTCCGGCATTAACGTTTTTTGACATTTTTTATTAAAAAATCATGTTTTATAGGTTAAAAGTAAAGAGTTAACAGTAAAATGGTAAAAAAAAAATTTTGCCGCTACAGATTTTTTAAAAAAATGGTGGTTCCGACAGGTGACCAGTAGGAATTTGGCTCATTTTTTTATTGACTAAGTAAGTATTTTATATTATAAAAGATATATGGAGTAATACATGTAATTGACTTATTCGTCGCTATGGTAAATTAAAAAACAATTTCTCTTATCATTTAGACATAGTCCAACTTCACAAACAGAACAACTCCACATACTCCTATGCGCTATTTCTTTCATGCTGCATACTGCACAACGCCTAGATGTACCATGTATAGGCATATGGGCTGCCTTGTCAACTCTTCTCTCCATTGGCACTGTTTTTTTGTAACAGTTTATGGCTTCCACTGACTTCCGTCTTTTTTTCTTGGATACATTTCCAGTGCCAATCAATCTTGAGGCAATGTTAATTCTAAACTGCTTCAGAGAAAGTGAAGCACCACTACACCTTTTCTGAAATAAAATGAATGCGTTTACCACTGTAGTGTCAAGAAAGTGCCAAACTATTCTGTGGTACTATTTTTGGCTTTTTCGATCAATGGCGTAACATTTTTTGAGCATATCAGCCTTATCAACCGAGCCCATATGTGCATTGTAGTCAACAACTAGTTTTGGGCAATTTACTTGTTCCAACGTGCCATCTTTGTTTCTTCGATTAGTGACAACGGCATCTTCTGGATCATGATAATTTGATAAAAAATAAACTGGTTTTTTATCTTTCCATTTTAGGCACAATAGCCTGTCTTCCGTCATTCGCCAATCATCCTGTCCTCTAGCAAGTCTCTTGTCATCTACAAAGTCATCTGGTAAATGTTTCTTTCCCTTTCTTAGAGTTCCGCAGCCGTATATTTTATCCTGCTTCAAACCCCATAGGAGGGGAACACCAGAAAAATAATTATCAAAGAATACCCGATGATTTTTATTTTTCAAATCTTGTGTTAGGTCTCTTACTACTCTTGCACCCAAATCTTTTTCGGGCAGATCTCCTAATTTTCCAGTGTATATTTGAAATTCACAAACGTAACTCGAATCATCTGCACGGACCCAAACCTTGTATCCGCGCTTGGTAGGTTTTGCAGGCATATATTGCTTCATGCACGATCTACCTT
This sequence comes from Polydrusus tereticollis, assembly GCA_963920685.1. Classification (NCBI taxonomy): domain Eukaryota; kingdom Metazoa; phylum Arthropoda; class Insecta; order Coleoptera; family Curculionidae; genus Polydrusus; species Polydrusus tereticollis. Next base: position 124,124,829 of record OY987329.1, read on the forward strand.
TATATTTGATCATGCTTTCGTCAATTGCTGCTATGTTGTAGAAAGTGTAGTCAGAAGCGGTCCCACTTTATAGAGTTTATTATAATTTGGTTCTCCTTTTTTTGGTTGTAGCGTATTATCTGCAAAATGTAAATGACTAAGCAACCAATAAAATCTATCACGGGAAATAACTTTGCTGATGTAGGCATCTCTGATTTCTTCTTGTGAGGACCAATAGTCCTTCAAGCTAGGAAGCTTCTTCACACCCATAAGTAGGTTTACTCCAAAAAATATCTTGATTTCGTCGCACGTAGTTGGTTGAAAATTCTTAGTTCCTTTATTAGTATTTTTTTGGGTAGCATATAAATTTGTATTGAATGCTATTGACTCTAACAAATCCTCTGGGAATAAGCACAAAAAAATGTCAAGGGGAAGCTCAATGGCCTCGTTCATATTTACGCTCTCGGATAAATCAAATGTTGGAGGTTCCTGATAATAATTATGCTTAGACCAAGTTGCACCTGTAAATTTGGGAACATATCTAGGTAATCTCTCAGCTACACGTGCGATTGGCTCGTCGTCATCGCTCTGGATTTCAATATCCTGAGGTTCCAGTAAAACTTCTGCGCTGAGGTCTTCTTGCTCAACAATCATATTTTCGTCAATATTATTAAGTAAATTGTCAAGTGTATGGTGAACTTCATCTTCATCCCCTGATAAATAGTCATCTGCTAAAGATTCTATGTCGGACGGAATTTCAGCCAGTATATTATCTATTTGTCCATCATCCATTGCTTCAAGATCCGCAAAAGACCATTTTTTCCTTCCATCTGCAAATTGCAGAAAAAAATATTTATATTTCCAAAGGTGCCCTTATATTCCTAGTGGTTATGTCAGGCAACCACCAAATAGTACAATAGATAAAATGCAGTACGACAAAAAAATGGACAATCCCGCTGTACAATGTGAAAGTAAACAGTATTTAGTGCAATTACTTACGTGCCATATCAAGTTGCTCCTATTTTTACTCAAACTTATAAACAAAAACAAATTCTCTGTCACTGACCACTCGCCGGTAGCCGAAACACTATAAGAAAGACAGCGTATTACATGCAATTGAAGTGCAAACTCAAATGTTTCCAATAGATGGCACCACTAACATTACGATGTAAGCAGCGGTTAAGCCATTTAACCAGTAGGACTCGGCCAACAAATTATTAGATTGGTGGTTACGTGGAGCGACCAGTGGGACGCAAAGGGTTTTTATAGGGAGATCTGAAAATCTTCTTTTAAGGGAGCTTATGCTAATTTTGGCAAGTTTGCAAAAGATCAGCAAAAAGGGAACCACTTCTCCTAACTAGGGGTTACAAAACACTCTTAAAGGCTTAAAAATCATTTACCAATTGGAGTTGTTCACATGACGAAGTGCTTGGGCAATCTCTACCTATTTGGGTTTCCAAAAATAATTCATTTAAATCACAAAGTTTAACTATACTGTTCGTATCGAAATGGCAAACCTGGCACCTTTATTAGTAAAAAGTGCATACTTATAGTTTGACTTAAGTTTTGTTTTGGAGAGGGTCTAGACTGGCGACTTACATCACATTACCATCCTTTTGGTGAGTCGTTAGACTGTTCCTTCTTTCTGAGAGAAAACTTAATTCTCACACGTTTACTAGTTCGTTCTATTTTATTCAACTTAACTTATAATAACCAATTTATAATCATCTTCTATGTATTCGCTTATGTCTTCCTTTTTATTATTAAAGAAAAATAGATACAATTAATCTAACTTGTTTCACTTAAATGGTTAGGATCCCAGAAGCCAATTTTCTTAAGATTATTAATTAAATTACTCAACTTTACTTAATTTATAAAATTCTGAGCTACGTCCCACGTGACATTATTACTAATATTTTGCTCGTCATTTATGCACACCTCTGCCTCTGTATAACAAATATATCCTCTACATATTCAAGACCAACAAACGCAAGCGAACCTCTCGCAAGGCCCCTAAAGAATTTTTGCCGCAGTGCTTGTGTCGAATTATAAGAACGAAAACTGTTTTGCTTGTAATATGATTATATTCAATTCAATGGGCATACGTATACAATATACATCTAAACTAACCTACTTACATACTCATGTGCTTAAGGATGAATTTAAAATGCAACAGTAAATCAAGAAAAAGTTCGTGTCAACTAAAAGCTAAAAAATGTACCTCGGTGTGTAATGATAAAAGCAATAATTGTAAAAACACCATCCTGAATAAAAACCATTCCCACAAATTTCCTCAAATGGCACTTCGCTGTTCCAAACGCATGTTATCCTATTTCAAAGAAAATAAATGGGAAAACAATGCCAAAGCAACAATTAAACCAGTTGAGCAGTGTCTACAAACACGGCAGTAGGTGTCGTGGACAATTTACAATTCTAAGCAGCCCGGTAAAACCACGGACAACGGATATCGTGATTCCCTTGGTCACTATTAGCATTGGAGAGTTGTTGAAGAGCATTGTTTTATCGTCATGTGACTTTGAGGACAATAGTCCAAGTCGATCGGCAACGTTAATTGGATGAATCTGATCGCAAAAATATTCTTAAAATCAAAATAAAATAAATCAAGTGGCTCTAAATTTGGACTATTGGGTGACAGCTCAGTAAATTATTTTCTACAAGTGTTTCTGTCTAGTATGAGCAACCTGAGAATCCAACGTTCAGACACTTTTTTTATTCCCAAATCATCGTGCAAAATTTTTCATGTAGTTGGGTCGTTTACCCTGGCTAATAACAGAAGATTTTAATCGCCGACCTAAACATACTAATCTTCACAGTTTCTCGACAGGTTGTCCGCATTTTGGGATATTCTGCTGCAGGGATTCCCTACCACTCTGAATTTTTTGACTCAGAATTTAGTTGGAAAATATGAAGACCCTTTATCTGTCCTCTCTTCTGAGAGACTTTGATGCTTAATTCTAATAACACTTATTGTAGATATAAAGAGCTTGTATTAAAAATAAATTAAGCTTTTACATTTGGTGATCTAATGAAGTAATTAGAGAAACTAAATTACGCAGGTATAAAATCCAAAAAGAATAATAAAGCAACGGTATATGTTATTTGCATAATGTTTTTATTTATATAATAATAGAAACGGGTGTATCCGAGTTGCTAGACGGTGGAGAGTAGGTAACAAAATTATGAATTTGGAATCGTCGAGTTGCTAGACGAAGATGTACGAATTGCTAGAAAAACATTGTCGAGTTCCTAGACGGCAAAAATTACATACACTTGGAACATTATATTGCTTAACTCAACTAAATAATGCTGTAACTAATAATTATAGACTTTATTGGTTAAACAGGCACTAACACGGCATCTAATCCACCTTTTTGGTTCCAATTCGCCTTTTTCAAGTCTCTTTATAGACTTTATTGGTTAAACAGGCGCTAACACGGCATCTAATCCACCTTTTTGGTTCCAATTCGCCTTTTTCACGTTCACCGGCCAATTAATTACCAGCCCTTTTTGAGTCGATCTACTCATAATAATAGCATAAATATAATTTTCCAGGCTCTAATGATTTTTATTACCTCTCTGTAATGAAGGTCGCGTCTAGCAATTAGTGTATGTCGGTCTAGGAATTCGGCTATCTCAATTTATTTTACCTGCATACGTCTAGCAACTCGGCTACACCGATAGAAACATATAATAGTGGATTAAGGGCAAAACCTAAACCTAATTTATAAATGTTTATTAATTTCCTAACTATTGTTACCTAATGAACACTAATTGATAATAATTTGACAAGTTATATTCCACGCCGACGTTTAAAAGAAGTGTTATAATGACAATACTTTACAATTTTAAATTCATTATTACTGTCGCTACTGTTGTCATCTGCAGGATTTATAATGAAAAGTTCTACCATGACTTCAACGCGTACATCTAAGTCCCACATTTTTTTTTCTACGCCCTCGACATATAATACGCACAATCTGCTGCTTGTACATTCGCTATTGCCGTTTTCAACAGTTCTTTAACATTTTTTAATTTAAAACTTTTATTTTCACGCGCCACTTCGCCTTTTATCTGTGCCCATATAAGCTCGATTGGATTAGTTCACAATGGTAAGGCGGTAAACGTAATATTGTAACACCTCGTTCACGTGCCATTTTATCCACTACATATTATATTTTTTGGTGAAGTCTTGCAAGATCGAGCAACTGCACTTTTAGCATCTTTTCGCCAAATGCAATATTTTTTTCTTCGAGCCAGTCAACAATCTTTCCTTTTTGCCACGCAAAAGTTGGCAAAGCTTCCACCCGACGGCTGTGGTATGGTGCATTATCCATCACGATTACCGACCCACGTTCAATACAGAATTCCCTCATACACATTTTTTACCATTGTACGCTCCCCAGGCTTTAAATGACGTCGTTTTGTAACTTGTTGGTTACTTTCACTTGAAGAACTCGCCTGCATTATAATATTTGCTGTTTTGAATAACCACCAAAATAATAAAACTGAATTGCAAATATCCTCGTTGGTTAGAGGCGATAAGAAAGCGTGCGTTGTCAAATTGAGTAGACCAAGTACCGTAGGGTGTAAAGGCCCTTAATGACATGCTGATTTTGGTACATTTTATAAGAATTTAAATGAAATATTTTAAAACCTGGCAACATGTAACGACTTATTAATGCACAATCTTCCCAAGCGGGGGAATGCTTTTATTTCAGTTAAAAGTGTGTGAATCGATGTTAATTATTTTCTCCGCACACCGTCAAGGGTGATAAGAACAGTTTTGCCAATTATTTTGAGATCGTAGTATAGATAAAAACCAATAATATGATACAATTTTAGAATTATATTAAATCATTACTCTTTTCCTGTTGTTAATTGTGCTGGTTTAATGGAGAAACATAATACATATATACAATTTAATAACCCAATAAAGACATTCCAGTTTCACGGAAACTATATCTTATAACTAGAACATTGCGATTGGTGTGGTTTCATTCAGACAAGCATTGTGTTGTGCAAAAACTGCACAATTACCATTTTCCTAGCCTACTCAGGTAAATTAGGAGTATATTTGCCTTAAATAATGTTCCGGGTTGGCGACAAGAAATTTTAAAGACCGCTTTGGTCTTCTTCAAGTAGTCATGCGATTCGTGTTCAAATGGCAATAATTAATCGGAATTTATGGATTTCCCTAAAGCGTTTGACAGAGTTAGTAGACCGTGTGAGGTTAAACAAGGATACTACTCCCTCTTATAAAATAAATAAATACATTCATCGTTATATTCAGCTAAAGTATGTACGAAGTCAATCGGAATAGCAAAAAACTGAAATTCGGGTTATAGCCGGCAACTCCTTTCTGAAGCATGGGCGGAACACTTAAAATGGAAAATATTTTACCAAATTAATTAATTTTATTTTGTGTATACAGAACCAATTAAAACAGCATAAGAATTAGTGAGGTCGGCATTGTGGCACAGCATCTAAATTATAATTATGAAAATTCAATAAAAAGTCAAAATTCGCTATCCTAATTTTCAGAGCTTCAATCCGTATTTGGCGATATAATAATGGGATCAATTACCGGTAAAATACAATAGTCACCCTCCTTTCCTATGATATACTGGACACATTTCATCCTTATACAACTGTTTATATCTTCAAGTACAAAAGCATTGCCAGTTATAGAGATTGGTCATATTGTCTCAGTTTGTTCTTGACTCTAGCCCAAATCATCTCGATTGGATTAAATACACGGTGATAGGGGGGGGGGGGGGGGGGGGAAGGTGTACAATAGTATGACCATGTACTTCGCATACTTTGTCGATTACATATTCCATTTTAAAGTTCTCTTTTTTTTATAGCTTCCAATAACACCTTTTTTGTACCATTTTCAGGAATTTTCATGTTTCTACTTTCCAAGAATTTAGGAATTTCATCCTTCCTTGTGCTACTGTTAGGAACTTTGATAGACACGAATGATAGGATGATAGGATGTATTGTCCATAACAATGACAGAATTGTGGGATAGATTTGGTAGCAATTGTTCAATAAACCACTTTTCGAATAGACTCGGAATGGAGATTGAAAATCATCTTCATGGTAGTCAGCCGATGAGTGCTTTATATTTTTGGCCGACAATAATAAAGCGTTAGGAACAAAACCCTTATTACTGCCTGCGTGTTGTATGATAACTCGTTTACCGCGAGAACAAGGTTCATTTAGTGTGCACTTATTACTATCATCCACTTAACCATATTATCACCCTTTTTAATTGGCGATATACCTTAATTTTACCTAATTGTTCTTGCCGCCATGCTACGATGCGAGACGATTCCATTATAACCATTCTTTTGTTCAATTTTTGTGCTTGAAGCCGCAATCGAGCCAAATACTACGTAAGGTGTCCAGAGATTTATATTTATAATCAGGATAATCCCGTAACGTATCCTGAATCATTTCTAATATCGGAACTTTGTTTTCTTCGTAAAATTGTTATACAACTCGGCCTATAACTTCTTTGTCACCATTATCAACTTTTTTAAGCTTTTGTTTAGCTCTTTTTCGGTTTATGAAATGGTCGATAATAAGTCCTGCTCTAATCACTGTGTAAATTGTAGTTCGAGCAAGTTTAGTGAGCTCACAAACCCTTTTTCATATTTCGTTTTGTGGGGATCCACGACTTTTAAACAGGTGTAAATATTTAAGATAAATCTCTGGGTTTGAACATGTAAGTCTTTATTACAAAATTCCGACGGCTCCGCCATGGAATCGGCTTCCACATTGCTCGTTTCATTATCAGAAACATCAAAAGGTCTCCACAACGCCATCTTTATTAAATATTTAAATAACAACAACAAAACAATTTAGAAAAACACGACACTCAATAACAGTAACAACAACAACAACAACATAATAACTTAGAAAACATTACACTCGGGCACACTCTTAAAATACTTTCTAAAATTTGCAATAACGATGAATAAACTAAATTTACTTCAAACTATTTTAATAATTAAACCGCCCCACTGTCAGTGGAAATAGGTAAAAAAAACGCAGTGGACCAGACATTTTTTAGGCATTATTTTATTTCGTGTACACCAAAATTGTTTCATCGACTAGAAGCGGCCGGCGGGGAATGCGTGGGCGTGAAAAAATTCATACGCGGTCTAATCATCATAAAATTAGGTCATTTTTATTTCAAATTTATTGGTAAACTTACCAGACCCGGTAGATGACTCATTTTTTTAGCTGTTCGGATTGACTTCATATAGACTATAAGTGTCTCTTTAAAGAAACACACCCTATTTAAACTTCGATAATAGGTACTCTACAAAGCACAAAAGAAGTCATAAAACATAAAATGGTAAAGACTTTTTATAGCTTCAGATGAATCACCCTGTATTAATTAGAAACTAAGATATACATCAATATAAATGGGCACATGATAGGCACTATAATTTTATTTACCTAGTCCGATGGTCGTCTTTAAAAGGGAACGCCCCTAAAAACAAAAATTCTTTATAATAGGGGGCTAGGCGCCGCAGTGGGTTAGTCAGCAGTTAGCAGGCAAAATTCTACAGACTTTGTTTTAGGTAATACTTGTCTTGCGGTCGGCTTATCTTGTTCGTTTGGGGGTTATTAGTAAACTCCGATAAAATAGGGTTTTTGGGTAGTTTTGTGGTTATTACGACATTTTTTGGCAGCCATCTGGTTGCGGTTATTATAAAAAACTTAATAAAATTATAATTGTTCTTGATAATATGTGGTTACTGGTCACAAAAATATGTGAAATGTTCTTAGTATATTATGAAGTTATATGTTCAACAAAATCAAACTATACAGGGTGGTCGGTAATGAATGCGTCCGTACCCTAGATCGACACAATAATTATTCTATTTTTGTGCCAAATCTGCCCTAACGAAATCTTGATCCTGCAATAAACATTAATTTTCCGACTATTTTTACACAGCCCATAGAGGGAGGTATAGTTATTATGCCCTATACGTGGTGTTATTTAATAAGTGTCCGATATTTTACTGGACGATTCCTCAGTTATTTATAAGGTGAACAGTTCATATAAGCATGGATCTGCAAGCCCTTCATTTTTGAGATACAGGGTGTTAAAAATTTATTTTTATTTAAGTTTTTCGTAAATAATTTTTAAAATAATGTCTATATTTGTACGAAAATTTTTATCTAGGGGTTTCTTAAAATGCAAAATTGGAATTTGATGTTAGTATGGCTCCCACTTGTAGAGGGTGCCACCTACGTGTCTCTTTACTCTTTTGAGGGGTAATACATTTTTTATACATGCTTGTATTACATTTTTAAACAAAAAAAAATGGTTTTTCTCATCATTTCTACATGAAGAAGGTATAGCAATCGTTCTCGAGAAAAAGAATAATAAGGAAATAAATGGCATTTATTTGCATATCGCTATACCCATATCAGAGTTTGATAAAATAGCATTTATCTCCTAAACAAAGCCGGAATCAAAAAATTATGAAAATGTACTTTGCATTAGCCAATAAAGTGCCTACATAACGGTATTGTCAAAAGAGAAAACGGCAGTGGCGTTCATTTTTTTTGTTCCTGTTGAAAATTGTAACATCCTGTATCTCAAAAATGAAGGGCTTGAGGACCAATGCTTATATGAACCATTCACCTATATGTATATGCATTATCTTTTCCAACTACTGCATGGCGATTTTTCTTAAAAATTACGATATGCTCATTTTTAAAGAAAACAGGCGTACCTACCTACTTTATTTATTTCGTTAAATCCGTTCGTTTTCAGGATATTTGCCGAGAATTTTTGCTCTACTTAAAAATGGACTGACGATGATCCCCACATCGTAATTTTTAATCAGAATCGCAGTAGCGGTGAGTGCACAAAAATAGCTTATGCATCATATGCTAGTACGCTACTGAAAGCTACGTAAAAATAAAAATAAATTTAAATTGGCCGCTCTTAAAAACCAATTTTCATTCACCAAATTTCATATTAATAACTGGAAAACACAGCTCTGCAAGAGAATTTCGGGAAATTAATTTTTGACATCCTTCCTGTTTGGTATATACATGACTTTATTACATGGAGAAAAAGATTTTACCGATATAACCTTAAACTAATTAATTAATTAATAATATTTAATTGAAAAAAAGTTTAATTGTCTAAATTAAAATTTATTTCAGACAAACATGCATTATTACTTTATCGCAACTTACAAATATTCAAAAATAATTGTGTCAATGAAGTTAAACTTGCGTTATTCTGTCGTTCTCTCTTCACTTATTTTACCATGGGTCTAGTATAACTAAATTTAGTAAATTACTACCTACGCTTTGCACTGAAACTATTTCGCTAATTTAAGGGCACTTAGCCTCTTGAACCTTTCTGTTAAACCCTTGTTATCGATGAGTAGGATAGCCTACATTAACGTGAGTCGTTTTTCGTTACTCTTATAGCTAACACTAGATATGTTCCTTGGTACTTTATTCTAAAAGCGCTGCATAATGGCAATGTTGCTCTTATGGCGTACCCTCACAGCTTATCATATCGCACCTAAACACCTTTCCCCAGTCCTCTAACAAACCACTAAAACACACAATGCAGAAAATAAAACTAATACATTATAAAATATGCGCCCTCCATTGCCAGGAACCAGACTTGTACAACGCATAAATACCGCGCCCGCGCGACATCTCGCCGACTAATTACTGAATACAAACAAGAAAGGGGCTAGTCGCGTGACTACTGCATCATAAAACTTTTATTAGGGCAACAATATTTTTAGTATGTGGTAATTGTAATATTGGTAATTGTAAATAGAGTGTATGGGGAATAAAAGTTTAATAATATGATTTTTGCATCTAATATTTGAAGGAATTAAAATTTTATTCTAATAATAAAGCCTTATTAAAAGAAATTTCGGAGAAAACTTAATTAGTAAAATATAACTGATCGTATAAAATTTCGTTAAGAAAGTATTCGGCAATTAAATACCTAATTTTAACGAAACAACTAAATTTTTTCGGTTAATATCTTCCCTGCAATATATTTCACATGATGAAATATAAGCTGTATTGCCATAATTAACAAAAAATCAATTGAGCATTTTAATTCGCAGAAGAAAAGGTTTTTCCTTAGTGTATGCAAATTTGGCTCAAACCTATTATTCTATTGTTTTCATTACTGACTGCTAACTGATATAACCCAGTATAAGGCTCAATAACACCCGTCTAAATAATTTCACGGACGGGCGAAAAATTCTGACCGTGTGAAAGGATCCTAACTGTACAAAAAAAAATTGAAATAAATAAAACATAATAATAAAGAATATTGAGAGATTCTATAGTCACATCAATGTCAAATATCTCACAACTTCACCTCGATCAAGATGCAATATAAAATGCTAATGCGAAGAAATATTTATTTAGTGAATTTATGCTTAGTCACAGCCTATAAAGCCGTATAATAGACTAAAACAATTAGTCGACGTTTATAAAACACTATATTGATTGGTGCCACTTCCCTTTCATACAGGGTGATAAAACCAATTTTTTAAATTTCAGTACCTATTATTTAATAAAATTTGGACAAAAAAATCAAAACCTTAATATAATAGATAAGTTGTCATGACAATTACCATGGTAATGGCGACTATAATATGCACCTTCCGTAGACCAGTGCTTGTGCTGTTAAAAACTGAGTTATTAATTTTGTGGGTGTTGTCATTAGGTATTGAAATACGATGGACTGTGTTATTTTGTTTAAGTTTGTTAATTTAAATTGCGCGACGCCTTAAACGCTTTTTAGCTGTCTCTTTGTCGATTAGCATAAACTGCCGATAAATCAAGTGTGTTTGTCGTATCCTAATGATTTTTGTTGTCTGTTGTTTGTTGTTTTTTTTCAAGTGTACAAAGTACTCCTTAAAAATACCCGTGTATTCCTAAAAACCACTTGAAAAGGTACGTATGTATATTTAAGTGCTTGCCGTTTATTTGAGCAACCCAAATCAAACAAACAACTAGACAATTTTATTTATATGGATCTCTTCACTTTGCTTGGATAAGGCTCTTAGCGTTTGTAATCAGAATTTAGGAAATTACCACTCAACCAAGGAATTTTAAAGAATACAAGCAATAAGTGGATTATTTTTGGCCATATAAATTTGACCGATGGTATATATTTAGCTAAGTAAGCACTTTATTTATAATATTTATATCTCTAACGCTAACTGAATTGTTCAATTGCCTTCCTAAACTTATAATAGATTAATAATTATTACAGGCTTCTAGTAGTAAAAAATAACACAGGTCTACGAAGTAAAAATTGTCACAAATATTAATCAGTGATTTGTATTGTATTTTTAGCGCTGATTACGGGAAAAATAGTGAAAAAATTCCATCATGTACAGTTTTCTTACAAACAGCATGCCCAGTTTTGGCTACTTTGCGTATTTCTTCTTAGATTATGTTAGCCTTATAAGTTCGTGAAAGATTCCAAATATCCCTAAATAAATTTTATATTTGGTAACAATTACTTTAAAAAATTAATATGGGAAAGTAATACAGCCTTTATAATGGGGAGCTGTACTAACTAAAACTAAAGTTATCCGGTTAAAACTGCAACACTTTTTGACTAATGTTCACTATCTTCTTTCACGGCCCCCACTTCCTACAGCTGCTAAGTATACTGTTCTTATGTGAGTTTGTTGCTTCACTTTGTGCTGATCATATGTTGTTTGTGGTTTTAAGAGGTGGTGTTGTTTTTTAAACAATTTTGGGGTTGATTCATGAACAATAGCTTCCAGAGGATGTTGTAATTCACCAGATTGTTTCTGCTATATTTGTGGTATAATATTTGCAGAATTATACCGTTGACTCTTACTGCCATAAATAATCTACCTGATTAAATCCTATTGTATACGCCTCAACCTCTGGAAAGCTGAATAAATGGGATCAGGTTCGGCCTGAAAATGTACCTACACCACATGATTTATTTTTATAATTTAAAATAAATAGACAGGTATTTTTAGTTTTAGGTACCTATAATAAATGTAAAATAAAAAATAAAATAATTCTACTACAGATGCATTTAATGTAGGAGAAATTATATTTCTCCTAATATTGGATTCTAATTGGTGCCATATTAGCTCAATAGGATTGAATATACAATAGTATGGAGGAAGACGCAACACTGTATGTCCATTTTCTGCTGCAAGTTTGTCACACTCGTATTCCTTATTTTTTTAAAAGCTTTTAATACTTCTAGCAGTTCTCGTTTTTTGTAAATTTCTTCAAAATATAAATCATTTTCAATCATAAAATTTTGAATTTCTGCTTTTGTATTATTAGAATTGGTTTGCTTGCCGACTATGATAACTAGCATTGTCCATTACAATGACGCTATTTTCAGGTATATTTTTAAGGAGTTTATGTTTAAACCAATCCTCAAAAAGTTGTGCGTCGGTATCTTAATGGTAATCTAAAGAAGAATCTGCTATGTTTTTAGTTGAAAGCAACAGACAATTTGGAACAAATTCGTTCTCTGAACCAGCATGTAATATTGTGATTCTTTTGCCTTTATTTGATGGTGCCCTGGTTTGACAATTTTTGGAAAAATCATCCCTTCTTGGAGTTTCATGGGTATCGAACCATGTTTCGCCAAGGTAAATAATTGGACGATTTTTTTCTCTAAATTGTTTAACAGCTGTTAAATATTTAAGTCTCCATTCTCGTAAACGTTGAGATTCCATTAATGTTTGTCTTTTATTAATGCTTCGGTATTTACAACCCATTTTATGCAATATTTTCCTAAGACTTGAAAGGCTACAAGAGATATTTGTTTCGCCTTCAATCAGCAGCTCTTTGAGGGAAATCAAAGTGGGTACAGTTTGTGCCTCATACATTTGGCAAATCTTTCTTCTTAATAAAACCATGTAATTTTCGTCAATGCTTCTAAATGTGCCAAAATCACTCCGATTTTTTCTAGGATTAACAGGTTTAAGTACTATATCTCTTACCGAAGATAAAGGAGTTTTTGTCAAAGTAGACGTCTCTGCTAAAGCATCCATCGAATTAAAATTTCTACTCAACAAAGATTGATACACATTTTTAATAATTATTAGTTTGTCATCGGTAGATAAATGCTTTCTTTTAAGATTGAGGTATAAACTGAATTTGTACCTGGTCCGGCTCTACTCGAAAAGGTTTTAAAATTTGGGATTTCCTTATTTATTTAATGGTCAAAGGAATAATGAGGGTTTTATTGCAGTCTAAAGATCAACGATATAATTCTACAAATACTATAACTATATAGTTATTAAGCAACAAAGAAACATTTCCGATTTTGTTAAAAAAGTGTACTTCGCATATTTTGGCATTAAGTTAGGTGATCAAAATAAGCCTTGGGCCCCGCATAAAGTTTGTTCCGTCTGTGTCGAAGATCTAAGACAGTGATTTCGGGGTGAAAAATAGTCCTTTCGTTTTGGAATACTAATGGTTTGGAGAGAGCCTTATAATCATTGCGACGACTGCTATTTTTGTTCGTGTAACGTGCAAGGTTTCAATTTAAAAAATAAAAAGAAAATTTCTTATCCTGACATTCAATCTGCCATTCAACCCATTCCTCATGGACCTGAAGTACCAATACCTTCTCCTCCAGATACTCTGGATGATATTTTAGATGACCCTAAACCAAGTAATCCTCCATCGTGTAATAGTGATGCTGACGGTGATTGCTACAACACTGACACAAACGAACAGACCTTTTTCACACAATCTAAACTGAATGATTTAGTTAGAGACTTATGGCCTTCAAAGGACTCAGCTGAACTTTCAGGATCTAGATAAAAATAAAAAAAATTGTTGGCTCCGGGAACTTCCTTTTTATTGGCATCGAAGTAGAAGAAAAAGAATTTGTGCCTCTTATCTCTCAAGAAGGTGACCTTGTTTCTTGTAGTGATGTTCCTGGAGTTATGGCAAGTTTTAGAATAGAGTATAAGTCAAAACAATGGCGACTTTTTATTGATTCGTCGAAAAGCAGTTCTTCTACACAACGGCAGTAAGTATGCTTCGGTGCTCGTTGAACATTCAGTCCATTTGAAACAATGCTATGAAAATCTTGAGCTGATCTTGAACACAATTTGTTACTTAGATCACAAATAGACGATATGTGGCGATTCAAAAGTGATTTCTTGGCCAATAAAGTGGCTACACAAAGTTTCCTTGCTTACTCTACCGATGGGATAGTCATGACGGAAAGCAACACTACCTCTGTCAGAAAAGAATGGCCACTGCAGGCCGGAGTTAAAATTGTTGCGAGGGAGAGCCTTATAGATCCTAACAAGCTATTACTTCCACCACTTCACATTGAATTTGGGTTAATGAAACAATTTATGAAGGCATTATCAAAAGAAGAAGAATGTTTTACATATCTTTGTCAGCAGTTTCCTTAGGGAACTCATGAGGGACGCTTACTTTGAGGAACAAATGAATGCAAGACAAAAAGGAGCATGGGCATCTTTCAAACTAGTTGCAATCAATTTTCTGGGAAACAAAAGGTACCCAAACTACCAAACAATCGTCGCTGACATGCTGGAAAACTTCAAGAAGCTGGGCTGTCACATGAGCATAAAAGTCCATGTTTTCAACTCACACCTTGACTACTTTCCTTCAAATCTTGGTGATGTCAGTGAAGAGGGGGGCGAAAGATTCCACAAGACATCAAGGAAATGGAAAGAAGGTACCAAGGAAGATGGATAGTGAACATGATAGCGGATTACTGCTGGATGTTAAAAAGGGACGATCCTGAACGTACCCACAGCGCACTAAAGGAAGCATTGATGGGAAGCGAAAGCGTTTCTATAAGGACTTTTGACTAATGAGAATTTAACATTTTTTAATATTCTGTTGTGGAAATGTTAACTTTGGCATCTCTTCCCTGTTTAATAAAAGCTAAAACCTTAAGAACAACTGTAAAAATTGCGTTAAATTTGTCCCTTTTTTCTGAAATAACCTGACTTCATAGAAAAAAATTAATTTCATTTTTGTAATCAACACTGGAAATTACATACAAATTAGCTATCAAAATACAAACGATTGTCAAAAATTTTTATTTCGCAGACCTGTGTAATTAAAGTTAATAATAAAATAAATGGTACTTTCTGAATAAAGTAGAAAATTTTTTTATAGAATATTATTTATGATTGGGCTATTGTGTTAACAACCGACCAAATACTTCTTTACTTAAATTGCATAAAGATCTTTATCTGTTAAAATATGTTTTACGCCTACCGGTGGCGGTTCCTTTAGTCGCTAACCTTTTTCCCGAGTTAAGGAAGCCATATAATGGTTGTTTCAGATAAAATACGTGCACGAGCAATTTAAATAAAGATATTTTGTGATCTTCCGGTTTTACGAGAAAAATTCGTCCCACGTACAAAACCGAAAATTAATAAAGTAAACAAAATCTAACTGTTTTCTATTTTTCTAAAATATTAACTTATTAAATATTAATATTAACTATATTTTTTTTCCTGATCGGTTGTTTACAACTACAATTAGTTTTCTTGGGGTTTCGGTCAATTTGAAATCAAACTCCGTGAATTTTGAATGTGGTTTCGGTTTATATTACTTTTAAACTACCTTTAAACAAAATATAATAAAGTACTATTTATTTTATTTAATTACTTATATTATGCTTCTGTGTTTTAAAACAAATATTTATATTTGCAGTTTAATGATAGGAGCGTTTAAAAGTAGCAAAAGCGAAACGACACTCTAAATTCACTGGGTTTCATTTCAAATTGACCGAAACCCCAATAAAAATAATATTAACATTGCCAATATTGTGACGAAAAAATGTTTGAGTAAATAATAGTAAACTAGATCTACGAATATTAATGAGGGTATAGAAAATACAAGATATAAATTATATTACCTATGCATATTATACCCTACCCACAATGCCGTTGGATTCTTTTGTCCAGCACTTAAAACGGCATCACAATAAATTTTAAAAATTGGTTAAAATTGTCACTGCCTTCTATTATTGCCCTTACGTACACTGGCCGATGACGTCACTAAAGTCGGATGTTTGCTTGGAACCAAAGACATTTAGTTCTAATGTCTTTGCTTCGAACGAATACTCACTGTAGAACAGCTGTTAATCACCTACAAATCTTTTATCTTTTATTTCAATAAATTCTATTATACTCTTGACCCTAAACAATATCGGTAAGATATCGAATAAAACAGGTACAAAGCAATTGTGGTAGGTTCTTTTTTAGCCTCAGAAAATATGACTCAATATCTGCAAATATAAAAATCTTGGAGTGGCTGCCCATAGCCAAAAAATGGAAAATTCAGTTGTTTTCGTTTACACATCGTCTTTTTCTTACAAATAAACCTTCATACCTGTAAAGAAAACTTTGTTTCAGGTCAAATGTGCATGATGACTCAGTTAGGTCCCACTCACTCAGACAATTATTATTAACAGTTCTTCAAGTTTTTGTTAATTTGACATTTAATTATTTTTTTTTGTGCCAATTATTGGGTATGTAAGTTGCTTAGTTTCTAACTGCTGGCACCCAGATTATTTTCAGTACTAATTATTGGCACCCGCTTTTGATTAGGATTTATTTGTTTATTTTTAATAGGTATTGAATGAATAAATACATTTTGTGTGTCCAAAAATATTTTGTATCTTCTCTAATTTAAAACAATCAAATAGTTTAACTAGCCGTGCAAATGATAAAGCAGTGGTGGGGATTTAAAATTACATTACATACAAAATAGATATAGCAGAAATGGAAGAAAACGTATCATTTTACGAAGAAGAATTGTAAACATGTCAGTTGTTTTTAAGATTTCGCAGATCGGCAATGAAGAGGAACTTACCGAAACTGACTGTGTTTAAAAATAACGATAAAAAAAATCGAAAGTCCAGAACAATCTGAAATTGAGAGTAAAGAAAATATTTCTTGCTTCGACACGCCTGAAAAGAAGAAAATAAAATTGAATTTAATTCAGAATATAATATTAAGTTCAAATAAGCGACACGAAGAAGATGAAGGTGAGAATAATATAGCCGACAACAAAAACGATGAAATTTTAGAAATTAGCGAAATGAAGAAAATAAATTTTGGAACTTATACCTAACCAAAAAAATATATTAGATTACTTACAAAACCTAAGACGCCCGAAAAAATCGGCAAGAGAAACCTCGCGCCTTAAAAAACCTGTTAAAAACAACTTAGTCCACTGCCAGTCCTTCGGTTTTGGGAAATTTTCTTTTTTGATCACCATTGCCACCTTCTTGAAACAAGCTTCTAACTTCTGCTTAATTTTGAAGCAACATAGTCACTTGGATCTTACCCACTTTAAATTTTTCAGCCAACTTCCTGGTACTTGAACCTGTTTTTTCACTTACCTCGATTATTTCAATTTTTTCGCTTAAAGAAAGACATTTCCTTTTTCCCGCCATTTTCAAATATTCACATTAGTACCAAAACACCAGGGTTGGCAAATATCATGATATTTATATAAATATCCAAATATCCGATATATATCAAAATTTGGATATTTATTTATATTTTTAATTAATTTGTATTTCATCTGTTTTCTATTTTTAAAATTCAAAATTACTTAATTTAATATAATGTTATAAATATGTAAATTAGTATTTAAATTCTATATTCTATTCAATGATAGTTTTTAAGTACTCCTATGTATAGGAAACTCCTATGTAGGCATAGGAATGTAAAATGTAAGTAAAAAATACAAGTTTATGAATTTCTATTAAACCAAAAATAAATAAATCTATTGGACAAAAAAGTTTCAAAATTTTAAGTTTATACATATTCGATTGTCTAATAAATAATATTTAAAAAATAAAATCATTTAAATTATATAAAAAAGAAATTAAATGGTGGTTATCGAGGTGGTTATTAAATAAAAATAGTTTAGATAATATTATAGAAATGCTATAATTATTAAATAGGTATTAATATATTAATACCAAATCTAAATAATATTAAATAAATTTATAAAAATTTTATCCTCAATTATTTACATAATAATATATTAACCAAATATTTTAGATAAATATTTTAATAAAATTAACCCCTATACAAGTTAACCTTCAGGGGTTTTATTCCTAAGTTTATTTTGAATGTAAAATATATTAAAATGTATTGTATTTATGTAAATATTTTAAATAAACTTTATTATTATTATTATTATTATTATTATTAAATATGGTATATCAGCTTGTACTAAGCTGTCACCTGTCACCTTACCTTTGGTTATATCTTCTGATTGTTTAACTAATTCCAATTCCTGTAAATTGGAAGTTGAAGGTTGGTTTTCCAATCTACAAGATGCGATATGCTTTTCCATTCTGCTAGGAATTCCTTGTAGTTCCTTTAAACACCTCTTACATCTAGCCCAGTTACCAGAATTACTGGGCTTGTTAATTAAATCAAAATGAACCCAAACTGGATTTTTTATTTTTGGCATTGTAAAATTTTTAATTTATAAAACAAACAGCAAAATATTGCTCCGTTCAATCTTCAATCATAAATCGGAACTAAATAAAAATGCCACGCTGCAAAGAATAAAGTAACAGAGTAACAGGTGGTTCGGCTTCAACGCCTCGGAAAGACGGGGAATCACCTCATCGTAAGCAGCATAATACGCTGTTGCCGGCGTAACGCCAGCGGTGCCATATTTTTATACTGATGAATAGAATTTTAAAAGAAAAAAAATATTGATATATATCAGGATAAATATCGTCGCATAAATATCATGATATTTATCAAGATATATATCAGGATATTTATCACGGATATGTATCCTGCCAACCCTGCAAAACACACAAAAACTGTTCAAAACAAAACTAGTGTTAACAACCGATTTATCAGCCTTAAAAGCAAATTGAATGAATCCGCCTGCAATACAGTAATTAGTGTATGTATCTATATTTCTTAAGAATTCTCGTGTCGGGTTTTACTGCCTCTAATTAATAGATTTTTTTTAAGCTCCCCTGTATCTGGATTATTTGATAACTTATCAATTAGGTAAAAATGGATTATTATAGAGTTTTTTATGTAGGATTCCGTGGCGTAGTTAGTTCTTTTCTATAAAGTTCTGTTTTTGAGTTATGACCCAAATTTGTGTTTTTCTAAATGGGACACCCTATATATTATTTCTTTTAAAAAGAGATAATTTTAATATTTTTTGTAAAATTAATCATTTAATAGGTAAGTTTTAAAATCATTTGTTAGGTATCATTAATATTCATTAAAAAAATGTAATCATTATTGTTATCTATTATTAGCTTTTAGTTACATATTTAAATTTTTCGTAGATATCAAGAAAGACAACAATCTGATAAATGAATATTTCAAAAAATCCAAGCCAATCTCATTGAGCAGTTGAGCACGGATCTTTTAAAACCCCAATGCCTAATTTTTACAAGAAGGAAAACGGGAAAGAAGAAGAAATAAATGTTCTGGCATCTGTCACGGTACAACCATCCATATCATGCAGAGAAGCGCATGATGAAGTTGGGATTAAAACAAGGACGCAGTTAATACTAAAAAAATATAAATTTAAACCATACAAATACCATCTTGTCCAACATTTGCACGCAGAACGTAGGATAGTTTTTTGCCACTGGTACCTATTGCAGGAAAACGCAAATTTTGAAAGAACGGTGGTATGGTCCGACGAGGCTTGTTTTACGAGCTCTGGTATCTTAAACCGAAACAATTCAGGGTACTGGTCCCAAGAGAACCAACAGTTAATATTTCCAGGAGAACGTTAAGGTCGGTTTGGATTTAGCGGGTATTTTATCTATGAAGGAAATTTAGCCGGAAGTAGACACCTAGCTATAATGCGAGATGCACTAATGGAAATATCAGAGGATGTTCCTTTGGGCGATTTAAATAATATTCATTTCCGGCAAGATGGCGCTCCGAGTCACAATTCTCATAGAGTGAGAGAATATCTGGAAACCACATTTCCCGATAAATGCATTGGTACCAATGGACCTATCAGTATATAGAATATCAGTTATATAAGAGACAATACCGCAATATTGTTCAACTTCGAGAAGCGACCCATCAAACCTTTAGGCTTTTGCAGGGAAGGTCAATTATTTTATTAAATGCATTGCGAAGAATCGAAACGGTGTATCGAAAGTCTTTAAAACACAACAGAGCCCAATTCGAGCAATTTTTGTAATTTAATTAAATAATATACTTGTTTTATTGTTGGTTTAAAGTTATGTAATAATACAGAGTTGTATAATAAAAATACTGTTGTTAATTTTGTTCCTTGCCTGCGGGCATAGCCTTCTATACGAAAAATAATTAATTTTAGTTAAAAGTAATAAATATGAACTACATATTATATATTTTTGAAAAGCTCGTAAAAAGAGGGATAAGATAAAGAAATAATGTACAGGGTGTACCATTTAAAAAAACACAAGTTTGGGTCGTACCTCAAAACAATTAAAAAAAAAACTAACTACGCCACTGAATTCTACATAATAAAACTCTGTAAAATCCCATTTTTTCTTTATTGATAGATTAGATTAGATTAGATTACTTTTTATTGACCACATTCTGTACAATAAATATAATTGTAGGAAGTCACAAGTACACTATAAAATAATAAAATACAATGAGTTTCTAATATATGGACATATATCACACAAAAAATACTTATATAATATAAACGTATATAAAAAACAATGCGACTGTAATAAACCAACAAAATATACAATGGCGGGATACTATTCAATATTAAATAAAGAAGAACACCTCTTCGGGTGGATAAGGGCGTCCGTGTACTCACGCACCGTGTAAAATGCATTGGATAAGAGAAATTTTTTTAAAACTGATTTGAAGACAATAAAATTAAGATTTTTTACTGCTACGGGTAAGCCGTTATAGAAATCAATATTCAAAGAATTTTTTAAAGTTTTATTAAGCCGATATCTAGAGGCTCTAATTAAATTTGCTGATCGAGTATTATAGTCATGATAAGAAGAATTAGGTTTAAATTTGGACGCGCTTTCATGAATCTCTAAAAGTTGATAATTTATATACAGTGATGGCAGTGTGATTATTAGTAGAGAAAATTAGTTCTTATGTTTTATCGATATTTAGTTTTAGATTATTCTGAGTGAACCAAGCCTCTACCCCGACCATAGCCTCACCCATCCTCACATCCAGCTCCTCGCGACGATAAGTTATCAAATAATCGAGATATAGGAAAGTGTCAAAAATGACAAATTTTCAAAATCGCCCTGTATGTCAGAAACTAAGATACCTATGAAAATTTCGTTTGCGGCAATGAAAGTTCCATAAAATAATAGAACAATAAGCCGTAAATCCCATATTTCTATCTTTTATAATAAGGGAACTGGAATATGAAAACACACGAAAACTGGACACCCTGTGCAACAATTAAATAAGGTCAACCTTCTTGCTAGATGAGAATTCGAGAACTCTAGTAGTTTTCTATTTAAATTTGATAGTCGAGGGAATTAGGGTGTGGCATATTTTAACCACCAACTGTTGAAATTTCATGTGAAGACGTATTAAGTGCTAGACAAGAACAATCCAACGGCATTATTAAGGTTAGATATTAATTTCTTTCCAAATTTAAATGAAATATCTTTTAGCGTATCGTTGTGGTGGTCTGTAAGTGGTCTGTGGAAATAAATGATTTCATTTACACCCGGTATATCTAATTATATTTTGATTATTTCCTATTATCCCCTCTGAAAGTTAAACGCGTCAACGTCTATAGACTATACATACCATTTAAAAATCGTTTACCCGAAAACTGCCGAAAGCCATATCCATTCTATCCGGTAATTTAATACAATTTTGGCGACCCGATATCCGATCCCTTAAGTTTCCAAATGGTTACAACAATTTCGCATTATTATCGTTTTACAGACGACACAAAAGCAAAATAAGGTGATCGTTCCTTTTGATATGTTTGTTTTGCCTGACAATGGGAAATTAGGGGTTACAGTTGCCAATTGTTGCAATAAGAATTGTATTGTGCGTTGTTTCGTGTATGTTGTGACCATTTTATTGCCTAAAGGACCGGATTTTTTGGTACATTAAATTTTGGGCAGCGGTAATAAGCGGGTTGCGAAATGGGTTTCCTTTTTTTACTATTGTCTTTTATTGTAACTGGATGGGGCTCTTCGGATTTTTTTGTTAAGCGGTTTGGTTTTATGTCAGAGTGGTCCTTTTTGTTAACAACTGCTTTTTATTGAAAAATATTTGCAAATATCTACACAAGAAAAATAATTGCTAAAGTTTGTTTTGCTAAATATTGTAAAATATTAGGCTAGTTCAGAAAGCAGGAGAATAGTAAAGCAACAAAATAAAAATACCAGTAATCATATTTTTTTTAACAGTAGCAACTAGAAATTTGAGTGTTTGGAAACGAACAGGAAAAACAACCGGGTTTTTGCAGCAGCATTGGAAAATTGGAACAGAAGCTAACCCGAAATTTGAATTTGATAGTCGAAGGAAGGTGCATTGGCTGTACATCAGGGTAGTGAGACCTGCAATTACGTATGAAGCACTAGTCTGGCGGCCAAAGACACAGCAGAAAACCACAACATCAAAGCTAGGAAGCCTACAAAGACTGGCCTGCTTGAGCATCACAGAGACGGTGCCGGAGCAGGGATACACGAAGTAAGACCGAAGAGAGATGCTTATTTCTCCCTGGGTTAGGCTCCCACGGTATTCCAAGCGGAAATCTACGCCATCCTACAGTCTGCGTATGAAAACAATAGGACTGACCTTAATATGCGGATCCACATATACTCTGACAGCCAAGCAGCCCTTAAGGCGCTAACATGCAATAAGGTGACATCAATCTACAATATGATATAATGTGCGTATGGAAATGCCAAGAGGAACTAGTGGCCCTGGCAAAAGTCAACAAAGTAATACTACAATGGGTACCAGGACATGAAGGTATTACAGAAAACGAAAAGGCAACTTGCAAGAAAGGGCTAGGAAAATACATTCATTGGTCCAGAATCGACACTGGAAGTCCCAAGGTGCACAGTACGAAATATCATAAAACGATGGTCAAGGAATTAACACAAAATCAACTGGAACAACAAACAGGGATTAAAGCATAGCAAATCCTTCAATGAGGACCCATAGGAACTCTGACAGGACACATGGCCGTCAAGAAGCACCTGCACCGTATGCAACTGTACAACGGAGGCCTAAGCTGCAGGTTATGCGGACGAGAAGGTGAAACGGCACAGCATATTATCTGCCACTGCAAGTCATTGGTTCGGAAAAGGCAACAAATGCTCGGGCAACCAAGACTAGAACCAGATTATATTCCAACACTCTCTCCAGTTGACCCACACAAACTAGTGCAAGGAATTGGAATAAACAGATATTTCTTGTTATAATATGATATAATGTGCACATGTGAGTAAAAATTACATAACTATATTTTTCCAGTATCTTTAAGTAATTTAAATAAAAATAAAGTCCTAATATTCTGTATATAAAATACCTAATATTATATTTTAAAAGCAATAAAAACAAAATATTTACTGTCTGTTAAGAGAAAATGTAAAAACAACAACAAATACAAACCACAGGAAAGATTATTAAGCCGTAGTCAAAGCCAAAACACTTAAAGCCATTTTATCGTCAATTTAAAGTATGCCTCTTCGGCTTTAGAGAAATCATTTGATTCAGATTCTACAGCATCATATTGCTGCTCCTCGGCATCCTGGATAAATTCAGTATCCATGTATCGTCCTATTCTAATAGCCGAAATTGTCTAGCATTATAAACAAATTTGTCATTTTTATCTAAATTTAAACTAGATTGAACAAGTTTTTCTTTTATTTGTATGTAGGATACCATGTAACGACCAGTTTCTTTCTGACAAGACGGAAGACAGAGGTCCATTTAAAGTTCGGTAGGCAACTGGCATAACTGGCTTCGGGGTACACAATCCCTGCCAGCATATAATAGGATGGGTGCTACTTGCGCATTCCCATAAAGAATTCTCAATATAATATACTGCTCCTGTTCTGAGCTATATTTGCCACGACTTTCCCTACACCTAAATTTGATAAACGAACTATTTCTGAAATCAAATCAATAGCCATCCTAACTTAGTCTTCATTTAAATGCGTCCTTTTAAATCGGGAGTAAAGAAGGTTTGCCGCAAAAAGAATCCAAAATGCCATCTTCTGCCGGGATACTATTTATAGTATCTTTAATATACTTAAAGGCAAAGGGCACTTCTGACAATACAGATATTTCTGACTGTATCAGATATATTCATGTTGGTATAGGAAGCAGATTAGTTCAGGATATGTATAAAATGTTGTAGGTTTTTCCAAAAATTATCATCTAATATCAATTTTTGAATGGTTTGGTCGACACCCAGATAATCTAATACATACACTTATACAGTGCAAAGCTTCCTTGTTTCTTAAATTTGAATCTACAGTCATAAATAAAGCAACCTATCTTGTTTT
This sequence comes from Polydrusus tereticollis, assembly GCA_963920685.1. NCBI lineage: Eukaryota > Metazoa > Arthropoda > Insecta > Coleoptera > Curculionidae > Polydrusus > Polydrusus tereticollis. Next base: position 124,149,397 of record OY987329.1, read on the forward strand.
CGTGGGTACTTTTAGGGAAAATATTTTATTTTTTTGATGTTTTTCTGCCTGGGTATTCTTAAATGCCTGTTTAAAACATGCATTCTTAATCAAAATAATTTATAAATATTATTTGAAATACTTTATGTAGTCATATAAAGCAAGTCCACTAATTAAAATACTTTTTACTAGTTTATAGGAGACGATTCATTTTTCCTAAAATTTCCGTTGTTTTCCAATTTTTCGGGAAAAAAAAAACGGTTTGTTCCAACACTCAATTTTTACATAAATTTGAAATATCTAGTGGCAACTAACCTTAATCAAACAAGGCTATTATATTGGTCAATCTCTATAACAGGATGAAAGGAAATAATAAGAAAAATATGCACTTTCTCAAATAAACTCATCATAAATATTCCTCTAGCTGTCCTAATTTTCTATCTTTAAACCCTAAGCAGTAATTAGGTAAGTTGAGACCGACCACTAAAATTTAACTAGCCCTAATAATAGGGGTAGACCTTCGGAGTAACTATTGAAAAATTATTGCTTTTTTGAAAACGACCGGTCTGCGCTGACCCGTTAACTCCCACGAAAAGAGGGTCTTATTTGGCAGAGGCGTCGATATTTCAATAGAATAAAAAAAAACATATTATTTACCAGCTGATATTAGGTAAGGGCGTATGTCCGGGGGAACAAATGGCACACCTTATTTTATTAAAACTCTAAAAGAGTTCATTAAACCAAACATTTTAAGATTCCCGCATTTGCTCAAAATTGTATGGTTAGTTTTTAAAACCGCTGTGAAAATTCTATATTTTTCACAACGTTAAAACCGCAAAAATAAGTTAGAAATATACCATAGCTACTACCAAAACTATACTCTATTTCTTATTTGTTGACAGCACAACGAAGGGTCCTTTGAACATACATTTTTTGCAAATGCTGACTTTTGTTTAGATTCCTAATTGCTTTCCCATCCCATTTGCCCTGGAAGCGTTGGTTCATTGTTCATATGTCCTGGTGGAACCTTTCTCCTTGCTCGTCACTAACGGCCTCCAAATTTTCTGGGAGAAAGTTTAAATGGGAGTGCAAGAAGTATATTTTAAGAGACATGCAACAGCCCATTCAGCAGTAGCTTTCAAGTAGTTCTTCTACAAGCTTTTAGTAGTTTTCTACCTTTTTTTTTTCTAAAAACTCCGAAACAATTCTTTTAAAAGAACTCCACGCAGCTAATTCCACATCACTTAATTTTTGATCAAACTGTTGATCCCTTAGTATTTTTCTAATTTGTGGTCCAACAAATATTCCTTCCTTAAGCTTATCATCACTTATTTTAGGCAAAATTTGTTTAGGGTATTTAAACGCATCTTCTTCTTTATCTAATACTTTAACGAAATTTTTCATCAATCCCAGTTCAATGTGTAAAGGAGGTAATAGAACTTTTTTGGGGTCATCAAGAGATATATTTTTCACGTTAGCTTGCCCTGGAATATATTGATCTCTTGGAAGCCATTCTATTACTTGGCATGGCTCTGTGTTGCTCTACTGTCCCAAAGACAAAGAAAACAGCAATACTTAGTAAATCCACCCTGAAGGCCTAGTAATAGTCCTATGACTAACCGGTTTTATTGCTGAGGGAATGTACGGATATTCAATATTATGTTTGCTTTTTCTTGAAAAACCAGACACTTTTGTCATGCAAAAGTAACAGTCATTAAAATGATTTGTTGGTTCTCGTCAAATCATTAAAACTGCAGAAGGCATAGAAAAGCGTTTTCCATTTAACCAGTTAGATTTGCTGCACAGGTTTGACAAAATATGTGAGGAGCCCAGTCCCGATCCTGATCGCGAACAATACATCCAAAATACTTAGGGTAAGCTACTTTGGTCATTTTGTGAATTGTCCTTTTCTGCTATTTAGGGGTAAATTGACCACATAGCAAAAACTATCCGCGGGGTTAACACAGTCACGTTTCTGTACTTTAGACATTTCTGTACTGTCGCGTACGTCGGTTCACAGATATGATACTATGGTTACAGGCGTCAACTAACTTCAACACAAATATAACACCAACATAAAGCTAGATTTATAAACTCGAAAGTTGGCGAGGTTGAGGTTCAGTTGGCGTTGGAAATAGGAGTTTCAATTTAAACTAAAGGGAACACTCAGTTCCATTTATACACTCGTTCATGTTGTTGATGTAAAGCTCATGTAAGGTTCGAAAACTTCCCGGGTAGTTCGAGATAACCAATTTTTATGCTCGGAGTTCGGAATATCTAACCTCACAAACTTGATCATAACTTCAACCTCACCAACTTTTCGAGTTTATAAATCCAGCTTAAGGCTCTTACTATTGGCTTGTTCGCGGATTTCGCTTCTCTATCTAATAATTACCACTACTCGTGCAAAACCAATGCTGATGATCCGATGGCCGGCCAGTTGCTTTTATAGCCGTTCTGTACCTCTGGTATTTTCTAGAAATATCGGGTATGGGAAGTTCAAGAACTGACGGCATAATTCTGGTATACAGGGGCATCTATAAGTAGATTCGGTTACGGGGCAGAGTGCGAAATTTGGAATTGGGTTTAAATGGGTACTTCCGATATTTTAGACCCTAGAAGATTGAAACTTCGTGGTTGAGGTGTCATCCATAGACACCCCACGCGGTGTTACCAGATTGTGCACAATTTCCCAAACTTAGGGAAAACGTAAATCTTGAAACATCGCGCTTGGATCTATTACAAATTACTTTTTAAAGATCAAAACACGCATTAATATTTGCTGAAAAAAAACATAATTCAAAAATCTTACGTGTTAGGAAGTTTTTACCATAATTTTCGCATTTAGAGACCAAATATTAACAAAAGACTGCCCTTTACATTACAGTTGCAAATTGGCTAAAAACTAGTGTAATTAGTTACCGGAAGAGCTTTGTAAAATTTACATTTTAGGTCTTCTGTGTTTGTATTTATATTTTGCGCCTGCTAGTGCTCAGAAATGTAGAAAAGTGGATAAGTTTACTTCACATTATCTGATGAAACAAACATAAACGTGGTCGAATATTTTTATACAGACAGCATTTTATTTACGATGACATTAGTGCTAAAGCATAACTTAATCCACTTAACATAAAAATCGTGGCACGTCTAAACCATTAAATATATTTGGAATTGAATAAACCGATATATTTTCGTCTATTAACCGAATGGTGTATGTAAACCCGAGTCGTAAAATGTCGCGTAAATTTTAACTGCCACCTACGCCAATGAACATAAAACTAGAATATTACGTGAATAATGGCTACATCCTATAAGGGCTTTATGAAAATTCGGTTTTAAAATAGAGAATGGAAATGGCTATTATGGCTGTTATTCGTTATAGCTTAAGGCTTAAACATATTTAAATTGTTTATAAAATAAGCCAACAAATATGTTTTTAATATAATTTTGTCGTTTTGTTTGAGTTACGCAAAGAAAGCACAAATTAAAATGATTCCTTAGTATGTCGTATATTATCCTTAAATCTATTTTTGGGTTCAAAAATGAGACGCCACTGTTTAAGCTAACATCGTCGTGCATGTCCTTTTCCAGGACGAAATAGTTTAGGAGAAATTCTTTATATTCTACGTACGAGTTTTTTAAATTATTTGCATCATGTTGCTCGGAGCAATGCATGCAGTCTTTTCATAAAGACCTTTTATGAGAAAAGATCGTTATGTCCAAACCATCTTTGTGGCGAGTGAATAGATCTCGTACAACAGGTAGATGGGTCCCTAGAGGCGTATTATACTGGCCGGTCTTACTTTCTGAAGGCCTAAAAGTAGTTTTGTAACTTAAAAAGGTACGTTTACTTGGGAAAACTGAAATTCCTGCTCCATATAAATTAGTCTTTAGAGCACCGTATTAAATACGAGTTTATAACGGTAACAAATATAAAGCACAAATGGTGTGATAGAACTAGTTATAGCCATATTCAGCTTTAAGATTAAAGGATAAATTCAAATGGTCATAGGTATAAGGTTCCAGTGCGCCGAGATAAACGCGGTTGTCCAAAAACCTTTATTTGTTATTCCTTGGAATAATCTCCAAGCCATAATTGGATTATAATTTACACTTGTACATTGATAACTGTAATTTTCTGGGCATTAAAAAAGTCCAGTTTAAGATATTAATTTGTTGAAATTTGTTTGATGGCCGTCTCTTATATAAGTAATACATTAGAAAACTGAATATTTGTTAAAAAAATGTAAGTATACGTTATAGTGAAAGAGAGTTAATATTTAGAAGTTCAAAGACATCATTATTATACAGGGTGTTCCTTAATTTCAGGGTATGATACCTTAAGTAATTTTATAAAGAAAAGTTCAAAATATGAATTTTTTTAAACGTAATATTTCCGACATTACTCTACAGGGTGTTATTTAATAAGTGTCCGATATTTTCCAGGACTACTCCTCAGTTATTTATAAGGTGAAAAATTTATATAAGATACACTATTGGACAAAAGTAGAGCAACAAAATGCTTTTATTTCTTTGAATTTAACAAATTTATTATATGATTGTGATCCCCAGCTAATTTTAATGAAATATTATCCCCACAATATTAGTAATATTTCACAATATTTTGGTACACTTTAAACAAAATGAAGGTAGAGAAATATTTATCAGTATAAAAATCGACGAAATGAAGTGCGACAAAAGTAAAGCAACAAATTGTGTCGACAGTATTTTATTTTACATATTAAGATAAAGAAAACATTAAACACATTTAATAATTACAATAGCTAATAGTATTATGTTAATAGTTAATAGAATATCCATTCTTTTTTATTACTTGCCGACAACGTCGCGGCATTAAGGCAATCAATTTTTGAACAGGGAAGGTTTGTCCAAAGTTCATTGATTTTATTTACCAATGATTGTTTATTTGGAAATAATTGTGTACGACTTCTACGTTTAACTTTTTCCCATAGATTTTCAATGGGCTTAAGGTCTGCAGATTGTGTCGGCCACTGCAAAACACCAACGTTATTTTCTTGAAACCACTCTCGAACAATTCGTGAAGACTGTTTCGGATCGTTATCCTGTTGGAAAATGAAACGCAACGGTATTTCACACTCTGCATAAGGCAACATTAGATTTTGCATTATATCTCTATAGACAAATCGATCCATGATGTCATTAATGAAGTTTAAAGGACCCACCCCATCCTATGAAAAACAACTCCATAGAAAAATACTGTCTTTGCCATGTTTAACTGTGGGTAACGTATTTGGGATTAAACCTTGTGTTGATTGGCCGTTTTACACGCTTCATTCCATAAGAATTGAAAATTTTATAACGCGTTTCATCGCTCAATAAAACTTTTTTCCACTGGTCTACTGTCCAATTTAAATGTCGACGTGCAAATTCAAGCCTAGCCACTCTATTTCTTGCCGAAATAACTGGCTTTTAGCCGGGCGTCTACTAAATAACTTTGCGTCCACCAACCTTCTTTGAAATGTCCGTGGACTAACCATAATTTCGGGAATTTCAGCAATAATTCTAGGTGCAGACATCCAAGGACCGTTTTGAGAAATTCTTTTAATGCGCCTCTCTGTCCAAATTGTTGTTTTTCTCGGCCTTTCCGATTTCGGTAGATTATCTAAATGTCCCCTTTGAATGTAACTTGAAATTATTTTGGATTCGCTGTAGGTACTATCTTGGTGAAACAAACCGTCTTGAAATTATGGCTTATACTGTTCCTTTCAAGTGTGCATTCACTACTCTCTGCTTTAATTCTTTCGAAATTGGAATACCTCTTGGCATGATTAACCCAGCACAGAAATATTAATTAAACATAAAATAAACTCTGCAAAAATATTTTAACCTTTACTTTCACTAAAACCTTTCTTTTTTAGGAAAATATTAAAATGTTGCTTTACTTTTGACGCATTACAATACTGTATTTGAAAGTTTACGTCAATATCAGTTCATTTGTTTTGATTGTTGAAAAACGGTGTTGCCGCCGATAACAGCAGCCTACTTTGATATTTAAGACACGATGTATTTAAATACGATATCATGCATTTATTATTATAAAATTAAGATTTCTTTTATTTCTTGATAGTGTTGCTCTACTTCTGCCCCCAAATACCAATTTTCGTTCAAATATAGATATTATTTCAAAAATTATTTACGAAAAACAATAATAAAAATAAATTTTGAACATCCTGTACCTATCTCAAAAATGAAGGGTTTGCGGATATTAGTTTCAATTTTGGATTGTGTTAATGCAATAATGTTGGGGAAACATGTATGAAAACGTTCTAGAGAATAATTATAAAAAGGTTATAATTTGCTCACGCAAACATGGCCTCGGATATATTTTAGAAAAAAAAGTGGTGCCCCGCTGACATTTTTCTATTTGGATATTTTTTCTGCTCCACCAGTGGCGTCCCTGGAAACATGTACTCTGATATTTGTTACAAAAAAAAGTGGCTTACCACTGACATTTGTTCATGTGGATTTTTTTTGTGATTAACATGGTCAATTCTGCATGAGAACGGTCTCTGGCATTTTTCTCGTTAGACGCACCATTATTGATTAAAATAATTAAATTAAAATTAAAACTTATTATGGTTAGGTAATAGGTCGAAAAACTCAGCTTGACCTCGCCGTTTTGTAATTTACTTGTTGTAGTTACATAAAAGACCTGTTATTTATTATTATTACCATTGATAATGATAAATTTTATTTTATAAAAATTGTTGGAAATCTTGTTGAAATATTCCCGGGGTATTCCGTATAGTTTCTCATGCCACAACTTTTAAGGTCTGTTTAGACGGGATAGTCAATTGCAAAAGCACTCCCCCAAGTAACTTGCGCCAACATTTACATATAACCGAATAGTTGGGACAATTTCTCTCAGCAACTGCTTTACAGACATTCAGCCCTATGATCAAACACACAAGTTAACTTTTAACGTACCGTTTCCATGACTACAACCATACACGGTATAGTTTGTGAAAATGTCTCGAAGAAAGAGAGTTGCAGCAGCAGCAGCTGTCGTCCTCTCGTCGCTGATTAAACATAAAGAAACATCTAAAACAAGAATATGGGTTAAAAAATGGATGGCAAGAAGTGCTTATGCGATGTTGTTATTCGAATTAAGATATGAAGGTCCAAATAAGTTATTGCACATACTGCGTATGTCAGAAACCAATTTTTACTTTTAACTTAAAATTATTAAGTTTCCTCTGAACCTTCTTTCAGTTGTGTCGAATTTATCTGCTATGGCTTTAAACGCTCTTTGTTTTTCTACTATATCTATACCGGGTGTTGCATCGTCCAGCGGGACATAGGAAATCCCATGTAATTTTAAATGGGGTCAATTATTGGCTTCCCTAATTATTTTAGAGAAAAATTCTATTTAGGTTTATTAAAGAGCACTAAAACCCACATTCAAAAGAATAACTTTAGATATTTTTGATGAGCCCGTTTACGGGTTATCGCCGATTTCTTTTTAACTATTTCTCCTTTTTATGGCCCCGTATTTGCGGGCACCAGTCAAGGTAAAAGATGACTGTCAAATAAAGTTGTCATTTTGAAATGTATGCTTTCTTGTTATAAAAACTCGTACATCGAAAATATTAAAGGTGTATTTATGAGTACAAATTAATCTGAATAAAACTAAAATAAAGTATCCAATTACAAGGTTAATTATGACATTTTACATGTTTCAATATTTTACTAATTAATAGGTAGGTACTATTAAATTGTTAGAACTTAAGGATTGACTGCTAGACAATAACCGAGGCGATCATAAAATTCCCTTCTTACATTCGCTAGTTGGTAAACTGAAATTCTATTGCATTCGGCAGAAATAGCATTTTTTAACTCGTCTAGATTTGGGTATTTTTTATCTTTGTATATCCTGTTTTTTAAATGGCCCCAGAGAAAGAAATCATTTGGCGATAAATCAGGAGACCTGGCTGGCCAATTTACTGTATGATTTAAGCCAATAACATTTCCATTAAAAGCACGGTTTAAATATTCCCGGACAGCCAGGGTACTATGTGCCGGGCAGCCATCCATTTGGTACCAAACTTCCTGATTTTCCCTGGCGGCATCATGTAAAGTAGGTAAAATATGATCTTCAAGTAGTTCCAAAAAATATTCTGCATTTAAATTTCGTGTAAGAAATAATGGCCCGATAATATTTTCTCCGAAAATCCCAGCCCATACATTAACTTTTTGTGGATATTGCGTCCTTGTTTCCACAAACCTGTGTTGGTTTTCTTTGCTCCAATATCGATAATTTGGAACAATGGGTTCATTGTTTAAGGTAAATGTGCATTCGTCAGTGAAACAAATGTTTTTTAAAAAGTCCCTATCCATGTTTGCTCTTTCCATCATACCAAAACAAAACTCCTGTCGTCGTATTTCGTCCCTATCTCTTAGCTCTTGGTGCTTTTCATATTTGTATGAATAATATTTATGTCGTTTCAAAGCTCGTAACGCTGTGGTGTGATCTAATCCTATGTCATCCTCAAGTTTCCTTGTGCTGATCTTCCCATCATTTTCTTCCACGCACAATAAAACTTGCAAGTCCCTATCATTTCTTGCATCTCTTCTTTGTTCCTGCCTTTCTTCACATCTGCAGTTATTTATTACAGTGCCTTTTGTCTCAAATTTCTTGATAGTCCTTTCGACTGTAGATTTTGCAGGTATCGGTCTATTCGGATACAGAGCAGCAAACATGTCTGACACATTTTGATAACTATTTCCTTGATAATACCATTTAATCATCAATATTTTTTCTTCAGAAGTGTAATTCATGGCTAATATTTTCGATGTACGAGTTTTTATAACAATAAAGCACACATTTCAAAATGACAACTTTATTTGACAGTCATCTTTTACCTTGACTGGTGCCCGCAAATACGGGGCCATAAAAAGGAGAAATAGTTAAAAAGAAATCGGCGATAACCCGTAAACGGGCTCATCAAAAATATCTAAAGTTATTCTTTTGAATGTGGGTTTTAGTGCTCTTTAATAAACCTAAATAGAATTTTTCTCTAAAATAATTAGGGAAGCCAATAATTGACCCCATTTAAAATTACATGGGATTTCCTATGTCCCGCTCGACGATGCAACACCCGGTATATTCTTGGCATTATTTGTCATAACTTATAAAAAGTATTTCGCTTTGACCAAACACCTTTTCCCTCCATACTTGCTTTTTTTTTAAATAAAGCAAAATAAATTTGTTTCAGGAAGTTGCCAACGGTGAACAAAAAAGAAAATTTCCCAAAACCGAAGGACTGGCAGTGAATCAAGTTATTTTAACTAGTTTTGTAAGGCGCGAAACAAGCACTTACCAATATCCGGGTCAATAATTCAAGCAAGATCCCTCGAATTTGCTCAATGTCTAGGACTAGAAAGCTTCAAGGTATCAAATGAATAGTTAGAAAAATTCTTTCGTCGGCACGATATTTTAAGACCTTTAAGAAAATATGTGGCGAATCGGCCGATATCAATATCGAAGACTTCGAAGAAAAAAAATAAAATTCCGCTCGCACAACTGTTTCCTAACATTAAAGTTACATTGGTGAGCCTAAAACAATTTGCCTCTATTGATAACGATTTGCCAATATAAAGTGCAGAATTAACTATCATCGAATGTATTAAAGAGATCCAAGAAACGGATGAAACTACTCCCAACTCTGAGACAGAGGAAGAAGAACCTGGACTTGCTCCAGTGTCAAAAATATCAAGCCTATCTGAAGCCTGGGCAAGTTTGAAAACTTTTTTAATAATATTAACAATTTTGACAAAGTCTACAAATATTTCTTAATTGCTATTAAAATGTGAATCTGCATTTTATAAAATTAAAATAAAAAATATGAAGCAATCATTAATTTCTGATTATTTGTTTTATTTGATTATTTCTTCGAAAAATGACCTAAAAATACCAAAAAATGCTTAATATCTACCTAAACTGCAAATTAAAAACGTCTTATCGAAATCTGAATGAAAACCTAAATCAGTTTAACACGATATTGCTTGTTGAACATACAAAAGGCGTTTAGCACGTTATCGAGTGTTAAAATCTCAGAAATCATTCAACCCGCATCAATTTAACCAGTTGACTTTTGGATAGTTAAACTTTTGGGTTGGTACCAAATGCATGAAGTAGAAAAACCATTCAATAAAAAAAACCTGGAAGAGTTTAAACTAACCCCCATAACATATTGATATTCAAATATTTCTTGTATGCATAACCTCGTTTTCGTCTCAAAGTATCATTGCAAAGTATTCAACCTCTACTTTCAAAATTCTTCTTCCTGCCTTGACAAAGCAGTGTTATTAGCAAAACTTTCATCAGCATGGTTATATTTTCTATTTGAGTTAAATCCCTGGTAGGAGCTAGTGAGCAATAATAAAAAAAAGTTTGATATTTTTTCTATCGTATATCTAGTTTAATATAGAATGTAGGACGCTACGTTGGGGGATATCTTTAGGTCTCTTAAGTCTGATGATTAATAAAAACCGGATTATATGCAACCAAAAACCTTAAGAATATGCGCATATATATGCACATATTTTTTAAAATTTATGCAGGATATATGCAAAAAAGACGTAAATATGCAATGAATATGCGGTAATAAAACAACTAAATTCTGATATTCTAAATTAAATTTTCATTTAATTAGAGGATTGAGTATTGAATAAAGATAAATTCAAGTTATAATATGCTTTATTAAATCTTAACACCTAATACAGTTTTTTTTTTATTTAAAATTTTGATTTCGGAACTAAGGCAGGTTCAATAGCTAAATTATTTACAGTTTTCCCTGACATTATGTTTACGACCTGCCTTAATGCTATTAAATTTTCTAATTTTGCCACTACTGTTTTTCCTACCTCACATCGTATTTGTTTGCAATTTTATACACATGTTTCTATTATATCCATTGACTCTGGTAGACTTGTACACGATTCCTCTAGTTGCAAAATACTGTCTGCTATAAATGCATAGTTACACTTAATATACATTAACTGTTGTTCCACTTTAGCACTTTGAAATATTTCTTTAGACTTTAGGATGCACTGTGAATCATCACCAGACATTTGTGAAATTAAGTCTTTCAATTTTTGGAAATTATCTGCATAAAATATTGCCTCACGAATCCAGGTGCCCCATCTGGCCACGACAGGCTCAGGTGGTAACGGTACTCCGGGAAGATTCTCCTTGTAAAATTGTACTCTTAATGGGGCCTTTATATTAATATCTTTTTTACATTTGCTATTAGGTTATTGACCAACGGAAAGGAAACTCTAATAGCTTCCGCAACCCTATTTAATTCGTGAGCTAGGCAAGTTACATGAATCAAATTTTCATAAAATATTTTTAAATTCTGTCCTGCCTTTATCATATACGGCGCAGCATCGGACAACAGGACAAGAATTTTATCTGTAGAAACTGAACTCGGCAAAAAGAAATGTGTTAAGGTTTTTTGAATAAAACGTGCAACTGTAAGGTTGTTTGTTTTTTCCACTTCTTTTATGGCTATAAGGTAAGCTTTTTTAGGTTCTTCTTCTGAGAGTTTTCCGATCATTAAATTAACTAAGTATATAACGACCACACGAATCAGTTGTTTCGTCGACGACAATATACATATAGTTACCTCCAATTTCTTTCTTTATTTCATCTAGCACGGTACCAAATACCTTTCCAACGACATTTTTTCTTAATGTTGATTAATCTGGAGCATTACATTTTGTATGTTTTTGCAAAAAGGCCTTAACTTGCGGGTTGGTTAACTTGTTTAAAGGAATATTAGCAGCCAAGAACGTTTTACATAGATCTTCTTTAAATTCTGACTGGTCATGATTTCCGTTTCTAAAAATCTCAAATGACTGCTTTAGCGTTGACTGTATGTATTTGCTAGCCTTAGCAATGTAAGACGCCGTCTTGCTGTGTTGGTCTATTTGAAATACAACAAGACTTGCAAAAAAACATGGTGGCCGTCCAAAGCAAGTTCTGGGTATTATTAATCCACGAAATACATCGTAATTTCGACATAATCACCGCTTTCACTTTCACTTTGTTTGCGTTTACAATACTAACTGCGGCTACGACAAACGACAACCTCAGTACTGACAAACTGTAACAAATGTGTGCAAATAAATAATTATAAAAGAGAAGAATTATAAAGAAATTGTAGTTAAAATATCTGGTCAGAAATACCCACCCACTAATGGAATTTCTCAATAGAAGAATAACAGTTTATTTTATTGGTTTATTACTTTATAACTTAGCCTATTTATTGCCCTCTTATCTTCAGACCCCGACAGCACAGGTGACACCGAATCGTGCGAGCATAAAACGTAAGAAAATAACACAAAAATCCTAAAACATTCTTAGATTATATGCAATAGTGCTTAAAATATGCATTTTTTCTTTAAAATAACAAAATATGCAAAAAATGTATATAATATATGCAAAATGTATAAAATCCGGTCTGTAATGATTAATTTTTGTATTTAATTTAAGACAGTATGTCTGAACGTAGGATGAGGTAAGATCTGACGACTTATCGTAGCTTGAGAATGCTTAACTTTATCACAAGCTTGAAATACTTCGGAAAATATGATTGAACAATCAACTTTTCTTTTAATGCCTTTTTGATATATTAAATGTTTCCTTCCCTAAATATATTGAACACAATACTTAATGCATTTTGCACCTAACCTGAACACATAATAATATTAGGATTCGATCATCTCTACAGCACCCATATTTTCTTAGTTCCCAACCGCAAAGCGATTCCCAGCTGGACGCCAAAAAACTAATTCTATTGCCGATCCATCATATGTCCATATTCAAATCTCGGAGGTACCAATCACTTTTACAAATCAGTTAATCATTATTAATCTCTTTTTTCCGAACTGTTTTTATTTCTCTGTCAAATTTTATTTCATATGCTGCGAATATCTTAAATGGATAACTGATTGAATATCATATTAAAAGAAAAATTAAACTGATGTTGTAAATTGGTTAAAGTTTATAACAGCACAATATAGAAATGGCTCCAATAATAGCCTGGTTATCCAATTAACATTTTCGCTGCTTAAGGTTTTATTAGAAGGTAACCGATATTTATAAGGGGTTCATAAGGAAGTTTGACTTTTATTATGGTTTTTCTAATTTTATAACAAAACCATGGGTGTTACCATATAAGTGATAACTTATTATGTGCCGTTTCTCAATGGCATTAAATGTCATTTATATGATACAGGCGTATTAATACATTATAGTAACGAGTGATTTTTAATTATTTTGCTCAAGGGAGGCCATGCATTTTAAAAGCATCATGGCCGTACTGCGTAGATAAGATGACATGATTGTTTTATGACATTTACGTCTTATTTGAATTTGTGTATTTGTAAAGTTTAAAAATTGGAGAAATTTTGTATTTTTTGCAGTTATTTGAAGGTAGGTTACTATTGCTTTAACTAATATTTCTCCGGGTTGTCGTCTTTTGACTATTATAAAGTGCTATTTGCAGGATATGATTTAATTTTTTATTTTTTTTTTTTTTTCAGCGTATCAAGTTTTGGTGAAGCTTTGTTGCCGGATTGAAAGTTCTACAGTAAAAATGTTTAGTGAGGCACAAAAAATTTTTATTGCTGAAAGTTTTTTTAGAAATGGAAACAAATAGGCGGTGTGTGGAATTACTCTATGCATGACTGCTTTGATGAATTTCGAACCGAGTTTCCTGATGTTGCGGTGACCTTTCATAATTTTCGTACTGGGTCACAATACCTAATTGATAAATTTCGTCAGACTGGTTCTGTTCAACATAAAAAAGGGGCTGGAAGACCAACGAAACGATCGAATGAGGTTATTGAAGAAGCGCGACAAATTATGGAAAATAATCCTTCAACTTCTATTAGGCATTTATCTCAACAAATTCAGTAAACGGATTTATGCTACAGTACATGCCAAACACTTTTGAAAAAGGATCTGCATCTATACCCTTATCGTGTTACGGCTATTCATGAACTCCTTCCCAATGAGGTTCCCCAAAGACTTAATTTTTGTGAATGGTTTTTAAACAATTTTCAAGAAGAAAATAGTGGTGCTTTTGAAAAAACATTTTTTACCGATGAGGCTTATTTTTATTTATCAGGCTTATGTTAATTCACAAAATATGCGAATGTGGAATACGCAAAATCCGCATGTTTTTGTAGAAAGACCTCTTCATCCTCAAAAAGTTGGTGTGTGGGCAGCAATTAGTTCTAGAAGAATAGTAGGCCCAATTTACTTTGATGGCACAATTACAGCTGAGAGATATCGGATCGAAATTCTGACAACATTTATTAATGAGCTTCACGATGATTACTTCCAACAAGATGGCGCTACACCTCATGTAACCAGAGAAAATTTAAATTTTTTAAGTGAATTTTGAAGGATTTCAGAAAAAATTGCCGAAATTAATAATTCTCCAAACGTATTGGTTAATGTGTCTCTGAGGGTAAGAAGAAACATCAGAAGGTGTCTAGAAGTAAGAGGCGGCCATATAAAGTAGGCTTTCAAAGTAAGATAGCTCAGGATTTTATATTACATACCGTCAAAAAACATTATTTTAGGTTTTCAACGTGACAACGCTGCTTTCTTGCAAATTCGCCCTATGATTTAATCTACGCGCTACTGCTACACTATGTATACTGGGTCACAGCCGCCCTTGAGCAAAATAATTAATAATCACTCGTTACTATAAATTTTTTTTTTTTGAGCATTGCTCATTTAGCCACGAAATAAATTTATTTGAATTTATCAGTTTTAATAAACGAACATTTACACAATACACAACGATTATTGGTATTCACAGTGTTGTTTATTATTTATTGGTAATATTTATAGTAAAAGTACAATTGTGAAGATTTGCATCATTTAAGAATCCTCCACTTCTTGCAATATCAGTACTGCTCATTACAATTTTTTCAGGGTGATCTGCTTTTAAAAATCCATTAGAGGGTCCATTAAATGGAGGTTGTTCGAGATTTTCCGCAGAGCTAGGTTGAAGAATTCTCTTAGCAATTTTGGTTTTACTTTGCACAGAATCTTCAATGTATCCTTTGGCAACTGCATCAGATTTCCAACCCCCATGTCTTTTCAGCGTAGTAATACCCCCCCCCCCCCCCGCACTAACAATAAGCATTGTTGCGGAAGTTCGTCTTAAACAATGCCCTGTATATTCTTTCCAATTTGGAATCTTCAGATACAATGCCACATCTTCTGCTACACTACCAATTTTATGGATACCCATGACAGCTTTATAATATTTCCCATTTGGATATTTCAAAAAAAAACGTCGGTCCTTAAACTCGGCAGGACGCAAATTAACGTAGTTTCTATATTTGCTTAAATATTCATCCTCCAGGACGTTGAAAGTTCTACTCTTATTAGTTTTAGTGTTGGGAATTTTTATTAGCAGCAAAGAACCCATATCTTCAAGATCATCAACTGTCATATTCACTAATTCGTCGCAACGACATGCCCCAAATATTCCAAATATCAAAACTACCTAAAAAATTAAGGGTTGGTTAGCACAATGTGAAACACACAAAATGTAATTTTATTACCTTCATCGCGAAATACTTTTCATCTGGGGCGTCAGACAAAAATTTGCTGAACTGTTTTCTTGACAAGACTCTCGATTTCTTTGGCTTATAACCTTCTCCTTGCTTTTTTAAAAAACCACGCAAATTGTTGTATTTTTCAATGTTAACATTATGCTTCAAATTTAAGACGGACCTTATCATTGAATAATGAGCCCAAAACTAGAACTCTTCATTTTCAGTGCCATTTTGTTAAAATATGCCAATATAACGTTAGAGTATTGCATTACTTTTTTTTCAGTGCACCATTTGTTGAACTTGACAAAGGCAGCTTCACCAGATTTCGTCGGCAGCAAGTTTTGAATAGCTATTCTAGCTGCCTCTACTACCTCGGGAAGATCATCAGGAACTTCTAAACTCATTTTCTGTAGATTTATTCGGTCGCAACTGAGGCGACACCGAATTTGAAATATTTGTTTTGATAGATGCCCAACATGCCCAACAAGTACGTATCCATGATAACGATACCAAAAAGGGAATATACAGTGAAATAAGTTAAAAATTCAATCTTGTTATCTTCATTAAAAAATTCGTTTTCTTTTATTGTTTTATCTCGAATAATATGATGCACGTTTGAAGAAAAAATAGTATATGATATTCGGAGAATCAGATACTTTATGTGCTTTGCATGGCTCACTACGTTCGTCAGACAAACTTTCCACGCTCAGCACATAAAGTATCTCTTATTCTCCTAATATCATAATGTACTATTTATAGCGTTCTTAAAAATATCAACATAAAACTTTTACTCTACTCTAAGGTTTACATTCTGTATCTCTCTCTCTCTCTCTTTCAAGTCAGGCATTGCCTTTAACTTCTATTATTCATTGAGACCTTTGTTGGCCAAACTTCAAATAAGGAAATGGAGTTGAGCGAAGCCCGGGATCGTTTAAATAGGGGGTATGAGCGTTATCTTGGACTTATTCTTCTTTCAGCTTGAATAAACGCTTGACTTGTCGAGGCTTCCATCGTTAGTGCCTCTTCACTATTGCTGGAGGCAACCAATTCTTAGGAAACTTGTAGGTGGAATTCGGCGGTGATTGTATATGTGAACTTGTAATTAGTGGATTGGTGGATACGTCCGTACGTTTGTAGTAATCCGCTAATATTTTGTCATAGAATTCTGTCAATGTCGGTATTTCAAAGTCTCTGTGTATAGACAGTATATCTCGGAGCGTCCGCAATTATTTTTAGTGCTCTATTTTGTAGCACCTGCAACTTGTTATGCGCTGTCCTGCTTATGGTGCACCATGTTGTCATTCCATAAGTCAGGACAGGCCTAACGAGTCTATTATAAATTAACTTTAGTTCTATAACCTTTCTTGCTCTTTTCATTTAACAATCAGTATACAGGGTGTAATTTAATTGAGTGCCGATAATTAAGGGTGATAATCTATGAATGATTCTAAGATAAAAAGTTCATATGGACATATGTCCTAAACCTCTTCATTTTTGAGCTACAGGGTGTTAACGTTTTAAGAAAAATATAACCTTTTTATATAAATCACTCTTAGATATTTTTATGAAATTTTGTACATACCTTTTAATCAATAAGGAGCATTTTTTGACCTAACAGATTTATAAAAATTTTTACCAGTGACGTCCGTACGGGGTTTGAACTGAATATTTTTAAAGAAAAAATGGATACGCCACTGCTTTTTCTAAAAACGAAACTTACTTTTGAAATTCCCATTTATTTTAAAGCAAATTTCGTTTATGGACTTACTTTTGTACGACGCACCGTTTTCGCGTAAAAAATAAAAACAAAAAAAAATAAAAAATTTTATTTCAAAAATCGCGATTAATTTAAAAGGAAAAATTCCAAACCTTAAATCGAAAGCGAAATGACAAGAGAAGATAAACAGAATAAAGAACCCACATTATTTACAGTAGTTGTTCGAAGTGTCGTCCACCCACACGTATGCAAGCATGGACTCTTCTTCCCATAGACTGACGCACATTTTCGAAGATTTCCGGGGTGTTTCTTATGGTTTGGCAGCATACTAATATACGATTTCGTAACTCTTCTTCGGTATGAATCGGCACTTGGTACACTAAGCTTTTCAGATGCCCCCAGAAAAAATAGTCTAAACTGTTAAGGTCCGGAGATCTAGGTGGCCATGGCTGCGTTCCTCCGCGACCTATCCACCGATTGCGATAGGTGTGATTTAAAAATTCACGCACTCGTAAGCTAAAATGTGGAGGCGCACCATCGTGCATTAGCCACATCTGGTTTCTTAATAATAATGGAAGGTCTTCAAGCATTGGCGGCAGATCTTCTTCAAGAAAGTGTAAATATGATTGTCCATCAAGTCTTCTTGGGAGAAAAAATGGGCCTATCAAATAATCATCAATAATGCCAGCCCAAACATTTATTGAGAACTGTTCTTGATGATTTGATTCTACAATTGCATAAGGGTTTTCATCCGCCCATAAATGGTTATTATGGAAATTTCTTATTGAGTTTCGAGAAAAATTAGCTTCGTCGGTAAAAAGAATGTGCCTGTCAAATAACGGATTTTCCATCAGGTTTTGAAGAAACCACACACAGAAATTAATGCGCATCGGGAAATCTCTAGGGAGTAATGCCTGGACTCTTTGAATGTGATATGGGTATAATAAATTTTCGATGAGAATTTTCCAAACAAGAAAATGTGAAACATTAAATGTTGCCGCGATTTTCCTCGTGCTACTTTCGGGGTTCTCCTCAATTTCCTGTAAAATTCCTTCTTCAAGTTCCGGTGTTCTTACTGTTTGATGGACTCCTTTAGCACTGTGGTCTACTTTTAAAGTTCCGGTCTCGTGGAGACGTCTATGAATCCTAGAAAATGTTCTCGGATCGGGTAGTACGCGATTTGGATACCGCTCTTGGTATATCCGCCTGGCTTCGTATGCATTACCGTCTGCAAGCCCATAAATAAAATGCATGTCAGTTAATTCACTATTTGTAAAATTTACCATTCTTTTATTATAATTTAACGTCTTACTGTAATAATAATTATTTAATAATGCAAAATCAATGCCAGGCCTTTTGTCTTTATGAAAAGAAACGTCAAAATTGATGTAGCTTTACCCAGCCTACTGATTTTTATTTGATTTGCTTTAAGAGGGCATTTAATATGGTTACCGTTTTTTTCTTTTCAAACGTTCAGTTGAATGTCACTGGTGAGTAGAAAATAAATTGTTGTCCCAAAAAAAGTGTTTCCACTCATGGTGGGTGCCAACCAAATTCAACAAAATAAATAAAAGCAGTCTCAATGAACCGAAGAAAAAAATGTTTTTTTTGTTTTTATTTTTTTACGCGAAAACGGTGCGTCGTACAAAAGTAAGTCCATAAACGAAATTTGCTTTAAAATAAATGGGAATTTCAAAAGTAAGTTTCGTTTTTAGAAAAAGCAGTGGCGTATCCATTTTTTCTTTAAAAATATTCAGTTCAAACCCCGTACGGACGTCACTGGTAAAAATTTTTATAAATCTGTTAGGTCAAAAAATGCTCCTTATTGATTAAAAGGTATGTACAAAATTTCATAAAAATATCTAAGAGTGATTTATATAAAAAGGTTATATTTTTCTTAAAATGTTAACACCCTGTAGCTCAAAAATGAAGAGGTTTAGGACATATGTCCATATGAACTTTTTATCTTAGAATCATTCATAGATTATCACCCTTAAGTATCGGCACTCAATTAAATTACACCCTGTATAGAACGAAGCTGATTGGCAGCTTTCTTTAATCTCATTTCAGAGTTCTTTCTCCAGCAGATTAGCCTCTCATCAAAAACAAGTCCCAAGTACTTGACTTCTTGGACCCAGTTTATCCGAATACCGTTAACCAAGAGCGTAGTCTCGGGTCTTCTAACTCTGCTCTTCGAAAAGAAATTGGCCTTCGTTTTGGCAGGATTTAGGCGAATTCTCCACCTACCAGCCGCGGTCGATCTGAAACTGAAGTAATTGCAGTATCGTCAGCAAATAAGAACAGCTCGTTAAATCTGTCTCTTGGAATTTCATGAACGTATACATTGTACAGCATCGAAACGAGAGGAGACACTTGTGGGACTCCCGCCCTGATGTGTTTGGTCTCAGAAAGTACGACTTTTAACGAAACTGCAAAACTCCTTCTCTCCAAAAAGAAAGCAACAATCTCAACAAGATAATTGGGCGTCCCCAGTCTTATCAAAAGCTGTTGAGACGTCAAAGAAAACCGCTCCCGTGTGTGCTCTTCTATTGGATCCTTCCGAAATTTTGGTTGCCAGTCTCGTCGTCTGCCTCACTGTACAGTGTTCTCTTCTAAAGCAAAATTGCTTATTGGGGAGAACATTGCGGTCGATGACAAAGTCAACCAGACGACGGAGTATTATTTTTTCAATAACTTTCGCTAGACTTGACAACAGACTTATTGGCCTATAACTTACCGCCTCTGTCGGGTCTTCGTTTTGTTTTATAATCAATATAACTTCTGCTTTTTTCCACACACACGGATAGTAGCCTTCTTCGATTATTACCTGTGAAAGGTTTACTATATCCCTAAAGATGTTGTTTATAGCTTTCTCCGTAAAAACCTTAGAAATGTTTAAGCAGTTAATAAATATGCTATAGCTACTTTAAGACTTAAGAAGGGCTATAAAACTTTAAGGCCCAATGATACCTAAGTAAAAAAGAGAGGTTATGTTGTTGAGGTTATAATGTTTAACCATTTTCCGAAAAATGTCACAAATTAACAAAAATTGGCAAAAAATCAAATAGTAATAGCTTTTATAGAAAGTGCTCTAAAACTCGTGACTTCTTTTTCGACTTGCATCGGATGTTAAATCATGAAAGAGCATTATTAAAAATTTAGATCTTCATCATTCTTTATACCTCCAGCTCCATCGCTATCAGTATTGTAAGACATAGCAGCCAGGCCGGTTCATAGAATATAAAATCGCATTGGTCCCAATCTGATTCCGGTACTGAATTCGAGTCCCGGATCAATTTGCTTCCAGTCGTATTTATCAGTCTACTTGGGGGTCAAAACAACATAAAATAAACAATAACATTAAGTACGTACATTAGTATAACATAAAATTAAGTAGTCTTAGCAAAATTTCAGACTTTTTATGTTATTTGAATATTTAACTATACCTGCGCTATTAATATACACTCACGGACAAAATTATTGCATATTTCATTTTAGTTAAATTGTAACTAAATAAGAGGAAAAATATAAACATAGCATAGTGTGCCCTGACGACTAAAACAATCGCTCTCTTTATTTGACGTTGTCAGAACGACATTTCCAGTGCTCTATTTCTTCAATCTGTAATTTCAGTAGTAAGATGCCATATTTAAGTGAATTAGTTTCTGTTAAAATTATTTCTTTAGCCAATGAGGGGTACAGACAAGAAGATATTGCACGGAGATTGAATATCCATCAATCGACTGTTTCTCGTATAGTAAAACGATACAATAAGACTGGAGGATACAAAAGACGGCCTGGTCAAGGACGTAAAAGATGTACAACGCCAAGAGATGACCAATATTTGAGAATTCAATCTTTGCGAAATCGTACACTTACTGCTTCCGCATCTGAAAAATCAATTACTAAATGCAAGCCGAGTCAGTGTTTCCACCAAAATAGTAATAAGGAGACTTAAGGAGGTCGGTTTAAATCCAAGACGTCCTGCTAGAGTTCCTCGACTTCTTCCACGCCACAAAATCGGACCGTTACAATTTGCAAGAGCATATGCTGACTGGAATCAACATCAATGGGGAAAAGTTTTTTTTACAGACGAAACAAGAATACAATTATGAAAGCCTGATGGACGTAGTCGAGTATACAGAAGGTCAGGAGAATGTATTGCAGAATGTAATCTTGCACATAATCTTAGCTTTGGTGCGATGGTTCCATTATGCTATGGGCTGGCATTAGTTGGGAGAGTCGCACGGAACTCATTGAGGTGAATTTAAGGATGAATGCTGACTGGTACATACGTAACATCCTTGCAGAAGATGTTATACCATATGCCGGCTTTATTGGGTACGAAAACTTTGTGTTAATGCACGATACTGCCCGTGCCCATGCCGCAAGAACAGTAAACCAGTACATTAGGGATGTCGGGATTGCGAAGCTAGAGTGGCCACAATACAGTCCTGACGAAAATCCCATAAAACATGTATGGGCCATCTCCTAAAAAGAAATATTCGAGCACGAAATCCAGCTCCTAACTTAATTGCAGAATTAAGGATTGCTGCACAGGAAGAATGGAATCGAATACTACAAGAAACCATCAAAGATCTTTTGTGCAGTATGCCTAGGAGGATGCAGACTATCGTTAGAGCTGGAGAAAGAAATACTAAGTACTAAATTGTTATTATTTTGTCTTTAAGTAATATATCGTGTCGTTATTGTTGTCCTTTCCTAATTAAACGTTATTATCAAAATCAGGCTATTTCACCAATTTCTCCACGAATCTGTTGTAAAGCTTCAGTATGTAATTAATTTGATTATTAATGTAACAGATTTAGCAACCGAAATTACAAAAGTGTTAAAGGAAAAAAAATAAAGACCTAAAATAAAATATGCAATAATTTTGTCCGTGAGTGTATTATCAAAGCAAATATCCATAGCTAACAACTTAGAGTAGAAACAAAATAATATATTCTAATAGTTACAACACAAGAACTCGAGATAGAAAATAATGTAAACAAACGATATAGAAAGAGATAAACCGAAAAGCGGTTTGATTCTCGTGCTCGTGGGCGATTTTTCTTGGTCTTTATGAACACTGTAGGTCGCAAGGTTTTATAATAGCTTTTACAAAGAATTTTGTGTTTTTTAATGGTAACGAAAACATATTCCTTGCCGCTATAAAACCTATATATTATGATTTATAGAGGTAGCGCTAACCTCTCAGTTACCAATAAATAGTAGAAGTTTTATATCGGACTAAAAATTTGTCACCGTTACCTTTATACGATTCTCCATTTAAGTGCTATAAGGGTTTTATAGGAGTAGCGATTAAGTTTTGCGAAAAATTAATAGGTTCTTAGGTTTTATAGAATAGGTGATAGAAATGTTACGATTACCATTTTAAAACAAAAAATGTTAGTTGGGTAGTTCTATCCTCAAATGCTTTCCTAATTTTATTTACAATATGCGCCATTTCCATATTTAAATTTATTCTCACAAATCACTTTTTTGTTTCTATATCTGTTTGGTAATCGCTGTCCTTCTCATCGGATCGAACATATTTTTGAACATGATCTTGGTTCCTGCGTCAAAGTTTTCTACTTATATAGATGGATAAAAACTATTCATAAAAAAAAATATCTTCATGCTTTAAAGAGTGACAGGCCCACCTTTAATCCAATATATTTGATGTTCTAAAAAATTATTTGTGGTTTTGATTGTGTATTTCTCTGAACTACATGTTTTTTAAGGTTCACCTTGGTACGAAATGTCTGTCTGGCTATAATTAACATTTAATTAATTATACAAGACAGATCGCATGTTATATTTTTTTGACGCGGTGAAATCGGTATTGTTATTTAAAACAATTAGTATTGGGCAATAAACAACGATTTAGAGAACAATACCATTCGGTGGGCGAAAATATACTAACGAGATTCTTAGGACCGGTTTGTAGAGTTTCAATTAATTTTTAGTTTAAAAAGCGATCTAAGCAGTAGTCTAGAAAAGATGAATAATAAGTTCAGGGTAGTTTAAGTTAATTATACCTACACAGTAAAAAATATCCACCTGCTAAAAACCATTTCAGGAGTGGTGAAAAAAAAGTAGTGTTAATGTTAACACCCGGATCAACATAATTTACCACATTTTTACACTCATATGGGACCAAAGTTGTTCTATTAAATTTGCCTATGAATTTAACACTCTAAAAAGTTATTTTGTTGAATGGGTGTTATTTATTTCATTTTACACTCTATCAAGAAAATTAAATACAAAGACAATTAATAACACCACATTAGCGTGTAGCTAGCCCCCTAGAAGGTTATTTTAACACATTGAATGTAAAACTTATTCTCTAATCATTTCTTTACACGGCCCCGGGTAAAAATACCTAAACCCGTGTTACCGAAAAGACAGGCGGCAACAAGTGGTGTGAAATTCTAGGAATTGACAGATGCCGCCGACGCTACATGCAAGTCAGTCTGATTATGCTCTTTGAACGTGATATAGAATAATGTTATATTTAAATTAAAATATAGACACAAATCAAAGTAAAGTGGCAAATGAGAGTGCCTCTTATGAGGATTTTGTTAAATTGGGTAAGCATATTAACGAAATTTAATAGAAACCTTACTAATCAGTACGCCATTTTGAAGAAACTATGTAGGTATTTGCAGTGCTACAGTTTTCCCTTCAGCTTTTAAATTATTCTTATATAAGCTTATAATACAAATGTATTCCTTTTTTATATAAATACTTAGGTACCTACCTACATATTTTACTCCATAAATCTCTAAATAAAAATATACGATTAATATAATACTCGTCATTTTCATTCTTTTATATTGTTCAAAAGCATACTTTTATTTAGTTGTTTAGCATTCTAAGTATACATATATTTATTATGTTATTTGTTTTGTGAAGCTTAACAATGAGGTACATTAAACGTAGATATATATAGGTATGTTTAATTTACTAAATTGTAAACTATTTAAAAGGTGTGTCATTTTGTTCAACTAGTTATAATAATAAGTATAAAAAAATCACAGGGTTTTCCAGTTCTGTTGTAGCCATCATTTTGTTTATAAATAAACAATAAATAATACTCAATATTTTCATTCATTTAACAAATAATAATAATAATAGTAAACGTCTTTTATTGTTAATTCACTACATAGGTAACAGCGTATTTCAGAATAACAAAAACAGAACACTGACAATAAAGGCGAATTTTAGACATTGGCTATTCTTACACTTAACCTCTAAGCGAGTGAAACAGATTTAAGCTATATGTCATATATCAACTTCTACAATAAATCTTGTATACATAATAAATCTATAATTTCAATAATTATTTACAATGAGACATCAATTAAACAAGGTGCTCTTGGTACAAAAAAGAGAAGAAAAAAGACAAAGTAAAAAAAAAACTTATTCATAACTACCATCAAGAACCTTATACAGGTTCATAGACTCCAAGTCCTAACATTTTACAAAATTTTTTTCTTGTTTATTGGGTTTTTAGGTCATTTATAAATAAATAAAGGTTTGGTTTAAGTTGACGTTTCGGTTTATATTACATTAAACCATCTTCAGAACTACAATTACAGGAAAATGTGATTATTAACTAATTTTTAGGATTAAAAAGTAGACATACCTCTATTAAATCTTAACACTATCACTTCTATTTTTACATGTTTAACTATGTGGTAACTATGCAAGACTGATTTTAAAAGGGATTCTTTATGAGGGAGGGTATATAGGTATATTTATTAAAAATGGGAAAAACCATTTGATTATAGTTAGTTCAGGTTAGTTCAGGTTCAGTTAGTTTAGTTAAACTAAATCAAGCAAACGTAATATATAAAATAGACTGTTTGGACTACCCAAAGACATACATTGGGCAAACAAAACAATACCTAAAAAACCGAATATAAAAACATAAATACAGCATGAGAAATACGAACCAAGCACACACAGCCTTATCAAAACACGCTATTGACAACTTACATAATTTTGACAGCACCATCTTGAAGGTTTCCGTTTTGGCCTGGCTGCAAAACGGTGGCGCCCTATTTAAACCCCCCCTTACTCTCTGGCAATAGAGCTAGGGCATTTGCACGCGCTCCCTCAGCCTCTCACCTCAGCTCGGCTTCGTTTTGGCTTCACTTTTACTTTTTTTTATTTTAACTTAATTTAAATAAATTCTCTGGTTTAAAAAAAAAAAAAAAAATTTATAACAGCGAAAGACGCGTTGCAAAACCTTTGGCAGCATTCGTCGAGCGCAAACCAAAACAAATTAAAAATTTTAATTATACAATCCAAGATTTAAAGGCAATGCCTATTTCTGATTGGAAACCTGTAGTTGAAGTAATGAACAATCTCTCACCTGCAACAACTTTTAAGTTATTTTTTGATGAAGACGTAATAAATCAATTACTATATTTTTCTAACACGTTTGCCCAGCAAAAAAATCGTGCCGTTGATATTACTTCCAATTAACTACTTAGTTTTATTGCAGTTCTTCTTTTCAGTGGATAATATATTGCTTCCTAGAAAACAAATGTTTTGGCAAAATAGAAACGATACCAATAATAAATTGGTGTGTAAAGCAATTTCCCGCTATAGATTTCAGTACAATATGAGCAATATCCATTGCAACGACAATACACAGAAGGACAAGAAAGACAAATATTCAAAAACGAGACCTCTCTTTGATATTTTAAATAAAATGTTTTTTGATCATGCCCAGTTGAGGAAAATCACAGCATCGATAAATCCATTATTCCTTATTTTGACCGCCACATTGGAAAACAATTTATTAGAGAAAAACCAATCCGGTGGGGGTACAAATTTTGGGTTGGAGCTTTTCGGCTTGGCTATATCGTTTATTTTTACCCCTATCAAGGTTCTTTAAGTACACTGCCTGAGAAGTACAAATATATGGGACTTGGAGCATCTGTGGTGTTACAATATGCTGATATTCTAAAGGACTGTCCATGCGAGTCATTTCATTTATACTTTGACATTTACTTTACTTCACTTTCTCTCCTTAAGGAATTAAAAATTAGAACAATACGAGTCACTAGAACGCTGAGGGCGAACCGCATTTCACAAGCTCCTCTACCCACTACTGCGATTATGAAAAAACAGAACGAGGTAGTTTTAAGTATGTTTTGGCTGACAGTAAAATAGTTATTTGTAAGTGGAATGATAATAACGTGGTAAATGTAGCTTCAAATTCCCTTACAGTCCTACCAGTGAGTAAAGTTAAACAAATACATCTACGTAGACCAACCACAACTCACTAAATTCTACAACGAAAATATGGAAGGTGTGGACAGGAGTTATCAAAACTTGGGTGATTACAGGGTTTCTATTAGAGGAAAAAAGTGGTACCTTCCTCTGTTTGCTCACTGGATAGACATGGCTGGGCAAAACTCTTGGCTACTTCACAAGCATAATAATGGAAAGCTTGATCTGCTAGAATTTAGAAGATCTATAGCAACAGAGCTACTTGAAACTCATAAGAGAATTACAAAAAGAGGCCCTTTAAAGCCTCCTATAAACTTACATGAGATTTCTCGATACGACAGATTAGACCACCTAATCTTGTACAACGATAATCAGCGAGGATGTGCAGTGTGCCACAGAAAATCTAATTTTGTATGCCAGAAATATGATGTTGGGTTACATCCCAAGGATTGTCTCAGAAACTATCACACAAATTAATGTATTACTTTACTAAAGGCAAAATAAAATATTTCATCTACACCTATATTTTAGTAGTATATCGCCCTACCGGCCTTTTAAAAGGACAGCACGTTTTGACCATTCACAATGTTTTGCGTTTTTTTTTAATATTTTTTTTATCATTAACTTCGTGTAATAGACTAACTTCTACAAAAAAATTAATGATTTTTAGAAATAAATAGTTTCAGTGTTAAATGGGATCTATCAATATCCAAAACAGGTAACATTACACGACATCGAAACCAAAACATGTGCAACTCTCCCTCAATTTCAAGTGTCTAAATTCAAAAAACGTTTTCGTACCACCGAACCCCCCGTCGACACATTAAACAATAACTACTCCGAGCCCTCATCCATCATCGCGGTTGGCCTTGGGTAAGATTAGGTGCTGCTCCCCGCGGTGATCGGCTGGCATATAAAGTGACATTTAATTTGTTTTGATCCGTGCGGCTTCTTCTTCATTCTCAAGTGTTCTCTTCTTCATTTTCTTAATATGTAGCTCGAGTGATGCATTCCGATATTGCTCGTTAAGGAGCTTGGGAATGAATGCCACAACGGCAAGAGCGAATTCTTCAATTTAAATTTTGCCACCGGTTATACATTTTTAACTTTTATGATGGTAGACGGATTTCATTCAGAAATATCGTTTTCATTAATGTCAAAGTACCTCGAAGATCTATAGTATCATCCACCCTATATAAGATTATATTAACGACAAGCACATAATATAGCATAGTCTTCAAATCATTATAAAAATAATGCATGGGGCATATTATGTATTAGTACTATATGGCTATTACCCTGAATATATTGAAGCAACAACAGAAATAGAAGATCCAGGGTCATTTCGACTTGTGCGCATGCGTCGTAAGGGTATTGCCAAATATACTTTTATTTTTTTAGAACAGGGCAGGAAGGTGAGCCTTAAAAAATTAGAGCAATGATAAAATTACCAAAAATCTTGCTAAAAAATTGCAAAATAAGCATTAAGTCTGTACTTCCAAGTGTTTTCAAATTATTTGTTTTCATTTCTAAACTAAAACGCGTCAAAAAACAATTTTATATAACTGGAGGGTGACAACGTGGCAACGTCTCATTTTTGCTCGACATAACCTCAAAATCTTTAGCAAATGGTAGTTTGGTTGACAGCTCGTTTAATCGAGTTGATTTATTATTATTAACGGCTATTGTGTATTGTTTATCTATACTTTTCTGCAAATTTTGATTGTGTGTGTGAAGTGTGATCATTTTGTGACGATGCCGAGGCAAAACAGAATATTTTACATTATTTTAAACAGGCGTAAAAACTTGAACAAAGATTTATTGTTCTACAGGTATTTACCCAGACCGCATCTTTCTTTCTTCCAACTTACTTACGTTAATTTCGTGAGGGAACAATAACTAGGTAGTCCATTTTCTAAAGATTATAATTTCCTTTGCTGCTGTTGATGTAATTAGGTACCTACCTATTTTTACCGAAAATTGCATGAAGGTACTTCAAAAAATCCTACAAAAACCTATTATTTTACCTATTGAACTCTAAAAATAGTTGTAAAATATCTAATAAAAGTTTTATTAATATATTTACCGCGTTCCTTTTCTTTTCTCAATCGAAATAATATACAAAATCTAAACAAATCAAGAACTTTAATGTTTGTTTACAAATTTCTATCCAGTTGTCACAGTCAAATGTGATAACCTCATCTTTTTCCCGTTAAAGCAAACGTCAATTCATTTTTCTCGCGCATGCGCACTGCGCGAAATGACCCTGACGGAACAAGGAACCTCGGCTTCATTACGTTTACATTGGTTAAATGGACAAGGCGCCATATAGTACTAATACATATATGGCATGGGGGATGTAAGCCAGAAGTTGGGTAAAGTCTTCTTCTTTCCTTTTTCCAATTATACGCCCATGTGGATAAAGTAAATCTAAGTATTCTGCTGGACCAGGGATATTACGTTTTGCTAGATTGACTGTATCATGTCCGTTGAGTTTGAATATTTAAACTAAAACAATGTTTGTTGTCAGATCACCTAAACCTAAGCAATACGTCCAGAACTGACGTTTGTAGTATGTTATTCCAGTAAAAAGTACGGAGATGGGAAAAGTTATCATTAGGTCGAATACAATGGCAGCTGTATCGTTTCCTATCATTGAGGCTTCTTCTTCTCCATCGATCTTTATTTCACTTCTTTCTAACTTTACTTTACGTAAGTTTACTCTTTTTATATTTTCACGCTCCTGTCATCATTAGTTACGTTTCGTATTATTTGTAATTTTTTTCAATGGACTTATTATTCCAGTTGCACATAGGACTTTGGCAGGAACATCGTGTCCCTTTGGGTTTGTGTAGGCTAAATCTGATGCAGGTCTCTTCTCTTCTTTTCCTTCTTCTTATATTTTTTGTACATTATATTCCTCCCTTTTATTTTCATGTTCGGAATCAATAGTTGATAGCTGATAGTCAGAATCTTCATCTGTATGATAAGAATCAGAACCATCTGAGGGGATATTTAAAATAGATAAACACATGGTTATACAATATACATAGAATTATAATACCCACTGATACACTTAAAATGATCTTTTTTCACGATAACAACTAACAAAAAATAACTTTAATTTGATCTGTATTGGTTTTGTTGAGATAAAGGGAAAACTGCTAATTTATAATATAGAAGTGGCCTAATCTATAATAGGCCAGTATTGACTTGTAAGAAAAATCTTAATTCAAAAGTGGAATCTATGACCTGTATCATGAAATCAATGTTAATTGAGGGTTAGGCCAGTGTTCTACTGGAACTTTTAATTATGGACTATTACTCTGTCATTATAACTAAATATTGAAATTCTCAACATCTCAGTTATGGTTGAAGAAAATAATAACTGCTCATGAACAACCAGATAAAATGAAATGTCTTAACAGTACATCTTTTAACTGACTGACTCAAAATAAGGGCAAATAAAGCAGTAAATTTCATGCAAATTACAAATTATGACTCTCGTAATACCCTCCCTCAATAATTATTATTAAGTGGAATCAAATAACAAAATATTCCGTACTTGGGCGCGCCAATTTAAATTCGATTTGTTCAAATCCTCATGAGTCAACTATATAAAAGAATTATTTCGGTTATCTGCGATCTGAATGGTCTT
This sequence comes from Polydrusus tereticollis, assembly GCA_963920685.1. NCBI lineage: Eukaryota > Metazoa > Arthropoda > Insecta > Coleoptera > Curculionidae > Polydrusus > Polydrusus tereticollis. Next base: position 124,179,630 of record OY987329.1, read on the forward strand.
TTCCTTTAAATGGTATGCAAATCCGCCATTGTAATAAAGCAATTCAAAGTAATAATAGAAATGATGTAGTTGTAGTTACGGTTATGACATTACATTGTTTTTGCAACGAGAGCAAATTACGTTATTTGTTCTAGGGTATGCTCCGGCGAATGTTATGATAAAATATATTTAATATTTCGAAATGTCAAAGGATATTGTTCAGACCTACCGCAGGCAGTACAAGTTTTTATTAGAAGGCGAAGTATAACTATAACGAGAAGTATTTCAGCGCCATTTATCATTTAATGAACAAAAATACATTTTAAGATGGCCAGGGCAATGTAGAGAGAGGCTTCGTGACCCTGACAAGCAAGCAGATAAATAGACAGAGACACTATGTCGAGGCAAATAGGGTTTCGGTATTGTCAAAGGTAGTGTAACAAATCCAGAAAAACATTATTAAGAATTTCATACTTCATATACATTGCAGCATTCATAATTTTATATATTTTTATATTAATTTTCATAATTCTTCTATACATAAAACAGTATGTGTAAATGGTTTCTCGTAATTTTCGCGTACCATTATGCTAAACAACCACAATAATTTCCGCAAAAGGTATTTTAACCAATTTTTTTTTGCTAAAAAGGAATTTCGTGCAACAGTTGGCTGTTAACCTGCAAAAGTAAAAGTAAAGCAGTATTCTGCTCCAAATGTCAGGCACCAAGACCATGTATGGAACAATTGACCGAATTAAATTGTTTTAGTGCTATCTTGTTAAGGCATCTATTTAAAATACCGTTAAAAAACAAAAAAAATCTAGAGAGCGTCTATTTCATACCTCGCAACTGAATTTAAAATTTAGGAATAATTTTTGAGTCTCCCGTCTACCTCAAAAAATTTCACATTATAGTATGTTCAAAATTCTACCGCTACCTTAATGACTTTGGCAATAGATAATAAGCAGCCACTATTGTTAAATTAATATGGTAAACTGATTAGAGTGCTAGACAGGGTCGGATCGGAAATAGCAGGTATGTTTTGTATGGTACTTTTAGTCCTTTATAAAACATCTTAAGAAGGTAGATTATAATATAGCAGGAAATTAGAAATTACTCTCTTCTCTGAGTAATGTTATAATGACTTAATTTATTTAATAGCTAAGTACCTTTATGTTAGGTCGAGGGTAGCAGGTACCCAAATACTGATTTTTAATAAATTTCGGTAATTAGACAGATATATTTGCATTCTTCTATTGCAAAGATCAATCGAGTTGTTCAAGTTTCATTATTATAAAATGTGGCGTCAATGACAAAATGTTACAAATGGTACAGGTGCCTCCGGTAGTGTAAAGATTACGAAGAAGTATTTATCATTAGATGCGAACCAAGTAGTGGAGAATGTGTACGTTTCTCTACTAAACCGGGAACTTAATTATTTAAGTTATGCAATAGTAGCAACGCATTCCTTAACGAAAACACCTCTAACTATGGTACATTGTCTTAAGGACAATAAATAAAAGGGAAAAAACGTTGTGACCTGGTACTTCCAAAAAATTAGGCGATCAAGTCTTGATTAGAAGAACAGTTTATTTAATGTACGAAGAACAACAAATAACTCCTGTTCAAGATCAAGCCTTTGGAGTGTTCTAATCCACATGGGTTTCAAATATCGTAATGTCAACTCAAATTAACAATTAATTTATTGTGAAATGTGGATATTCCGTGCCCATACCGCCTCTGTAATATATACCCAAAGAATGAAGTTTATAGGTGACAGATCTGGGGATCTTGGTGGCCACTGCTAAGTTGAATACCTTCCAATCCATTTACCTTTAAATTCTCATTGTAAGTAATTTGTCCCCGTCCTGCTGAAACCATATAGTAAACATATGATTTAAAGGGAGAGAGTTGAGGTTTTCTCTAAAGGTAAATGGACTATTTTATTGTCCAAGATGCCACACCATACATTTTTTTTTTCATATCGGGTGCAAACGATAAAAAAATTATTAGTTGCCTTACATGAAAGGGAAGGATTTCAATTAGAATAAATATTGGAGCAAAAGTATTTAAATGCGTTTGCAATACGCTGATATAAACTGGCTCTTATCTCTGAAAAAACTGAAACATTTTGCAACTATGTAACTAATTTCTACAGAGTCTTTTTAAATCAACCATTTTATAAGTCGTGTTTTTCCTGGCAACATAAGATGCCTTTATTTGAGCCCATATAAGTTCGATCGGGTTTAATTCGCAGTGGTAAGGAGGGAGTCTGAGCACAGATACTTCTCGTAACTTTGCCATTTCATCGACTACATATTATATTTAGAATGCATATTTATGTAAATTGGCTAGTACCAATAGTTCTTTTCTAAGGAATCCAATGGAAATTCTATTCGTCGTAAACTTAGCCATTCTGTTATTTTACTTTTACGCCGCGCACTTGTCGGTAATTTTTCCGTCAGCCTAGAGTGATAACTTGCATTATCCAATACAATTATTGCATCTTTTGGTATAGGATCCAACATAGGCTCAAACAATTCTTTAAAGACATCAGCATGCATATCTTTGTGATAGTCTCCTCTATTTTTAGATTGGAACATCAGTAGACCACCTTAACGAAGCCTTCAGAACTTCCAATGGGGTATGATAAATCGATATCCTTTTTTAGATAGCGGTCTTAATCCTGTGGACAATCCTTCCAAAAAAGCGCTTGTTTTTAGAGGTTTGACGCCAACACGTTTTTCTTCTTTAAAAAGTTTAGATATTGTTGTTTCTCCAACGTCAAGCAAAAAAATGTAAATTGGACTGCATTGTCAACACTCAATTCCGCATTCTTCTTTTAATAGAACAGTTAAGAACTAATTTTTTTTCATTTACTATACATGTACCAACTCTAGGGCGTTTAGGCAATTGTGGAAAATTCTCCATATTTAATTGAAAAAACACTGACACTTCACACTTTGACTAGTTTCACTGAGAAACAAATTCCCAAGGTAGGTATGTATAGATATAAGTAGGTGTATTATTCCAATAGAGGCACCCATAAAGGCATAATAACCACATAATTAGCAAACAGGTAACCAGGATTAGGTAAAAAAAAAGGAATCAAATGATTGGAACAGAAACGGAATAAGTACCTAGGCTCTAATTAGTTTTGATAAAATTGGTTTCTAAAATTCCAGGTAAATGGAACGGCTGTACCTAATTTTAAGCTTAGAGAATTTAATATTAAAATATATATTTAAAGACAAAACTTGAATTTAATGTCCATACTTGTGCTTATTCTGCACAAATTTAAAAATTCAGGCCTATTTAAATCTCTACATGCCGAGAAATCTAGCACGCCCATGTAGAAGACGGTTTTTATTGATTTATTGCTTCGCATCATTTAGAGATAGACTTATAATAAAGAAAAAATAATCTTAGCTGTCCAATAACTGTACGGCTTACCCTACCTAGTTGATTTTTGACCCTAAAAGGCAACGGTACAATTTTGTACAAATTATACATACTTATTAATTTACATGACCCCATAGTTTAATCCATTACTCACAACGTCCACGGAATAGAATTTAGAGTACATTTTTATCAAGTCACTGTCTTAATATGACCATCACGAACACCATGAAAACATCAAAAATTAATTGGTTAGCATCCCAACTTTTAAGAAGTCGACGGAATGGAGCTGTCAAAACGTAACTCGTCTGATCAATAATGTAAATTAATTCCGCAATTCCTCGGACACCTTTTGCTAAGGTTAATGCTAATATTTGGATGAGACTGAAGGATAAACTATTTTACAGGTACCATTTTGCGGCTATAGTCCAGTTAAACACTCTTATATTTGAAGTGTAAGGGGAAAAAACCGACGATGTCCATTTTATAGGAATTTTAAAGTAATCAACTAGTTATGTTGGCAATTCTAAGTCCCAAACACATGCTAAATTGTAAGGCAATAAAACAAACGATGTCCGAATAATAAGACTTTTTAATATACCCATACTGGTTAACAACCGACGTTGTCCGCGCGCTACTGGGAAAAAACCGACGTAGTCCAAATTTTTGCACATCAACAGCAGTAAACAATGCGACTATTCAGTCATGCTTTGGTTATTGTCGTGAGAATATTAAACGTGGAGATGAGTTCGAGTGACGAATATTCACGTGAAGACTTGTTGAAACAAAGCAAAAAAAGGAAGAAAACTGGCAGAATAACAGATGTTATGAAAAAGCTAAGGTTGCAGTCTCACGAGGTAGGCTATGATTGTAGGTGTAAAAGACTAAAGTGCTTTGAAAATACTACTGCTCAAGAGAGGCAAAACATTCTTAATGCATTCAATCAACTAGAGCCCATCGATGCTCAAAACTCACATTTAGCTGGTTTGATCGCTGTTTTGCCAGTTTTATGACAGAGGTCAAGAAAATATAGTAATGAACAACACCATGATGCTAGTTACCGCTACAAAGTACGCGTAAAGAGAGACAACACAATACAAGAAATAGCTGTCTGCAGTAGTGCTTCTACTGCAATGCATGGCATCACTAGATCTAAGCTAATACATATTCAAGCTTTACTAAAACATTCAGGAATTTCTCCTGTCGACAAGAGAGGGAAACATGCTTCAAATCATCGTAAGTTAGATATTGCTTTGAGTAACCAAATTCAGGAGCATATTGCTTCATTTCGAGGCACGTTAAGTCATTATAGTCTGCACGACTCCAAAAAATTGTATTTAAGCAACGAACTGAATATTACGAAAATGTTTGAAATGTTTCAAGAGAAATACCCTGCTGTATCTGTTTCGTATGACACCAACCGAAATATATTTAACACAAAGTTTAATATTTCATTCGGCTACCCTAGAACAGATACGTGCAGCATGTGTGATGAGTTTAATGCAAAAATTAGAACCCTTCACCCTGTTGACGATGCAGCGGAGATACAAGCTCTATCTACGGAAAATAAATTGCACAAAACACGTGCCCAAGTTTTTTATGACAGAAAGCGAGCTGCCCGTATGAAGGCTATGAAAACTTTAGACTATACATCAATCGCCATGGATTTCCAGAAAAATATTTCGTTGCCCAACATCACAACAAACGATGTTTACTATAGGAGGCAACTTTCTATGTTTTCGTTTAATATCCACACACTCTCTACAGGAAAATCCTATTTTATTACATGTCCTGAATTTGTGTCAAAAAAAAAGATCCGACGAAGTGTCATCGTTTCTGTTTTTCTTCATTTTCCATGAACTACCAAGAGAAGTTCGCCATCTTCATATTTTCTGCGACTCGGCTGGCGGGCAAAATAAAAATTTCACGGTTGTTCGGCTTCTTCACTACATTGTCCACGATACAAAGCGATTAAATAGTATTCAAGACACATTTCCCATTACAGGACACTCATATCTTGAATGTGACAAAAACATGGGCTTGATAAATTTGAAGACTAGGATATAGAGCTACCCAAAGATTGGATAGATTTGTTAAAAAATGCAAGAAAAAAACCCGAACCCTTCAAGGTTATAGATGTGGACCAGACCATTACGAAACAGTGGACTGCGTTTCTACAAGAAAAATTTGTTCGGAAATGTCCAATAGCTTTGCAGCAGATAAAGGAACTTCGCGTGACACAAGAAAACCGTGGACTTGTTTTCTACCGGACCACTTATAATGGAACTTGGTTGAGCAAGCAAGTAACGAATAGATCAAAGAAGTCTGTTGCTTCTAGAATAATGAACGACGGCGAATTTGAGCTTCCAAGTCAAGCTTATCATGGACCTTTACCAATTTCCCAGGCTAAATACAACGATTTGCAAGTATTAAAACGATTTTGTCACCCAAGTACTAGAGACTTTTATGAAACATTGTTATACAAGTAAAAACTCTATTGTTAGGTTAGTTTGAAAAGGGAAATCATTTACCTTCGTTTATTATTTTTTTTAATTCCAATTAACTAACCTTAAGTTAAAATTCTTTTGTGAGAAGTTAATTATACAGTAATACATTACGTTAAAAATTCTGTCGTGCAGTTATATTTATTTCTAAGACTGTAACAAGAGATTATTAATATAAACTCAGTTTACTCTTTAAGTCAGTTTTGTGACATCGTCGGGTTTTTCCCCTTACCCTTCATTTCATCCTCTAAGATCTAAGAGTTTTTGCATTCGATCATCATGCGATTAACCGGGATTGATTTTAAATAAAAATTAAATCTAAATCAATTAAATTTGCTTTTAAATCCAGAGAAAAATGAAAACGCATGCGAGACGAACCAAAAAATAATTTCATAACGGATGTCTAAACAATTTTACTGTCCTAAACATAATTAAAAAAGCCTTAGCACATCATTATACCAAAGCCAGTGACCTCCAAGTCCACTAATGGGCATGTCCATCTGAAATTTTAAAAACATCCTAATGCAGCCCCAATTAAGATATTACTAATGATGCTATAACAGTTAAATGTTTAAAAATGTGTTGTATTACAGGAAAAATGTTTGTCAGGAGATACGAAAACGATGTTCTTCGATATGGATATTTTAAAATGGATTTTATAAATTTGTCCTTAAATTTTTTTAGTTTGGAGCGTTTTATTTGAAGTTTCCAAACAATAGCGTCTACTTTGACCTACCGTGCGTGACTGTACTAGTATATGATATAAGTAAATAAAATACACTTTGTCCATGTCTGCTGACCACAAACACACCAAGCCCATATTTAACTTAACGGTAAATCTCTTGAGGTACTTCCAAAAAGCCAAATTGCTTACTTATCCACCGAGTGATCATCAATTTCAGTGAAAATGATTGATTATTGCATTGATTGATTGACTGATCACTTTATGAAATAATATGTACATCATGTTTGCAATAACTACGTTTTGTGCTTTTTATACATATACTGCCGCTGCTAATCTTACTATAAACAAACTGGTTGAGCCCTTTATGGTATATAATTATTGATGCTTGCAATATGCGAATTTATAAGAAATGTGGTTTAAATTTAGTACACTGTAATTTGGCGACTTTTTGTGCATATTAAAGATAACAGTGGTGCCTTCATTGATTTTTTGGAGATATTATGTAATATCTGTATCAATCTACCCGCTGATAGTCTCTAAGGTCTTGTAGTTTAATAGCTTTTTCAATCCAATTACTTTTCATCCATTACTTACAATTTAACTTTTCGTTTTGCAACAATATAAGTTGTCCATGATTCTTCCGTGGGAATTGCACACAAGCTCTTGTAAATGCTTATCAATGGAGAAATATTAAGCCCTTGGCTTTATCAGTGATTAACGTTGCGGTATATATTTAGTTGACGTACGAGATAGAAATCTAACCAATAAAAATAAAAGGAATTTACTGATATCGTGGTGTGATCCTATCCTTACCACAATTGTAAGGGCTCTATAGCTACTTACTTTTTAAGCTCGTTGGCTCCGCTTATCCAATTTCATTAAAAAGTCTGGCTGAAAATGTCAGTGGCCTAAGAACTCTCTATACTGTCTGGTAAAATAGTATGGCTACCCAAATAGATTAATATAAATTTAGCGAACGACCCTAATATACCTGTAAAATCCTCCTTAAACTTTATTTCATATTATACCAAGATTTACTATAATTGCTATTTTTTATGAATCAATATCTATTCGAACAAATTCAGTTCAATAAGTTTAAAGCCGGACCTGACGTACACGCGAACTGCGTAGACGCAAAGCTTCCGTAAAACGACGCATACTGGGGACATTTCGGTACCACGGTATTAGCTAAATATGTGTTTTCTTTCTGATTCTCTGAATCGTTAGACCTAAATATTGCTAGACTAGAGTAAACTTACCCATAAAGTCAATAACCACCATTTGGAAATCAAGATAAAATAGATTACTTACGTAATTGTGCCATTTTCGACTGAGGTGGCATTGCAGGCAGCAATTGATCACAGGGTGCCAGGTCTGGAACAAACAAAATGTTTTAAAGTTATATAATTAGGGCTGCAAACTAAGACAATGCGTTTCCAAAATGAATGTGCAAAACATGAGAAAACAATGTTATCTTTACAAATAATAAAAGTTGAAATTTCGCCCTGCTATCTTTTTCAAACAAGAAACGGTTAGAAATCTGAAAAAGAGACAAAAATATATGTCGACAAAAACACAATTTCCCTTTAATAGTAATAGGACATGATTGTTACAAAGTTGTGTCGTCTTTATGTCAGACTAAAGACTTGTAAAACTCCTGCGAGGGACAAGACTTACTCTTGCAAAAGTCTCGCAGGATCAAGACCAAAATTGTTTTAAAAAGCGTCACATTCCTTGTTCGCCCAAAACAAAAACTTAAAGTTCTTACATCATTGCATTATCTAAGAGAAACTTGTACAAGTTCAAAAGTCAAAACGGAATTCTGTTAAAACCACAATTGCAGGATTTGCCGCCAGGTAGTGTCCTTTTATCGATTTAGAAACGAAAACCAAACAATGACCAATAATGATTTAATTATTGGGCACACAAGTGCTCTTCGTGGTCTCTTCCTTCTCGTCAGATTAAAACCTGCAATTCTGATCAATGTCCTTTGCAAGAGATTCATTCTGAACTTGTATCAGTTCCTGGGTGATGCGCTTGAACGTTTGAGTTACATCTCATCGTCAAAAGGGAACTTGCATATATTTTTTTGTTGCAGAAATATATTCAGCCACATCAAGGAATAACGTATGTAAAATGTTACGTCTTAAACATTACTCCTTAACTTATTAAAAATAATTAGACTTCGCGGGCCCATCCTAATATTCACAACGAAGTGCAACGCGGAAACGTGTGTGACGTCATATAGTGTGTTTGGCAGCGAACGTCAAACTGCAGCGCCTTGACGTGTCTGTCGCTTTCCAACATGTGACGTCGCACGGTTTGACGCCACAACCAATGACGTCGCGTAACTAGACTAGTTCAAATTATTGAAATATTAATAAAGAGGTTTAAAGAAGTTTGTCCCTTTTCTCTCCATCAAACCCAATCCTTGGACACGTTTCGCCGTATTACCCTTCACCGGCAATGCTATAAAGTCTGACGAAAAGGAAAGGGACCTCACAGTGCATTTTAACACAAAATGTAACGGTACCTGTGCGAGATGTTGCACGTACCGACATCTCTTCTCTAAGTCCTCGCTGGTCTGATTGGGTGCCCAAGTAACATTTTAAGCTTTATCACAATCTACAAGAGGGTATTAGGTCTATATAACAAAACTGATCGTAAAACTGTTTATACTAAATAACCTCTTCAAAACTCCAATAAACCCGGCATAAAACCAAACAGGACCTTTTTTATTTAAAGGTTATAAATATCTTCCTTAAAACTGTCAATAAGACCAACAGTACTTTTGAACCCAAATCTACAAGATGTTTGTAAGTCTACCACAAAACATTTTATAAAGCCTTCTAAGATCCGTTAGTACTTGCAATGAAATTTTATGCGTGATTTGAAGCCATCATAAATAATTTTATTATTATTGTGTCATTAATAATTCTTTGTCCAAGACTTGTAGCACTTACATTGTCAATATAAAAAATGTCACCAACATTTTATTATTTGATATTAATAAATAACCTAGTAATAAAAAATTGTCAACCCCGGCCACTTTATTGATAAAGTATATAAAAAAAACTTTTAAAAAAATCACGCGCCTTTCATTTCCTAGCTTATTAATTATTATTTACAATTAATAAAAAAATTGTAACCTTAGTTTTAGCTTAATCAGTATGATTTTGGGCTATTTAGGGGTTTATATAACATATTAACATATTTTTGATAATTGCAAGCTAAATGTAAACAGTTAGAATAAATAAAAATATAACCAAACACTGTTTCCCTAACTTTGTTTAAACATGTCTGTCGTAGGTAATGGAAAAAAACATAGCTGGAAAATTAATAAAACCGTTTATTTTAATAGAATGCCCTATTAAGAGTTTGTGGGTTTGCAAAATATTTTTATAAACCAAAAGGTTTTAACTAAGCTTACTAAAGCTACCAAAAAACTATTAGGCTTCAAGGAGCCTTTACCAATTATCGTCCAAAGTAAATAGTATTTATGATAACATATATTAAGGGTAAGACTACTTAAGAGTTATTCGTTTTATTGCTTGATCGTAAGGAGTACTTAAAAACCATATTTTAAAACTCCCATAAAACCCAAAGATTTATAGATGGCTGCCACAAAACTTAAAAGATTTAAAATCCTCTATAAACCTTAATGAGTTTATTGTGGTTTTGATTAATGCAGCAATTAAGTGGTTATATAACTAATAGTTCTTAAGGAGCAAAAATATTTAACACCTTGATTAAAAGATAACTTGAAGGCCTGTTTTTAAGTACATATTATCTGCAGATAAATTGGTATGCACAAAAGAAATAATAAAACCCACTTCGGTTTATTTACCTTCCTAAACCTGTGATAAAACCCTATAAATACTTGTTGGCATTTAAATTGTTACTTGGACATGAACATGCAACATCTCGCACATGTACTCAAACTTTAATAGCTTATATTTAACTTAGGGTATTAAAAAAAGATTTTTCTTGTGAACTATAGTTCAACGATATAATGTAAACCTTACTATACCTATGGATAGTTGTGGTAAGATGGAGGAAAAATCCTTTTTGAATTATTATGACATATTGATTTGCCACTATCGATATACAGGTCTTTTCGCAGTACTCCGTAATATTAATTTGATAATTTGGATATGATTTGAATTATCTGTATGAACGTAAAAAACCTTAAGGCAGTCAGTGTTACCCAACCAAAAAAAAAACAAACGTAAAATGAATACTAACGATGCGATTAAACGTTCACTCAAATAAAAATCGAATAAAAATTGTAAATAAGGGCCACACAGTCCGGCTTAGATGTCCCTTTTTATAAACTCTATGCGGTAGGGATCACCAGCGTTTTTTTTTGTATTCTTTTGTATTGCGCCTCCGTCTCCATATCCTTTTATTGGATTTTGTTGGTACTTTGTGAATAACCGCCGCATCCTCTAATATGGATTTATAGCGTGTTTTGACACTAATTCGTGCATTTTTTGAGCACGTATCTTCTAAAGCTTTTTATGTCTGAACCGGGATAAACCGTTGTGTAAAAATAAAGTATAGGTTAATCTCCATAAGGATGTTTGATGGACGATTAATATGCTTGTTTTTGGTTTCTTTGCCATCTTTTATTTCTAGATAATGGGCATTTTCAAAGTAAAGCTCTAGGTCAGTTTTTTGTTTTAAAATTGTGTTTTTAAATAAGCATGTATATAAATCGATCGGTTTTTAAACAATTCCTGACGTCTTCCGATTCCCAACCACCATTCGTTGCTTTTATTCTGCAACTCCAATTATCTAGCTTCTACATTCTTGTCAATGCCCTCTAGCTGGCTTTGCCTTAGTTTTTGTTTAGATCGTCTTCTGAATATATACTGCGATCACGAATTTTTAGATAATTGATTCTTTGAACGTGCCAGGCCAGGGTACCATAAGTATCAGTATGGTTAATGCAAAACAAAAACCGATGCACGTCATCAATCAGCTGATAATTGTAAATCCGTAAGAAAACACGAGGAAATTAAATTTGGGCAAAAAGTATTAAAACTTTATGCGATATTGAATTTACTACAAACTTAAAGTATTCTTCTTTGATACGAACCCACTTATAGCAAATATTTTGTTTATTTAAATTTGTAAAAATTAATATAATTTGAACTTTATTGGCCGATAGTTGGCAACACAAGTGTAAACGGTGCGGTGGCGTCAGCTCGTTAGTTGACTTGGTTTGACGTTTCATGCAAAACTAACCTTAATTGTTCTGTCGTACCGTGTTCAACGTCTATTCTGAAACAAAAACTCCAGATATTTCATAAATAGCATTAAAAAACTGTTCTATTAAGAGAATCAAAAGTGCACACACATATCGTCGATCCCGTTACCAAGGGGCGTAACTGACAAATTTGCAAATTTCAGTTAAGTCCATAAATAAATTTGTATTAGTAGATATTATATTGTTACCAAAGGACGTAACTATATATAGAATGATTGGTGTGCAAAGCACAATTTTTGTTTTGGCTTAACTGTCTTTTGATTTAATAATTATGTCACCATAAGGCTTAAGTTAAGATAAGCCTTTTGGTGCCAACAATTTGAACTGAACTAATCTTACTGATGGGCTTAAGTGAATTCACTCCCTTCCACTTTTCCTATTCGACAAATTAAATAGTTCATTTTTAACCACGTGACATAGGGCTTGTACGCGACGCCATGATAATATTATGCGACGAGCAGCCGTTTGTGTGTGTGTTACTAACGTGTACTTATTGGCGCACTATAATAATATTCTAGAACTACGCATGTGATTCTTGAAAGTGGCAAGGGAGAAATAATAGGTAAGTTTGGATTAAACCTGTATATTATTAAATTGTAAAAAGTACTTGTGTTAACTTGCAGTTAAAATGGATGTTATTGTTAAGTGGGCAGACGGCACTGATAACTGCGTTGCAATACACGAACTGGAACCTGTACAGCAAGGTAAAATAATTCAATTGGGCACACCTGTGAAAATGTTGTTTAAAAATAAATGGTTTTATGGGGAAGTTGTAATGACAGAAGACGGTGATCTTAATTCTGAAAATGAGTGTGACTTGCCAATTATTGCACATTCAAAAAAAGGATGTCAAGTTAAAAATAATAAGAATATAATAACCAGTGAATTAGTTTCTTCTGATAGTGATTTTGAAATACCCCTTTCGGAGTTACGACGAAAGTATGCCTACAAAAAATTCCGTAACAATGGTAATTCGTCGATGCCTTTAGAATTAAGCGATTCGGAAGAAGACCCTTTTGGTTATGTAGAAATATCCGATCACGAAGATCCCGATTATGTTCAAACATGCGAGGTTCCTCGTTGTAAGAAGGAAGTATTCAGTTCCTGTGTAAAATGTTTTATTTTGGTGTGCTGGGAGCACTTTGAAAATAAAGATAACTTATCCTGTGAAATGCATAAGACTTTTGCAGAGAGGGCCTGTCCAGCAAAAATTGTACCACCAAGCGAGTCAAGAAAACCTGAAGATTTTATTGTAGAAGGAGAAGAAATAATAGATAAAATTAAAAAGAAAAGAATAAATAGAAAAAAGGAAGGCACCACAAGAAGAAATAAGGCTCAAGAATATGTATCATATTCAACGAAAAAAATTGTGCCTGCTAAAGAAATAAAACCAAAATGTAAATCCGAATTTTGCAAAAAGTCCGGAAGGAAGTGTTTCCTGTTTACCGAAGAACACAGAACAACAATTTTTACAGAATTTCATCAGACAGGCGATATACAATTGAAAAGAGAATTTATTTCTAGGTGTATAGACGAGATAGATAAGAAAAGAAAAACTACAAAAAATGAATCCAGAAGGTCAAAAACAAGAGTATACTCGCTTTTTCTTAATGGTAAGAAAGAAATAGTATGTAAGACAATGTTTTTGAATACATTGGGAGTTAGTGAAAAATCAATGAGGACTGCTTTGGGCAAACTAACCTCGACAGGTATTGTCTTACGAGATTTTAGAGGAGGACGAAAAGAATCGTTAAAAATACGAGATGTAACACTTAAGCAACTAATAGAAAACCATATTAGGCAGTTCCCTAAAGCAGAGTCGCATTACTGTCGTGAAAGTTCCAGTAGGGAATATCTGCATAGTGATTTATCCTTGCCAAAAATGTATGCAATGTTCAAGGAAGAGTGTCTGCAAAATAATAAGGAAGCTGCTTGCTATACATTATATAGTAAAATATTTAAAGGTATGAATTTATCCTTTAATCGACCCAAAAAAGACCAATGCAGTTTGTGCAATAGCTTTTTAAACGGTTCTGACCAACACAAGTTAGATCTAGGGGAACAGTATGATCTTCATATTAAGGAAAAAAAAGCTGTTAGGGTGTTAAAGAACCAGTATAAAGAAGAAGCTATTAATAATCCAGCACTTCTATGTGCTTCTTTTGACCTTCAGCAGGTTATTCATGTTCCAATTTCAAACGATAATGCTGTATTCTATAAAAGAAGATTGGGAGTTTTCAATTTGACTATGTACAACATAGCTACCAAAGACTGTGTCTGTTTTACTTGGCACGAGGGTCAAGGAAAACGAGGATCATGCGAAATCTCCACGGCACTTTATAAATTTTTAAAACATTACGACGAGCAAGGGAAACAAAAAGCTTATCTCTTTGCAGACAGCTGCAGTGGACAAAATAAAAATTCAATTGTGGCTTCCACTCTACTGTATACTTTACACCAAAGCAAAAACTTGACAGAAATCTATCTTCGGTTCTTTACACCAAATCATGGGCAAAACGAGGGCGACTCTGCTCATAGTGTGATTTCCCGCGCTATTAAAAAAGCTGGCGACATTATGGTACCAAGCCAACTAAATCCCGTTTTCCGACTTGCTAGGAGGCAACATCCTTACGAAGTCTGTAATCTAAAATATTCAGATTTCTTAGATTATAAGACATTTTCCAAAACCTTGAGAATTTTAAATATTAAAAATGATGACTCTTCTCTCGAATTCAATTGGACAAAATTGGTTGAATTTGCAGTTAGGAAAGTCGAGCCTACAAAACTTTTCTTTAAAACTAGCCACTTGGAAACTGAATATCGATCTATTAGTTTAAAACGCCAAGTAGAGTCTGTATTAAACTCAAATATTCCGAAGCTCTTTAATGTTCCCCCTCCCATAATGCCTGGAAAATATAAAGATTTAATGTCTCTGTGTACCGGTACCACCGCTTTAGTTCAGTTGCCGGAACATGTCGATTTTTATCGTTGTCTGCCCCATTCAGATTAATATTTTAAATGGTTTTCTTTAATAATAATTAGTAGTTAATATTTTTTTTATATATAAATTGTTTGCATTTAATTGCAATTTTTGTTAGTTTATATAGAATAAATATTTGTTTATGATAAAAATTGAACTTTTCATTTCTAAATGTAAAATAACGAAGGGCTTAAGTTACTAAAAAAAAATAATACATATAGCACCAAAAGGCGTAAGTGACAAAAGTGGACAAAATGGCGGCCATATAATTGATTTTGTAATATTTTTTAATGAAACTATATTTAGAACCTCTAGACAAAGGCAAAAATATTAAATTTAATCATAATTGTGGTGTAAGTAGCAGGCAGTTAAGTTTGAATGTACCTGAAAAATCTTTAAACTGCTCTCCTCAACAATTTCAAAAATTCAGATACGCCCATTGGTAACGGTGACGACGATATATCTGTCGATTAAGTTGTTTACTATTTATGAAAAATGCCGAAGCATTTAAATAGTCGGTGCAAGGAGCTAATAGCTACTCTAAGAAGCTATTTTCAGGAAGAACTTAACAACAATGGCCTACTGTTACCCTTGACAGCAGTACAGAGAAGAAAATTTAAAAAGTATGTTAAGGTCTAGACATTTTATTTCTACTTTACTAACTTTTAGCGTGTAGCGGCTGCCCTAAATTTGAATATTTCCACTGTAAGCGCAATTTGAACAACAGTTAAGGAAAATAAATTATTACAATCACCTTAAAACAAACGTTCTAATTCGAAGAGAGTTGTAAATGTGTGAAGATTGGATAAAAGATCTATCCGTGACACTATTTATGGAATGTATGAAACAAGTAAGTTGTATTATTTAAAAATTGTAATATTTTACATCGCTCTTTCATAAGCTGTAACTTATTTTAGAACACCATGTAACTTTGACAACTTTAAGTTAGAAATTAAAGGACAGAGAACTGTTTGATGGTTGTCTTAACTCTTTAAGAAGCCTCTTCAAGAAAATAGGCTTCGGATGGTAAAAAGATGAACTGAGGCGAGGGCTTATGGAACTTTCCCATGTAGCTTTCAAACGACTGGTATTTTTGAAAGAATATATTAAAGAAAAAGAAGCATTCTTCTACCAATTCGTTTTCTTGGACGAAACATGGATTTCTCAGAATGGTACCAGTGGTCGATATTGGCAAGATGAAAATACAAGAAGTGTTAGATCTACTAAAGTTGATGGTAAAAGGTATTATGCAGTAAACAAATATATAAACAATGGGAAATTTTTGTGTATTTATCTTATTTTAATGAAAAAAAAAACTGTAAAATTCCCTCACTCGGATATTTTGGTTACAAGCGGGCAACACTGTCGATATCTGACATCACTCGAAGGGTATGACGTGCATCGGTTTTTGTTTTGCAAAGAGTATACCTACCTATCTGTGAATGAAAATAACCCAAGATAGGGCAGTTGACAACGCAATAATTAAAGATAGGATCACTCAAGCTAACAGAGCAGTCTCTCTATTGAACGAGGCACTTTAAAAAGCAGCAATTTTAAAAAAAATATTTTTTCCATAAGCTTTCCCCACCCATATTGGCTCGTGAGTATTTGAATACAGCTTACCAAAATCGTTGGATAGGTCGTGGAGGACTACAATTCTGGCCACCTAGATCGCCTGACTTGAACAGCCTAGACTTTTATTTGTGGCGGCGCCTAAAATCATTGGTTTATGTTACACCAATCGAGACAGTAGAACAACTAAGGAACAGAATTATTGATGGACGTGAAACCATACGTAACACTCATGGTATTTTCGAAAGAGTTCGTCACTCGATGAGAAGAAGAGCAGAAGCCTGCCTGGGAGCGGAAGGTGGGCATTTCCAACATTTTTTGTGAATAATCTGTTAAATTGCTATTACTTTTCATTTCTTAGATTTTAAAAAATAAGTTAATAATAAATATTGTGCAAGTCAGTGGAGTACCTACATTTATTTGTCAATATTATTCGTGAAACTGCCACGCCACTGCAACTCATAATTATCATCTAGTTAGTGCTAGCTTAGCGTCTTATTATATAAAACAATACTGCCCAATTTCAGCAAAATCGGCAAAAAGATCTTTGAGATATTAATAGAAACCCGATTTTTTTTTAAACTTTGACACCCTGTATCTCGAAAATCAGAGTTTTAGTATTCATGTTTATAAGAACTTTTCTACTTGAATTTGATTCAGGAATGCGCCATTGAAATAACGGCATATAATTAAGTAACATCCCGTATCTGTAGACAGACAGGTCTATGGAATGGCCACTTGATCCTCATTTCTCCACAGTTTCAAATAGAGTATAGTTTAGTTTTTCTTTCTTTAAGCCCAAAGTATCTCCAGGTAAAACCGATAAATGATATGGACAATTATTTTTGGGTGATGATATTACGTGAATATTATTAAAATTAAGTAATCGGTCAATACAATGAGAACCACAGTTCCTTTAAACTTCCACTAAACAACTGTGTATGAAAAATTAGAGTGGCCATTTTATCATAACTTCCCTCTTATACTCCGAGCTCTCTCAACCATGAGCCTTCATCGGCAGGAAATATTTTTTTAATTACCATTTGTGTTCAGTTATGCCGAGCGAGTATTTTAATAATTTAAAAAAACTCTCAAGAAAACAGTTCTAAAATGAGATATTTTTACAGGCAACAAATATTTTTATTGTAGCAATGACCAGTTTATAACGCCGAATAAAAACATTCTTTCGGTAGCTTTTTCTTTTGAAAATTGCCGTTTTTAATGTTAACATTTCTACTGGAGTTCGTGTTTTTGTTTAGTTGGGCATGAAGAATTTTTCGGGGGGATAAAAGTTCAAGACCTCGTTTCAGTTAAATAAAATATGAGCCCAGAAAAAAAAAATTGGTAAAAGGGACAAAGAAAAAGTAAATATTTTAGCAGTTCATAAGGTTCACGTGTTTAGTAGATACCGCTAAAGCTAAATAGCAACCTACTCTAAAATTATATGCGATACAAGACATTTTCATTGTGAAACGATTTTAAGTAAAAAAGCTTTTTACAGTATCAACTGCAGAAAAAAATCCTTTGGGTTGTGTGCTTTGGTAAGTACGATCTCAGAGACATCGTTCGATTGTGGGGACTTTCATGAGTATCACTTTTTGAAGATTGATTTGTCTTGCGTTTCTACCATTAATAGAAGCTCCAATTACGAGCATGTCCCTAATATTTATATAAGCTTTATATTAAACATGAATATGCGAAGATATAAGAGTTATTATCCAAACTGATGCCCAATAAATCATGTATTGATAAAAACTGTTCTCCAACATTTCAACTTTCTCCAGACATTCAAAATCAACGTGAAATGGTTCTCTTTAAGAAATAATATAACGATAAGCCGCCCCTACTTAATTCAAAAAAGTACTGTTAGTTGAGTAAAATCAGCAAAATATAATCTCACATCAATGGTACAAGTGTTCAAGAGCAAGCCGTTATCGCCAAGTAAGCGTTTAGAACAAAAATGAGATACCAAATCAATAAGAAATTTAATCAGCTGTCACTGGGAAACCATGGAGATTTCAAGATTTTTCTAAATAAATTGCCATTATTTTATCGCCTAGAATCACCTCCTTAAGTTTCCTGACGTTGTTTCCAGACACCCTGTATACTGGAATTCATTCCCCTGATGTCGCACAACCCGGTGCTCTCTACATGCTAGTGATGAGTCACTGACAGAAATTTTGGACTTTGAGCTAATATCTGCATATATTACGCTGTATTTCAGAAGTTGGCGCTAAGCGAGAAGATGGTAATATCCGTCATATTGGTCAGATCGTGTTAAGCGACGTATCTTTACTCGTATCTTGTAGTGCACCTTCCCTCCTCCGGTTTTCTTTAGGTATTTAATTTAAATAGGCAGTTAATTAAAACCATGGCCAAAAAACGGGGCCTGAATTGTATGTACAGGGTGTCCCGAAATTAAGGGGTCATAATCTATGTCGAAAGGTAATAGTATTTTTCTCTATATAAACATATTATATCGAGAAATGAGAAATGCCTCCTAAATTGTGCTTAATCTAATTAAAATTATTCTAAAACAAAATTTCTAAACTGTATTAAGGGACGTCTTATTTGGGGGCATAATTATATCTTTAATTTTATTGAAATAAGTAAATACATTTCACAAAAATTATAATAATAAAGAGAATAGTTATGACTTTTTGTGTACGGATTGAAAACGTTTTTTCAACCAAATCTTAATACTTTTTTTAAAAAAGAAAGTAATCTTGGTCCGTCGCTAGGACACACCGTTTTCGAGACAAATGGATTTAAAAATTGTGCCGCATATCACAATATTGTCAAATATTCGCTTCTTATTCAATTCGGGCCCAATAAAAAGTGGTCTTAACTGTTCTTGCCTCCGTTATATTTAAAAATATTAGAGTTTCCAAGTTTGGTTAAAGAAACGTTTTGAATCATATGCACAAAAAGCGGTATGAATAGTTTATTTTCTCTGCGACCCAGAAAGTTACGCCACTGACTATGCTTCAACAATTTTGACTTTATAATTAGATTAAGCACATAAAGTTCACTATTATTGTTGTTAATAATTATTAAATTTCAAATTTCTGCCTTAAATACATTAATTAAAAAAACCAACTTCAGGATACTCCATTTGGGGGACTGTAGCGCCGTTAGGAGGCACTATTCGATATACGCTTACGGAAAAAAATTTGGCACCTTCATTTCGGAACACTCGCTATAGTCTCCCCATGAGAAGTGAGAATATATACATAGATAATAAGAAAAATAAGCACACCTCGCAACAATGTACATATGTTTATAAAAACAATCTGATCTGACAACAACGCAGCGTTGCTTAACACACAACCGTCAGCACCACCACAGCGGTCTTAACTACCAAGACCGCTGTGGCACCACCTATTGCCCTTTTTACATTTTGTTGCCGGAAGTAATTTCCTGTTGCCTCACTATATCAAAATACTATTTCGAAAGTCTACATAATAACGTCTTTGATGTTTTAGAGGTCGGTGACAAGAATGATTTTCCAAATATACCGGGTGTTGCATCGTCGAGCGGGACATAGGAAATCCCATGTAATTTTAAATGGGGTCAATTATTGGCTTCCCTAATTATTTTAGAGTAAAATTCTATTTAGGTTTATTAAAGAGCACTAAAACCCACATTCAAAAGAATAACTTTAGATATTTTTGATGAGCCCGTTTACGGGTTATCGCCGATTTCTTTTTAACTATTTCTCCTTTTTATGGCCATGTATTTGCGGGCACCAGTCAAGGTAAAAGATGACTGTCAAATAAAGTTGTCATTTTGAGGAATATTTGAACATCTTCTTAAATCCTAAAGTTCTAACAATTTAATAGTACCTACCTATTAATTAGTAAAATATTGAAACATGTAAAATGTCATAATTAACCTTGTAATTGGATACTTTATTTTAGTTTTATTCAGATTAATTTGTACTCATAAATACACCTTTAATATTTTCGATGTACGAGTTTTTATAACAATAAAGCACACATTTCAAAATGACAACTTTATTTGACAGTCATCTTTTACCTTGACTGGTGCCCGCAAATACGGGGCCATAAAAAGGAGAAATAGTTAAAAAGAAATCGGCGATAACCCGTAAACGGGCTCATCAAAAATATCTAAAGTTATTCTTTTGAATGTGGGTTTTAGTGCTCTTTAATAAACCTAAATAGAATTTTTCTCTAAAATAATTAGGGAAGCCAATAATTGACCCCATTTAAAATTACATGGGATTTCCTATGTCCCGCTCGACGATGCAACACCCGGTATATAATGAGTTAAAAAATCTTTTCATAACACATGCATTGAAAATATGACTTTCGATGCCGACGGAGTGGGTCGAAAGTTGAGTTTTCGACCCTAGAGTCCGACATGAAAAACAGCTGATTTTTAGTGCATTCCACGACGGGTTTCTCGTTGACACGTATAGACCTTTTCATTTTTGTAAACACCGAATGGGCATCCTTGTCTGATTTCCGAGCAAAACAAGGATAGCGATACGACTGCGCTTGCGCAATAGATTCGTAATAGATTCGTGAAAGTATATGCATCTTGCTCTCTCTGTGGTCACTTTCTTTTTACAAATAAACTTTAATGGAATACACAGAATTGCTAGGCATCTCAAGTCATATTTTCAATGCACGGCGTTCTTAAAAATATCAAAATTATTGTACAGGATATCCCATTTTCGATATTTTTTGGGGGGTGTTATCAAAGATAGAGAGTTGCGGTTTTCGCGCCAGTATGCTACTTTTTATAGAAACGAAAGATTCCGGCGCAATTATGTTGCGTAGAGTTCAGTGGCATAATCAGTTTTTTTTCTAAAAATGTTAGTTTTTCGAATATTAACCAAACCGATGTTTTTTAAAGTGGGAAACCCTGTATATTCTATTTTATATTGATTAAGCATAATTTGGGCTTTTAAAAAATAAATATAGATATTTATATTTATGACAAGAAATTCAATATTTTTACTTTTTCACTTTAATTGTAACATGGCCATTTTATTAGAAACCAATAAAAATGTCCAAAGCTTAACAGAATTTTCAGATTGTTATCATTCATGAAATAATTTTTTATGTAGGCCATTTTATTTTACTTTTTATTACAATAACCGTTTATGATAATTATAAAAAGTTTGACATCTTGGCTTGTTTTATACAATGCAGTGCAATGAAAATTCGCAAGAACCTTTTGAATTATATTTCAATAGGTAGTATATTTAAAGTGCTTTCATGAGGATAATTGCTCATATCTGGCGATTGTTTTCGTTCATATTAGGTATATCGAGAGAGGGCAACCACTTTCAGAAATATTTGCTGGTCCCAATATATATACCTACATCAAAGAAGACAAGGAGAGAAAATAAATAAATTAATTTTTTATTTTACGCAGAAACAACGGTTTCATCATCCTGTACAAAAATTTAAGAAGAAGTCTGTATAGCAAGCTCTGACGCTCAGAGAATTTTGAAAAAATACAAATACCATCGAAATAAATACGGAGATGCTGAGCATCGAATAACTTTTTGCTAATGGTATTTAAAAGAAATCCGCACCTACGCATCTTTTGGCAGACTTGTCGTTTGGTATGACGAATGTTATTTTTGAAGTGCAGGAGTTTTTAATCGTCATAACCAATTAATTCTTGAACGGGTACAATAAGGGCGCTTCGGGGTTCCTGTATCGTGTTTTATTTTGGGCCGACGCATAGTCTACGATCTCCCGACATGAATCTCTAGCGGAATTCGTGAGGCAATTGGGTTGGCATTCCAAACACTTCATAATAGATATAAGATTATTTTCAATGCAATTATTGGAAGAATAAGAAAAATATGGTCATATTCAATTTAACAAAAAAAAACAACCGGCATTTTGATAGTCATCTTCCACGTTTTTGCACGTATTACCGTTCCATTCAAAAAGCAAGCTTTGCATTTAGGGCACTCATCAAATATTAGATTAATAAACATAAAAAATAAGGACATATTAAAGTGAATAAAAGGGTCCATCCAACTCAGCCAATCAGAAAGCCAGTTTAACACAAAGAAAAAAAAAAGGAAACGATAACAGCCTTTCTTTCACGGCCGACCAAGACGTTTACGAAACTAAAACAATAGGGTTAAAAAAAAGGAGCACCGGAAATATTGCAAAGCCAACAATGTAATAGTCGAGTTCCGTTCCGAACTCCGTCCTATTGGCTAGAAAGAAAAACACCGGGTTAGGCCCGCAGCGTAATCTATAAAAATCTTAAAATGCATCATGGCCCCCGTTTCCGGTTTTTAGTTAAAATGGCCGGAATTATTATACCGCCAGTTAATTATTCTGAAATTTAGACGTTATGGTATTCGAGTGTGTGATGAAATTTAAATTACGGGTTATGTAACCTGTCGGTATTTTTCGGCGATGATTAAAATTATAACATATTATGGGACTAACAAGCGATTAAATTATTTTAATGTTGGTTTAGATAAGCGGTAACGCCGCCGTCTGTGTATTTAAATATAATTTAAACAATTTTAAAATTTAAGAGTTTCGGGATTTTCCCGTAATTACTATAATAATATCCCAATTAGAAAAATCTAATTAAATGACGAACCCTTAAACTTGAAATTTCTACCTCTTCTTGGCCTGTTAGCATCACTGCTTGACACAGTAATTACTATCGGTTTCGCTTCTGAGCCACCTATATCCAATTCTTGCCTGCTACGCTGCTACTCTTTATACAGTATGTCCACGGATAGACTTTACAATAGGCGTAATGGACCAATGGCCTCTCCTTCTTAAAAAATTACGTGACTGAGTCATTTTAGCATACCTACCTTTTAAAATATATTAACAAACAAAAACACGCCTCCCCCGAATTTCATTTTCAAACTGCCGTCTGATGTGATCATAACTTTCAAGCGAAATCATTTGCACCGACTCTAAAATTCTCTGTTTCAATATATCAATATTATATTTAGTAGGTTGCTGAAACGCTAGTTGTTTCAAGCGGTGTCAGAGATACGCATCTGAAAGCGTAAGGTCGGGACATCTTGGAGGCTACAAAACTGGATCGTTTCGGCCAATCCATCTCTTTCCAAATTCATTGCTAAGCCACTCTGTCATTTCATATGAACAATGCGTCGGGCAGCCGTCATGTTGAAAGTAAATTTGCCGTCGGTACTGTAATGGCAGCTCATCCAACTTTTCCGAAAGAAAAGTTTGTAATATTTCTAAATACGATTTCTATTGCACGTGCCCTTAAAAAAATATGGCTCCATTATTCCATCATAGGAGATGCTGCACGCTGTACCATACATTCACTTTTTTAAAATATTAGGGACGTGCAGGAATCCTAAAATTAGGATTTTCTTCGCTGTAGTATCGTACCTGTTGTGAAGTGACCGTATCATTTATGGAAAAGTCGATTCATTGGAACATAAAATAAATTTATAAAAGTGGATATTTTCATTTAACATTTTGTCCCCAACCCATAAAGAAAAATCCACTCGTCTTGCAGGATCTCCCTCTTCTAAAACTTGACTGAAATGGGGCTTGAAAGGTTTAATTTTTTTGTGTCTTATGATTTCTTGAATTTGACTTTTTTTGACAACCTGCAAATCTTGAGCCCGTTTAAAGCCCGAATAAATAAGTAGTTAAAGGCATGATGCCTGACTCAAGACCAAGTAGGATCCTAAAGAAGATGATGGTAAACTCAAACTGTTAATGAATTTTATCATGAAGTCATATAAACTACGATTTTATTATCGATTGTAAAACGTATGAAGAAGCGGTTAAAACTCTGGATTCTATTCTTATCCAGCCTAGAAACGAGGAATTTCCCAGACGCTGTTGGACTATTAGAAGACAACGGGCTGTTGAGATAATTTTTTAAGTTTGCAAGAATTAAAACAATTTAGTAGGGACTGCAGTTTCAATGCTGCCGATGATTACAATAATTACAATAATCATATGAGAGATTCTTTTATCAGTGGACTGAGTTCAAGTCATATCTGATACCGTTTACTAGAAAATAATATATTGCAACTCCCAGACGCCGCGAGCCAACCCCCAATCGTTAGAAGCTGTATAGAAAAACTCAGAAGCTTATATGTTACGGTCAAGTTTTATAAATTCTGTAACGTCCGGAAGTACATAAACATGGGAAAACTTGAAGATAAAATTTCTGCAGCTTATAAATGTTACTTGTGTGCAAAGATTAAATAGCATTTACGTAGTTTATGCCCTGCAAGAGATTTTATTTACAATAGATGTGGTAAACGTTGACACTTTTTAAAGATATGACTCAGTAAACAAAACTTCTTTTGCCTCAAGGTTTCGAAGAGATAATTTATTGTATCTTTGCTGTTTTCTGTTTGAACCCTATTTATGTAAATATCCGATGTCGCTATATCAGGAACGTTGTTATACCTTCCTTTAATTCTCCGAAAGAATGTTAACTTTGATTCAGAAATTCGCACTTCTAACTTTTTTGTCAGAGCTAGATGAATTAGAATCGTGAAAATTCAATGTTATAAAAATTAAATTATCATACGTGGCGCCGACCCCCGGCACTGCTACCTTTAGTTCTTCAACCAGTCGCCTATGGCGCTATTAGGGAACCAATTTGGTATGTTAAGTTGCCTATGTATCCCTTCCGTAAGCGCATCTCTCTTATCTATGCAACAGTTAACATCTCAAAATTTCAAATATTGACATTTGTCATAAAAGACAGTGAGTTAAGGTAAAAAAGGTAAAAAGGTATAACTACCGAAGAAAACGTAGGTACAGCAATAATTGATAAAAATATCACACAAAACTTTGTTTTCTACCAATTCTTCTTTTTGACTTTGCCACCACCCGACCCTCCTTGCCTTCTCTGAGTTTCAACCTTCTTAAGAAATAGTTTAAACTCTTCATTAAGATTTACGTTTCAGAAATATTCCATCATTGATCTTATTATAGATGAAGAATATACTGTAATTGCTGTTTCAGGTACAAAACAAATAACGCCATTTTATTAATTTTCTTTCATTCCAATTTTTATATGCTTATCATTACACTTAAGCCCCACCTCAAAAACAGTTCCCGCGATAATTCATTTAAAATATCTCCTGGTATAATTCACTCAATTTTATTTAGTCCAGTCAATCAAATACGAATCAAATAATCCACAGGAGCTCTTATATAACTTACAATGGTTTTCTATTAGCTGTCTACCGAGAAAAAAAATTTCGATTTGAATATTCTTGACTATGTACTTTAATTGCGTATTATTAGTACTATTTTACCATGACACCGGGGTGATGTATTGTATAAAGGACGTTTTCAAAATGATTTAGGAGCGCTCTGTAAGTCAGCATTTCACACAGTCTCTATATTACACTTTTTCATTATGTATACTTGTAACTGATTCGGCAAATCATAAAAATTGCGAAAGGGAGCCTCTATGTCAGTAACACGGTTAATATTACTGGCCTTGGTTAAAACTTGTTGGTATTGATCTAGAAGGTATACGTTTCATGTGTCAAGTTTACTTTATTCTGATTTGTGGTGATTATATAAATACCGAGGTTAGATAACCACATTGTCGAAGATAAAATGCCTTCGGAGCGGTAAGTCTAGCAAGTGACCTAATTCGTTGCAAGTCTACAGTTAGATAAGTTACCAAATATATTTTCTCAGCTTTTGTCTACCGCTGCGTTGGAATTCAAAGGCTTGGTGAAACCTTTGAAGGCGTTCTCATATAAGCTCAAGTTCGGTAAATATAATTGTTAAGAGGTGTCATCAATTTTAGAAATATATTTTATATTTGTCCTTAACACCTTTATCCCTTACCAAAATCGTAGGATTTGCTCTTGCAATTGTAAATAATAGGGGTATGTTTGAAATAGACACCTTCATTCGTAAAAAAATCTTAATTTGGAAGTAAATAACCCCTTCATCCACTTAGGTGTTCAATTGTGATTTATTTTTTATTTTATGGTTTTTGCTACAAAGTATTATTCTAAAAGGTTGCTAATACAGGACGACCAATGTAGCATGAGCTCTGAACTTTGGGTGAGCAGTAGATAGGTAGATATAGTCTATTTCTTAATGCGAGAGAGTAATAAATCATTATTGAACTATAATACCTACCTTGGACAAAATAATGTCTGAAATGAAAAAGGATGATTGCATTCCACCTATGAGTAAGAAGAAACTATGGAAAATTTTCAAGGAAATGAATTTTTGTTATGAAAAAATTCAAAACAGAAAATCACTCCTAATAGAGAAAGACGAAATCATCTGCTGGTGACGACGATATTTGAGGGAGATAGACAGTTTCGAGAGGAAAACAGGAATATCTATTATATGGACGAAACTTGGTTAAATGAAGGTTATACCGTTGGCAAAATATGACAGAATAAAAGTAAAAGGTAAAATATTAATAATAACTCACGTTGGTAGCAAGAATGGATTTGTCGATGGTCAAAACGGACTGGAGACTACCATGAAGACATGAACGCTGATGTCTTTGAAGAATACTTCCAACAAATGCTAGATCCTATTCCTCCTGGGTCAGTTATAGTCATGGATAATGCCAGCTAACACTCAAGAAAATCCTAAAAAATATCAACGTCTTCTTGAAAAAAAGAAATGACGTCATTCATTGGCTTATTGTAAATAAGAAGACATTTCATTAAGATATGCCAAAAAGGAGGCCTACTGGAGACTGTAAAGTTGAATAAACCTCTTTGTACGAAATTTGTTATGGCCTAAATCGCTTCAAAATGAAACATAACGGTACTTCGCCTTCCGCCATATTACTATGAATTAAACCCCATAGAATTGGTGTGGGCGCAAGTAAAAGGGTTTATAGCAAGGCATAACACCACTTTCAAAATGAGAGACGTTGGAAACCTTTTGCAATAGGGATGAAAGACAGTGGATTGTGACAAGTGGAAGTGGAGTAAATGCGTCGAACATGTGATTGAAATAGAAGAAAAAATGTGGGAAGCTGATAACATGCTAGAAAACACTGTAGAGCGCCTTATCACTTCTCTGGACCCCAACGACGATAGTTCATCGGACTACTCGGAACATGATGACTAAAACTTAAAAATTAAGTTGTTGTATTGTATATACTTAGTAGATTTCTTTTATAAATATTAATATTTATTTCGATCTATCTATTTTCATATTAAATATAAGTTTTTATCTACTTAATATTAGAATAATTAATATCTCAATTATCTGCCTATCTCTATAATTATAATTAAGCATACTTATTATTAAACTGATTGTTCTAATAAACTGCCTGTAATAACGCCGCTGTCACATTACTTTCATTCACCAAACTCGTATGTGACCCTAATCTAGGACCGACTCGGGGTGTGTATGTCTTAAATATCTGTAATATCGAATTTTTAGAAACTATCATTGCAATTTACCTGAAGTTTACACTGCAACCTTTAAGTTGTCCACTCCGCTTGATGGGTTCTGTTACTGCAAATTTACATTTAATTGCTCTCCCGCATTAAGAAACAAAGTATGGGTATCTATATCATACACTAACGTATCTCTATCGTACGCTGACTCTTCTCTTTTATCATCTACGCATCTCAAGGCTCAGGCTAGAATGTACGACCTGTAGTTCTATTCTTAACAATTTCGGTTAAAAAAGTCAGTCAAAGAAAGGCCAAAATAAACTTAAAGTATTAATTTTTTATAATCAATTTTATTTTTATTGAAACAAGCGCATAGATAGGATTTAAAAACCACCTTTTGCCTTGTCAAATTTTTAATTGCGGTTTAAAATTATATCAGAAATTCATAAGGCCACTTCAGTTTATTTAAATTTAAAACTCACTGGTTATGCAATACCTATATTGCACGACAACCTTTAGACACGTTTTAATAAGACCCTAATATAGGCAGATGTAAAACTGGTCGTGTATAGTGAAGTGAAGAGCTCTCAAAAATGTAACGCGAGCACCATTCAGGCGACATTTCATGAAATTGCTACTTTGAGCTGCGATAACATCAACAATTTATTTCGAATAAAATTATTTCTTTGTGAACCTTTGTACGAATCGTTTGAATCGTAGAAACTAATCTTTTTTTAATCTACTCGAGTCCATCTTTGAGCTTTTTTGTGTTATTTCAGGCTGATTGGATAGAAAGAATTTTGCTGTGTTCGGTATTTTCTTAAGTTAAAAAGTGATTCCCTTATAGATTGGATTCGTGTATATCACTTTACGAAAGGGACGTTTGTTCTGGAGACAGTTGCGTTTGTGTTGTCTTTAAAAATGGGACGCACATTTGAACATGCCTATTTTTTGTTAGCGAAATTGCTGGGATCTTAACAATACTTTTTGTTATTGTTCAGTGCCCTGCACAAATGTTTCTCTTTTGTTGCAGCAATTAAAATTATTTGTAGGGTAAATCAGGCCCGCTGAAATCGGAATTGACCACTGTTTTGCCCAATCAACTTTTGAATTCAAGTTATTAAAAAAAAAACGTTTTGCAAATACCCCCAGAATTCGTGGGCAATCTCTGGAATTTCTCTATATAGATCAGGTGAAAATAACATCGTAAGTTCATATAATTTTTTTCCATGAGACATTTTGAAAGTACTAAAAAGAATTTGGTGGATAACAGGTTTTTCTGCAACTCAGTATAAGTATCTAAGCACATATATATCAAAATTCCATATACTATACAAATCCAACAGAATTTAACACATGTGAAAGTTTATGCTTTGATTGCGTGAGAACCTTTAATATTAAAATAACCATTTATTATTTATAATTTATCTTTAAAAAAAAATAAAAAGCTGTATTGTTATGCAAAACATAAAATACATTATAAACATTTTCGTAGAAATATTTTAAAGAAGAAATTTTAAAAATGTCGTCTTTAAATTGTTTAGGTTTATGTTGATTCATACGAATATTTAATGTTAAGGCGCAAGCGCAAAAATAAACTTGTGTATCTGTTACTTCAGCTTTCTATTATGTTATGCAAATAAGTATACTAGACCAAAACCCTTTATTGCCTAGATCGACGCACTAAAAACTCCTCTACCCCTATATAATGAAATTTAGCTCGTGCCTCTTGTTACAATCAATTCAGGACCCCCAAAAAATTACTGGTGCACCCTGATACCTATCATACCTTTTTCAACTTGAAATATATCGAAATTAAAAACTATTCACGACGCTAACAAAACCCTTTTATCATTATATACCTTTGAATCAAAAAATAAAAAAGTATCCCTTTTCATTACTGTTCATACTAAACTAACATCACAGTAGCCTATGTTTAAAGTGGTATAGGACAACCCTCCTTTACTTAGTGTTTGTGTTAGACACGATCATGGACTGCTACCCCTTCGCTTGATAGTAACAGTTAGGGTTGATATATACAGGGTTGTAGAAAATTAGCACAGCTGCATTAATCGTTTAGCTCGCTGAATCCGTTTTGACAACAATTTTTAAGGTATATCTTGATTGGTGTTACGAGTAAACTACATTGGATCTCTTTTGTCGAATTAGGAGGAAGTCAAACTTTATTTCAGCTGAAAAATAGTCTTCATCGAATTCGTTTAAAAAACATGTATCTAACTATAAAGTAGAAACGGTCGTTCTTTGCCGGTGCGTCATTATATAAAAATATTATATAATATCTGTCTCTGTGTAGCTCGTTACTTTGAATTCGAGACGTAATGCGCAATCCCGAAGACACTCTATTATGTTTTTATTCACATTTAACGCTATGATTAATAAAGATGCAAATCGCGTTGTCTCTTGATTGTTTATCCATGACGCATCGGCAAAGAACGACCATTTCGACTGTCTATACCCTTGCATTATTTATAAAAGATTAAGGGCTTAAGGCCGGGCCACATATGCGCGGTGGCGGTGGAGTTCGCGATGACGTTTAGATGGGACACGTTAAATCAAATTTGCCGTTCGACACTTATCTTAACATGACTACGTTCAAAGCGGCGTGTCTAGCATTCTAATATGCGTTGGCGGTCAAATATTGGTGTCGAGTTTGAACGCCATTAAAACGCGTAATGCACGGAAAAGTAACTAACGTCAAAGAAAGTATCACTGACAAAATTATTGAACATGTAAAGAAATACAGGGTTTTATATTAGTTATCCTATCCTCATTACAAAACATTCAGATTAAAAATAAAGCATGGGACGAGATTGCAAAAAGTTTAAATATTGGAGGCTTTGGAGGTAAATCATTAGTTAAGCTGTTCATTATTTTGGTAACTTGTTATAGTGTATCATACTTATAAAGCTAAAATGTGTTCTTATAACTTACTGTTTATTTACATTAAACATTACAAGCTATTAAAATAATCAACAAATTGATCACGCAAACAAAAAGTGGAGTTGCTCTTCGTCAATTACCTAACAAATCATTAAATGTTGGTCTACATTTTCTGATTGTAGAAAATTGTGGAGAATACAGGCAGCTTTCACCACAATACTT
Organism: Polydrusus tereticollis; assembly: GCA_963920685.1. Lineage (NCBI taxonomy): Eukaryota > Metazoa > Arthropoda > Insecta > Coleoptera > Curculionidae > Polydrusus > Polydrusus tereticollis. Next base: position 124,210,509 of record OY987329.1, read on the forward strand.
ACAGCAGTTGGAACTCTTATTTCTGTGCGTACCTTGAGCCAAAATCCCAAAATCGTTTTCCAGGAGTTCAACAGGCAGTAATTAAATTTTTCTTTGCTGGCATCATGGCGTACTGTCGATACGGAAATAGTCCCATTAAGTACGAGCTTACTGTAAAAGCTTTTCGTCGCCAAGTAAGACATAAAAAGCAATACTTCCTCTTCAAAATCTTGGGTTATTAGTATTTGTTTGAAAATTGATGTTTTGATAGAGTGATACCGCTAATAGCCACCGCTCATGTACGTGTTTCGTGATTACCGTCACCGCCACCGCGCATAATATGTGGCCCGGCCGCAGAAATAATGTCTGACTGCCCGCCCTTGGTGTGATTTAATCGTATTTAATCGTATCGCCACCGTCACCCTGACCTTGGCCGCGTCAGTGTTCGACAGGTTCTAGTAGCACAAACCGGAATATGGCGTTCAATCTCAACTTGTATAAACTTATCGGTTTGTATACATCTAAATACATCTTAAAGCGGTCGCATATAAACGTGGTTGGTTCAGTTTAGCAATTGATTGCGTGGTAAAATGACCGTGGCCGCTAACGCAGCCGGTTTAGTTAAGCTAGGAACACTTCCAGGCGGATTTAAAGAAAAGGGCCCGGTCAGCCAAATTATTTTGGGGCCCAGGCGTGTTTTGTAATAAACATACAATTTTGTTGTCAATATTTGTAGAGTCACAATAATTATTCAAATTTTCAAACCAACAAAAAGTCTTACTTTTCTATTAGATAGTCTTTTTAGAATGTCACGGAAAAATAAAACTCTGAAAACTTCAACAGAGAAAATACAAAGTACAAGAGGTCCTAAGAATTTCGTTCAAATAGTCTAGAAAGATCCAAGTATACCCTCGACGCCATTGCACATTAATGCCCGTTCAGTCAGCAAATCAATGCTAAATCTTGACCTATTAACTGTATTTAGACTTCTTGATTTATGATCTTTATGATCTGTGCTAAGTATAAAAAGTTGCATATAAAAATATTTTAAGAGCATCTTAATTATCGCTTGGAATCCAGTGAATCCACTCGCTTTTATCGGATCCCTCTGTATATTTAAACTTTCGAAGAGGACACAAGACCCTGCGTATCGAATTAGCATTTTTACACAACCGCAACAGTGATTTGCTATCCTACAGAAAGGGGTGAGCTAAATCCCATATTCTCATGCCTAGTGCAACTCGGCTCTTTAAATACGCACACTTTAACGTTCAAAAACCCTAATAAAAAGCGGAAAGAGTACTTTACTTAAGCCATTGTTAATTTAAAAGATTAACTTCGCACTGTTTGGGAGACCAAGCAGATGTTTGGACTTTAAGGGTATAAGCTGTATTTAATAATATGTTTTTTTCCACGGACGCGCGAAACACCCATTTTCTTCACAGATTTTAGTGCAGAAAATTCAACGCTTAAAACACCAAGCTAAATATCCTATAGGTTCAATGTTCCGATATCCTAAAAGCTGTATCCAACCCATGGTTACTTGGATTGGTAGTTTATTTTTAAAAACACCGTGTTTTTATTGGAACATTAACAAAAATTATGTTGTTTGATTGGTCATCACATGTGGAGTAATGATGTATGTAATGTATGTAATCTCAACAATAACAACTTTTTATTACCAAAAATAGCATGTAAAGTTTCTTAATTTACAAGAACTATAGAAAATGACTACTTCCAGCTAGGATGCAATAACCGAGAAGAGCCAACAAACGAGAAGCGACAAAATCCCGAGTTTAGCATTGATTAAATGGGGACCAAATTATATGTCCTTCGCCTTGAAATTTTGACAGTTGTCCCGGTTATTACATTAAAAGAAGCACTAAAACGATGAAGAAAATGCTTTACACTGAAAGAAAAAATGTGGGTACCTAGTAAGAAGTAATTTCTTCATGATTATCGTCTGTGTTTCATGTAATTGGCAGTCATATTGTCGCTTCTCGTTTGTTTGCTCTTCTCGGGCAGTAATCCAATATTCTCCTCATTGACTGTCCAACTCTTCAAAAACACCTGCCAGGGTCGTTTCTCGTTGATTTACACCCAGCAATTATCCGATTTCTTAAATATTCCACATTCTCCACTGGCCTGGTATAAACAAATGAGTTTAGATGGCCCCGTAGGAAATAATCCAGTATGTTACTGTTTAAAACTCACGAGAAACCACACTGAAATGCGCTGATGCACCATCATTTCATTTCTTGTTGCCAATGGTACATCATCCAGGAATTGAGGTAGGATTTGGTCCAGAAAGTTGCGATATACCTTGCCGGTAAATCCTCCTTGTAGAAATATCTGTCCAATTAGCCAGTCACCCACTATTCCAACCCAAACGTTTAATGAAAACGTTCTTCAAGTTCCTTATGTGGATTTTCTTCAGCCCACAAATGGTTGTGGAGAAAATTTCCTATTCCATTTCCTGAAAAATTCGATTCTTCGGTAAAAAGAATGAGCGTCAGTAGTTGAGGAATTTGAACCAATGTGTGCAAAAGCCATTAACAACGCAATCAGTGGAGAAACATCAGCAAGAAGAACTACCTGAACGCGTTGTAGGTAGTTGATGAATACTTTCAAAGGTTTTTCTATCAGGAACATTACTGTCAGGAAATCGTTCAATGTACAACCGCCTAGTTTGTAATGAATTGTAATCAGCAAGTCTGTAAATGAAATGCATGCAAGTTATCTGGGCGTTCGTACAGCGATTTATGATAGAGAACTTCACTAACAAAAGTTACTTACTTGTTACCTATATTTTATTATATTAGAATGGCTTTTGGCGACAATTTGAAACAAAAGGTCAAGTTGAATTATTAACGCAGGAATATAATGAGTCAGTGCCAGAGTCGGCCATCGAAAGCGAAATAAGTCCGGAATTAAAAAACAGAGATTTACATGTTCAATGTCAACGAATTATTTTAAATATGTACGCGTGTTTAAAAAGAAAATCCGGGAAATACTGAAAATACGCTTTGTACAAGAATGTACTTGTAATGAATTAACACAACTTGGGTTATATAAGAATTTATAACGTTATTAATTTGGGGACTGTAACTGGTCATTCCATAAAGCGCACACCAATAAATCAAAAATTCAAAACGGCTGACAATACTACAAGGGATTTTATTCTGCGAACTATTTACAACTTTCACGAGGATAATGTAATGTTAACTTTGGAACTGGTTCGTGATAAATTGCGAGGTTACAACAACATTGCGTGATGTTTTGTTAAAATGTGGCTTTAAACATTACAAATTAGATAATCTAATGGTTATAATGGAATCCCCGCGTATCATTGAACTACGAGAGGACTATTTGCGCAAAATAAAGGGGTACTATGAATTCGATAAAAGTATAATTTATTTAAATGAAACTTGGTTTGATACGTATGATGTTGTTAAGTATGGTTGGGTAGACAGTACAAATTGTACTTTTGGTACACCGTGTTCAATAGGAAACGCGTTATCTTGCCGGAAGTAAAGATGGCTTTGTAGCTAATGTGTTGCTTTTGTCAGCAAAGAATATCACTGAATAGTTGTCCTTGATAATATTCGGCAGGTAATAACGAAATGAATAGCGATGTATGGAAAAATTGCGTAGCTCATGTTATAAAAATAGAAAATGAATATTTTGTTTCAACACCTATAGCGCCAGTGGTACTTAATCTAACCTGGAAATGATTCTACTTCTGAAAGTCCTAACGATTCCAGTTATTAAATTATGTATGAATTTTAAATTAATTATGTGTCGTAGAAAGTATCTAGAAGAAATACAACAATGTCGCTGTGCAGTGAAACGAATTTACTTTACGGACGAGACATGGTTAAATGAAGAACATACCGTGAATTACATTTGGCTAGATCTCAACGTTAAAGATGTACGTAACGCCTTTATCAATGGACTGTCCACTGGATTAAAAGCTCCTTCAGGAAAGGTCGTCGGTTAATTATAACCCACATCGGGAGTGATTCTGGTTTTCTTGAAGGTGGGTTAAACCTGTTTGAATCTCGTTAAACCGGTGATTATCATGAGGATATGAACTCGGGAGTGTTTGAAGATTGGTTTAAATCCATCTTACCGCGTATTGATCGTGGGTCGGTAATCGTGATGGATAATGCACCATACCACAGCCGCGTCGGGTGGAAGCTTTGCCAACTTCTGCTTGGCGAAAAGGAAAGATTGTTGACTGGCTCGAAGAAAAAAATATTGCATTTGGCGAAAACATGCTAAAAGTGCAGTTGCTCGATCTTGCAAGACTTCACAAAAAAAAATATACGAAATATGTAGTGGATGAAATGGCTCGTGAACGAGGTGTTACAATATTATATACGTTTACCGCCTTACCATTGTGAACTAAATCCATTCGAGCTTATTTGGGCATAGATAGAAGGCGAAGTGGCACGTGAAAATAAAACTTTTAAATTAAAAGATGTTAAAGAACTGTTAAAAATGGAAATGGCGAATGTACAAACAGCAGATTGGCATAAGTGCGTATTACATGTCGAGGGCATAGAAAAAAAATGTGGGACTTAGATGTACGCGTTGAAGTCATGGTAGAACCTATTATTATAAATCCTGCAGATGACAGCAGTAGCGACAGTACTGAAATGTTTTCATCGTCAGATAGTGAATAATCGCTGTAATGGTAATAATGATATTAAAATTGTAACGTATTGTCATTATAACACATTTTAATGTCGGCGTGGAATATAATTTGTCAAATTTTTAACAATTAGTGTTCATTAGGTAACAATAGTTAGGAAATTTATAAAGATTTATAATTTAGGTTTAGGTGTTGCCCTTAATCCACTATTATATTATATTTCTATTATTATGTAGGATAATAAAAACATTATGAAAATAACATATACTGTTCCTATATTATTCTTTTTGGATTTTATACCTGCGTAATTTAGTTTCTCTAATTACTTTATTAGATGACCAAATGTAAAAGCTTAATTTATTTTTCAGTTTAATTTATAATATTTTATTTATTATAGTAAATGTAAATATATTGTAATAATAAACAAAAATTCATGTATTTTTTGAATTATTATTGTTTAAAACGACACGCCACTGGAATTGGCGTTCCCCCTACGCCTTGCACACCCCGGTAAAAATGAGTCAGTGCCAATTATTTTGGTACCGGAGTATAGCTAAATACAATAATTTTGGCATGCAAGATAATTTTTGGATCGGTTTATCTCTAAAACGACGCCTAAATCGCCTAACAAAGACTACTTTTTTAGCAAGAAAACTTTGATGTTTTCTAATTTGATATAAAACATCATTTTCGAGAAAAGTTATATTAAAAAGGTATATTTCAACCCCACCATCCCCTATCGACAAAGTTCGATTTTGCGTATAAAGCTTACTAGAATGACTGGAATATTGGATTGTTGCAGAATGTTGCACCATCACCGCAGAAATACTAAAACATACTTTTGAGTGCATGAGAAGGCGTATGAAATTACGTATCGAACAAAGGCAGGGGACATTTCTAACACTTACTTTAAATTAAAAACAAGAGTTTAAAACGTTAGAATCATTCATTTCAATGTTTAAAGTTGTAATTCATTATTTTACATCTACTTACATTAATAATATATTTGTGTGTTATTGATGATGTCAGAATGGCATCCAAACTAACCCAAATTGACAAAATTATTTTAAAGAGATGATACAGGTTATATTATGTAATAGTGTTAAGGAATGACCCGTTTAGATCCAAGGGAGAGGAGGGCAGTATATTTATTATGTGTAAAAATCACATTAAAATATTAATTAAGATTTGAAATTGAAAATTTCCTGCATACGTTTGAAGAAACCTGCTCCCCGCCTCTCTCACAAATTTTGGTTATGTCTAACAATTTAAGTGTTTTTATTTCTAATCACATCATCATAGTTTTTAAGGAGGTGTGCAAGAGGGGGGGGCATCTTGCTCCCCCCCCCCACCCCAGCTCGTGTGCCCATGTCGTATACTCACTATTGTCAAGAAATATCAAAGGAATCGATATAACTCTATATCACTTTAATGTTAATTTCTTATTTGTCGAACTATTTTATCATATAACTAGCAATAAAATAAAATAATTATGCTGTTAGTAATAAAGCAATAAACGTTTAACTACTTCGCTGAACCATATCGTAAATGCCTCGATAAGGTTTTTTTTTCAATTTTATTACATGCAAAGAATTTGTTTTATCTACTAGTCTGCTAGCAATGTCCTGACAGTAGTAGCGAATTAATTTTACTTAAGCTACTAAAGTAATGCAGTTCAATTAAAGGAGAGCATGAAAAGTTTATTTATTTTATTCTGCCGTATATCCCAAAAGTTATGGGAAAATTTCGTATCAATGATTTCGTATCTGACCACAAAACAGTTTGGTTTTTGATCTACTCATTGCACGGTGCGCCAAACAACAAGATTGGCTTCCAACGTACTCAAGGGGTTTAACGGTCGCTATAGCAGAGGAGCGTTTTTTTTTTACGTTAGCAAAACGTTTGATAAGGTCTGGCATGACAAAGGCATTCTAAAGTTAATAAGGTCAGGTATGCCGAACTTATACATGTTTGCTGACGATACCGCGATCACAGCCAAGGTTGGTAGTATCAAAGCTGCAACGCCACATAAGGCTTATCGAGGCGTGGTTAGACAAATGGAAAATTCTCCTAAATGACGCTAAAACCCAAGCCATCTACTTCTCGAGGTTAACATGTAAATTTTTCCAAACCAGACTTCAAGTCAAAAACACCAGAATAGACTGGTGTCATAACATCAAAAATTTGGGTCTGCCTTTCGATAAAAGGCTGGCTTGGACCGATAATGTAGACCACCGCTAAAAAAAAGCGAATGGACCACTCGACGCCATCTACTCGCTCATCAACATTAGAAGTAGGCTGGACTTACGAACAAAGACATTGCTGTACAAGACTATTATTAGACCTGTACTTATTTATATTGTCGCTTCCTGGTGCACCTATATATCTAATATATCTGTATCTAAGTCAACATTCAAAAAAGTTAAGACATTTCAGAACAAAGTACTCAGAATTATGACTAACGTTCCACGCTTCACGATGATACATAGGTACGCTACATAATGACCTACAAATGCCGACAATTACTGAACATATTGACAAACTTATCAACTACTACAAACGGACGGACGTTTCCCTGAATCCTCTGATCATACAATCACACATCCGCTCAAACCTACTCAAATTATACAGACTACCGAGAGACTAGCTCACTCCTGCCCAGCCTCCCCTTCCCCCTTCACCACAATAAACTGACCGAGAACGATCACCAAATAATTAAAAATACACTTTCTACTGCTCCTACCTCAACAAGCTACGAATTTGAAGATTCAGCATTAAACCTATGCCAAATCCCGCTGAGAAGCTTACCTGTTTATAGAAATTAATAGTCCCCGACTGATTTAAAGAATGAACACGATCCTATAACTCATAACACATATAATATATAGATATACCTGCAATATTTTATTTTTCTCGAAAAGTTTACAGGGACATACGTCACCATGAAAAGAGCAATTTAAATCCAGAACGAAATGAGGCGGAAAGATAATACTTAATTGGTATTCCGAAACTTAAATTACAGTATTTAAATGCGAAACTTCGCCGACGCGACGTCCTAATAACACTATTTCAGACTCATTCTAATTCAAATCAACTTAATAAAAATCGCTATAGTGACAACTTATTTCATGCTATTCTAAAGGCATTAGCTTTCGTCGTATCGCAGCTTCACTTGCTGAAACTCCGAATTTAACTGTTTTACTCGCAGCCGTGTTTCGCAGCTGGGATCACTTAACATCAACGAAATTAAACTTAGGAAAGTTCTCTGAAACTTTTGCGCCAATGCAATGTCGTCCGACAAATTCTTGTTATTTTTAGATTTAATTTTGACATAGAAGAAACTAGTAAAATTACAGTTTCAAACACTTGTTGTACTCTTGCTTGAAACTCGTCTTCAAAACGGTTTGTTTTTATTTGCAGATTTTTCCCATTTATGTTCAACCCTCTCTAGTTTCAGTTAGTTGAAATGCTTTAATTCACTCTGGACTGAAAAGTTTGGGAGACATAGTATCTCCTCATCTGACGCCAAGACCAATAGTTTTGTGATTGATATTTTCGTGAACGATCATCGGCATTGCTTGTAGTGTCTCGGTAACCATTTCTGCATTCTTGGAGACTTCTAACAACATCATCGAGCTTAATTGTGTTAATGGAAATCAATGAAAGCCAGGGCCAAAGGTCTGTTGTAGTCTCCTTGATTAAGACGTTTATGTTCGTAAAGTGACTATTGGTATCAAATCCACCTTATTTTTAGGTCGGGTTGTTACGATTCTGGTGAAAAATTTGTAGCGAGGACATATGGGACTAAATTTGGTTTATGATATAAGTATCGTAAGATCATGATGAAATTGTGCCATTTGCTGTTGTGGAGACAAAGATTGGAGAGGGTATGCAATTAAATAACGATTGTACAGTCGAGAGGGCCTAAGAAATATCACTGCCATGGTCAGCGGTCATTGTCTTTTCGGTAGACACGCTCAACGTATGCAAATACCAGCTGACGACTTCTGTAGAAGTTGCAGAGACAAAGAAGAGAAGGAAAGTATTTAACGTTTCTTGTGTGAATGCCCTGGGCTTGCAAGAAAAAGGTTTAATGCCTTGGGCTTGCAATTCTTCACTAATTTGGAGGAAGTAGGGAGCTTACAACTGGGTCGACTTACTAGGTTTATTGACAGTGGTTGCTGGTTTAAGTGAGCTGCCAAGATTCATCTTCGTTGTACATCGCACCAGCTAAATAATAAAAATGAAGTATTGTTTTAAAGAAATAATTGCTCTCAGGAATATTTATTTACTTTATGTTGTACGCCAATCATACAGGTTTTATTTTTGCATAGAAATTGTGGTCAGACGTTTCTAACGGAGGCATCACGGTGACAGTGTACAAGTCGGAGTTTGAAGTTAAGAAAAGATACAACAAACCAGCAAAATCACAATCTCGGTCTGGAATCCAAGTTGGTTCACCCACGAGTTCTGTATTTGGTTATTTTGAAGGTGTTGTCCTATTTTTAATTAATCTATGAAGGATGTTTATTAGAAGCTAGACGGCGTATTGGTTGTTGTTTTTCTTTCTTTTTTTTCAGTAGTTTGTTACAATAATTTTAACAAGTCCAAAAATATGGGTCTCTTATTTGTTTTGTGATATGGGTGTTCAAGTGCTGCTTAAGACTGAAGTTTGCAGTTAAAAAATATCAAACTAAATTTATTCTACAGAATATTAGCTGATGATTTTAGTGTAAAAGTTGCTAAAGTATGTAATAATATTCAAAAAACAGTACCTTTATTAGCAGATAACCTTTATCCATTTGCTCACTTTAAATCATTACCTGAGGTTCAAACAAAACTTCCTATTCCCTGTTTGGAAATCTCAACAGAAAAACCAAGTGAGCGGATAAAGTGCCATCCCTTTCATTGTCAGAATATAAAGGTTGTAATACCATGAAATACGTAATAGCATGTACACGTAATGGTTTTATTTTTTACATTTCTTCTAGTTTTGGTGACTGACAAAATGGTAATCGAGGAATCGACATTTTTAAATAAGTTAAATCCATTGCCGACAGAGGCTTTAAGCATCTCGAAGATCAACTTGCAGCCAATACTAATCAACTTGTTAGACCACTAAATTCTAGACAAGAAGTTAAGGAATCAAAAAAGATTGCAATCTTAAGAATACATGTAGAACGGATTTCTAGAATAAGGAAATTCTATTCTATTCTTCAACCACATGTTACGTACGTTTCATTTAAGTTTGGTTAAATATTTAGATTCAATAGTGCAAATAGTTTGTGACGTAATTAATTTAGAATATTATGTAATGAAATAAACAAGAATAATAATTTACTTGTTACAATGTTTTCGAAAAATCTAAAAAAAAAGTGTTGGTGTTTTAGGGAAAACTACAATTTTTGTATTTTAAGCAGTTTTTCTTTGCAATAATCGACAACTGTATGTAGAACGTAAATATTGGAAACACTTAGTACAACATGTACATTTATTAATATACAGTGTGTGTATAAAGTCTGGAAACGGCTTAATAACATCACAATTTATTGGCCGATTTAAACCAAATTTGGTACAGTTGTGTAAGAGGATCTGAAGCACCGAATGACGATATTGGCGTTGTTGACAGCTTTTTAGTTTGTCTAGAATTATTTTCATTTATAGTTTTTACTTTAAATTTGTTACACTTTTGGTATAACATACTTTGTTCCTCATATCAGTAGTTTTCGAAATAACGTGTACAATTTAGAAAAAATATATTTTTTATAATAAATGTTCAAACTGTTTTTCCTATATAGCTTGACAGTGTGCTAATTGAAAATAAAATTTTTCAATTGTGTTGTAAATCATTTCTGGCGTTATTAATTCAAATTCGTCTAAAATTTGACGCTGCGAATCGACCAAATCTTGAGGTTTTATGGTATAAACTCTGTTCTTTAAGTGACCCCATAAAAAGTAGTCGTTAGGCGACAAATCAGGGGACCTAGGTAGCCACTCGATTGTACCCCCTCTACCGAACCACCTATTCGGAAAAGTGTTGTTCATAAATACGCGCACGTTTCGACCAAAATGGGGAGGAGCTCCGTCCTGTTGGAGGAATGTACTTGCATTATTTGAACCCATCACATTTCGTATAGTAGGCACTATTTGCGTTTTCAATAGCTCAAGGTAAAGTTGTGATGTCAAATTTCCATCAATAAACAATGGAACGATCTTGTGGTTACCCAGAAGCCCAGCCCACACATTCAATTTTCCAGGGCGTTGTGTATGACCTTCTCTCATCCAGTGGGGATTTTCATTAGCCCAAAACCTACAGTTGTGTCTATTGACTTTACCATTTACCATAAATGTTGCATCGTCCGAAAATACTATAAATTTGAGAAACTGGTTATTTTGGTCAAACCTTGACATCATAATATCACAAAATTCAATTCTTCGCTCATAATTATCTTCTAATAACTATTGAACTACATGTATTTTGAAAGGGTGATATTTATGTTCTATTAAAGATTATGGAAGGATTTAAAGCAGACGTCACTTACTTGAGAAATTTTTCTTAATGAAGAGACAGGCGTTTCAACATCATGTTGTAAAATTTCTAAACTTTTCTCTTCATCTACTACTGCTAGTCGTCCTGATCGTCGCCTATCTCTACAATTTCCAGTTTCTTCGAGCCGTCGGACAGTTTTAAAACAGTTGCTTTTGAAATTTGATTTCGGTTTGGAAATGCGTCATTAAATAGATTTTTAACCTCTTCGTAAGACCTGACCTTCTCGCCATATCCTGTCATCATAAGAATTGTATATCTTTCACTGTCAGTTAAGGACATTTTTGCATGTAAAAATGACAGCTTTTATGATTTTGCATGAAAACTGAACTGGTGTTTTATTTATTAATAAATAAAACACAACTTGTTGATATTTACAAAACACGTCGTTATTTCGAAAACTACTGATATTAGGAACAAAGTATGTTATACCAAAAGTGTAACGAATTTAAAGCAAAAATTGTAAATGAAAAAATATACAGGGTGTTACATTTAAAAATATAGAATTCGTTGCGTCAGATCCTTTTACACAACTGTTACAAATTTGGTTTAAATCGGCCAATAAATTGTGATGTTATTAAGCCGTTTCCAGACTTTATACACATACTGTATACAATTGTTTAAAATCAGGAAATCAAGGTTTCCATATAGGATTTTAACGATCTCATTGGAAGATTTAATGTACACGCAGTTGCTCTTATACAGCGTGTAACAGAAGTATGGAACGCTTTAAATATCTTTAATACCGTTTGTCCGATTTAGCTAAAATTCGGTATCCGTATATAAGAGGTTATTGCGGAGCTGCTAGTGACATTTGCAATATTGCCAAATTTACAGTTTCTTAGCAATTTTAAATAATTTTTTTTTAAATGGAACACCCTATATATTATTCAAAAAAATGATTCCGCAACAAATTTTAAAAAACTTTTATATAAGTTGCTTAATGTCTAAATCTAGTCATTTTTTTGATATTGGGGTTTAAATATCATAAGAACGTCTTATCCAAGAAAACTGATAGAGATATAAGTAGGTCTTGGAAATTTGTGACACAATTAAATTCTGACAGCGACATTGACAAACTTTTCAGAAGGTATTTGTGCTTCATAATTTATCAGTTTTAATAATTCCTAAAATGGATTTACTAACGGAAACACTGCGAATAGAAATATTAATGATATTGGGTTTAGGGGATCGAAGGCGAACACAGCAGGAGGTTGCTGAGATTTCTAATGATAAGTATCCCAACCGAAATCCAATAGCACGGTCCACAGTAAGCAAAATTTTAAAGAAATATAACGAAACTGGCCATGTAAAAGACATTTCAAAATCTGGGCGTCCAAAAACTGCGACAAGCGGCGATGAAGCTTTAGGTATTTTGCTTAGCATAGAGGAAAATCCACACCTCTCTACTCGAATTATTAGCCTCGATTACAACACATCGCACATGTCGGTAGATCGCGTTTTAAAGTGTGAGATGTTCCACCCATACAAAATTCACCTGGTTCAAGAACTCTCTGAGGATGACTTTGACAGGCGTTTAGAATTCAGTGAGCAAATGGATGGACTTCTGTAATGCTAATCCAAATTTTATTAATAAAATAATGTTTTCCGATGAGTCGACGTTCTGTCTTAATGGAAATGTTAACCAGCATAATATTCCTTATTGGTTTAAAGAAAATCCTCATTGGATTCGAGAACAGCACACCCAATTTCCGCAAAAAATTAATGTTTGGGCAGGCATTATAGGACAAAGGATAATTGGTCCATTGTTCATGGATTATAATTTAAATGGCGATAGATATTTGCAGCTCTTAAGAAATGAAATTGTTCCTGCTCTTGCGATCCTATTTCCAAATCCTCGTTAGTTAGTTTCATTAAAGTAAATTAAAACTGATTATCGATAAACAAAATTTTATACAACGTTGCGGGATTAAATAACGAAGTATGGCTGCAACAAGACGGTGCACAACCACATTACGCCAGACAAGTACGGGAGTATCTAAATGAAGTATTTTTTGAAAGATGGATAGGGAGACGGGGTACAATTGAGTGGCCAGCTCGGTCACCAGATCTGACTCCACTCGATTATTTCTTGTGGGAACATTTAAAAATGTGGTCTATGATACATGATATAGAAGACCTAAAACAAAGAATTGAAGTTGAGTGCCGACGAAACGAAGAAACAGATATTCTTTCTAATGTTTTAAATACTTTTCCGCAATATTTAGCATATTGTCAAGAAGTAAATGGAAGGCACTTTAAACATCTAATTTAATTTCTTTATTCTGTAATAAGTAAGTTTAAACATTAATCACCTTACAACAATGTTTCAATAAATTCTCAACAATAATTACCTTACAACAATGTTTCAATAAATTCTCAATTTTCGAGCTCGGATATTAAAAAAATGGCTAGATTTAGATATTAAGTAACTTATATCAAAGTTATTTAGAATTTGTTGCGGAATCATTTTTTTGAATAATATATAGGGTGTTCCATTTAAAAAATATTTTAAATTGCTAAAAAACTGTAAATTTGGCAACATTGCAAATATCACTAGCAGCTCCGCGATAATATCTTATATACGGATACCGAATTTTTGCTGAATCGGACAATCGGTATTAAAGATATTTAAAGCGTTCCATACTTTTGTTACACGCTGTATATAGGGAGAAAATGGTTTTATCTTTAGATCTAAGTTCACAATTAAAAATATTTTCTCTTAAATGGAAAAACATTATCTCTCAGTATGAGGTATTTATTATTTGATATATTTACACACAAACCAAAGTAAGAACTATTTTAATACGACGACATATTTTCTTTTATTCCAAGTGCACAAATATGAAAACATTTTTTTTGTCACTTCAATATGCTCTTGATTAGAAACGAACGGCTTTAGGTTTAAGATATTATTTTTATGTGCGCATCAGGGAACTGATGTGGATAGGTTCCGCGGAACATGGGTGGTATCACAACGGTCCTTATAAGACTACGTGAGACTGTCTGGACATAAAAGAAGTCTGCCACTCTAATCTAACCTGAACTAACAATACTCTAAGTTAATTATTGAATATGGCCTTTTAAGTGACTCTGGCGTACCGCGACTATTCGTAATTTAAAATCAAATAAATCTAACAAAACCATACACCATAGGATCAAGAAGAAAGTAGAAAGTTTTATATGTACCCATTTACCCATTACGCACAACGAACTAAACATTTTACATCTTTAACTAACTTGACATGTATTCGTCGGTTCGTCTAACAATCACATACACCACGCAGTATGTTTACGAAAAATGTGGGTCACATGAAGTTTGGGAAGTAGCACTGTAGGCAGAATAGTCCATTGTTATACAGGCCAGGTACCTAATTGTGAAAGAACCAAATGTTTATATAAACATTTACTATTTATTATTTTTAAGAATTAAGAAGCTGAATTATTATTGTTGGGTCTTCTGATGGATGATGTATTGTCAAGTCTCTTTGAGGTTCATTATAATAAGGAAGATGTTGTGTGTGTAAGTACATGGAGAAAAACATTTTATTTGAAATTAATCCTATTTGAAAATAGTGTGAAGATTCGTTAGGTTACCTAACAATTTAATTAAATAATTATCCTGAATCATATGAGAAATAAAAACGATCAGTATATTATACAGACAAAATTTACAAATTACTTGAATAGGTCCTTATCAGCTATTGATTAACTAGATAATATGGAAATCTAACTGTGTCGGAGAAAGAAGAATACAAAGTTAAGTTAGGGTTAGGTGTGAATGAAATCTAGCCTTATAGAGAAATCATCATCGTCAGGGTAAGAGATATGGTTCATGCAAAACAATTTCCAATGCACGTCATCAATCAGCTGATAATTGTAAATCCGTAAGAAAACACGAGGAAATTAAATTTTGGCAAAAAAAATATTAAAATTTTATGCGATATTGAATGTAGGTACTACAAACATAAAGTATTCTTCTTTGATACGAACCTACTTAGAGCAAATATTTTGTTTATTTAAGCTTGTAAAAATTAATATAATATAAATTTTATTGGCGGACGGTTGGCAACAGATCTGTGTACGGTGCGGTGGCGCCAGCTCGTTCATTGGCCTGTTTTGACGTTTCGTGCAAAACTAACCTTAACCGTTTTGTGGTTTCGAGTTGTGCGTCTATTTTTCAACAAAAACTCCAGATCTTTTCATAAATAGCATTAAAAACTGTTCTTTTAAGAACATCAAAAGTGCACATACATAACTCTGTCGATTACATTGTTCACTATTCGTGAAAAATGCCGAAGTATTTAAATAGACGGTGCAAAGAGCTAATAACTTCTCAAATAAGCTATTTTCAGGAAGAACTTAACAACAATGGCCCATTGTTACCCTTGACAGCAGTTAGAGAAGTAAATGTAAAGAGTATGTTAAGTTATATATATTTTATTTCTACTTTCCTAATTTTTAGTGTGTACTAGCTGTCCTAAGTTTGAATATCTCCAGTGTAAGCGCAACAGTTAAGAAAAACAAATTATTAGAATATCCTAAAAAGAAATTATCATGCAAAGAGAGCTGTAAATGTGTCAAGATTGGATGTAAGTTCTATTCGTAACACTATTTATGGAAAGTACGAAGTAAGTAAGTTTTATTATTCAAAAACTATAATATTTTACATGGGTTATGCTTAAGCTGTAACTTTCTTAGAACATCATGTAACTTTTACAACTTTAGGTAAGAAATTAAAAGACAGACAACTGTTCGATGGTTGTCTTAACTCTTTAAGAAGCCTATTACATGAAATAGTCTTCGGATGGAAAAAAGATGAACCGAGGCGAGGACTTATGGAATTTTCCCATGTAGCTTCCAAACGACTGGTATTTTTGAAAGAATATATGAAAGAAAGAGAAGCATGCTTGTACCAATTCGTTTTTTTGTTTTTTTGGATGAAACATGGCTTTTTCAGAATAGCACCATTGCTCGATCTTGGCAAGATGAAAACAAGGAAGTGTTAGATCTACTAAATTTAATGGTAAAAGGTGCAGTAAACAAATATATAAACTATGTGAAATTTATCTCGGTAAAATATATTTCTCTAGGCACATAATACTTCATGCTGGTAGTGAAGATGGTTTTGTTGAGGGTGCAGAGGCAATTTTTTCTTCTAACTAAACTAAGTGACTACTATGGAGAAATGAATCAGCAAAATTTTTTACAATGGTTCGAAAATCAAATTTTGAAAAATTTGGCAAAGCCATCTGTGATTGTAATAGACAACGCCCCATACCATAGCATGTTGTTAACAAAAATACCTAACACATCATGGAATAAAGCTGCAATTTAAGAATAGTTAACTACTAATAAAATTGAATTTGATTATACAATGTTTAAAGCCGAACTTTTACAAATCGTTAATAGGTTGGTAGAAGACATTTTGTATGCCTTTCTTTTAACATATTAAACTTAAATTATTTTCAGACATAAGCCTCAAAAAAATATTTAGTTGATGACCTAGCTGAGCAAAATGGACACTAAGTTTTACGGAATCCTCCATACCACTGTATGTTCAATCCGATTGAACATATTTGGGGGATTATCAAAAACTATTATAATAGACATATTGGTCCAGATGCAGTACAGAAACTGACTGTATGAATATGTGGAAAGAATCATTGCGGACTGCTACTCCTGATGTTTGAAAAAAATTCAATTCGGCACACAGAAAGCGAAATACTAAAATGATTTAAAAGAGAACATGTTTTAGATAGACTGAACATTCAACCTATTATTATTAAAGTAAATGAAACGAGTGATTCAAGTGATTTGGATGATGATTGAAGATCCATCTTTGTATTATTATTTTTATTATTAAAATAGCCAAAGCATGTATAAAAAAGTAACAATAAAATAACATGACTATTCCAATATAATTTAGGTGTATGTTGTCATACTGGAAGATTTTACAAATAAAGTAAATAAAGTTGTGTTTATTTTTGTAAATTTATCTTGTTTTATGAAAAAAACAAAACCAGCGTAATTCCCTCACTCGATTATTTTTGTTAAAAGCTGGCAACATTGCCGATAACTGACGTCACTCGAAGGGTATGAGGTGCAACGGGTATTGTTTTGCAAAAAGTATAGATGCAGATGCGCATATTGGATTTTCTATGTCGATCAGGGTTTAATT
This sequence comes from Polydrusus tereticollis, assembly GCA_963920685.1. Lineage (NCBI taxonomy): Eukaryota > Metazoa > Arthropoda > Insecta > Coleoptera > Curculionidae > Polydrusus > Polydrusus tereticollis. The sequence continues at coordinate 124,227,873 of OY987329.1, forward strand.
TAAAAGAATCGCTACTTTTGTTTTAATAAAACAAAATATGAATTTGCTCTATTGTCTTAAATAATTATATCGTATCCTGATAATATAATGTATTTTTTTAAAATGCCAGAAAATAAACCAGTAACTCTACAGTTACTCAATAAAAGAAAGCATTCCTAAACTCCTATAGACCTAATTAAAAATAATTTTCCCCAAACACCGATTTCAGCCCGATCAATCAAAATACTTTCCGTATCTTTAATCTCTTTCAACAACCAAATAATTCATTCCAATTGTCGGCTTCCAAGAGGTGATATATTTTAATTACAGACTGAAACCACCTCTTAAATTATAAAACAACCATTTGCCTTCCTCATGAAATGAAATATTCATTAGCCAAGACTTAAATTCTTTAATTAACAGATATATGCATGCAACGTTGTATAATGCGTTGATTTTTATTAGTTTTGGGTTTATATGCATAACTACTTATTTTATCCAATTATATCAAAATTTTATCTGGCCTTTACTAGAAGATCCCTTAGTTTTAATTTGTCTTTTTTTTCAAAATTTAATGTTTTCCTTGTTGGTAATAATAAACTATAATATAATGCCTATAATATATAGGGTGTTCAGTTAAAGGCGTCTACAATCCATATCTCAAAAACCTATGGTCGTAGCTTCACAGAAAAACAAAATGTAATATGGAAGAGACATTGATTGAAAATATCTTGAAGCTTCTAAAGTAGCCGCACAGGGGCGCCAAATTTCCGAATTTTTCATACCACCCCTGATAAGGGTGGGGAAGCCGATAAAATATGAAATATTTAGATGGTTGTATCTTGTGTTCACTTTTCGACGTGATTGCAGGGTATCTCGGTAACTAGAGTCTATTTCAAAAAGGTGTCGAGTAATAAAAGCTCACTAGGTATGCAAAGGGACTACAGAGTGACCCAACAAATATTTAAGCCACTTTCATAATTTGGCATTGATTTCATTGCACAATTCTTTTTTTTTTTTCATCAAGTGCAGGTAGTACCACCCGCGTTTGGGTCAATTTATGGGTTTTGCCTATTGTTATCCGTTCACAAACACTGAAAATGGTGTGAGAAAGGCGTGCCGGTAGGATATTCGTAAAAGAAAAAATTTTATATTAACAGAATAAAATTTAGGCATTATGTACATAGTATTAGGTACACTTGTTTTTTATTAAACATTATAAAACAAATACAAAATACAAAAAATACATTATACAGAAATTAAATTATAAAAAATCATAATATTCTTCGTCATCTGAGGAACTGTCATCTCCTCTTGACGTAATAATTAACGGGTCGACGGTCTGATCGATCAGGTGGGAGATCCTACATTTTCTCCTCTTCTTTAATGACATGATGGACTGATTTTCGCCAGTTCTCTGGTGTCACTTCCTTAATGGCTTGATCAAACAGTAGCTTATCGTCTTTTATTTTGAATGTCGTGTTGTGTCTTGCTGCAAATTCTTTCACTTGCGCCCATATAAGTTCTATAGGATTTAATTTGCAATGATATGACGGTGTGCGCAACACAGTTACACTATGTTTTCCTGCTATATCTTCCACGGCATCTTTCATAAAACGATGTTTGTGTAAATTTGCTATAGCTAATAGTTTCAATCTTTATCAAATTATCTTCAAATTCAATACTTTTGGTGGTTAACCAGTCGATAATTTCTTGTTCTCTCCAAGATGAAGTTGGAGTCTTCTCTGCATGTGCATCGTGAATAATAGCTTGCGTTATCCATAACTACTACTGAATCAGCTGGAAGATATTTTATCATTTCACCAAAATAGTCAAAAACTTTCGAATTCATGTCCTCGTGGTAATCTCCCGTATTGAACGACTGAAAGGTTAGCAAACCCTCTTTTAAAAATCCCTCTTCGCTTCCAATATCGACAATTATTAGTCTCTTCCCTTTACCGAAAGGCACCTTAATACCCGTTGACAGGCCTTCCATGAAAGCTTGGCGAGCACTGGTTATAATTTTGTCTTGCTACAATTTTGGTACTATATAACCTTTATTAATCCACGTTTCATCAAGATAAAAGATTTTCTTCTGCTCTCTTCTGTACTGCTTTATACCTCTCAAGTATTTTCGTCGTCAGCAAACAATTTCATCGCTTTCCAGTAAAAGTGATTTACGGTTATGCTTTTTCCAGACAAAATCCATATTTTTTAAAGTGGTCCATAAAAGTTTTCTAGTTATAAACGGAATACTGTCATCCTGGCCAAGCTCCATTAGAATCTTATCTAGGGTGGGTATTTCTTTTTTGAAATAAAAAGAGTGAACTTTTCTTCGAACTACACTTTTGGTGTCTTCATCAAGGACTTTTACTGGTCTGCCTGGACTTTTCTTGGGAGGTTCCACTTGACCTGCTGTCTTTCTCTCCCGCAATAATTTAAAAACGGTGGACTTTCCAACTCTAGTCATTCGGGAACATCGGTCGACAGTTTCTTGTACAGTAAAATTCGGATAATCGTATTTTATGCAATCATGTACATGTAAAATAATAACTTTTTCACTCACTGATAGTGGAAAATTACTACAACATCTTTTTGTTGGTGTGAATGCCGGCATTTTATTACTAATCTTATAATACTGTGAACACTATATACGGCCTAACAGTAAATACTGATGCGTTAAACTAAACAAATATACTTATTAAGGTCATACATACACACGATATATGAACTTTATTCCAAATTACCACCTATTTATATGATCCAGCCAAAGAGGCCAGAGCCAAACTCGGTACCTGTTAAACGCAAAACGTAACTTTATAATCTACTACCTAACTAATCCCTACACAATATTTCGATTTTAACACTTCAGGCCAGAAAACATACCTTTTCTAATCTAATCCTCTGACGCAATTACTTGAAATTTTAATATTACAAACAGTACTATTTTATCTTAATACCCGTTAACCTAATTCTCTAAAATTTTTGGTTAGTTATCATAAATAATTTACACCGAAATTGAGCCGAACTGGACGGAATTTCCCATTTTATTACTCTACACCTTTCTGAAATAGACTATAGCTATGTTCCTTAATCCCTTATAAAAAGAAAATTGGGTATTTGAAACATGCACCGTTATAATGCAACCCTCTAATCATCCCTGTGTACGTCGTCCACTTAAAGCCACATAGCGGAATGTCCGTCGCCCATTTTTATTTTTTTGTTAAAGCATGCTCAAGGGCTTATTTGAATGTCCGAGGCCCTTTAATCTTTAAATTACAACATACCGCGGTTTGTCTTTTCAGTGAAAAATATGCCGTCGCTGTGGCATTTCGAGTGTTCTCTCTTTGCGAAATTCAAGTAGTGGGAGTTGGAATTTTGTATAGGTTTCACCTACAGTGTCTGAATTTAGATTTACAAAAGAAACACTTACCAAACAAACCACAATGCAAAAACGACATAGAGAAATACTCCTAGCTATACCTGAGTGTTACGTATTCTGAACAGAAGACGATATATATAAGATAATTTGTCTGGTATACCTGCAAAGACTGAAGGTATGTAATTTGCTTCTTTCATTCTATAGTTAGTAAGCAATTAAAAACGTTAAAAGCCACTATAAGCGGCATCATGAGAATACGCGACCACGCCTATTTGTTTATTTTGATAATACGGCTGTAGTCGATTAAAACCCATGATTGAATTTTATCTTTGTCTGTTGATCTTTACAGGTTACGATTTGGCCTTAGAATTCTTATGAGGCTTTAATATTACAGTAATTTTTGTGTCCTGAACGACATAACAACAAAATAAATGTTGTCCCTACGATGAAAAATCTAATACGCATTGCATTTGTTGATTTGGACAATGCATTCCATAATATACAGGGTGAGTTGGGAAGAGAACGGACCAAACTCCAGGACGTCTATTCTCCAACTCTCTCGGGAGAAGTACCTATTCACATCATATGTTTTAATTCAAATTCAAACCAAACACGGATGCTTGCCAACGCACTTCTCACGATATGATCCAGTTCTCTTAGAAAATTCCGAGAAATCGCGTTCTCCTAACTCTTAATGAATGTGAATAGTCATTTTTACTTTCAAGAATACGGTTTAAACATTTTTAAGAGAAAGAACTGACAGAAGACAGATCACTTCTCTTGATATGATCATTCCCCTAATTCGAGAATATACGCCCAGGAGTGAAAATTGAAGTGACGTGAAAACAATGTAAAGAAACCTATATGTTCGTATGCGATTTTCATTTATTTTCAAGTTATAGCGTAATTTAAAATTTCGCGTTCCACTTGTATCCAAATTTTTGCATATTCAGAGTATGTTATGTTCGAGGCTCGAAAACATTTGATAACTTTGTTGTTTTGACAATATGTCAGTGTACTGTGACAGTCATTGAACGCTTATTTTCAAGTTTGAATAATTAGTTACAAAATGTCAAACACCACAAATTTAGAATATGGAAATATGGCATATATTTATAGTTTCTGTAATGGAAGTGCTACAGCTGCTGTTGAAGAATATCGTCAACGGTTTCCACATCTGAGACATCCTAATAGAAACGAAATTCAATAAATTAGGCGAGACCGGTAAGCTTCCCAGTGCTAACAGAACATCTGAATGAGCTACCCGACAAGGTTTAGAAGAAGTAGAACATATTCTGGATTTAGTAGAACAGGATGCAGTGACCAGCTCACAAAGAATTGGTACTGAATTGGGCATTTCACATAACAGAGCAACAAACACACTTCACGAGCAAGGCTTATATCCATACCATGTACAGGGTGTTTACGTATATTCTGCCCAATTGATGTCTCCATTATTAGTGGTTTTAGAGAAATTGTTAAATTAGCTAAGTTATAGCATTTTCACCGAACCTTCAGAAAATGAAATGAACAAAAACAACTAAGTATCGAAAATTTGACAAGTGACGGTTTTTTCAATTGGAATACATTTTTCCATTGCATCAGTTAAAGAATTTTATCCTCTTTTTAAATATATAGTGGTTGTTGGGGTAATTTTTTAGCGTTTTGGAACGAAATTAAAACATAACACAACATATAATATATTATTTTTATAATTGCTCAAAATGACCACCGTTCATTAAAATGCGGGATTGGTAACCCCTTTTAGCTTTTCAATTGCATTAGCAATCATAACTGGCCTACAGAAGTTGAAAAAGTCAATTTCAATTGGATTTGTTCCTGCAAATCGGCAAGACTATTTGGTCTGGATGCAAATATCTTGTCTTTGAGGTAGCCCCAAAGAAATGTGTCTAATGGTGTTAAGTTGGGACTATTGGGAGGCCATGCAATCGTCCTCCCACGACCAATCCAAATGTCATAATTCTCATTGAGGTATTCTCTAACTGGAAGAACACTATAACATGGAGCACCATCTTGCTGCCATATAAAATTTCTTGCGGCGTTTAGAGGAAATGTTTTAAGAATATCCTCCATTTCATGTGCATGCATTTCAAGATATCTAACTCCACTTAAAGATCCATCAATGAAAATTCAACCGATGATTCTGTTTTGCACCATGCCGCACCACACATTTACTGATACCCACCCAGAACGTATCACTTCAACTGTAAGATGCGGATTCTGCGATGCCCAGAAGTGTGTGTTCTTGGGATTTGGAGCTAAAGCCGTATTAAAAAAAGACTCATTAGTCCATATAATGTTCTCAAACAAATTGGCGTTATTGTTGAGGATGATTGTCATGTGATGGCAAAACTCCCAACGTCTTTGCTTCTGTTCTTCTGTTAATTTTTAAACTTTTCTGAATTTAAAGTCGTGGAATTTATGCCTTTGCAGAATTTTAAAAACTACTGTGCAACATTTGCCAAGATATCTTGTACAGTCCCTTATCGAATTTTGTGGATTTTCTAAAAACAAATTAAGCTTCTAAATGATACGAAGCGAATATAAAAACAAATAAAAATTGCCGTGAAAATATAGAAGAACAGCAAGTTCTTCATCTTCAAGTATCCGACAATGCCTTTTCTTTCTTTGTAATGTTTTCGCTCAGAAAGTTGACGAAACACGTTTCGGAAAGTGTTTTGCTAGGAATTACTAAATGTGAATGTCACCTTCTGAATTCACGTCGCTTCTCGCTTATTGTGTCCACATTTTGATATATATTTTAAAAATTTCGAACTTTTGCTCTTCTGAGTATCCCATTTAGACCCTGATTTTGACAACGTTAATTAAGATTTGTCAAGAAGACAGAAGCTGCCAAGAGCAATTTAGTCTAGATGACAGGTATAGCTATGAGTAACATGAGCCATTTACAAAACTTTAATGAGGATAATGATAATTCTATTATATTTTCGTATTATTCCAAAACGGTAAAAAATACAATGAAAAAAATTTCATTTGAAAAAACTGTCCTTTGTCAAGAAACTGTCACTTCCGATACTGAGTTGTTTTTGTTCATTTCATTTTCTAAAGGTTCGGTAAAAATGCTATAACTTTAATTAAATCTCTTAAACCAATAAAAACGAAAATATCTATTATGGGCAGAATATACGCGAACCCTGTACAGAGAGTACAACATCTAAAACCGAAAGATTATGCTAAACGTATTGAATTTTTTCAGTGGATAAATAATAATAATCGTGTTGTATTGCGTATACTTTGAAAGTAAGTAATTTCCAACATAAGTTTTCGGCAAACGTGTAGTCTGGTATACTCGATAGTTATTTAATTGGCCCTTTCATTTTGGAGAATCGCCTCACAGGAGACCACTGCTTCAATTTTTTACAAAATGAATTACAAGAATAACTAGAGGATGTTCCTGTAAACATCAGAATGCAAATGTACTATCAGCACGATGGAGCTCCTGCACATTTCGCTCGCCAGGTCAAGCAACATTTGGGCGAAAGATTTCCAGGGCGTTGGATTGGTCAGGGTAGTCCTATTAATTGGCGCTAGATTATTGTTTATGTGGTGGTTTGAAAATGAAGAAAATGTTAATGTATGGAATTTTGTTTATTTGTTATTATGCTATAACTTGAAAACAAATGAAAACCGGATAAGAACATATTTTATAGGTTTTCTCGCATTGCTTTCACGTGTATAATATAGGTACTCCTGGAGTATTTGCAAGAGAAACAGACCAATTAACTCAAGTAGCAAAGGTGAGAATAAAGATTCTCAAGTGAGTATTGACTCGACTTATGTTTCTTAGGCACAAAAAGTTGGAAGAGTTGAGTCGATAAAAGAAGTTGTTGAACGTTGGAAATTATTAAAATTGGTAAAAAAATATCAGGATCTAGATGGATTTTAAAGCTTTGCGTTTAATACAAAGTCAATAAAGTCGGCACGGTGCGTCATGGACCAACGATCAAGAGACAACGTGAGTTACAACTCCCATGTTTATTTATTACAGTCTTAAAAAGTGAATAAGAATATAGTAGAGCGTCTTCGGTGTTGCGCAATACGTCTCGAACTTAAAGTAACGTGCTAGACAGAGACAAAAGATATTTGGAGAGTTGTGCATTGATTTTAAAGTCATCGTTTTGATCTGTCAATTCTAATTCTTTTTTAAACGCTTTTGTGCCTTAAAATGGAATCTCGTAATTTTGATTAGATTCATATGGTTTTAGTCACGTGACGCACCGGCAAATATCCACCGTGCTGACTGTATAAAGTGTAGAAACAATGTTTTGATTGGTAAATAAGCAGCTAATCAAATAAAAAATGATTTTTTAAGTACATTTTTCTGTAATGCTCGGCTCTGAAAAAAAACTCTAAACATGAAAGTAATTAGCGTCGACTGAACGTAGTTGGGTAAAAAGCAAATATATATAAACACAAAAAGCGTACAATTGTGGTCGTATTTGAATGGTCATTGCGTTTTGTTAGGAAAAGCAAAAAGGGCAGAAAAACCTTGCTGTAAACAAACGGCTCGACTGTTTTATTCGAAAGGTCAAATATATGATGTAAAACTTATGCTACTCAAATGCATATTTTTGTGAATACACTATTTTATGATAATGGTTGTCTAGAAATAATTGTTAACAGTTATTTTTTGTCATTATTACCATATTTTATCTATTTTTCATAGCACCGCAAAATCGTATTTTCAAAACATGACAGTTTCCAAACAAACCCCAGTTCGGCTAATGTCGGTTATCTTTTAAAATGAGTTTACAGCACCAATATACTGCCATAAATTATTCCTTTATGCTCAGAAAACCGAAAACTGCAGAGGAATTGTAAAATTCTAGGTACGATAAACCGTAAAAGCTGTAAACGTTATAATTATTTACAACTGGAACAAATTTTTGCTTATCGTAAACCGCGAAATGTAGATGAAGAAGCTCTATAATAAAGAAATAAACATTTTGGTTTCGGAATTAAGCCATTGAGTTTCTAGGCTTAGATCAGTTTGAAATATATCGGGGTACTAGGGGCTGTGGGATTTTGGCATGGCATATACAGGGTGGCCTATAAACTTGTATCAGGGTTATGGGACATCAAGATCTGATGAATGCTTGCATTCACCTATAAAATCATAACCAGTTTATATTTAACCATAAAGTAAGCCAATCTATTTTTGATTAAAACGGTATTTTAACATATTTTTGATTAAGAAAGGCTATTCTTTACTACTTTTACATTGAACGGAAAACATAAAAACATTTTCGTAAAAACAGTAACTATACAGGGTGTCAGGCAAATATATGGCATACGCAGGGAAACGTATAGGGGAGGTCAAAAAAACCCCAATTCGTCATAATAGTATCCCTTACCGGAGATACAAAGAAGTACCCAGGAAATTATCTTTTCCAAGTTAATGCGGTAAAGTGGGTTGTTCATGAAACCCATCGGGAACAACTGCTATAATCTTATCACTTCAAAAGGTACACGCCATGTCTCCCGGTAATTATTGTCCTGCAAGCGTAAACTACACAAATTGGTTTTTGCAACGATGCCGCGAATTTTACTAGTATTGTTTTGTTCACGAACGAAGCCGGTTTCACCCGAGACGAAGTAATAAATTGCGATAATTTGCATATCAGGCATGAAGGAAATCCTCATGCAACAGTATAGACAAAGCACCAACAAAGGTTGATGGTTAACATGTGGGAGGGGATTATTGGGAATAATCTCATTAGACCGTTGTTTATTGAAGGCAGATTAAATGGTGCTATGTACTATGTATGTATGTTGCTTCAAGTACAACGAGAAAACATCTATCGGCTAAGGAAATGTATATAGAGATACAGGGCGCCCATTTCGAAAATCTGCTAAAGTAAACAAGAAAAAGCAAGTCTTTTACACTTTTAACATTTTTGCGATTAAGTAATTTCCAAAAAACCCTTTCAATGTTTCCTTTATGCGGCACACTTCGATTTGGAAATGTATCAGAATAAATTCTTCTAGCATCCACACAATTGCCAGGTGCTTGTCCATAAGTTAGATGAATGTGAGCATTATTAAGATGTAATAATGACAAATTTTATTATTTTAATGCGAATTACCCACGTAAAACTTGGGGAGCGTTAAGGAATTTTAATATTACTTCTCATAAAAACTTTTGTATTCCCAATAGTTTAGCGGATCCTAATAATATTAATAATTTTTTTGGGGCATTTTTGCAGAACATATCTGATTGTAGTAATAAAGTTAATTTTCAAAGTGAGAACTTATACAATGACAATGTTGACAAATTTAGTTTCAATTTAGCGGAAGTATCAGATATACATAACATTTTAAATAGTATTCAGACTAATGCAACAGGGGTTGATGAGGTGTCACCTTTAATGTTAAAATATTGTGGTCCATTTATTGATAAATATATCACTCATATTATAAATTGTTGCATGGAAGTAAATTATTTTCCTGATCTGTGGAAGATATCGATTGGCAAGCCGCTGCCAAAGATTTCTAATCCTGCAAGCTTTAATGACCTTAGAATTATTAGTATTTTACCTGCCCTCTCTAAGATTTATGAAAAATTATTATTTCATCAAATGTATGAGTATTGCATAAGAAATAAAATAATCCCTGATACCCAATGTGGATTTAGAAAAAATTTCAGTACTTCTGTAGCTCTAATTAATATAATTGATGACGTAGTCCGTTCTAGTGATAAAAAACTAAACAGTGCACTAATATTATTAGACTTTTCGAAAGCATTCGATACCATCAATCATCAACTTCTAGTATCAAAATTAAAATTTTATGGCTTCCAAAAAGAATCTCGTTTAACAATTGAACAGGTTCCGCGAGGCTCTATATTGGGCCCTTTACTTTTTCTTATATACACTTCCGATATTCTTAGATCATTGAAATATTGTAGAGTTTAGGCGTATGCTGATGACAAACAGATCTATTACTGTTATGATTTTGAGGACAATATTAATGCTGAAGAACTTATTAATGAAGACTTAAAGACTTTAACTCGGCTTGCTTCTGCTCACAATTTAAAACTAAATCCCTCGAAATCCTACCTTATGTTGTTTGGTAATAAAGGTAAAGTTGAATATTATCTTAAGAATAATATAAATATAGTATTGAATGGTATAAGGCTGTCGGTAGTAAAATCTGCAAAAAACTTGGGAATAGTTTTGGATAGCGAATTAAGATTTCGTGATCATTAAAAAAAAATAAACCAAAAGTCTTATGGCCCTAAAAATACTCTATAACAATAGACATATTTTAAATTTTAAATTAAAAAAGACACTTTGCGAATCATTAGTTCTCTCAAATTTTAATTATTGCGATTTCGTTTCCGGTTATTATTTAGATAACGTAAGTAAGTCTCGTATTCAAAAGGTACAAAACGCTTGTGCTCGATTCATCTTTGGTCTTAGAAAATATGATCACATCTCGCATACATAATTGGAACTATATTGGTTAAGGATGGATTCCCGTAGGCTTCTACATTTTTGCACTTTTATTTATAAAATTTTGATTGAGCCGAATTCTCCTGTCTCTGTCCGCGAACGCCTAGTCCCTCGCTGTAACGTTCATTCCGTCAACATACGCTATAGGGGTAGATTAACTCAACCTCACCATACCATCAGAGTGCCCTGTTTTTGAGGTCATTTACTTACAATGCTGTAAAAGCTTATAACTCCTTACCTAATAACTTGATTGGTTTAAGTGTTCAACTATTTAAAATAAAATATAAAAAGCATCTTTTAGCTTTACAAGCTTAATAATTTTTTTTTTTTTGGTTCACCCCATTTTACCTTGGTACGATTAGATATGTTGAATTTTCTGGTTTATTTTGTCCAATGTTTGTCGGCAGGCTGTCGATTAAAATAGTTATTGATTATTGTTTTACTTCTTTATTAATTTTATATTTCATATTATTTAAATATCTTATTTTATTAAGTTCGTTGTTGTGTCATGGTTCAGTAGAGTAGCTACTAAAGCTAGACTGCGCCATGCTACCTCAATAGATATATAGATTTAAGTTCTATTGTACGTAACATAAAACTGTAATTTCTTCTTTTTTTTCCTGTAATATAAAGGCATTATTTATTTATTTAATTATTAGGTATGCTTTTATTTGATTAGTTACTGTGTTTAAATAACTTATGCTAATACACTTGAATAATAAATAAATTTCGAAAGTCAATGCTTAAACGTGTTATACAAAAAATTTATTTTCCTCGGAAACGGCTAATTTTATCGAAACGAAATGTAGAGTACCATTTTAAGGGAGGAATGGCACGAGTATTTAAAAAATCAGTTTTCAGCTTTGTAAAATGACACCTGTCAAAATTTTGGCTCAAAGACTTTGGTGGCAAGTCCGTTCCTGACTTCCCTGACGATGTAAAATATCTAGCGTAGTATGGTTTTATGAGTCATTATGGCCTCAAAATATTAAATAGTATATTAAAGTACACGTTTTATAAAGCATTATATTATAGCACGGGTCCATGTTAAAAAACGAGCCGCTTGCGGCGAGTTTTTTAAGGGGACAAGTGCTATAATGGCTTTATAAAACATGTGCTTTATACTAGTTTTTCTATTTTGTCGTTTTTTTTTTAATAAATAAACACATATTTAAAAAGAAAACAAACCCTTCAAAATTTATAAATTATTATGTCCAAAATTTATGTTGGTAACACTATTACAATTTTTTTATCAAGCTTGCCATGAAAATAAATAAATTTTAAATTGTGTCAGCCATTTTGCCACAAAATTTGTGTTTTAAAATTTTATTTATATTAACAAAATATTATGGAGCAAGATAATTTAAGTTTAACTCCCCCTGAGTTAAGGGATATTGCACATAAATGTATAAATCAACTTTTGCCAGAAAAATCCCGAAAATTATATGAAAAGGACTATGAGACCTTCACAAGTTGGTGCAATACAAAGGGCGTGTGTAAGATTTCAGAAAATGTTTTACTAGCCTATTTTGAGGAAGAAAGTAAAACCAAAATGTCATCCACCCTGTGGTCCTTATACTCAAAATTAAGAGCTTGCATTAATATTGACAAGAACATAGATATAAAGGATTATGCTAGACTGCAAGCATTGTTAAAAAGAAAATCTGTGGGCTACAAACCCAAAAAGTCTCTTGTTTTAGACTTAGACGATATTAATAAGTTTATAAATGGGGCTGATAATAGCAGTTATTTAGGATTAAAAGTAAGTAGTATTTACATATCTATATGCATTTTGTTTTGTACAATTTCACAGGTTTTATAAAAAAAAATTTTTTACAATAAAGTTGGAGAACGAACATTTTTAAATTACACCAATTTCTATTCTATCGTATGAACAGTAGGTAGACAGCTATCGAGATACAATAGTAGTAACTATGTAAATTCTAGGTTGCTTTAATTATGGGGTACAATGGAGCATGCCGGAGAGAAGAACTGACCAATATGGATGTAAAAGACATTCACTTTAAGGTTGCTTCCATTACAGTACACATTCCCAAAACTAAAACACATGTAACAAGAACGTTTCTTATAATTGATCAATCATGGATTAATTTGATTAGACAATATTTTGATTTACGTCCTAAGAATGTTACAACATCAAGATTTTTTCTTACGTATAGGAATGGGCATTGCATAAACTCATCTGTAGGTCTAAATACAATGGGAAAAGCTCCTAGCCTTATTGCAAAATACCTGTGCAAACCAAATCCAGAATGTTTTACTGGCCACTGCTTTAGACGGTCTAGTGTCACCGAGCTGGCCAACAAGGGAAGCGATTTGGTTACCATTAAAAGGCACGGGGGATGGAAGTCTTCAGCCGTGGCTGAAGGCTATATTGAAGATTCTCTAAAAGCGAAAATGGATGTAGCGCAGAGCCTCTCTTCTAGTTTAACACCTTCATTAATAGATAATATTGACAATACTGCTACACCCTTACCTGGATCATCAAGATCGACAATAATTGAAGGAGTAGAAACTGCTTTTCAACCAAGTCTAATTAAGAATGGATTGGATTCTGGGGTCAGTTATCACGAAGTTTCGCATACTATGAATACTCAAACTATGCCTGAATTTAAGGTTAACGCGTCCGACACGAGTACAGTGACATTAAATGTTTATAATAACTGCACTATAAACAATGCCTAATTAGCATTATAATATAGTTGGAATTTGTATTTTTAAGATTTAATTGATATTTTTTGCAAAATAGTTCTCCTGTTAATAAAGTTAATATTTAATATGTTTTTTAATATTTTATAAACCAAAACAACACGTCAATCACGTCATACAGATTTGTAGATCTAGGCAACCAAACATACATACGTGGTTTTGTGTAGTATTTCGCACATTTGGACTAAAAAATATTAGTTATCTAGAATGCTATGCCGAACGGTGAAAAAAAAACATGTCAGTAGGGCCAACCTTTAAATAATAAAATTCGGAGTTCGAAATGGATATATTTCGAACTCGCTAGCGCGTTCGAAATATCTATTTTTCGAGACAAAATTAGAAAAATTTCATTAAATAATGTCGGTTCAAAAGTTTGAGCCGAAAGGTAATTCGCTGGGTACCTCTTTGGGGCTCTGCATCTTCGTTAAGGGGCACTTTAGGATTTTCTTTCAATGATCATCAATCAATCATCAATAAATTAGGGTTATTTTGACCTCCCATCCCGAAAGTATGCCATATACTTACCGGTCACCCTGTATCAAACAATCTAAATCGTCTTACTTGTATTATTTTATTCTTATTGATTATTGTTTAGTTTTTAAGGTTAACAATTTCTTCTTCTTAGTTGAATTCGAATAAGAGAAATGGATATAATTAATAACCACCAATATTTTTATTTTCAGTTCATTACTGCCAATTGCTTTTGATATTGTAAAAAATGTAGAATTCGATTTTTTATTTCAATTATAAAGAATTTATAAAAAAAAAATTGCAACAGGCTATTTTATGAATAAGATTCAGTTAAACTCACTCCTTTAAATTCAACATCGTTGGTTGTCAATTCCCAATAAACTAATAAATATTGGCCAGCAAAAATGAGGGTAAATTATTGACCTTCCCAAGATACTTATCGCCTTTAGGCGTTTACAGCTTGTTGTAAATCAGTGCTTTGAAGCTTTTCAGAGCAACATTTATAAGTGTCATGAAACCAACGAAGAAAGTAATTGCCTTATCGGTTTAAAGACGTTTTATGGGGGTAGAAACCATACTGCTACCATACTCTGCCTGAATGTTGGCAGGTACCATCTTTTAAAAAGCTACTATTAAGGCAATATGATAGGATATGAGAGAAACCATATATTTTACTATTTACCGGATATAACCACATGTAAAACAAATCATTTCTGTGCATAGGAATTACCTTTTATCCGAAACTTCTATTTAAAACTCCATGTTTATTTCTAATCAAATCAATAAAGAAAACGCTCATTTAGTAGCCCTGAACCTCTGTCTGAAGAAAATCAAGTTACCCAGATCGCTATGGGGTAGTTTATGTAAGTAGAGATCCTTGGCTTGAAAAAGTATGGCCAATTGAAGTAAAGTGGGAAGTGTATCAGGACTACTTAAAATTTTTATTATATGTTTTGTCTCAGACAATTAAATACTGAATAAATTGATTTGTATTTATTTATTTATTTATACAGTGTATTCCTTAGTGATATGCCAATACTTAACGGTGTCAATCTATATGAAAAATTAACGATAGCTTGCTTTAAAAACTATGGTTCAAAAATGTTCCGCTACAAAAGTAAGTAAAGTTTGAGGAAGGAAATGGAAAATATGTAATATTTTCGAAACTACTTCAAATATTTCAATGATATTTAGTACGTAGTGATAGTTAATAAAAGTGCATATTTGTCAATACAAAAATAATTGTTAGCTTTAACAGTGACGTGCCTAAGGGCACTGACTTCGGTATTTTTGCGGAAAAAATGGTACGTCAATGGTTTCTTCCCAAATAAAAAATACTTTTGAATTCAACGTTCAACTTGAACCATAAGAGCCCTTTTGAGTTATTTTCCTGCGATGCGCCGTTTCTGAGTAAAAAAATAGAAACCGTTATATTGTCCGAGAAAATTAATCTAATTTATTGATTTGGCAATAAATCTAGTTGCCATGGAATATGACACTTACATTTTACATCTCACATTTTCTAGTAAGTCTCTGTTGTTCAAGTTTGTGCGTTGTGAATTATTTATTTCATTTTATTTTTACCATCTTGTTAAAAATGGTGAACTATTTAAATGCAGTAATGGCGGAAATGCATTATGTGTATAGCCTCGCCGACGATAATGGAGAGCAAGCCAGACATATTTATAACCTGAGATATCCCAATCGTGCTTTGCCAGATCACCTTTGGAGAGCTATGTTTTCATTTGAACCGTGAATTAAAAAATATTTTTATTTGGAAAAGAACCATTGGCACCACACAAGTCAGAGCTCGTAGGCACGGAACTGCTAAAGCAGAAAATTATTTTTGTATTGAAATATATGCAGTTTTATTAATTGTCGCTACGTACCACATATCACTGAAATATCTCAAGTAGTTTCGAAAATATTAATTAATTTCCATTATTTTCCTAAAACTTTAACATCCCGTATTTTTGTAACGGAACATTTTTGGATCACAGTTTATGAAGCAAACTCATACACTGTTTACAATAATCAATATAATGAAATCGACACCAAACTTCACCATTAAACATATTTAAATTGTTACGAAGATACTCCTAAAAATAATAATATATATTTTTAATTAAAACTTTAGAGACTTTAGAGTGCTCTGAAAGCTAACCTGAAAAAAAGGAAGGAGAGCGAGTTTCTTAAATTTTTCCCTTACGTCTTGCCTACAAGGTGTGCCTGCATGAAACTGCTCGAAGAGCTCTTCTCTGCAAGCCTTGTCCATAACAGATTACTGCATAATTAGCATGAGACGTAATAAAAGCCTGAAATGCAATTTTAAACAAGATTCCTGGGAGGCACTAATCAAGTTTCTTAACAGAAAAATCGTACATATAATATAGTCAACGTATGTTTCCACGAGCGTTGAAGATCCAGGCACACTTCTAGAAATTTTACTTTTTCTGGATTATGCAACACTGGAAATGTCTCTTTATGAAAAAGTTGTTTAAATTAGAAGTTAAACAGGTATGGATCGAATCGGTTGCGAACAAGATAAGGTTGGGACTCGGAAACGCCTTATCAATTGTATTGATACATAAAATCACATCCTGTTCCTAATATTCATAAACGATCTTAGCACGGCTTTTTGAAGACATGCACTTTCTGTTCTACGCTGACGATGTAAAGATTTCCAAAAAGATTAATAACGTCGACGATTGCTTGCAACTGCAGTATGGAATCCACAAAATACATGACTGGTGTAATAAAAATAATATGAAAATAAACTTATCCAAATGTGAGGTCATAATTTTCACTCATAAAAAGAAACCATTACTGTTTAATTACTCACTGTCCATCACAAATATTTTTAGAGTTTCTGTAATCAATGAACTGTCAAGTCATTTCGGATGGCAGGCTTTATCATTAAAACTTGCTTTAACTTCACCAATATCAATGTTTTAAAGATACTATACAGGGTGTCTCAAAACTCAGTATCAAGATTTTAGGGGCGTATTTGCCAGGTCAAAATAAGCCTTTTTTTTCCTATAAGCATGTGTCCGCAAACGCTTCGTCACCGATCTACAGAGTGTTAAATTTTCAAAAAAATTTTATTTTTTCCTTCATAGCTCTTTTAGTTTTTGAGATATTAAGATAAAATTTAAAACATAGATTACGCTTTAGGGCTTACATCATCTAGTATACCGAGTGATTGTAAGAATCTACAGGAAGATATTTTTTCAGGGGTCATGCTCCCTTTTCTCCGCATAAACTTTTTTATAGTGCGCTGCTGGCGGATTCTGAAATATGCAGTACATTCTTTGTTTTGTTTATAAACTTTTTTATCTCTTATAATTTTTATGCATCTAAGATCGTTATCGAGAAAAAAATTTAAACAAATTTTTGTAATTCGGCATATTTAATTGAAATTTTTCAATGAAACAATAAAAAAAACAATTAGTGGGCTTTGACTGCTATTTTCATTTTGACGTTTACGCTTATTTTGAAGCATTTGACATTATTTAAAAGTTGGTTTATGCATTTGACATTATTTAAAAGTTGGTTTATAACTTATCTTATATTTTTTGATTTGTTTAACATTAAAATGGAAAATGGACCATATTCATTTGAACATCTGGCTGAC
Organism: Polydrusus tereticollis; assembly: GCA_963920685.1. NCBI lineage: Eukaryota > Metazoa > Arthropoda > Insecta > Coleoptera > Curculionidae > Polydrusus > Polydrusus tereticollis. The sequence continues at coordinate 124,245,565 of OY987329.1, forward strand.
ATCCATTTCGTTTATGGTCTGGCTAATGGTAACGGGCTTAATGCTCAGAGGTTGTACGCGCTAAGATTTCCTAATCGCCGGCTTCCCAACTACAGAACTTTTATAAATTCCCATCAACACCTTCGGCAATACGGCAGATTTCAGACTCCAATGCACGATACTGGTAGACCAAGACAAGCACGCAACCCAGCAGTTGATGAAGAGATTTTAAATGTTATCGACGAAAACCCTGGTATGAGTACTCGACAAATAGCACGGCATTTGGATGTTTCCCGTTCAACTGTCTGGAGGGTTTTACACGAAAACATGCTATACCCATATCATATTCAGCGCGTCCAAGGTTTGCTTCCTCGAGACTTTCCACAGCGCTTGCAGTTCTCCAGATGGATACTGCGCAAGTGTACTGTGGATCCTGAATTTTTATCTCGTATCCTTTTTACCGACGAGGCTCAATTTACACGCGACGGAGTAGTGAATTACCACAATGTTCATATTTGGGCACTAGAAAATCCACACATGATCAGAGAATCTCGACACCAGGAACAGTTTAGCGTAAACATATGGGCAGGAATAGTAGGAGATACTTTAATTGGTCCTTTTATTTTACCGCGAATTTTAAATGGTGACACATATTTAAACTTCCTACAGAATGAATTGCCTGCATTAATGGAGGATGTGCCTTTACACGTTCGTCAACAAATGTGGTTTATGCTGGGCCCCCCTCATTTTCGAGTCACCGTTCGCGATTATTTAGACACAGTGTTTCCCAATCGGTGGATTGGCAGAGCAGGTCCAATTGCTTGGCCCCCACGGTCCCCAGATTGCAACTCGCTGGACTTCTTTTTATGGGGGCATGTAAAGAGTCTAGTTTATGATGCAGGACCAGTTCCTTCCATCGAAGTTCTAACTGGACGAATTATGGATGCCTTTCAAACGGTAAGAAATAATCCCGGAATATTAGAACGCGTACGGCAGTCTATGAGAAGAAGAGTAGAGGGTTGTATCGCAGAAAGAGGAGGGCATTTCCAGCATCTTTTATAAAAAGTCAAAGTTGATTAAGTTTCTTATTTTTGAGGTAATGTTTAAATAATCTTATAACAAATAAGTATAGCGTCTTTTGTTTTCATTGTGGTATTTATTCCCCCCTGTTGTTATAAATGTTAATTAAATGTAGCTAATTACAAAAATTTGTTTAAATTTTTTTCTCGATAACGATCTTAGATGCATAAAAATTATAAGAGATAAAAAAGTTTATAAACAAAACAAAGAATGTACTGCATATTTCAGAATCCGCCAGCAGCGCACTATAAAAAAGTTTATGCGGAGAAAAGGGAGCATGACCCCTGAAAAAATATCTCCCTGTAGATTCTTACAATCACTCGGTATACTAGATGATGTAAGCCCTAAAGCGTAATCTATGTTTTAAATTTTATCTTAATATCTCAAAAACTAAAAGAGCTATGAAGGAAAAAATAAAATTTTTTTGAAAATTTAACACTCTGTAGATCGGTGACGAAGCGTTTGCGGACACATGCTTATAGGAAAAAAAAAGGCTTATTTTGACCTGGCAAATACGCCCCTAAAATCTTGATACTGAGTTTTGAGACACCCTGTATTATTCACTAGTCCGAACTACTGCTGTATTGCATGGTCCCCCTTCTATAAAACCCATTCTGCTAGAATCAAACGAGTACAGTTCAAGTTCGTCAGCTTCTTGCTCAGATAACTTCGTATTGGTATAACAAGTTTCTCCTACACTCAACGCCTAAGCATTCTTGGTTTTGATAGTCTGGAGATAAGACGGCTCTTCTTAACAATACTGTTTGGTCATAAAATCATCAATCATGAGATAGACTGTCCTGACCTACTAAGATCCATTAATTTTCGAATCCCGTCGCGTAGCCGAACCCCCTCTCAACTCACAGATACAGAACTGATATCAGACATAACAGCCCTTCAAACCGAATTATGAATTACTTTAATACCTATGTTCCGAATGATTTATGAATGGTCTATATCCAAGTTTAAAACCAATTTAAAACAGCTCTTATTGCACTATCATGCAATAGTAGTCGCCTGCATATCCATCGTGCCAAGTGCGCTGGTTAAGAACATTACATGTGTTTTATTTAATATTTTATATTTATATTGTTCACTGTTTGTAAGCATTGCCATACTTAATGAATATAAAATATATGTATATAACCTGTACTATTTAGAATAATTGTTCTGTAAGTACTGTTGCTTGAACTAAATAAATGAAAAATAGACAATGCTGGGCGAAGAACTGACTCTTGAGGAACATCTCTTTATTAGCCTTCCTAATAATAGACAATACGAAACCTTTAGATACTGCTGGCAGCCAAAAATGCAATTAAAAAAACTAATGTCATAAAAAAATTGTAGCATTAACCGATAAATGAACCAACTGGAATTTCTTTACAACTTTCTCGTCCCTAACTTATATTATATGACGCGACCTCCGACAGCTGATCTATGTCAACGCAATCCTCTTAAGGTTATGTCTGATAAAAACTCTTGAAACTTTAATTATTTCTAAACAGTTTTGTTGTCGATTTTTTAATGAGACAAAGATATAGTTATTAACATTGCAATTAGAATATTTCTTGGAACTAAAAAAAAAACTTTCAAGATCTCCGCTAACTATAAAAAAAAAACATTTACTTGCGAATACTTCCTCGTATAAAGGCAGAAAGCCCAGCACTGACAAAGTATGGTCAGGAGAAACGCAGTAATGAACATAAATAGATAATGTAAGTGAACAGAACAATTTATGAGAGGCAATTCACCGTAGCCAAATTCAATAAACTTCTGGTCAATATATCTCAGGCCTTCAATATTGCGAGTAGCCTACAGATATATACCTTAAGATTTTAAAGCTTGGCCGTTCATAAATGGTGAATTAGTTGTGGTAGTTCCGAGGAATATTATATTGGCTCCGATAGATTCTGTTTACTGATGAGGAAGCTTGACGAATTTATTAACTTGGTTTGACTAAATATATTGCAAGACTTCTCAGAAATATTAAGCGACGTAGAATTATCTAACAAAAGTATGAAAATAGAAAAATCTCGTTTTGTATTCAGTTAGTAGGTATATACGAAATATCTCTCAACTATTAAGGTTCGCACATTTGTATTCACACAATAATTATAAATGTATTTCTTATCTCCATTCAAACTTTATTTCACTGAAGAAAAACGGGAATCACTCATTAAATTTTCTCCGCAGATCGTAACATTTTTAATTGATTACCTTCTCCCGGATAAAAAAGGTAAATTACTGCCTTTCATCTAAGGCAAACTGAACAATTAATCAGTTTTTAATTACTAACTGGCTTCGAAATCCTTCCTCTTATGTTGTTTTTAGTTTCAGTTTGTTTACAGTGATTAAAATAGAGTTTTACATCTGTGATATCTTGATAACAAGAATAAATCAGCGACAGAGGTATTTTGAGGGTGCGGACTACAAGTACCCACCGAATAATTGTTATTATATATACAGGGTGTCCGGTAAGTATATGGCATACTCTCGGGAGCGTATAGGAGAGGGCAAAATGCCCCTAATTTCCCATTGAAAAAAAAAGTGCCCCTTAACGAAGATACAGTAAAAGTAACAAATTTAAGCATTGAGTTTCAGAATATGTTTAATATAAATCCTATTACCATAAGTTATTTAAACACAGTAACTAATCGAATAACAACATAACTAATAATTTGCATTAAAATAATAAAACTTCTCATTATTACATCTCATTAACGCTCATATGCATCTAACTTATGGACAAGCCTCGGCAGTTATGTGAATGCAAGAAGAATTTATTCTGATATACTTCCTAATCGAAGTGTGCCGCATATAAAAACCATTGAAAGGGCTGACATTGTAACGTTGTTACTTTCAGGTTATTCTGGATATATTTTATTTTGTGTCGGAGAACCGCAAGTCCGTAGATCTACCTCCGTGCGCAGCAAACCGCTTTTTATTTTAAGGTTATGTTCCCTTGGATATGGCTTATTCTCTGTAACTTTTTCGGTGGGTCCTTGGGATTGACGGAAAACTGTTATCGGTGTTATTCGGTCAAACGAAATTCTGTCTGGTCAGACCCTTAGGCTTTGTGCATGGGATATATTATTACACTTGCACAGCAATACTGGTATGGGATTTAATACTCATGCTATAATTATTGTTAATTCAAATATGTTAACCAACAAAAATACATTTACAGTTACATTCAAAATTATATTGATATAGATTAGTTACTAATAATTATAATTTCCTATATCAAACAGAAATAATTGGCAATAAATATTTAAATTGAATTTGAGTCACTTGTTTGATGGATTTTACAGATCTGTAGTTAATTTTAATTATTGTATCAATTTTAAACTCTCAATCCAAATATTTAATCTCCGAAATCGGTTTAGCTAAATAGGAAAGGTAAATAAATTTGTAATTTCAATCGTTATTGACTAAAACAAATTCAAAGCGATTTTAATCCGTAAAGCAGAAACGAGCAAAGGAAATTCCTAAGAGAGAAGTCAATAAAAGTGAAACATTTTTAGTGAATTGTGATTTTATCTGTTGCGCGATATCAAAACATTTGCTTCAAACAAAAAAGTCTCTAATAAAAAACATATTAAGCAGTAAACTAAGCGACGTATTTTCCCCTTTTATATCTAATTTCCCACTTCCGTTATCAGATATATCCATTCAGGAAATTTCTAGGGGAGCGAGAATAATGATTTTACCAACCCCCACAATATATTATTCTTTCGGCCATATCAATAAATCCCACAGCTAAATTATGAAAGGAAATAAAGAAAGCTGATGACAAATTGTCATACCATCTTAGCGAGTCAAATAGAATAATAATAATAAGAATAATAATAAGAATAATAATAAGAATAATTATAATAATAAGAATAATTATAATAATAAGAATAATAATCATAATAAGAATAATAAAGAGAATTCCTTCCCACTGTGAAGGATACACCATTATAGCCCCACAACAGAAAGGGTGCACCAAAGGAGCCATGGGATGTAAGGAACAATTAATAATTTATTCAGTCATCAGCAATCAAGCTTATTCAAAGCGAGGGAACCTATAGACTACCTTTGTAGATTACAGGTAGGCCTTTGACTCTGTACCGCATAAGTATCTCCTCTGCATATTAAAGATCTACAAAATCGATCTTTACTTGATAAAGCTTCTACAGCACGCAATGGGGATGTGGAAGACCAATATCCATCTTAATGAGGGGATCACCAAAGTTTGCACCGATACAGTTCCAATATTCCAGGGTGATTCCTTGAGTCCTCTGTGGTTCTGTCTAGCTATGAACCCTTTGTCCTACCGACTAAACTCCACAAGATATGGATTAACTATTAAAAACGGCAACCAAGAAGCAAGTAGAGTTAACCATCTTCTATATATGGACGATCTTAAATTAATGATATAAAAACCCACTGGACCAGATGCTTAAAATAGTGGAGGAATTCTGCAGTGATGTCGGAATGCAGTTTGGCCTGGATAAATTTCGTACTCTCACCATGATAAAGGGAAAAATACAGCAAAACCCGGTCGTTATGCAAAACGGCCAGGAGATTTAGGCAATGGGCGAAGGCGAGAACAACAAATACTTGGGAATGAAGCAGGCTCAACGTATTAGTCTTGCATCGATGAAGACAAGGGAAGAGTTTTTTAAGAGATCAAAAAGGCTCCTAAGAACGGAACTGAACAGCAACAACTTGTTCAAGCCAATCAACACCTACGCTTGCTCAGTTTTGTCCTACTCATTCGGAATACTAGACGTACTTCAAGATCTCTACAAGGATATGCAGAAAGCAGTGCTACTTTCAACAAGTCGAACAGTCAAAAAGTATATGGGTAACCAGAGATAAAGCTTACGGGCCCAATAACGCGGAAAGGGCCCCCACAGCGCTCAATCCTTTTGATATCGGTGATATCTAGGATGAGTGAATGTTCCCCGTAGAGGGAATACATGACAGGTCTCGCAACCTGTCAGAAAATGGATAATGGGAACAATAATAGTAATTAGAATAATGATAATAAATGCTTGTGTTGTCAAAATAAAATGAATATCAACACATTTAATAAATAAGAACAAAGTTCGTACTCATCTAGCAAGCCAATAAGCAGTGCTTTTACACTTAAGCAGCAGAAAAACAGCATTACGAAAAAATTACCATATCAGTTTTTCAACATCTGCATAAAAAAAGAAAACATTTTTGAAGGAACAATAATCTTAGTGACAGTAACAAAACATAAACTACAACGGAGCAAAAAAAAAAAAAGATTTCTATCCCTTATTTATTAAAAACCCCAAAAAAAGGAATAATGATAAATCCCAGGCCTAGTACTTAGTATAACAGTATCAATTTATTAATGAGAGATTCCAAACAATTGATATTCCAAGAATTTTTCATGAAGAATCAGTTTGGTTTAATACAAAGATATAAATATCGAGGAATTATCTATACGCAGTTTTTGAGTTAAATGAACATACAGTGTGTCCTCAAATATATGAGTTGTAAGCGTGACTTGAAGAACGAAGAAAATCTACACAACATTTTTTTAATTTTTTGTGTGAAATTAACAGTGTTTGTGTTTTTTGAGGATACGGGTATTTTACTATATGACTTAGTAACATTATAGGAACATGTTCCATGAAATTCGGTAGCTATATGTTTGGGGGGGTGTTAATAAATATTTGAAACTAAAATTAAAATTATATACTGAGGTTTTAAAACGTAATTTCCTGCGCAAATAAGCTGGTTACTGTCTTGAGGTTACATTGTGGCAGAAAACTAAACATTGCAAAACTCTCATTTCTTTCATGCTTAGCCATCCCAGATTTTTGAGTAATGCAGTGACATAATCTCTTTTTTTCAAACCACAAATAAGTCTGACGCAAGCATTTTGGATGATTGATGATGATGATTTTCTCGAGTTTGTGCCGAGCAAGTTTGGACTATACAGTGTGTACATAAAGTAAGGAACAAATTCATTATTTAATAATCTAAAAACATTTCGTAAACATCCTCGGACACGTATATAATAATTTTTAATTGTGCATATTTTGACTTATAAATTTATTATACGGGGTAACTCATGTAGTAGACATTATGACGTTATCGACGATTTTTTTAAATGGAAACCCCTATATTTTAGTTCAGATCTGTAATCTCCAAGAACAGCTGATTTCAAAAACATAACATACTTAGGGCCTAAAATTGATAGTTTCGTAGCTACAGGGCAAAAAAATATATTTTTTTAAAAGTATTTTTAATTAAAAAAAAAAAAAAATAAAAAAAATGAAATTAGCTATTTAATTAAGTGTTGAAATTATCCTCCTTCTTGTGCATGGCAGTAACTCAAGCGATCAATAAACTCTTGTTGGACTTTTATTATGGTTTCTTCTGAAATATTCCTGCATTCTGTTGTTATTCGATTTTTTAAATCGTAAATATTGGCAGGTCATATTTTATAGACAACATTTTTCAGGTGACCCCACAAAAAGAAGTCCAGTGGTGTAAGGACTGGAGACCTAGGCGGCCATTCAATAGGCCCACATCTTCCAATTCACCTGTTCGGAAAAACTTGATTGACATAATGGCGCACTACTGCTGCATAATGTGGAGGTGCGCCGTCTTGTTGATACCACAAATTTTCATCTAGAATTGCAGGATTATTTCTACTCGGATATAAGTTAGGTAACAAGCGTAGGAATAAGAAAGTCTTGAAGAAACTGAAGGTAATTTAGCCCCTTTACATTGTTGTCAAAAAAACATGGCCCAATAAATTTGTTTTTAACTATACCCGCCCAAACATTAATTTTTTGAGGATATTGAGTATGATGCTTACGCATCCACCTGGGATTTTGTTGTGCCCAATATCTATAGTTTTGCCGGTTTACTTTACTTCACCGTTTAATTTAAAAGTAGATTCATCCGAAAATAGGATATTTTCAACAAACAAAGGATCTGCGTTACATCTTTCCAATAATATTTGACAAAACTCCATCCTGCGATCTAAATCATCTTTATTCAACTCATGAACCAGTCCGATTTTAAACTGGTGCCATTTTCTACCGTTAATAGGTTACGAACGGTCATAGCAGCCGCCTCATGATCTATGCCAATCTGGCGGACGCTGTTATGGGAATCTTCTTCTATAGGTAATGAAATATTTTATTTTGTGTCATCGAGAATAGCTGGACGGCCTTTCCTGGGAAGATCTTCCGCAGAACCCGTTTCTCGAAATATTGTTTCAAGTTTACTCACAGTTGATATAGTGATTGGTCTTTCTGGGTACTTAGCGTTGAACAAAATGCAAACTTATTGTTGGGTACGAATCCTATCACCATATCCAATCATCATAAGAATTTCTATTCTTTGTGTGGGAGATAAACGCATAGTAACTAAATATTAAAATTAATTTTATTACTTCTACTAAACTTACTAGAAAAGTTCAATATAATGAGAGCATAATGTCATTATCTAAATACCTTAGTTACATAACAGCAAATAAGCCTACTTAAAAAAAAACATATCAGCAAATAAGCCTACTTTTAAAAAAATGTATCTGAAATAAAATTATTTGTTCTACCCTGTAGCTACGGAACTATTGTAGCTTTGTCTGTCAATTACGGTACTCACAGATTTACCTTAATAACCAAAGTTCTAGACAGAAACAAAGGTGTTTAGATCACATTGTTTTACTTTTGAGAAAATGAGCAAAATGTGTTTTTGTAAATTGCGTTTTAATCTATAACAATTTTCAAACTTGCGGTATTGTATAGTTGATTGATAATCATAAGTATGAACTTTTGATAAATATTTAACCTAAGTATCTGCTTACGTTAAACAAAGAAACAAAAAAAAAATCACTTAGATCAGTTCTGCAAAAAAATATTATACAAAATATCCAAATGTAGATATGAATTTAATAGAATTGCCGTGAAAAAATAACATAAGTAATTTGGATCCCTTCTCTATTTTAATAGAAATGCTACTTGTAGGTATTACTTCTGTTTCTGTCTAGCCAGTTTCTTAATTAAAATATTTACGCCTATATAAAAACCATGAAAACTAAAATAGAATCCCATAATTTTATTAAATAGATCTAAAGTACTGTCAAAATGATGAAAGCTAAATCATCTTTTATGTATGGAAATTTAATTTTTCTGATATTCACACGCCAAACAAGCACCCGGCGAAAAAAGCGAAATTGTAAGTTACGCCATATGATCATCGTTATAAACAATGAAACACAATGGAAGGAAATGTGCCGGTAATACCTAATCAAATATTTAATGAGAAAAACATAACCCTCCTTTCATAATTGGTAAAGTTACGTAGTTCGGGAATGAAAACGGAAGTTAATGAAAATACCATATTAGAGGCATGTCCTCAGTCAATTTTTACACGATATCGTCAATATGGGAATAATGCATATTAAATCAGATATTTTTTCCAAAAAATTACAAAAAATATCGAAAATCGTTTGAGAGAAAAGTTGTGCTTCGCAAATTTTCTGTATAGAACTTTTGTTTTGCACTATTTTTAACCTACATAGATTTTTAATCCTATATCTACTAAACGAACCTAATATCCTTGACTGATAGCTAGGTATATTACTAGAAATGGGAGCTTTGACCAACCATTCTATATGAACAAATTTCGCAAAATAATATCAAATTCTTAATAAAACCGGAATTTTCATCATAAATTGGGAGATATTTCAAAAAGAAACTGTCATGGTCAAAAATGTCAACACGACAACAAAGTTTTTAAAAATTTAATAGTTATTTATGTATTAAGGGCATTATGAAGATGTTTATGCCTCCGAGGGCAACAATCTTACAAAGCCGAGGGCCCGTGGTACATACAATATTTTATGTCCTAATTCAGATAATTCCAAGTTAACTTAAAAGAAAATTCAAAATCACGAAAGTTTTTTTACCTATATAGTTGCTAAATAAACAAAGCTAATAAGTGTTCATTGTTGTGCTGTGTCAAAGTGAAAACTGAAATTCATATAAAATAATTAATTTTCCGTTGATTCCGGATAGAATTGCTGTGAATGCTGCCAAAGCTTTGGATAATCTTGTCCCAAAGAAGTCTAAGGACGCCTATGATAAGAAATATCAAAGGTTTGGGGATTGGATCAAAAATAATGACGTAAAAATTACCAACGAGACGGTGCTACTCGGATATTTCCAGGAATTGGTATGTTAAAATTACTGTTGTAAATTATATTAAAATACTAATTATGTATATATATATGGACGAAATATTCAATGTTAGAGAAGACATTAATAGTTAATAAAAATATCGACATTGCAAAATATTGCAAGTTAGGCCAGTATCTAAAGCAAGCATCCAAAGGATATGAAGCGAAGAAATCGAAAATTTTGACACGAGAAGATGTGCTGAAATTCATCCGTGAAGCTCTCAATGAAACTTTTTTAATGTACAAAGTGGTTCTGTTATTTGGTGGGTGCCGCCGCCAAGGGCCAGTTAATATGTTGGTTGAACATATAGAGGATAGAGGATCCGTAGTAATAGTTAATATTCCCGATACAAAGAGCGATAAAAAGCGTGTCTTCACAATTATTGATGAGAAGGAGATGGGTTGTTTAAAGCTACTGAGAACTTATTGGTCTTTACGCCCGACGAACTGCAACATCAATAGATTCTTTTTGTGTTACCGTAACGGTCGTTGTTCTTCACAGCCAGTTAGGAAGAACACCATAGGCAAGATTCCTTACATTATTGCAAAATACCTGGGTCTAAGCGATGCGGAGAAATATACTGGTCATTGTTTGCGCAGAACCTCTGCAACTTTATTGGCGGACGCGGGGGCAAACATGACCACATTGAAAAGACATGGCGGTTGGAAAAGTTCAGCTGTGGTTGAGGGATATTTGGAAGACAGTATGTCTTCTAAAAAGAAAATTTATAAATTGATAGCTGCAGTACCATTAATGAGACCATCAACATCAAAAACGTTCAATCATCGTCAATTTCTGTTAGTGAAAATCACGAAATAATAGAAAACATTGACTTATCAAAAGCCGGTAAATTCATTTTTACTGGGTCTTTTCATAACTGTTCATTTAATATAAATGATAAATAAGTTGTTTCGTTAATAAAAAGTTGTTACTTTGATTTTTCCTATTTATTTCCCTTAATGCCCGAGGGCATTACAAACTTCCTTAATGCCCTAGGGCCCTAGGGTATCATATACCATTTAGAGTGTCTGGAAACTATGGTATTATGAAACAATAATATTCGAGTAGGACATAAAAGACATTTAAAATCGCATTTCTATAGTTTTATTTTTCCCCGTCTACTTGATTTTAAAAATATTTTAAAAATTAGGCGGAAAAGTCGATTATGCGAAAAAGTCAATAATGAGAACAGTCCTTTGTACAGAATCCCAAACCGACGCCAATACTTAAAAAAAGTGAATGTTTTGTGCGCTGTTTCCTATTATGGTATAATAGGATCGTATATCTTTGAGGATAATTGTAATAGAAATTCTTATTAAAATATGTTATATACTTTTTCTGATCATTTGTAACAACTGCCATTAGATTACCTAAGTAACATGTACTTCCAGCAAGATGAATGCTTGGCCCATTTTGCTAGGGAAGTAAAGGAATGGATTGATTTGGAATTTGAACAAAAATGGAATTGTCCAGCTTAATGGCCCCCAAGAAGTCCCGATCTTACGTTAAGTGGGGACACCTAAAACAGTTAACTTATGCCAATCCACTGCCAAATGATGAGAACATTTTAAAACAAAGAATTATATAAGCTGTGGAAGCGATATCCCTAAAAAAAGTGCGGAGGAGTTATGACTATCTTATAGGCCAACTGGAAAAATGCGTCCTTAATGGTGGAGCGGTGGTTGAATAATGAGTTTGTTATATTTTTATGAATTATGCCTTATATTATAATCATGTATTGGGTTATGTTTATCGTATTTTTTTAAATGTTTTATTTTATATTTCCGAGTAATTTACAATCACTAATTATGTATTCTTTGCTCCGTTGTTAACATTGTAACCTAATAAAATCTTTAAAAGTTACTGACAATAACGTTTTGCTTGACACTGTAATAGTTTATTTCTGAGGAATCTAATCAAAGGTCATACTTCAAGGTATACAAAATCAAGGGTACATCTACCAAACTTTTTAGTGAATTGCAAATTTAAAGCAAAAATATTATTGCCATCCAAACTTAATAAAAACTAATATTTTAGAAGATGTGATGGTTTGAAACAATTCTCTTAACTAGCATTTTCTAAAAAAAAAATTTGAATTTTTAACATTTTGGATACCCTGTATACAATTTCTTTTTCATCGACAATCGTATTTTTGCAGCAAGCAAATTTTTTATAAAGAATGACTTTTCCCCAAAAAATGAAATTTTTGGTCCGTTTGCCCTCTTGAATTCAAAAAGAAAAACGCGTGTTTAAAAAAAAACAAAGAACTTTTGTTTTCTTCGTATTAAAAACCCGTTTTCCACAAAAACAAAACAAAGCCATTACATTTGAAACTATCCACTCATGAACATCATTAAGAAGGCGCAGAGGGGAAAGTGGCTCAGACCTTAAATTAGCTGGGTGAATCATTTTTAACTGCAAAATTTTGGGCCCCCTTCAGGGGTCTGGGCCCTGGGTACCTTTTCCCCGCTTACCCCTACCCCCCTAACGCCGACCTGTATGTACAGTTGTACATGGTGTCAATTTTTCTATGTAATTGCAGGGTATCTCGGTAACTGACTAGTGAAGATAGAGACTTGCGGTTTTTACATTACGCTACTTTTTCGTAAAACAAAATATGCCGCAAACAGAATTATCATAGCTTTCTTAGTTTTTAAGCTATACAGGGTGTTTTCGAAAATGTTGACTTTTCGACCACCCCCGGTATTTCGGTTACCCCTTAACTTATTACAAAGTGGAAAACTCTTTCTAAGAGAACTTTTTAAGTAGAATTCAGTGGCGAACTTAGTTTTTCCCTGGGAGTCTTACTTTTCAAGATTTAAACCAAAGATATGCTTTTTTAAATGGAACTCCCTGTATATTGTTCTCTTGTTTAATTGAGCCGTTTTTAAACTCTATCAAAAATATATAATAGTCGATAGTTACTATTAACAATAAACGCACAATACGAAAAATTTAGAAAATTAAGATATAGTATATAGGCCATGAAACCATTGAAACGAACAAAAGAATATTTATCTGACATGTCTATTTGTCAAAATGTATAGGTAAGAACAACGTTTTGTTAAAATACATGTCATTATTTCACAACAATTAAAAAAAAAATGGCGAAAATGTAGTAATATGAAAATTTTGAAAAATACATGTTAAGTTTGCTTTATAGAGTGCCATGAAAATAGGCAAACTTACAATCTTATAATTTAAATATCTAACTTATAAGATTTCTTACTCTCATAGATCTCTAGAGAGAAGACCAGAAGTAATATTTTCAAGTTTAAAAATTAATTAAATTAAGAATCGATCATTTATAAAACCAAGACCTAAATGTCCTAAATCATATATAATAAAAGAGAATCGCAAAAGGGACGAAATAAACGTATGGCTTTTGTAGCGGCACTAGAAGTTCGTGTAAAGTCATAGAAAAAGATCTCGGAGGAATAAAATCTTGTCTAACAAATTATTAAATAAATATCATTTGAGACCCTATGAAGTAAAGATTGTGGACACTTTACGTACTGGGAATGCTGTGCGACGACTTATTTTTAGCAGTAATGACATATTCTTTTGTTTGTTTTAATGGTTTCATAGCCTTCTACCCTACTTACTTACTTACTTAATGTTCTTTATTAAATCATAGTCATACAATTTAAATGGCCATCGACCGGGGTCCTTCAGCCTTAATTCCTAAATTTTTTGATTTGTGCGTTTATTGTTAATAATAACTATCAACTATGATATATTTTTGGAAAGCTTAAAAATAGCCCAAGCAAATACAAGAATAATATACAGGATGTCCCATTTAAAAAATCACATGTTTGCTTTAAAATCTACTTAAAAAACAATTTTCAATTTTGTGATAAGTTAAAGGGTAAGTCAACATTTTCTAAAACACCCTGTAGCTTAAAAACTAAGAAAGCTATAACAATTCTGTTTGCGGCATCTTTTGTTTCACGAGAAAGTAGCACCATGATGTAAAAACAGCAAGTCTCTATATTTACTAGTTACTGAGATATCCTGCAATTACATCGAAAAATAGACACCCTGTACTGTGTTCATACATTTTTATGGATAATATATAATCAATAAATGTAATAAATAATTAATATTTCGGAAATGAAATTTAGGAGCAGCGCAGTTTATTCTTTTGTTATTGCTTTGTTCGAAAAAAATTGTTATTCAAAAAAAGTTTCTTAGCATTAAATTCCTCTTACCTCGGAAACGACCATACACACAGAGTACCTTCTTTACGTAAAGATATTCAAGTAACTATAATTTATTTGAAAAACTGCGAAAATACACTCGACCAAAAAAATTTGACCTTGAATATCCCGGAGTGCTTACCACGCCACTGGTTGCAACATGGGTTACCTGATGTTTAAAAAAAGTGACTTCTTATAACACTAACTTATATCTAAAAGTTAATTTTTTTATCATAACTGGATCCCAATAAATAAAAAATAAAAAAATACTTTGATCACACCATCTTCGTGGGCCTGTAGCTCCGTATTAAAGCGTTTGCGGACCTATGTTAATATAAACTTATTTTCATATTTTCTATGTAGAATCATACCATAAATTCGTTATAGTCATTTCCAGACACCCTGAATAAACAAACGCCAATAAAATATTTTTTCCACTACTAACCTATAACATCGCCATTATTGACCGATTATTAACGATATAAATCGTTTTTCTCTACCATATTATAAGTTATTATTGACCATGGTCAATAATAAGGCATTGAAATCCATTATTGACCGATCTTCAAGAATCTATTTGAAGGCAGGTAACTTGATTTTTTGATTCTTCAACATGAATTCATTAACATGAATGTGGTTAGGCAACCAGATAATTATCAATACATATTAGATTACTTGATATTGTAAAATATCGATACAATCAACATTTTTTCTGCTTCCATCCTTAATTCTGGAGGTGTACACATAATAATATCACTAACATTTTCTTCGCTTCTTTTTTAAAAAAACGGAAAACTCGTGAAATCTGATGACATAAATGAACAATAATTGACATTAACAAAGCCACCTGACAAAACAACAAAATATTTTGTCAATTCCAAAGCGCAGGTAACTTGATTTAAAAATATACTTATACCTACCTATAATTTTTTATAATTATTAATACTATAAAGATAAATGTCTTATAAAAGTTTGTAGTAGTGAAAAAAATATTATATTAACCACGGTTTAGACAGCTTATAGCCCTCGCGTCTTAAATCCCTCGTCGCTCCGCTCCTCGTGATTTAAACTTGCCGCTCGAGCAATAATGATGGCTGTCTAAACCTTGGTTAATAATATACTATTAATATATCTACAGGTACCATAAACAATATCATATCGGCCAAAAAATATATATCGGTTTGGCAAAAACAAATTATTATACGATATTATTTAATAATAATATTACATTTAAATTCTACTTACATTTTTCCTGAATATTATCATATTATCTATGCCTGAAATCTCACAGTTTTCATGAGTTATCTGCAATTAAGACGTTTAGCTGCATGATATCACATCAGACCTAAGTCACTAACCAGAACCTTGTCAATGTTAAAGTACCGAGTAAAAAACGAGATTAATTAAACACCACCGAATATTTTAACAATAGTTTTAAAATGTTCAACGTCCACGTCTCGACAAAAATCGAATATTTGTCGCGATTTCCGCAAACAATACATTCTGTATTGGTATCTGTGGTGTGACTCACTATTAAAAAACTGTCAGAAAAAGCTCTAACCATGAACAAAAATAATGGCGTTGAAAACAAACAAGAAAGCGCTTAAAATATATTGTATTAACCATAGCCACCTTGGATCAAAATATTAGTATATTACTTTTTATAATAATAGTAAGATGCATTGTATTAAGGTGAAGATACTAACGAATTAACTAATAGTTGACGTGTGTTTTTTAGGTTTAATTCGTACGAACCTTAAGCATATTCTGGCATTTGTGACAAATATCTATGGATTTGGCAAAGAGACGAATATGTTGATGGGGTATTTAAAGGCAAATAGGTATTTCGCGCTAAAGGGCGTATAATCATCATTCCTCTGCCAATAAAGAAGATAATAGTTAGACAAATATTAGGATATTACCTATTATAATAATAGTAAGATGCATTGTATGAAGGTGAAGATACTAACGAATTAATTAATAGTTGACGTATGTTTCTTAGGTTTAATTCGTATGAACCTTAAGCATATTCTGGCATTTGTGACAAATATCTATGGATTTGGCAAAGAGACGAATATGTTGATGGGGTATTTAAAAGCAAATAGGTATTTCACGCTAAAGGGCGTATACTCATCATTCCTCTGCCAATAAAGAAGTTAATAGTTAGACAACTATAGGTACACATATTAAAAAAAAATTGATCAAGAGTGAAGTTCCCTCATTTTAAAAAATACAGAAAACCGTAATAAAGAAAAGTTGTTCATCAATTATACAGGGTGTACCTTAATGATATGCGAATATTTAAGGGTGTGAATCTACATGAAAAATTATTAATAGTTTGCTTTAAAAACTATGGTCAAAAAATGTGGCGTGCCTATGGGCACTGACTTCGATATTTTTGAGGAAAGAAATGGTACTTGTTTTCCTGGCATGTGCCGTTTTTGAGTAAAAAAATAGAAACCGTTGTATTGTCCGCGAAAATTTATTTAATTATTGAAGAACACAATTTTGCAGTAAACCTAGTTGCCATGGAATATGTCACTTCCTTTTAACATCTGACATTTTGTAGTAAGTCTCTGTGGTTCAAGTCTGTGCGTTGTGAATAAAGAAATGGCGGAAACGCATTACGCGTATGGCCTCGCCGACGGCAATGTAGAGCAAGCCAGATGTATTTATCACCTGAGATATCCCAATCGTGCCTTGCAAGATAGTCGAATCTTTTCTAATATTCATCGTCTTGTTGAAACTGGTAGAATCCGAAGGTGAAGGTAGACCTCTAAGTGTGAGAACACCTGAAATTGAGGATGCTGCACGAAGTCGAAGAACATCCAGAACGAGTACGAGGAAGATTGCAAGAAACTTGAATATTTGCCAAGAAATTGTTTGGAGAATTTTATGGTTTTTTTATTATATCCGTACCATATTTTAAGAGTACAGGCATTACTTCCCAGAGATTTCCTAAGGCGTGTGACCTTCTGTCAGTGGTATCTTCATAAAATTGCACAATCCGCAATTCAATTATACATTCTGTTCACGGACGAAGCTAACTTTTCAAGAAATTCCATTTAGAATTTCCACAACAAGCTTTTGTAGCCGGAAGAAAATCCCTATGCTGTAACTGAAACCCATTTCCAATACTAATTTTCGGAACTATTGGTAACCACTTTATTGTCCATTCTTCTTGCAGAGACTACTTGATAGACAATCCTACCTCAATTTCCTTCAAGAACTGCCTTTGCTGACTGAGGATGTTCCGATAGCAATAAGAAACCATATGAGGTGCAAGCCCGATGGTATACCAGCACATTTCAGTGTAGTGGTTCGCAATTACTTACAAATTGTTTATCCACATCGTTGAATTGGCCGCCGTGGGCCTTAAGAATGGCCACCAAAGTCCCCCGACCTCAACACCTTAGATTTTTTTTTGTGGGGCATTTGTAAGATGCTACTGTACACAAATCCCATTAACACTGTAGAGAAATTAATAGCAAGAATAGTTGCAGCATGTGATAGAATAAGGAATACTCCGAGGATATTTCAACGAGTGCGCAATTCCATGAGAATGAAGTGATGCATATTAAGTAATGAAGGCCATTATCAACAATTTTTGTAATAATCGCTCCATGTTAGTTGTAATGTTGTGTTAATGTTGTATGTTGTCAGTTGTCCATTCATTACACACAGATGCCAACCCGTAACGTGTTTAATTCTTCCTATTAAATTAATAACAGTTTTGCAAGTTTTATTTGCTCAAAAACGGCGCATCGCAGGAAAACAACTAAAAAGAGGTCTTATGTCTCAAATTGAACGCCGAACGGTAAAATTAAAAATATTTTTTAATTGAGGAAAAACCATTGGCGTACCACTTTCTCTTCCTCCAAAATATCGAAGTCACTCCCCGTAGGCACGACACTGCAAGCTGAACATTATTTTTGTATTGAAAAATATGTACCTTTAATAACGGACGCTACGTAATAAAAAACACTGAAATAAACTAACTTTAATTCTCGTAACGGAACAATTTTGGACCATAGTTTATAAAGAAAACTATCATTAATTTTTCATATAGATTCACATATTATTAAGAAACACCCTGTATATTGTTGTCCCCACCAGCCCCACCTCAATCGTTAGATACATGAAAAAAAAACTGAAATATCTAAAAACTGTAAATATCGACAAGAAATCAGACAAAAAGGAGCCGAAAATATCACCTGCTAATAGTGCCACACAGATGGATTCCTTATATTTA
Source organism: Polydrusus tereticollis (assembly GCA_963920685.1). Classification (NCBI taxonomy): domain Eukaryota; kingdom Metazoa; phylum Arthropoda; class Insecta; order Coleoptera; family Curculionidae; genus Polydrusus; species Polydrusus tereticollis. The sequence goes on from OY987329.1 coordinate 124,264,296, forward strand.
TTAAAAAATTACCTGCAAAACACACTAAATCACACAAATATGTGTAAAAACAAGTCCGGCTCTGGCCCTGCTGGTTTTAACTAGGCACGGCCATTGAATGATAAAATCAATGGCACGACGAATACCAGAGCAAAAAAAAAATCGCGACCAGTGGAAAAATTTTAGTCCGCACTTAAGGTTGCCAACAAAATTATCCAATTTTGCATTAAGTTAATAAAAATCCCCAACTTAAATGCGGCATGTAAAAAATATGTAAGCTATATAGTTTTCAAACACTGGCTGCAACAAATTTGCCAGCTATAGTTATCTTATATTTATTTATAATATTTCAATTAGGTAACTAACGTGTTATTGCACATTAACTATAAATTTATTGTTAATTTATGTCCTATAAATTCAATCAATTTATTATTCTCTTAGTGATTACTATACTTACGTCAAAGTTTAGAATATAAGTTAAGTGAGGAAGCTTTGCTTTAACTTCGCCTTTTGTAATTTTCTTTTTCCTAAATTACGATAAAGACATAATAATAATTATTATTATTATTTTATGTTATAGATTATACCCTCCAATGTTTAACGTAATCTGACTGTTTTTAAGAAGATAGTAAATTTTATTTTTATTTGTAACTTTCCTGTCTGTACCGCCTCAAAATACAAAGAAAATAATAAGCTCGTTTCAATCCTAAAATCAAATAACTTATGGAAATAGGTTTCGCAGCTTTTTCAAATTTTCACCGCCGCGCTGCTAATTAAACCCGAGCTGAATGATAAAAAGGTTTATGGTCCGTAATTTTTGCAGTAAAATTTCGATTTTTAAATCCCACTTAAACAATAATCAAAAACAATAAAAAGCCATTCGATGTGAGCTGTAAATCTTTTTGCGGAAAAGCTAAAGCAAAAAAGTAAAAATTGTTTTTTGAATTAGCAAATTTAAAACGGATTTACCTGGATTTAAATGGTACACATTTGGTATTGTGTTATTTCAATGGTATTAAATTAGAATTAAATTTAACGCGGCAAACAGGAAACACACCCCGAACTAGTTCAAACGTAGTTCACGTGGACGCGAAATAGCGACTTTGCGACGACGATGTTAGATAAACAATGCTGGATATGATAGCATATTCATACAGGGTGATTCAGGAGGAAATGTCAATATTTTAGGTTCGTATTCCCAAAATAAACATAAAAGTTCCTATAAATATGGGTTCTATTCCCGGCCGTTACCGAAGTACAGGGGTAAACAATATTGAATTTAAAATTTTTATTAAATTATTTATAACAAGTAGGCTAGGTTTTAGAGTTTTCAAAAATGCCACCGTTTACTTCTAAACACAAGTCAGCTCTCTGATTAATAGTTCGGGTCGTTCTATGAATGGATGCGGGCATGTTTCTGATAGTTGCTGCTGCATTTATTATTCGATCGAGTAATGCATCTCTAGTGTTTACTTTACTTAAATATATCAATGATTTTAACTACCCCCAAAGACAATAATCCAGTGGATTAAAGTCTGGCTATCTAGCTGGCCAATTATGCGGACCACCTCGACCAATCCACCGGTTTGGAAACTTATGTAAAAAGTTTCGTAGGGGAATTGGGCCCAAAAGGACATACTCGGCTAAAATGACATAGATCGGTTATTTCCGTTATATATTCGCGTTAGGTCGCTGTACATAGAATCATCTACTACTCGGCTCGCGTCAGTCGTCCTCTGTTACTTAGAGCTGTCGGGCGCAAACATTTTCGTGATTACGTCGAGAAACGTTTACGTCGGTTAAAAAAGTTTTTAAGGCACACTTTTAAGAAAAAGCAAAATAAATATTTTGCATTAATTTTTGCAAACTGTAGTGGCAGATCATAGAAGGTAAGGTTGTTTCCTATTAATTAACATGTTTATTTCTAAAAAAACAACTTAATAGATTCATAAAATTTGTCAAATTAAAAAAAAACTATTTTCGGGTAAAACGACATACCTTCGGTCGGGGCAAAATGACATAGTATGTCATTTTACCCTGATGTGTATGTCATTCTGCACCGATTTGTATTTTCCCTAACTTATCTCGAGCCAAATTATTTAACAAATTGTTTAATGCAAGTTAATTTATTTACAGATGGTCGGAAAATATAAGAGGAAGACCAATAGACAAAGTTGGAGTCAAGAATCGATGAACCAGGCTATTCGGGCAGTAGAGAATAACGAAATGAGTTGGTTAAAAGCAGCGAATCAATTCGGCGTACCACATGCTACCCTACGAAGGCGTTGCAGAAATAGCAAGAATAAGATCGTTCGAGGTTCAACTAAAGGTCTAGGCAGATACCATACAACATTTAATGTTGATGTTGAAAATGAACTTATTGCACATATCAAACTATTAAAATCTCGTTTTTTTGGGTTGATTGCTACAGATCTCAGAAGACTAGACTTTCAAATTGCAGAAAGTCATGATTTGGATCACCGATTTAACAAAGAAACCCATATGGCAGGCTGGGATTGCTTAGCGGGTTTTAGAAAGCGACATCCAGATATAAGTTTGCGAAAGCCTGAAGCAACTAGTGCTGCGCGTGCTATGGGCTTTAACAAGCCACGAGTGCAGTCCTTCTTTGAAATATACAACAAAACCTTTTCTGATAAAAACATTAATTTTACCAGGATATATAACGCTGATGAGAGCGCCCTTTCAACAGTTCAAAAACCCCCTAAAGTATTTGCTTCCACAGGTAAAAAGCAGGTTGGTGCGATAACCAGTGCAGAAAGGGGGCAACATGTAACAGTGGTATGTTGTATGGGAACAACTGGCCATTTTGTGCCACCAGCTCTAATATATCCCCGAAAAAATTTTAAAAATGAACTATTAGATGGTGCTCCTCTCGGGACCATTGGACTTGTGCAAGACAAGGGCTGGATGACCGGACCAGTGTTTCTAAAATGGTTAAAGCATTTTTTCCAATATGTTAAGCCTAGTCTAGACGATAAAGTTCTCCTTCTTTTAGATGGCCATGCCAGTCATAAGCACTTGGAAGTTCTTGAATTCGCCAAAGCTAATGGTATAATTCTTGTTTGTTTACCTCCCCACTGCACCCATAGGCTACAGCCACTTGATGTTTCATTTTTTGGTCCGCTAAAAACATTATACAATCAAGAGATTTCCAAGTGGCTAAAAGAACATCCCGGAAGAGTTGTAACGCAGTACCAAATCAGCTCATTGTTTGCAGTAGCCTATGGGAAAGCAGCTACCGTAAAAACGGCGACTAGTGGATTTCAAAAATGTGGGCTTTTCCCTGTAAATCCTGACATTTTTGAAAAACATGAATTTGCTCCAAGTGAAACAACGAATCGTCCCATTAACAATGTTGCTCAAACAGAAGAAGATGTCCCTCCACAAATTCAAAGAATGACTGGAAACCCTGTTACTCCAGAAAAACAAATTTCCACTATTCATAGCACCACCACTCATAGTCCTAAAGCTGGTCCCTCAAATAACTTTACTCCTAAACCTATTCAGTCTCCGTCTTGTAGCTCAGAAACTTCTGACAGATCACAATCCGTTCCTCAAAAAAAGACAACTTCGACTTCACGACCAAACAGGCCTTTTACAAAATTAAGTGTATCAGAAATATCTCCAATTCCTGAACTATCCTCCGAACAGAGAACCAAAAGAAAAAATACGCAGGGAGCCGCTGATATGACGAGCACTCCGTTTATTAAAGAAGCTCGAAGAAAGGTTGAAGAAAAGTTAGAAAAGGAAAGGCGCAAATCGGCAAGAACTGTTAAAAAGCGAGTTAAACTAAATAATTACGATGCATATGAAGAAACGGATCCATTCCATAAGGACGATGATGATGATGATGATGCTTCATGTCTCTACTACTTAGAGCTGTATTCAATGTCAAAAAGTAAGGAAGCATGGATAAGATGCTCAACTTGCAAGTTATGGGCGCATTGTGAATGTGCGGGCGTCAGCATAAAAACAAAACAATTTATTTGCGAAATATGCCACTCATATTAATAAAATAAATAATATGTAGTTTTTTTATATGCTGTGTAGTTTTTTTTAAACACTCAATTTAAAAAAAAAACACTCAGTTAAAGTGTTCAACTTTGTGGTATGTCATTTTACCCGTATGTCTGCCTAAAATGACATAGGATCCCATTTTTTTTTTCAAAAATTATAAAACATAATTAGGTTTTAAATTCGCGTATTCGTGTTATAAATAATTAAACTAGATTGTCTAAACTACCTATTTTACAACTTTGAAACTAATATCAATCTTTAGTTTCTCTCAGAGAGGCAAAAATGAAAACGGTATGTTATTTTAGGCCCACCTCCCCTACTTGTAAACTGTAGTGTGCAGGGGCTCCATCATGTTGTAAATACATGCTCTGTCGTACATTAAGTGGAACATCTTCTAATAGGTTTTGCAAGTGATTCTGTAAAAATTTTAAGTATACTTGTCCTGTAAGATTACCGTCGATTATGACTTTGATAAGTATCGGCAATTCACCTTGTACTTAAGCCTGGATCATATTTTAGTTGAACATCAAGTCCTGATTCCCGTTCAGCATACCAGATTCTTGCATTAGTAAAAACTTGTTGAAAACCCCTTCTATCTGGTATTCTCCGATTCGAAAATCGACGCTGGTACTCGGCGGCTGCAAGTTTTCAGGATGAGAGAATGTCGCAGGCATAATGAAATTAATCTAATGTTTAAATTGTCAGAAAATATAAATGCTGAACAGGATTTGACAGTGACAAATCTTATTCTTATTAATACCTAACTATAGGCAACAGAACATACTTTTTGAAAACTATAAAACAAATATAAAACCTAGCCCACTTATTATAAATAATTTAATAAAAATTTTAATTTGAATATAAACTAACCTGTAGGTATGTATATTATTACATATTGACATTTCCTCCTGCATCACTCTGTATAGGCGCCGACATTTAAAATATCTAGGTCCGGCGTCGGCGGCTGAAACAAAATTATATCTCGAGTCTTTCATTGTTGAGTGTAGCGGGAAAATCAGCGGGACAGAGGATTTTTTTTTGTCTTACTCGTTGCAGATCTAGTTTGCTGTTCTAAATAATTTTACATAGACCGGTAAACTTTCAAAATTGCAAATATAAAATAAAAATTAAATCGTTTTTGAAGATCTTCACCTTGTATATCTACTGGAAGAAGCCCTCCGCTACCTTCTGACTAACTCTGAACTAACCCCCATTTATAACCGACGCGTATTTAAAGATTCATGACAACCAAAAAAGTTCACTTGGCTTTATCAAAAGTCAGTGACATTTTTAAGGCCCAATTTAAAGTATTTTCAAGACAAGATATGTCAATAAACTTTTCATATTTATTTTTTTTTTAGTGTTATTTGCATTTTTTGGATTAAATTTTCTATAGAACTCTTATGTTATGTTATGTTATTAAGTTAGCATACAATCTTCTCGTCAGTAAAATGAATACTTATTTGTAATAAAAAAATCGTAACCCAGAGGGTTCTGATACAACTAAACTTTTTGAAGAAAAAAATATCACATTAATTAACACTTACCTTTAACAAATATCTTACCAAAAAACAAAAAATAATAATAATAATATAATGTCCTGAGGGAACGGCAAACTTTTGTCCTAATTTTTATTTCTTAAAAAGTAATCAAAAATCAGTTGCTAAGTTTTTCCTTTTGACCCTAGAGATACCCAGGAAATGGAGAAGCAATAAAAACATTACCTGTTCATTGCAAGGCCTCTATACAAAATCTGGATTAGTTGCTACCAGAAAAAAAAACGGTGGCTCCAATTATCCGCATAATAAGGTAATGGAAGCCAAATTCCTTGTTATATTCGAAACTAAGGTCTAGTTTTTCAACAAAAATGTCATACTTATATAGACGATCTATAATATGCTTTAGAAAACTTGTACTTTAATTATATATTACACTTGATACTTTAATTTTTATTTAAATGAAAGTTATAATATTATAATTTTTAGAAAGTGGCTCCAATTCCCCCCCGTTCATCTACCTAATTTTTTATTTTTTTTTTATATTTACCTGCTTTAAACTGCTAGTATTGCTGCGAGACTCGATTTCTTCCATAATATATACATTACGTCTCATAACCAGAGATTGTCGACAATGGCTTTTTTCAGTTGAAACAAGCTCGAAACAACGGAACGGAAATCTGAAAACAATGAAAATCACTGCTGGTTTAATCATCTTCAAGAATTAATACTTTTGGTAACTTTGTATACTTAGTTAAAAAAATTGAATACTAAACTTTTTGATACCGTAGTAATTCTTGAATTGGAGGTTGAGTTAGGGAAGCCCATTTAAAAATAATTTGGTGATTATTTTTATTGAACAATTCATCGCAATACCTCCATTTTCTACCTATGTGGTTGCATAGTCCATTGAAAAGTATTTATTCGTATTTTAAAAAGTATGGTCTAACGCCCTAAAAGAACATAACCCATTATTTATTTTGACGTTACAAATATTATCTCGATGACCATAGTTCTACTATCTTCTTTAGCGAGAATTAAGCTGCCATTTTTCTTAAAGTACATAAAATGTGTTTCCTTTTAATTCTCCTAAATTCATCATTACTTTTAAATCTGAAATTATGCGATAGAACCCCACCTATTTAAGAAAACTTTTTAAATTTTGTTCTGAGAGCCCTCTCAAAGTGACTTTAAATTTTTTATTATCTCCTGGCCCTTTATATAATAGCATCAAAATATACCTAGACCTTTTGGGGCCAAGATATTTTTTGTGTGTATACTCTCACACCAAAAATAGATTTCTATCAAAAGAGTGTTTAGGAGATTTTCTACCTGAGGTGGTCTGAATTCCTTTAGAAAAAATCTTTCTTTTAAAGCTCATAAAAACGAAATTAAATTAAGTATGCTCGTGTAGAGAGAATTTATAAATATATGGTCATTGTAGAGGAAAATTGAATAATATTATAAGATGTTTATAAAGAAATTTGTATAAAAACTGATTTAAAAAGTTTTAAATTAATGTAAGTATTATTGTACGTAATATTTATTAATTCTGATCTAACCAGACTATTTATTTTTTATACTTCTCTTATACATAATCCCTACATAAATAAAAGTCACGGGTAATTTAAAAAATGTCTTTTTATTCATAAATTAAAGTTAATATTAATGTACAATATTCAACAGTCTTTAATCAATAAAATTGTGTTTTTATTTACACTGTTCACTTAAAACTAATGACTAATAAGCGTTCAGAAATTAGTACACAAAAGTACTTTTTATAAATAAATTTGTAATTTAAATATTTACAAAATATATACAGGAGTAAAATATTACATGGTAATAAATGTATAATATATAGCGACATTCGAGTATATTAGGGTAATTCACATTTAATTTTATATTTATATTCGATAAATATAAAATATAGCAATATAATAAGTAAAACAGCCTTTAGAAATTAGTAACTCACATAAATATTGTATTTTTCTGTGTTCTTCATTTTACAGCCAATCATTTATCTGCATATTAAAAAACACGCTTCATTTTCTAATATTTTACGCATAATTTAGAATATTTTAATCATTAAAAACAAAATATGTTGGTTGCACAAAAGGTGATTAAAAAATTAAGCTCATTATTCAAGCCTAATTTTAATTAATAAATAGGTATAGAAACTTACAACAGAGAAGTGAATCAACCAGTTTGACAGAAATTAGAGTTTTTTCTTAATTTTCCAATAATTTAAAAACATTTCTTTGTCATAATCGATTTTTAAGAATATTTTTATACAATTTTTGTCACTTTTAACTACAATCAATAAAAATAAAAGATATTTTATGTATATACTTTTGTTAGTTAAAAATATGGCATTATACAAAACTTTAATCAATTTAAAATATCACATACCTTTATTATACATTGCTAAATTTAAGCAGATTTTTCTATATGCTAAATTAGAGTAAAATTTTGTATTAAAATGCCATTATTTTGAAAGTTGATAAAACACTATTTGGTCTAATTTTCTTTAATTGAAATGTTGGCTAAACTGGGACTAAAATCTTCTTGGTTTCTTATACTTTATTTAAAATTTTGCTTTTTTAGAAGCCTGATTAGCCAAAATTTCATTTAAACGGAAACAGTTATTTTTTTTATAAGGGCAACAAAAATTTAAAATAATACACAATGACATGATCTGTAAAAATAGAAATTCAGAAAAATAACAACCTTCAATAAAAAAAAATTACACAAAATACGTTCTCGATTGCGGTGGAGCATCGGGAATAGTAGAATAAACGTGATGGGGTACCTCAGACCTACACGTGGGGTACTGAGAATATTGAGGAGGTCGTCCATCGATGGAAACGTAGCTGTGGTTCATCTGCTCGGAACCATAGTGCTGAGAACTGGCGCTGGAACCCTCATCTTCAGTGCTTCTATTGGATTCACCGCCTGACACATAAGTGCTTTGCGTAGGAGTTGGTGTTAATGTGGTAGTGTGAACTCCTGGCATTGGTTGGTACTTGTACCAGGAATCAGTGTGACTTGGTGTGCAGGTATATCTTGCATTAGTTTTGCAACGAATTTCTGGGTGATGTTGTTTCTTACGCCTGGTGGAGGTACTGCTAATGACATCTGGCATGGCATATCGCAACTTTTCCCAAAATCGTCGTTCTCCCCATCGGGTAGCACTGCAAGCTCTAAGCAGAGCACGCAATTCTGGATCCATTGGTTCTAGGGGATCGCCACTGAGGACGCAGACTAGTTTGTGACGAAACGTTGTGCGCAGAGCAGCTTGAAGGGCGGCTCTGAACTCTGCTTTGGACCATTCTGTACAGATTAAGGCCGGGGAAACTATAAACAAGACCCTTCGGGAGGCATCAGCGGCTCCTACCATTGCATCTGCAAGATATGAAGCCCCATTAAGTAGGTGCAGGTCCCTGTAGTGCAGGCATAGGGTGTGGCCAAAGGCTTCGAGTTCGGGAGCAATTATTCTGGCAGCAAGTTCCTCGTCTTTGTGGCTGTAAACCATGTAGCAGTCGTATAAATGATCTTGCTCGTCGATATTGTCATGCAAGTCTTGAAATATTCGGACACCATACTTGGAGTGCGCCCAGAGCCTCACTTCTTGCCGAAAAACGAACATGATTGCCACAATTAAGCACACTACAATTACCGATACTAACGTAGCTGCTAAGAGGGGCACGTAACTACCTCCCAACAGCTGATTGTTTTTAACAAGTTCCCGTTGCACTACAGACGTAGCGATTGCATTGTCCATGTCATCACATTTATTTAACGCGTCCGCAACAGTCTCATCCGCATCCGAACAAAACATCTTCGAAGGGTCACCCCCCGAGGATCGGATCCAGGAGTTAAGGCGCCCCAGAGAGACACAATCACATGACCACTTGTTGCCATCGAGAGACACGCGCGGCGCGGAAGCCCTCGCTTCGGCTTGTAACTGCCACGGCGGAAAATTTACGATTTTATTATCGTCCAACTTTAACACGTCTAAATTATGCATGTTTTTGAAAGTCTGATTACCCACGTAGGCAATTTTGTTGTGGTCTAGATACAGTTCGTTAATATTTTCTAGTTGATCAAACTCGAAACCGCGAAGTTCTTCAAGCTTGTTGTCTTCCATGTGCAACACACGTAAAGAACTGACTCCGTTGAAAGTCCTGTTGTGCAGTGCTTTGACGTTGCTGTTGTTCAAATATAAAACTTCGAGCTTTTTCTTGCCGATAAATACGTGACTGCCGAGCTCGCCTAAGTTGTTACCGTCTAGGTAAATTTCAGTGGCGTCCATCGGAATTTTCTCGGGTACCATGGTGTACCCCGCATTGCTACAATCTACCACGTTTGAAGACCAGGTGTGATCGTGATAGCAAGTACATCGATCAGGACATGTCATCTCGCAGTCGCAAGCATCAAAGTCGCAGCAGTGACATAGGGCGAAGCAATGAGTCTGATAAGGACACAAAAAGTTTGACGGCTTAAGTCGTAGGAGGGGTTGCGGCGGCGAGCCCCTGGCATGTGCAAGCTCACACGTGACATCATCGAGATCCAGCACTTGGGGATATTGTCGCAGATTACTCAAATGATTTATCCTAAGAAGCCATTCCATTTTACAGTCACAATAAAATGGATTACCGCCGATATAAAACTGAGGCAAGTCGTTATCGTGATTTACGGGACTCAAGTTTAATGCAGACAAATCCAGATATCTAATTTTATTTCCATATAAAACAACTTTTTCCAAATTTGGCTTATGAGTAAAACTATTCGGGGCTACAGAACTTATTTTGTTGTTTTGTAAATACAAAGTCTGTACGCTGTCGGGTACTGAATTCTCTTGAATTTGAGTAATTAAATTAAAACTAACATCGAGCATCTTAATCTTGAGCGTATTTCTTACGTCGTAGTAATTCCCAAGTTCTGGAATTTCGTTATCATGCATGTCGAGCCATTCTAAACTTATGGGCAAATGACTAAAGTCGAACCAGACTAGTTTGTTGGATGAGACGTTGAGCCATACGAGACTTTGAAGATTTGTAAATACTCCGCTAATGTCAGTTAGTTCGTTGGCATCTAAGCGAATAGCCTTCAGTGTCGGGTTGCTGGCGAATGCACTTTGTTCAACATATTTTATTTTGTTTGAGGCCAAATTCAAGACTTGCAATGAAGGCAGCGTGGAAAATGCATCCCTTGAAACATTTATAATGTGATTGTCCACCAGTCTCAAGCCGTATAAGAGATCCAAACCTTCAAAAGAAGCGTTCGTAACCGATTCGATATGGTTCTTGCCTAAATCAAGCGTCTTTAAATAGCGTAATTGACCGATGCCGTCAGGAATACCGCCCAGAACATTTCCGTTAAGACCTAGGTCTTGCAAATTAGTCACGTTCTCGAACGCCCTTGGGTGAATGTACTCGATTTCGTTCTGGTCCAATAAAAGCTGATTTAGTGCGTACATTCCCGAAAAGTGGAAAGACTCTAGGCGAACGATTTTGTTGTGACTCAATGTCAAGGCATGCAGGTTTTTCAATTCGCTGAACGCCCCCTCGGCAATGATATTAATGTTGTTATGCTCGAGATTGAGAATTTGAAGGGTGTACAGGTCGTGGAACAGGGCTGGATCGATTCTGTTCAACTGGTTATTACCCAAATTCAGCACGACTAGCCGAACGAGTCCTGAAAAAGTGTCTCTGTTGACCCAACGACTTGTAAGCTCATTATGGGAAAGGTCAAGGACCCGCAGCTGATCTAACCCTTCCAGTAATCCCGGCGCCAATACACTTAATGAGTTGTTTTGTAAATAGAGGTGCGTCAGCTCTCTCGAAGACTGAAATAACTCTGGCGGCATGGCAACGAGATAATTACTAGACAGGTTGAGCGTTTTCATTGCATTCAACCCAACAAAGGAGCGATCGCCCAAGGTGCTGATAGCGTTGTCTTGAAGGTGAAGTTCTTCCAGACTTCTCAAAGCACTGAATCCATTATCCGGCAATGATATGACCTCATTATCACTTAAATCGAGCACCTCAAGTCCGTTTACACAGGCCCTGCCTGGAGCCAAAGGCCCCTTACCCCAGTCGGAAAACCCTAAGGCAGCCACATCCTGAAGTTTATTTCTGGTTAAGTTTAGGTGTGTTAAGCTGTAAAGCGGACAAAACAAGTCTTGCGGTGTATTCCAAATGTTGTTATCTGCTAGATCCAGATTTCGCAATTCGCTTAGGCCGCGGAAACTTTCCGCGTGAAGATCCAGAGTCATCGCAGACCATTCCGAGTTGTGAGATCGCAGCGAAAGCTTTTTAAGATGCCGTAAGCTCGACATCGCCGCGGCAGGAATGTTTCGAATTTTGCAGTTTTCAATTTTGAGATCTTTGAGCTTTCGCAGTGTGGCTAGGAAAGAGCCATGACGGGTGGTTTCTAACGTGCTCTCGAAAAATAATGCGTCGTTGCATTCGAGCATCAGCACCGTCACGCGATCACTTTGGCTTTGTGTAAGGTTTCCTATTAACGGTTCTGCATTGTTTATTGTCCTTATCTGGCAATATAACACAGGTTCTTCGGAGTTTTCTTGGTTCTCGATCGGTTGCATCTGCCACTCACAGCCTTTGGGTGCCAAGTCGAAGCTGGTCAAACTTCTGGCATTTACACAGGCAAGAATAATTGCACTAAAAACTACTTGAATATACATTGTTTAGGAGGTTTAAAGTCTTGTGTACCCGCACTAAAACATAATTTTTAATCTTGATAACTAAAACATCACTTAAATGAACGTCAAGTAAAAACTTTACGCGCGGAGACGTAACGGCAGTGTCTAAAGACCCGAACGTGGCACATCTATCAACGTCGCCTGCGAAACTAACCGGCACGATCTCAGACGGACCGACTGTTGCGTTACGGCGGGACAATTCGCTCCACCCATATTCCCCCACTTCGCGTTTCTATCAGGATTCCAGCTGCTTTGCCTGACTGTGAATGGATGGTGTCACGTGTAGTTTTCAAAATGTTAACAATGTGCAAAGTGTATATGCAAACCCCCCCTGCCCGCGAATTGTTTTTGTTGCGGTTTTGTTGTGTTTGAATGCAATGGCAAGACAATTTTGACGCGATGCCTCTGCATTAATGGGATGTCTCAGGCTTAGATCGAAGGGCTTTTACTGATTGAACTGTATCACGCTGTAAAATGTTGACGAGTGGCGGAAAGATAAAGGTTGTTTCATATAATCGCGATTTGCAAATCACGTGAATATGTTTTGCATTGAAATTAGTCAATCAGATATTTGCCATTATTATGAATCCTTTTAATTCTTTGCATTTTGGTCCTTATCTATGTTAACATTCTAAAACGACAAAACTTCTTAATTAAATTAATTAAAGTTTATGTTACAAAATGTACTTAGGTACCGATTTTATTTAATTAGGTACCTACTATAACTAAATATAAGTATTCAAAATTTTCTTTACTTATAAAAATTTTGAAATTAATTGTTGAGATACGAATAAATGAATTTAAATTAAAAATAGGTTGAAATTAATTTAAGATCATAAACGAATTCTACAAATTTTTTTTCTAAAGAAAGTGTTTTAAAACTTTTATTTTTAACAATGACAAGATACCTACAACCTACCAACCGGAACCGACATACCCTGGAAAGTTCTAAATTACTCTGAATTAATTTTTTTAATTTGGTTGGTGCAAAAGTATGTGGCAATTATATTTAAATGAATTTTTTAAATCCAGGTATACCTATGAGTATATTATATATGCGATAAATATACAAATATAACGTTTTAAATATTTTGTTTTGATTTCGTATCATCAACTTTCTTAAACCTAAACAAAAAATTACTTAAAACTAACATGAACTAAGCTCAGGAAGTCCGAAGTATTATGACTCTGTTAGGAATGCTAACTAGGTACTACCTATACCGAATGTCGACCAGCCCGAAATATTTTTTAATTTTCAGTGTGCAAGAGGTTAGCTATAATTCAAGAACTAGAATAGCAATGTAAATAGAAGAAAATTTAAAAATGATTCCTAAAGTTAGGGAAACAAAGGACCTTTCTCTAGTTGTAGTTTATTTTCTTTAGCAAAATTGGACATTTATGCGGACATGATACAAGTTTACCTCACAATATATTTGCTACACAGTAATTTTTGGACAAACTAAAACAAGAGAAATGTTAGGTAATTATTTAAGTTTACAAATCTTTTTACCAATGGTTCTACTTAGAATATTAACTGAGTTTTTGAATTTTAACGGCGGCGTGTTTTTCCATTTAAACCCTTTTATAATACCCAAAGCACTTTTACTATAGGTATTAACTGTTTGCTCGTGGCCTCTTAACTTTTTCACCAAGCTCAATTATTTATTTTTTTCTATAAGCTAAAACGCCCCTAAACATTTTTCTTATGAAATTATATACCTATAGTTTGTGCCATTAGCTCAAAGGTTGGACTTGTGAGACTATAATATAGTGATATCTACGATGAAGGTTCAGAAGGTTTTTCTTCCAGATAATAGTCCCATCAACACCTAAAATTTTTCATAGCAATCAATAATTCATCCCCGTGTATATGGCAAGATACAAAGGAGGAGTGAGGAGACACAAAATAAAACACAACACAAAAAAAAACGAGAATATCTTTATGTACCTACTCACTTTGTGTTTATCAGTATGACGTGCAAGTTGCTTAATAAAATGATAAATCATTTTCATTTGTAATTTTTAGATTGCCGGGGGACATCGGCAACGTAAACCGACATGCTACATGGATACAGCAAGAAGTGATTTTAATCTTGTCGTAAACGAGAAGATAATGTATGTTGCTGGATTGTCTCCGTGATATCCCACAGAAAATAATATGTTGTATATTTCAATGATTTCCTCTACATAACTTGTTTAAACTAAACGATATTAATGAGGAAAATCCAAAATTCTTCACAAATATTTAATATTTTAGATAAAAACAAAACTTCTGTCTTCCTCCATAAATGATAATCATCATTTGTGGAGGAAGGAGTCCAGCCCATACTATATACCTAGGTACCCTTCCAAAGTTCGATATAATTAGTTTGAATTCGTTTCCTTTACTTTTACTACATTTACACCCGTTTTGAAAGAACACAGAAAAAGGTACTTCCTAAACGTTATCAAACGTTTTAATGCACAAATTCAAAACCATTCCTGCTTGCAGGCGCCATCTCTATCAGAGTTTTAAGACGCATTATGTGCGACCTCACCTTAATAGATTGCTGAATATTAGATTTATTGACGGCATTACGGCACCATCTATCCGAAAATGCCAGAAACTACAGCTCAAAACTAAGAGCGTTCGAAATCCGCCTGCGTGGCGCCATCTCGTGACTTACTGCAGTTGTTATGAAAGGTGTTTGTTTTTTGTTGGCGATGAACACTTCTCTTAAGGTCTCATTTTAACATTCATTCAAAGGTGGCAGACTCAAGATGCCCCTTGGGGCATAAATATAATGATTGGCGACAATGAATTATTACTATATTCATATTGTCCGTGTCTATCCAAAATGCACATAGATATTTTCATGAAAAAATATTAATGTATCCGAATGCCATTGTTGACTAAATGGAGAAGGCAGACGTAATTATATTTTAGAAGAGAAGTCGGTTTTTCTGTTACGTTTTTACATTATTCTTCTTTGTCAGACACGCAACTTACTTACTGACTTAACTTAGAGTTCTGTACTTAAGAGTAATGGACTCACTCAGGATTGGAGTTTTGGTGAAGGAATGAAAATGATCACAAAATTCAAGCTAATAAATTACCAAAGCATTTAAATTTAAGAACATATTATTATTTATATTATTGACTCAAAAAAGTGATATTATACATTATACCCGTGGTCTTGCGTTTGTGGGTAAATGGCGTAGGGCGACCTTTATTTGTTACATTTCTCTGATCATCATCTCTAAGTTTGTAAAATGACGTTTCATGTAAAGGTCAAATTATATCATGAACAGGATTATCCATCGTATAAAATAGAAATGGTATAACAAAACAATGTAAAATGTCCTTTGTACAGGGAAATTTTTTTAAGTGTCTCACAGGATTAGCTATTCACTTGCAATTACAATTCACTCGAGTGGTTATTGATGAACCACATATTATCACGTCGTATAGGCAGAGGTAGATCATCTAAAAGTTCTGGAAATTATTGTGAAGAAATTCCAAATGAAGTTCTCCAGTTAACCTTCTTGGCAATGCATCAGGTGGTCCAATTAAATGTAAATGATAATTTCGGCCCACACGTAGATGGCTTCAAATTGATGTTGATGATGCGTTACAACAGAGGCATGGCGACTTTCCTCTATCCATAAACGCAAATTGTGGGAGTTTATGATGTCGTGTTTAGAAAATTCAGCTTCGTCCGTAAAGAGAACTGAACCAATGAAACTTGCATCGTATCTGTGCCGATCTAAAGCCCAGTAAAAAAACTTCATCCTCCGCGGAAAGTCTTTAGGAAGGAGCGCGTGGACTTTTTGAAGATGGTACGGATACTGCTGATGCTCTGAAAGAATTCTGGAGATTGTCCATTTTGGGCAATCAAACTCGACAGCCAACACTTGTAGAAGGATCTGCTTCTACGGCATTTAGGATGTTTTCTTTAACACCCTTACCGCGATGGATTTGAGTTCCCCAATCTAATTTCCAGTGATATCTCATTGGCAAGTTTACCTAAAAAAATTTCGAAAGCTGTGCGGCTATAACGGCTTCCGAAGTATAGCGACTATATTTTAATTTTTATTATAGGAGTGTTACATGTTTTAATACCTAGTTTTTAATTAAGATTGAAAACAAAAAAATTTCCTTTTTGTGTAATTGATGTTCCCGTCACATATATTATAAATCCAAACAAATCTGCTTTCTTTTAAAACCTTTTGTTTTCAATAGCAACCAGAAGAATGTAATATTTTACGAATTATTTGAAAATAATTCATTTTCGTTTAACCGGTATATGTTCCAAGTTTCTCATTAATCAGGTAATTTAACTTGAATTAGAAATACTGAACATATTTATCTTATCTCTTCGACTAATCTTAATTAATGCATTTTCTGAACTCGAATGCACTCCCCACATAACGATGGCAATAATGGACCACCACACTACCACACACACATTATATTAGTCGTATCGATAGAGCGATACCACCACAGTCTGGCCCGTATGTCAATTATTAATACCGAAAGGGTCGCGTGACTCGAAGAGAATATGCGCCAAAAGATGGGAAATCCGATAAGAGTTATGCAAAATTACCGAAGATAACGTGAAAAGTTACTTTTGGTATTTTAGAGAGCGAGATAACGCAAACCCAAATGTAATTGTAAAAGTTGTTAACTAAAGACAAAAGATAAAGCAGGTATTAAATGTTTGTTCTGTACTTTAATTGACTAAGTTAAAAAAACTAACGCCCCGGAACATTTAAACAGGGAGAACTACCCTTGAATTTGACAACAAAATAGTATTAAGAATTTCCAGAATAACTCGAAGTAGTTAAGTGCCAACTGACAATCAGTCCTATGATCCATAAAACACAAGTTAACTCTAGACGCTAACTTTAAAAGTTAACTTGTGTGCTTGATCATACACATCAGTAAAAAATATAAACCTGGTAAAAATCAATTCAGGAGTGGTAAAAAAAAGTAGTGTCAATGTTAACACCCGGATCCATATAATTTACCACATTTTTACACTCATATGGGACAAAAGTTGTTGTATTAAATTTGCCTATGAATTTAACTCTTTAAAAAGTTAATTTTGTTGAATGGGTGTCATTTATTGCATTTTACACTCAGGAAAATTAAATACAATGATAATAAATAACACCAGATTAGCGCATGAATAAACCCCGCTAGAAGGTTATTATAACACATTAAGTGTAAAACTTATTCTTTAATCGTTTTTTACACGGCCACAGGTAAAAATACCTAAACCCGTGTTACCGAAATGACAGGCGGCAACAAGTGGTGTGAAATTCTAGGAATTGACAATTTTGGCATGTTTCAACTTTCAAGTCAATATGATTGTGCTCTTTGAATGTGACATAGAATAATGTCGGTTATATTTAAATTAAAAAACAGAAACGAAGCAAAGTTCTGTAAAGTGCCAAACGAGAGTGCCTCTTATGAGGATCTTGTTAAATTGGGTAAGTGTTATAACGAAATTTAATAGAAACCTTACTAAAGTACGCCATTTTTAAGAAACTAAGTAGGTATTTATATTGTTACAGTTTTCCCTTTAACTTTTAAATTATTCTGATATAAGCTTATAATATAAATGTGTTCCTTTTTTATATAAATAGTTAGGTACCTACCTACATATTTTACTTCATAAACATAAGGCCATAGGTAAAATATCTATACATAAAAATGTTTAATTTACTAAATTGTTAAACTATATAATAGGTCTGCCATTTTGTTCAACTAGTTATAATAATTGGAATAAAAAAAATCACAGGGTTTTCCAGTTCTGTTGTTACCATTACCAGTTTATAAATAAACGATAAATAATACTCAATATTTTCATTAATTTAACAAACCTTTTCCAAGCGATCTGAAGATTTATATATATTAGGGGCTACTACTTTCGGCTTTGAAAAAGTCATTCAATGATGTATCAAACTAAGCAAAGATTAATAATGTCAAACATCTTGAATGCATAATTTTTTACATTTTAATTATAAATGCCCGGTTAATTTGATACGGGATTAAATGACTTAAACAAAGTGGAAAGTATTCTAGCTGTGGGTAGATTATTATTTTATTACACTCACTATGGTAAATCCACATCCAAATAAAATAAAATTTATACTAAAATAATATGATATTTACACTAATTAATCACAAATTACTATTAAAAAATCGTTTACTTACACCTCTCATTATTTCTTTTACACCCTAGAAGGATAGGTTTACAATCGGTGAGTGTAAATGTTAACACTGTATTTTCATTGATTTACATCACTGATAAAATTAATTATTTGAGTTAAAAAAATTTACCGTTGACTCAAATAAATATTTGTTTCCTATTAGCCAAACAAATATGTATTTGAAAAATACCAAGGGATTATTTGCCTCAATTAGTATCATCTGATTTGATACAAATTACTTTTTATTTGGAACTAATCACTAAATACAAAATTCAAGCAAATATTTATTTCCTTAACACTAACCCAACTTAAATAAGCCGTTTCAATGATTTAAGGTAAATAGGTTAAAAGTTAAGTTAACAAAATGTACATTTGATTGATATTTATATATATTTTATCAAGTACATATTTATTTTACTTTTGTTTTACATGTATTTGCCGTAACAACAACGTTATTTAATTAAACAATTTAAGTGATTTGATTTAAATAAACCGGTGATTTCCATCAAAGTGATTGTTTTTTTATTCAAGTACATAATTGTTTAACTTGTCTTTCATATTTATTTAGATCAAATATAAATTTATTTGGTTTAAATAGGTACCTTTTTTTAATTTTCAATGGATCAGAATGTTCATTCAAATCAGTTCTTATTTTATCCAAGTACGTGTTTATACAGACGTCACATAAAAATAAGAAATATTGAAATGCTGCTATTGAATATGGTTTAATCAGTACCTATACCATAATAATCACAAACCTTATCAAATTGTTTATAGTGTTCAAATAATAAGGCAAACCAACAGAAAAAAACACATTTTTGCCGAAAATAAAGGTTATGACAAATTACGCGCACGCGCACAACGATTTTTACATAAAAAGAACATAAAATTTAAAAGATAACCATCTCTTATTTTATTTCTTATTTTTATGTTATGTTATGTGTTTCTATAAACGTCTTATGGCAGATCTGTAAATTCAACTGTTATTTTATTTTTATGTTATGTTATCTTGCTGTATAAACCGACCATTAGTTGTTGTTCCCCTTAAAATATACGTCAATAAAACATTATAGAGAAGTTAATAACTTTGATAAAAAATTAAATAAAGTCAAATTTGCAAATATTAGGTACAATAATTATTAATATTATATTAATTATATTATATTTTTTACGTTAGGAGGTTTGATAGGTATTGAATTATGGTGAAAATTGAGAAAAAAATGTCTTATTTGTAACCTAGGTAGCCATGATTTATAAATACCTGGCTACACTTTTCTAAAAAGATTTTGTGTTCGAAATTTTAAATTAGGTATTACAAGTATCTTTTCTTTGCCTCTTATCTAACTTTTTAACTCGTTTTATGCGTAACTAAAATATTCAAATATTGTTTCCTACCTTGAAAAGTACGTATCTAACATAATGGGATATACCCCTCGATATACCCCAATCTTCTAAATAATTATTCATATTACGTTTATTCCCCATATCTTTGTTTTAATTTTTGATTGAACCACTAACTTCTGTGCCACTAACAAAGAAGATTTCACTCTCACTCATAAATTTCTACAAGACAAAATCGAACACCAATGACCAAAAACGCGATGATCAGGCCACTTTTGTATAACCAATCAAATTACTCAAAGCCCAAAGTAGGCGACAGGAGTTCATTTAAATACTTAATTATTAGTTTGTATGACCAAATTATTTGAAAAGTTCGGCAATGAATGATTAAAATTAAAGTTAAAGGTATTTAGTTCTGGCACTTCGATTAAATAATTAGTTATTTGTAAATATTTGGCTGTTTTATATTAAGGATTTAATGTAAATACATAATTATTTAGTTTAAATGACCTAGACATTTAAATAGTTCTCTATTGGGTGATTTAACTAGCGATTAACGGGATTTAGTTCCTAAATAAAAATTAGTTCGATTAAATAATTAGTTATTTAGATTTTGTTATTTTAGTGTTTTTTTTGGTAAGATATTTGTTTGAAGGGTTCTATTACTTGACACAAATCAACCAACAGTCAAATAACTTTGCAAATAAAACGAAATACTCTCATTTATTTCAGTTAAATCAAATTTAGTTAATTAAAATCACATTTATTTATTACCAATAATTATTCACCAAATAAATCAGATTATTTGATTAAGGGAGCACAGTTTTATCAGTGTAGTTCAAGAGTTATCAGAAGATGATTATGAGCGAAGAATTGAATTTTGTGATATTATGATGTCAAGGTTTGACCAAAATAACCAGTTTTTCAAATTATAGTATTTCCGGACGAAGCAACATTTATGTTAAATGGTAAAGTCAATAGACGCAACTGTAGGTTTTGGGCAAATGAAAATCCCCACTGGATGAGAGTAGGTCATACACAACGCCCTGGAAAACTGAATGTGTGGGCTGGGCTTCTGGGTAACCACAAGATCGGTCCATTTTTTATTGATGGAAATTTGACATCACAACTTTACCTTGAGCTCTTGGAAACGCAAATAGTGCCTACTATACGACATGTGATGGGTTTAAATTATGCAAGTACATTCTTCCATCAGGACGGAGCTCCTCCCCATTTTGGTCGAAACATGCGCGAATTTTTGAACAACACTTTTCCGAATAGGTGTATCGGTAGAGGGGGTACAATCGACTGGCCACCTAGGTCCCCTGATTTGTCGCCTAACTACTAACTACTATAACTACTTTTTATGGGGACACTTGAAGAACAGAGTTTTTACCACAAAACCTTAAGATTTGGCCGATTTGCAGCGT
The DNA here is from genome assembly GCA_963920685.1 of Polydrusus tereticollis. Lineage (NCBI taxonomy): Eukaryota > Metazoa > Arthropoda > Insecta > Coleoptera > Curculionidae > Polydrusus > Polydrusus tereticollis. The sequence goes on from OY987329.1 coordinate 124,285,502, forward strand.
CGAATTTTGGACGAATTTGAATTAGTTATGCCAGAAATGATTTACACTACAATTGAAGAATTTTATTTTTAATTAGCACACTGTTAAGCTGTACAGGGAAAACAGTTTGAACATTTAATATAAAAAATATATTTTTTCTAAATTGTACTCGTTATTTCGAAAACTACTGATAGTAGGAACAAAGTACGTTATACCAAAAGTGTAACAAATTTAAAGTAAAAGTAAAAAAATATACAGAGTGTTATATTTAAAAATATAAAATTCGTTGGAATTCCAGACAAACTAAATAGCTGGCAGCAACGCCAATATCGTCATGCGGTGCGTCAGATCCTCTTACACAACTGTACCAAATTTGGTTTAAATCGGCCCATAAATTGTGATGTTATTAAGCCGTTTCCTGACTTTATACACACACTGTATATGTATTTTAAATAAATAAAAATATTCAGTTCTTTAATTTTTATTTGCTTATAACGTTGATATCATAAATTTTACTTGAATTGTAGTAAAATGTATAAGGATTTTATTCAAGAAATATTCTCCGTAAATACCGCTCGTGCTTTCAAATTAAAAAATTAATTTTAAAGTACTCGTAGTAACGTGCGAGCAAAAATTGTATTATGCCACTGATTCTGTCAAAACGCCAAGATAGAATGGAGGGATACATGACGATTATTTATCATCATCAAAGTGTACATTGCATCTAAGGCCGTGCTGCTTAGCGGTAGAGCGTAATACCTGTTGGGTGTCAGTAAATACCAGCATTATCAATCAATCAGTTATTTCGTCGTCTTTAACAATCGTTACAAGTAATTTGAAACCTCGCTAAATATATCCAATTTTTTGGATAATTCACGCAATGATTTAAGCGTATTTTTGAAACGGGGTTAGAGTAAATGGTAAGTGGCAATACAATCAGCTTTGTGTATGGACGATTTTCGTGAAAAATTTCCTAACGTCGCTGTTACTTGCAACATTAAAAAGGAACTGGAAGACCATCTGTAAGAACAGAAAAACTAGTTGCAAACGTTCGTTAAATAATGCAAAATATGCCAACAAAATGTGTAAGACGTCTGCCTCAAGAAGTGGGAAGATCTTATGAAACATCCAGGACACATTGGTTAAATCCCTCAACAACTGATTCTTTTTACCGATGAATCGAGTTTCTCAAGAAATGCAATACCTAAGCAATTTTCACAACAACCATGTATCGGCTAAAGAAAATCCACACCGAGGTACTTGAGATCGTTTTCAACATCAGTTCTCGTTGAACGTTTGGCTTGGAATTGTGGGGGACTGGCTAATTGGAACGGTATTTCCACCAGGAAGACTTACCGGCAAGGTGTATCGCAACTTTTTGGAACAAACGTTACCTCAGTTTCTGGAGGACGTACCATTGGCAAGAAGAAATGTAATGTGGTTTGTGCATGATGGTGCACCAACGCATTTTCGTGTGGTTGCTCTTGAGTTTTTAAAAGTTGCATACGGAGATCGCCGGATTGGTCGAGGCGGACCTCACTTATGGCCTGCTTGATCTCCGGACTTAAACCCTCTTGGATTATTTCCTATGGGACCATCTAAAGTCATTACTTTATACCACTCCGCAGTGGAGTGTGGAAAATTTAAGAAATGGGATAATTACTGGGTGTAACTCACCGGTGTTTTTGAAAGAGTTCGACAGTCAATGAGCAGAAATTTGGATTGCATCCCAGCTGGAGGTAGTAATTGTCAGCAGTCCTTGTAGATTAAGAAACTTTACATGTAAGTGTTGTTATTGTCGAAAATTTTTCTCGCCCTGTATCTTCGAAACAATGCGGCTTTTCAAAAATGCCAAAGGACAGAATAGTCTTAGAATAACTTCTTTAATTTTTGCCGTATCTTTAATAAATATCCTGTTGATTCTAATAATATTATACTGTCTTAATGAATAAAGATATATTTAAAAAAAAATAATATTATACTAAAAAATTTAAGAAAATTAGGTAATGCTCTATTCACATTACAATTGTATGCATTTTTAAATATTTTTACAGATCGTTCATCATCCAGAAACAAATACGTTTTATTTACTCAATTCAGCTCCATATTTCGTTCCGAACGATAACCGATTATACTAAACATCATCCCTTAGCATTTTTATATGTTTCTAAATGCCGTCGACTCAATAAAAATGCGTATATATTTTCTTTTATTTCCGAAGTATTAGAAATAACTTTCAGCCACGTATAAGCTTCAAAGGCGTATAATAAAAGTATATTTAGCACTTGAAAGGCAGTTATATGTTGCAAAAGTGGACGTATATCAGTTTAAATGTTTTTGCTTTCCCATTCTGGACACGTAGCTTGGTTCGTTGGGATTCGGAAAAATATATTTTAAAATGGCGCTAAATTCACCTTTAAGGAGTGCTTTGTATTTCCTTGGAGCACGGCCATTTTTGTGTTAGTGTTTCTTTTGTGGTTTAAAGAAAAGGTGAAACAATTTATAAAAGGTCTAGGTTTGGGGATTATGGCCCGATATTCGTATGTATTAGAGGTGTAGGGTCCAGCACGGAACATGACCAATAAAAAATCGTGTAAAAATCAAATTTAAACGGTATGTTCACAACATATTGAGAGCGATAAAGTATAAATTATTTTATACATGGCGTAAACATACAATGGGCTGTTACTAAAATACCGAAACAAGGACGTACCCAGGAGAGGACAGGGGGGTCGCGAGCTGCTCGCCCGCCCTGGCACGAACAAAAAATTGCCTTTTCACAAAATCAATCGTTTTCATAAAATATGCAATTCCGGGTGATGCATAGCTTATTCAATTAAATGTGATGGCAAAACTACGAAATTTTCATAGTTTAGGAAATATAGCAAACACCAGCAAATTATTATTATTTAGCATTGACAAAACGAGTTACAACATTTTCATATTGAAGGCGCTTTAATTATAGCTAAATATAAGTTATTCCATTAAGGAAAAAGTAACTATGATTAAGTGGTATTATACAGGAAACATTTTAAGAGCAGTGTCTGAAATGTTTTCAGTTCAATTCCCTGATAAGCCTATCCTTTCCATTTTATTAATTAAACTTATCATTAGTAAATTTGAGTCCAAAGGCACTGTAATAAATAACTGTAAATGCTCAACTCAGAATGTCAAAAGAGCAGAAGAAAGGGATAATAAAGATATTGATATTTACTGCACGTGGAGGAAAATAAAATGATTAGCACGAGGAGTTTTGGGCAAGCCGTAGAAAAACATTTTTTATGAAAGCAGTAACATATTTGGACTTACTACAAAATCGAATTGAGCCCGCACTAGAAGAAGTTGTACGCAAGAATCAGGAGATCTGGTATCAAATGGATGGTTGTTCTGCCCATAGTTCTCTTATGGTTAGGGAATACTTGCAAAATGTTTTTAACGGAAATATTATTGGCCCACGGCATCTAATCCTTTGGCCAGCTAAGTTTTCCCGACCTTTCGTCAATTCATCATTTCAAACACACGTTTCGCTAATTTGCTTTATTTGTTAAACAAACTTTAAAAGTAATAATTTATCTAAAATAAAAGGTCGAGTCAAAATATTATCATGGGGTATAGCCCTATATACAGGGTGTTATGGAAATGACTTATTATATTTTAAGGGGCCACTCCTGAGGTGGTCTAGAGTTACACTTGATAGTTTTTTTTTCTAAAATCGGAAGTATTTTGAATTTTGTAAAATACCTTAAAACCGGACTATGTGCGCCTTCCATGATAGTTCAATGCCCCTGAACACATGTGTTTTTGACAAGACAAACTGCTGGAATGGTAATTGTTTAGTTTAGTGCAATTAATGTTGAATTTTGTGCTAAAATTTCGTATATAGACTAATTGAGGGTAGCTGATCACAATTTTTCATTTGCGTTTTTACGGCAAATGCACTGGTTTTGAGAAAAAAAAATGTTAAAGTTTTTCACTTACAGGTTAGGGTATTCTTTGGGTGTCGCGTTTCACTTTCCTTTCAATTTCCTAGATTTTATGGTTTTCCCTTCAAAATATGTGATAAAACTTTCACCAAACTATCTGTTCATAAAATAAGAACAACATTTTAGCAAAAAAACAATGGAAAAGGCACAAATTTAATTAAATTCGTTGTTAATACGCCGACAAAGTAGAAGCGTCTCTTTTCAGATTCATTGCACTCACGTTGCCAGATTGTTCTTCTTTTTCTTGTAATTATTAATGGCTTCCATCCAGGAGAATGATATGCTAGCTCGAGCCAATAGGATTCATTCAATTAATAAAAATGAATTGAAAAGTATAGGCAATTTATAATACACTAACAATCTGACAACATGGGTGCAGTGAACCTGCAAACAGGCTCCTTGTACCGTGCAGTTTGCTTCTGCTTTTTTGGCCAGCTGTCAGTGAGCTGTCTCCCGTCTTTTTCCAGATAACGTAGAGTTTTCTGTTCGCTTACAAGTTATCCCGTTTTTCAGAGTTTCCTTGTGGCATATTTCGTTTATTTCAACTCAGAAGTGTATACTATGACTCCGACACCGTGCAGTTTGCTTCTGCTTTTTTGGCCAGCTGTCAGTGAGCTGTCTCCCGTCTTTTTCCAGATAACGTAGAGTTTTCTGTTCGCTTACAAGTTATCCCGTTTTTCAGAGTTTCCTTGTGGCATATTTCGTTTATTTCAACTCAGAAGTGTATACTATGACTCCGACAAGTAATATTTTATTGGAAATAGCAACATTTTAGGATTACATGCAAAATAACATACCGGTGAGTTAGAAAAACTTTAACATTTTTTTTCTCAAAACCAGTGCATTTGCCGCCTAAACGCAAAAGGAAAATTGTGATCAGCTACCCTTAATTAGCCTATATACGAAATTTTAGCGAAAAATTCAACATTTGCACTAAAGTAAACAATTACCCAAATCAGCTGTTTGGGTCATTGGCGCGTAGGTGTTTTGGACCTAAATTTTTGAAGGCATTTTTCTCGAATTTCTAGCTTCGAGCGCCATTTATAGCAATTTTTCCCCAATTCGTCTCGACCTATATATTTACGGGTTAAAAAATAATAAGTCATTTCCATAACACCCTGTATATCTCAAATTATCATGTTCATTACTATAAAAATCAAAATATTTTTAAAAATTTTAATTAATAATTTTAAATATTCTCTTTTTAAATATAATATAGCTTAAAAACTTTTGTTCCTTCGAGATGATCCAGTGAGTTTATTTCGTCTTTAATTTATGAATTCCTCCTTTTATGTTTATCCAACAGCATTGGATAGACACACTTTCAAAAATAAAATATGAAATTTTACGATTTTCTAATAAAATTTTATGGTAATTTGACACAGATTTGTTTCATTAAAACGTTTTATAGAATAAGTTTTTAACATAATTCATCTAAACTCTCTCGCATATTGTCGGATATGGATTGGTACCCCTAATGGCTAGAGCTCGCAGTTCATAAACATTTTGTGTGTGGTGTGGTACTAGGATTCTTCTTCTTTTAATAAAGTCTGTGCGTTTTAAGAAGTCCGCTAAGCCATAAAACCTCTTGAGCATTATGTCGGTGGCTCTCAAACAATAAATTATATTGAAGGTAATTTTGGATGTTGATGAATTACATTTTCTAAATAAAATAATTTAAAGTAAATAAAAAATTAGTTTAGGTAAAGAAAAATAATATTTTTTTAGCTTTTGTAGTATTCCGAGTAGTATTCAGACAAATTAGTTTTACGAATTCTTTTTTATAAAGTTTTGGTTCTGAAAAGAACCGATTTTGTAGTCTTGCGACAGAACGTACCTACTTGTAGATAGGTACTACTAAAAGTAGTCTTCCTCTGCATTTGAAATTTCACTCATGCTTTCAGACTCATCAGAATCAACATCATCGTCATCATCATCATCATTCGTAATAATTAACGGTCTTACTTCGTCTATAACCTGTTCTGTCTCATAAGATTGAAAAATAATTTTTTCTGTGTGTTCAATGCATTTCCGCCATTCTTCTTTGCCCGCTTGGCTAAGCGCCTCCACCCATAACTTTATAACGCTAGGCTTACCGATATTTTTACAGGCATGTTTGTCATAATAGTTCTTGCTAATACCCCATACCAATTCAATTGCGTTGTAATGACAATGGTAGGGCGGCAATCTCAAAACTTGATGTCCATATTTGAGGGCTAATTCGTCAACAACATACTTTTTTTTAAATGACTGCTCTTTACACTTGCTTAAAAGTTCACTTTTTAAATATAAATTTTCATGGTTTATGTTTTTCTTTGACAACCACTCTTTTATTTCTTCCTTTTTCCAGCTGCTTGTAGGGAATTTCTCTTCGAGTCTCGTATGGTAAGAGGCATTGTCTAAAACAATTAAGGAGTTTTTCTAAACTCTCTATTTAATTATTATTTATGCTCAACGCGTAATTCTAAGATAATTTTGTTTTGAAATCCCTGATTTCGCCCAGTAATAGAATACAGTAAACCAGTGGGATGTTCGGTGTGATCAAGTATAGCGAAGGTGCGAAGATATTGTAACTTAACCGACTTACTGTTTTAAAAGCGATAACATCCCTTGGTGATTTAATCCGATATCGGACTTCTTAAAACGCACAGACTTTATTGGCGGAGCTTATTAGAAAAAGTATTTCACAATAATGGTGTAATAGACAATGACAGCTGTAGTGTTATTTATTGGAAGGAGTTAAATGTCACAGATGAATAATGTATTACATTTAGTTAGGATAAAGGGTTAAATTTTTGATAGTCTGAAAATCTTCCTCCAAGCGAGCTTCAGCAAGTTATTGCAAGCTTGCAAAAGATCGGCAAAGTCAGCAAAAAGGGAATCACTTTTCCTAAGTAATAGGGGTTACAAAACACTATAAAAGGCTTAGGTAAAGATTATTTGAGTACATTAGATGCAGAACTCGGTTTTTGCAGGTTAAGTCATTTTAAGAAAAACGTGAAAAACCGCTAACAAGTTTATTTAACAAAAATAAATTGCAGCATTGTTATAGTAGTACGTTATAAAGTTATTTTCACCCAAAAAAATCAAAAAAAATGTTTAGAATTAGGTAATTTAATAAATAATTCAAATCAAAGGATTCAAAAACATAGTTTTGCATCTGGCTTAATCAAAAACAAAGTTTTGCAACCAAAAAGTGCAAATACAGAAAAATAAAAATAGCGTTGCTTAATTACAATGTTTAATAAAAAAAATAACGGTTACATAGATAGTTAAACTCCTTAAACTCTAAAAAAAGATGTTTCTGGCATTGTTTGCTCTAAATCCTCAGTATCACTTGTGTGGTCACTCGGCTTGCTTGGCGAATCGACAATTTGGTAGAATTTCAATTCTGGGATTTCTCTCCACTCCGGGCCATAGTGTTTTTGTAAAAGGCTAGCAATTGAGGATTTGTCTCCTCTCAAAGAGTTCCCCGTTGAAACTATTGTAGGGCGTAGTCCTGAAAGATGTTTCCCTCTTTTTATTATGCTACCTTCAGAACAAAAATCCGACCTGTAAAATACTTCACCACGCACTGTAACATTGTTATTTAATTTTTGTTTAGCAAAAATGAATCTTTTAGACTCATTGAATTTAAAATGTCATTGAGCAGGTTTCTTGACTATGTTAGTTGCAGCTGTTTTCCAATCAAAAATACTCCATTCTTCGTCGAGCTTATGAATGGTCGAGAATTTTTCAATAATAGTTTCATACTCAATTCTATTAACTATAATTGACAGCTTTCTTAATTCTCTCTCAATTAATCCAAATACCCTGTCGGGAGGTAAAAATGAATGCCCGACAACAGGAAAAGTAATTTCCAATGATTTAATATTGGCAGGTGCCTCATGTCCTAAGTAGTAAGCTAACATGGACATCATGACCGAATTTTTATTCTGACCCCCGCATCCGTCCGCAAATAAGTGAATTTTTTCAATATTTTCTGGAAATGTGTTAGCTACCAAAGTATCATGTACTGCTGATGCGATAACATTGGAGTTCTTACAATACTGAGACTCTAACCATAAGTAGGAATGAGCTGTTTGAGGAGTTATCTTGGCTTTTGAGTTGCCCTTTACAATGGTGAAATTATAAAAATTAATTTGCTGCGAAAAGTAGGCAGATTGGTCTGGCAACTTTGGTAAAGCCAAATTTTTTTGGCAATCAAATGAAAAAATCTGCACATGTTCTGATTCGGCTTTCAGTGAACCATAAAATGCCTTAGCTCGTAAAATATGTGCTCTTTGGTCGGTTAGTATTTTAATTTTTTCTTCTTCTGAATTATTATTTTTCTTTAACAATTCTTTTGTACGCAAGCATGTCGAACACACATCAGTTAATGGGGTACCAAAAGACAAGTTGTAATTCTCGTTCAAATAGGTCCGGAAATAAGACAATTTGACATTAGAACCTGGATTTTTCTCACGATATAAGTCAAATAATTTTTTAAAATTTAAATCGCATCTCAGGTATAGTCTAGATGTACGTTCCCGACTATAATGACTTTCTACACAAGTTAGGCTTTCAATAAATTGCTTAATTAATAATTTAGCAGCATCATTTTTGGCCAAAATTCGATTACCTCCCCTTTTTTCTTTAGGAATTTGACCAGATCTCACAAAATTCGCCACAATTCTTTCAATTCTATCTGCGCTGAAATGAGTTATGCCTAGGAAAGCATTTTTGCATACTCGTTTTAAATCACCCGTGACCGTAGGAACTTTGTATTTAATAGAAATTCTGTGAGAATTTTTAGAAGATCTCTTAGGTGTTATTCCCGCGCAGAATTTTAAAATAACAATATCTTGTTTAATCTTCTCAGTTGTGGAGTAAAGCATACTGTGAAATTGCTGGATATCTCTCATTGTTAACAATCGACATGAAAAAACAGCTTTGGAATGAACACAATTCGGATATATTGGCAAAGCTTGTGGTTTGTGCCTAAAAAAAGCAGAACGTACAGTACAATGATGCCTAAATAAATAGAAACAATTCTTACCTTAAAGTTTGTTTTTTGAATCTTATCCATTTTTCAGGTTGGCGGGACTTCTTTCTACCTTTGCCTTTCGGGGAAGGTGTAACGCTAACATTTAATTCCATGTTAAATAATATTATAATAATGCTTCAAAAAACGAATAAGAAATACTGTTTTGGTTTTACTTCAACTGACTAATGGCCTGTTTAGAATTCAGTAAGCACTGACAGCGCCAGCATCGTTCAAAACAGGTGATTGCCACGCGATGCGTATATTAGCGTCCTGATTGGTCAACGGCAAATACCGAGTTTTGCATCTGACAGGTCGAAACAAAAACCGAGTTTTGCATCTCTGCTAGCTTTTTAAATGATTTTTACTCTACAAAACACCGACTTATGCATCTGGTTTTCTTATGTAGGCCATAGGCAATGCATTAATGTATTTAATACTAAAATAATATCATTTTTTACAAATTTGCAAAAACCGAGTTCTGCATCTAATGTACTCATTTACGAAGTGAAGTTGTTCACATAACTAAGTGCATGGGAAACCTCTGCCCGTTTGATTTTCCAAAAATAATTAATTTAAATAACAAAAGCTTGCCTTTTCTGTTACTGTTGAAATGGCAAACCTAGCACCCGAAGCTTCCTACTTTCTAGCAATTTACATTTCGTAAGTTATTTCACTACTTATTTTTTTTGATTAGTAAAAAGTGCATAATTATAGTTTAACTTAAGCTTTGTTTTGAAGAGGTTCTAGCCTGGCGACTTACAGACATTGCCATCCTTTTGGTGAGTCGTTACACTATTTTTGTGAGAAAGAACTTAACACTCACACGTTTACTAGTTTGTTCTATTTTATTCAACTCAACTTATAATCATCAATTTATAATTAATATCTTGTATGTATCCGCTTATGCTTTCTTGCTATTTGATTATTAAAAGCAAACAGATAATATTGTTTCAATTAACTTGTTGGGAACCCCGAAAGCAATTTTTTTAAGATTAATTAAGTAAATCAACTTTATCAAATTTACAAAATTCTGAGCTACGTCCCAAAGTACAATGTAACGAGTAATGAACATGTCGTGACATGTTTTGGCTGAAAATCTAGATAAACAGCAAAAAGGATAAAACAAGTTTTGCTAATATATCAATAGTTAGGTGCATGCATAAGAACAGTTTCGATACGAACAGACGATTTTACTATTCAAAATATATTATAACTTAAAGTAAGTTAAAGTTCTACCAACCTCATCGTTTAAACAGTTTTGCGTCAAAGTGCAAAAAGTGGATAAGATTCATTTTGAAACTGAGTTCTTTAAGATGATCAAGATGATGTCCATCTTTAAATGGACAATAATTTCGGACACTGAGCAAAATATGTAACTGGTTAAAGTTTAACTGCCTGAATTTAAATTTTTTTCGGACAAACACGAAATATTGCTTGATCACAACTTACGTTTAATTCTATCAAATTCGATAATAATTCCCTCAATCAAATGTGTCTGCGCGACATCTCACCGACTCACTGAATGCAGACTGCAAACGAGGAGGAATAAGATCGTCACGTGATTACTGCATCATCAAACTTTTATTCCGGTAACCACATTTTTAATATAGGAATTAAATTATAATTTTGGCAACTGTAAATAGAGGAATTGCGCATGCGCAAGGAATAAAACTTTAACAATATTATTTTTACATCCAATATTTGAAGGAATTAATATTGTATTCTAATAATAAACTTGCAGACTCTAATTGATCCAATAAAATTTCAAAATTAAAAGCAAAATCAAAATCTGTATTTGGTACTTGCGAAATGCAGCCATCTAGGATGGATGTATACGTCATTTAACATATGACTATATAAGTGACAACATTACACTAAGTGTATATGGACACTCAACAACGCTAAAAACATTCATCTATATTCTCATTTAAGAATTCTGACAGTAAAATTAAGAATTCTGACAGTAAGTAGTAACTTTTTTGGATAAGGAAGCTCCTAAGTTTAGTCTTCAAAATATTGAGATCCAGTACTCTAACTCTGGTTTTTTATTAAATAGTAGTTTCTCAGCATACTCGGGAGATTTCTCAAATTTCGTTAGCTTGTGCTTAGGAGTTACGTTGATATTTGTTCTCGTTGCTCCTTATAAACATTATCAACTTATACATATAAATACAAGGCAATGTCATAATTTTCTGGCTATTAAAAATGCAGCTATCGGTAGGCTTTACATTAAATATAAGTTTTATAATTCGTTTTTGGGCTAGAAATATTCCGTTGGACTCAACTGCATGTCCCCATAATATGATGTTATAATTTAAATACAATATACTAGTGAACAGTACACATTTATAAAAGGTTTCTTCTTGATTTTTTTTTAACTGTAAGATAGCAAACTACTCTGAATTAACTTTTTTACAAATATAAGGTCAAGAATTCGTCCTCTTATGCCATTGGCATAAAGCTTATTAATAATGAAACCTATGTCCAAGCTGTCGAATCCTCGGGATGGATCGAAGAAGAGGCCCGCAACGCACTGACCTGCATCGATGTGGTTATACACCGATTGCATAAATACGCAGGCCGCTCCCTCCGTCGACCTACCCTTACGAGAACCATACTGAGCAGATGACAAAATGGAGTATGTATCTAAAAAGCTAATAAGGCGATCATAATATATCCTCTCAAATATTTTTGTTATCGGTCTATAATTTTCGGCACATGTTCTGTCATCTTTTTTATAAATTGGTATAACCTTCCCAATCTTGAGTTGACCAGGAAAAATGCCAGTGTCAAACGATAGGTTCGTTAGGTAGGCCAAGGGCTCAGCAATTAATTGTTTTATGGTTTTTATGACTTTTCCGGATACTTTATCATGGCCGACACTATTTTCTTGCTTTATGTATCAGGGTTGAAAGTAGAAGCTGTGTGAGACCTCAAGAGCAGGAAGGCTGCATTGGCGAGATGTTCAACTTGAACAATTATCGTTCAATTTTTGACGAGTTATACTACCAAAGAAAGTATATACAGAAGCATTCTGGTACTTGTTTTGTGTTGGATATTTCCTTAACCTTCAGGTTAAGAAAATATTCGGCAATTAAAAAAATTTAATGAATCAACTAAATTTGTTTCGGTTAATATCTTACTTGTAGTATATTTTACTTGATTAAATATAGGCTGTATTGCCACAAATAACAAAAAATTAATGAAGCGTTTTAATTCTCACAAGAAAAAGTTTTTCCTCAGTGAATATGTTGCGAATCGGTAACAAGAACTTTTGTAAAATATTAATAATTATTGTGATAAAAAATATGCTAAAACGGCAAAGGCTAAGTCGCCACCCCCAAACACATCCCTTAAACGCGAACGCGTGGGATGTACGTGGTACATTGTCTTTGCGATATGGCACATTTTCCGGCCGGATCATTAGATCAATACACTACACCCCCGTCGATGTCGTCTGTGAATCACACTCGCTGAATAAATTTTTGGTCTGCGAGTTGCACCAATAGTTACTTAACGTACAGGGTGACAAGTACAGTAGATATAATAGAAAATGTTCATTCGAAAAAAATTACATATTATTATTTAAAGCGTTGTGGAATGAGAAACCACTTGCATTTAGTATAATATCTAAAAAGTGTGGGGACCTTGTGGTAAATACGAATCCTTATAAGTTAATAGGGTAATAATAATAATAATAATACCACTATGTCAGAAAACTGAGTCTAAAAATATCGAACTAACTAACCTCAACACAATCATGACGTGGCGTTGACTACACTGAGAAAATCGTACACGAAAAGAAAATATTCTGATTTTTACAACAATTTTCAAATTCAAATTCAAATTCAAAATACCTAGCTTTATTGTCATAAAAATATAAAATTTTGTTGACAAAGCACATAAAATAAGTAAAATATACACAGCATTAAACAATTGAACAAATAAAAGCATAAACAACACATCTGACAGATAATCAAAATGTATGCAATAAATACACTAACCACTGGTCAAGCCAAGCCGCCATTAAAAAACTCCTCAAGAGAATAACACGCCCTGGCCAGAAAGTAAGAGGCAGATCTCTCACTTGTTCCCGAAACCTCCCGACAAACAGAATCTCTAGTCAATCAAGCTGGTGGAAAAATATTCGTGTAAACTACAATATGCCCTAGTTAACAGGTGTTTCCTTACTGTTCTACGAAATAGAGTTATGGAATTCAAAGTTTTAATTTCGGTAGGGAGGTGATTAAATATTTTCCGACTTTGATATATCAAGGATCTTTTGGTAAAGGTAGAGGTTGGTATGGGTAATGGTAAGTCGTGGGTCTGTCGCGTATGATGATTAGGTTTCGTCTTCAAAAGCCTATTTTTGTTTTTAAAGACAAGGCCGACTGTCTCCAATATGAAAAGGGAGATTAAGGTTAATATTTTTTGGGATATGAACAATGGTCTGCAGGAGTCCCTGGGTCTAGCTTTACATAAATATCTCACTGCACGTTTTTGCAAAATAAATATTGTCAGTCCCTGATTACATAGCCCCCAAAATGCGACCCCATACCGAATTACCGATTTAACCAGTGCATAGTAAACACCTCTTGCAGTCGACGTACCTAATTCTCTAACAACCGTCCGAACTGCAAAACACGCCGAAGCCAATCTCCCACTCAGATACAGAACATGATTATCGAATTTTAAATTCATATCCAATCTTATTCCAAGAAACTTCGCGCTATTGACGGAAACAATAAGAGAGTCACTTTTAATTTGAACAGGATCTAGTCCACATCTAAATCCAACTGTGTGGGTCTTGTCCATGTTTATTGTAAGAAGGTAAGAGTCAAACCACTTCCTCACTTTCAACATATCATCCGAAATCTGTTCGCTCAGCTGATCAACTGCCTCCGCGTGCCATAAGATTGTCGTATCATCCGCAAAAAGAGTGAACGTCCGAAATTGTAGACAAATTCGCTACAAATTGTTGTAAATATAGGGGCAAGAACAATTTGTTGTAATTTTCTATATCATATTGTTTCCTTATTTATAACTAATTGTGCAACTATCTGACACAAGTGGTGCGAAAAAGTATACAAATTGTTGTTGAATTTTAAAATATTGTAAGAAATATATTAAAATAATAGCTTGTCACCTTATGCTATACGAGTTTGTAAATAATGTATACATGTATTATGAAAACGATAAAATGTATTCCTAGTTACAAATTTCACAAAATTTTGTTGAACATATTTCAATATACTATTAGGGTGAAATGGGGCAACTGCGACTACCTAATTTAAATTTTCAAACCTATTTTTGTTTGGAATATTTGTTATGGTACTAAAAGAGTTTCATATATTTTTTAGAATGAGCTGCTAGTCTTAGCTAAAGATTAACGCAATAAAAATACTTCTGAATTAGAAAATACATTTTTCATTTACCCATAAAAAAAAAATTCGACCTAGGCGCACTTACCCCATATCCGGGGCAAGTGCGACAGAAGCTTTTAAAGTATTCACAGCCTGCATATAAGACAGTGCGGGGTAAGTGCGTTAAACTTAAAATATCTACAAATGTTTTGCAATTTACGGCGTTGCGATATCTCTTTAAATAAAAGACGTATTAAGTTTTTTGTAGTGTAATTACATGACACCTGTCAAATGCCAATATTTCGCATGAAAACAAAATTTATTTCTTGGAGTTCCGCTTCTACAACAAACATATTTTAGGAAAAATATCTCATAAAAAATTATAAAATATTTGTTTATTTTGTTAAAAAAAGCACATTAAAGACATAGAACACGTAGGTAACCATATTATAGGATACAAAATGCAATGCTTTATTTATTCTAAACAATAATTATTGAAGAAACTAACCGGAAATTTGTAACTTCCTCTCTGTGTGAGTTCTGGTGCAGGTAACATCGAAATTATAGATTCGTCAGCGACATTTGAAATGTCCTCTATATTCGGCCAGGTAAATCTGGGTTCCGTGATTGCAGATTTGGTTTTTAACCTCCTAACGAAATTGATTTCTACAGTTTTGGAGTCTAGTTCTCCTTGAATTTGACCAATATAATATTTCGTAGTATCTCTCTCTGTCGTAAAACTAACCAGTACCCAATCACCAATTTTTCGTTCACTTAAACTTCTTTCATATAGAGACTCGTCATTATTGGTTTCATTAATAATATCCTCCATGGCTTCAAAGTCACTTTCAGAATCATTAGCTATAAATGCATCTAAAAAAAACCTGAAGTATTTTAACGACATCGACTTACCCCGTCTACTTCCTTGATAGAATTAGCTAAAACCGTTTCATCTTTTTTGGGTAGAGCTGTCGGTCTTCCCATTGACTGACTTTTAACTCCTCTTCGTCCTGAGTTGTGAACACGTATTGTGCTTCTGGGTATTTTAAAGATTTTGCTGGCTCTTAGTGTACCCATTTGGCCATTTCTCACTGCCTCGACTGCTCGTGTTAAATTATCTTTATTATATTCGGCATTTTTTGTTTTTCTCTTATAATTTCTGACCATGGTCTACAAGGATTTATAATTAATTTACGTCTTGGGGAAAGTGCACCTAGTAGGTGCACTTTCCCACTATAGTGTAGGTGCACTTGCCTCTTGTAAGCAAAAATTGGGGCAAGTGCATCCACCCACTTGCTGAGATTGGCATTTATTGCTAAATGTTGTGCTATAAAAAAACATGATAAGTATGATGTAAAATATGACACAAGAATAAAAAATATTAAGAACCTACCGTTTTTCACCTTAATATCCCAAGAAAACCAAAACTATTCGCATTTATTTGGCGAGTGGAAAAAACACGTCCTCCTACCGTCGCCGTTAACTAGACACTAAATGATCGGAACTCCGCGGGAATAGAAAGCGCGGTTACCAGATCTTCGAAGACTATTCCGTGTGATGTTCGAGAAGATATTAGCAGGTATGATGTATTTGTAGGCAAATGGCGCACTTGCCCCTAAAACGCACTTGCCCCACTTCACCCTACAGGAAAAGTTTAAATGTCTTGGTGGAATATTTCTAGTTGGAAATGTTTTGTTAAACATTTCACAACAATTTGCAGGAAATACCTTACAGAAACTAACGGAAGGGATAGAATAGAATAAATCTTAGAATCTTTGCTCCCAATGGTAGGATGCTACGCTACTGCTACCTGTAGACCGGTTTCGAACTCTTTGGTTCTTGTCAGCACAGGGCACAATTACGACAAGGGAGCATACCGAATACCGACCGTTGGAAAATCGAAACAGCTTAATGCTGCGATATTGTTCTGCGAAGGCAGTACAATATAGGCAGCGCCATCTTCCAGCAGTCTCTAGCAATCTAAAGTACTCAATACCGTATGCTGGTTTATTATAGTGTAGTAAATACTACAAATTGTTGAAGGTTTTTATATTTCGATACGTATTAATCTTGGAAATTGTTTAAGTTTCTGCAACAAAATGTTTTAGGTTACACATTTTAAAGTAGTGTAGTAAATACTACAAAATATTAAAAATTTTCATATATATCCATAGGTGTTAATCCTAAAAATTGTTTAAGTTTCTGGAACAAATTGTTTTAAATTACAAATTTTATACTTGGAACAAAGTTGTAAAACAAATTCACATATCATTATCTATTAATTAATTAATACTCTAGTGTTGTCTTACTTATATTGATAGAACGTATATTAGATTTTACAAGTATCAGTTTAAAATTTTACTACAAAATAGCAAATACAAATGGGTAGTAAAAATTTCAACAAGCACTTGAGATTTTTAAAATCTTTTCAGTATTTTTTTTAACAATCTGTAGCAAATGAAAAGATACATTATTGTTGAAATTTTTTATTTTTCATTTTTTCCGTGTATATAATATAATAATATATCTAAAACAATATATTTAATTTATTTAAACATTCACCTTTCAGACGAAAAAGTTCGCGATTGGAATACAGAATAGCAAAACGTACCAGCCACGATTATTTATGATAACTAATAAGAAATGGATTTAAGAAGTACATAACTTTTTGGAAAAATATACAGTATGGAAAGCTTTTATTGCAAATTAGATGTGGAAAAATTACTAAACAATATGTTGGGCACAACACTTTAAATCAGTTTCCAAAAAAATTGCAGCTTTTCTGCCACCGTTTTACCGGCCACTGTTTCAGAAGAACAGCGGCTACTTTGCTCACAAATAACGGTGGTGACCTCATGTAAATTAAGCGGTTAGAAGGCAAGGAAATATAGCACAGTAGCTGAGGGATACATAGATAGTTCTGTCGCTACTCAAGCTAATAAGGCAAAATTGATTTCAAAGTCATCTTCAAATTTTCCTAACACTACTTTAACTTCAAATAATCATGAATTAAAAGTTAAAAGAAAAGAAATTCAGCAAGGTTTAAACATATCAGTGGCTGCCTACAATAATGCCAATAATATAATAATTAATTTAAATAAGTGAAACATAAACCATGTTAATTTTTTGTTTGTTCTAAATTTTAATGTCATTATAATTCATTTGAAAAATATACATTTGTTGTCGTTAAATTTGTGTAATGAGTGTGAGAGTGTGAGCGTCTTACAGTATATATTGGACTGTTTATTTGTAATGTTATTTTAAATGCACATACACACATTTTTTGCACATACAGACATTTAATTGCCTAGGTGCAATAACAAAAGTATGCCAATTTTAGAAAATAAGAAATTATGTTAGTGAAAGAATCTGTATTTAAAGTAATATATTATTCTATTATATTTAATTATTCAAAATATGTTGTATGGCTGCCCCAAATGAACACATAAAATATATCTAAAGTAAATAAAATTATTTATAAATTTATGATATATTTTTCTCAGTGTACCGTAAAGATACCGTTTGGTGTCTATAATTGCCCCGCTCTCCACCTATACTTATTAATATAATAAAAAATAAAAAGCTGTTAAAAAAAATAATTTCCACCAAAAATATTGCAAAACAAGAGGCGAATATTAGGTACATATAAAATAGGCATGTTGATTGTTGTTTTTTTAATAATTCATAGACAATAAATACATTTGATGAAAACATATTCCTATCGGACTTCCTCATGAGCTTCACCGTGTATAGTGTTAATGGAGGTCGAAGAGGATGAAATGGAAATGTGGGGTTTTGCATTTTAGGTTCGTGCTCCGGAATAATTTTAAGATGATAATTAAGTTTGAATATAGTGTTGCCATTACGAATAACTTGATTTGGAAAATTTGGGGGTGTAGTTGGTGGCTTAGATCTGATAATTCGTTTTATAATCTCGAATGGTATAATGTTTCTCGAGCACACTGTTAAAATGTGTCCTGGTTTAAAAAAAATATTCTCTATATTACGATTACATGTTGTATGGCTTTATATTGTGTCGGTTCTCCTACTTTATTTAATTTAAATTCTAAAATAGTGAGAACTGAAATTACACAAAATTATATTGCTAACAATAATTCGTTAATTTTGGTAAATGATATAGGATCTATCAGCTATCAGTCAACACCACGCTTGTATGGAAAATTTAAAACAACCAAACAATTTCGCCAGCACGTAACAAATGCTCTGACAAGTGCAAAAATCTAAAAGTGGGTTTTGCAAATTTAAATTTAAATGCAATGCGGATTCACACACTAATACTAAATATAAATGTAAAATATTAAAAATACAACTATCCATGCACTTGGAAATTGTGTACATGGGCGGTATTAAATAAATACAAGACCTTTTTGATAAAATATAGTTTAGAAAAACTTTTATAAATCTTAAAAACGTATAATATTCCAGGCCAAGTAAATATCATTAATAATAATAATTATCATATTTATACACTACAACATAATAAACATAAATTATCTTACCTAGTTTTTGTCTAATAAACAATAACAGTAGTAGTAGTATAGTTAGAGTCAACTAAGAAGAAGCCACCGCCTCATCTGCTTACGGCGGCGCCGCGAATTATCGATCTTGAGCGACGGGGGACAGGAATACTTTAAAGCCTAAGTCAGATTGAAGAAATTTTACGTTTTCACGCGGATGACGCAGTGACCCTTCCTTAGTTGATTTTAATAACTCTAACACATCAGAATCAAGAGCTTTGGCCCAAAACCTCTTGCTGTTTAACAAGACATATGCGGGGATTGCTTAAGTGTCTTTAGTTGTGCGCGATATAGCTTGTCATTAACAAAGTGATTAAAAATATCGTTCATCATACGAAAGAGCTTGTTTTTTCTTATTTGTGCTGTGTAGTAAAGTTTACATTATATTAATATGTAATAATAAAGACGCAACATTTTCTGTTGCAAGTTTTTCACACACGTACCTATTCTATATTAATTTCAAAAGCCTGTATTACTTCTAGAATTCTAGAAGATCCCGTTTTTTTTGGAAGTTTCTTTAAAATATACGTGCGTGTCTAAAGTCCCCCCCCCCATGTTAACTTTTGATTAACAAACGTGAGAATACTAAAATTTTGGTACGTTTAATAATAACTAAAATACTACCATTTTAGTATAAATTCTGGACTCAGTTTTTTAAGATGGCGGCAGGGCGCCATTTTGAATAAAATTTTTAAATGGCAGATGGGGTCGAGTTATACCTCGTTGGAAAAGTATTTTTAATATGAACGATCCCCAAGTTTTAAAAGATTTTATCGATTAATTTCAAAATGGCGGCCACTTTTGTTAATGTGGGTTAATTTTATTTTTAAGCAATAGTCAAGGAACCTATGGGCGGCTAGGCGATATTTTTACTATTTTATAACAATAAAAAAACTACCAAAAGTACAACACTACTTAAGATGCTCAAAATGTTCACCATTCAGTTCTTGGCACATGTATAGCCTATCGTGAAATTCTTCGCGAAAATTATGAGAAATTTCTTGACTAATTGATGCGCACACTTAAATTATTCTCTGGCGCAAGTCGTCTAATGACTGCGGCTGGGTCAGTTCAGGTCAAAAAGTCCATAAGAGTTATGTCCGGTGAGCGAGCAAGCCATTCGACAGCACCACGACGACCAATCCAGCGCCCGGGATAGTGCTTAAATGTGAATCAAATGTTCTACGGTATTTTCAATCATATCCAGATACACCGGTCCAGTTAAATTTCCCTGGATAAAAAGTAGCCCAATAATATGGTTTCCCAAAATACCTGCCCAAACGTTAAGTTTCTGAGAGAACTGGGCATTACATTCCCTGAAATATGAGGATTTACATCGCTCCAACACCGACCATTTTGACGGTTAACTTCTCCGTTTAGAAAGAAAGTACACTCATCACTAGAACAAATACATTTAAGGTAATTTGGGTAACGGTTCAATCTTGCACCCATTAATTCACAAAACTCTAGTCTACGATCCGGATCATCTTCTGTTAACTCGTGTAACATTTTCAATTGGTAGGGATAAAATTTAAAACGTTTCAATACTCTCTGAACTCTTCTAGTACTTACTTCGCATTCAGCTGCTACAAGCGATGTCGGCTGCATTGGATTAACAATCATTTTAGCCACTATCTATCAAAAGAGTAAATATTCTTTTTAACCCCCGCAAACGGGCAAACCCCACCCTTTTGTCCGCTTTCTAGTGGATATGAGTGTTTGTAGGGGTATGATTGGGATTGTTAAGAGGGTTTAGAGACATGGAAAGGGTTATGAGAGGTTAGTTTCTTTTGCCCTTGGTCCTTTCCCTATCATTGTTCTTTCCTTGTCTCTAAACTCTCATGAGAATCTCTAACATTCCTTCCAAACACGCATTATCACGAAGAAATTGCGAAAAGGGGGAAGTAAATTTCATGACTGCAGCTAATATTCATCAAAATGCAACAAGATCTCAACTCATTCACAGTTTTATTGCTTAAAAATCAAATTAAAGCCACATGGGCAAAAGTGGTCGCAATTTTAAAATTAATCGATAAAATCTTTTCAAACTTGGGGATCGCTCATAGATTGAAAATACCTTTCCAACGAGGTATTACTCGACCCCATCTGCCATTTAAAAACTCAAAATGGCGCCCTGTCGCCATCTTTGAAAATTGAGTCCAGAATTTATACTAAAAAAGTAGTATTTTAGTTATTATTAAACGTACCAAAATTTCATTATTCTCACATTTATTTTGTTAATCAAAAGTTAACAGAGGGGGGGGGAGGGACTTTAGTCGCGCACTGTATATTATTTATCATAAAATTTTGGATTTCTGCTTTTGTACTGTTAGAACTAGGAAACATTTTTACTTGACAACTATGATAACTAACATTGACCATTACAACAACGTTATTTTTAAGAAGTCGATGTTCAAACCAATATTCAAAAAGTTGTACGTCAGTGGCTTGGTGATAATCTAGAGAAGAATTTGCTATGCCTTTATCTAAAAGCAACGGACAGGTCAGAGCAAATCTATTTTGTGAACCTGCGTATATTATTACTATTATTTTGCCTTTTTCTGAAGGAGCCTTGGTTTGACATTTTTTTTTTAAAAAGTCATTCCATCCTTTTCTTGCACTGTCATGTGAATCGAACCATGTTTCGTCAAGGCAGATAAGGTTGAGTGGATGGGGGAAGACACAGGGGTAGGCAAGAAGGATCGCATTTGGTCTACTTGCCAGGTTCGTGTGCCTCCCCTCACCTACTAACCCATTTTAAGCAAAATTTTTCTTATGCTTGAAATTTATCAAATGTCTTAAAGTAAACTGCAAATCCGGAGGACGTAATCGCATTATTAAAGTAATAGTTTGGTGATTTTAATCCGATCTTTACCTGATTCAAAATAAGAGGGTTAATCCCATAAAACAAATTATGTTCTAAAGACTGTATATATAGCTATACTCCAGTTAGTTTTAAGCTTAGTAATTATTCTTACTTCGGGTCTAATACAGCGTTTGTTTAATCGTGTGTGAGTCATGGTTTTAGATTTACAAAAATTAACAAAAGACAAGTTTTAATGGAATCCAGTAGAATTAAGGAATGGCGATCCGAATATCTACAAAAAATTAGGATTTACAGAGATCAGCAAAGGCCGATTATTTACTTGAATGAAACCTGGTTCGACACATTATGATACACCGGAAAAGGGTTGAGTTGACTCAAGCGGCAAGTGTAAAACAAGCGCGCCATCAAAAAGAGGTAAACGAATTACGATTTTGCATGCTGGATCTAAAGACGGATTGATTCCAAATGGACTTTCTCTGTCTGCAAAAAACATTAAAGATTCTTCTCTGAATTACCATGAGGACACCACTGCTGATTTATTTGAAGATTGGTTTAAAAACAAGCTAATTCCAACTTACTTTTTCGTGTCCAAAACAACAACTCATAATTTTTGCGCCCAATATTGGGCGACGTCGATGGCGTTTTGTTCAGCATTCCATAAATCATTCAAGGAGCAGATGTTGGGGCAGTTTCTGCAATTCATGAGGTGCGTCATATCTTGTATTTCTCCGCAGTCACAGAAGGCGTCTTGATGGTCTATTTGGTTCCATCTGATTTTGTTGGTTTTCACAGCTGCAACTCCAGTCCTGATCCTGTTTAATGTTTGCCACGTTTGCCAGTCCAGGTCCACCCCTCCCGGATTTTCCTGGCGTAGTGGGTAGTTGTCAGGGGGTTCTTCACCAACCATTTTAAGGAAGTTTTTGCGTGATCTAAGCCTTTCCTGTGTCACGTATGTTCCGTATAGTGGGTGTCTCTCATCAAAGGTTTGCTTGAATTTTTCTATGTATTCAGAGGCTTGGCGGCGCATCGGGGGACTGGCAAAGCCAGCTGCTCTGTAGACTGCTGGTAAGGGTGTTGCTTTCATGCAGCCGGTGGTTATTCGGCATGTCTCATTGAGGGCTATGTCGACCTGTTTGGCGTGGCACGATCTACTCCATACTGGGCAAGCGTATTCTGCAGTGGAAAAACATAGAGCCTCTGCTGTTCTTTTAAGCACTGAGGGTCGAGCGCCCCATTTGCTGGAGGCGAGTTTTCTGAGGGCATTGTTTCTTGACGTTACTTTTTGTCTCGTCTTAATGCAGTGCTGTTTATAGGTAAGCGTTCGGTCTAATGTGACACCAAGATATTTTGGGAAGTCAGTGTGTTCCAGTTCGTTACCCCGCCACTTGACTTTTAGCTTCCGTCTTGCCTGCTTGTTTCTTAGATGAAAGGCACTCACCTGGGTCTTCGCCGGGTTGGGCCGCAGCGCATTTTCTTCGTAGTACTTGGCCATTTGTTCTAATGCTTCTTCTAGTTTCGCTTCAACTACGTAAAATTCCTTATCTTGCACCGTTAGGCCAAGATCATCAGCGTAGACAAAACTTTTTGAGTCTCCCCCCAGAGGTTGGTCGTTGGTATAGATATTAAAGAGGATTGGGGAAAGAACACTTCCTTGCGGAAGGCCATTTCTTTGATCTCTCCATCTGCTTTTCTTACCATTAAGAACAACGTAGAACCGCCGGTTTTGTAGTAGAGATGAGATTACTTGTGTGAGTTTGAAGTCTCTGGTAAGGTTATACATTTTTGTTAGGAGTTTTTTGTGGTTTACGGTATCATACGCCGCGGACAAGTCAACGAAAGCAACGCCAGTGATGAGTTTTTCTTCGAAACCCTTTTCTATATGTTCTGTTAGTGCAAGGGTTTGGCTAGTACACGACTTCCCCGGTCGGAAACCAGCTTGTTGCGGTATGAGTTTAGGCTCTATGATTTTCCCCATACGATTTAAAATCAGGCGTTCGTAGGCCTTAAAAAGATGACACAGAAGGGAGATTGGTCGGTAGCTGCTGGCAGATTCCGGGTCTTTCCCCGGTTTAAGTAGGGCAATCACTTTGGATTTTCTCCACAGCTTTGGAATTTGAAGGTCTGAGACGCAGTTGTTAAAAAGAGTTAAAATCCAATTTCTTGTCACAGGGCCAAATTGTTTTATTTGTTCCGTACACATGTCGTCCGGTCCAGCGGCTTTCCCATTTTTCATTGTGTTGATGGCATCATTGAACTCTTTGACTGTGAACGGCGCTTCCAGGTTCTTAGTCTCCCTTGCGTGGTTTCTTTGCTGTCTTTCTATCTTGACCTTTTTCTCTGTTTTACCATTTTTTAGTAGTTGTTGGGCTACTTGGTTTGGTGTTACATTGACAGAGTTTTGTTTCACAACTGGGTCTCCATTGAGCTTTTTAATAAAGTTCCAAGCTATTTTGCTGCTATGTGTCATATCTAGACTCTCCAATTTCTCGATCCATTTTTTCCGCCTTGCGGAGCTGAGCTGCTGGACCAGTGCAATGCCACAGTTTATTGTATCCTCGCTGAAAGGGTCACGTTCATACAGTTTAGTATATTCACTCAAGAGATCCTTAGTGTTGTTAGACAGACCCGCTATGTATTGGGTTCTGCATCCTCTTGGTATGGTCTTTCTAGATATTTCTTTAAGTGTCTCGGTAAACTGCTCGTAGTTTTCCGGTATCGGTTCCAGGCTGCTAACTCTCCGGTCCAGCATTTTGGTAAATTCTGACCAATTTGCCTTTTTAAAGTTAAATCTGCGTCTGAAGGAAATCGTCGGCGCCTTTACGGCAGCATAGACTTCAAGGCCAATTGGTCGGTGTTGGGTTTTTGGGATGGGATCGTAGACTCTTTTGACACAGAGGTCAGCTACCTTCTGGCTGGCGAAGCATAGGTCTGGGTTGTATCCTCTTCTCCAAATTTTACTTTGGAAAGAATATGGGAGTTTAGGGTCATGTATGAGGGAAAAATCACCCCTTTCACACCATTCTTCCACTGCTTCTCCGTTATTGTCGGTCTCAGAGTAGCCCCATGAGATGCTGTGGCTGTTAAAATCTCCAATGACAAGCCGATGTGCTTGAGAATCAAAGTTTCGTGGTGGTGCGAAAACAAACGTTTCTGTAGGGGGTTTGTAGACGGATGTGACTGTGACTCTGCCTATCTCTATAGTGATTATTTCAATTCCCCCGTTCTGGGTGCAGTATGATGATGTTATGGCCTTGTCGGGCCTGGCGAAAATAGCACTTCCGTGTTTGTTGTGCGGGATCTCCGCTATCATGTACATTCCTGCAATCTGTGGTCTATGATGGGTTACGTCCCTATGGGTTTCTTGGACACACAGGATATCACATCCGGTCTCTGTACAGAAATCCGATAATAGTTCCTCTTTGGTTTTTGTTAAGCCCTCTATGTTTATGGATGCTATTGTCAGGGTTGGTTCTGAAAAGGACCCTTGGTTGGTTTTGATTTTCATCTTGCTTTCTTGTTGTTGCTTTGGTGGTGGAAGGATTAGCCGTCGTTAGACGTTTCCAGGGGACGCCGACAACAGTTTTAGGGTTCTAGGCTGTTGTACGCGTGGAGGCTCCTTCCGTGTCCCCCGCTAATTCCAAATATACCTCCGAATAGCGTAATTGTAATAATATGCAAAAAATCTAGGGCATACAGTTTTAAGGCTTCCACCATACCATTGTATATTTAATCCCATCGAACATGTTTGGCACCAACTGAAATCTGCCATCCGTCATTATAAGTACCGAATAATTTGTATATTTTTGTAATCATAAAAATAATTTTTAATTATAAAATAACTTGTAATTTCACATTTAAACATAAATAAAATATTATTTAATGTCTTAGTTATTGTTATTACAAACCATGATTAAATTCTAAGCAAAATACGGACCTGTTCGGCCATATTTCAATTTTACAGCAGGCCCGGGTCTTTTCTAATAGGGACCAGTTAGTCACTTTCTTATATCTCTGAACAGACTTTACTTGTTAAAGCAGACGTCTCGGCTAAAGCAGACGTCTCGGCTAAAGCACCACTCGAATTAAAATATCTTTTCAGCAAAGATTGGTACACATTTTTAATTATTTCACTAGCATTGGGAGATAAAAGCTATTTTCTGAAAGAGAAACTAGAAGACGCCTATTTCTCAACACAAGCCCATGGACGCCACATTCCAACACTAATACTACAAAAAATATCACACAGTCGAAAAACCAATTGGAACTAAAATTAATGAAAATCAATTTGCTATTTATAAATTATTAGGTATTTATACCTACTTAAAATGGTATAGCAACTATGGATGATAATTAGGATTTTTTGGCAGTCTAAAAACAACAGTATAATGTAAATTTTACTATATATTTTTATTTTTTTTCATATTTTTCTAATTCAATTATTTATAAATGACCGCTGTCACGCGAGCGTGTTTTTATCTGTAATATTTATTGTTCAATTATGTTCTAGTGCATGTAACGACACCAATCCGAAAACCGCTGAAATCTGTACGGTGCATTGACAAGGTAATTAGTATGGGAACCGCGCTGGCGACCGAACGTCAAACAATCTGATTGATGGGGGCGTACCTTTAGCTAATGTGTTGCGGTGTGCACTGTGACCATCGACGACTAAAATAAAACTGCATTATAGGTGAAAATAGTCGAAATAATGCTGTAAACTGGGAGACAATGTACTAGGGGTTGTTTGGATACAAATTTATGAGCTATTTGTAGTATAAATATCAATTATTAATAATCTCTTAAAATTAATTTTCGCTACGTTCACTTTAAGCAATTTGTACTAAATTTATGTATTTCCTTAACCCCTAAAAATTATTTATGTTTTTTTTTCACAATAATCAATAAATTCACCTGAATGAGATAAGTATTCACAAAACCGTTCTATAATATTAAGGGTGTTTCCTAACTACGGTACAAAACATCAGAGGGTGATACGTAAGGTCGTTTTAAGGGAAAAAGTTCCTTTGAACATATGTCCGGAGTTGCTTCGTTTCTGAGAAGTTTAAAAAAAAATCGGCCAAAAATATCCTTAAACCGATTTGGTTGAAATTTGGTTCAGTTATTTGAAGTAATAAGGCTCTTAATTAGCCCTAACTAGATTAAAATTATTAGGTTCAGTGGCGCCTCAGTGGGCATCACAGCCAATTATTATTGAGAAGAAAAAGTACGCCACTGCCTTTTTTTTTAGTTTTGTATTTGTTCAGATTAAGCAACTACAAATACAACTTTTTGGTATCCTGTGTTTTTTGATATCTGACTTCGTTTGCGACAAAAAGAAATAAAAATCACTTTAACTCATTCTAAAAGCTATCCATGGACAACATAAAATAGCAACCAAAAATAAAAAATAAACAACTTCGACCTTACAGTAAACAGGGCCGGCGTTAGCACGCGCGAGGCCCCGTGCATTCAGATAGTGCGAAGCTTGGAAATAAGAATGTAACAAACTATTTGAGTCAGCATCTTAGTAATCCAACAGTTTTTTTTATTGCACATACATTAATTAGGTATAAGAACTCGCTACATCTGTCATTTTACAATGTTAGGTTAACTTTTCTTGCTTTTTTTTTTTTAGCAGAGTCGAAGTTTAATGTTTTTGAAATTTCTTTTTTAATAGACAATATCCCCAAATCATTGAAGCGTGCCTGCTTTGTCGTTGATCTTAGGTAATTTTTTATCAGTTTCAATTTAGAAAAAGATCTTTCAGCAGATGCAACTGTTATTGGTATTGTTAACAATATTCTGTATGCAATGATTGCATTTGGAAAACTGCTCCCAAATTCTCGCAGATTTTCGAGAATGTCAACGACTGCATCGAAATCTTCAGTGATAAAATATTTGTAAATCTGTAACTCACTAAACAATTGTTTCCCATCCAGATATTTTTCTCCTTCTGCATTCAAACTTGCTTCTAAATTAAGACAGTGCTCCATTATCTGTTCATCAGGCAGTTGCTGTAGCAATTTTGGAAAGTACAAAAAACCAAATCGATTGTCAACTGATTTAGATTGTCGAAGAGGTTCATCGTCATGTTCATAATCAAACTGTTTTTTGACTTTGAACTCGAAGTGAATTTATAAAATTCTTATTTGAATAAGATTTTTGGTAAAAAATTTTTACAAGGCCCCGCGAGAGGCCTCGTGCATCGCACGGATTTGCCGGCCTTAATGCCGGCCCTGACAGTAAATGAGCAAAATGTCCACCTTCTGATAAAATGCACGACTGCAATCGATTTGTCATTGATTGTCGGACACGTTCAAAAATACCTGGAGTATTCCTTATGACATTGCAATTGTCAATTATCCGATTCCTCAAGTCATTCACATCTAGTGCAGGAGTTTTATAAATAAGAGCCTTCAGATGACCCCATAAATAGAAATCTAGAGGATTAATATCAGGACTGCGAGCTGGCCAATTTTGAGGTCCTGTCGAGATGCTGACGAGCAAGAACACTAAAATCTGGAGCCCCGTCGTGCATAAACCACATGTTGACTCTTACATGTAGGGGTACTTCTTCTAACAAAATGGGTAAATGATGTCGCAAAAAGTCCGTGTAGGATTCACCTGTTAATCTGGACGGTAACAAAAATGGACCAATAATTACTACCCAAACGTTGGGCGAAAATTGTTGCTGAAAATGACTTTCTCTAATAACGTGGGGATTTTCGTCGGCCCAAAAATGGTTATTGTGAAAAAAATTATTATTGTGTGCCATCCTATGATTCAGCCACCTGCAAAACATTAATCTTGGGTGAAAATCCCGAGGCAGTAGAGCTTGAACCCGCTGTATGTGAGATAGGTACAGAAGGTTCCTTTTTAGAACTTTCCAAACGGTTTTTGGGCTGACTTCAAGCGGCAGTGCAATCTTCCTGGTACTATTTGAAGGACCTTCTTCTATCGCATCAATTATAGCTTCTTCTACTTCAGGCGTTGTTACAGTTTCTGGTCTTCCAACACCTGTATTTTTATTAAAACTCAGAGTTTCACATAATCTTGCATGTAGCGTTCTAAATGTTTTGGCACATGGGATTACTCTGTTAGGATATCTGTCCTGGTAAATTCTCCGTGCTTCCTCCGCATTTCCATTTGCTAATCCTTAAATACATTTGTTCGTCTGAGATAAATACAATGCATGCTAGCCATTTCAGCGTTAGTAAAATTATTCATGATGGAATCACTGCAAATTGACAACCCTGAATTTTACTGATAATATGGCAATACCATCACTGTCAGCTGCTCTCCAAAGCAGGTAGGTAGGTACTTCATTTGGCCTTGGCAATAATTTGTTATAAATAGCAGATGCGGTAAGCCAAAAATTGTTATAATAAAAGTAAACCTATTGAAAACAGTCGTGCATTTTATCAGAAGGTGGACATTTTGCTCATTTACTGCAAGGTCGAGATTGTTTATTATTTATTTTTGGTTGTTATTTTATGTTGTCCATGGATAGCTTTTAGAATGAGTTAAAGTGATTATTATTTTTTTTTTGTCGCAAACGAAGCCAGATATGAAAAAAACACAAGAGACCAAAAAGTTGTACTTGTAGTTGCTTAATCTGAACAAATAAGAAAACTAAAAAAAAAGGCAGTGGCGTACTTTTTCTTCTCAATAATAATTGGCTGTGGTGCCCACTGAGACGCCACTGGACCTAATAATTGCAATCTAGTTAGGGCTATATAAGCGGATTGTTACTTCAAATAACTGAACCAAATTTTAAAAAAATCGGTTTTAGGATAATTATGACCGTTTTTTTTTTTAACTTCAACTTTCTCAGAAACGAAGCAACTCCGGACATATGTTTATAAAAACTTCTTTTCTAACCCCTTACGTATCACCCTCTGAAGTTTCATACCGTAGTTAAGAAACACCCTGTATTTTGGTTTGTATATACTGTGCAGGTAGATTATTGATAATATTTTTGGTTGCTTTGTGCCGTAGGTATTGATTGTGTATTATGTCCGAGAAAAACGACCAACTTATGTATATTCTAATTATTAATCTTTCGTCCTTTCTGTTTTAGCTATCGTTGTTGGTCTTATCGTTATTTATACCGAGTGATGATGGGCCTCAGGTCTGGCCCTGCAAACAAAGTGAGCCTTCGGCAAACGAATAACCATCAATTTCCGGCATACCCAGAACGCGCAATCCAAAGTCCAGACTAAGTGAATTATCGGTGCGGTTTTGCGAAACATAATGCTGCCTTAATGTAATTGCATCCAGTATCCAGGAACAAGGCACGCCAAAATATGTGCACCTTGTTTACTTGTAAACTGTGATGGAAACTTTAAGCTTTAATTATTGCGTCAATGTTTGAACGTAGTTCGGACGAGGATTTAGTTGTTCTCCAGTGGGAACCGAGAATCGAGGAGAGGTAGGTATACAGGATGCTTCCTAAATATTGCGAAAAAATTGACACTAACCTATACAGTGAGAACATCTAACATGGAACATGGAATAAATTCTGTACTATTGACATTTTGGTACATTTATCTAAAAATCGCTCGGACACGTAAACAATTATTTTATATTGCTCATTTTATGAACAGAAATACGCGTATACAGGGTGAGCCAAAAAATACTTATCTTGACCAACTTTTTTTTTTTAAATGGAAACCGATAAATTTTTTGCCGCCACTGAACATAAAAACTATAAAAAACAAAAATATAAAATATTACGATTATTAATAAATTAGCTCATTATAAATTATATGTAAAATAAAACATAATTTCAATAATACTGGTTTCATTTTTAATTTTTACTTAACTTTTCTGAAATAATACATTTCGGATCTGACTCAATATCCCACTAGCATTCGCCACAGATATCAATCAGTTTATACAAAGATATATTACATTATGCCTTTCTTTCTCAGTTACACGCTTGGGTACCTGGTAAAAGATAGAACACTAAGACTTATGTGATTTATTATTTTACTCTCTTTGAAGGGCGTCAACTGGATATTCCCTTCAATTTATTGTTGCTTTTGATTTGTACGAATACAAAGAATACCCTGTAGCCTTTTTTGTTGCACGTTTTATTGGGGTTTCGATCTTTTTAAATAATCTTTACTATGGTTTATATTTACTAAATTTGTCGGTTATTACGTCAGTTGTCGACTATAGAATAAGGTTTTAAATTATATAGGTGACTATTTAGGTACTTTACCTACCTATGCCTCACTGTTTCAAAAATTTGAAATGTTTAATTACTTTCCGGCAGTTGTTGGAAAACTTCGTTCTTGAAAATGGCTAGTGCTTCTAAATTGGTTGCTGAGAAACGAATTAGTAAAACTGCGCTTCCTAAAAATGAGAAAATTATTATTCTCAATGTGTTCAACGCTTTTCGCCACCAAAATTCTAAATTGGGAGTTGCAAAAATAGTTGAAATGTGTTCGAGATGACTGGAGTCGGACAGTCAACAATATACCGACTTGTGCACGAGAATAAACGCGGCCCCATCAGGTCACCGAAGAAAAGTACAGGAAGAAAAGAAACTCTAATAAATGAGGATGAAAAGATGCCATCAGAAGAATCATACACTCGTTTTACTTAAAAAAGAAATATATACCTTGAACAAAATAATGTCTGAAATGAAAAAGGATGATTTCATCAGAATAAATAAAATGAATTTTTGTTATGAAAAGATTCAAAATAGAAAATCACTTTTAATAGAGAAAGACGAAATCATTTGCTGGCGATGACGATATTTCAGGATAGTTAGACAGTTTCAAAGGGAAAACAGGAATGTCTATTATATGGACGAAATTTGGTTAAATGAAGGATATACCGTTGGTAAAATATGGCAGGAAAAATATATAAAAAGCGCGAGGCAAGCTTTAGTGGAAGGATGATCGACTGGAATAAAAGAATAGAAGCACCTCTTCTTGGAAAAAAGGAACATCATTCATTGGCTTACTGTAAAAATAAGAAGCCATTTCATAAAGATATGCTGAAACAGTTGAATAAACCTTTTTGTACTAAATTTGTGGTCGACGAAATCGCTTCGAAACGAAATATAACGGTACTTCGCCTTCCGCCATATCACTGTGAATTAAACTCCATAGAAATGCCGCTGTCACCTTACTTTCATTCACCAAACTTGTCTTTCTATTCTATGCAAATCCTATAATAATTAAGGTAATCGTAATTTAGGACCGATTCGGGGTATGTAGGTCTTAAATATCTAAAAAAGCGAATTTTTAAAAAGTATCATTGCAATTTAGCCGAAATTTACTTGTTTATGGAACTGGTTTAAAAATAAACTGTATAAAGTAAAAGTGGACACTTGGGATACACCAATTCGAGGTAATAGAAATACTGTCGCCAATATTAAAGAAAAAAGACATGAAGCAATCTGAGAGCAACATGTGCTCTTCGTAGAAGAACCATAAAATGTCTAGAGGTCAATGGCGGTATTTTCCTTATAATAAAAGAACGCTATTACTAAGAATATTTGTTATTACGCTATAGCTTGAAAACAAATGAAAGTTGGTAAAGAATAATATGGGTTTTTCCACATTGTTTTCGCATGAATTAATACACTCATGGAGTCTGGCCGGTTCCTTCCGACATTTTCTTCTCTTCTTCAAATTAAGTTTAATTAAATTAAATTAAAATTTTTATTTAATGGGTATATAGGTATCTGTAGTCCATCTCTTTTCCCAAAGAACCACTAGATATTTTTAAAAGTTCATGGCACTGAGAGCAAGCCCAAGTCTTCAGTTTTCTAAACAAAAAAAAAATCGTTGCGACAAAGTCAATATATTCTGACTTGGAATCGTTTGAATATGATCAATTTTCATTTTTTGCTTTTCTTAAAAGCTTGAACAACTAAGTTACGCCACTACGTTAGGTCAGGAGCTCGACGATATTTGCAAATTTACTAGAAAAATTTAGGGATTTGTTTTTTTGAGGGTTTGCTGAATAGTTCGCGTGCCAAGCGGATTTCATGGGGAATCATGGGGTTGACAAGGGTTAAACAAGGCAATTATTTGATATTTCAAACTTGGAAAATGGGGAGAAATGACCATTTTAAATCCATGATTTCTAGGTAGGTACTACAATATACAATGATATTTTTATTTTCTCCTCTTTTTCTTTACATAAATCGTTAAAGCTTTTGTGTAGAAGTTGGGACAAGAGTGTGTATTTTCAACAATATTTGAGGATAAAAATCGTCAATAATAAATATTTGATTAAAAATTCCCTGGATACTTAATAAAATGTTTAATGCAAATAAGCAAAAAATCAAATTATCCGAAGCATCAAAATGAAAAGCGTTTTCTCGAAGTTTAATAGAGAGCTATTGAAAATTTCTGTTAATTTAATGCCCTATCCGCTCCAGAAATAAAATATTCCCGCTCTTGCGAGAAAAGGTCCGCAATTTCGCCAACCATTTTCACAGGGGAATATTATTTGTGAGTGCTTTGATTAGTTCGCCATTTAATTTCATGGGATATTGAAAAACCATTAGGGAGTTTTAGGAATGGTACCGTCTTACGATATTCCCATTTAGATGCAAATTTCGGTCGCGTCTCAAGCCGCTGGAATTTTAATTATACCATAAGATTTATAGTGATTTATTTAAAATGACTTAAAATAGTTTGTGGTAATGTACCATCCACCAAAATATTACTCAGCTCACCTAATTTAACGTTGAAGTAATGTAACTTCACCATTCTGTCAAGAAAAAATTTATAAATATCTTTCCAAGAAAAAAATATTTTGTTAATTTGTACACTTAATGCATATTTTACCCGGAAAGCAAAATTAATTAATTAAAAGGTATTTTCAAATAGGGTTATCATAAAACGCTCACAGCTGTACATTTTTATTTACCCTTTGAGGCGATTCTTGTGACATTTTTATTCGTTTCACGAAGCCTAACATAATCCATTTTAATTACTTCGCGTTTCATGTTGTACGACGTTAATTAACGTCATTTAATTTACTGAAAAAAAGCACGCAAAGTAAATTTAATAGGTATCGTAAAAAAGAACTCTAAATATCATGAACATTAAAAATGTCAATTAATTGTTGTGATAAGCCATGGCATTGACTAAAATGTTGAATAGTAGCATAGAATAGCTCCCTTAAGTAAAACCACAGAAAATATAGCTTCGCAACAGAATTCTGGAGACGTGGCAGCAAATTGCCCCCCGAAAAAGAGCTCGGCTGGCGGCAGTGAAGTTCGTAATACGATTTCAGCGGCTTGGACGCAACGGTTACCCACGAGAGGTCGTTAAATCGAGTCCATAGTCAGTACCATGTTGCCAAACAAGCCGTTTTATCCATAAATGCGGGGAAAATAGCACATGTAAGTTTGAATTAGTACCTTGTAAAAAAGAAGTAAGTTAAAATTGGGGTTACTTGCATCCACGCGTCTCTAAGTAAAATTTCAATTCCTTTTTGGAGTGTGTTTATTTTATACAGGGTGACAATTTTAGAACTTAAAATAGCTATACAGGGTCGTCAAAAAAGGATCGAGTTGAAGACTATGAGAAATTTAAATCATCCAAAATGTTCAAATATAAATATATTATAATGTTGGCGGCACAGACGCACATTTTAAAATTATTTTACATTATATTGGATGGCCCAAAACGTTTTTATGAAATAAACTCATGCTTTATTTAAATTGAATAGCCTGTAATTTATGATTTTAGATTATAGCTTCCTCTCCGTCCTTTCTTTCATGAAATTCCTGGAAGATCTGAAAACAAATGAATAAAATATATGTTTATCAAGGATTGCTTTGAAAACTGTAGTGTATGAGCAAACTAGTTTTGTTTCCAAATCTTTTATTTTATACAGTGTGTTAAAGAGCATACAAATCATAAGTTGTCAAATTTTTTTAGGTGAATATTATTTTTATTATTTTGAAGGAGCACCATTACCATACACCATAATTTATTTGATTTTCCACTGATCTAATATCGGCCGATTTTCTGAAATATAATTCAAACCTTACACATACAATTACACATTGGCACGTAAAAAAAAAACTGTAAAATTTTTTACATCATGTTCCAAAAACTGATTTCGTTATATTTAATCAATTTTGGCATTTTTCATCATAAAATATTTATCTATAAGAGGTCTATTTTTTAAAACATACAATATCCCTCGATTCAAATTTTATTTAGAAAATTGTAAGCAGACCTTGCCTACACCCTGAGAGTAAGCGCTTTTATAGGGCGTGGTTTGCCAAAAACAAATGTTTTAATTATTGATATAAAGATATTAAAATATTAAAACTGATTAAACATAACAAAATCAGTTTGTAGAAAAAAATTTAGAGTAATTTTTTTTCGGGACCATGCGATTATTGCTTAAAATGATGCAATAAAGGAAGTTTGAATTGTTACTCCAGAAAACTGCTTCTTTCAAAATAATAATATAATGATAATAATAATACAGTAAACTCGCGTTAATATGAACTTGCGGTTATGTGAACTACTCAATAACATGAACATCAAAATATGTCCATTCATACTTTGTACTGTGAACAGGCGACACTTTCGATAATGTAAACAGTGTTAAAAATAACTGTTATTTACCTGCAGGAACCAAGATTTACCATTCGCAGCTTATTCGCCGAAGCAAATAGTTGTGATTATTTGTGTTTTGTGAATTGTTCGTTTTAAAATGGCCAATATAAAAACAAGTGTTTAGCACTTTATAAAAGTCGAAAATTATAGAAGAACATTAAAAGGTTGAATATAGGTATAACAATGTTATCCAAGAAATATGGAGTAAATAAATCCAATATACTAAATGTTCTATCAAAAAAAAAATTAAATTCTAAGGGTCATCAGCCAAAGTTTAAAGCCAGGCAAAAATCTGAAACGCATTTGAGAAAGAGTGCAAATCCTAAAATGGAAAGTATACTATGTAAATGGTTTCTTAATCAACACACTCGTAGTAGTGTGAACAATCTCATTAATATGAACAGGATAAATTTTTTGTGTTCCCGTTAACGCGGCTCTACTGTAAAAACATTTATTTTAAAAATTTGTGAAAACTAGTGGTTTTTATTTCATTCAACACAACTGGAAACAAAACAAGTCTACTTATAAACTACAAGCAATCTTTGATAAGCATGTATTTTATTTACTTGTTTTCAGGTATATTACCTTCCTGTAAAAATTGCTAACATTTGACCCCGCACTCCTGTATTTAATTATTTAAATGATAAGGACAATGACAGCAATAATTTAAAATAATAAAATACGAGGCATTATATTTAAAAGTAACAAAGTTAATTTCATAAAAACTTTTTGGGCCACCCTGTGCAATATCAAATAATTTAAAAATATACTTTTCTCAAACTATATTCTACCTCTGTTTCCAATTTACCTCAAACAAATATTAAAACAAAAACGTTGACAATAAACGTCTTGATTCAATGCCGTCTACCCGATCAATCAGCTTAACAAGAAGTGCGCTGCCTGCGCCGCGCCAGTCGAAACCCTTCAAATACCAAGTAACGCGATTAACTAAATAATTTTTTTATTTTTACAAAAATCTAACTTCGAGCGGTAAGGACGATATGACAACACTCGGTTGGTGGTATGACGACATGAACGCGCTAAATAAAAATAATATAGAATCTGCTTATGGTGGCGACCTCCTCGAAGATTTTGTAGAACGAAAAAGAGAGTTTCCGCACGTTCGCCATTTTCCTATGCTCTTTAGAGTGCTGTTGCGTAGCTATATTTTCTGTGGTAAAACCAAACTTTGTCTCCGTCTCAGGTCGCATACTTTAGAAACCTTGTTAATCTAACTTATAAAATGAAATGTAAATTCAAAAAGAATGGGTGGTTATCAATTTTAATTCCCCAACCTCCGAGTTTCTTACAGTAGGTATACTTATATAACATACAGGGTGTAATTTAATTGAGTGCCGATACTTAAGGGTGATAATCTATGAATGATTCTAAGATAAAAAGTTCATATGGACATATGTCCTAAACCTCTTCATTTTTGAGCTACAGGGTGTTAACATTTTAAGAAAAATATAACCTTTTTATATAAATCACTCTTAGATATTTTTATGAAATTTTGTACATACCTTTTAATCAATAAGGAGCATTTTTTGACCTAACAGATTTATAAAAATTTTTACCAGTGACGTCCGTACGGGGTTGAACTGAATATTTTTAAAGAAAAAATGGATACGCCACTGCTTTTTCTAAAAACGAAACTTACTTTTGAAATTCTCATTTATTTTAAAGCAAATTTCGTTTATAGACTTACTTTTGTACGACGCACCGTTTTCGCGTAAAAAATAAAAACAAAAAAAAATAAAAAATTTTAATTCAAAAATCGCGATTAATTTAAAAGGAAAAATTCCAAACCTTAAATCGAAAGCGAAATGACAAGAGAAGATAAACAGAATAAAGAACCCACATTATTTACAGTAGTTGTTCGAAGTGTCGTCCACCCACACGTATGCAAGCATGGACTCTTCTTCCCATAGACTGACGCACATTTTCGAAGATTTCCGGGGTGTTTCTTATGGTTTGGCAGCATACTAATATACGATTTCGTAACTCTTCTTCGGTATGAATCGGCACTTGGTACACTAAGCTTTTCAGATGCCCCCAGAAAAAATAGTCTAAACTGTTAAGGTCCGGAGATCTAGGTGGCCATGGCTGCGTTCCTCCGCGACCTATCCACCGATTGCGATAGGTGTGATTTAAAAATTCACGCACTCGTAAGCTAAAATGTGGAGGCGCACCATCGTGCATTAGCCACATCTGGTTTCTTAATAATAATGGAAGGTCTTCAAGCATTGGCGGCAGATCTTCTTCAAGAAAGTGTAAATATGATTGTCCATCAAGTCTTCTTGGGAGAAAAAATGGGCCTATCAAATAATCATCAATAATGCCAGCCCAAACATTTATTGAGAACTGTTCTTGATGATTTGATTCTACAATTGCATAAGGGTTTTCATCCGCCCATAAATGGTTATTATGGAAATTTCTTATTGAGTTTCGAGAAAAATTAGCTTCGTCGGTAAAAAGAATGTGCCTGTCAAATAACGGATTTTCCATCAGGTTTTGAAGAAACCACACACAGAAATTAATGCGCATCGGGAAATCTCTAGGGAGTAATGCCTGGACTCTTTGAATGTGATATGGGTATAATAAATTTTCGATGAGAATTTTCCAAACAAGAAAATGTGAAACATTAAATGTTGCCGCGATTTTCCTCGTGCTACTTTCGGGGTTCTCCTCAATTTCGTGTAAAATTCCTTCTTCAAGTTCCGGTGTTCTTACTGTTTGATGGACTCCTTTAGCACTGTGGTCTACTTTTAAAGTTCCGGTCTCGTGGAGACGTCTATGAATCCTAGAAAATGTTCTCGGATCGGGTAGTACGCGATTTGGATACCGCTCTTGGTATATCCGCCTGGCTTCGTATGCATTACCGTCTGCAAGCCCATAAATAAAATGCATGTCAGTTAATTCACTGTTTGTAAAATTTACCATTCTTTTATTATAATTTAACGTCTTACTGTAATAATAATTATTTAATAATGCAAAATCAATGCCAGGCCTTTTGTCTTTATGAAAAGAAACGTCAAAATTGATGTAGCTTTACCCAGCCTACTGATTTTTATTTGATTTGCTTTAAGAGGGCATTTAATATGGTTACCGTTTTTTTCTTTTCAAACGTTCAGTTGAATGTCACTGGTGAGTAGAAAATAAATTGTTGTCCCAAAAAAAGTGTTTCCACTCATGGTGGGTGCCAACCAAATTCAACAAAATAAATAAAAGCAGTCTCAATGAACCGAAGAAAAAAATGTTTTTTTTGTTTTTATTTTTTTACGCGAAAACGGTGCGTCGTACAAAAGTAAGTCCATAAACGAAATTTGCTTTAAAATAAATGGGAATTTCAAAAGTAAGTTTCGTTTTTAGAAAAAGCAGTGGCGTATCCATTTTTTCTTTAAAAATATTCAGTTCAAACCCCGTACGGACGTCACTGGTAAAAATTTTTATAAATCTGTTAGGTCAAAAAATGCTCCTTATTGATTAAAATGTATGTAGAAAATTTCATAAAAATATCTAAGAGTGATTTATATAAAAAGGTTATATTTTTCTTAAAATGTTAACACCCTGTAGCTCAAAAATGAAGAGGTTTAGGACATATGTCCATATGAACTTTTTATCTTAGAATCATTCATAGATTATCACCCTTAAGTATCGGCACTCAATTAAATTACACCCTGTATATATTCTTTGTATTATTTTCCCCTTTCATTTTTTATGGACAAAGAAACGAGGAACATTTACCCAAATAATAATGAATTTTTCATCGTTATTTATAGCAAAACAGTGGATATTGTTAAAGAACCCGAACTAATGGCCTTAGTCAGTGCTCCCCTTGTTCATACAGGAACTCTGCAATGACGCCTTCAGGCCACTAAATCATTCTTTAGTTTGGTAAAGAGTTTTTGCATGAACGGAGATGAATGTGGATAAGCATCTTATATAGCTACTTATTATCAAAGATAATGCTTGATAAAGCAATCAATAATATGACTAACTTGCTAAAGAAATAACGAGCAGAGAACCAACATTATAATAAACGAAATTTATCTAGCACATTAAAGTTTTCAAATTTCGCGACTAAATAACGGACACAAAAATAAAATTATATGTTTATTTATCAAGGCTATACAGGTTGTTTAGAAATGACGATTACAAATTTTTAAGTATGATTCTACATTAAAAAAAAAATAAAAGAAAGTTAAACATAATCAAAGTGTTTTCTTTTTAATTTATTAAGATCTAGTTACAATACAGAATTGAACATTTAAGTATAAGTTAGTGTTATTGGAGGTTAGTTTTTTAAAATATCAGGTGACTTATGTTACAACCAGTGGCATGGTAACAAAAGGGCGTGTAACGTTTAATGGGAAAGAAAAATCTAAAAGATTTTCTCAAAGAAAAATTTAAAAAAAAATTAAAAAAAAAACAGATAGGTGTACCCACTTATTTTTGATCGTGCATAATTAATTCTTTCAGAAACAACATCTTCATAGTTTGAAAATTGCCTTTTCCAACTATTTTTCTCAGGTTTTAAAATTAGTGTAAAGCCGGTTACATACGTTGCGGTGATGATGCTGACATGCATCCAATTTATGGACAAGCACGCGACAATTGTGTGGCGGCGAGCAGAATTTATTTGGATACATTTCCAAATCGACGTTTACCGCACCGAAAGAGTTAATCATATCTTTAAGAAAAACAGCCAAATAGTCAAAGAAATAAAAAAAAATGCTAAAAATACTCTTGCTAGTTCAATTTAGAAAGTTTTTTGACACATCGTAGTGGAGAAGGGCCCCCAAGAAAAGCAAGGAACCCTCGGTTAGAGAAAAAAATTCTGGATGAGATGAAGCTGAAAATCCCTCTAATAGTGTAAGAAAACTGTCGGTCCAAATTCATGCGACAAAGTGGGTTGTTCATGAGACCCTTTGAGCACATTCAAAGATATTATGTGAAATGTCATTATTACATGCATGGTTGTAAATAAAATTATTTAGTTGCTGATGATTATGTATTATTCCTTTTAGGTACAAAAACAAAGTCATTACATTACAACTTTTATTTTGTATTATACAGGGTGTCTGTAAAAGGTCTTTACAAAAACCTACCACATATTCTTCAGACCAAAATTAGCCGATTTAAGTAAAAGTACAAAGTCGCTTAGTTTGGGCGCTAGACGGCGCTGAAGTGACAATTTTTAAATAGTTTTTTTGGATTAATTCAAAAACTGCTCATACTATTTTGCCGAAACTTGGTGCGTTGGCATAGCTTTATGGGACAAAAAAAGCCATGCCACAATTCTGATTAATATCAGTCCATGGGCGTAGAGCCTGGGTTTTTTACTAATTGCTTGTTTCAGACTTCTATGCCAACGGAACAAGAGGGGTTTGGGCACAAAATTCATATGAACGAACTCATTTCCTACAAAAAAGGTACTCTTAATAAGACTCGATTCCTTTGACGGTTTTCAAGAAATTTGCATTTTATTACTTAATACGTATTAGTTTTTACAAAAAAAGAAAAAAATAACTAAATCATAAACAGAAATCAATAGAAATATCATAAAATTTGCTCAAAATGTCTACCATTTTAATAAATACAAAGATTTATACGTCGAAGAAAATTAAAACACACTCTTTGCAGAACTTGTTCATCGCCCTTAAGAATATTTATTGCATCTTGAATACGTTGCCATAGTTGTTCTGCGTTATCTGGAGTTGTCCTGTAAACGACTGTCTTAAGATGCCTCCATAAGAAATAATCCAATGGATTTAAGTCCGGAGATCGTGGTGGCCAATTTACAGGGGCATTACCTTTACCAATCCATTTATTTGGGTACTGCTGATTCAAAAAGTAAAGGTAAATCTTCTAGCAAATCTGGCAGCGTATTTTGTAGATGTTGCAAATAAAGTTCCCCGGTTAATCTTTGTGGAATAATGACAGGACCAACAATGTGATTACCAATTATTCCAGCCCACACATTATTTCTAAACTCATTTTGAAAATGTTTTACCTTGATAGCATGTAGATTTTCATCCGCATAAACATGTCCATTATAAAAATTTGTCATCCCTCTTCTTGTGAAACATGCTTCATTGGTAAACAAAATATTGTTGGCAAAGTTGGGATTCTCTTCTCTCTGCCCATGAACAAGCTGACTAAAAACCAGGCGCATTTCAGGATCATTAGGTAAAAGATCTTGAACTGGCATCTTATGGTATGGATATAGCAACTGTTCTTAAAGTACTTCATGAACAATATCTTTGAACACTCATATTTCCCTACCTAGCCTCCTGGTGCTTATTTCTGGCTTTTCTGCAACACGTTCTAAAATGTCTTCCTCGACTTCAGGAACCCTTACAAAACGCTGTCTTCCATTATCAATGGCTTAAGGAGTAAATTGGCCGTTTTCCCGCAGGCGTCTTTCAACAGCAGCAAGCGTCGGGTGGCTTGGTATACGACGATTTGGAAACCTTTCGGAGTAGACACTGACACATTCTCGACCTTGGCAAACCCAAATACCAATATCATATCGGTATATTCTGCATTAGTGTATTGCACCGCCATGATAATTCACGACAATTAAAGTTTTCTAATAATTAATGCAAGCAGATAAGATGATTGAACGTTAGCAACAATATTAAATATTAGAAATTTGACAATAATTTTATGTTGTCAGATGAAACTAATAATAACCAACAATAACAATCGTTTGTGAGGTGTAAGGTCGTGTTGTACATACCTGAAAAATACCGTGAGAAAAAAAAAGGCAGATGATAAGAAAACCGTTCAAGAGGTTTTTTGTAGTAAATAATTGGTTTAATCTAATTTTTAAACTTAAACTTCTTATCTTCCATTGGCGTAGAAATCAAAAATAGAAAAATTCTATAAAACCCAAGTACTACGTGGTAAAAACAAGTACGTATTAAGTAATAAAATGCAAATTTCTCGAAAACCATCAGAGGAATCGAGTGTTATCAAGAGTACCTTTTTTGTAGCAAATGAGTTGGTTTATCTGAATTTTGTGCCCAAACCTCTTTTGTTCCGTTGGCATAGAAATTTGAAACAAGCAATTAGTAAATACCCAGGTTCTACGCCCATGGACTGATAATAATCAGAATTGTGGCATGGCTTTTTTGCCCCTTAAAGCTATGCCAACGTACCAAATTTCGGCAAAATAGTATGAGCAGTTTTTGAATTATTCAAGAAAAACGATTTAAAAATTGTCACTTCAGCGCCGTCTAGCGCCCAAACTAAAGTAAGTTTACTTTAATCGGCTAATTTTGGTCTGAAGAATATATGTGGTAGGTTTTTGTAAATACCTTTTACAGACAACCCTGTTTAATAAACACTCACAAAATTTATGAAATTTTCTTACCGAATATCCCTCGAGCTTAAATTATTAAGAGGAAATTTTTCCTCGGTAACGAATATGTTAAAAATTATCCAAAGCCGAATGCGTTCGTTCCCTTAAAAAAATTTCCACAAGCAATACCATAAGAACTTGAAGAAGTAGTCCATTACAGTGGAGTTGATATAATCAAATAAAACAACGGCAGTCTACCTCCACAATTGTGGAGGTAGACTGCCGTTGTTTTATTTAAATACCATAAGAGCACAGATTTAGCCGGATATTTTTTATGCTTGGTATCGAACACTTCTGTCCGATCTGTCCGACAAAATCACTTGAGCTACGCTCTCGTGACTTTATCGGAACAGCTCTCGTTAAATTTTCTGAAAGTAAGTATGAGATAGCAAGCATAAAAAATATCAGGCTCATAATCTGAGCTCGAATGGTATTTAGTAAGGCAATTCCACGAATAGGAATGTTTTCTATTTCGTTATTTATTTCCTTTTCGACAATTGTCCCAAACCGCTGCATGTTAAAAAATACTTTTTTATTTAAAAATCGACTTTAAAACAGCTTAAACAATTATTTAGTATTTGTGACAATTGCCTCACAGATGATTTAATAACTTGTTTAACCCTTTAGCAGTTAGTGGCACCTATAGACGCCACTTACAGTAAGGTCGTTTAACGCTTAAAAATGCGGATGATTTTGACCCATAATCGTTTGTTACACCTCGCGCAACGCTCACTGGTTTCTATAGATGCCATTTCCCTATCCCCGCCAAAATAAAATTAAGTGGTTTCTGTGAATGCCACTAACCATTGCGAGCCGTCGTTTAATTTTGTGTGCACGTGTAGTCTGTTTACATTTTATTGTGCTGTGTTAAAGTGTTTTATATTAGAACAATAGTAAGTATTATTTTAACTGCCTTAATAATATAATACTTAGTCTCTGCTGCATTTTAATGAAACAATATATGCACTAAGGAAATACAACGATTTTCTTTTCTACTTGCCCTATTTTTTAAGGTTATTATTCGTTTTGTCAGACCGGACCAGTGGCGGATCCAGGATCTGTCACAGTAAAGGGTAAATATAGGCGATGCGCACGTTGTTCCACCAAAACAAATGTCAAGAGATCAAAAATAACATGTAGTGAGTGTAATGTTGGTCTATGTTTGGAATGCTTCGCAGTATTTCATAAGAATGAGTAGATTTTTATTTAAGCGTCATTATTTTGCGTTGGTATTAATATTAGCTTGCGAAATTTACCTTTTCGTTTGTATCGTTTTTAAATAAATATGTTTTAGTACAATTTTTGTGTTTTCTTTACCTAAAAAATAAGTGGCTATATTGCTAGCCACCAAACAATAAGTGATATTGGTGTATGAGAACGGTTACTGGCTTATATAGAAGCCACCTCATAAAAAATGTTCTAACGAAAATGTTTTTATAATTTATTATTTTTTATGAAATAATATTCCATATCAACCAGATCTTACTTTAAAATCCGAGAAAAGTAAGAAAAAATAATTTGCCCGTTAAAGGGTTAAAATGCAATTGTTACCACGGTAACGATTGGAGGAGCAGAAAATATATCCGATTTTTTTATCCAGTTACATCTCCTCTTCCTTCCTTTTTATCCGACAGCAAACTACGATTTTTGACATTTTAAATGGGACTATTTATATATGAGTGGAATTGCCAGTAATAATTCAAGCACTAGGGATTTCAAGTATAATTGAAAATTTAGAAACTAGTTTTCTTATTCCACAAGATTAAAAAATACTATGGACATAATTTGTCAGAAACTTGTCGAATCGTAATCCTGCTGGAACATAGCATTAACTGAATAGAAACCACACATTCAAAGAAGAATTTTCCAAAGTAGTAATCCAGATCCAAAACACTGTGGCGTGGATTTTCCAGCGGATTTAACTTTATGCACATATAAGAGTTAAAACGCCTTAAAGGGAGCAGGGAGCCAAATCTAAAGTTCTGAATGTGGTGAATATAGGTTTCAAAGTTTTGATAGTTTGGGATAATTATTTCTGAGATAGGTTTATACAGAGTGTATAAAGGA
Organism: Polydrusus tereticollis; assembly: GCA_963920685.1. NCBI lineage: Eukaryota > Metazoa > Arthropoda > Insecta > Coleoptera > Curculionidae > Polydrusus > Polydrusus tereticollis. The sequence continues at coordinate 124,330,264 of OY987329.1, forward strand.
GATTATTCCTAATATGGCGTATATCAGTTAAATGTTTAATCGTCAAAAGTCAAAGTCACTGAATAAGAAAATAGGTTCAAATATATTTAGGTCGTGGTTTATCCCTTGCCATCAACACATAAGATATTTATGTGAACGTAATTTGCATAACATTTGGTTCCTTATTTGTTTGATACGATTATACGTTCAAATCTCTTTTCCTTTAAATTGATTCCACTAAATAATTAGTATAGTACAATAGTCAATGCAATACAATGCACTCCATCAATCATCTGATAATTTTAAATCGGTAAGAAGACATAAGAAAATTAAATTGGAGACAAAAATATTAAAATTTCATGCGATATTGAATATCGATGGCTTATATGCAATAGGGCGTAACCCCACTTTGGCAATTATTCAGGAAATGAGAAAAACTAAATAAGTATTAAACAGAAATAGTAAATTTACAAAATTTTAAAGTGCGAATATACGGTGGGTTGTAATGTTTATATTAAGTTGTTCATTTGATATTTTCAACTTTTAGAAGATAATTATGTGTAATACGACATACCGCTTCATTAAAAATTATATTTTTTGTGGGTTACGTCATTACATCAAATGATACACCAGGTATCAAAAATCAGTCTAATAATATTATTAGCAAAGATAAACTCCAAAATTTTGAAAACATTTTTTCTGAATCCTCTCTAGTTATAGAAGAACAATATCGTTGATTTTTTAAACATTGATCCGATTCGCAAATAACCAAATTTCTGGATGGACGTTGTTGGTTATGACTTACTTTTCCATCCTTGTTGCGAGTAAATCCCAAATAAGCCTGCCCTTTCATTCTTTTAATTTTATTTTCGTTTCGTTTCCAAGTTTTTGGACGTGCTCTTTTAAATCTCTTATTTCTTGTATCATTTCTAGTACTATCTCTTAGCTCTTCTTGTATAATTTCAGTATCTTCTTGTAAAGAATTATTATGTATTTCTTTATTCTCTTCATAATCGTCCTCAGCCTCTTCATCTTCTTCAATTTCATCAGGGTGTGCAACGTAGTCAGGATCAAAATTATTATATGATTCATCAGAGTCCACCTGGTTATTATAATTTGGCGCACTTGGTAAACTGACAGGTGTTAGAACTGTTACGGTAGCGCTTGCAGTTCTGTTTTCGGATCTTGTTATCGGACTTAAGTCATGAATATCGGCAACGTCAAAACAATGCAGTTCTGTAATTACATGATGTTGTACGTCATGTTTTGCCAAAACGAAATTTTTGTCGGAATCCTCCGTACTAGAATAAACCGGCTCCTTATTCAAGAACAAATTGGAATCAGCTTGATAAGGCTCATTTTCGAAAATTAAACCAGCATCTACTAACTGCTCTATGTCATATTGATTAGGTTTGTTGTTTTCTTTGTCTTTCGTATTTTGAGTTTCAGAAAATAATATCAACGAATTGACGGGCTGTTTTGCAATGGCTAATTTAACCATATTTCTGCTTCGGGCAGACATTTTTCTGAAAATAAACGAATAACTTAGTTATGTATCCTGATAATATATACATCACATCTTTAAAATAGAATAATTAACAGAAGATCTTGCAAAGTTGTAGTGCAAAATATCGAAAATCATTACCTACTGAAAAATCATGTAGTAAAGTAAGCTTATACACATAAATCTAAAAATTTCAATAAACAATTCTGAAAGCAAAAGAAATATGGTATAACTGAAAAAGTTATATGCAAAAACGTAACACAACACTAATTAGATAATATTTTGGCCAATTCTAATAGGACGTATTACACATCATTTTCTAAAAAGTTGTACTGGTAATAAGACGTATCAATAAAAGAATGTAAAAAATATACCTGGAATTGATAATTAAAGTTAAAACATAATACTCACTTTACTGAACACCCCGTACCACTTTTATTGTAAAACTAACAAGCGTTTACGATAAAACACCTCAAAACTTAGCAATAAATTGACATGCTCTAACCGGCAAAACAAACCAGTGGGATACGCGAAATTACATGCAAGAATCTGAGGTTTACGATACGATATATTGAAACAAAGCTGAAATGGTGGATTTTGATTGGTCATAGGTTTATGAGTCATTACAAATAGGCGCAGAGTAGTATTCTTTATTTATTGGCGCGAAAACCTATTATTTTAAAAAAAGTGGGTTACGTCCTATTGCATATAAGCCATCGATATACTAAAAAGTTAAGGTTTCTTCTTTGGTACTAACCCACTTATAGCAATTATTTTTTAAATTTTGGCAACAAAACTGCTACGGTGGCGCCAGCTCGTTCGTTGGCCTGTTTTAACGTTTTGTTTTGTGTTGTTGTGCGTGTATTTTTTAACAAAAACTTCAGATTTTTTTATAAATAGCATTTAAAAAACTGTTCTTCTAAGAACCACAAAGGTGTGCATTGTCGATTGCGCTGTTTACCATATGTGAAAAACGCCGAAGCATTTAAATACCCGATGCAAAGAGCTTCTCAAATAAGCTATTTTCAAAAAAAAGGTAACAACAATAACTCATTGTTACCCTTGAAAGCAGTTGTGTCTATCATGTGGCAAGATTGGACATAAGTTCTATTCGTGACACTATTTATGGAATATACGGAGCAAGTAAGTTGTTTTGTTCAAAAACTTTAATATTTTACATTGGTTATACTTAAGCGTGATCCATAGTTGGTGTAACGTAAGAGTTAAGATGTAACGTTAAGCCGTAAGGAAAATAAACATGTGGTTAGCAACGGAGCTATTCAATATTCATAGTACAAGGCCGTAACAGTTAGCCGTAAGCCGTAAGCAGTAAGAAATGGTTTAACTTCATTTCTTACGTTTCGGCTTACTGCTTCGGTCGTACAAGTCCGTTATGTTTGCATACACAAATTCGGATGTTTTTTTTTTAAGTTAATTGCTTTTTTTTTCGATAAAAAACAACACAATTTTGCTCCAACTATAATTATGTTTTCAATGGAATCCATATGTAGTTGAATTAACCAAACTGTTTTGCCAAATATCACACATAACCTACAAATCCATAACAAGGTTCTTTAGCGATCTGGAACTATGAACGGATATGTCGTTACGGCTTACGTCTTTCGTCTTACTTCGACCTACTCTTTGCTTCGACTATCGATTATGTCTCACGTCTTACGTTACGGCAACTCTAGGCGCACCTTTAAGCTCTAACTTCTTTTAGAACATCATGTAACTTTGATAATTTCAAGTAAAAATTAAAAGACACACAACTGTTTGCTGGTTGGCTTAACTCTTGTTAAAGGAAATACGTTTGAGACGGAAAAAAGATGAACCGAAACGAGGGCTCATGAAAGAAAAGAAAGAATCTTTGTACCAATTCGTTTCCTTGGATGAAACGTGAACTTTTCAGAATGCCACTATTGGTTGATCTTGGCAAGATGAAAATAAAAGAAGTGTTATACTAAGGTTGATGGTAAAAGGTATTATGCAGTAAATAAATATATAAACTATGGGAATTTTACCTATGTGAAACATATTTTTCTAGGTTAATAGTACTTCATGTTGGTAGTCCAGATGGTTTTATTGAGGGTGCAGAGGCAATCTTTCTTCTAAATCTAAGCCTAGTGACCACGGAAAATTTAATCGGCAAAAGTTTTACAATGGTTCAAAACCCAATTATTTCAAAATTTTACAAAACCATCGATGAGTGTAATAGACAACGCCCCATACCATAGCACATTGGTAATACCTAACACGTCATGGTATAAAGCTGCAATTTAAAAATGGTTAACTACTAATAAAATTTAATTTGCTTATACAATGTTCAAAGCCGAACTCTTACAAAACATTTATAGGTTGGTAAAAGATATTGTTTATGCCCTTCTTTTTTAACGTGTCCTTAAATATGAAACTAAAATACTTTTCAGGCATAAGCCACCAAAAAAATACATATTTAGTGGACGACCTGGCTGAGCAATATGGACATAAGCCTAACGGCTTCCTATAATATAAAATTCAACTCGGCATACAGAGAGTCAGATAATAAAATGGTATTGAAGAGAACACGTATTAGATAGATTCGAGTGATTTGGAGGATGTTTGATGATCTATATATGTATTATTATTTTTAATATTGCAGCTCAAGAACTAGAAAAATTGCAATAGCAAGTAGATTATAGGCGATTCTTTCCTCTACCGCTGAGTATTATTCCTTCATCCACTTAACCACCCAGGCCCTCGTAAAAAATAACCCTTGCAACCAAAGCGTGGAGCGTGTGATTTAAACACAACCGACATGACTAAGTGAAACTTAAATTTTGTAAACGCAAAAATATCAAAATAATGACAACCCTTCTGGGTCGCTATAATAATTCTTTAGCTTCTTGTTCTCTTTTCGTTTTTTTTTTAAGCTTATGCGCCTTATTTAAGTGTTGTTTGAACGAAACTGCATATGGTTGAAAGAGGAATTAATAAATACGATATATTTAGGGCAACAAAAAATCTGACCAACAATAAACACCCAAATACAGTACACAAAGATAGTTAAAAAAGGAAAAGAAACATATCGGAACGAGTGGTCAAGAGTTTATGCAAACCTTGTAGAAGTACCTACACTCATAAAAGGTAGCACTTGCCACAATAGTATAAATTATCTTGACTTTAAATTACTTAATCTGAAGGTAATAATCTTATTTAGAGTAAATGTGCTCTTAATATATGTTCTGTGTCTTTAGTCATTTCTGGTTATGTTCTTGACGGCAAAATTTCCTATTTTAAAGCTGGCGTCTTTGAAATTGTAACATTTTAAAATGGTATTTTTAACAAAGATAAAGTTCTTTGTGCCAAAGTGATTGTCAATTATCCTAAGACTATGGTCTAGGTATTTACATACAATTCGGCATCTGCGCGTAGTCAAATCAGTACTCCAGTTATCGAAGAACTTGAGGTTTCTATAAAGCATCTCGGCTTAGTGTTATACCGATAATTTTTTTTATGGCTTAGTGGATTTGGATTATGGATGGTTACATTGGATGCAGATGGGTGCGCCTTTTAAGTGTTTCGACATCTTGCGATTATGTGGCTACACTGCTTGTGACTTGTGGCGTGCGTAGTTTAAACTGAAAATGGACGACGAATTATTTATTTATATTTTCATGAAGATAATTGGCTTCGCTAAAGACAGCAATTTTGGGGGCGGCGGAACTTTCGGCCCCATATTGGGTAAGGTACCTGCTAGAAATTTTAGGTCAAGTAATCTTGCAAGAAATTTCGGCCCCAAACATTGCAGGTAATGCGAATTGAACCAAAAAGGTGGATTAGATGCCGTGTTAGCGCTGTTTAACCAATATAAGTCTATAAAAGGGGCAAACAATTAATAATATTATTCCCCGGTGAACTTGAAAAAGGCGAATTGGAACCAAAAAGGTGGATTAGATGCCGTGTTAGCGCTGTTTAACCAATATAAGTCTATAAAAGGGGCAAACAAATAATAATAATATTCCCCGGTGAACTTGAAAAAGGCGAATTGGAACCAAAAAGGTGGATTAGATGCCGTGTTAGCGCTGTTTAACCAATATAAGTCTATAAAACCGCATTAGCCGAGTTGCAGGTCAAAAATTGAGTTAGTTCAGGTTAGTTGCATTTTCATTTTATAAATGATTCAAAACACAAAAGATCATAAAAAAATTAAAATGTTATAACGTTAGACCATTGGGGCCGAAAATGCCTGTAATAAAAACATGACCCTTCCATCCCGGGGCCGAAAGTTCCTGTCAAAATCGGGCTGCTACCTGGCCGGGGCCGAAATTTCCTACGCCTAATTATGGTTTACCATGTTTGTGCGTAATGTGCGTATCTAAAAAAATCCTTATATTGTGCGTATAGCTAGGACAAATACGTCCTTCTAAAATATTGAAAATATCTATTTATAAACGAACACCAAACCTCTAAAGTCGTCCAGGTGTTTGTACGTTTGCTGCAAAGAAATATATTCTTGCACCAAGTCATATGAACTTAAAACAATTTCATTAAAACTGTCAACGAAAGAAATTATGAATTTCTTTGTCTTGATTCGAGGATGCCGTCTTTGAGTCAGGGCAAAAACAAAGACTTGTATCCTTGAAGCAAAGACACATATACTTGACATAAATATATAAATACTTGTACACAGTACATTCAGATTTAAAAGCATCTATTCGAGGATGTCAGTATAGTATAAGTCTTACTTCAATGATTGATTCTTTAAGATAAGTACTAAAAAATTACTAGTCTTTTTTTAGGATAATGAATGAACTTAACTCAATGCTATGCTTGGAATTGTGTAAATCTGTTACCTTAGTTTAAGTGTAAAGTTTTCTTTCTGCTAAGATAATTACGAAAATTGCTTCCAAGGATATAGCTGACTCCTATCAAAGAAATATTCATTTTGACATATCGAAAGACATGACGGCCTTGTTTTAAATTCGTTTTGCTTTACATTAAGATATCCCTTTTACCTGTGTAAAGGGAAAAGATACAAATAGGAACAAAATAAGCCTATAGTACAAAATGAGATTGGAGCACTGATTCCCTATCCGCACATCTCCATGAAATCACAACTAAAAAGAACACCTCAATAGCGATACAAAACGACGCGACGTAGGTGGTCTGAATTTTCCAAAAGACTAAACATTGGAAGCGTTAAGACTAAATGTCTAAGAGCAAGTTGAAAGTGGAATTGAGACAGAATGTGGCAAAACCGAGTTTCAAACTTTTGATGAAGTAGGCTAATTATTTATAGCATATTATGGAACTACATAAAGTTTCAAGTCACTGATTAAAGGAGATTTTCGAGCTCCTTTGAAGGTATAACGACGTTTATTTATTTTCCATAAGCATTAAAAGAAGACACATTTATATTTAGTTGTTTATACCAGTGGCGTACGGTGAGGTATTATAGGAAGCGTCAGCGTCTGTCTCGAGGGGGCACTATGAAGAAAACACCGCGGAGATTTCGCTGCAGGCAAAAAAGTTTTTTCCAGATTAAAAAGGAATGGAATTGTCGTACGAATTTTTTAACCGAATCAACTTTTATCTCTAAATAGTGGTTATAATGTCAGTTTCTTAAGTTAGCCAGATTTGGCTTTTACTTTTATTCATTATTCTTGTCTTCCTTTTTGGTGACTATTGAAGCTGGGTTTGGTGTTCTTTTATTATTTTCCTTCCAGATGTTTATTGCTTCTTTGCCTATTTTTATTATTTTTTTAGACTAATTTGTTGTCATTTTTGAATTTATTCTATTTCATTTAGTTGAGCTAGGGTGGGAGCCAATCTTTAGGGAAACGGTGTGAGTGTAGAGGATTTGAACGTATGTATGAGTTTATTATAAGTGGGTTAGTCGATACGTCTGTCCATCTATGGTAGTTTGTTATTAACTAATAGTCATGTCCTGGTAGACTGATCAAAGGTCAGAAGTAACCTTAGTCTTCGTTAATTTGTTTTTACACTTATTAAATTGTGGAGGAGGACTGCATTAATTTATTTACATATTTTTTTGTTTAATAATATAATACAAGCTATACAAAATTATGACGCCTCACAAGGGTAAAAATACATGTAGGTGGCTCTCTCTACAAGTGGGAGCCATACTTACACCAAATTCACATTTTGCATTTTAATAAACCCCTAGATACCAATCTTAGTTTAAATTATTATTATTAAACGTTTTTATTTGCAATATTACAAATATCAAAGCCCCAAAATTGTGACACTGACAAAATTTACTTATTCGCTCCAAACTTTGATGTAAGTTAATACTGGCAATGTTGGTATGATCAGGTAGGGATGCGCAAAATTATTAAACATCGATGTTGACATTAAATGATACATCGAATACAGAAAATCGATGTTGTAATAAATCGGACAGAAAATATCGATATTTATAAACATCAATGTCTTTATAAATTTCGATAAATATGTTTAAAATAAATTATACATTTTAATATAAAAAATGCAAATATAATAATTATATTAAATAAAAACATAACCAATAAAAACAAAAGTGGAAATACATTTGTCCATTTGAAAACAAACTAAGAAACTACCAAATTTGCTAAAAAAAAACTGTAGTCTACTTAAAATACAAGTAAAATCCATGAAATCGCAATAAACCATGAGCATCCCACTTACGAAAAAAAACCCGTCGAGTACCTATATACCTAAAACCAAACCTGGATTCAAAATATCGGAGCAAATTTCAATAAAATGGGGAAAAGGATATTTAAAAGAATGATAAAAAAACAATTTTTTTAAAAAAAACTTTACCACCTTTATGTATATCAAAAACGGGGCAAGTCCTGATACATGTTCAAATAAGCTTTCTCTTAGAATATCACATAGAATCACTCCCTTAAGTTACGCACCGTAGGTACTTCTGAAACACCCTGTATAGCTGATGGAACGTAAAATTATTTTCTAGAAAATTTAGCGTATTATTTTAACAAAAAATAAATATCTCTATTTAATATTTTTAAAATGTGAAACTAAAGCTTTGTAGATATTTCTGCCGACAGCGTTACCCCGAATTTTTGCGCTGATGGCCTCGGAAGATATTATAATGTAAGTAGATTCAAATTTCTTTTTAATATTTAATTTACTAATTTGGTAATTGTGGATAGGTCAATTTTATTTCTAATACTTTTTGAAATAAAATGTGAAAACGAGTCTGCTGATGCGGTCGCCAGGGAGGGTGCGGGCATGACCGCCGATCTAGCAGAGAATACCGTAGCTAGACCACTCGGATCTGTCAAAGAGGAGATAGATCGCATAGCCAAACAACTTGCAATAAGCAGATGGACAGAGCTAACAACCTGAAGGATCTCCAAGCAATTGTGGTCCCTACTTGATAACAGGAAAACCGCAGCGTTATTACAACACAATCGAAAGGACATAAGAAATATTTATTACCGGACACTGTCTTTTCGGTAGACATGCCGAACGTATGCAAATGCCAGCTAACAGCTGCAGAAGTTGCAGGGATGAAGAAGAGGAGGAAAGTATTCAACGTTTCTTATGTAAATGCCCTGGCCTTGCAAGAAGAAGGTTCACTGCCTTGGACGAGCCATTCTTCAATAATCTGGAGGAAGTAAGCAGCTTACAACTGGGTCGACTTACTAGGTTTATTAATAGAAGTGGCTGATTTGAGTGAGCTGCAAAGATTCTTCTGCATTATACGTCGCACTAGCCATTAGGGAGCTGATGCTGATAGTTTTGCGGAACATGTGCTGTATCACAACGGTCCTTAGAGGACTACGTGAGACTGTCTGGATATACCAGAAGTCTGCCACTCTAACCTAACGCTGCTTGAATGATACTGAACAAATTGTGACAATATATAATACTTACTTACTTACTCCGTAGCACTACAACCCAGGGTGGGTCTTGGCTGCCTTGACTATCTGCCTCCACCTGGAACGGTCCTGGGCCATCTCCCTCCATTCTTGATGGTCTACTCCAAGGGTAGCTAGATCCTTGATTATGTTATCTCTCCATCTAAGCTTAGGTCTTCCCAGTGGTCTTTTTCCTTGTGGTGCTTCCTCCCACACCCGTTTTATTAGTCGATCGTTGCGGCTTCTTTGTACGTGCCCTGCCCATCTTAGTCTGCCAGACTTTATTTCCTGAATGATGTCAGGGCTTTGATATATTTGGGCAAGCTCTACGTTGCTTCTCATTTTATAACGGCCGGTTTCAGAGTCTCGGTCGGGGCCATATATCATGCGTAGGATTTTTCTCTCAAACCTTCTTAGGAGTTCCGTGTCGCGGAGTGTCAGTGTCCATGTTTCACTGGCGTACGTTGCTACTGGTCGTATTATTGTTTGATAGATTATGGTTTTTGCCTTTCTTGTGATAAATTTTGATTTTAGCAGGGTTTGTACTGCAAATGTACATTTGTTTGCTTGTGTGATACGCTGTTTGATCTCTTCCTGCATATTATTGTCTGCCGTTATCACTGCGCCCAAGTACTTGAAGGTTCGCACATGCTCAAAATTATAGTCGTCCATGGTGATGTTCTGCCTGACTCTGTCTCGCGCAGGGTTGCGGGAGACATGCATGTATTTGGTCTTTCCTTCATTTACTCGTAGGCCTATTTTCTGGGCTTCTCTTTCGATCTTTATAAAGTTTTCCTTTACACTGACCGTGCTTTCCCCTACTGCGCCAATATCATCCGCGTAGGCCAGAACAAGTTTAGGGCCACCCGGACCAAAAACCTCCGCGTTCACTGATGCTGTTCTTATCGCTTTTTCTAGTGCAAGGTTAAAAAGTACTGGCGACAAAGCATCTCCCTGTTTTAGGCCTCTGTTGATACAGAATACTTGGCTGTACTCACCTTCGATCTTGACGCAGCTCTTTGCCCCCTAATATATAATAGACATGTGAAAACCTGTATAACCTTCCATTGTTTACAAAAATGTGAGAAGTTTTAATTGAAAAAACATCGGAAAGAACATCGCAAAAAATATCGATGTTAACGAATAATATCGAATAAAAAAATATCGATATAAACATCGAAAATCGAAAAAAAACCGATGCTTTTAAAACATCGATACATCGTGCGCATCCCTATTATCAGGCCCAAAACTAAAGTTAACCCGAGTATCGTCGCATGAGTGAATATATATACATTGTTTACCTGGCTATACAAGTCCATGGTATAAGTATATCAGGAACAAGAGCGGGCCTAAGAATGAGCCTTGGGCACTGCGGAGCTGACCAGCTGTCCCGATATACCATTACCAACTCTAACACTCCCAGATCGATTGTTGTTAGAAGATCTCTTGCGGATCAAGTACCAACAGTTAGAAATGTAAGCAGCTAACCTTTAGATTTATGTTTCTTTAAACGTTATACATCAGAGATACATATAAGATAAAGCTACATTTAAATTAAATGCTTGTACACACACAATGCATAGTTAGCCTTAATATTAGCAAAGTTTTTCCATTTTCCCGTAATAACTTAACAACTTTCCGTTGACTTGCAAACTAAAATTAATTTTCCCTTAGAGAATATATAACACGTATTTGAAAACTATTATCTCAAGAAAACCACTGGTTCTGTCGCGTACACGAAAATGCAACTTTAATTAAAATCAGCCAAGTATGGAATGCACTTTAGTGGAAATACGAACTTTATAATTTTCCCAGAATCTTACTGATGTAAGGTGCTTGTACCAAGTTGGCAAATAAAATGAAAATTAAAGTAAGTACACAAGGACAACATAATATAATAATTATTTTTTAAAAGTTAATTATCGGTACCAGCGAATTTAATGGTAAACGCGATACCTACGAAAAGAAATGGCTGGAACAATTTTTTAACTCGTAAGATGATTGCTAGGGGCGTAACACTAATAGTAACACAATATCTCCAGAAAATCAAATAATGTTAAACTAATTATGGTTTAAAAGAGTTTTTTTCCTCTACTACCTGCAGGAAGAGGAATATCGGCAGTGGTGACTTTTCAGGGGCGGCAGTATCAAACAGGCAACAGAGAGTACATTATATTATTTATCTACAGAAATTTGCATTTTAATGACTCTGAAACTGCCAGCGAATAACCGTTCCAATTTTTAAATCGCAAACTATAGCCGTCCTAATAATGACATGGAAAACTAAGTTGAAACTGAGGTAAAAAGTGATCTTATATCTAATTCAAAATATTTTAAGTTTAAAATGTGAATTTTCGTCATTGTATGTAAGTTCAAGTTATTCATATATTGATATAAGCAATGGTCCTTGACCCCTAAAATGTTGAATTTAGTTAGCAAGGGGGAGTTAACTAAAACTTGATTTATTTTATTTGGTAAAAAAAAACATTTACCTATTCGACTTGACTCGATTGTCACCCACACTTCATTTTAAGGGGTAGTTATTGAGTTGGATCAAAGTGATCCTTTACTCTGTAATGAATTTTTAATTTAATGACGTTGGGACGCCAATTGTAATCAAAATTTGGCTCTCAAACCAGAAAAGTTGTAATGAAAATTGTTGTAATTGTAATGAAAATTTGTTTAGTCGTTGAGTGCCAATTTCTTACCTTTTGTTGCTTTGCTAGCTCAGGCAGGGCGTGGTAAGTTCGAGTTTAAATTTTAACAGTCCCTTCCAGTATGAAATAAAAACACATTCAGTTCAACTTAACAATTAGTCTATTTACATAAGTATTTGTATGACAAAGATTTTTGACAAAAGGAAAATTTTAAAGATAAGTAGTTTGAATGAATTAACAATTATTTTTGCAAAGGAAAAATAAAATAATAGTTTCAATGATGATATATCCAATCAGATAAAAAAAAAATTAACAAAAGTTAAATAAAGATTTTTGACAGGTTTTTGCTTTATTTTATGGTGAATCACACACACAGCGTCAGTTACCTTTACCCTTTTTCTTCAATGGTGGTTTTCGGATCCCTGTAGAGATATAACCAGTTTATGTCAGAGCTTCGGGTGAAGCTTAGGAATCGACTCTTTACAAGTATAGGAGAGTAGAGCTCAACAGACTTAAGGCCCCTGTCGTGACGTCACGTCAGCTGCGTTGTCCGGCTCCAATAATGAAGTTCCGAAGTGGGGTACCGAGAAAAGACCAGGTATTAAGACTCACCAAATAAAACCTTATAAATTCCCTTGCTCTGCTTGAAAAGGAATATTTACAGAACCCAAAGAAAAAAGAAATATATTTTAATTTTAATTAATTAATTAATGTAATAATAAACTGAATTGTAAAATTGCAGTGATACTCCTTTTCAACAGAACTAGGTTTAAATAAAATGATCAATAACTTGACAATGATAGTAATTTTATAAAATAGATAAAAGCTATAAGAGCATAAAATAAGGTAGTTTTCTGGTGCAAACTATTTCGACAGAACCAGGTTTAAATAAAAATAATTAATCGTAATTTTATAAAAACAGATAGTAGCTATACAATTTATAGAAACACAAAATGAAATTGTGCTCTAGGAGAAAGCCCTGCACAGAACCAGGTTTAGATAAAAATATTCAATAGTAAATTGTGCTCTAGGAGACTTCTGCACAGGCAAGGCAGGTAATAAGTACTAAATTAGCAAGAGATAAATGAAAATTTAAAGAGATATGCAGTGAGATTTCATCATAGAACCCCCGAGACAAATCTTCAGATATTAACACATCAGAAAAAACTCAGTACCCAGTGATCAATCACCAAAGATAGCGTAATGTATAATGGCAACTTAAAACTTATGCTCGGTTCTCTAAATTAGAATTATTGGGCAGAAACTACAAAGATGGCATACGCCGACTCTCTAGAGAGCAATTAGTTTCTTTTCCAAAATCTATAGAAAAAAAATAAAAACCAGGGCAGTGAAGTTTTTCTTTAAGTTGTCCAAAATAAGAAATAGGTAATGAACCTCTAAAATTCAAAACCAAAGATAGGGGTGCCCATGTGCCTATGCACAAAATGGCGACCAGGTAAATCTTTAAAGAGACAATTTATGCCCTTTAAGACAAGATAAGTAGATAAAATAATCAATCAATCTTTAGGGTAACATTAAAAGATAATTTTAAAATAAATAAAACAACTGAGCTCGGGGTTCTATGATGAAACTCAAAAAAAAAAATAAAAAAATTAAGAAAGAAGAATTTTAGTACTTGCCTGTGCAAAAGCCTGAACACTAGAGTCCCCAGAAAAATTACCTTTTCGTCCTCCTGCTGAAGAAAAATCCCCTCTACATATCCCTGCGACCTCACTTGAACCAATCAGAGATCACTTTATAGGTCACGCACTCACCACAAAAAAAAGTCTACACCTTGCTCGATTCGCTCGCGGGTAAAACATCCATTTTAATTATCAATTCATTAATCAAAAATAATTAAGACTCAATCTTCACATTAGATAGACATTTCATTAAATTAAAACAGGTTATGTACATATAAACGTGGTTATAAAACCCACTAAAGGCACGATAAACTGTATAATATGTTAGAAAGAGACAGTCATGACCCGGACTAAAAATAAGATCACCCTGGTTGACCAGTGCCATCTTAATTAAAAAGAAATAAAACCGGTACCGCCATATCTGCCGTGGCAAGGTTGCAGCAGATACCCTAATTGAAATTTAATTCTGTCTCAAGAGGTGGCGATAGTATTACTGAATTTGAGATTAATATTTCAATTTAAGGATGTTTCGGTAAATGTGAGATTTACCGTAACAACTCTTGTTTTTCTTAGAGATATCTATTTGATTACAATGGTTGGAATTTTGTGATTTTTTGGTTACATATTTTGATTGGTGAGAAAAATATTTATTTATAGAATCTTTACTACAGCGGTCGCTGTCAGGGTGGGAGCCAATCTTTCGGGTATTTGTATTTGTTTCTATCTGTAGATCTTATGTGTGACTCGGTAATTAGTCTGTTTGTCGAGTTTTCGGCGCGCTTATGGTATTGGGTAATTATTTTATTAAAGAATTCTTTTATTGTTTCTATTCTTAGGTCTAAACGCAATAAGTCCGTTGGAAAATATCTCGGCATGTTTGTTATTATTTTTAGTGCTTTATTCTTCATTGTCACCCACATCTGTGTCAAATGAGCGAGGATTTTCGTGCCTAAAGCGCGTTAAAACTTATTCTCGTAATACAATTAATCAGCAACGACTGTCAAGTTTGTCACAATAATCATTTACAAAGACTTAATAGAGAACAAAATTCTAAAGAAATCTGCAAAAAACATCTTAATATAATGAAGTAATTCACCATTTTGTCGCCATTTTGCAACATCTAAAAGTCTAGGTATAGAATAAATTTAACAGGTTTCAACAACTCCAAATTTTTTTCATGATAGTTTATTTCTAGATAGCGAGTAGTTAAAAGGAAAAACATTTAAAAAAAAATTCAGTAATCAATCACATAACTCTATTTTTATTTTATTAGCAGTTATGTTATCTAAAGAAATAAAAATAATGTACCGAACCAGGAGCGGATCCAAGGAATCGGGGAATCATGGAGGGCCATGACCAATAGAAATGTAATACTGCCTAATACCATTATCATGAATAAGGAATTTGTGATTCACATTTTCTCAAGCCTACCTTTTTACATAAAAATAAATAAACGTGAATTTGAAATATAATAATTTGTCACACATCTGTTCAATGCAAATGTTAGAATAGCAGACAAAAACGAAACTTGGACCTGCGGCGCTATTTTTACAACCACAGCGCCCGCGTCAACCCACGAGTCGCCACTGATATTTTGTCCTTCCTTTCCACAATGCTTCAAGTTTCACCCTAGAATTCTTAACCTGTCGGCCTGCAACTTTGACCAGGAAGAAACAAAATTTCTTCAACAAGGCTTAAAGTTATGTTCGATATAGGAACTTTCCCAAAAAAATATTAAGTGACTTATTGCAGATGTGGAAACGTCCCTATAAAACAACCGGGGCTTTATGACAGATGTCGTTAGAGGTAAGCTCTCATCTCATCAACTGTTAAAATGTTTAATAAATGTAAATAATGACATTCTCTCCGAAAAAAAATTAATTAAGAAATTATAACTAAAGATAAAAAACTTTGACCTAATTTTGGGTAAAGCCGATAACTGCCTTGCTATTCTTGACAAACAATCTTACATTAACGAGGTCTCTGTGAATTTTTACTAAACAATAACAACTTCTCTGTTGATAGAGACTCATGTCCTTATACAGAGTAATCTAAAGACCTTAATATAAAAGCATAGAAATATTCTTGATGGTTTTGACTGCCCCATGCCCAACATTTCTATGAATTCTATCACCCGTTTTCAATATGGTATGGTTAGGATCCACAAGGAAAATTAACCCATCCATCCGATTGTCTCCTTTGTTATCTCTCTGCATATTTTCTTGCGATTCGACTTAAAAACTTCCTTAAATTCCATTTAAACCTAAAATTTGTCCACATCATAAAAAATTCAATCGAACTGGTCAAAAAATTGCAGAACACGACCCTACCGAATAACTTTCTTCTTCCGTATTATTGAGAAACTCCTGAATAGCTCAGCTGACCTTAGTTTGACTCAAAGCTTTTGTATTCTATCCCTAATTAAAAAATTCTTAGAGTTCTGTAGATTTAATGGCAAATTCTATAGGCAGATAGGTGACATCCTGATGGTTTCCTCATTGTCTTCATTAGCGGCGGAAATTTTTATGGATCATTTCGAAACGGAATATATATTTTAATCTCACCACCAACTTGTCAAGAACCTTGCATTCTGGTTCAGGTAGGTAGATGACACATTGGTTGGATGGACAGGTTCTCTAGACCTTTTCGACCTTTCTTAACAGCTTACACTCAAAGATTAAATTTACTATAGAAATAGAATCAAATAATAAACCCAAATTTTTTGGGCATTGCTTTGAACAGGGAGAATGATTCAATTAAGTTTGCCATCTACAGGCAACCTACTCAGGCAGATCACACATGATTTCATGGAGACAAGAGATCACATTTCACAAAAAACTAGCTGCCTTAAATACTTACTTTCACCGCCTATGTTCTATTCCAATAAAACGAGAGTCCTTTATTACCGAGAAGAACACTGTTTTTTAAATTGGCTTAAAAATGGCTTGCCATACCATATCATTAACAACGTTTTCAATAAACTATTAAAAAAGTCTTTGTGTGAAAATGCCTATACTAGATTAATTAAGAAGTAGAGATTGAGCTCAGACGCTTTGTTTTCCTTCTCTATTTGCGTAAGACTTCCACCATTATAGGGCGCATAGTAAAAAAATTAAGTAACCATATTTTGATTTGTTATAGATCTGTAGGCTCTGTTTTAGATCTCTTTACTCGGCTAGAAGATGGAATGCCAAATTTACAAAAGAGCGGAGTCTTTCTACTTTCCTGCGATTCCTGTCCTGCAGAATATGTAGGACAAACGGGCCGATCCTTCCACACGAGGATTTAGGAACATTTGTGCTCAAGTAGACACCCATATGATAACAAATCAGCTTTTGGAACCCATCTCAAACTGTTTAATCACCATTTTGACATCCAACTTTCAATCAAACTTTAAAGTATTACATAATCGTAATACCGAAAGAAAAAAAAATTGGACAATTTAGAAAAAACTGGAAAATTTACAAAAAATTGCCCTTTTAATTTATTATATCCGATCGTTTTTTATTTCACTTACAAAAAGATGATAGTCTGATAAATGCCCTAAAAATGGAAGACATTTTAGAATTTTTTCCGAAAAATTTAAATGAAGAAGAATGAGATGATATTATTACACCGACCGCTACAAGGAGGACTAGAGGTAAAACTTAGCGGTGGAAACATCAAGTTGGTATACTTTTTAAACCGCAGATATTATGGAAAAGCCATTAAAACAGACATTGAAATGAGATTTAAAAGTAAATTAAGTATTAATATTTAAAAACAGTGAAGGCTGAGACACAATCAAAAACTTAAGAAATAAAGAATAGGATTTAAGATTTAGGCGTTAAGGAATAAGACTACAAGACAGAATTAAAATCTTAGCACCTAAATTTAACCAATCCGGTTACTTAAAAACGGCGCGATTTTTAAACTGTAAACTATTGTCCTAACCCCACTTTTTTGTTTACAAATACTATTTTTACAACTTTAACAAACTCGCCATGAACTCGCCTATACTTTTAAAAAATATGGAGGGCTTGCCAAAAAAGTCCTTAACTCTTTTGACTAGTATATGTTTGCAATGTCGGCAGCGTTTTATTATTAGCTTAAGAAACGGAGATCAATAAGGTGGCGCAACAGGAGATGGTGAGTTCGCACTATTATTGTCCAAAGAGAATTCTTAGGAGACTTTAATGATAGAACGTAATCGTGAAAGTTTTGGTCATACATGACTTACATGAAACTCTTACTTTTATTAAAAAACCAAAGTGAAAAACTGAAAATACAATTTTGAGGTTATTAAATTGTCAAAAGTCAAACCTAACAAACATGGTGACTTCTGATTGGTTGATTTCCTATTCCTTATTTCTTAAAACCAACAAATCGGTTTTTTAAATCTTAAATCTTATTCCTTAATTCCAAAAATTTCATTGTGCGTTGTTTACATAGGACAACATATGTTCGTTCTTAAATCTTAATTCTTATATCATAAATCTTATTTCTTATTCCTTAAGTTTTTGATTGTGTCTCAGCCTTGATAATTTCAAATCTATCTTCAGCAATTTAAATTTGACTTGTTTTCCCCTAAAACACCTAAATTATTACAGCTTTAATTTATTTCGTCTTTGTAACGTAACAGCACGTTTGATAGCAATTTGGTGCCGTTAGGTCGGGCGGAGGTAACTTAATTAGAGCGTTCAAATGGGCATATTATTCAAAATAATGGCTAATTATCTTGATAATTTTGCAACAGCGCAGCACAGAGCGATGCATACAAGCGTCAGGCCATTTATAATCATATTGCAAATACTGTAGTATCTGTTACTACACACTCAGTCGCTTATCACATGCCTGGAATCAATCAATATACAAGGTTAAAATTAAAGCCTAAAGGTTGTAAAATATTAATACGTTAAAAAAATGGCTAATGGTTTCATGCTGCTTAATTTGATGAGGGACTACTTAAAACATGTAACACCAAAACTCTTTCTCTTTATATGGAACCGCTGGAGCCAAATATTAGAATATTAGACAAAATCGAATTTGGGTGTACTCCTTGACCCCCCCCCCAATTAATTTCTGGATCTACGCCTGCTAGCCCCCCCCCCCTTTCCTAAATCCTGGATCCGCCAATGATTTTGGTTGCTCTATTTATTCTGGGGAAAACTTTACAAAAACCGTATGACTTTCTATGAGTTTCAAAAAATTCAACGGTGAAAAATCAGAAATCATTTTATACAATTTTTTACAGGAAAATGTGTCGATAAAATTAAAAAACAAAAGCATAATGTTCCTTATTTGACTTGTTGCCACTATATTTCACATTTTACCTATGTCCTATTTGTTACCGAAACCGCACATTTGGCTGCGATTCAATACCATTACCCTGGTTAGAGTTAATTGAATTAGAACGTTCAAATAGGCATATTGTTCATGATAATGGGCAATCGTTTTGAAATATTCGAGAATACAGCAATGCACACGTCATAGATAATGCGCCAGACTTGTTGGATTAAAATTATTATTCATTAAAAATCAACTTCATAAAATTATCCATTGTTATAACATATACAGGGTGCGCGAAAAGTTCGCACCATATGAATTGTTTTCTATTTGTGGAATTTTTCAAAAACGATTTTGAGCGTTAGGTTCTGCAGGTAACTTAAAAAGAGCCATGGGAATATCGTATCTATAAGACCTGTCAAGTGTCATTTGACAAATTTAAGTAACCAAAAATCGCATTATTTACAAAATTTGTTTAGAGGAAAGGTTGTTTACATTAATTTTATGTGTATAGCCCAAGTTTGATCCAAAATTGCTATAAACTATTACGGTATAAAACAAATAAAGTTAGTTAACAATACAAACTTGAAATTGAAGAAATAGTTCATAATTTCAGTGGACTCAAAGTAAGGTAAATAAAACAATGCAGTCACAATTAAATTGCAGAGGAAGACTGCATTGTTTTATTTAAAATACGAACTTGGTTAATTATGAATTGAATACACAGTATATTATTTCAGAAAAATTGAATACTTCGTTTTTTGCTCTGATTTCAAAAGTATATGATATGATATGGATCCAAGGGCGGTTTTACGGGGGGGGGGGGGCGGCGGTAATAAGGTAATAACCCCCCCCCCCCCCCCCATGAATTTAGAATTTTAAACAAGCGAAAAGTAAAAAGATTAAAAAAGCAGAAGAACTATAGGTACAAGGTACAACCAAATGCTGTTTGCGGCACCTCGATGACACGACGCGACGCCCGTTTGGCTTCGCATTGCCTTCTTGCCGTTCATACTTAAGGGGGCATTCCGATACGGGAGACCGCGACAAGCGACCGAGACCGAGCGACAAGCGACCTAAGGTCGCATGCCTCTGCGGCGACCAGTAGCATACAAATACAGACGACGCGACGCGCGACGTGGCGACTTTGGCCAGGTCCATTTTGTTTAATTTAGTAATTGTATACGTTTCAGAAAACCATGTCTAACAATCTTAAAGTAAGAAAACATTCACTAAAACGTTTATTGGAAGACGAGGACGAAGATATAATTGTGTTGGCTTTACCGCAAGAAAAAAGACAAAAAATCGATTCAATATACACATCAAGATCAAATGAGGGGTGTCATATAATGGTGGGTGATTAGACACTAAATCGATGAACAATTCATCTTCCTGAGTAGAAAACGTCGCCATTCAACCCTCTCTAGGTATAAAATAATTGAAATAAACTATGCAGGTCGCAGCGTGTCACTGCTTCCAGAGCAGTGTGGTCGCGCGACCGTTGGTCGCATCGTCAGTGGGTCGCACGATGGCCACGCCTACCGTCTCGCGTCGCTGTCGCTTGCATCGGAAAGCACCACATACAAATTCGTTAAAGCGGTACGTCGCGGTCGCACGCCGCGGTCTCTCGGTCTCGGTCGCTGGTCGCGGTCTCTTGTATCGAAATGCCCCCTTTAGGTGAATACGTGCGATTTATCCTTACATGGTTACGCTGCTAATTATAACTATCTCGCTTTCGCGGATATCGTGGCAACCAAGCATTGCATTTTCTTCTTGTTTCTGTTGAGCAGCATCCGCTGCCCGCCACCATACGTCATCTACATTTTAAGGCTAAATGTAAATGTAATCATTTTCCCTTACCTTATTTTATTAAAACACTCGACTAGCCACAAAACTGTAAAATAAACCCCTGCACAGCATCAACATTGAACATGCACGCACGAATAACTTAGCTATGGATTCACCGGCGCAACGCAAACGAAACCACAGTGCAAACTGGTGACGAAGCAAGGTGGCGGCGTGGCGGGCAAGCTTTACAGATCGGTACGCGTCGGTGTCGTGCCACGCCGTTTCGCTCGGCGCTGTTGATAAAATATCGTAACTACTAAATCACTGGTATTAATATTTAACAACGGATTTAATTATTACACAATGACATATTTTTAACTGTTAAAATAAATATGATTAACAAATACCTTGTTTATTAATAACGAATGGATATATTCATATGCAAGCGGCCATATTAGGTAATAATCTGACAACTTTATTTTTTACACTACTAGCCTGTAACATCGCCGTTATTGACCGATTATTAACGTTAGAAATCGTTTTTCTCTACCTTAATAGTATATTATTAACCAAGGTTTAGACAGCCATCATTATTGTCCGAGCGGCATGATCGAAGAAAATGTTAGTGATATTATTATGTGTACACCTCCAGAATTAAGGATGGAAGCAGAAAAAATGCTGATTGTGTCGATATTTTACAATATCAAGTAATCTAATATGTATTGATAATTATCTGGTTGCCTAATCACATTCATGTTTATGAATTCATGTTGTAGAATCAAAAAATCAAGTTACCTGCCTTCAAATAGATTCTTGAAGATCGGTCAATAATGGATTTCAATGCCTTATTATTGACCATGGTCAATAATAACTTATAAGGTAGAGAAAAACGATTTCTAACGTTAATAATCGGTCAATAATGGCGATGTTATAGGTTAGTAGTGGAAAATAGTATATTATTAACCAAGGTTTAGACAGCCATCATTATTGCCCGAGCGGCAAGTTTAAATCACGAGGAGCAGAGCGACGAGGGATTAAAGGCGCGAGGGCTATAAGCTGTCTAAACCATGGTTAATATAATATTTTTCCACTACTACAATCTTTTATAAGACTTTATCTTTATAGTATTAAGAATTATAAGAAATTATAGGTAGGTATAAGTATATTTTTTAATCAAGTTACCTGCGCTTTGGAATTGGCAAAATATTTTGTTGTTTTGTCAGGTGGCTTTGTTACTGTCAATTTTTGTTCATTTATGTCATCAGATTTCACGAGTTTTCCGTTTTTTTTTTTAAATGAGCCAATAAAATGTTAGTGATATTATTTTGTGGACACCTCCAGAATTAAGGATGGAAGCAGAAAAAAATGTTGATTGTATCGATATTTTACAATATCAAGAATCTCGAATAATCTAATATGTATTGATAATTATCTGGTTGCCTAACCACAATGAATTCATGTTGTAGAATCAAAAAATCAAGTTACCTGCATTCAAATAGATTCTTAAAGATCGGTCAATAATGGATTTCAATGCCTTAGTATTGACCATGGTCGATAATAACTTTTTTCCACTACTAACCTATAACATCGCCATTATTGACCGATTATTAACGATAGCAATCGTTTTTCTCTACCTTATAAGTTATTTTTTCTAATTTTGTCTCGAAAAATAGATATTTCGAACGCGCTAGCGAGTTCGAAATATATCCATTTCGAACTCCGAATTTTATTTTTTAAAAGTTGGCATTGGTTATATTTAAATGTTTTATTCTGTTGACGTCTGACGTTTCCTGTTATTGTTATCCATGAGAAAAGAAAGTTTTCGGGATTTCTCTGGTAAAAGTTGATTTATCGTTTTATTAGCAATATCCCTTAACTCAGGGGGAGTTAAACTTAGATTATCATGGCTCCATATTTTTTTAATTATAATTATGAACAACTCTATGAAATATTAAATCACAAATTTCGTGACAATGACACAAAGAAAATATTATTTATTGTCAAGGCTACTATGATAAAAAGAAATTTAGAGTATTACCAACATAGAATTTAGACACACAAATTTACAAAATTTGAAGGGTTGATTTTCTTTTTAAATATGTATTTTCTTATTGAAAAAAATACAAAATAGAAAAAATAGTATAAAGTACGTGTTTTATAAAGCAGTTAGAGCACTTGTCCCGTTAAAAAACTCGCCGCAAGCGGCTCGTTTTTTAACATGGACGCGTGCTATAAGATGATGCTTTATAAAACATGTACTTTAATATACTAATTGACCATGGTCAATAATAAGGCATTGAAATCCATTATTGACCGATCTTCAAGAATCTATTTGAACGCAGGTAACTTGATTTTTTAATTCTACAACAACAATTCATAAACATTTTAAACAGTTAGGCAACCAGATAATTATCAATACATTATAGATAGATCGTGAGATCTGATGACACCAATGAACACAAATTGACATTGACAAAGCCACCTGACAAAACAACAAAATATTTTGCCAATTCCAAAGCGCAGGTAACTTGATTAAAAAATATACTTATACCTACCTATAATTTTTTATAATTATTAATACTATAAAGATAAATGTCTTATAAAAGTTTGTAGTAGTGGAAAAAATAATATATTAACCACGGTTTAGACAGCTTATAGCCCTCGCGTCTTAAATCCCTCGTCGCTCCGCTCCTCGTGATTTAAACTTGCCGCTCGGGCAATAATGATGGCTGTCTAAACCTTCGTTAATAATATACTATTAAAAAATACTTGTCCAAATAAATCCGTTTATTAACTGTAACCAGACTTTTTGCTCAGTTTATGTTCAACTAAGCCATGCATCACCCGGTATGTAACTACGTATTTCATAATTAGTTAAAGATAATGATTGATATTTCGGAGACCATATTATAATAAAAGAGCTTCACTCTAATCACTCTCGACTATGAAAAACCCGTTGCCTGGAATTCTAACTAAATTAGGGCATTGAAATAGACATATTGTTCCAAATAATAGATAATTATCTTGATAATTTGGTAACGCCTCCTTGCACAGCAATGCATGCATCAGAGATATTGTATTAGACCCAGTTTATTGGAAATTGTATTGAGAACTATGTGGCCAAATTAGTGCTAAATGTAAATTTCAAAATCATCAACGACATTCACAATAATTTTACTAATTTTCAATTTCTCTAAGTATCTGTACCAGCCTAGTAGTTGTTATGTTAAATGCCAATTGAATAGGTCTCAGAGTCACAATAAATTAAATTAAACCTATGAACAGGATAAATAAGAATAGATTTTCAAAAAAATATATCTGTTATATATGTATCTAATATACGAAGTTAATCACCACATAGCAACTGTGGTAATTTTAAAATTAACAGCCAAACTGTTAATCATTTTCAGTTGTTCCAATAATTGACTCGTAATTTTAAACTTTGTGCTCTGTTCAGCGCTAAACAATTAAATTCAAATGCCCCGAATGACCTACTAAATCACTGATGAATGATCTGCTAATTATCTGCAAACTGGAGGAATATTCTTTACTTTAGTAGATGAAAATATCAGAGAAACAAAATTAAGCATTATTCTATTTTGAGTTAGTAATTCAAAAACCAGAGGTTGGCATACAGGAGAATTTGGAACCGGCAAAATAACCTAAGCAAATCCTTTGGAGTGTTGTAGTGCTCCAGATTAATGATGCTGGTCTTATTATAGACAGGTCAGTTCGTGCAAGTTAACTGTATTCAACAAGAGTGCCCTATCTAAACCAAATATCATGCTACAGATAATAAAAATATTAGAGAATGCAGTTGCACCAGAATTTTTAAACAGTGTTCATTTATCGAATAATTCGTTTTTTAACAAACCTCTATTTTGAATAATAATAGCGCTAGAGTAAAACCTGAAAACCATTTCGGTACAGTATTGTCCCATGTTGTAAAATTTAGCCCGAAATTCGTATTTGTTATGTAGCAGCGTATATAAGACATATCTTTATACAGGTTGAAGAGTTTAAAGTGTCCCAATGCAAAATCTGAAAAGCGGCTGGAAATATTTTATTCAATTTTTAGGACGCCTAAGGTGACTGCGCTAGTAGTGGGCCTTTTTTGATCATTCTATTCTTGTTTTTTAAATAAATCTGTTCATTTAATACTTAAAATAATATTATATGTGTCCTTGTCAAGTAAAAACATTAAGTAAGCGATCGAAAAAAACATAAATACTCGAGAAAATACGTAAATATTTTATTTTTAAGTTATTCTAAGAAATATCAGTTTTTCCAGAAATCTATAATAATACTAAGAATACATAAAATATGCAAAGACTTTTTTAAAAGTATAGGTAAAGTTAAAAAAGTATTCGCAGAAATCGCAGTTATAGTCTAGACACACAATCTATATAGAAACCACCTGGGACACCAGTCACATCCCACATTCTTATCACCTTTTGCTTCTGCATCGCTATCTAGTTCATCTTTACATTTAGCACAATACTTCTTTCAAAGCATTTTTCTAAAATCTCGCTTCTTTCGTTGGGTCTTTTTTTTTATAAGTATTAAGTATTTACCATTTGGCTTTTATTTGGTTCTAACTCATTACTTTTCCTTTTCTTTGCTTCTTCTTTCACGTTTTGTACTCTATCTTTCTTCATGTAACTGGAGGAATATGTTCTCCAAACATTGAACGAAATGACACTTCTGGAAGGGTTCAGCTTTCGGACGTTTTGTTTTTGGACTTGACTTAGGGTATTTAAGATATTTTTTAAATGCATCGGTTGGGGAGGTGGACGTCGGCATCGGCTCTATAAC
Organism: Polydrusus tereticollis; assembly: GCA_963920685.1. Taxonomy (NCBI): domain Eukaryota; kingdom Metazoa; phylum Arthropoda; class Insecta; order Coleoptera; family Curculionidae; genus Polydrusus; species Polydrusus tereticollis. Next base: position 124,355,783 of record OY987329.1, read on the forward strand.
ATGTAAGATTATTGGTGACTACTTATGTGCTTATATGTGGATCTGGTATCCATTCATCTAGGCTTATTACTTGCGGAACGACCTGCGAGCCGGTCCTGCAGAGTTGCACGTGGTATACCACAGTTTCGACAAGTTTCTCGAAGTTCTTCATGTAACTGGAGGAATATGTTCTCCAAACATTGAACGAAATGACACTTCTGGAAGGGTTCAGCTTTCGGACGTTTTGTTTTTGGACTTGACTTAGGGTATTTAAGATATTTTTTAAATGCATCGGTTGGGGAGGTGGACGTCGGCATCGGCTCTATAACATGTAAGATTATTGGTGACTACTTATGTGCTTATATGTGGATCTGGTATCCATTCATCTAGGCTTATTACTTGCGGAACGACCTGCGAGCCGGTCCTGCAGAGTTGCACGTGGTATACCACAGTTTCGACAAGTTTCTCGAAGTTGAGCTCCATTTCTCATAGAATCTAAAGCTTTTTCTAAGGACTGTTTAGAATACCTATGGAACTTCCTTTTTGGCCTGCATGGCCTGGCGTGGCATCGTCTATAATGTAAAGAAAACATTTTTTCGTTTAAAGTGCTCTTGTAGACAAAAAAATCTTCTGGCCGAGTACTAGAACAATCATTAATTTATGACTTTGCCAGTAGTCGGCCACTAGCTTTAATATCCCCTAGAGATTTTATCATTCATTTTAGACCCGGCCGACTACTGATACGTACGTTTTCAATACACCATAGTACATGATGGTAAAGGAAGAATCTGTTTATATGTATTTGTAAGCCTGATAAAGACAAAATAATTTTTTTTTAATTTTGCCAGTAGTCGGCCACGGTAGCCGACCACTAGCAACTTTACAATAATTTAATGCCATTAACCGGCCATATTATTTTTGTACCTAAAAATAAAAATGAATACATCTCGGACTTGTTACTAAATATTTAAACATAATATTCATCCAAAAAATCTTACTCCGGTAAACATATCTAGAATATAATTAGTTTAACTTACCTTCAAAGTTGCCTTGTTTGATCTTCACTGGCTTTTGTAAACTGTTTTTGGAGACACAATGACTAACATCTAATTTTTCGCGCCAATTACGGAAGTTAAGTTTGACTTATAATAAAGAAATATTGATGTAGGTATGTGTTCCTGGAAAGTAAAAGAAGATAGCAAATGTAAGAAAAAGAGGCTAAACTCTTGCGAAATTCAAATTATAAGTGATTAAAGTCATTTTTGACATTTAGCTATCCTCCAGATCTAATCTGACTGGCTATAAATTTGAAATATCAAATGGTATTTTTATTTTCGATAATTCGATTCTCCGTCAACAACTATGTAAGTAAGCAGAAAACTTTTACATTTACTCTATTGGTTGCCTAGATACGAATTTTTGAACAAACAAGATTAGCACACCTGAAACTACACATTTTAAACTAGTATACCTACCTCCACTGATTTATTGTTTATCAAACCTTTTAATAATAGTTGTATCCTAGGATACTACTTTTGACTTTGGTAAAGTAGTATTCTGATTCGAAGATATTCTTTAAGCTTATTAGAGTTCCTTATTAAGTGTTATATTGTAACAATCATACGGCATTGAAGCATACATGTTATTAATTCTGGGAGAATGTGGAAGGAACTACCCAGAAGCTGCGCAATTGTGGGCTATTAGGTTTCCGTGCCATTAAAAAATTTCATGTGGCTTTAAAGCGATATGAAGATCGAAGACACAGTACCGGAAACCTTCAAAATAAGAACAAAGCTCGAAGACAAACAAAAACCAACGACGATAAAGTTTTGGGTGAAGTAGCTATCAATCCTTATTCAATTGCGTGTGATTCAGGAATATGTCAAAAATTGAAAACGGATGGATTGGTAATCCTGGTCCTGTGAACTGGCCTGCAATGTCACCGGATTTAACCCCATTGGATTTTTTTTTGAATCGCGTGCGCTACTCATTTAAAAGAAAAATTGCAAATTGTTTAAAAGTAGATAGAAGTCATTTCGAAGATTCTTGAAAGCACGATCGTCCTTAAATTTAAGGTAGTCTGATAGTTTTTTAGTATTCTAATTTTGATTATTCAAAAATACGTAAGCAACTAAAAGACCGTCATAGCTCCCTTCACAAAGCGAAGGAAAAAAGAGGGATTAGGGATTAGGGCCTCCAATCCTTCAAGGAAAAACGTTGCAGCTGGCTGGAGAAGTAAAATATCTGGAGGTCATCCTGGACTCTAGACTTACTTGGAATAGCCACATGGAAAAGTTATCCGTAAATCTGAAACTACTGTTGCAGTAACAAGGAGAATCTACGAGAAGAAATGGGGTTTATCGCCCAAGATGGTGCACTGGATATACACCAGAGTGGTGATACCCTCAATTACCTACGCATCCGTGATCTGGTGGTTAATAGTTCTGTAGAGGACTTCTATGCCGAAGCTAGGAAGTCTACAGAGACTGGCCTGCTTAGAAATAACAGGTGCAATGAAATCGACCCCTTCTGCAGCGATGGAGCGCCTTTTTGACCTCCCTCCTCTTCACTTGACGATACAGGAGGGAGGCGAGAACGGGCCTCCACCGCCTTCAGATGATGCTGCCGACTTTCAGAGTAAGGAGGGTAGGTCACGAACTTATAGAAGACATAGCACATGTGCCGGAGATGAAGATGAGATCAGACCACATGACACCAATATTTGTTTACGACACACCCTTTGAATTAGACATTCAGGATCGAACCGTGTGGATAAACAACGAACCAGATTTTCTGTCTGGAGCTCTGGTGTGGTTCACTGATGGATCCAAGACTGAGGAAGGTACAGGGGATGGGATACACGGATTAAGACCAAGAAAACACTTGTTCTTTCCCTTGCGAAAACTCCCAACAGTATTCCAGGTAGAAACCTATGCCATACTACAATGCGCATGAGAAAACAATAGAAGAGCCTACCAAAATAGACGAATCTCAGACAGTCAAGCGGTCCTCAAGGCTCTCACGAGCCAGAGGGTAACATCAAGGCTAGTCTGGGAATGCCAGAATGAACTGAGGATACTGGCGGACAGAAATTCTGTTAAACTATTCTGGGTACCGGGTCACATAGGCAATTTTGGCAACGAAAGAGCAGACGAGCTCGCGAGGCAAGCATCAGCTGTTCTATACATTGGTCCTGAACCAGCCCTAGGAGTGCCTAAATGCCCAGCACGAGGAGTTATTAAGCGATGGACCAAAAATGAAAACAAAGTCTACTGGAACAGCGGGCAGGGACTCAATTATAGCAAGAGAGTTATGGGGAGTATAAGTCCTAAATTCTCAAAACAGTTGCTTAACCTTAGCAGGAATGAACTAAGAACAACAACGGGAATCCTAACAGCACATATGGGGCTGTCAAGGATCACCTGAACAAAATTAAGATATACAATGGAGCTCTTAGCTGCAGGCTCTGCGGCAAGAATATAGGGAAACTGCCTATCATGTTGTTTGTTAATGCGAATCTTTGGATCGCAGACGCTATGCCATATATTCGGGAGAGTAAATCTGGAACTGAATGAAATAACCACTAAATCAGCAGTTGACGTGTATAAACTAATACACGGAACCAAGATAACCGAGTGGATACAATAAAATTAAGGTTTGCAGAATAGGCCTACTTATGACCGCAGTGCTCCGGATAAGGAAGGGCCTAAGGACAAAAAAAAAGCAACCAGTGGACTAAATGTAACAAACTACTACTTACGTAGTTGTTGATGGAAACTTGAGTTATGGAAGTAAATATACACTTTTCCATTTGACATTTTAAATTTGTCACAAGCCCGATCAAATCTGGAGGGGGAGCAAATGTTTTAAAATTTATTCCCCAACCTTCCTATTAACGTTCTAAAATTTGAATAAAATATTTCCTGACGTTTTTCGGATTTTCCATTGTAATATTCTAAAATCCTCACCCTGTATCAGATGATCTGATTTTTGCACCCTTTGTATATTTCATCCGCACAGTAGGTGTCTCAGAAGTAAAAAGTGATCTGACAAACCAATGCGAAGCATGAACAATTTTCTACAGTCTCTTGTCAAGTTAATACACGGCATAATTAAAAAACCAATACCCTTTAAAAAAAAATTCTTTCTGATTTATCACAGATACGACAAACCACTTAAATTGGGTTTTGCAATTTGTCTATGTGTTCATTTGTGTATGGTAAATTAATACCTAACAAAATGTTTGCAAGATTTTGGAAGTAATAAAGTTGCAAAATTGTAAAGGGTTTAATGAACACCCTGTATGCAACAGTTGCTATTTGATTTAGATCTCACGGTCACCTGCACACATACCCTTGTCGATAAAATTTGAAAGAACCTCTAACCCGTAGGCGTGTATTTCTATTAGTATAGAAAACATTTCACTTCAAAATGTATCTAAAATTTTTTTAATTCTGGCCAGCAGTGTATATTTAACAATTTTTGACCTACTTTATATTTTCCACAATATAATGTATATTTATACGTCCTGTGTATTCTAGAAATAAAAGGCACTAAGACAGGTAATATACGTTTAACCTCGGCTTTAGCTAAATTAATATATGCAGAATAGTACAGATTACAAAGTTAACAAAATGGTGTTCTCCATTTAAAGCTGCATTTTCGTACTCGTATTATTATAATCCATGCCAGCTGCATGGGACACAATACTGCCAATACTACAAACTAGGTGCAATTATTTGATTATTACAAGCTTATTCCTAGCAAGTTTATGAATGCAGCAGGAATTAGAGATTATACGATTGTACAGGGACATTTTTATAATTGTCTCACACGACTGGCGATTTTCCTGCTGACTATAAGAAAAACAAACGATTCACGAATTTGGCAGATACGATGTCAGTTTGAATTTTTTTACATGGCAACCCTCTTAAATAACCATACAAGTGAATTGTATTTCGCGATACGATTTCAAATACATATAGTTGCTAATATTTATTTTCAACCGTTCCTAAATTGCCTTAACCTATTTTGTCTTTTAAGTGTCTAACCCATTTAATAAATAGTTTAGTTGAATAATAGTTAAACCTTTTAAGCTAAAAACCCCAATTGTTTACGCGGTAACATATTACGACAGATGTCAAAAACTGACAGAAACGACGCCATTTTGAAATTTTTTAAATAAATACGGGGTTCATACATTGCCTCCATCGATTTTGTCTTTTAAGTGACTCGCCCCTTTAATAAATAGACCTTTAAAGCTGAAAAGTCCAATATTTTACAAGCTAACATAATTTCCCGTGGCCGAGCTAATTACTCTATAATTAAATGCAGATGGTAAAAGTGACAGATACGACGCCTTTTTAAATTTCCTTAAATGGTAACCCTCATTAATAACCACAGCGAATGAATTGCTTTGTGCGATCCTATTATTAAATATCTTACTCCCTTACTCATGGATACTTTTTTTGCAACAACCTGTATATTATGTTAAAATATATTTAAATTGTCATCGAAAATTCTGCATTTACGTTTTCCACAAAGACCGCATCGTATATTAGGATGATATTAATGAAGATTCCACGTCAAGAAATATTCAAATAAGACTCACAATATTCACCCATCATACCAAAAAATAATGTCAACATATAAGAGAAAATTAAATAAATTCTTCCTTGTGCCAGCGTTTTCCTGAAACTTTTGGAAGATGTAGTAAAATTGGTTCCATTTTTTTAAAGGTCACTGTACGCATTTCTTATAAATAGAAAAATGCATTAATTTGGTTGCTATACATTTTTCTTAAGATTGATCGGTCATTTTGGCTAGGTGTAAGGTTGTCAAAGCAGTAACAATTAATACGTTATTATATTTGATTAAGTTTTAATCATGAACGCTGTTCTTTCGAGTGAAGATAAATTAGATATGGTACGAATTTTCTTTTTATGTGAAGAGATTGCTACAGATTCCAGAAGAAGGTATTTTTTACCTTTCTACTACCTTATCCAATAGTTGGCCAGAATAAACTAAAGTGCGTAAAATATGTTAAAATAACATACCTATTAAAATACTTTGTTATTTTTTGTGGTGATAGTGTGCTGAAAGGTGTCAAAATAAAACCTTTTGGTTAAAGCCAATCACTATATACAATAATAATAATGATTCCCTTGTCACTTGTCAGCGCTATTACTTGACAACCATCATCAAACATTTGGTGTTCCTCATGTATGACCCAATTTTGAGAGTAGGCGTTGAGGGCTGTTTGACACATGTCGACAATTTTGTGACCAATACTTATGCAATTTCTAATCATTATTTTGCAGTAATAGATATTTATGTTATAAGGATCATAATGGTACACGCCGTGTTATTAGACTCGGCTGACGCCTCGTCCAATAATACTCACGGCTAGTACCATAATGATTGTTTATGATCCGAATTTCATACAATATTTCATATTCCGACGATTTTGGTGTTTTTTTTGATGAATTTTAAGTTTTCGTCAGTAAACTAATAGCTTGATTTTAATAAAACCAGGTAACTATAGAAATATTTGTTTGTATTGTCATTGTCAGAATTGAATTTTAAATTTTAACGTTTATATAATATAATATGGATATAATTGAATTTGCCATCAGAAATCGAAGAATTGGCCAATAAAGCAGTTGTTGGTTTGTTGCCCGAAAAGTCTAAAGGCATATATATGAAAAAACTTATGCCAATAGACTGCCTAAGTGATGACGTCACAGGGTTGGGGGAGCCCCTTCTGACTCCAAACAAACCCGTTCGCAATGTTAAATTGCCATAAGAAATTTTTCATTTAGTGTTTTCTCGTTTTCCACGACAAAATAAGACTTCTAAATTGGATATTTGGTTAAAGGAACGTGTTATTTAAGTGAATTACATTCGTTTTTTTTCCCAGGTGAGTTAATTTTATGTAATAATTCTGATTGAAAACTTTTTTTTGAGGTTATGTTTTTAATTATTTTGGTGTTTATTTTTTTAATACTCTTAATTAATGGGTTTGTAAGTTTAATTGAATTTGTTTTTAGGCTTCTACGGCTGCTCCACAATGGGAATGTGCTTTGTCACTGATTGCAAGCATTACAGTGTAAAGCATGCATGCAAGTTTTTTCGGTTTCCGAAAACCAAGGCTGAGAGGAATAGATGGATTTCTCTCATAAGGTAAAGGAATAATCATTATTGCAGTTTTCAGAGATTTAATTTTTAAATTTATTTATTTATAGGAGAAAAGACAGAGATCCAAGCCAATTTGCAAAAGTGTGTGATTGCCACTTTGTAAACAAAGAAAAGAAAAATGGGCCCACATTATTTGATTTTAATGTTCAAAAGAAATTTAATAATAAAACCCCTGAAAAAAGGTACCTATGTAATTTAGTGCAGAAAAAACTAAAAATTGATCATATAATATGTACCTGTAATCACTTGTGTAAAAAAACGTCTATTAGAGAAGTTTAATAATGACTTTCTTTTAGGAAGCGAACTGCAAAAGAGATTGATGATCAAGAGAATAATCTTTTATTATTCACTGAGCCACAACCAGGACCTTCAAATCAGCCTTGCAGTCAAGATCAAGAAGTGACTCAAATAAAAATTGTTGCTCCGCTTCTAAGTCCATCGTCTGCTTCTCAAGATGCTGAGAATTATTTTTTAAAGCAACAAGTGGCTGAATTAACGGAAAAGCTTGAAAAGTTAACGTTACGGTTTAGCTACGAGATGTTAAAAACAAATGATGCTCATCTGCTAATGTATACTGGCATACCAACCAATGAATTATTCATGATTATTTTTGAGCTAATGGATGATGTAAAATTAAAATATTATGCTGGATGGAATGTTCAATGTATTCCCAAAGTGGATCAGCTTCTAATAACCCTAATGAAATTGAGACTGAATTTGCCACATGAAGTTTTGGGTATCAGATTCAGTTGCAGTCCAGCTACAGTGACCAATACTGTCATGACTTGGATTTATGCTCTGCATGAAGTTCTATTTAAAACTTTAATGAAAACAATACCATCCAGACAACGAAACCAGGCCTGCCTGCCTATTGCTTTTACAAATTTTAAAAGTTGCAGAATAATTTTGGATTGCACAGAAATTTACTCTGCAGTTCCATCAAGCATGGAAAATCAGAGATTGACCTACAGTTCTTATAAACATCGGAATACATGGAAAATACTGGTAGGTGTTGCCCCAAATGGTGTAATAACATTTGTTAGCAAGGCTTATCCAGGATCGACCTCTGACAAGAAAGTTGTTGACCAGAGCAAAGTTTTGGATCAGATGGTGCCTGGAGACCTCATCTTGGCAGATAAAGGTTTTTTAATTAAGGACCTTCTTCCTGCAGGAGTATCGTTAAACATCCCACCATTTTTAACCACACCCCAGTTTACAGAGTCTCAAGTATACGAAACACAACAAATCGCAAAAGCCAGGATTCACGTAGAAAGGGCCATCAGGAGGATAAAGTGTTATAATATTCTGCAGCAAGTGCCATCACATTACATTTCCCAAATTTCAATTATTTTTCAAGTGTGTGCAGCCCTCACAAACTTTCAATATCCCCCAATTAAAGAAGATGAGGAGTATTATTAAAGTGCAGTACGTACCATTATGCAGTTATTGAACAGAAATATTTTATTATATATTATGTGAAATATTACCGGATACCTAATATTCTTATGATGTTGAAGAGGACACTATTAGACATTTACGACTGGCCGTACAACGAGGCAATTTGTACTATTTCTGAACTGTTTAATGTGCTGTAGTGTTTGATTTGTTTAAAGACAATTATTTAAAAAAATAGTGTGTACTTTTTGATTTTTAATATTTACCTTAGGTATAAGAAATGTGTGTGTTGTTTTCGAGGTTATATTGTTGTAAATAGTGAATCTTGTAAAAATTTAGGTTTAGTATTACCATCATTGTTTTTTTAATATTTATTTATTCATTTATTTATATACTTTTCCTCGTACTTTTTAGTTTTACTTGTACAAATTTTGTTGTTTGTATAAATATGTTATTTGTATATTTACTTCAATTGGTTTAAATTTAGGACTGAAAATCAAATGTTTGTAAAATGTTTTATATTACCATCTACTTGATCGATTATTTTTCAAGAGGGCTTTGTGAATAAGAATTTCTTGTAACAATAAAGCGTATTTTGTATTTATTACGATGATTTAAAGTATGTACTCAGTATAGTTAGTATATTGATGTAATATGTATATATAGGATTTAGATTAAGTTAAGAACTGTATCTATGATTAGCTTTTTAAAAAGTTGTTGATATATTAAACAAATAAATAAATCAGTACATTGGAGAAGTACGATTCAAAGCACTAGTGCAAAGATGAAATACTGATCATAAAATCTGGAGGTGTTAACGCCTTAAAGGCGAAAACTGACAGAACTCGGTGAGTTTAGTCGGTAGGCAACTCCTTCAGGGTTGAATCCGACACTACCCTGCCAAACAGGGTGTCTTTTGAAGATTCTCATCGTTAAAAAAAAAAAAAAAAATAACTCATTGTCACATAAAAAATTAAATCAAAGATTCCTGTCTTATTTGGGACCAACGTTTTATAACATGCTGCCAATGGATATTAGACGATTAAGAAATAAAAGCAGATTTAGTGATCCATCGTTGTAGAACCTATATTTTTGAAAATAATATACATTTTACACATTTTTGGTAATATAAATCACACTATTTCAAAGTCTAACTACTTTAATGGATCACTAAGTCTGCTTTTATTTCTTAATCGTCTAATATCCATTGGCAGCATGTTATAAAACGTTGGTCCCAAATAAGACAGGAATCTTTGATTTAATTTTTTATGTGACAATGAGTTATTTTTTTTTTTTTTTAACGATGAGAATCTTCAAAAGACACCCTGTTTGGCAGGGTAGTGTCGGATTCAACCCTGAAGGAGTTGCCTACCGACTAAACTCACCGAGTTCTGTCAGTTTTCGCCTTTAAGGCGTTAACACCTCCAGATTTTATGATCAGTATTTCATCTTTGCACTAGTGCTTTGAATCGTACTTCTCCAATGTACTGATTTATTTATTTGTTTAATATATCAACAACTTTTTAAAAAGCTAATCATAGATACAGTTCTTAACTTAATCTAAATCCTATATATACATATTACATCAATATACTAACTATACTGAGTACACACTTTAAATCATCGTAATACATACAAAATACGCTTTATTATTAAAAGAAATTCTTATTCACAAAGCCCTCTTAAAAAATAATCGATCAAGTAGAAGAAATTTAAACCAATTGAAGTAAATATACAAATAACATATTTATAAAAACAACAAAATTTGTACAAGTAAAACTAAAAAGTACGAGGAAAAGTATATAAATAAATGAATAAATAAATATTAAAAAAACAATGATGGTAATACTAAACCTAAATTTTTACAAGATTCACTATTTACAACAATATAACCTCGAAAACAACACACACATTTCTTATACCTAAGGTAAATATTAAAAATCAAAAAGTACACACTATTTTTTTAAATAATTGTCTTTAAACAAATCAAACACTACAGCACATTGAATAGTTCAGAAATAGTACAAATTGCCTCGTTGTACGGCCAGTCGTAAATGTCTAATAGTGTCCTCTTCAACATCATAAGAATATTTGGTATCCGGTAATATTTCACATAATATATAATAAAATATTTCTGTTCAATAACTGCATAATGGTACGTACTGCACTTTAATAATACTCCTCAACTTCTTTAATAGGGGGATATTGAAAGTTTGTGAGGGCTGCACACACTGAGAATATAGAATTTATGAATCATATACAGCGAATTTTTTTTGAGATATTAAACAACAATATTTATTAATCAATTTTCTAACAATTTTGGTAAGTAATATTCTATGTAGAAATTTTCCAAGAGCGAAAGATTTTTTGTCCATGAATCATCATATTCTACAATTGTTACAATTGTTTCTTTTAACGTCCATATACATAAGTAACATTTTTTCTTTTTTAAAATATGTAAAGCACCTTGAATTTGGTCGTAATAGTTGTGACTTGTATTTAATAACAAATTCCCCTCATCGTCATAAAAAATTATGTATTTATTAAAATTCCTTAATTTTTCTGACAACTGATCATTTCTGAAAGAATATGGGCATTTTACTTCCACAATGGCTTCCTCTTCATCAATTAATCCATCCGGACTAGCACCAAGAAGTCCTGAATTTGTAAGCCATACTCCTGTTTGTCGAATATTTAAATTATAATTTTGTTTCAAATGCTGTATTGCATCTTTTTCGTGAGTTCTACCCCACTGGATTGCTTTGACACCATCCAAATTATATTCACCTGGAAAAATAATAAATATTTGATAATAAAATGTATGCACATCAAGATGAACATAATTAAAGAAATGTTATATAGGAAGACTGTTGTTAAATAATATTAATTTGAATTAAATTTAAAAATAAAAACCCTAAAAAAAGAGTAAGTTGTTTTCATTTAATAGAATGTTAAGTAGTGTAACGCTCTAAAATACTCTATAACACAGCTCGTTAAGCTTAAATAGTGGTTCTACAGAATGGAGAATGGAAGAAATGGAGTGAATACCAAAAACTTAAAACACTGGCTCACATTAGGGATTAGAGATAAATTTTTACTCACCTAAGAGTGTCTTAAACAAACTAATAGGGAACTTGCTTTTCATGCAAGCTGCAATAATGGGACCAAAGTTACTTGCAGTCAATCGAAATTTCCTTGCAAGATACCACTTTTCATTTAAAGCCTGACCAGAAGTGGCATCAGCAATGTCCTTTATTGTCTGATTATCAATGGCACATTTTTGTTTAAACACTGACACTTTGTCTATGGCTTCCAAATAGTCCTTCGAAGAAATTATGTCTTCGATCACTGGAAAATTATTCGCTGTATTTATAGACTCCTCATTCAATAACCAAGTGAATCCCACTGTATTTCCAAAGCTACATAGCTTTTCCTTTAATCTTCTGATGGATTCCTCTGGTACCCCACCTTCAAGTGCTGTATATGCTTTTGGTGGATAAAGTTTTTCAGCAGATTTCACTGGCCCAAATTTGGGTTGAGGTGGTGCATTCCATGAACATTCTTTATCTGTGACAGAAATGTTATAATGCCCAAAAAGTGCAAGAGTCGCGATGTGGTGGCATTTTATGCCTCTTGGACAAGCACATGTTGCTGACGAGATGTCACCGTTCTTTTCCAACTATACAATAAAACCAGACCGAATTAGTTCACTATTATACTGAGAAAGGCAATGTTATTATACCTATAGATACCAAGTAGCTCTTATTTTTCATACTAGCTAATACTTCTCCTCTTATTACCATCAAATCAGAGTCGAAGTCCATTTTCTTGACATGGCTGGATTCTAAGGCATTTTCACCCTTTTTGATAATCCCGTTATCATTGTCTAAAAAAGCATTGATACTCGAAAGTTTTAGGACATGTTTTAAAGCCATTTTCTTCAAAAGATCTGAAAATAAAATAATAATAAATACCGCGAAAACAAAAAACATAACCTCAAAAAGTTTTCAATTACATATTATTACATAAAATTAACTCACCTGGGAAAAAAAACGAATGTAATTCACTTAAATAACACGTTCCTTTAACCAAATATCCAATTTAGAAGTCTTATTTTGTCGTGGAAAATGAGAAAACACTAAATGAAAAATTTCTTATGGCAATTTAACATTGCGAACGGGTTTGTTTGGAGTCAGAAGGGGCTCCCCCCAACCCTGTGACGTCAGACTTAGGCTGTCCATTACAAAACTTGGTGTTCCCAGAAAAAGGTTGTCAATATCGTACACGAAAAGGTAAAAAAATAAATAATAAATTTTTTCATTTTTGCGTCTATTTTTCATTATAGTACTCAGTCCTATAATGAAATCATTATAGTACTCAGTCCTATAAAGTATGTCATTTTGACACTGAAAATGAAATCCATAATAATGTCATTATGACACGTCGGAATATAATAGATATTTATGTTATAAGGATCATAATAACGATCATTATGGTACTAGCCGTGAGTATTATTGGACGAGGCGTCAGCCGAGTCTAATAACACGGCGTGTACCATAATGATTGTTTTTCTAATTTTGTCTCGAAAAATAGATATTTCGAACGCGCTAGCGAGTTCGAAATATATCCATTTCGAACTCCGAATTTTATTTTTTAAAAGTTGGCATTGGTTATATTTAAATGTTTTATTCTGTTGACGTCTGACGTTTCCTGTTATTGTTATCCATGAGAAAAGAAAGTTTTCGGGATTTCTCTGGTAAAAGTTGATTTATCGTTTTATTAGCAATATCCCTTAACTCAGGGGGAGTTAAGCTTAGATTATCATGCTCCATATTTTTTTAATTATAATTATGAACAACTCTATGAAATATTAAATCACAAATTTCGTGACAATGACACAAAGAAAATATTATTTATTGTCAAGGCTACTATGATAAAAAGAAATTTAGAGTATTACCAACATAGAATTTAGACACACAAATTTACAAAATTTGAAGGGTTGATTTTCTTTTTAAATATGTATTTTCTTATTGAAAAAAATACAAAATAGAAAAAATAGTATAAAGTACGTGTTTTATAAAGCAGTTAGAGCACTTGTCCCGTTAAAAAACTCGCCGCAAGCGGCTCGTTTTTTAACATGGACGCGTGCTATAAGATGATGCTTTATAAAACATGTACTTTAATATACTATTATGATCCGAATTTCATACAATATTTTATATTCCGACGATTTTTGTGTTTTTTTTTGATGAATTTTAAGTTTGGTCAGTAAACTAATAGCTTGATTTTATTAGAACCAGGTAACTATAGAAATATTTGTTTGTATTGTCATATGTATATTGTACTCAGTCCTATAATGAAATCATTATAGTACTCAGTCCTATAAAGTATGTCATTTTGACACTGAAAATGAAATCCATAATAATGTCATTATGACACGTCGGAATATAAATACATTTTTACAAACATTTTTACATGAACACCGGTTGTAGAAAACATTATGTGTATAATTCGAGAGCAAAGTGACATGCCGCCCCCACGAAATAACCGCGCTTCGCTACGCGACGCGCGTCAAACTTCTTGCTCAGAGGCGGTATTCTTGGGCTAGTTGCGTATCTCAAATATTGTTAGTTTGTAGGATATAGTCAACCTAATAACAATAATAATACAATAATGACCTCGGTCCAGTTTTTCAGAATATTCAGCCCTATGATCAAACACACAAGTGTGTTTGGTCATAGGGCTGATTATGCGTTAACTCTAGACGCTAACTTCAAAATTACCTGTTTTTCAACTACAGCGAAAAATTAAAAAGGCTTTTTTCGGTTGTCATGGAATGGGTACGTTAAAAGTTTACTTGTGTATTTGATCATAGGCTGTATATGTTTTAAAGCTATGTTAACATTATTGCATGTATTTTGACTCCCCGTTAAGCTATAACTGCGCTGAGAAAATTATCACTGATTGTCCGAACAAACACCATTAGTGCTCTTACTCACTTCCTATTTTGCTAAAATGCAAATTTTCAAATAAAACTGATCAGAGCTCTGCGAACTTAATTGCCCGAAAGAAAAATTCCCATCCTTCATGCTATGGCAGATTAACTACTTAGCTCTTCCCAATATTGATTTTTTCGCCCCATTAATTTTACATTTTTATCGCCAAAGTCGTATATTAAATGGAGGAATTTGGGGTTTACATCATTTACTTTTTTATGACAGCTTGTAGGATGTTTGGGTTGGCTTAGAATGAGCACTTCTTAAGCGGTCCAAATGTCGCTATACAGGGTGTTTCATTAAAGTTGCGAAAAAATTCAGGTTAAGTTTTTCTGCTTAAAAAATATTAAAAAAAGTTGCTATAAAAATATGTCCAGAAAAAAAATTTCGACATGCAATGAAGTGGCTTTTATTTTTTTGCTAGTAAACACAGCAAGATACGAAAAAATGTCAAGAGACAAAAAAGTTGAACTTTTAGCTGCTTAATCCGAAAATAAGATAAAATTTTTAAACAAGTCAGTGGCGTACATTTCTTTTGTCAATGTTATTCGTGAGACTGCCCCTCGTTAAGTAAGAACAACATATTTCCCCATTTTTCCCCATTTTTCCACATTTGAAGAACAATATTTTTAAAACACCAGTTGAAAATTTGGAAAAGTTACACTAAAGGATTATCCAAGAATGTGGTAACATTTCTCCACAGACGCTGATCAACGCTTTCAAAAATATGAAGAGGCGTGGGAAATTATGCTTGGAGCAATTTTTATTTTCCCTTGTCTATACCTATTCTTACTTTGTCAATTTTTTAAACAAAAATAAATATGTATTTATTTTAATATTCATGAGTTTGGCATATTGTCAACAAAATGGCGGGCTCCACATTATAATTATATTTCCTACACCTCTGGACCACTGTGCGTTGAAGTCGCGGACCACTGTGCCACCCAAGGTCAAGATCAACTAAACAATATTTAGCACTCTCGATGTATAAATACTCGAACATTGGGTGGACACGGTACCTTCGTCTCAACGAATGGTCACCTTCCCTGAGATCAGGAGCGCCCAAGTGTCTAATAGACTCCACGCCTCTCTCCTGGGCCCCGTAAGCCATTCTCGTCCTCCGGAGACGTAGCCGCGGAAAGCCCCTCAGGTGCATTCCCTGAGAGCCCCCATTCGACAGTGCCGGCCAGGTTAACACCCCCCCCCCTCACGGAGATATACTGGGTTTCCTTCTGGCTACCTGGTAAACGATTAACATGTATAAATAAAAGTCTGTATTGTTTTCTAGCCAAATCGTTTTCATTCACGCCCGGTTAGGGAAACCTACCCCCAAGCTGTGACATGCTGGAAGCGCCTACCGATTCCCGAGCAGCTTAAATCCCCTATTAAGCTGATACAACACCAAAGGGACATCCACGACGATGGTTTTCTAGTTTTCAAGGACCCCCAGACCAAAGGGATCCATCTACAGACGACCCGCTAGTACCCCCAGTCGTGACAGTTCAGTTACCCCTAACAGAAGTAGAAGCTAACAATTTGGTGGACGCAGGCTAAAATGCATTGGTCATTGTCCAAGGACGAGTTTCGAAGAGAAGAAAAGTCAAGGACGAATTTGAACAGGACGGAGCCACCTCATTCTTGAAAACAACTTGATCGTGATATGAATTGGGCGCAATATTAATCTAGATTTGGTTAGACATATCGTCCCCTTATACTTGTTATCTAAATCAAACCCTATGTTTTTTAGTCCAAGCCATCTTGGATGAAAATAATTTTTGCTCGCAATGTATTATACGTAAGCACATGAATATGACTTCCTGACAATTCACGCTCAAGTCACATCAGTCGTCAGTCAAAGTTAAAAGTCAAAACATACTTTATTGCCTAAAAGAAATATTTTTATCGACCAAGCTTTTAGAAGCTGGATTTATAAACTCTAAAAGTTGGCGAGGTTGAGGTTCAGTTGGTGTTGGAAATAGGAGTTCAATTTAAACTATAGGGAACACTCAGTTCCATTTATACACTCGTTCATGTTATTGATGTAAAGCTCATGTAGGGTTCGAAAACTTCCCGGGTAGTTCGATATAACCAATTTTTATGCTCGGAGTTCGGAATATCTAACCTCACAAACTTGATCATAACTTCAACCTCACCAACTTTTCGAGTTTATAAATCCAGCTTTAATCAACAATAAAATATAATATAGTAAAATTTGAAACATTGGGAAAAAAATTTCAATAATTATGACAGATTATCATTAGAAAATTCATTTATGCTATAATAAGCTTTTTTTAATAATAATTTTTTAACAGTATTTCTAAACATTTTAGAATTTGACATTTCTTTAATATAAAAGATAATTAAAAGTTTTTTTAGAATGATAGATCATATATTTCTTTAGAAGACTTGAAGAAGGAATTGGTAAACGTATATTAAAATCTTGTCTTGTATTATAAGTAGGTAAACTAATATTATATCTATGTTTTCTTTGAATCAAACAAATGTCTTCCAATATAAAAGTTGAAGTTAGTGTTAAAATTTTTTGTGAGATAAACAAAAGTTTAGAAGAATCTCTAGATCTTATTTTGTACAAATACCTGATAGATCTTTTTTTTTTAAATGAAAATAGAATTAAGAAGATACTGATATGAATTTCCCCATTTGCAAAGTCCATATCTCAAAAATTAAATTAAAGCAAAATAAACATTTCATACAACTGTATCATTTACTTCATGAGTAAGTGTTCTCAGAGCATAACAACCTGAAGCTAGTTTTCTACATAACTTTTCTAATATGTACCTACATAAAAAAAAAGATTTTGAGTAATGTTATTTCCTAAACTCTGTTGCTTAATGCTAATTTGCAGTGACATGACCCATTAGGCAGGGTGGACAACTTAAAGGTTGCAATGTAAATTTCAGGTAAATTGCAATGATAATTTTTAAAAATTGCGTACTTTAGACCTACACACCCCGAATCGGTCTTAAATTAGGGTCAGCCTAATTTGCATACAAAAGAAAGACGAGTTTTGTGAATGAAAGGAAGGTGACAGCGGCGTTACTTCAGGTAGTTTATTAGAATTAAAAGTATAATAATAATTATAATTATAGAAATAGGCAAATAATTGAGATATTAATTATTCTAATATTAAGTAGATAAAAACTTATATAGAAGTAAGAATAATATGAAAATAGATAAATTGAAATAAATATTAACACTTATAAGAAAAATCTACTATGTTCAGGGTTATTTTTTATATTTGGATACTGACCTACAGGGGTGAATATAAGTGACAGAAAAAAATTTTTAATCCAAAATTTGCATAATTTTTCCGGTCATATCTTTTAGACTTATTAAAAAAATCATACGCGCATCACAAAATTAAAAAACAAATGAAGTTTTATTTTTTTAAATGGAACACCCTGTATATTTTCCACCAGAGGGAAATATATCTTTCTCCTGATTTCAAAAATATATAACATATCAACATTTAATTCAGTCGTTTGTGAAATATTTGAGTTTTGATAAATTGAATTGATTATAATCGAGTTGGCGTTCCGCATACTTCAACGTGACATATTTGTCTGTTTACTTTAAATTGAAACAGTAAGAAAAATTGAAACATTCAGTGAGGAAATGGGGTATTCGGAAGAAGACAAACTCCAATCAGTACGTCTTTTCTATTCTAATAACAAGCGAATAGCTGTAGTTCAACAGCAATATCGTTGAATTAATCCTGGACGACGGGTACCATCGACTAACACAATCAAACGCATTATCCAGCGATTTAATGAATCCAAAAATCTCGGTCGAAAAAAGAGAACCGTTGTTAGAAATGACGAAGAAGACTTAAATATTTTACTATCCTTTGAAGGTAACAGTATTCTCTTGCATTCTAATAATTATAAATAAGATAAATTAGAAATCATATTTTAGAAAATCTCGAAAGTTCGATCTCAACGGTTGCCGCACAATTTGGAAAGTCGTTCCACAAGATTCAGACCACCTTGAAACATTACAAATATCATCTGTACAAATTTATGCCAGTTCAAGACTTATCTGAAAGAAATATGATTCAACGATTATATTATTGTCAAGAAAGATTAAGGTATATAGCAGAAGATCCCGAGTTCTTAACAAAAATTATTTTCACCGATGAAGCTACGTTCACGACGCGACGGCGGGGTTGTTTAATAGAAAAAACAAACACTATTGGGCAAGTGAAAACCCACATAAAATTCAACCAGTGAAAATACAGGGACGGAGGTCAGTTCATGTGTGGTGCGGCTTGCTGAACAACCAAGTAATTGGACCTATTATTTTTGATGGGTATCTAACGGGCAATCGATATTTAGATTTCATTCAAAATATTATTGAAAACTATTTAGAAGAACTTCCAGTTCGGCAATACAATAACCTTGTTTGGCAACAAGATGGGGCACCACCCCATAATATCGTTCAAGTTACTGAATACCTAAATGGCAGATATGACCTTTGGATAGGCAGGAATGGCACACTTCAATGGCCGGCTAATAGCCCGGACCTAAGCCCGTTAGATATTTTTCTGTGGGCATTTCTAAAAAACCGTATTTATTACGATAGACCTCAAAATATACGTGTGTTGAGACAAAGGATTGAACAAGAAATATTCATGCTCAATACAGATCACGCAGATTTTACTTCGAACGCGATCCATCAAAAAATGAGAGAAAATATTCAAAAATGTGTCGTGGCGGGTATATAGAAAACATATAGTAGTTTACTTTACTTTATTGAATGAAATTGAATTATTATGGAACATAAGCCATTTTTTCTTACTGTTTCAATTTAAAGTAAACAGACAAATATGTCACGTTGAAGTATGCGGAACGCCAACTCGATTATAATCAATTCAATTTATCAAAACTCAAATATTTCACAAACTACTGAATTAAATGTTAATATGTTATATATTTTTGAAATCAAGAGAAAGAGATCTTTTCCCCTGGTGGAAAATATATAGGGTGTTCCATTTAAAAAAATAAAACTTCATTTGTTTTTTAACTTTGTGATGCGCGTATGATTTTTTTAATAAGTCTAAAAGATATGACGGGAAAAATTATGCAACTTTTGTATTAGAAGTTTTTTTCTGTCACTTATATTAACCCCTGTAGGTGGATATCCAAATATAAAAAATAACCCTGTACAATACAACAACTTGAATTTTAACTTTTAGTCATCATGTTCCGAGTAGTCCGATGCACTATCATCGTTGGGGTCCAGAGAAATAATAAGGAGCTCTACAATGTTTTCTAGCATGTTATCAGCTTCCCACATTCTTTCTTCTATTTCAATCCCATTCTCGACGCACTTACTTCATTTTTCACAATCCACTGTCTTTATTCCCTCTTGCAAGAGGTTATCAACGTCTCTCATTTTAAAAGTGGTGTTATGCCTTGCTACAAACCCTTTTACTTGCGTCCACACAAATTCTATGGGGTTTAATTCACAGTGAAATAGCGGAAGGCGAGGTACCATTATATTTCGTTTTGAAGCGAATTCGTCAACAACACATTTCGTACAAAGAAGTTTATTCAACTTTACAATCCCCAGTAGCTCATTTTTCAGTATATCTTTATAAAATGGCTTCTTATTTACAATAAGCCAATGAATGATGTAATTTTTTTTCCAAGAAGACGTTGGTATCTTTTCGGATTTTCTTGAGTGGTAGCTGGCTGGCATTATCCATGTCTATAACAGACCCAGGAGGAATAAGATGTAGCATTTGCTGGAAGTATTCATTAAAGACATCAGCGTTCATGTCTTCATGATAGTCTTCACTCCGTTTTGATTTAAATGCTAGTAAGCCGCCATCGACAAATCCATTTTTGCTACCAATGTGCGTTGGTGTCGAAGAGCGTTAAACACATTGAGAATAATAATTTTCTAATTTTTAGAAAGCGCAGTTTTACTAATCCGTTTATCAGCAACAAATTCAGAAGTACTAGCCATTCTCAAGAACGAAGTTTTCCAACAGCTGCCGCAAAGTAACTAAACATTTTAAATTTTTGTATCAGTGAGGCACAGGTAGGTAAACTATATTAATTATTTTAATTAATTCAAAACAATATTTACTATGCCAAATTATTCTGTCATCAGTCAAGAAAATAGTATAGGCCATCGTTTAGTCTGTGTCTACCAAAACTATTTAAGGAATGTGTAGACAAAGCTAGCACGCCCATGGATTTTCCCTGTTAAAGGAGCTTAACCTATGGCCTCGCTTCCCCCTTACAGATACGTTGCCTAAAAAAAAACTGGCATCTGGATTTCTTAGCAATCAATTCTACTTTATTATATCAACCCGTTACCACGTTTTGTTACCTGTGGTAAATTATAGCTACAGAAAAACCTTATTTTTATAGTTCATAGATTGAAAAGCTTTTGTCTGGAACAAGGAAATGCATTTTCCTCAAACATTCTACTGGTTGCAATACCGACAACAGATCACGTACCTTTCATAAACTACCATATAACGTGACAGACAAATACTCGTGCGCATCGACAAAAACTAAAAAAATTCAACATATTGCCAATTTTCTTCGACAAACCCACAACACGAACACCGAGAACAAATTTTTCCGCAATCAAAAATATATTGTAGCTGCCCAGGATTTAATATATAAAATATAAAACGTATATTTTTCCTCCATAATCACCTTCTGATGCGATTTAGGCCAGAGTTAACGCCATATGCGGTAAATTTACTGCCTGTTTTGGTAAGACAAAAAAATGACCGACCGTATACAGGGTGTAGATTGAAAGAAATAAGACAGAAAAATTGAAATATCCAACCCACAAAAATAGAAAGTTCTATCCTTATTTATATATTTATTACATCCGCCGCTATATGTCAATCTTATACGGCTCCCCTAAAGAGGGTGTGGATTGGGGAATATGTATGTATTTTTGGGGTACCGGTTTCAAGTTTCAAACTCAGACAAACATTTTTATGCAGTGTCAAGTCAATATGGGACGGAAATTTTTAGTTTTGGGGAGTTTTAAAAGTGTTGACGGTAACATTTCCAAGTAGAATTTGATTTAAATGTTGGACACGTTGGGAATATTATGATGGAAACTTTTTAGACTCAACCCTATTTTTTATTAGGATGAAGTAAAATTCTGTATTTAAACTGCTAAAACTAAGAAATTTTGACACAAAATTGTCCATCCAGTTTAGTACGAAGATAAGGTGAGAATATCAAAAACTCCCTTGTCTGTGTTGGGGAAAAACGAAAATGCATTATTGGAGGGAAATTCGGTATGTTGCCTTTCAGAAGAACTGCCGGTGACATCGGTATAAATGTAATAAAAATCACACGTAAAATGGGACAACACTTTTTCGCGATGTATTTTTAATGGATTGCAAGTGCACATTTACCAGTTAAATTGTACACGGCAGATATTTCGATTTTTATGAATGTACTATATTAGTCCGCGTGGCAACAAAAAAATTTCGTGCAATTCAGGTTGTAATTTGTGTAGATTGTAATTGCACGTCAACATTGTTTGTCTTATTTATGTTTTTGTCTTCTTCAAAATATTTCTCTATTCACCCTATATCCGACTTACAAAAAAATCCAATAATCTTATACTGATAGGGCCAGCTGCTGACCAAAATAATTGCAAAAAGGAATAAGAATCGGTCTCGGCTTAACTAGGGTCGATTCGCTCAGTGGAGATCCATCATTAGGTATTGACTCAATCGACATTTGTGATATTAACTTGGTATTAGCAGAGAACTAAACAAAGACAAATAGATTTAGCGGGATTTTGACCTTTCTCTCATGGGGGGATAACAAATGGGGAATTCTGGGGTGGGGTTATTATTTCTATTTACGTTTTATTATCTTTCATGTTCAAATTAATATAAAATCGAAAAGGGTAGGTACTATCATCGGGAAAACTAATGCCACTTCCTGTTGAATCAGAACATTGCTGATAGAGGGTTTGCAAGGAAACATTGGTAATAATTATACCATGATACTGGTTTATGAACTAGATATCACAATCTTCTATATCGAGCAAGTTATCATCAGCATTATTGACGTCTTCGCTGGTTTATAAAATGTTTGACAAACAAGGCTTATAAGTAGTGTGTAGTATTTCTGGTCTCTGAAAAATTTTATGCATGTCGATCTAGCAGGTTAGTTGATTGGGGACGAAAATGGTCAAATTGAGCAATAACTCTAAAAATAATAAAAATATTAAGTTTACTAAAAAGATGGGCAATGCCACAAAGTCTAGGTTTCGTTAAAATTAGGTGTTTATCTTTATTAGGTGATACGTGTTTCGCCTTTAATTGGCATCATCAGACCTACAATGTAACCCAATTAACAATAATTATTAGATATTAACAAAAGCAATATTACCCAACTTAAGGTCTAGAAGGTTGAATACCATAAAAACATACAAGCTCAAAAGACACAAACAAAATTGACATTTTATATAAAGGGGGACAAAACCATAAAAAGAGAATAAGGACGAACCTGAATCACATAGAACAGTAGATACGTTGAAGTCAACACGTGGACAAGTACTTTACCTCAAGTTGTAAAATACTTGGAATTAAACACAATAAAATAAAATAAAACACGATAGTACTGGAAGGGAGAACCTAACCGCACAATTATTTGTTTATATTGTTCAATATTAGATGGGGCTCGAAATCAAAAACATCATTCACACAAGTGAGTACCGGACTTTTCTTTGCTTTCGTAATTTCCATCTTCTCTAACAGATGTAATCTAACAACCTTGGGGCATTCGTGTAAACTTTCTACATTTTTAGATGGAGAAAACTGATGCTTTGAGGTTAGTAAATGATTTGCGAACGCTGATTTCGTTTCAGTTATATCGGAGTTTTGATATTTGTTAAAGAAACTTAAGTGTTCTTTTAACCTTGTAGAAAATTTCCTTCCAGACTGGCTGACGTACACCGCAGGGCAATCTCCACAGTTCAAATATTGAGAATAAAAAATAAAAAAATTACAATATAATATGCAATTTTATTCCAAACTATCTTCACTTTTTGTCGCGAAATTAACAGGAACTGAACTACACGTGACCCCTTTAACAATGTTCAAATCGAGCAATAGGTCGATAAATAATAAAAATATGAAAATTCTTAAAAGAACATAGATAATTTTATTACCAACCAATTTACTATCTTGACTATTCGTCGCGAAATCAACAAGAATCGCGCTACACTTGAAAATCATTTTCAACCCCTTCGAAAATAGTCTAATCGAATAATAAAAATATTGTAAATTTTTAAAAGTACAATATTATAAATAATGTTAGTCCAAACCATATTACTCTTCTCATTTCTCGTCGCAAAATCAACAGGAACTGAGCTACACGTGAGAAGCAAAAGCAAAAAACAGCCCCCTTGAATAGAGCAAACCGATCTAACGCGATGGTGAATTGGCCGAATTCGGGGATTCACCAGAATATTTCAACAGCACGCAACATATAAACGTAGAAAAGAAAAGGAATATTACATTTTTAATCTAAGCCTTGTTGTTAGATGTTAATCTCATGGTAGGTAAAGTTAACATGTTTTTGTTTTATTAAAGTTAGGTTTTCTTAAACCTTTTTAAAACAAATGACTTTATTTCGAAATAAAGGACGGTTGGCAAGCCTACTTATAAGTGGCAATAACTAGAAGATTCTTCTTTCGCTCCACGGTGGTGGGAACGTTGTTTTGGTAACATTTTTTGAGAACCAGTTTATCGTTTTTCGTTTTTTCTTTCCTGCTGATGCTCAGCTTTCCAAATTATCTGGCATCTTCAAAATTTGTCCAGATGCTTAAAATAAATGCCTCTCTTGTATATCTAAACCATCTAGCATGATGCCATTTGAATGGAAGTCGGTCTTCATCTTTTTTTACGTAACACAGGATAACCTTTGTAAAGTGGTCGAAAATCTGAAAACATTTCGTGTGCGAGTTCTTTGCCAAAAATTTTGTTTTTCTTTCCAGTTAAAAGCACTAAACTGATGTTAGTCGCACGGATGTTCAACTTGAATTCCATGTGTATGATTGTTGATTAATACTTCAGCAATCATTTTTGCTGGTTTATCTTAAAATATTCATGATCGTGACATTATTTGTGCTGATGATACTACAAACCGCTAATATTATATTTAAACCCAAAATATAAATTCGTCTAGACAACAGCATAATTATGACTTTACAATATACCATAAACGGGGGTCGTAAATTCCCTGGTTTATTGTATAACACATAATTTAGGCGTATCGTAAAACTGGATGGAATCAAACTGAGCGCTAATTCCTTTGAGCCTGTACACTAACATTTTGTATTAGTAATTTTGACCGTATGTATAATACAGTAGATTATTTCTGATGTTAACATTTTTTTGTTTGCATATTGAGGGTTTTAGTCTAAAGGTATACCAAAGAGCATTCTTTAAGACCTTTTATTAGTGGCATTAAGAACAACATTAGTTTTATAGTGTAGGTACGTACATTAACGTACAGTGCCTTTTTAATGGCACTTGCTGCAACGAGTGACAAGTCGTGTCCTCCAACGAGTGTGATCTCCAAAGATTCAAGGTCAACATAAATCGCTTCCTTTACATACGCACCATCTTCAAGCGTCACATGTCCATATAGAGGTCACTGTTTCTGTTAGAGAGCAACAAGTCCTTAATATATTATTTTGAATATTTGGATGATGCCTTTGTTGCTTGCTCGTTTGGTATTTATTTGATTGTACCTTTCTGTGGATCCTTTGTTACTATTGTGTGAACATTAAATACGGCCATACTATTCTCAAGAGTGACCAAATGAAGCACTGATATACCCCAGAAAGGAGG
The DNA here is from genome assembly GCA_963920685.1 of Polydrusus tereticollis. Lineage (NCBI taxonomy): Eukaryota > Metazoa > Arthropoda > Insecta > Coleoptera > Curculionidae > Polydrusus > Polydrusus tereticollis. The sequence goes on from OY987329.1 coordinate 124,381,226, forward strand.
TGGGATAATATCCTAAATATTGCAGGGAGCAATTGAACCCAAATTGTTGCAATAGAAAGACGTGGTAAGATTGGACGAAGCCTATATTCAGGAGTGGATGAATACATGCTGAGAAGAAGATAGAAGGCGATGGTATATTCTGATGTAGGAATACCATAGCAGTGCAATAGATACAGGACCGGATCTAGTACATTTTCTTGCCGTAGTCCTGCATAGACTTTTCTTGTCCTGAGTTTTACTACTTCTGATTCTACACTGTGGCTCAAATTAAAGTACACTTTTCAATTTTGAATATTTTTTTCATTTTGCACTGATTTAATTCATTCTTGGAGTGATGATGAACTGAAATCTTCTTAGTAAAATGTGTAATTTTTATCAAAGTATTTTGGTCAGGGCCGAATTGACAGGTTCTTTTAACAAACGTGCGCTTAGGTTCGTTGCAAACGGAAACTGATTTATTTAAATTTCAGATGATACGTTTTTTTGGTAGTTTAACTATCGATAATTCTCCAGTATAGCTCTCATTGCAAAATATTTTAAAATTCAAGAAATACAATTTATTTTGTTCATTGTACTAAAACATTGCGGTTATTATTTTGAAAATTTGAAGTCGTTTGAACCATGATCGCAGCATCCATGACCATTATTAAAAATCAGAGTATCCACGACTGCTATTAAAAATCAGAGTATTATGAAACTATGTTATTTTTGATGTTTTGTACGCTTCGTGACAGCTAATCCGTACCCAATGGCAGTCTTAAGCAAAGAGGATCGAATTCTTATCAAGTATTTTCGACAAAAACATAATTAGGTACTACCATCTTAGAGAAAATAATGGATCCATAAAAATAAAAGTTGGAAGGGGAAGGAAGAAAATCAAGATCTTAAGGAAATATTACCATGGTAAGCAATAATATAGAAAATGTACGACCTGAAGAATCTGTAGGTACCAGAAAAATAGCGAAAAGAACAAGAATTCACCGTTCTACAGTTCAAAGAATTATAAAAAATGATTGCCAACCTAAAGTCTTTAAAAAAGTTTACTGCCAAAAACTTAATGCCAATGTGAAGGAGAAACGATTAGAAAGATGTAATCTATTACTACTTTTGATTTTAAGTGATAGTTAGTCTTGATATCATTAATTGTTAGTATTATTAAATTTGGTAATTAAGATTGAACAAAACAAATTGTATCTCTTGAATTTTAAAATCTTTCACAAGGAGACCTATACTGGAGAATTTTCGACAGTTAAACTACCAAAAAAACGTATCATCTGAAAATTAAATAAATCAGTTTCCGTTTGCAATGAACACAAGCGCACGTTTGTTGAAAAAAACCTGTAAATCTGGCACTGTTCAAAATATTTTGATAAAAATTACACATTTTATTGAGAAGATTTCAGTTCATCATTACTCCAAAAATAAATTAAATCAGTGCAAATGAAAAAAAAATATTTACAATTAAGAAGTGAGGTCATTTAATTTGAGCCACAGTGTATTTTGAAGTCTTATCGAAGCATTTTTAAAACTAAACAAAGGAACATGCAGCACGCGCTCTCAGAGTAAAAATATAAGTGTGTCGACAGCATCCTAAGCCATTTTGTCCGTACGCAGAGCGGTGCATATGTACCCGGAAATATGATCGAAGTGGACAGAAGCCTTACTTACTAACTTCAAAAGATTCTGCGGTCTTAAATTGGACTAGAATTAAGTTGTTTATTATAGTTACTTGCAATTTGTAATAATATAAGTTTAAGGGATTTGGGACAAAGGTTTAAATTGCGGAAAATCTAAAGTTTCTGAAAACTATTTGGAACACAACAATAATTGCAACCTAACACTGTATTTAATATTTTAAGGCTCACTAATCAATCTATCAGAAACTTGAACTAATCAATTAATCATATATTTTTAGATTTGGTGAGTAGTGAACATAACCCAAGTTATACAACATCACACATTTATTCAGCCTTTCCTGACACGCATTTTAACAAATTTTGTAGTCATTAAAATAAGAAATTAAACACCCTTTACCTTTTCTCCAAAGATATCAATTGAAAGCTCACCTCCATACCCCCATAATAAATAGTTTCCACCCCGTCAATTCCTAAACGCTTCGCCTATGTGTGGTTTTTCTGGATACGACTTTCTTCACTTTTCCAAACGGAAAGCCGCTCGGCCTTTTGTACACTAAACCACGTTAATTGATTGATGAGGTGCACCAGTCCGCGAAATTGTCACACCGATCTGGATAAATCCCCCGTTCGATGAAAAATGTATTGTGAGGGACTGTTTGTTTTTTGGGCGTCTCTAAAGTGATAAAATACTTTTGTTTTTGTTTTTTTGGAAGGGGGGAGGAGGGAACTGGAGTAGATAAACTAGGACAGTTTGAGCGCAATTACCGTCACTTTTACATGTAAATCTCCATAAGAAAATTTAAGGTTCGTTCTGCATTTCAAGGTCACCGACGCCGGGTCAGGGGCGTACTAAACATTGGAAGCCTCTTAACCGAGAGCGTCGCGACGCCAAAATTATTAAATTTATTACCTTATAGTCACCGTCCCCAAACTAACTACCCATAATATGCCACTGTCTTTTGAGAGTTAACGGATCGATGCAGAAAAAAAGCTGTTTTGTTTGGAGATCGAACCAGCAACCTTCGGCACATGCAGGTTACGCTCTAACCATTACGCTATGTCGTCTTAAGCTAAATAAAATTCGTGGTGGATGATATGCTCACGAGACAGACTCGCTTTCATCGCGGTCGCACAGGGGCGCGGATGTTACCCACGAGTATTCCTATATTTGTTTTATAAGCGCGTTTCAGCTTGTTAAAAGTCTACGCTACGCTGTCTACATCTTTTAGTTATATTGTTAGTGAAATTGATACTAGAGGTTAAACACAAGCACAAAGTTTCAATATATGTTTATTTATACAACTACACAAATACATTCCTAAACATCTAACATCATAATACATATAAATTATATAATATAATAGTCCCTTTCTGGCTACATTACATTTACATATCCACATCCATATATTTTACTGATTGAAGATACTTGTCAGGTATAATGGCTATTTTTACTCGTCTTCCATTATCGAAAAGTGCCCCCAAGGTAAAGTATCATACGAAGTTTTAGATAACCTTCTCTTATCATCATGTGGACTTAGCCCAATCTTCACTTGTCGAATTGTATGGAGCTCGTGTTGTTCTGACCGAATCAATGTTTGAGATACATGTTTTTCTGTAAATGTCTCCAAGCACTCAACATAATCATTAAAAGTAATTTTATTTTCTATAACAGACTTCTTAACTCCTTTAATTTTTTTCGTTACACCAAAGTTAAATATTACCCTTTCGATTTCATCCCGCTCTTTTTCAGCTTTTTGTAATTTTACTAGCTTAAGCTCAATCTCCTCAGATGTCTGCAGAACTACCGTTGCATACATTTTTGAACGAAGACCAATAAAATGAGTCATAATTCGACCGTTATTTTCATCTTTCATCATTCCCAAAACCTTTTTGTTAACTCGAGGTATATTGTAAATATTATTTTGCGAATAATCGCTTGTATCAAAATACTGGTGACAATCATGTAAAATTATTTCATAAATGTCATCATGTTTGATTTCATAAATAAGACTGTCCGTATCCGTATATAGCACTTTACATTGATTGTCAAATCTTTTATTCATATAATTATAATGAAAATCATATAGGGTTGTTTTAGCCAAATCCAAAATACACATTCCCACGTAAATCGGCTTGTTGAAGTATACCTCAGACTTGTTCATTTCTATTATTACGAGACTTTCGTTAATAATAGTTGATGATTTAAACTCGGGCCGGGAGATCAGAGCCTCAGCACCATAACGGCCTTCCCATTTAGTCTTTAATTTAACGATGCTATGTTTTCTGATGTTTTCCATAGTTTTGCCGAATACAGCATTGTTCATGAGTTTAAAAAGATTTTTTTCAAAATCATTTTTTGCTGCTTGTCTTAAATGGGTATTTAAATCAATGTAGGATTTAAGCCAAGAAGTTTGACTAAATGACAATACCCTATGAATTTTGATTAATTTGACACCAAGTGCTACGGCTTGTTTTAAATTTCGGTAATGGATAATATAATCTTTTTTATTATAGAGGGTTGCAAACAGTTTTTTAGTGTTTGATCCTTTTGTTCCCCTATGCTCAGGACAAGGAGGTAAATCCGAAAATTTATTATGTAGGTCTTTAGGTATTTCAAGATCCACTTCTAAAACATATCCTTGATCAGAATCGTCGGAAACGTTAAGAATATTGAGATGCAAAATTTCATCTTCTGTAAGCCATTTGAACCCTCCATAGGGTAGGTATTGGGACATACCCCATCCATATTGGTTGTTAATATCAAAATACATTAAATACGAATCTTCTTTATTTGTATCATATGAAGGTGTATACTTATTATTTGCTTTACTGTATCGTTTGGAGCACTGACTTAGACCTCCTCGTATACCTCTTTCAATAAATGTTACCATCTCATAATCCGTAAGTAATTCGAGTTTAACCTGATTTTCTCTATACATTTTGAACATTAAACACAACCAGGCATATCCTGGTAGGGTATATGACCAGGCTGGGTCGAGGCCATAAGTCATGTGAGATGTTGACCTAAATTGCTCGAATATATCAGCTAATAATAAGATATCCGTTTTAAGATATAGATCGGAATAATCTTGCATAGTCCTACAAGCAAACCCATTCCATACTTTCTGCGCATGCATATATGATTCAGCACTTACATGGCAATCCTCAAGGCTATTGTAAAAGGAATATTTAGGTGGTAGTTCTAATTCATTAAGTCTATTCCAACTGTCCATATAATCATACGGGAAAATACTTTTACGTGTTAATAATTTAAATGTTTCATCAGATAATTGATTAAAGTTGGATTTTAGAATTGGATAATCGTTTAAATTTGATGCCAATTTATCAAGACCTGACTCAAGAAATCTAAAGCTATCGATAAAGCGAAATTGAACCAAATTATCCTTAATATATTTAGTAAAAGAAATGTATTTTTCCTTTGTGACAGGTAAAACATCTATTCGTCCTTCTACCTCCGCCAAGGCCTTTATTATCATGTGGCCATCATAGCAACTAAGATTATGGAACACAACAGGAACAGTGCGAAAATCTTGATAATTTAAATTACAGCTCTCATGACTCGGGCCTCTATATGTTGAATCGAAATGATTATGATCACGAATTTTTTTATCATCAGCTGAAAATGGTTTCTCACAAATATGACATTCTCGTGCTTTATAGAATAGTTTAGCTTGTTCATCAGTTAATTCTTTCATAGGTAAAGGACAAAGAAAAACAGTTTCAAGATCCTCGGCAAAGTTTTGAAGTTCTTTCATAAACCATTCCATGCAGTCCAGTCCAGTATAAGATCGATAAAATGAGAGGGTGTCATCATAGGAGCATTTGACGTAATACCCAATGCTATATGGAACATGTTGTTGACTTTTTCGAGTATTTCTTAGATTATTATCTTCCACTGGAATCAATAAGCACTCCGTGTCAGCATAAATTATAAATGCAACTTTTTCTTTATGACTAAATTTAGTGAACTCTATTATTTTGTTTTCTTCTTTCGGTAATATAGGAACTGCCAATTTATCTATTTTTAAACAATCTTTAATATGGTTTTTCAATTTAACTTCAGTTCGAAAATAGTGAAGGCAACGATCGCAAATAAACTTTTGACCATCTTTCTTACTTAGCTGAGATGAAAGCAATCGTGATAAATTTTTGATCCATGCGAAATGGTATTTAACTGGACTTAAATTATCCAAATCATCCTCAGAAATGTAATTATCCTGCAAAAGTAATAAATTTGCATGTCTCTCTTTTTTGTTTTTAGTGATATAATATGGCAGAGTTTTAAAACTGTTTCGATATTTTTGCAATCTATAAACGTTTAAAGAAAGATTATTTTGTGTTTCAAAACGCGGAATTTGTCCGAGAGTTATAGGAAACTGAACCCCTTTTAAATTAAGAACTTTTTTTGGGTCCGGATATGATGTTGTTCTCTCAGCATTAATGGTTGAGGGGTATAATGCGGACGTAACAGCCCAAGCAAAACATATGTCATCAGTGTTTTGGACGTTAATACAAGCATACTTTTTTGCTATTTGTTCTGGAAGAGCGATGTAACTTCCAGCACGCAAGGGGTTAAATTTATTGATTCCAACCATTAAGTTGATTACTCTACTCAGCGCCCAGCCTGAATCTTTTTCTGCAAAAGAATCCAATTCAGTTAAAATAGGTTGAATAACATTATCCTGAAACCATTGATTTAAATTGGTATAACGATAAATAGGTTCATTTGGAGTGTTTATGTATTTGTTTTCAGTGAAAGATCCATTTGCCTTACTAATCATAAATTCTCCACACAATACAGTGTTAACCTTGATTGCTTCATCATTTTTAAGCACGTTATGAATTCTCCTTCTAAAAATTACGGCACAGTCTTCCAAGAAGGGTTTAATATCTGTATGTTTTATATTAATGATGACACTGGATTTTATACGAGATTTAAAAGCTGATTGAATATCTTCCCATTTTACACGATGAGTAGCAGTCTCTTTTCTTTGTATAAATCCAAATCCAGTTACTTCCTTAGCTTTCAGCATTTCTTTAAAGCTTTTTATTTGACCTAAACAAGCTAGTAATTTGTTTTTCTCTCCAACTGTTGATGCGTGTTTCAATGTTGTATTCAATAATTTTGAAGCCTGAGCGCATTTCTTTAGACCCTCCTTTATTGCATTCCCATTATTATTTGCTTGGTAAACTAAAGTTCTGATGTTTTCTACAAGTTTACCAGCGTGCAACATCTTGAATCTGTAACAAAAATTACTTGTTAATAAAAAAAATAATTAACTGAAGATTACACGTCTACACTGTAGCATGTACTAAGTTAGAATGAGCTGTGGCACCATGATACATCCGTTATAATAAATCGGATTGACTGTAAAATTCATCCAAACCCAACTTACAGCTCGTTTTAGAAACTAAATGATAAATAATAGATATCAATATGTGTCATAGTTTTTAGTTAAGATATACATATTACATATTTTATATATCATTTAACATTTGGTCAATTTTTCAAAAAATAAAGAGATAAGTCAACGCTAGAATTAATATTAGTAGGGATAAATAGGGGTTGCATAACGTAGGAAAGCACACTTTTTAGAAATAAATGCCAGGTTGAGATACAAATAATTTAAATAAAATTAAATCAAGCACCAGCCAAAGGCGATGTAGGCATCAAAAATAAATTCCTCTTAAGGGCATGAAACAACTGTTTGCCTATTTTCGAATTAAAAATATCAATCATCCTCACAGTCTTGATTCCAAAGAATCTCAAACTATTTTATCAGCCTAAACCACTTTATGCAATCTCTCCCTTGTATCATGTCAATTCCTTGCAATCATGCGCCAACCTTTACGCAACATTATTGTAAAGATCGTTTATGTAGATACTATAGAGACAAAATTCTATTTATAGACTGTACCTAATATGTTGCCACATTTATCAGTACCACAAGTATATATATTATACCTTAACAAAAATATTTAACACTTATAAACCATAAAATTTTAAATAGCATAAAATATTTTTCTTTTTAAGAATATTGCCTACCCTGTCATCCAATCTTAAAAATATTATATACATTTCCCCCATTGCCTATTATAACTATTTTAGTATGGCCGATAGATGGTTTCTTTAATAGCCAGCAGACAACAATTTTCCCTGATCATGTCTATAAGACATATGGAAAACACTGTATATACTTAACTCTTTAAAGGCGTCAACCTCCTTTGTAGAGAGGGATTACCGATCACCAGAGTCAGTACGTCTCCCCTCGTAAGGGTACCTGTCATGTTTCCATGCGGAAAAAAGTCGACCATCCCTTTATACCAATAGGAGCCACCACTGATAAATTATAGTTTTACAAAAATATTTAGCACTTATAAACCATAAAATTTTAAATAGCATAAAATATTTTTCTTTTTCAAGAATATCGCCTACCCTGTCATCCAATCTTTAAAATATTATATACATTTCCCCCATTGCCTATTATAACTCTTTTAGTATGGCCGATGGATGGTTTCTTTAATAGCCAGCAGACAACAATTTTCCCTGATCATGTCTATAAGACATATGGAAAACACTGTATATACTTAACTCTTTAAAGGCGTCAACCTCCTTTGTAGAGAGGGATTACCGATCACCAGAGTCAGTACGTCTCCCCTCGTAAGGGTACCTGTCATGTTTCCATGCGGAAAAAAGTCGACCATCCCTTTATACCAATAGGAGCCACCACTGATAAATTATAATTTTACAAAAATATTTGGCATTTGTAAACCATAAAATTTTAAATACCGTAAAATACTCTTCTTTTTCAAGACTATTGCATACCCGGTTATCTAATCTTTAAAGCATACATACATTTTTACATTGCCCATTTTAACCCTTTAAGGATGGCTGATAGATGGTTTCTTTAATAACCAGCAGATAGCAATTTTCCCTGATCATGTTTATAAGACATATGGAAAATACTGTATATACCTAACTCTTTTTTTAAATGCCAATCTGTGAATATTTGCTATAATATGGTTTAAATGACATCTCCTTCCAATGCATGCATATCTATATTAGTATAAGCTTTTTAAAAAATTATTCTAAGTCCCCAAATAATAGAAAATAACACAAAAACCCAAATATCTCATAAACGGCTCGTCCTATCAAAAAAAAAATACACATAAAAATCTCCCCAGTCCCCTTGCCGAGTTTGACAATTGTCTAGATGATATAAAAATTTTAACCCCCTACCACCAATTTTTGCACCCCATCATAAACGCTATGTGCCAGGAAATAGAATCGTAAATGTGCAATTTTTACTTACTAATCTTAAAGGACCAACAAACGATGCACAACACATACTTAAAATCATATAAACTTCACCTACCCCTTTTATACCCTTATTAACCAATACGCATGCGTAACCATTACAACATAAAATATTTTTTTTAAATGCCAATCGGTGAATATTTGCTATAAAATGGTTTAAATGACATCTCCTTCCAATGCATGCATATCTATATTAGTATAAGCTTTTTAAAAAATTATTCTAAGTTCCCAAATAATAGAAAAAAACATAAAAAACCCTAATATCTCCTAAACGGCTCGTCCTATCAAAAAAATACACCCAAAAATCTCCCCAATCCCCTTGGCGAGCTTCACCATTTTCTACATGATATAAAAATTTCAACCCCCTATTATCAAATTTTTATACCCCCTCAATTGACCTGGTACCTATAGAAATAAGAGAAAATCCAAATATCTCCCAAACGGTACATTATATAAAAAAAATTAAAATTTTAAAAATATTAGAAAGATGGAATTTTAACAAAAAATTTAAGAAAATGGCTTTTTACCATACCTCTAGCAAATATAGGATTTTCGCTTTTCAACAACACCCATTTATTTATAAATTTTATATCCACATTTGCATAAAAGCTATTTTTAAATATAAAAATAAAAAATAACACAGTTTTAACAGAACTTACCTCAATAAGATTGAACAGTATGAACAGTTTTTACTTGTCGGGATACCAATCACTACTAAATAATACATACTCCATACTCATCCATTTCTTTTATACACATCAGAAACCTTTAGGAGTGGGGGGACTAGAATAATTATATTCTTTCTTTGAGATCTTTTCCGTATATCCATATCCAAATCCAATATAATAAATTTGAATCCTTTCACTCTTTTTTTCTAGACACTTAAGAATTCATATTTTATTTTTGTCTATTCTCTATTATTATTTATATTTCACTTACTTAAATAATCTTTCATATTTTTTTAACTAGGCTTATCAAAAAATCTTTGAAATAATAATTTTATATAACACAGTATATCCCCCTATCGAGCGCCCATTCCCAATCTCTTTTCTCAAGTTTACGTTCCGATCTCGATTCTTTGCGTACAAATGCCTGAAATCCAATGCATTTTGCAAGTGCTTCTTGCGATCGAAATATGGTTTATTTTAGGATAAAATATAAGCGGAGTGTTAATCTCAAAATTCATATTGTGGGGTTATATATGATTGGATTTTAATAAATTATATATGAATTCGTATTAGAATTTAGTGAGGAATATTAATATCAAAAAAGTTAAGTAAAACTTTCAAATATTTTATAAGTAAAATTTTTAATAAGTATAAAAATAAAAAAAAAAACCTAATTTTTTTAAATTTAGTTTCGTCCACAAAATAAAGTAGCCCATTTTATTTATTTCATAAAAAAATTTGTAGATAAATTTTAACCACAGTGTCCATATCCGACCAATGGAATAAATTTTAGTCACAATTTTGACTAAGTCAATAAGAGTTGATTTTACGAAAAATCGAATAAATTTAATAATAATCTTATTTTTGAAGCTATTTTTATACGGTTTTCGGGTAACTAAGTTTCAGCACAGACGGGGGTTCCTAAGGGAATTTTTGACAAAAAAATTTTTTTTCGAAAAATTTTGCGTTTTTTCAAAATTTTTTTGGAATTTCGTTTATTTCTTTAATCTTGTTACTGTTTTTATACTGTTTTCTTCTCCTTCAATGCTGTTTTTTACTGTTTTTTTCCTGTTTCTGCTGAGACGGAGGGGCATCCCCTTATCCTGTTTAAAACATTCATTGTTTAAAACAGTGTTTCTTCTAAAAAAATAACCCCCAAAAAATCTCCCCGGTCCCCATACCGAGTTCGACCATTTTCTACACGATATAAAAATTTCAACTCCTTAACATCATTATTTGCACCAGGTATATAAATATGCAATAAAATTAATTCTTACCCACTAGAACTCAATGTTCGGTCACTATCCACCCATACGTAGAAGACACCGCCAATTAATCCCCCTCGTTAAAATCCACTGCGGCGCGGGGGATTCGCAGTGCCTTTCTACAACCACTCTGATTCCTCCCTCCAAACCTACCACCTTGACCTTCAGCCACTCCACATGCGCAGTAGGTCACACAAACTTGTATAGATCTGTGTAGGAAGATGTAAATGAAAAAATTAGATCTATACAAGTTTGTGTGACCTACTGCGCATGTGGAGTGGCTGAAGGTCAAGGTGGTAGGTTTGGAGGGAGGAATCAGAGTGGTTGTAGAAAGGCACTGCGAATCCCCCGCGCCGCAGTGGATTTTAACGAGGGGGATTAATTGGCGGTGTCTTCTACGTATGGGTGGATAGTGACCGAACATTGAGTTCTAGTGGGTAAGAATTAATTTTATTGCATATTTATATACCTGGTGCAAATAATGATGTTAAGGAGTTGAAATTTTTATATCGTGTAGAAAATGGTCGAACTCGGTATGGGGACCGGGGAGATTTTTTGGGGGTTATTTTTTTAGAAGAAACACTGTTTTAAACAATGAATGTTTTAAACAGGATAAGGGGATGCCCCTCCGTCTCAGCAGAAACAGGAAAAAAACAGTAAAAAACAGCATTGAAGGAGAAGAAAACAGTATAAAAACAGTAACAAGATTAAAGAAATAAACGAAATTCCAAAAAAATTTTGAAAAAACGCAAAATTTTTCGAAAAAAAATTTTTTTGTCAAAAATTCCCTTAGGAACCCCCGTCTGTGCTGAAACTTAGTTACCCGAAAACCGTATAAAAATAGCTTTAAAAATAAGATTATTATTAAATTTATTCGATTTTTCGTAAAATCAACTCTTATTGACTTAGTCAAAATTGTGACTAAAATTTATTCCATTGGTCGGATATGGACACTGTGGTTAAAATTTATCTACAAATTTTTTAATGAAATAAATAAAATGGGCTACTTTATTTTGTGGACGAAACTAAATTTAAAAAAATTAGGTTTTTTTTTTATTTTTATACTTATTAAAAATTTTACTTATAAAATATTTGAAAGTTTTACTTAACTTTTTTGATATTAATATTCCTCACTAAATTCTAATACGAATTCATATATAATTTATTAAAATCCAATCAATATAACCCCACAATATGAATTTTGAGATTAACACTCCGCTTATATTTTATCCTAAAATAAACCATATTTCGATCGCAAGAAGCACTTGCAAAATGCATTGGATTTCAGGCATTTGTACGCAAAGAATCGAGATCGGAACGCAAACTTGAGAAAAGAGATTGGGAATGGGCGCTCGATAGGGGGATATACTGTGTTATATAAAATTATTATTTCAAAGATTTTTTGATAAGCCTAGTTAAAAAAATATGAAAGATTATTTAAGTAAGTGAAATATAAATAATAATAGAGAATAGACAAAAATAAAATATGAATTCTTAAGTGTCTAGAAAAAAAGAGTGAAAGGATTCAAATTTATTATATTGGATTTGGATATGGATATACGGAAAAGATCTCAAAGAAAGAATATAATTATTCTAGTCCCCCCACTCCTAAAGGTTTCTGATGTGTATAAAAGAAATGGATGAGTATGGAGTATGTATTATTTAGTAGTGATTGGTATCCCGACAAGTAAAAACTGTTCATACTGTTCAATCTTATTGAGGTAAGTTCTGTTAAAACTGTGTTATTTTTTATTTTTATATTTAAAAATAGCTTTTATGCAAATGTGGATATAAAATTTATAAATAAATGGGTGTTGTTGAAAAGCGAAAATCCTATATTTGCTAGAGGTATGGTAAAAAGCCATTTTCTTAAATTTTTTGTTAAAATTCCATCTTTCTAATATTTTTAAAATTTTAATTTTTTTTATATAATGTACCGTTTGGGAGATATTTGGATTTTCTCTTATTTCTATAGGTACCAGGTCAATTGAGGGGGTATAAAAATTTGATAATAGGGGGTTGAAATTTTTATATCATGTAGAAAATGGTGAAGCTCGCCAAGGGGATTGGGGAGATTTTTGGGTGTATTTTTTTGATAGGACGAGCCGTTTAGGAGATATTAGGGTTTTTTATGTTTTTTTCTATTATTTGGGAACTTAGAATAATTTTTTAAAAAGCTTATACTAATATAGATATGCATGCATTGGAAGGAGATGTCATTTAAACCATTTTATAGCAAATATTCACCGATTGGCATTTAAAAAAAATATTTTATGTTGTAATGGTTACGCATGCGTATTGGTTAATAAGGGTATAAAAGGGGTAGGTGAAGTTTATATGATTTTAAGTATGTGTTGTGCATCGTTTGTTGGTCCTTTAAGATTAGTAAGTAAAAATTGCACATTTACGATTCTATTTCCTGGCACATAGCGTTTATGATGGGGTGCAAAAATTGGTGGTAGGGGGTTAAAATTTTTATATCATCTAGACAATGGTCAAACTCGGCAAGGGGACTGGGGAGATTTTTATGTGTATTTTTTTTTTTGATAGGACGAGCCGTTTATGAGATATTTGGGTTTTTGTGTTATTTTCTATTATTTGGGGACTTAGAATAATTTTTTAAAAAGCTTATACTAATATAGATATGCATGCATTGGAAGGAGATGTCATTTAAACCATATTATAGCAAATATTCACCGATTGGCATTTAAAAAAAGAGTTAGGTATATACAGTATTTTCCATATGTCTTATAAACATGATCAGGGAAAATTGCTATCTGCTGGTTATTAAAGAAACCATCTATCAGCCATCCTTAAAGGGTTAAAATGGGCAATGTAAAAATGTATGTATGCTTTAAAGATTAGATAACCGGGTATGCAATAGTCTTGAAAAAGAAGAGTATTTTACGGTATTTAAAATTTTATGGTTTACAAATGCCAAATATTTTTGTAAAATTATAATTTATCAGTGGTGGCTCCTATTGGTATAAAGGGATGGTCGACTTTTTTCCGCATGGAAACATGACAGGTACCCTTACGAGGGGAGACGTACTGACTCTGGTGATCGGTAATCCCTCTCTACAAAGGAGGTTGACGCCTTTAAAGAGTTAAGTATATACAGTGTTTTCCATATGTCTTATAGACATGATCAGGGAAAATTGTTGTCTGCTGGCTATTAAAGAAACCATCCATCGGCCATACTAAAAGAGTTATAATAGGCAATGGGGGAAATGTATATAATATTTTAAAGATTGGATGACAGGGTAGGCGATATTCTTGAAAAAGAAAAATATTTTATGCTATTTAAAATTTTATGGTTTATAAGTGCTAAATATTTTTGTAAAACTATAATTTATCAGTGGTGGCTCCTATTGGTATAAAGGGATGGTCGACTTTTTTCCGCATGGAAACATGACAGGTACCCTTACGAGGGGAGACGTACTGACTCTGGTGATCGGTAATCCCTCTCTACAAAGGAGGTTGACGCCTTTAAAGAGTTAAGTATATACAGTGTTTTCCATATGTCTTATAGACATGATCAGGGAAAATTGTTGTCTGCTGGCTATTAAAGAAACCATCTATCGGCCATACTAAAATAGTTATAATAGGCAATGGGGGAAATGTATATAATATTTTAAAGATTGGATGACAGGGTAGGCAATATTCTTAAAAAGAAAAATATTTTATGCTATTTAAAATTTTATGGTTTATAAGTGTTAAATATTTTTGTTAAGGTATAATATATATACTTGTGGTACTGATAAATGTGGCAACATATTAGGTACAGTCTATAAATAGAATTTTGTCTCTATAGTATCTACATAAACGATCTTTACAATAATGTTGCGTAAAGGTTGGCGCATGATTGCAAGGAATTGACATGATATAAGGGAGAGATTGCATAAAGTGGTTTAGGCTGATAAAATAGTTTGAGATTCTTTGGAATCAAGACTGTGAGGATGATTGATATTTTTAATTCGAAAATAGGCAAACAGTTGTTTCATGCCCTTAAGAGGAATTTATTTTTGATGCCTACATCGCCTTTGGCTGGTGCTTGATTTAATTTTATTTAAATTATTTGTATCTCAACCTGGCATTTATTTCTAAAAAGTGTGCTTTCCTACGTTATGCAACCCCTATTTATCCCTACTAATATTAATTCTAGCGTTGACTTATCTCTTTATTTTTTGAAAAATTGACCAAATGTTAAATGATATATAAAATATGTAATATGTATATCTTAACTAAAAACTATGACACATATTGATATCTATTATTTATCATTTAGTTTCTAAAACGAGCTGTAAGTTGGGTTTGGATGAATTTTACAGTCAATCCGATTTATTATAACGGATGTATCATGGTGCCACAGCTCATTCTAACTTAGTACATGCTACAGTGTAGACGTGTAATCTTCAGTTAATTATTTTTTTTATTAACAAGTAATTTTTGTTACAGATTCAAGATGTTGCACGCTGGTAAACTTGTAGAAAACATCAGAACTTTAGTTTACCAAGCAAATAATAATGGGAATGCAATAAAGGAGGGTCTAAAGAAATGCGCTCAGGCTTCAAAATTATTGAATACAACATTGAAACACGCATCAACAGTTGGAGAGAAAAACAAATTACTAGCTTGTTTAGGTCAAATAAAAAGCTTTAAAGAAATGCTGAAAGCTAAGGAAGTAACTGGATTTGGATTTATACAAAGAAAAGAGACTGCTACTCATCGTGTAAAATGGGAAGATATTCAATCAGCTTTTAAATCTCGTATAAAATCCAGTGTCATCATTAATATAAAACATACAGATATTAAACCCTTCTTGGAAGACTGTGCCGTAATTTTTAGAAGGAGAATTCATAACGTGCTTAAAAATGATGAAGCAATCAAGGTTAACACTGTATTGTGTGGAGAATTTATGATTAGTAAGGCAAATGGATCTTTCACTGAAAACAAATACATAAACACTCCAAATGAACCTATTTATCGTTATACCAATTTAAATCAATGGTTTCAGGATAATGTTATTCAACCTATTTTAACTGAATTGGATTCTTTTGCAGAAAAAGATTCAGGCTGGGCGCTGAGTAGAGTAATCAACTTAATGGTTGGAATCAATAAATTTAACCCCTTGCGTGCTGGAAGTTACATCGCTCTTCCAGAACAAATAGCAAAAAAGTATGCTTGTATTAACGTCCAAAACACTGATGACATATGTTTTGCTTGGGCTGTTACGTCCGCATTATACCCCTCAACCATTAATGCTGAGAGAACAACATCATATCCGGACCCAAAAAAAGTTCTTAATTTAAAAGGGGTTCAGTTTCCTATAACTCTCGGACAAATTCCGCGTTTTGAAACACAAAATAATCTTTCTTTAAACGTTTATAGATTGCAAAAATATCGAAACAGTTTTAAAACTCTGCCATATTATATCACTAAAAACAAAAAAGAGAGACATGCAAATTTATTACTTTTGCAGGATAATTACATTTCTGAGGATGATTTGGATAATTTAAGTCCAGTTAAATACCATTTCGCATGGATCAAAAATTTATCACGATTGCTTTCATCTCAGCTAAGTAAGAAAGATGGTCAAAAGTTTATTTGCGATCGTTGCCTTCACTATTTTCGAACTGAAGTTAAATTGAAAAACCATGTTAAAGATTGTTTAAAAATAGATAAATTGGCAGTTCCTATATTACCGAAAGAAGAAAACAAAATAATAGAGTTCACTAAATTTAGTCATAAAGAAAAAGTTGCATTTATAATTTATGCTGACACGGAGTGCTTATTGATTCCAGTGGAAGATAATAATCTAAGAAATACTCGAAAAAGTCAACAACATGTTCCATATAGCATTGGGTATTACGTCAAATGCTCCTATGATGACACCCTCTCATTTTATCGATCTTATACTGGACTGGACTGCATGGAATGGTTTATGAAAGAACTTCAAAACTTTGCCGAGGATCTTGAAACTGTTTTTCTTTGTCCTTTACCTATGAAAGAATTAACTGATGAACAAGCTAAACTATTCTATAAAGCACGAGAATGTCATATTTGTGAGAAACCATTTTCAGCTGATGATAAAAAAATTCGTGATCATAATCATTTCGATTCAACATATAGAGGTCCGAGTCATGAGAGCTGTAATTTAAATTATCAAGATTTTCGCACTGTTCCTGTTGTGTTCCATAATCTTAGTTGCTATGATGGCCACATGATAATAAAGGCCTTGGCGGAGGTAGAAGGACGAATAGATGTTTTACCTGTCACAAAGGAAAAATACATTTCTTTTACTAAATATATTAAGGATAATTTGGTTCAATTTCGCTTTATCGATAGCTTTAGATTTCTTGAGTCAGGTCTTGATAAATTGGCATCAAATTTAAACGATTATCCAATTCTAAAATCCAACTTTAATCAATTATCTGATGAAACATTTAAATTATTAACACGTAAAGGTATTTTCCCGTATGATTATATGGACAGTTGGAATAGACTTAATGAATTAGAACTACCACCTAAATATTCCTTTTACAATAGCCTTGAGGATTGCCATGTAAGTGCTGAATCATATATGCATGCGCAGAAAGTATGGAATGGGTTTGCTTGTAGGACTATGCAAGATTATTCCGATCTATATCTTAAAACGGATATCTTATTATTAGCTGATATATTCGAGCAATTTAGGTCAACATCTCACATGACTTATGGCCTCGACCCAGCCTGGTCATATACCCTACCAGGATATGCCTGGTTGTGTTTAATGTTCAAAATGTATAGAGAAAATCAGGTTAAACTCGAATTACTTACGGATTATGAGATGGTAACATTTATTGAAAGAGGTATACGAGGAGGTCTAAGTCAGTGCTCCAAACGATACAGTAAAGCAAATAATAAGTATACACCTTCATATGATACAAATAAAGAAGATTTGTATTTAATGTATTTTGATATTAACAACCAATATGGATGGGGTATGTCCCAATACCTACCCTATGGAGGGTTCAAATGGCTTACAGAAGATGAAATTTTGCATCTCAATATTCTTAACGTTTCCGACGATTCTGATCAAGGATATGTTTTAGAAGTGGATCTTGAAATACCTAAAGACCTACATAATAAATTTTCGGATTTACCTCCTTGTCCTGAGCATAGGGGAACAAAAGGATCAAACACTAAAAAACTGTTTGCAACCCTCTATAATAAAAAAGATTATATTATCCATTACCGAAATTTAAAACAAGCCGTAGCACTTGGTGTCAAATTAATCAAAATTCATAGGGTATTGTCATTTAGTCAAACTTCTTGGCTTAAATCCTACATTGATTTAAATACCCATTTAAGACAAGCAGCAAGAAATGATTTTGAAAAAAATCTTTTTAAACTCATGAACAATGCTGTATTCGGCAAAACTATGGAAAACATCAGAAAACATAGCATCGTTAAATTAAAGACTAAATGGGAAGGCCGTTATGGTGCTGAGGCTCTGATCTCCCGGCCCGAGTTTAAATCATCAACTATTATTAACGAAAGTCTCGTAATAATAGAAATGAACAAGTCTGAGGTATACTTCAACAAGCCGATTTACGTGGGAATGTGTATTTTGGATTTGGCTAAAACAACCCTATATGATTTTCATTATAATTATATGAATAAAAGATTTGACAATCAATGTAAAGTGCTATATACGGATACGGACAGTCTTATTTATGAAATCAAACATGATGACATTTATGAAATAATTTTACATGATTGTCACCAGTATTTTGATACAAGCGATTATTCGCAAAATAATATTTACAATATACCTCGAGTTAACAAAAAGGTTTTGGGAATGATGAAAGATGAAAATAACGGTCGAATTATGACTCATTTTATTGGTCTTCGTTCAAAAATGTATGCAACGGTAGTTCTGCAGACAGCTGAGGAGATTGAGCTTAAGCTAGTAAAATTACAAAAAGCTGAAAAAGAGCGGGATGAAATCGAAAGGGTAATATTTAACTTTGGTGTAACGAAAAAAATTAAAGGAGTTAAGAAGTCTGTTATAGAAAATAAAATTACTTTTAATGATTATGTTGAGTGCTTGGAGACATTTACAGAAAAACATGTATCTCAAACATTGATTCGGTCAGAACAACACGAGCTCCATACAATTCGACAAGTGAAGATTGGGCTAAGTCCACATGATGATAAGAGAAGGTTATCTAAAACTTCGTATGATACTTTACCTTGGGGGCACTTTTCGATAATGGAAGACGAGTAAAAATAGCCATTATACCTGACAAGTATCTTCAATCAGTAAAATATATGGATGTGGATATGTAAATGTAATGTAGCCAGAAAGGGACTATTATATTATATAATTTATATGTATTATGATGTTAGATGTTTAGGAATGTATTTGTGTAGTTGTATAAATAAACATATATTGAAACTTTGTGCTTGTGTTTAACCTCTAGTATCAATTTCACTAACAATATAACTAAAAGATGTAGACAGCGTAGCGTAGACTTTTAACAAGCTGAAACGCGCTTATAAAACAAATATAGGAATACTCGTGGGTAACATCCGCGCCCCTGTGCGACCGCGATGAAAGCGAGTCTGTCTCGTGAGCATATCATCCACCACGAATTTTATTTAGCTTAAGACGACATAGCGTAATGGTTAGAGCGTAACCTGCATGTGCCGAAGGTTGCTGGTTCGATCTCCAAACAAAACAGCTTTTTTTCTGCATCGATCCGTTAACTCTCAAAAGACAGTGGCATATTATGGGTAGTTAGTTTGGGGACGGTGACTATAAGGTAATAAATTTAATAATTTTGGCGTCGCGACGCTCTCGGTTAAGAGGCTTCCAATGTTTAGTACGCCCCTGACCCGGCGTCGGTGACCTTGAAATGCAGAACGAACCTTAAATTTTCTTATGGAGATTTACATGTAAAAGTGACGGTAATTGCGCTCAAACTGTCCTAGTTTATCTACTACCACTCCGCAGATAAAAACCACAACTATGCCAATAAAAGTTACAACCACCCCACAGACAAGAACCACAACTATCCAGACAAAAGCTGCAACAACAATCCCCAGCGTACACCCGACCCCTGACGCACCCTCGGTACCCGATGCGGCGCAGTTTCCGACTCTATGTGACTTGGACTCGAAAACAAATAAAGCTTATTTAATCGTTAAAAACAAATTATTTATTTTTTATGAGAGATTTGTTTGGATGTTGAATTTAGAGACAAAACAAATTTCTAATACCCCGTTTCTATTAACAGATTATTTTAAATTTTTGCCAAAAAATTTTAGGAAAATAACTGCTATATATGAACGTCCTAATGGTGACATTGTATTGTTTGCCGATGATCTGATTTACTTCGTAGAATATGGTACGTTCGCGTTAATAAAAACGGAATCAATAGATAGTCTCGCTGCCACAAATGTAAAAACCAGAGTTCAAGCTGTCGTGAACACAAACAAGGGAAAAACCTATTTATTTTTCAATGATATTCTAGTATGGGGCATAAATGAGTGCATGTTTAGACCTGACAATTATCATATAACGTCAGAATTATTTAACGGGATTCCCGCAAAGATAGACAGTGTATTTCGTTACACCGACGGCCGCCTTTATTTTATTCAAAACGACATGTTTTTTGAATATAATGAATTTACCATGAGTTTAATTCGCATCGGTAAAATGGATCTTTCATTTTTTGGTATATCTTGCCCTAATGTAGGCGTTTTGGTGCAGCTTAAAGATTTATTACATAAGATTATATCTCGTAATATAAAATTTTAGTTATGTAAAAATAAATAGAATGTATATTATTATAAACCTAATAAAAATATATTATTATTAGAGCTCTCGTTTTCTTTAAACAACCTATGCCAAACCCGTTTTCTTTAATCGACCTATGTTCCAAGTCCTATACAAGTTGTAAAATAAATTTTTTTCCCTATATCTTTTTCGATGCATACGGAGTGTTATGGTCATTGTAATTTACTAGCTTGCTATCACTTGTTAAATTAACTTTTACGACACAGTGGTGTAGAGCAACTGTTTTAAAATTAATTATATTTGCAGGATTATTTGGTCTATGACCCTATTAAATAGTGCCTTATTTA